>OX637697.1:0-2500000 GCA_951802165.1 Adalia decempunctata
CTCCTTTGGCCCATTTTGCGAACTTGGTGACCTCTTCGATGGCAGTTATAGTGGATCTTGCTTCCCTGAAACCGTGCTGGTTATCTGCGAGCGTGGACTTACCTGCCATCTCCTTGTGTAGTCTTCCTCTGATCAGCTGCTCGTATAGCTTCCCGGCGACACTCAGCAGGCAGATCGGTCTGAAGCTCCCCGGCTCGTTGGTTATTTTTCCTGGTTTTCTCGCCAGCACCAGCTCTGCTTCCTTCCAAATTTCCGGGAAGTCGGCTCCTTTCCATACTTCGTTGTACATCTCGAGGATCTTCTCGCTGTTGTTTTCCAGTAGCATCTTCATCATCTCTGCGGTGATCCCGTCTGGTCCTGGTGCCCTCTTCTTCTTCATCTTGGCTGCAGCTTCTTGCAGTTCTTCCATGGTGAACAGTTCTACTGTGGCCCCCGGGCTGATGTCCTCCATGTCTGAAATGTCCCTGTTCGGAAAGAGCGTACTTACAATTCTGTCCTCAGTTTCTTCATCTAGGTTCTCCCGTGCGTTGAGTCCGATCCTCTTGACCACTATCTTGTAGCCTTGTCCCCAGATGTCGTTGTCCAATTCTTCTATGAGGTCCCTCCACTTTTCTCTCTTGCTTCTCCTGATCGCCTTTTTGAGGTTTCTTCTTGCTTCTTTGTACTCTTCCTGGTTCGTTCCGGGATATCTCTTGGTATTGCGTCTCTCCGTTTTGCAGATTTTGTTCAGCTCTCTGACTTCTTCGTTCCACCAGTAGACCGGTTTTTTTGGTTTGACCTTGTTTTTCCTGGAAGTAAATTCGTTAAGTGTGCTACTTACCAGTTCGGTGAATTCGACTGGGTCCAACTTGGGTGCCTCTTCTTTTAGTCTCGGGTGGTTGTTGAACTTCTTCTTCATCATTACGATAGCGGCTTCGTCCATCTTCCATGCGCCTTTGTCTTCTGTTCTTCTCTTGCTTCTTTGGACTTTAATTTCAAATCTGATGTCGGCATGGTCTGACATCGTCTCCTGGTCCGACACTCTCCATTTTAGTATTCTGTCTGCGAGGTCCTCGGTCGATAGGGTCAGGTCGATTCTGCTTCTCTGGTTTCCTCTGATGAAGGTTGGTTCGTTGCCTATATTGTGAATTACCAGTCCTAGGTCTTCTATCCATTCCATGACTATCTTCCCTCTGTTGTCTGTGTGATCTGAACCCCATTGTTCGGATTTGGCATTGAAGTCTCCTGCTATGACGGTGGGCTTTCCGCTCTGGATTGTGTCTCCTATGTCCTTCAGCCATTTCTTAAGATTCTTCTTGTCCTTGTCGTTTGGGGAGAAGTAGCAGCTAATCACTCTTATTCCTTCTGCGTCTATCCAGCAGAATCCTTGGCCACCTCCGTTTATTCCTTTCCTAACGTCGTTTCCTGTAACAATCGCACTTACCATCTGGTCATCCGTCTGTAGTTTCTTCTCTTTGGATATTTTCTCGTTGGGTTCCTGCAACAGAGCTAAATCTATGTTCTGTGTGGTGAACTTGCCCCAGAGAGCGTCGTGTGCCTTCTTGCATCTTTGCAGGTTGATCTGGATTACTGATATCTTCTTCTCCTCTGTTTCTTCGTTCTTCTTGTTTTCACTTAATTGGTTGGGTTCTGTTCCGTCGTCTATCAGTGCGTTGCGGAGTCTTCTACTCGCCTTCTTTAGGACAGGACAGGTTGGGTCGTCGGCCTCGTGTTTTCTGGGTGTGAGTTTTGCTTCCTTGCACTTGTAGCAGTTGGCCTTCATTTGTGGTCGGCAGTCCTCTCTCTTGTGTTTTCCCCCGCATCTTTTGCATATTTCCTCTTGTTTGCACGCTGTTGGTGGGTGTCCTAGCTTGTGGCATCTGTAACATATTTTGTCGTTGTTTGCGTTGTGTGGACTAACCTGAATTTCCCTTTTCTTCAGTTTGATCTTTTCAGCCTCTGTAAGGTATCTAGCCAGCGTTGGTTTTACCTCCATTAGCCAGTCCTCTTCTCTTTCTTCTCGAAATCGAGTTATGATCCTGATGGATTCCCACTCTCTTCTGTGTCTGGTAGCCAGTTCCTGGTTGTTTTCGATGCCGGCTCTGATCACGTACTCGCACGTCATGCTGGTTCCTAAGTTCCTGAAAATGATCTTAGTTTTGTTATGGCTGTGTGTTACCTGACTGTTGTCTTTTCTCTGTCTTTTCTTCTTCCTGGCTGTCTCTTCTTGTTCATCTTCTTCTTCGCTTCTTGCTCTCTTGCTGGAACTGGCTGTCTGTTGTTGTTCTTCCCGAGTAGTGATATTAGCTTCCACGGCTCGAGGGCTCCGTGGGGCTACGCAGTCGCTTGATTTCGGTCGGTTGGTGCCTGCGCTGCACACTACGCCTACCGGGCTGAGGTATCCCTCCTCTGCTCCGTAAACTTTGTTATTGTTCTGTTGTGCTTCCATCTCGTTTTCATGTTGTTGGGCAGTGCGGGGCACACATCCCTTGTGCTAGGTCGTCAACGTGTTATCCATCCTGTGGGGTTGGGAAAGGATTTGGGTTGGGAAAGGATTTGGGTTGGGAAAGGATTTGGGTTGGGAAAGGATTTGGGTTGGGAAAGGATTTGGGTTGGGGGTGCGGGGTTTTGGCCATTCTTAGTTTTCATTGGAAGTTCTCCTAAAATTGATTTTTAGGATTCCTTCCAATTACTTAAGCCCGTACACCACGACAAGGTGATGACCTCGTACGGGAACCTAACCTAACCTAACCTAACCTAACCTAACCTAACCTAACCTAACCTAACCTAACCTAACCTAACCTAACCTAACCTAACCTAACCTAACCTAACCTAACCTAACCTAACCTAACCTAACCTAACCTAACCTAACCTAACCTAACCTAACCTAACCTAACCTAACCTAACCTAACCTAACCTAACCTAACCTAACCTAACCTAACCTAACCTAACCTAACCTAACCTAACCTAACCTAACCTAACCTAACCTAACCTAACCTAACCTAACCTAACCTAACCTAACCTAACCTAACCTAACCTAACCTAACCTAACCTAACCTAACCTAACCTAACCTAACCTAACCTAACCTAACCTAACCTAACCTAACCTAACCTAACCTAACCTAACCTAACCTAACCTAACCTAACCTAACCTAACCTAACCTAACCTAACCTAACCTAACCTAACCTAACCTAACCTAACCTAACCTAACCTAACCTAACCTAACCTAACCTAACCTAACCTAACCTAACCTAACCTAACCTAACCTAACCTAACCTAACCTAACCTAACCTAACCTAACCTAACCTAACCTAACCTAACCTAACCTAACCTAACCTAACCTAACCTAACCTAACCTAACCTAACCTAACCTAACCTTTTTTTTTTTTTTTTTTTTTTTTTTTTTTTTTTTTTTTTTTGTGCCCTGAGGAAGGAGGAAAGCATCATGCCTTCTCCGCAGCGGCGGTTCAATGCTGGGATTCGTGTGGGACTCTAACCCAACTAAAACCTCCTCCTCGCCATCTTAGTCGGAATCCCAAGGACACCGATTCCAACTATGATGGTTTGCGCAGGCACCACCACCGGATCACCAAGACGATTGGTATTTCACGGTGCAGGTTTCTGCGTGGTAGTCTCAGACTCTTGCCCCCCTTGGATGTAGGGATTGAGGGGAAGAAGCCTGCACCTCGACTGACGGGTCTCACAGTTTGCGGTCTCACAAAGAACTTGTGAGGAGTCCACTGACTGTTGTTGACCTAGTTCCGTATTTTCACCTGGCTTTTTTGCAACGGAACTCTAACACCAGGGATAGATCCTCGGGAGGTCTTGGCCGGCTCACTATCAGTCTGTCAATTACTAACACCCCGATAGCGAGCCGTTGGCCCTGGTCCTTCGGGGATTGAGCTATGAGAGTGCGGTTTCCGTCAGACATTAACGTTACTCCTTGGGTCTGCCCCGAGTCCGAGGATTCGGGGGGCCAAGTGGGTCATAGTTACTCTGATTCATGCAGTGGCCTTCAGCCCGAGGGGAAAAGTGAGTCGTAACTCCTGGTCCGCGCCCGGGTTGCCAGTGTGGCGTAGGCCAGATGCAAGTTCTCCGCGTTCGAAACACTAACGTTACTCCTTGGGTCTACCCTGTGTCTGTGATTACAGGGGGCCAAGTGAGTCATAGTTGTTCCCTGCATGTGGTGCTAACATTACTTCTTGGGTCTACCCCTCGTCATTGGACCGGGGGGGCCAAGAAAGCCATAGTTAACCACGCCACTCTCCCATGCTCATCCCTCGAAGCCTTTTCTTGATAGCTCGGTCGCCAGCGTCTTCTAGGTCGTTTAGCCTAGGGGTGGATCGCGAAGATGTCACAATCTAAGCGCACGCTTAGACTCGAGCCCTTGGATTTGAAAGGAGTTTGGGTTCGGGAAGTGTGTTGTGAAGTACTAACGTTACTCCTTGGGTCTACCCAGAGTTAGCAGTCTCCAGGGGCCAAGTGAATCATAGTTACTTGTGAAGCACTAACGTTGCTCTTTGGGTCTACCCCGAGTCCTCAGATACGAGGGGCCAAGAGAGCCATAGTCACTCCTTGGTTTTGGTCATACTTGGTTTTTCGCTCTTCCTCCATAGGATTCACAGCTACTTAAGCCCGTACACCACGACAAGGTGATGACCACGTACGGGAACCTAACCTAACCTAACCTAACCTAACCTAACCTAACCTAACCTAACCTAACCTAACCTAACCTAACCTAACCTAACCTTTTTTTTTTTTTTTTTTTTTTTTTTTTTTTTTTTTTTTTTTTTTTGTGCCCTTGAGGCGGGGGAAAGCATCATGACCATCTCCGGAGCGGGCGTGCAATGCTCCAGATTTGTGTGGGACTTTAACCCACTAAAACCACCCTCCTCAGCGCGAAAGCAGAGTTGGAGGACACCGACTACTACTATCGCACTTTGTAAGTGGGCACTACTGGGTCTCCAATGCGATTGGAATTCTACAGAGCGCGCATCCGAACCGACCGGTATCTCCTCCCCTTGGAGTTGTTGGGTGATAGGAGGAGCGTCCCACGTCCGTAATGGTCCCACCGCTGTCTCACATTATGAGGACCTGCGAGACTGCGGCTGACCATCGTTCCGAAGTTTCACCTGGCTTATTTCACGGAACTATTAACAACAGGTATAGATCCCCGGAGGGTCTTGGTACATTTGTCGGTAACTCCTCGTTCAAGCAGTTACCGTGTACCCTGGTCAGTTAAGACCTTTACTGTCTGAGAGGATTTCTTGGGATTGGGATGGGGTTACATGGAGTACTAACGTTACTCACTGGGTCTACCTCGATCCGTCCTCAGGTTCGAGGGGCCAGTTAAGCCATAGTTGCCATGTTGTGAAGTACTAACGTTACTCCTTGGGTCTACCAAGAGTCAGTAGCCTCCAGGGGCCAAGTGAATCACAGTTACTTGTGAAGCACCAACGTTGCTCTTTGGGTCTACCCCGAGTCCTCAGATACGAGGGGCCAAGAGAGCCATGGTTACCTCAGAAGCACTAGCATTACTCCTTGGGTCTACCCAGAGTCTGTAGATTCCAGGGGCCAAGAGAGTCATAGTCACTCCTTGGTTTTGGTCATACTTGGTTTTTCGCTGTTACTCCATAGGATTCACAGCTACTTAAGCCCGTACACCACGACAAGGTGATGACCACGTACGGGAACCTAACCTAACCTAACCTAACCTAACCTAACCTAACCTAACCTAACCTAACCTAACCTAACCTAACCTAACCTAACCTAACCTAACCTAACCTAACCTAACCTAACCTAACCTAACCTAACCTAACCTAACCTAACCTAACCTAACCTAACCTAACCTAACCTAACCTAACCTAACCTAACCTAACCTAACCTAACCTAACCTAACCTAACCTAACCTAACCTAACCTAACCTAACCTAACCTAACCTAACCTAACCTAACCTAACCTAACCTAACCTAACCTAACCTAACCTAACCTAACCTAACCTTTTTTTTTTTTTTTTTTTTTTTTGTGCCCCCCGAGGAAGGAGGAAAGCATCATGCCTTCTCCGCAGCGGGCTGTTCAATGCTGGGATTCGTGTGGGACTCTAACCCAACTAAAACCTCCTCCTCGCCATCTTAGTCGGAATCCCAAGGACACCGATTCCAACTATGATGGTTTGCGCAGGCACTATACCGGGTCACCAAGACGATTGGTATTTCACGGTGTAGTTTCTGCGTGGTAGTTTCAGACTCTTGCCCCCCTTGGATTTAGGGATTGAGGGGAAGAAACCTGTACCTCGACTGACGGGTCTCACAGTTTGCGGTCTCACAAAGAACTTGTGAGGGGTCCACTGACTATTGTTGACCTAGTTCCGTATTTTCACCTGGCTTTTTCGCAACGGAACTCAAACACCAGGGATAGATCCTCAGGAGGTCTTGGCCGGCTCACTATCAGTTTGTCAATTACTGACTCCCCGATAGCAAGCTGTTGGTCCTGGTCCCTCGGGGATTGAGCTTTGAGAGTGCGGTTTCCGTCAGACATTAACGTTACTCCTTGGGTCTGCCCCGAGTCCGCGGATTCGGGGGGCCAAGTGGGTCATAGTTACTCTGATTCATGCAGTGGCCTTCAGCCCGAGGGGAAAAGTGAGTCGTAACTCCTTGTCCGCGCCCGGGTTGCCAGTGTGGCGTAGGCCAGATGCAAGTTCTCCGCGTTCGAAACACTAACGTTACTCCTTGGGTCTACCCTGTGTCTGTGATTACAGGGGGCCAAGTGAGTCATAGTTGTTCCCTGCATGTGGTGCTAACATTACTTCTTGGGTCTACCCCTCGTCATTGGACCGGGGGGGCCAAGAAAGCCATAGTTAACCACGCCACTCTCCCATGCTCATCCCTCGAAGCCTTTTCTTGATAGCTCGGTCGCCAGCGTCTTCTAGGTCGTTTAGCCTAGGGGTGGATCGCGAAGATGTCACAATCTAAGCGCACGCTTAGACTCGAGCCCTTGGATTTGAAAGGAGTTTGGGTTCGGGAAGTGTGTTGTGAAGTACTAACGTTACTCCTTGGGTCTACCCAGAGTTAGCAGTCTCCAGGGGCCAAGTGAATCATAGTTACTTGTGAAGCACTAACGTTGCTCTTTGGGTCTACCCCGAGTCCTCAGATACGAGGGGCCAAGAGAGCCATAGTCACTCCTTGGTTTTGGTCATACTTGGTTTTTCGCTCTTCCTCCATAGGATTCACAGCTACTTAAGCCCGTACACCACGACAAGGTGATGACCACGTACGGGAACCTAACCTAACCTAACCTAACCTAACCTAACCTAACCTAACCTAACCTAACCTAACCTAACCTAACCTAACCTAACCTAACCTAACCTAACCTAACCTAACCTAACCTAACCTAACCTAACCTAACCTAACCTAACCTAACCTAACCTAACCTAACCTAACCTAACCTAACCTAACCTAACCTAACCTAACCTAACCTAACCTAACCTAACCTAACCTAACCTAACCTAACCTAACCTAACCTAACCTAACCTAACCTAACCTAACCTAACCTAACCTAACCTAACCTAACCTAACCTAACCTAACCTAACCTAACCTAACCTAACCTAACCTAACCTAACCTAACCTAACCTAACCTAACCTAACCTAACCTAACCTAACCTAACCTAACCTAACCTAACCTAACCTAACCTAACCTAACCTAACCTAACCTAACCTAACCTAACCTAACCTAACCTAACCTAACCTAACCTAACCTAACCTAACCTAACCTAACCTAACCTAACCTAACCTAACCTAACCTAACCTAACCTAACCTAACCTAACCTAACCTAACCTAACCTAACCTAACCTAACCTAACCTAACCTAACCTAACCTAACCTAACCTAACCTAACCTAACCTAACCTAACCTAACCTAACCTAACCTAACCTAACCTAACCTAACCTAACCTAACCTAACCTAACCTAACCTAACCTAACCTAACCTAACCTAACCTAACCTAACCTAACCTAACCTAACCTAACCTAACCTAACCTAACCTAACCTAACCTAACCTAACCTAACCTAACCTAACCTAACCTAACCTAACCTAACCTAACCTAACCTAACCTAACCTAACCTAACCTAACCTAACCTAACCTAACCTAACCTAACCTAACCTAACCTAACCTAACCTAACCTAACCTAACCTAACCTAACCTAACCTAACCTAACCTAACCTAACCTAACCTAACCTAACCTAACCTAACCTAACCTAACCTAACCTAACCTAACCTAACCTAACCTAACCTAACCTAACCTAACCTAACCTAACCTAACCTAACCTAACCTAACCTAACCTAACCTAACCTAACCTAACCTAACCTAACCTAACCTAACCTAACCTAACCTAACCTAACCTAACCTAACCTAACCTAACCTAACCTAACCTAACCTAACCTAACCTAACCTAACCTAACCTAACCTAACCTAACCTAACCTAACCTAACCTAACCTAACCTAACCTTACCTAACCTAACCTAACCTAACCTAACCTAACCTAACCTAACCTAACCTAACCTAAGCTAACCTAACCTAACCTAACCTAACCTAACCTAACCTAACCTAACCTAACCTAACCTAACCTAACCTAACCTAACCTAACCTAACCTAACCTAACCTAACCTAACCTAACCTAACCTAACCTTTTTTTTTTTTTTTTTGTGCCCTTGAGGCGGGGGAAAGCATCATGACCATCTCCGGAGCGGGCGTGCAATGCTCCAGATTTGTGTGGGACTTTAACCCACTAAAACCACCCTCCTCAGCGCGAAAGCAGAGTTGGAGGACACCGACTACTACTATCGCACTTTGTAAGTGGGCACTACTGGGTCTCCAATGCGATTGGAATTCTACAGAGCGCGCATCCGAACCGACCGGTATCTCCTCCCCTTGGAGTTGTTGGGTGATAGGAGGAGCGTCCCGCGTCCGTAATGGTCCCACCGCTGTCTCACATTATGAGGACCTGCGAGACTGCGGCTGACCATCGTTCCGAAGTTTCACCTGGCTTATTTCACGGAACTATTAACAACAGGTATAGATCCCCGGAGGGTCTTGGTACATTTGTCGGTAACTCCTCGTTCAAGCAGTTACCGTGTACCCTGGTCAGTTAAGACCTTTACTGTCTGAGAGGATTTCTTGGGATTGGGATGGGGTTACATGGAGTACTAACGTTACTCACTGGGTCTACCTCGATCCGTCCTCAGGTTCGAGGGGCCAGTTAAGCCATAGTTGCCATGTTGTGAAGTACTAACGTTACTCCTTGGGTCTACCAAGAGTCAGCAGCCTCCAGGGGCCAAGTGAATCACAGTTACTTGTGAAGCACCAACGTTGCTCTTTGGGTCTACCCCGAGTCCTCAGATACGAGGGGCCAAGAGAGCCATGGTTACCTCAGAAGCACTAGCATTATTCCTTGGGTCTACCCAGAGTCTGTAGACTCCAGGGGCCAAGAGAGTCATAGTCACTCCTTGGTTTTGGTCATACTTGGTTTTTCGCTGTTGCTCCATAGGATTCACAGCTACTTAAGCCCGTACACCACGACAAGGTGATGACCACGTACGGGAACCTAACCTAACCTAACCTAACCTAACCTAACCTAACCTAACCTAACCTAACCTAACCTTTTTTTTTTTTTTTTTTTTTTTGTGCCCCGAGGAAGGAGGAAAGCATCATGCCTTCTCCGCAGCGGGCTGTTCAATGCTGGGATTCGTGTGGGACTCTAACCCAACTAAAACCTCCTCCTCGCCATCCTAGTCGGAATCCCAAGGACACCGATTCCAACTATGATGGTTTGCGCAGGCACCATACCGGATCACCAAGACGATTGGTATTTCACGGTCTAGTTTCTGCGTGGTAGTCTCAGACTCTTGCCCCCCTTGGATGTAGGGATTGAGGGGAAGAAACCTGCAACCTAACCTAACCTAACCTAACCTAACCTAACCTAACCTAACCTAACCTAACCTAACCTAACCTAACCTAACCTAGTTGACCTAGTTCCGTATTTTCACCTGGCTTTTTTGCAACGGAACTCTAACACCAGGGATAGATCCTCGGGAGGTCTTGGCCGGCTCACTATCAGTCTGTCAATTACTAACACCCCGATAGCGAGCCGTTGGCCCTGGTCCTTCGGGGATTGAGCTATGAGAGTGCGGTTTCCGTCAGACATTAACGTTACTCCTTGGGTCTGCCCCGAGTCCGAGGATTCGGGGGGCCAAGTGGGTCATAGTTACTCTGATTCATGCAGTGGCCTTCAGCCCGAGGGGAAAAGTGAGTCGTAACTCCTGGTCCGCGCCCGGGTTGCCAGTGTGGCGTAGGCCAGATGCAAGTTCTCCGCGTTCGAAACACTAACGTTACTCCTTGGGTCTACCCTGTGTTCTGTGATTACAGGGGGCCAAGTGAGTCATAGTTGTTCCCTGCATGTGGTACTAACGTTACTTCTTGGGTCTACCCCTCGTCATTGGACCGGGGGGGCCAAGGAAGCCATAGTTAACCACGCCACTCTCCCATGCTCATCCCTCGAAGCCTTTTCTTGATAGCTCGGTCGCCAGGCGTCTTCTAGGTCGTTTAGCCTAGGGGTGGATCGCGAAGATGTCACAATCTAAGCGCACGCTTAGACTCGAGCCCTTGGATTTGAAAGGAGTTTGGGTTCGGGAAGTGTGTTGTGAAGTACTAACGTTACTCCTTGGGTCTACCCAGAGTCTGTAGATTCCAGGGGCCAACTGAGTCATAGTTACTTCTCTGTTGTGAAGTGCTAACGTTACTCTTTGGGTCTACTCTGGGTCTCACGACTCAGAGGGCCAAGAGAGTCATAGTCACTCCTTGGTTTTGGTCATACTTGGTTTTTCGCTGTTCCTCCATAGGATTCACAGCTACTTAAGCCCGTACATCGTGACAAGGTGATGACCACGTACGGGAACCTAACCTAACCTAACCTTTTTTTTTTTTTTTTTGTGCCCCCGAGGAAGGAGGAAAGCATCATGCCTTCTCCGCAGCGGGCTGTTCAATGCTGGGATTCGTGTGGGACTCTAACCCAACTAAAACCTCCTCCTCGCCATCTTAGTCGGAATCCCAAGGACACCGATTCCAACTATGATGGTTTGCGCAGGCACTATACCGGGTCACCAAGACGATTGGTATTTCACGGTGTAGTTTCTGCGTGGTAGTTTCAGACTCTTGCCCCCCTTGGATGTAGGGATTGAGGGGAAGAAACCTGTACCTCGACTAACGGGTCTCCCAGTTTGCGGTCTCACAAAGAACTTGTGAGGAGTCCACTGACTGTTGTTGACCTAGTTCCGTATTTTCACCTGGCTTTTTCGCAACGGAACTCAAACACCAGGGATAGATCCTCAGGAGGTCTTGGCCGGCTCACTATCAGTTTGTCAATTACTGACTCCCCGATAGCAAGCTGTTGGTCCTGGTCCCTCGGGGATTGAGCTATGAGAGTGCGGTTTCCGTCAGACATTAACGTTACTCCTTGGGTCTGCCCCGAGTCCGAGGATTCGGGGGGCCAAGTGGGTCATAGTTACTCTGATTCATGCAGTGGCCTTCAGGCCGAGGGGAAAAGTGAGTCGTAACTCCTTGTCCGCGCCCGGGTTGCCAGTGTGGCGTAGGCCAGATGCAAGTTCTCCACGTTCGAAACACTAACGTTACTCCTTGGATCTACCCTGTGTCTGTGATTACAGGGGGCCAAGTGAGTCATAGTTGTTCCCTGCATGTGGTGCTAACATTACTTCTTGGGTCTACCCCTTGTCAGTGGATCCGGGGGGCCAAGGAAGCCATAGTTAACCACGCCACTCTCCCATGCTCATCCCTCGAAGCCTTTTCTCGATAGCTCGGTCTCCAGCGTCTTCTAGGTCGTTTAGCCTAGGGGTGGATCGCGAAGATGTCACAATCTAAGCGCACGCTCAGACTCGAGCCCTTGGATTTGAAAGGAGTTTGGGTTCGGGAAGTGTGTTGTGAAGTACTAACGTTACTCCTTGGGTCTACCCAGAGTCCGCAGCCTCCAGGGGCCAAGTGAATCATAGTTACCTGTGAAGCACTAACGTTGCTCTTTGGGTCTACCCCGAGTCTTCAGATACGAGGGTCCAAGAGAGCCATAGTCACTCCTTGGTTTTGGTCATACTTGGTTTTTCGCTCTTCCTCCATAGGATTCAAAGCTACTTAAGCCCGTACACCACGACAAGGTGATGACCACGTACGGAAACCTAACCTAACCTAACCTAACCTAACCTAACCTTTTTTTTTTTTTTTTTTTTTGTGCCCTGAGGAAGGAGGAAAGCATCATGCCTTCTCCGCAGCGGGCTGTTCAATGCTGGGATTCGTGTGGGACTCTAACCCAACTAAAACCTCCTCCTCGCCATCTTAGTCGGAATCCCAAGGACACCGATTCCAACTATGATGGTTTGCGCAGGCACCACCACCGGATCACCAAGACGATTGGTATTTCACGGTGCAGGATTCTGCGTGGTAGTCTCAGACTCTTGCCCCCCTTGGATGTGGGGATTGAGGGGAAGAGACCTGCACCATGACTGACGGGTCTCACAGTTTGCGGTCTCACAAAGAACTTGTGAGGAGTCCACTGACTATTGCTGACCTAGTTCCGTATTTTCACCTGGCTTTTTCGCAACGGAACTCAAACACCAGGGATAGATCCTCAGGAGGTCTCGGCCGCCTCACTATCAGGTTGTCAGTCTCTAACCCCCCGATAGCGAGCCGTTGGCCCTGGTCCCTCGGGGATTGAGCTATGAGAGTGCGGTTTCCGTCAGACATTAACGTTACTCCTTGGGTCTGCCCCGAGTCCGAGGATTCGGGGGGCCAAATGGGTCATAGTTACTCTGATTCATGCAGTGGCCTTCAGCCCGAGGGGAAAAGTGAGTCGAAACTCCTTGTCCACGCCCGGGTTGCCAGTGTGGCGTAGGCCAGATGCAAGTTCTCCACGTTCGAAACACTAACGTTACTCCTTGGGTCTACCCTGTGTCTGTGATTACAGGGGGCCAAGTGAGTCATAGTTGTTCCCTGCATGTGGTGCTAACATTACTTCTTGGGTCTACCCCTTGTCAGTGGACCAGGGGGGCCAAGGAAGCCATAGTTAACCACGCCACTCTCCCATGCTCATCCCACGAAGCCTTTTCTTGATAGCTCGGTCTCCAGCGTCTTCTAGGTCGTTTTGCCTAGGGGTGGATCGCAAAGATGTCACAATCTAAGCGCACGCTTAGACTCGAGCCCTTGGATTTGAAAGGAGTTTGGGTTCGGGAAGTGTGTTGTGAAGTACTAACGTTACTCCTTGGGTCTACCCAGAGTCAGTAGCCTCCAGGGGCCAAGTGAATCATAGTTACTTGTGAAGCACTAACGTTGCTCTTTGGGTCTACCCCGAGTCCTCAGATACGAGGGGCCAACAGAGCCATAGTCACTCCTTGGTTTTGGTCATACTTGGTTTTTCGCTCTTCCTCCATTGGATTCACAGCTACTTAAGCCCGTACACCACGACAAGGTGATGACCACGTACGGGAACCTAACCTAACCTAACCTAACCTAACCTAACCTAACCTTTTTTTTTTTTTTTGTGCCCTGAGGAAGGAGGAAAGCATCATGCCTTCTCCGCAGCGGGCGGTTCAATGCTGGGATTCGTGTGGGACTCTAACCCAACTAAAACCTCCTCCTCGGCGCGATAACAGAGTCGGAGGACACCGACTACTACTATCACACCTTGTTTAGGCACTACTGGCTCTCCAAGGCGATTGGAATTCGACAGTGTGCATATTCAGGCCGACCGGTATCTCCTCCCCAAGGAGTTGTTGGGTGATAGGAGGAGTATCCCGCGCTCTATGAGGTCCCACCGCTGTCTCACATTGTGAGGACCTGCGAGACTGCAGCTGACCACCGTTCCGAAGTTTCACCTGGCTTATTTCACGGAACTATTAACAACAGGTATAGATCCCCGGAGGGTCTTGATACATTTGTCGGTAACTGCCCGTCCAGGCAGTCACCGTGCACCCTGATCAATTAAGACCTTTACTGTCTGAGAGGATTTTTGGGAGTGGGATGGGGTTATATGAGGTACTAACGTTGCTCACTGGGTCTACCCCGATCCGTCCTCAGGTTCGAGGGGCCAGTTAAGCCATAGTTGCCATGTTGTGAAGTACTAACGTTACCCCTTGGGTCTACCAAGAGTCAGCAGCCTCCAGGGGCCAAGTGAATCACAGTTACTTGCGAAGCACCAACGTTGCTCTTTGGGTCTACCCCGAGTCCTCAGATACGAGGGGCCAAGAGAGCCATGGTTACCTCAGAAGCACCAGCACTACTCCTTGGGTCTACCCAGAGTCTGTAGATTCCAGGGGCCAAGAGAGTCATAGTCACTCCTTGGTTTTGGTCATACTTGGTTTTTCACTGTTACTCCATAGGATTAACAGCTACTTAAGCCCGTACACCACGACAAGGTGATGACCACGTACGGGAACCTAACCTAACCTAACCTAACCTAACCTAACCTAACCTAACCTAACCTAACCTAACCTAACCTAACCTAACCTAACCTAACCTAACCTAACCTAACCTAACCTAACCTAACCTAACCTAACCTTTTTTTTTTTTTTTTTTTTTTTTTTTTTTTTTTGTGCCCTGAGGAAGGAGGAAAGCATCATGCCTTCTCCGCAGCGGGCGGTTCAATGCTGGGATTCGTGTGGGACTCTAACCCAACTAAAACCTCCTCCTCGGCGCGATAACAGAGTCGGAGGACACCGACTACTACTATCACACCTTGTTTAGGCACTACTGGCTCTCCAAGGCGATTGGAATTCGACAGTGTGCATATTCAGGCCGACCGGTATCTCCTCCCCAAGGAGTTGTTGGGTGATAGGAGGAGTATCCCGCGCTCTATGAGGTCCCACCGCTGTCTCACATTGTGAGGACCTGCGAGACTGCAGCTGACCACCGTTCCGAAGTTTCACCTGGCTTATTTCACGGAACTATTAACAACAGGTATAGATCCCCGGAGGGTCTTGATACATTTGTCGGTAACTGCCCGTCCAGACAGTCACCGTGCACCCTGATCAATTAAGACCTTTACTGTCTGAGAGGATTTTTGGGAGTGGGGTGGGGTTATATGAGGTACTAACGTTGCTCACTGGGTCTACCCCGATCCGTCCTCAGGTTCGAGGGGCCAGTTAAGCCATAGTTGCCATGTTGTGAAGTACTAACGTTACCCCTTGGGTCTACCAAGAGTCAGCAGTCTCCAGGGGCCAAGTGAATCACAGTTACTTGTGAAGCACCAACGTTGCTCTTTGGGTCTACCCCGAGTCCTCAGATACGAGGGGCCAAGAGAGCCATGGTTACTTCAGAAGCACTAGCATTATTCCTTGGGTCTACCCAGAGTCTGTAGACTCCAGGGGCCAAGAGAGTCATAGTCACTCCTTGGTTTTGGTCATACTTGGTTTTTCGCTGTTGCTCCATAGGATTCACAGCTACTTAAGCCCGTACACCACGACAAGGTGATGACCACGTACGGGAACCTAACCTAACCTAACCTAACCTAACCTAACCTAACCTAACCTAACCTAACCTAACCTAACCTAACCTAACCTAACCTAACCTAACCTAACCTAACCTAACCTAACCTAACCTAACCTAACCTAACCTAACCTAACCTAACCTAACCTAACCTAACCTAACCTAACCTAACCTAACCTAACCTAACCTAACCTAACCTAACCTTTTTTTTTTTTTTTTTTTTTTTTTTTTTTGGCCCTGAGGAAGGGGGAAGCTAATGCCTTCTCCGTCAGCGGGCCTTATGATGTTCGATGGTTTGCTGCGGATTTGTGTGGGACTTGCACCCACTAAACCACCCTCCTCTTTTCCTGGGTATCGTCGCCACCCGGGAAGGGCTGCTTAGCCCGTACATCAGGTGCGTAACCCAGTATGTGTCTCACAAGTTATCATCCCTGCCTCTCTCTATCTTCTGTCTCTTTTCTCTTCATCACTCCTGTTACGAAACCATATATTCTCTCCCAGGTCGTGACATTCGCCAGCATTGCCTCAATGATACCTTCCACAGGGGGCAGTCTTCCCAGATATCGTATAACCTCTCTCCTCTCCTCGGACCATCTTCTGCAATAGAAGAACATGTGCTCCGGGTCATCCCTGACTTTACAAACATGGCATTTGTCATCTTCTGTCTTGCCTATTCTCTTTGTGAACGACCCGTACGAGCCATGACCCGTTAAGAACTGGGTAAGATAGTAGCTGGTTCTTCTATGGCTACATTCAATCCATGCCCCGATGTCCCTTATTAGCCTCCTTGTCCAGCGAGCACACTGCTCCTCGCCACTCCACCGTTCCTGCCACCTTCTTATTGTCCTCCGTCTGGCCATACGGCGGTTTCCCGGGAGCGCACCTCCCACAGTATATAGGAAGCATCGTTCAGACACCATCAAGTCCACCGGCGGAAACCCAGCTACCACCTGGACTGCCTCCGCCGACACGGTTCGATAGGCCGACGCTACCCTCAAGAGGCCGAGTCTCTGCGTAGATATCATAAGCCCAAGGTTCCTTTTCACCCTCAGTGCGTCTCTCCACACTGGTGCAGCGTACAACAACCTTTCGTGCATCACCGCACACAGGATCCTTCGTTTTACATACCCTGGCCCTCCTATATTTGGCATGATTCTTCTCATCGCGTGCACCTTTGCTTTTGTCATCTCCGTGACCGAGCGGATGTGTTTGGAGAAATCCATATTTCTTGCAAACTCCACTCCCAAGTATTTCAGCTCCGAACCCGACTCGAGCGTAGTCCCTTCCAGATTCATATTAATCTTAGCACTCCTAGGACCTCTGAGAATCAAAATTTCCGTCTTTTGCATGGCCATCTGGAGACCCCTCCCCTCCATCCATTGCGATATGACTGCAAGTGCACCCCTAATCTTTTCCTTGATTTCATCCTCCGTATTCCCTACCACTATAAGCATCAGGTCATCGGCGTATGCTATTAGCCGACATCCTCCAGGCAATGTGAGCCGTAGGACCCCATCATAGAATATATCCCAAAGTACCGGGCCCGCTACCGAGCCCTGTGGGACCCCCATGGAGCACTTGTGCCGGAACTTTCCCGCTTTAACCACCCTGTCTCTCAAGTAGTCCCTGAATACCCTCACCAGGTATCCGCTAATTCCCACCGCCTCCAGATCCTCAATAATATGCCGCCACCCCGCCATATTAAAGGCGTTTCTTATATCCAACGTAACAGCTACCCACCATCCATCATCGCACTCTCTGAAGGCCTGCTTCAGCTCCATCATTGCGCTCACAGTCGATTTTTGTCTCCTGAACCCATGTTGGCAGGGCGATATGACGGCGCCCTCCTCCAGTTCTCTGTCTAATCGGTTTACCAACAGCCTTTCATATAATTTCCCGAATGTGTTCAGGAGACATATCGGCCTATAGCTGGATGCCAGAGCCGGATCCTTTCCGGCTTTGTGTATGAGTACAACCCTCCCCTCCTTCCATACTTTCGGGAACTTACCAGTTCGTAACAGTTTGTTAAAAACGGCCAACACCTCGTGCGGCATTCTGTCGTAAGCCATTTTCAGTGCCGCCACCGTAACACCGTCTATACCTGGTGCCTTCCCATTTTTCATCTTCTTCAAAGCCGCCCAGAGTTCTTCCTGTGAAAACTCCTCAACATTCTCATCTGTCTCTCCTATAACCTGCTCCATGTTTCCGCTCGTCCTGGTATCCAGCGACGGGAAAAGTTCCCTTATAATTTGTTTCGTTCTACTCATCGTCAACCGGCATGGCTCCGCGGTGGATCTCGTAATGATCTTGTATGCCTCCCCCCATATATCCTCCTCAAGATCCTCCAACATACCCTTCCAGAACTCCTTTTTCGCTTTCCTTATCTCTCTTTTAAGTCTCGCCTTCATTTGGCGTAGCTCTTCCTGAATAGCTGTACCCGAAGTGCTCGTACGTTCAGCTCTGCGTGTGTACGATCTCCTCTTAGCGATATATTCCTCCCTTAGTCTCGCTATTTCACTGTTCCACCAGTAAGGATTCATTGTTCCGGTCGTATCCTCGCTCAAAGTGGCCGTTTTAAAAGCTTTCACTATGTCACCGTACAACATATCTGTGTTCCCTCTGGCCAGCTTATCCAGTTCCTCGCTGAATTTGTCCCTATTCATGACCTGCCTATATACATTCCCCTTTTTTTCCGCTTCGCTGTTATCAATTGTAAAATAGATATGCCCATGGTGCGTGAAGGGATTTTCGTTTTTTATATTCCAGTCTCTCAGCCTAAATTGCGCTCTTTCGGACATCATAGTTACATCTATATGTGAGATAGATGAACCTCTTATAAAGGTTGGCTCTCCATTATTAGCCACCTTCCATTCCAGCTGTGCCAGCCATTCTTCAATGTGATGTCCTCTCGGATCGGTATTTAGTGATCCCCAGTTCGGTGATTTTGCGTTCAGATCCCCTGCTATAAGAGCGTTCCTCTTGTATTTCATAGCTTCCGTACACACGGAGTCTATTTTCTTATTGAATTCACCCGTTGGTATATTTGGAGACACATACACTCCGAATATATGCACCCTGCCTATCTTCACATGGGCGAAGTCTGTATGATCAAAAATCTCATCAACTATTACTTTAGTGTTATGTACTATTATTGCTACATCCTTGTTCTTGTCAGTGACCCATTTTTTTTTTGGCGCATAGTTTTTTGTTCGGTTCTGACACTATCATTATATCTATTCTTTTTGACTTGGCCGCTGCCCAGGCTAGATCATGCGCAGCGTTCGCTCTACCTAAATTCATTTGAAGGATCTTCAGCATGCGGATTGATAAAATGTCTCCTTCTATCTCTCATATCCCTCCCCTTGTATAGATAAAACAATAAATAAATAAATAAGTCTAAAAACATATCGAGGGTGTAAAGGGCCCATCTCTCTCCCTTACGATCTTTTGTTTTACAGATGTTCTTGTTGGGCTCTGATATTATAGTTAAATCTACTTTATTCTTCATAGCTGCTTCCCACGCTATGTCATGCGCAGCTTTTGCTCTTCCTAAATTCAACTGTAAGAAACGCAACATCTCTTATCACACTTCCTTGTATAGTTAAAAACAATAAATAAGCAAATAAATAAGGCTAAAATATATTTTGTGGGTGTATAGAGCCCATGTATAATAACGCACACTTTCGATGTAAGACATCTAAAATACATAAATGAAGCCATCGTGTATAAATGCTTCCTTGTTTCGATTGGGTTATTCAGTTTGCATTTTATCATCGGGTCCCTCGTTGACCGTTTCTTTCTCCGCTTCGACCCCAAAGTCTTCTCCATACCCTTTCTGTATTCTCTTTTCTCTTGCTAGGGCTTCTTTGAAAACTCTACATTTTCCCGATCCTGCGTAGTGGTCTTTTTCATTGCATAGTACGCAGAATGGTTCGTTCTTGCAGCTTTTTGCTGCATGTCCGTTCTCTCCGCATTTGTAGCATGCGTCTCTTCGATCTGGGCCCTCACATGTTTCCAATTTATGCTCATATCCCCAACATCTATTACAGTGCACCAGCTCCACCCTCTTTGTTATTTGGCATTTTGCCAGCCCTATCCTTATTTTCCTATTTCCACTAAGTTTGGTGAAAGTTCCCTCCTCGACTCTCACTGTGACAGCTTGTGTGTCATTCATATTAGGCCTCAGCTCTCCCACCATAATTTTCTGGTCATCTTCTTCTCCGAGTGCTTCTTTTAAGGCTATTTTCACCTCCTCCTTCGTCGTTTCCGCATCCATACCTCTGATGTGTAATGTTTCCTTCTTTTTATTTCCACGCAAAATATTATATTTCAGGTTGCTGTTGAAGTTATTCATAGCCTCTGACAGTGACTTACATGCATCTTCAGATTTGTCTATGGTTATGATCATTTTCCCTTCCTTTGTGCTCCGTATCCCACGTATGGATTCTGAAGCAGGTACGTCCTTGAAAGCATTTCTCACATCCTTGAGCGTTTCTCTGTATTCTCCATCTTTGCATTGGACCATAAGTGCATATGTATTTCTTTCTCGTTGCTGTCTGTCGATATTTTGTTTATATCCTGGAGGAACGTACAGAAGTACCTTCTTTTTGGATTTGTTCATGACGCACTGTATCATCTTCTGCAGTCTTTCGGTGTCTAGGCATTCCACTTTATGAAATGCAAAGGTCTCTTCCTCTGTACCTGCGTCTTTCAAAAATTGATGAAGTTTTTGCCAGACGTCCTCCTGTGTCTCCTCATATTTTACTCTAATAATACTCCTCTTTGAAAGTGTTTTATTTCTTCTGTCACATGTGAACATTTCAAGGTAGTCTATATCCTCTTCTAGATGTTGCAGTTCCGGAAATCGCTCCTTGTACATTTTTTGGATGGATTTGTTCATCCCTGGATCGCTATTCCCCACCATAACGACCTTCTTAATAGTATCCTCCGTGTTTAAGGGGTTACCTTCTATAACTTCCACCTTCGAGAGAAGTGTATCCTCCCATTTCAGTTCTGCAAGTTCTTTGAAACGTTCAAATGTGATATCCTCCTCCGGTAATTTATTGAGAGCGTCAATTTTTGGCCTGTGCCATGGGTTTGTTTGCGTGGACGCATCTGTGAGATTACGCAGGTCCTGTTTGAGGGCGTTTATTTCCCTTGCATGCCTTTCCTCCGACTCTAGTAGTTTTCTTTTCAACTCCCCAATCTCTCTTTCCAGGTGGGTTTGCAATAAGACATTTTCTTCGCGTGACTGTATTTCCTTACTGAGCAACTCTGTTTGTTTTCGGATGTCCAAGCTGATATTTTTCAACTCCCCCGATGGCCTGTATGACGATTTCACTATATTCTGTAGGGCTTCCGCACTATCAACAAGTTTTGACATAATCATTACCAACATCCCCTCTTCATGTTCCTGCAAATCCATCCTCTTCCTTTTGGTTGCGTTTGGCATTGATTTTACCCTGCTTCTAATCCCCGGAGGGGTCCTATTTAGACTGCTTCTTGGTTTGAATACCTCGTCCTCCCGGCTGACTTTGCTTGAATCAGTTGTATGGGTACCAGATGATGAACTTTCAGCATTTTTCTCTATGCTGCCTTCCTGGTTAGTTTTATTACCCACAAGGGTTACCTCCTTGTTCGTGTCTGCTATTCCAGTAGTATCGCTCGCATCCTGGCCTGGTTTCCTACCAGGGTTTGAGTTTTTGAGGCAGTCGTCGGATCTCGATCGAGTTTGGCCTGCCTCGGAACCGCTCCCGACCGGTACTGGGGTATCCCTCCCCTGCACCGTAACTATGTTATCATTATTTTTGTTCATTTCGGAAAAAGAAACGGGGCAGTGCACGCACACATCCCCTAAAAGGTCCAAAAACAGCAAAATCGTCAACGTAATATCCAATCAGGGAGAGGAAAAGGAGGAGGGTTAAGGTAAGTATAAGGATACCTCCTAGCCCTCGGATAACCTAATAGCGTCGGAGGGGGAACACAGGTAAGTATGTTTTAAGGGAAATGGCGAAAGCTGGGTCTGGCCTTGCCATTGGGAGCGGGCAGTCTTGGTTTTCGCTGCTCCTCTTAGGACCTGTTCGGCATGGGTGACCCTCTCCGACATAGCTCCAAAGAGTCATCGCAGGTACTTAAGCCCTCACACCACGACAAGGTGCTACCCAAGTGAGGGAACCTAACCTAACCTAACCTAACCTAACCTAACCTAACCTAACCTAACCTAACCTAACCTAACCTAACCTAACCTAACCTAACCTAACCTAACCTAACCTAACCTAACCTAACCTAACCTAACCTAACCTAACCTAACCTAACCTAACCTAACCTAACCTAACCTAACCTAACCTAACCTAACCTAACCTAACCTAACCTAACCTAACCTAACCTAACCTAACCTAACCTAACCTAACCTAACCTAACCTAACCTAACCTAACCTAACCTAACCTAACCTAACCTAACCTAACCTAACCTAACCTAACCTAACCTAACCTAACCTAACCTAACCTAACCTAACCTAACCTAACCTAACCTAACCTAACCTAACCTAACCTAACCTAACCTAACCTAACCTAACCTAACCTAACCTAACCTAACCTAACCTAACCTAACCTAACCTAACCTAACCTAACCTAACCTAACCTAACCTAACCTAACCTAACCTAACCTAACCTAACCTAACCTAACCTAACCTAACCTAACCTAACCTAACCTAACCTAACCTAACCTAACCTAACCTAACCTAACCTAACCTAACCTAACCTAACCTAACCTAACCTAACCTAACCTAACCTAACCTAACCTAACCTAACCTAACCTAACCTAACCTAACCTAACCTAACCTAACCTAACCTAACCTAACCTAACCTAACCTAACCTAACCTAACCTAACCTAACCTAACCTAACCTAACCTAACCTAACCTAACCTAACCTAACCTAACCTAACCTAACCTAACCTAACCTAACCTAACCTAACCTAACCTAACCTAACCTAACCTAACCTAACCTAACCTAACCTAACCTAACCTAACCTAACCTAACCTAACCTAACCTAACCTAACCTAACCTAACCTAACCTAACCTAACCTAACCTAACCTAACCTAACCTAACCTTTTTTTTTTTTTTTTTTTTTTTTGTGCCCTTGAGGCGGGGGAAAGCATCATGACCATCTCCGGAGCGGGCGTGCAATGCTCCAGATTTGTGTGGGACTTTAACCCACTAAAACCACCCTCCTCAGCGCGAAAGCAGAGTTGGAGGACACCGACTACTACTATCGCACTTTGTAAGTGGGCACTACTGGATCTCCAATGCGATTGGAATTCTACAGAGCGCGCATCCGAACCGACCGGTATCTCCTCCCCTTGGAGTTGTTGGGTGATAGGAGGAGCGTCCCGCGTCCGTAATGGTCCCACCGCTGTCTCACATTATGAGGACCTGCGAGACTGCGGCTGACCATCGTTCCGAAGTTTCACCTGGCTTATTTCACGGAACTATTAACAACAGGTATAGATCCCCGGAGGGTCTTGGTACATTTGTCGGTAACTCCTCGTTCAAGCAGTTACCGTGTACCCTGGTCAGTTAAGACCTTTACTGTCTGAGAGGATTTCTTGGGATTGGGATGGGGTTACATGGAGTACTAACGTTGCTCACTGGGTCTACCTCGATCCGTCCTCAGGTTCTAGGGGCCAGTTGAGCCATAGTTGCCATGTTGTGAAGTACTAACGTTACTCCTTGGGTCTACCAAGAGTCAGTAGCCTCCAGGGGCCAAGTGAATCACAGTTACTTGCGAAGCACCAACGTTGCTCTTTGGGTCTACCCCGAGTCCTCAGATACGAGGGGCCAAGAGAGCCATGGTTACCTCAGAAGCACTAGCATTACTCCTTGGGTCTACCCAGAGTCTGTAGATTCCAGGGGCCAAGAGAGTCATAGTCACTCCTTGGTTTGGGTCATACTTGGTTTTTCACTGTTACTCCATAGGATTAACAGCTACTTAAGCCCGTACACCACGACAAGGTGATGACCACGTACGGGAACCTAACCTAACCTAACCTAACCTAACCTAACCTAACCTAACCTAACCTAACCTAACCTAACCTAACCTAACCTAACCTTTTTTTTTTTTTTTTTTTTTTTTGTGCCCTGAGGAAGGAGGAAAGCATCATGCCTTCTCCACAGCGGGCGGTTCAATGCTGGGATTCGTGTGGGACTCTAACCCAACTAAAACCTCCTCCTCAGCGCGAAAGCAGAGTTGGAGGACACCGACTACTACTATCGCACTTTGTAATTGGGCACTACTGGGTCTCCAATGCGATTGGAATTCTACAGAGCGCGCTCTCGAACTGACCGGTATCTCCTCCCCTTGGAGTTGTTGGGTGATAGGAGGAGCGTCCCGCGTTCACTAAGGTCCCACCGCTGTCTCACATTATGAGGACCTGCGAAACTGCGGCTGACCATCGTTCCGAAGTTTCACCTGGCTTATTTCACGGAACTATTAACAACAGGTATAGATCCCCGGAGGGTCCTGGTACATTTGTCGGTAACTCCTCGTCCAAGCAGTTACCGTGTACCCTGGTCAATTAAGACCTTTACTGTCTGAGAGGATTTTTTGGGATTGGGATGGGGTTACATGGAGTACTAACGTTACTCACTGGGTCTACCTCGATCCGTCCTCAGGTTCGAGGGGCCAGTTAAGCCATAGTTGCCATGTTGTGAAGTACTAACGTTACTCCTTGGGTCTACCAAGAGTCAGCAGCCTCCAGGGGCCAAGTGAATCACAGTTACTTGTGAAGCACCAACGTTGCTCTTTGGGTCTACCCCGAGTCCTCAGATACGAGGGGCCAATAGAGCCATGGTTACTTCAGAAGCACTAGTATTATTCCTTGGGTCTACCCAGAGTCTGCAGACTCCAGGGGCCAAGAGAGTCATAGTCACTCTTTGGTTTTGGTCATTCTTGGTTTTTCGCTGTTGCTCCATAGGATTCACAGCTACTTAAGCCCGTACACCACGACAAGGTGATGACCACGTACGGGAACCTAACCTAACCTAACCTAACCTAACCTAACCTAACCTAACCTAACCTAACCTAACCTAACCTAACCTAACCTAACCTAACCTAACCTAACCTAACCTAACCTAACCTAACCTAACCTAACCTAACCTAACCTAACCTAACCTAACCTAACCTAACCTAACCTAACCTAACCTAACCTAACCTAACCTAACCTAACCTAACCTAACCTAACCTAACCTAACCTAACCTAACCTAACCTAACCTAACCTAACCTAACCTAACCTAACCTAACCTAACCTAACCTAACCTAACCTAACCTAACCTAACCTAACCTAACCTAACCTAACCTAACCTAACCTAACCTAACCTAACCTAACCTAACCTAACCTAACCTAACCTAACCTAACCTAACCTAACCTAACCTAACCTAACCTAACCTAACCTAACCTAACCTAACCTAACCTAACCTAACCTAACCTAACCTAACCTAACCTTTTTTTTTTTTTTTTTTTTTTTTGTGCCCTGAGGAAGGAGGAAAGCATCATGCCTTCTCCGCAGCGGGCGGTTCAATGCTGGGATTCGTGTGGGACTCTAACCCAACTAAAACCTCCTCCTCGGCGCGATAACAGAGTCGGAGGACACCGACTACTACTATCACACCTTGTTTAGGCACTACTGGCTCTCCAAGGCGATTGGAATTCGACAGTGTGCATATTCAGGCCGACCGGTATCTCCTCCCCAAGGAGTTGTTGGGTGATAGGAGGAGTATCCCGCGCTCTATGAGGTCCCACCGCTGTCTCACATTGTGAGGACCTGCGAGACTGCAGCTGACCACCGTTCCGAAGTTTCACCTGGCTTATTTCACGGAACTATTAACAACAGGTATAGATCCCCGGAGGGTCTTGATACATTTGTCGGTAACTGCCCGTCCAGACAGTCACCGTGCACCCTGATCAATTAAGACCTTTACTGTCTGAGAGGATTTTTGGGAGTGGGATGGGGTTATATGAGGTACTAACGTTGCTCACTGGGTCTACCCCGATCCGTCCTCAGGTTCGAGGGGCCAGTTGAGCCATAGTTGCCATGTTGTGAAGTACTAACGTTACCCCTTGGGTCTACCAAGAGTCAGCAGCCTCCAGGGGCCAAGTGAATCACAGTTACTTGTGAAGCACCAACGTTGCTCTTTGGGTCTACCCCGAGTCCTCAGATACGAGGGGCCAAGAGAGCCATGGTTACTTCAGAAGCACTAGCATTATTCCTTGGGTCTACCCAGAGTCTGTAGACTCCAGGGGCCAAGAGAGTCATAGTCACTCCTTAACCTAACCTAACCTAACCTAACCTAACCTAACCTAACCTAACCTAACCTAACCTAACCTAACCTAACCTAACCTAACCTAACCTAACCTAACCTAACCTAACCTAACCTAACCTTTTTTTTTTTTTTTTTTTGTGCCCTGAGGAAGGAGGAAAGCATCATGCCTTCTCCGCAGCGGGCGGTTCAATGCTGGGATTCGTGTGGGACTCTAACCCAACTAAAACCTCCTCCTCGGCGCGATAACAGAGTCGGAGGACACCGACTACTACTATCACACCTTGTTTAGGCACTACTGGCTCTCCAAGGCGATTGGAATTCGACAGTGTGCATATTCAGGCCGACCGGTATCTCCTCCCCAAGGAGTTGTTGGGTGATAGGAGGAGTATCCCGCGCTCTATGAGGTCCCACCGCTGTCTCACATTGTGAGGACCTGCGAGACTGCAGCTGACCACCGTTCCGAAGTTTCACCTGGCTTATTTCACGGAACTATTAACAACAGGTATAGATCCCCGGAGGGTCTTGATACATTTGTCGGTAACTGCCCGTCCAGACAGTCACCGTGCACCCTGATCAATTAAGACCTTTACTGTCTGAGAGGATTTTTGGGAGTGGGGTGGGGTTATATGAGGTACTAACGTTGCTCACTGGGTCTACCCCGATCCGTCCTCAGGTTCGAGGGGCCAGTTAAGCCATAGTTGCCATGTTGTGAAGTACTAACGTTACCCCTTGGGTCTACCAAGAGTCAGCAGTCTCCAGGGGCCAAGTGAATCACAGTTACTTGTGAAGCACCAACGTTGCTCTTTGGGTCTACCCCGAGTCCTCAGATACGAGGGGCCAAGAGAGCCATGGTTACTTCAGAAGCACTAGCATTATTCCTTGGGTCTACCCAGAGTCTGTAGACTCCAGGGGCCAAGAGAGTCATAGTCACTCCTTGGTTTTGGTCATACTTGGTTTTTCGCTGTTGCTCCATAGGATTCACAGCTACTTAAGCCCGTACACCACGACAAGGTGATGACCACGTACGGGAACCTAACCTAACCTAACCTAACCTAACCTAACCTAACCTAACCTAACCTAACCTAACCTAACCTAACCTAACCTAACCTAACCTAACCTAACCTAACCTAACCTAACCTAACCTAACCTAACCTAACCTAACCTAACCTAACCTAACCTAACCTAACCTAACCTAACCTAACCTAACCTAACCTAACCTAACCTAACCTAACCTAACCTAACCTAACCTAACCTAACCTAACCTAACCTAACCTAACCTAACCTAACCTTTTTTTTTTTTTTTTTTTTTTTTGTGCCCTTGAGGCGGGGGAAAGCATCATGACCATCTCCGGAGCGGGCGTGCAATGCTCCAGATTTGTGTGGGACTTTAACCCACTAAAACCACCCTCCTCAGCGCGAAAGCAGAGTTGGAGGACACCGACTACTACTATCGCACTTTGTAAATGGGCACTACTGGTTCTCCAATGTTATTGGAATTCTACAGAGCGCGCTCTCGAACTGACCGGTATCTCCTCCCCTTGGAGTTGTTGGGTGATAGGAGGAGCGTCCCGCGTTCACTAAGGTCCCACCGCTGTCTCACATTATGAGGACCTGCGAAACTGCGGCTGACCATCGTTCCGAAGTTTCACCTGGCTTATTTCACGGAACTATTAACAACAGGTATAGATCCCCGGAGGGTCGTGGTACATTGGTCGGTAACTCCTCGTCCAAGCAGTTACCGTGCACCCTGGTCAGTTAAGACCTTTACTGTCTGAGAGGATTTTTGGGAGTGGGATGGGGTTACATGGGGTACTAACGTTGCTCACAGGGTCTACCTCGATCCGTCCTCAGGTTCAAGGGGCCAGTTGAGCCATAGTTGCCATGTTGTGAAGTACTAACGTTACTCCTTGGGTCTACCAAGAGTCAGTAGCCTCCAGGGGCCAAGTGAATCACAGTTACTTGCGAAGCACCAACGTTGCTCTTTGGGTCTACCCCGAGTCCTCAGATACGAGGGGCCAAGAGAGCCATGGTTACCTCTGAAGCACTAGCATTACTCCTTGGGTCTACCCAGAGTCTGTAGATTCCAGGGGCCAAGAGAGTCATAGTCACTCCTTTGTTTTGGTCATACTTAGTTTTTCGCTGTTACTCCATAGGATTCACAGCTACTTAAGCCCGTACACCACGACAAGGTGATGACCACGTACGGGAACCTAACCTAACCTAACCTAACCTAACCTAACCTAACCTAACCTAACCTAACCTAACCTAACCTAACCTAACCTAACCTAACCTAACCTAACCTAACCTAACCTAACCTAACCTAACCTAACCTAACCTAACCTAACCTAACCTAACCTAACCTAACCTAACCTAACCTAACCTAACCTAACCTAACCTAACCTAACCTAACCTAACCTAACCTAACCTAACCTTTTTTTTTTTTTTTTTTTTTTTTGTGCCCTGAGGAAGGAGGAAAGCATCATGCCTTCTCCGCAGCGGCGGTTCAATGCTGGGATTCGTGTGGGACTCTAACCCAACTAAAACCTCCTCCTCGCCATCTTAGTCGGAATCCCAAGGACACCGATTCCAACTATGATGGTTTGCGCAGGCACCACCACCGGATCACCAAGACGATTGGTATTTCACGGTGCAGGTTTCTGCGTGGTAGTCTCAGACTCTTGCCCCCCTTGGATGTAGGGATTGAGGGGAAGAAGCCTGCACCTCGACTGACGGGTCTCACAGTTTGCGGTCTCACAAAGAACTTGTGAGGAGTCCACTGACTGTTGTTGACCTAGTTCCGTATTTTCACCTGGCTTTTTTGCAACGGAACTCTAACACCAGGGATAGATCCTCGGGAGGTCTTGGCCGGCTCACTATCAGTCTGTCAATTACTAACACCCCGATAGCGAGCCGTTGGCCCTGGTCCTTCGGGGATTGAGCTATGAGAGTGAGGTTTCCGTCAGACATTAACGTTACTCCTTGGGTCTGCCCCGAGTCCGAGGATTCGGGGGGCCAAGTGGGTCATAGTTACTCTGATTCATGCAGTGGCCTTCAGCCCGAGGGGAAAAGTGAGTCGTAACTCCTGGTCCGCGCCCGGGTTGCCAGTGTGGCGTAGGCCAGATGCAAGTTCTCCGCGTTCGAAACACTAACGTTACTCCTTGGGTCTACCCTGTGTTCTGTGATTACAGGGGGCCAAGTGAGTCATAGTTGTTCCCTGCATGTGGTACTAACGTTACTTCTTGGGTCTACCCCTCGTCATTGGACCGGGGGGGCCAAGGAAGCCATAGTTAACCACGCCACTCTCTTATGCTCATCCCTCGAAGCCTTTTCTTGATAGCTCGGTCGCCAGGCGTCTTCTAGGTCGTTTAGCCTAGGGGTGGATCGCGAAGATGTCACAATCTAAGCGCACGCTTAGACTCGAGCCCTTGGATTTGAAAGGAGTTTGGGTTCGGGAAGTGTGTTGTGAAGTACTAACGTTACTCCTTGGGTCTACCCAGAGTCTGTAGATTCCAGGGGCCAACTGAGTCATAGTTACTTCTCTGTTGTGAAGTGCTAACGTTACTCTTTGGGTCTACTCTGGGTCTCACGACTCAGAGGGCCAAGAGAGTCATAGTCACTCCTTGGTTTTGGTCATACTTGGTTTTTCGCTCTTCCTCCATAGGATTCACAGCTACTTAAGCCCGTACACCACGACAAGGTGATGACCACGTACGGGAACCTAACCTAACCTAACCTAACCTAACCTAACCTAACCTAACCTAACCTAACCTAACCTAACCTAACCTAACCTTTTTTTTTTTTTTTTTTTTTTGTGCCCTTGAGGCGGGGGAAAGCATCATGACCATCTCCGGAGCGGGCGTGCAATGCTCCAGATTTGTGTGGGACTTTAACCCACTAAAACCACCCTCCTCAGCGCGAAAGCAGAGTTGGAGGACACCGACTACTACTATCGCACTTTGTAAGTGGGCACTACTGGATCTCCAATGCGATTGGAATTCTACAGAGCGCGCATCCGAACCGACCGGTATCTCCTCCCCTTGGAGTTGTTGGGTGATAGGAGGAGCGTCCCGCGTCCGTAATGGTCCCACCGCTGTCTCAGATTATGAGGACCTGCGAGACTGCGGCTGACCATCGTTCCGAAGTTTCACCTGGCTTATTTCACGGAACTATTAACAACAGGTATAGATCCCCGGAGGGTCTTGGTACATTTGTCGGTAACTCCTCGTTCAAGCAGTTACCGTGTACCCTGGTCAGTTAAGACCTTTACTGTCTGAGAGGATTTCTTGGGATTGGGATGGGGTTACATGGAGTACTAACGTTGCTCACTGGGTCTACCTCGATCCGTCCTCAGGTTCTAGGGGCCAGTTGAGCCATAGTTGCCATGTTGTGAAGTACTAACGTTACTCCTTGGGTCTACCAAGAGTCAGTAGCCTCCAGGGGCCAAGTGAATCACAGTTACTTGCGAAGCACCAACGTTGCTCTTTGGGTCTACCCCGAGTCCTCAGATACGAGGGGCCAAGAGAGCCATGGTTACCTCAGAAGCACTAGCATTACTCCTTGGGTCTACCCAGAGTCTGTAGATTCCAGGGGCCAAGAGAGTCATAGTCACTCCTTGGTTTTGGTCATACTTGGTTTTTCACTGTTACTCCATAGGATTAACAGCTACTTAAGCCCGTACACCACGACAAGGTGATGACCACGTACGGGAACCTAACCTAACCTAACCTAACCTAACCTAACCTAACCTAACCTAACCTAACCTAACCTAACCTAACCTAACCTAACCTAACCTAACCTAACCTAACCTAACCTAACCTAACCTAACCTAACCTAACCTAACCTAACCTAACCTAACCTAACCTAACCTAACCTAACCTAACCTAACCTAACCTAACCTAACCTAACCTAACCTAACCTAACCTAACCTAACCTAACCTAACCTAACCTTTTTTTTTTTTTTTTTTGTGCCCTGAGGAAGGAGGAAAGCATCATGCCTTCTCCGCAGCGGCGGTTCAATGCTGGGATTCGTGTGGGACTCTAACCCAACTAAAACCTCCTCCTCGCCATCTTAGTCGGAATCCCAAGGACACCGATTCCAACTATGATGGTTTGCGCAGGCACCACCACCGGATCACCAAGACGATTGGTATTTCACGGTGCAGGTTTCTGCGTGGTAGTCTCAGACTCTTGCCCCCCTTGGATGTAGGGATTGAGGGGAAGAAGCCTGCACCTCGACTGACGGGTCTCACAGTTTGCGGTCTCACAAAGAACTTGTGAGGAGTCCACTGACTGTTGTTGACCTAGTTCCGTATTTTCACCTGGCTTTTTTGCAACGGAACTCTAACACCAGGGATAGATCCTCGGGAGGTCTTGGCCGGCTCACTATCAGTCTGTCAATTACTAACACCCCGATAGCGAGCCGTTGGCCCTGGTCCTTCGGGGATTGAGCTATGAGAGTGCGGTTTCCGTCAGACATTAACGTTACTCCTTGGGTCTGCCCCGAGTCCGAGGATTCGGGGGGCCAAGTGGGTCATAGTTACTCTGATTCATGCAGTGGCCTTCAGCCCGAGGGGAAAAGTGAGTCGTAACTCCTGGTCCGCGCCCGGGTTGCCAGTGTGGCGTAGGCCAGATGCAAGTTCTCCGCGTTCGAAACACTAACGTTACTCCTTGGGTCTACCCTGTGTTCTGTGATTACAGGGGGCCAAGTGAGTCATAGTTGTTCCCTGCATGTGGTACTAACGTTACTTCTTGGGTCTACCCCTCGTCATTGGACCGGGGGGGCCAAGGAAGCCATAGTTAACCACGCCACTCTCCCATGCTCATCCCTCGAAGCCTTTTCTTGATAGCTCGGTCGCCAGGCGTCTTCTAGGTCGTTTAGCCTAGGGGTGGATCGCGAAGATGTCACAATCTAAGCGCACGCTTAGACTCGAGCCCTTGGATTTGAAAGGAGTTTGGGTTCGGGAAGTTGTGAAGTACTAACGTTACTCCTTGGGTCTACCCAGAGTCAGCAGCCTCCAGGGTCCAAGTGAATCATAGTTACTTGTGCAGCACTAACGTTGCTCTTTGGGTCTACCCCGAGTCCTCAGATACGAGGGGCCAAGAGAGCCATAGTCACTCCTTGGTTTTGGTCATACTTGGTTTTTCGCTCTTCCTCCATAGGATTCACAGCTACTTAAGCCCGTACACCACGACAAGGTGATGACCACGTACGGGAACCTAACCTAACCTAACCTAACCTAACCTTTTTTTTTTTTTTTTTTTTTTTTGTGCCCTGAGGAAGGAGGAAAGCATCATGCCTTCTCCGCAGCGGGCTGTTCAATGCTGGGATTCGTGTGGGACTCTAACCCAACTAAAACCTCCTCCTCGCCATCTTAGTCGGAATCCCAAGGACACCGATTCCAACTATGATGGTTTGCGCAGGCACCACCACCGGATCACCAAGACGATTGGTATTTCACGGTGCAGGATTCTGCGTGGTAGTCTCAGACTCTTGCCCCCCTTGGATGTGGGGATTGAGGGGAAGAGACCTGCACCATGACTGACGGGTCTCACAGTTTGCGGTCTCACAAAGAACTTGTGAGGAGTCCACTGACTATTGCTGACCTAGTTCCGTATTTTCACCTGGCTTTTTCGCAACGGAACTCAAACACCAGGGATAGATCCTCAGGAGGTCTCGGCCGCCTCACTATCAGGTTGTCAGTCTCTAACCCCCCGATAGCGAGCCGTTGGCCCTGGTCCCTCGGGGATTGAGCTATGAGAGTGCGGTTTCCGTCAGACATTAACGTTACTCCTTGGGTCTGCCCCGAGTCCGAGGATTCGGGGGGCCAAATGGGTCATAGTTACTCTGATTCATGCAGTGGCCTTCAGCCCGAGGGGAAAAGTGAGTCGAAACTCCTTGTCCACGCCCGGGTTGCCAGTGTGGCGTAGGCCAGATGCAAGTTCTCCACGTTCGAAACACTAACGTTACTCCTTGGGTCTACCCTGTGTCTGTGATTACAGGGGGCCAAGTGAGTCATAGTTGTTCCCTGCATGTGGTGCTAACATTACTTCTTGGGTCTACCCCTTGTCAGTGGACCAGGGGGGCCAAGGAAGCCATAGTTAACCACGCCACTCTCCCATGCTCATCCCACGAAGCCTTTTCTTGATAGCTCGGTCTCCAGCGTCTTCTAGGTCGTTTTGCCTAGGGGTGGATCGCAAAGATGTCACAATCTAAGCGCACGCTTAGACTCGAGCCCTTGGATTTGAAAGGAGTTTGGGTTCGGGAAGTGTGTTGTGAAGTACTAACGTTACTCCTTGGGTCTACCCAGAGTCAGTAGCCTCCAGGGGCCAAGTGAATCATAGTTACTTGTGAAGCACTAACGTTGCTCTTTGGGTCTACCCCGAGTCCTCAGATACGAGGGGCCAACAGAGCCATAGTCACTCCTTGGTTTTGGTCATACTTGGTTTTTCGCTCTTCCTCCATTGGATTCACAGCTACTTAAGCCCGTACACCACGACAAGGTGATGACCACGTACGGGAACCTAACCTAACCTAACCTAACCTAACCTAACCTAACCTTTTTTTTTTTTTTTTTTGTGCCCTGAGGAAGGAGGAAAGCATCATGCCTTCTCCGCAGCGGCGGTTCAATGCTGGGATTCGTGTGGGACTCTAACCCAACTAAAACCTCCTCCTCGCCATCTTAGTCGGAATCCCAAGGACACCGATTCCAACTATGATGGTTTGCGCAGGCACCACCACCGGATCACCAAGACGATTGGTATTTCACGGTGCAGGTTTCTGCGTGGTAGTCCAGACTCTTGCCCCCCTTGGATGTAGGGATTGAGGGGAAGAAGCCTGCACCTCGACTGACGGGTCTCACAGTTTGCGGTCTCACAAAGAACTTGTGAGGAGTCCACTGACTGTTGTTGACCTAGTTCCGTATTTTCACCTGGCTTTTTTGCAACGGAACTCTAACACCAGGGATAGATCCTCGGGAGGTCTTGGCCGGCTCACTATCAGTCTGTCAATTACTAACACCCCGATAGCGAGCCGTTGGCCCTGGTCCTTCGGGGATTGAGCTATGAGAGTGCGGTTTCCGTCAGACATTAACGTTACTCCTTGGGTCTACCCCGAGTCCGAGGATTCGGGGGGCCAAGTGGGTCATAGTTACTCTGATTCATGCAGTGGCCTTCAGCCCGAGGGGAAAAGTGAGTCGTAACTCCTTGTCCGCGCCCGGGTTGCCAGTGTGGCGTAGGCCAGATGCAAGTTCTCCGCGTTCGAAACACTAACGTTACTCCTTGGGTCTACCCTGTGTCTGTGATTACAGGGGGCCAAGTGAGTCATAGTTGTTCCCTGCATGTGGTGCTAACGTTACTTCTTGGGTCTACCCCTCGTCATTGGACCGGGGGGGCCAAGGAAGCCATAGTTAACCACGCCACTCTCCCATGCTCAACCCTCGAAGCCTTTTCTTGATAGCTCGGTCGCCAGCGTCTTCTAGGTCGTTTAGCCTAGGGGTGGATCGCGAAGATGTCACAATCTAAGCGCACGCTTAGACTCGAGCCCTTGGATTTGAAAGGAGTTTGGGTTCGGGAAGTGTGTTGTGAAGTACTAACGTTACTCCTTGGGTCTACCCAGAGTCTGTAGATTCCAGGGGCCAACTGAGTCATAGTTTTTTTTTTTTTTGTGCCCTGAGGAAGGAGGAAAGCATCATGCCTTCTCCGGAGCGGGCGTGCAATGCTCCAGATTCGTGTGGGACCCTAACCCAACTAAAACCTCCTCCTCGGCGCGATAGCAGAGTCAGAGGACACCGACTACTACTATCACACCTTGTTTAGGCACTACTGGCTCTCCAAGGCGATTGGAATTCGACAGTGTGCATATTCAGGCCGACCGGTATCTCCTCCCCAAGGAGTTGTTTGGTGATAGGAGGAGTATCCCGCGCTCTATGAGGTCCCACCGCTGTCTCACATTGTGAGGACCTGCGAGACTGCAGCTGACCACCGTTCCGAAGTTTCACCTGGCTTATTTCACGGAACTATTAACAACAGGTATAGATCCCCGGAGGGTCTTGATACATTTGTCGGTAACTGCCCGTCCAGACAGTCACCGTGCACCCTGATCAATTAAGACCTTTACTGTCTGAGAGGATTTTTGGGAGTGGGATGGGGTTACATGAGGTACTAACGTTGCTCACTGGGTCTACCCCGATCCGTCCTCAGGTTCGAGGGGCCAGTTAAGCCATAGTTGCCATGTGTGCTGGTTGTGAAGTACTAACGTTACTCCTTGGGTCTACCCAGAGTCAGCAGCCTCCAGGGTCCAAGTGAATCATAGTTACTTGTGCAGCACTAACGTTGCTCTTTGGGTCTACCCCGAGTCCTCAGATACGAGGGGCCAAGAGAGCCATAGTCACTCCTTGGTTTTGGTCATACTTGGTTTTTCGCTCTTCCTCCATAGGATTCACAGCTACTTAAGCCCGTACACCACGACAAGGTGATGACCACGTACGGGAACCTAACCTAACCTAACCTAACCTAACCTTTTTTTTTTTTTTTTTTTGTGCCCTGAGGAAGGAGGAAAGCATCATGCCTTCTCCGCAGCGGGCTGTTCAATGCTGGGATTCGTGTGGGACTCTAACCCAACTAAAACCTCCTCCTCGCCATCTTAGTCGGAATCCCAAGGACACCGATTCCAACTATGATGGTTTGCGCAGGCACCACCACCGGATCACCAAGACGATTGGTATTTCACGGTGCAGGATTCTGCGTGGTAGTCTCAGACTCTTGCCCCCCTTGGATGTGGGGATTGAGGGGAAGAGACCTGCACCATGACTGACGGGTCTCACAGTTTGCGGTCTCACAAAGAACTTGTGAGGAGTCCACTGACTATTGCTGACCTAGTTCCGTATTTTCACCTGGCTTTTTCGCAACGGAACTCAAACACCAGGGATAGATCCTCAGGAGGTCTCGGCCGCCTCACTATCAGGTTGTCAGTCTCTAACCCCCCGATAGCGAGCCGTTGGCCCTGGTCCCTCGGGGATTGAGCTATGAGAGTGCGGTTTCCGTCAGACATTAACGTTACTCCTTGGGTCTGCCCCGAGTCCGAGGATTCGGGGGGCCAAATGGGTCATAGTTACTCTGATTCATGCAGTGGCCTTCAGCCCGAGGGGAAAAGTGAGTCGAAACTCCTTGTCCACGCCCGGGTTGCCAGTGTGGCGTAGGCCAGATGCAAGTTCTCCACGTTCGAAACACTAACGTTACTCCTTGGGTCTACCCTGTGTCTGTGATTACAGGGGGCCAAGTGAGTCATAGTTGTTCCCTGCATGTGGTGCTAACATTACTTCTTGGGTCTACCCCTTGTCAGTGGACCAGGGGGGCCAAGGAAGCCATAGTTAACCACGCCACTCTCCCATGCTCATCCCACGAAGCCTTTTCTTGATAGCTCGGTCTCCAGCGTCTTCTAGGTCGTTTTGCCTAGGGGTGGATCGCAAAGATGTCACAATCTAAGCGCACGCTTAGACTCGAGCCCTTGGATTTGAAAGGAGTTTGGGTTCGGGAAGTGTGTTGTGAAGTACTAACGTTACTCCTTGGGTCTACCCAGAGTCAGTAGCCTCCAGGGGCCAAGTGAATCATAGTTACTTGTGAAGCACTAACGTTGCTCTTTGGGTCTACCCCGAGTCCTCAGATACGAGGGGCCAACAGAGCCATAGTCACTCCTTGGTTTTGGTCATACTTGGTTTTTCGCTCTTCCTCCATTGGATTCACAGCTACTTAAGCCCGTACACCACGACAAGGTGATGACCACGTACGGGAACCTAACCTAACCTAACCTAACCTAACCTAACCTAACCTTTTTTTTTTTTTTTTTGTGCCCTGAGGAAGGAGGAAAGCATCATGCCTTCTCCGCAGCGGCGGTTCAATGCTGGGATTCGTGTGGGACTCTAACCCAACTAAAACCTCCTCCTCGCCATCTTAGTCGGAATCCCAAGGACACCGATTCCAACTATGATGGTTTGCGCAGGCACCACCACCGGATCACCAAGACGATTGGTATTTCACGGTGCAGGTTTCTGCGTGGTAGTCCAGACTCTTGCCCCCCTTGGATGTAGGGATTGAGGGGAAGAAGCCTGCACCTCGACTGACGGGTCTCACAGTTTGCGGTCTCACAAAGAACTTGTGAGGAGTCCACTGACTGTTGTTGACCTAGTTCCGTATTTTCACCTGGCTTTTTTGCAACGGAACTCTAACACCAGGGATAGATCCTCGGGAGGTCTTGGCCGGCTCACTATCAGTCTGTCAATTACTAACACCCCGATAGCGAGCCGTTGGCCCTGGTCCTTCGGGGATTGAGCTATGAGAGTGCGGTTTCCGTCAGACATTAACGTTACTCCTTGGGTCTACCCCGAGTCCGAGGATTCGGGGGGCCAAGTGGGTCATAGTTACTCTGATTCATGCAGTGGCCTTCAGCCCGAGGGGAAAAGTGAGTCGTAACTCCTTGTCCGCGCCCGGGTTGCCAGTGTGGCGTAGGCCAGATGCAAGTTCTCCGCGTTCGAAACACTAACGTTACTCCTTGGGTCTACCCTGTGTCTGTGATTACAGGGGGCCAAGTGAGTCATAGTTGTTCCCTGCATGTGGTGCTAACGTTACTTCTTGGGTCTACCCCTCGTCATTGGACCGGGGGGGCCAAGGAAGCCATAGTTAACCACGCCACTCTCCCATGCTCAACCCTCGAAGCCTTTTCTTGATAGCTCGGTCGCCAGCGTCTTCTAGGTCGTTTAGCCTAGGGGTGGATCGCGAAGATGTCACAATCTAAGCGCACGCTTAGACTCGAGCCCTTGGATTTGAAAGGAGTTTGGGTTCGGGAAGTGTGTTGTGAAGTACTAACGTTACTCCTTGGGTCTACCCAGAGTCTGTAGATTCCAGGGGCCAACTGAGTCATAGTTTTTTTTTTTTTTGTGCCCTGAGGAAGGAGGAAAGCATCATGCCTTCTCCGGAGCGGGCGTGCAATGCTCCAGATTCGTGTGGGACCCTAACCCAACTAAAACCTCCTCCTCGGCGCGATAGCAGAGTCAGAGGACACCGACTACTACTATCACACCTTGTTTAGGCACTACTGGCTCTCCAAGGCGATTGGAATTCGACAGTGTGCATATTCAGGCCGACCGGTATCTCCTCCCCAAGGAGTTGTTTGGTGATAGGAGGAGTATCCCGCGCTCTATGAGGTCCCACCGCTGTCTCACATTGTGAGGACCTGCGAGACTGCAGCTGACCACCGTTCCGAAGTTTCACCTGGCTTATTTCACGGAACTATTAACAACAGGTATAGATCCCCGGAGGGTCTTGATACATTTGTCGGTAACTGCCCGTCCAGACAGTCACCGTGCACCCTGATCAATTAAGACCTTTACTGTCTGAGAGGATTTTTGGGAGTGGGATGGGGTTACATGAGGTACTAACGTTGCTCACTGGGTCTACCCCGATCCGTCCTCAGGTTCGAGGGGCCAGTTAAGCCATAGTTGCCATGTGTGCTGGTTGTGAAGTACTAACGTTACTACTTGGGTCTACCCAGAGTCAGCAGCCTCCAGGGGCCAAGTGAATCATAGTTACTCGTGAAGCACTAACGTTGCTCTTTGGGTCTACCCCGAGTCCTCAGATACGAGGGGCCAAGAGAGCCATAGTCACTCCTTGGTTTTGGTCATACTTGGTTTTTCGCTCTTCCTCCATAGGATTCACAGCTACTTAAGCCCGTACACCACGACAAGGTGATGACCACGTACGGGAACCTAACCTAACCTAACCTAACCTAACCTAACCTAACCTAACCTAACCTAACCTAACCTAACCTAACCTAACCTAACCTAACCTAACCTAACCTAACCTAACCTAACCTAACCTAACCTAACCTAACCTAACCTAACCTAACCTAACCTTTTTTTTTTTTTTTTTTTTTTGTGCCCTTGAGGCGGGGGAAAGCATCATGACCATCTCCGGAGCGGGCGTGCAATGCTCCAGATTTGTGTGGGACTCTAACCCACTAAAACCACCCTCCTCAGCGTGAAAGCAGAGTTGGAGGACACCGACTACTACTATCGCACTTTGTAAATGGGCACTACTGGGTCTCCAATGCGATTGGAATTCTACAGAGCGCGCATCCGAACCGACCGGTATCTCCTCCCCTTGGAGTTGTTGGGTGATAGGAGGAGCGTCCCGCGTCCGTAATGGTCCCACCGCTGTCTCACATTATGAGGACCTGCGAGACTGCGGCTGACCATCGTTCCGAAGTTTCACCTGGCTTATTTCACGGAACTATTAACAACAGGTATAGATCCCCGGAGGGTCCTGGTACATTTGTCGGTAACTCCTCGTCCAAGCAGTTACCGTGTACCCTGGTCAGTTAAGACCTTTACTGTCTGAGAGGATTTTTTGGGAGTGGGATGGGGTTACATGGGGTACTAACGTTGCTCCCTGGGTCTACCTCGATCCGTCCTCAGGTTCGAGGGGCCAGTTGAGCCATAGTTGCCATGTTGTGAAGTACTAACGTTACTCCTTGGGTCTACCAAGAGTCAGTAGTCTCCAGGGGCCAAGTGAATCATAGTTACTTGTGAAGCACCAACGTTGCTCTTTGGGTCTACCCCGAGTCCTCAGATACGAGGGGCCAAGAGAGCCTTGGTTACTTCAGAAGCATCAGCATTATTCCTTGGGTCTACCCAGAGCCCACAGACTCCAGGGGCCAAGAGAGTCATAGTCACTCCTTGGTTTTGGTCATACTTGGTTTTTCGCTGTTTCTCCATAGGATTCACAGCTACTTAAGCCCGTACACCACGACAAGGTGATGACCACGTACGGGAACCTAACCTAACCTAACCTAACCTTTTTTTTTTTTTTTTTTTTTTGTGCCCTGAGGAAGGAGGAAAGCATCATGCCTTCTCCGCAGCGGGCGGTTCAATGCTGGGATTCGTGTGGGACTCTAACCCAACTAAAACCTCCTCCTCGGCGCGATAACAGAGTCGGAGGACACCGACTACTACTATCACACCTTGTTTAGGCACTACTGGCTCTCCAAGGCGATTGGAATTCTACAGTGTGCATATTCAGGCCGACCGGTATCTCCTCCCCAAGGAGATGTTGGGTGATAGGAGGAGTTTCCCGCGCCCTATGAGGTCCCACCGCTGTCTCACATTGTGAGGACCTGCGAGACTGCAGCTGACCACCGTTCCGAAGTTTCACCTGGCTTATTTCACGGAACTATTAACAACAGGTATAGATCCCCGGAGGGTCTTGATACATTTGTCGGTAACTGCCCGTCCAGACAGTCACCGTGCACCCTGATCAATTAAGACCTTTACTGTCTGAGAGGATTTTTGGGAGTGGGATGGGGTTACTATGAGGTACTAACGTTGCTCACTGGGTCTACCCCGATTCGTCCTCAGGTTCGAGGGGCCAGTTAAGCCATAGTTGCCATGTGTGCTGGTTGTGAAGTACTAACGTTACTCCTTGGGTCTACCCAGAGTCAGCAGCCTCCAGGGGCCAAGTGAATCATAGTTACTCGTGAAGCACTAACGTTGCTCTTTGGGTCTACCCCGAGTCCTCAGATACGAGGGGCCAAGAGAGCCATAGTCACTCCTTGGTTTTGGTCATACTTGGTTTTTCGCTCTTCCTCCATAGGATTCACAGCTACTTAAGCCCGTACACCACGACAAGGTGATGACCACGTACGGGAACCTAACCTAACCTAACCTAACCTAACCTAACCTAACCTAACCTAACCTAACCTAACCTAACCTAACCTAACCTAACCTAACCTAACCTAACCTAACCTAACCTAACCTAACCTAACCTAACCTAACCTAACCTAACCTAACCTAACCTAACCTAACCTAACCTAACCTTTTTTTTTTTTTTTTTTTTTGTGCCCTTGAGGCGGGGGAAAGCATCATGACCATCTCCGGAGCGGGCGTGCAATGCTCCAGATTTGTGTGGGACTTTAACCCACTAAAACCACCCTCCTCAGCGCGAAAGCAGAGTTGGAGGACACCGACTACTACTATCGCACTTTGTAAGTGGGCACTACTGGATCTCCAATGCGATTGGAATTCTACAGAGCGCGCATCCGAACCGACCGGTATCTCCTCCCCTTGGAGTTGTTGGGTGATAGGAGGAGCGTCCCGCGTCCGTAATGGTCCCACCGCTGTCTCACATTATGAGGACCTGCGAGACTGCGGCTGACCATCGTTCCGAAGTTTCACCTGGCTTATTTCACGGAACTATTAACAACAGGTATAGATCCCCGGAGGGTCTTGGTACATTTGTCGGTAACTCCTCGTTCAAGCAGTTACCGTGTACCCTGGTCAGTTAAGACCTTTACTGTCTGAGAGGATTTCTTGGGATTGGGATGGGGTTACATGGAGTACTAACGTTGCTCACTGGGTCTACCTCGATCCGTCCTCAGGTTCTAGGGGCCAGTTGAGCCATAGTTGCCATGTTGTGAAGTACTAACGTTACTCCTTGGGTCTACCAAGAGTCAGTAGCCTCCAGGGGCCAAGTGAATCACAGTTACTTGCGAAGCACCAACGTTGCTCTTTGGGTCTACCCCGAGTCCTCAGATACGAGGGGCCAAGAGAGCCATGGTTACCTCAGAAGCACTAGCATTACTCCTTGGGTCTACCCAGAGTCTGTAGATTCCAGGGGCCAAGAGAGTCATAGTCACTCCTTGGTTTGGGTCATACTTGGTTTTTCACTGTTACTCCATAGGATTAACAGCTACTTAAGCCCGTACACCACGACAAGGTGATGACCACGTACGGGAACCTAACCTAACCTAACCTAACCTAACCTAACCTAACCTAACCTAACCTAACCTTTTTTTTTTTTTTTTTTTTTTTTTTTTTTTTTTTTTTTGGTGCCCTTGAGGCGGGGGAAAGCATCATGACCATCTCCGGAGCGGGCGTGCAATGCTCCAGATTTGTGTGGGACTTCAACCCACTAAAACCACCCTCCTCAGCGCGAAAGCAGAGTTGGAGGACACCGACTACAACTATCGCACTTTGTAAATGGGCACTACTGGGTCTCCAATGCGATTGGAATTCTACAGAGCGCGCATCCGAACCGACCGGTATCTCCTCCCCTTGGAGTTGTTGGGTGATAGGAGGAGCGTCCCGCGTCCGTAATGGTCCCACCGCTGTCTCACATTATGAGGACCTGCGAAACTGCGGTTGACCATCGTTCCGAAGTTTCACCTGGCTTATTTCACGGAACTATTAACAACAGGTATAGATCCCCGGAGGGTCCTGGTACATTTGTCGGTAACTCCTCGTCCAAGCAGTTACCGTGTACCCTGGTCAGTTAAGACCTTTACTGTCTGAGAGGATTTTTTGGGATTGGGATGGGGTTACATGGGGTACTAACGTTGCTCACTGGGTCTACCCCGATCCGTCCTCAGGTTCGAGGGGCCAGTTAAGCCATAGTTGCCATGTTGTGAAGTACTAACGTTACTCCTTGGGTCTACCAAGAGTCAGCAGCCTCCAGGGGCCAAGTGAACCACAGTTACTTGTGAAGCACCAACGTTGCTCTTTGGGTCTACCCCGAGTCCTCAGATACGAGGGGCCAAGAGAGCCATGGTTACTTCAGAAGCACCAGCATTATTCCTTGGGTCTACCCAGAGTCTGTAGGCTCCAGGGGCCAAGAGAGTCATAGTCACTCCTTGGTTTTGGTCATACTTGGTTTTTCGCTGTTGCTCCATAGGATTCACAGCTACTTAAGCCCGTACACCACGACAAGGTGATGACCACGTACAGGAACCTAACCTAACCTAACCTAACCTAACCTAACCTAACCTAACCTAACCTTTTTTTTTTTTTTTTTTTGTGCCCTTGAGGCGGGGGAAAGCATCATGACCATCTCCGGAGCGGGCGTGCAATGCTCCAGATTTGTGTGGGACTTTAACCCACTAAAACCACCCTCCTCAGCGCGAAAGCAGAGTTGGAGGACACCGACTACTACTATCGCACTTTGTAAGTGGGCACTACTGGATCTCCAATGCGATTGGAATTCTACAGAGCGCGCATCCGAACCGACCGGTATCTCCTCCCCTTGGAGTTGTTGGGTGATAGGAGGAGCGTCCCGCGTCCGTAATGGTCCCACCGCTGTCTCACATTATGAGGACCTGCGAGACTGCGGCTGACCATCGTTCCGAAGTTTCACCTGGCTTATTTCACGGAACTATTAACAACAGGTATAGATCCCCGGAGGGTCTTGGTACATTTGTCGGTAACTCCTCGTTCAAGCAGTTACCGTGTACCCTGGTCAGTTAAGACCTTTACTGTCTGAGAGGATTTCTTGGGATTGGGATGGGGTTACATGGAGTACTAACTTTGCTCACTGGGTCTACCTCGATCCGTCCTCAGGTTCTAGGGGCCAGTTGAGCCATAGTTGCCATGTTGTGAAGTACTAACGTCACTCCTTGGGTCTACCAAGAGTCAGTAGCCTCCAGGGGCCAAGTGAATCACAGTTACTTGCGAAGCACCAACGTTGCTCTTTGGGTCTACCCCGAGTCCTCAGATACGAGGGGCCAAGAGAGCCATGGTTACCTCAGAAGCACTAGCATTACTCCTTGGGTCTACCCAGAGTCTGTAGATTCCAGGGGCCAAGAGAGTCATAGTCACTCCTTGGTTTTGGTCATACTTGGTTTTTCACTGTTACTCCATAGGATTAACAGCTACTTAAGCCCGTACACCACGACAAGGTGATGACCACGTACGGGAACCTAACCTAACCTAACCTTACCTAACCTAACCTAACCTAACCTAACCTAACCTAACCTAACCTAACCTAACCTAAGCTAACCTAACCTAACCTAACCTAACCTAACCTAACCTAACCTAACCTAACCTAACCTAACCTAACCTAACCTAACCTAACCTAACCTAACCTAACCTAACCTAACCTAACCTAACCTAACCTAACCTTTTTTTTTTTTTTTTTGTGCCCTTGAGGCGGGGGAAAGCATCATGACCATCTCCGGAGCGGGCGTGCAATGCTCCAGATTTGTGTGGGACTTTAACCCACTAAAACCACCCTCCTCAGCGCGAAAGCAGAGTTGGAGGACACCGACTACTACTATCGCACTTTGTAAGTGGGCACTACTGGGTCTCCAATGCGATTGGAATTCTACAGAGCGCGCATCCGAACCGACCGGTATCTCCTCCCCTTGGAGTTGTTGGGTGATAGGAGGAGCGTCCCGCGTCCGTAATGGTCCCACCGCTGTCTCACATTATGAGGACCTGCGAGACTGCGGCTGACCATCGTTCCGAAGTTTCACCTGGCTTATTTCACGGAACTATTAACAACAGGTATAGATCCCCGGAGGGTCTTGGTACATTTGTCGGTAACTCCTCGTTCAAGCAGTTACCGTGTACCCTGGTCAGTTAAGACCTTTACTGTCTGAGAGGATTTCTTGGGATTGGGATGGGGTTACATGGAGTACTAACGTTACTCACTGGGTCTACCTCGATCCGTCCTCAGGTTCGAGGGGCCAGTTAAGCCATAGTTGCCATGTTGTGAAGTACTAACGTTACTCCTTGGGTCTACCAAGAGTCAGCAGCCTCCAGGGGCCAAGTGAATCACAGTTACTTGTGAAGCACCAACGTTGCTCTTTGGGTCTACCCCGAGTCCTCAGATACGAGGGGCCAAGAGAGCCATGGTTACCTCAGAAGCACTAGCATTATTCCTTGGGTCTACCCAGAGTCTGTAGACTCCAGGGGCCAAGAGAGTCATAGTCACTCCTTGGTTTTGGTCATACTTGGTTTTTCGCTGTTGCTCCATAGGATTCACAGCTACTTAAGCCCGTACACCACGACAAGGTGATGACCACGTACGGGAACCTAACCTAACCTAACCTAACCTAACCTAACCTAACCTAACCTAACCTAACCTAACCTAACCTAACCTAACCTTTTTTTTTTTTTTTTTTTTTTGTGCCCCGAGGAAGGAGGAAAGCATCATGCCTTCTCCGCAGCGGGCTGTTCAATGCTGGGATTCGTGTGGGACTCTAACCCAACTAAAACCTCCTCCTCGCCATCCTAGTCGGAATCCCAAGGACACCGATTCCAACTATGATGGTTTGCGCAGGCACCATACCGGATCACCAAGACGATTGGTATTTCACGGTCTAGTTTCTGCGTGGTAGTCTCAGACTCTTGCCCCCCTTGGATGTAGGGATTGAGGGGAAGAAACCTGCAACCTAACCTAACCTAACCTAACCTAACCTAACCTAACCTAACCTAACCTAACCTAACCTAACCTAACCTAGTTGACCTAGTTCCGTATTTTCACCTGGCTTTTTTGCAACGGAACTCTAACACCAGGGATAGATCCTCGGGAGGTCTTGGCCGGCTCACTATCAGTCTGTCAATTACTAACACCCCGATAGCGAGCCGTTGGCCCTGGTCCTTCGGGGATTGAGCTATGAGAGTGCGGTTTCCGTCAGACATTAACGTTACTCCTTGGGTCTGCCCCGAGTCCGAGGATTCGGGGGGCCAAGTGGGTCATAGTTACTCTGATTCATGCAGTGGCCTTCAGCCCGAGGGGAAAAGTGAGTCGTAACTCCTGGTCCGCGCCCGGGTTGCCAGTGTGGCGTAGGCCAGATGCAAGTTCTCCGCGTTCGAAACACTAACGTTACTCCTTGGGTCTACCCTGTGTTCTGTGATTACAGGGGGCCAAGTGAGTCATAGTTGTTCCCTGCATGTGGTACTAACGTTACTTCTTGGGTCTACCCCTCGTCATTGGACCGGGGGGGCCAAGGAAGCCATAGTTAACCACGCCACTCTCCCATGCTCATCCCTCGAAGCCTTTTCTTGATAGCTCGGTCGCCAGGCGTCTTCTAGGTCGTTTAGCCTAGGGGTGGATCGCGAAGATGTCACAATCTAAGCGCACGCTTAGACTCGAGCCCTTGGATTTGAAAGGAGTTTGGGTTCGGGAAGTGTGTTGTGAAGTACTAACGTTACTCCTTGGGTCTACCCAGAGTCTGTAGATTCCAGGGGCCAACTGAGTCATAGTTACTTCTCTGTTGTGAAGTGCTAACGTTACTCTTTGGGTCTACTCTGGGTCTCACGACTCAGAGGGCCAAGAGAGTCATAGTCACTCCTTGGTTTTGGTCATACTTGGTTTTTCGCTGTTCCTCCATAGGATTCACAGCTACTTAAGCCCGTACATCGTGACAAGGTGATGACCACGTACGGGAACCTAACCTAACCTAACCTTTTTTTTTTTTTTTTTTGTGCCCCCGAGGAAGGAGGAAAGCATCATGCCTTCTCCGCAGCGGGCTGTTCAATGCTGGGATTCGTGTGGGACTCTAACCCAACTAAAACCTCCTCCTCGCCATCTTAGTCGGAATCCCAAGGACACCGATTCCAACTATGATGGTTTGCGCAGGCACTATACCGGGTCACCAAGACGATTGGTATTTCACGGTGTAGTTTCTGCGTGGTAGTTTCAGACTCTTGCCCCCCTTGGATGTAGGGATTGAGGGGAAGAAACCTGTACCTCGACTAACGGGTCTCCCAGTTTGCGGTCTCACAAAGAACTTGTGAGGAGTCCACTGACTGTTGTTGACCTAGTTCCGTATTTTCACCTGGCTTTTTCGCAACGGAACTCAAACACCAGGGATAGATCCTCAGGAGGTCTTGGCCGGCTCACTATCAGTTTGTCAATTACTGACTCCCCGATAGCAAGCTGTTGGTCCTGGTCCCTCGGGGATTGAGCTATGAGAGTGCGGTTTCCGTCAGACATTAACGTTACTCCTTGGGTCTGCCCCGAGTCCGAGGATTCGGGGGGCCAAGTGGGTCATAGTTACTCTGATTCATGCAGTGGCCTTCAGGCCGAGGGGAAAAGTGAGTCGTAACTCCTTGTCCGCGCCCGGGTTGCCAGTGTGGCGTAGGCCAGATGCAAGTTCTCCACGTTCGAAACACTAACGTTACTCCTTGGATCTACCCTGTGTCTGTGATTACAGGGGGCCAAGTGAGTCATAGTTGTTCCCTGCATGTGGTGCTAACATTACTTCTTGGGTCTACCCCTTGTCAGTGGATCCGGGGGGCCAAGGAAGCCATAGTTAACCACGCCACTCTCCCATGCTCATCCCTCGAAGCCTTTTCTCGATAGCTCGGTCTCCAGCGTCTTCTAGGTCGTTTAGCCTAGGGGTGGATCGCGAAGATGTCACAATCTAAGCGCACGCTCAGACTCGAGCCCTTGGATTTGAAAGGAGTTTGGGTTCGGGAAGTGTGTTGTGAAGTACTAACGTTACTCCTTGGGTCCACCCAGAGTCCGCAGCCTCCAGGGGCCAAGTGAATCATAGTTACCTGTGAAGCACTAACGTTGCTCTTTGGGTCTACCCCGAGTCTTCAGATACGAGGGTCCAAGAGAGCCATAGTCACTCCTTGGTTTTGGTCATACTTGGTTTTTCGCTCTTCCTCCATAGGATTCAAAGCTACTTAAGCCCGTACACCACGACAAGGTGATGACCACGTACGGAAACCTAACCTAACCTAACCTAACCTAACCTAACCTTTTTTTTTTTTTTTTTTTTTGTGCCCTGAGGAAGGAGGAAAGCATCATGCCTTCTCCGCAGCGGGCTGTTCAATGCTGGGATTCGTGTGGGACTCTAACCCAACTAAAACCTCCTCCTCGCCATCTTAGTCGGAATCCCAAGGACACCGATTCCAACTATGATGGTTTGCGCAGGCACCACCACCGGATCACCAAGACGATTGGTATTTCACGGTGCAGGATTCTGCGTGGTAGTCTCAGACTCTTGCCCCCCTTGGATGTGGGGATTGAGGGGAAGAGACCTGCACCATGACTGACGGGTCTCACAGTTTGCGGTCTCACAAAGAACTTGTGAGGAGTCCACTGACTATTGCTGACCTAGTTCCGTATTTTCACCTGGCTTTTTCGCAACGGAACTCAAACACCAGGGATAGATCCTCAGGAGGTCTCGGCCGCCTCACTATCAGGTTGTCAGTCTCTAACCCCCCGATAGCGAGCCGTTGGCCCTGGTCCCTCGGGGATTGAGCTATGAGAGTGCGGTTTCCGTCAGACATTAACGTTACTCCTTGGGTCTGCCCCGAGTCCGAGGATTCGGGGGGCCAAATGGGTCATAGTTACTCTGATTCATGCAGTGGCCTTCAGCCCGAGGGGAAAAGTGAGTCGAAACTCCTTGTCCACGCCCGGGTTGCCAGTGTGGCGTAGGCCAGATGCAAGTTCTCCACGTTCGAAACACTAACGTTACTCCTTGGGTCTACCCTGTGTCTGTGATTACAGGGGGCCAAGTGAGTCATAGTTGTTCCCTGCATGTGGTGCTAACATTACTTCTTGGGTCTACCCCTTGTCAGTGGACCAGGGGGGCCAAGGAAGCCATAGTTAACCACGCCACTCTCCCATGCTCATCCCACGAAGCCTTTTCTTGATAGCTCGGTCTCCAGCGTCTTCTAGGTCGTTTTGCCTAGGGGTGGATCGCAAAGATGTCACAATCTAAGCGCACGCTTAGACTCGAGCCCTTGGATTTGAAAGGAGTTTGGGTTCGGGAAGTGTGTTGTGAAGTACTAACGTTACTCCTTGGGTCTACCCAGAGTCAGTAGCCTCCAGGGGCCAAGTGAATCATAGTTACTTGTGAAGCACTAACGTTGCTCTTTGGGTCTACCCCGAGTCCTCAGATACGAGGGGCCAACAGAGCCATAGTCACTCCTTGGTTTTGGTCATACTTGGTTTTTCGCTCTTCCTCCATTGGATTCACAGCTACTTAAGCCCGTACACCACGACAAGGTGATGACCACGTACGGGAACCTAACCTAACCTAACCTAACCTAACCTAACCTAACCTTTTTTTTTTTTTTTGTGCCCTGAGGAAGGAGGAAAGCATCATGCCTTCTCCGCAGCGGGCGGTTCAATGCTGGGATTCGTGTGGGACTCTAACCCAACTAAAACCTCCTCCTCGGCGCGATAACAGAGTCGGAGGACACCGACTACTACTATCACACCTTGTTTAGGCACTACTGGCTCTCCAAGGCGATTGGAATTCGACAGTGTGCATATTCAGGCCGACCGGTATCTCCTCCCCAAGGAGTTGTTGGGTGATAGGAGGAGTATCCCGCGCTCTATGAGGTCCCACCGCTGTCTCACATTGTGAGGACCTGCGAGACTGCAGCTGACCACCGTTCCGAAGTTTCACCTGGCTTATTTCACGGAACTATTAACAACAGGTATAGATCCCCGGAGGGTCTTGATACATTTGTCGGTAACTGCCCGTCCAGGCAGTCACCGTGCACCCTGATCAATTAAGACCTTTACTGTCTGAGAGGATTTTTGGGAGTGGGATGGGGTTATATGAGGTACTAACGTTGCTCACTGGGTCTACCCCGATCCGTCCTCAGGTTCGAGGGGCCAGTTAAGCCATAGTTGCCATGTTGTGAAGTACTAACGTTACCCCTTGGGTCTACCAAGAGTCAGCAGCCTCCAGGGGCCAAGTGAATCACAGTTACTTGTGAAGCACCAACGTTGCTCTTTGGGTCTACCCCGAGTCCTCAGATACGAGGGGCCAAGAGAGCCATGGTTACTTCAGAAGCACTAGCATTATTCCTTGGGTCTACCCAGAGTCTGTAGACTCCAGGGGCCAAGAGAGTCATAGTCACTCCTTGGTTTTGGTCATACTTGGTTTTTCGCTGTTGCTCCATAGGATTCACAGCTACTTGAGCCCGTACACCACGACAAGGTGATGACCACGTACGGGAACCTAACCTAACCAAACCTAACCTAACCTAACCTAACCTAACCTAACCTTTTTTTTTTTGTGCCCTTGAGGCGGGGGAAAGCATCATGACCATCTCCGGAGCGGGCGTGCAATGCTCCAGATTTGTGTGGGACTTCAACCCACTAAAACCACCCTCCTCAGCGCGAAAGCAGAGTTGGAGGACACCGACTACTACTATCGCACTTTGTAAATGAGCACTACTGGGTCTCCAATGCGATTGGAATTCTACAGAGCGCGCACTCGAACTGACCGGTATCTCCTCCCCTTGGAGTTGTTGGGTGATAGGAGGAGCGTCCTGCGTTCACTAAGGTCCCACCGCTGTCTCACATTATGAGGACCTGCGAAACTGCGGCTGACCATCGTTCCGAAGTTTAACCTGGCTTATTTCACGGAACTATTAACAACAGGTATAGATCCCCGGAGGGTCCTGATACATTTGTCGGTAACTCCTCGTCCAAGCAGTTACCGTGTACCCTGGTCAGTTAAGACCTTTACTGTCTGATTGGATTTTTGGGAGTGGGATGGGGTTACATGGGGTACTAACGTTGCTCACTGGGTCTACCCCGATCCGTCCTCAGGTTCGAGGGGCCAGTTGAGCCATAGTTGCCATGTTGTGAAGTACTAACGTTACTCCTTGGGTCTACCAAGAGTCACAAGCCTCCAGGGGCCAAGTGGATCACAGTTACTTGTGAAGCACCAACGTTGCTCTTTGGGTCTACCCCGAGTCCTCAGATACGAGGGGCCAAGAGAGCCATGGTTACCTCAGAAGCACTAGCATTACTCCTTGGGTCTACCCAAAGTCTGTAGATTCCAGGGGCCAAGAGAGTCATAGTCACTCCTTGGTTTTGGTCATACTTGGTTTTTCGCTCTTCCTCCATAGGATTCACAGCTACTTAAGCCCGTACACCACGACAAGGTGATGACCACGTACGGGAACCTAACCTAACCTAACCTAACCTAACCTTTTTTTATTTGTGCCCTGAGGAAGGAGGAAAGCATCATGCCTTCTCCGCAGCGGCGGTTCAATGTTGGGATTCGTGTGGGACTCTAACCCAACTAAAACCTCCTCCTCGCCATCTTAGTCGGAATCCCAAGGACACCGATTCCAACTATGATGGTTTGCGCAGGCACCATACCGGATCACCAAGACGATTGGTATTTCACGGTCCAGTTTCTGCGTGGTAGTCTCAGACTCTTGCCCCCCTTGGATGCAGGGGATTGAGGGGAAGAAACCTGCACCTCGACTGACGGGTCTCACAGTTTGCGGTCTCACAAAGAACTTGTGAGGAGTCCACTGACTGTTGTTGACCTAGTTCCGTATTTTCACCTGGCTTTTTCGCAACGGAACTCAAACACCAGGAATAGATCCTCGGGAGGTCTTGGCCGGCTCACTATCAGTTTGTCAATTACTGACTCCCCGATAGCGAGCCGTTGGCCCTGGTCCTTCGGGGATTGAGCTATGAGAGTGCGGTTTCCGTCAGACATTAACGTTACTCCTTGGGTCTGCCCCGAGTCCGGGGATTCGGGGGGCCATGTGGGTCATAGTTACTCTGATTCATGCAGTGGCCTTCAGCCCGAGGGGAAAAGTGAGTCGTAACTCCTTGCCCGCGCCCGGGTTGCCAGTATGGCGTAGGCCAGATGCAAGTTCTCCACGTTCGAAACACTAACGTTACTCCTTGGGTCTACCCTGTGTCTGTGATTACAGGGGGCCAAGTGAGTCATAGTTGTTCCCTGCATGTGGTGCTAACATTACTTCTTGGGTCTACCCCTAGTCGGTGGACCAGGGGGCCAAGGAAGCCATAGTTAACCACGCCACTCTCCCATGCTCATCCCTCGAAGCCTTTTCTTGATAGCTCGGTCTCCAGCGTCTTCTAGGTCGTTTAGCCTAGGGGTGGATCGCGAAGATGTCACAATCTAAGCGCACGCTTAGACTCGAGCCCTTGGATTTGAAAGGAGTTTGGGTTCGGGAAGTGTGTTGTGAAGTACTAACGTTACTCCTTGGGTCTACCCAGAGTCTGTAGATTCCAGGGGCCAACTGAGTCATAGTTACTTCTCTGTTGTGAAGTGCTAACGTTACTCTTTGGGTCTCACGACTCAGAGGGCCAAGAGAGTCATAGTCACTCCTTGGTTTTGGTCATACTTGGTTTTTCGCTGTTCCTCCATAGGATTCACAGCTACTTAAGCCCGTACACCGCGACAAGGTGATGACCACGTACGAGAACCTAACCTAACCTAACCTAACCTAACCTAACCTGACCTTTTTTTTTTTTTTTTGTGCCCTTGAGGCGGGGAAAAGCATCATGACCATCCGCGGAGCGGGCGTGCAATGCTCCAGATTTGTGTGGGACTTTAACCCACTAAAACCACCCTCCTCAGCGCGAAAGCAGAGTTGGAGGACACCGACTACTACTATCGCACTTTGTAAATGGGCACTACTGGGTCTCCAATGCGATTGGAATTCTACAGAGCGCGCACTCGAACTGACCGGTATCTCCTCCCTTTGGAGTTGTTGGGTGATAGGAGGAGCGTCCCGCGTTCACTAAGGTCCCACCGCTGTCTCACATTATGAGGACCTGCGAAACTGCGGTTGACCATCGTTCCGAAGTTTCACCTGGCTTATTTCACGGAACTATTAACAACAGGTATAGATCCCCGGAGGGTCCTGGTACATTTGTCGGTAACTCCTCGTCCAAGCAGTTACCGTGTACCCTGGTCAGTTAAGATCTTTACTGTCTGAGAGGATTTTTGGGAGTGGGATGGGGTTACATGGGGTACTAACGTTGCTCACTGGGTCTACCCCGATCCGTCCTCAGGTTCGAGGGGCCAGTTGAGCCATAGTTGCCATGTTGTGAAGTACTAACGTTACTCCTTGGGTCTACCAAGAGTCAGCAGCCTCCAGGGGCCAAGTGAATCACAGTTACTTGTGAAGCACCAACGTTGCTCTTTGGGTCTACCTCGAGTCCTCAGATACGAGGGGCCAAGAGAGCCATGGTTACTTCAGAAGCACTAGCATTATTCCTTGGGTCTACCCAGAGCCCACAGACTCCAGGGGCCAAGAGAGTCATAGTCACTCCTTGGTTTTGGTCATACTTGGTTTTTCGCTGTTTCTCCATAGGATTCACAGCTACGTAAGCCCGTACACCACGACAAGGTGATGACCACCTACGGGAACCTAACCTAACCTAACCTAACCTAACCTTTTTTTTTTGTTGTGCCCTTGAGGCGGGGGAAAGCATCATGACCATCTCCGGAGCGGGCGTGCAATGCTCCAGATTTGTGTGGGACTTTAACCCACTAAAACCACCCTCCTCAGTGCGAAAGCAGAGTTGGAGGACACCGACTACTACTATCGCACTTTGTAAGTGGACACTACTGGGTCTCCAATGTTTTTGGAATTCTACAGAGCGCGCATCCAGACTGACCGGTATCTCCTCCCCTTGGAGTTGTTGGGTGATAGGAGGAGCGTCCCGCGTCCGCTATGGTCCCACTGCTGTCTCACATTATGAGGACCTGCGAGACTGCGGCTGACCATCGTTCCGAAGTTTCACCTGGCTTATTTCACGGAACTATTAACAACAGGTATTGTAGATCCCCGGAGGGTCTTGGTACATTTGTCGGTAACTCCTCGTTCAAGCAGTTACCGTGTACCCTGGTCAGTTAAGACCTTTACTGTCTGAGAGGATTTCTTGGGATTGGGATGGGGTTACATGAAGTACTAACGTTACTCACACGATCCGTCCTCAGGTTCGAGGGGCCAGTTAAGCCATAGTTGCCATGTGTGCTGTTTTTGCTTGGTTCTGATTGTACAAGGTACTAACTTTGCTCTCCGGGTCTGCCCCAATCCCACTTTCGGGTTTGAGGGGCCGGTAGAGTCATAGTTACCCTGCATGTATTTTCCTTATGGTAACCTTCTCTTCTCTTTTTGTGCCTGGGTTGTGGATTGGGGGTCATCTAGGTGGGTTACAGGAGTACTAGCGTTGCTCACTGGGTCTACCTCGATCCCTACTCAGGTTCGAGGGGCCAGTTAAGCCATAGTTGTTATGTATTACTTTGCTTGGTTCTGATTGCACAAGGTACTAACTTTGCTCTCCGGGTCTGCCCCAATCCCGCTTTCGGGTTCGAGGGGCCGGTAGAGCCATAGTTACCCTGCGTGCCTTTTCCTTGTGGTAGTCTTGGTGTCTACTCTTCGCTTCTTGTGCCTGGGTTGTGGGTCATTTGGGTGGGTTCCTGTAGCATACTTAGTCTGTTTTGTAATCTTATCCTAGTCGTATCTGCCGTTCGCTTCTTTTTTTCTCTCTTCCTCCGCCCTAGCCATCATCACGGACCGAACCCATTCGGCGATGAGGTTCCAATTCTCTTCGCTTTCGAGCATCTTCTCCACCAGGTTGTGTCTGCTCAGAGCGAAGTCCGGGTCTCCTTCGATCTTCTCCATTAGTTTCTTCCTTGATTCCTCCCATTTCCTGCATATTATGATGTGGTTCGGCTTGTCGAGTCCGTCGTAGTCCCAGCATTTCGCGGTGTTACTCTTCCCGATCTTTTTCCTGAAGGTCCCGAAGCATCCGTTACCGCTCAGGAGTTGAACCATCTCGTAGTCCAGGTCTCCGTGCTTTCGGTCCATCCATTTCAGGGGGTCCTTTATCATTGTCTCCGTCCATTTTGCGCCTCTGTGGTCTCGTACTTCTCTGGCCCATTTTATTCTCGTCGATTCCCTGGCTTCTTTCTTCTTCAGCTGGTTCTGGTATATCTCCATCCTTTCCTCTGCCAACAGGTCGGCCGGGAGCATACCAGCGATGATGAGTGCTGCAATACCTGAAACACATTTGTATGCTCTGATTGAACTTACTACTACTCCTCGTTGTGCTCTTCGGATCTTCTCTCTGGCCGTACTGAATTTCTGTAGACACTCCGCCCATATTTCCGCGCCGTATAGTAGTCTGGACATCGCTGCGGCTGCTAGAACTCTTCTCTTCCTCGTTGCTGGTCCATATGTCCTCGGCATGATCTTTCTGAGCGCGTTCGCTGTATCCCTCGTCCTCTCAACGGCGTACTCTACGTGTCTCAGGAATCCCAGGTCCTTGTCGATTATAACTCCTAGGTATTTCAGTTGCTTCTTGGCTTCTATCTCGACTCCTTCGATTCTTCCCCTGGTTATTTGTAGTGGTCTTCTCCCGGTAATGGTCAGCACTTCAGTCTTAGCAGGTGCGAGCTCTAGCCCTCTGTTTCTTAGCCACGTAGCTATTTTGGCCGCCGTTTTTTCGGTCTTCTCCCATGCCTCTTCTTCCGTTCTCCCTGTTGTCACCATTGCTAGGTCGTCCGCGTACGCCACCAGTTTCGTTCCCAGGTCGTCTCCCGCTAGTTCTAGTACTCCGTTGTACAGGATATTCCACAGGGTTGGACCTAAAACAGAGCCTTGCGGTACGCCGCACGTTAGTCTTACCCTCTTGTATGTTGTCCTCAGGGTCCTGTCCTTGAAGTAGTTCCTGATGACGTTTCGCACGTGTTCTGAGATTCCCTTCTTCTTCATCTCTTCCAGGATTTCTTTCCATCCAGCGCTGTTGAAGGCGTTCTTCACGTCGAAGGTCGTGAGTAGTGTTATCTGTTGCGTCCTGTGCGTTCCTCCTTTGGCCCATTTTGCGAACTTGGTGACCTCTTCGATGGCCGTTATGGTGGATCTTGCTTCCCTGAAACCGTGCTGGTTATCTGCGAGTGTGGACTTACCTGCCATCTCCTTGTGTAGTCTTCCTCTGATCAGCTGCTCGTATAGCTTCCCGGCGACGCTCAGCAGGCAGATCGGTCTGAAGCTCCCCGGCTCGTTGGTTGTTTTTCCTGGTTTTCTCGCCAGAACCAGCTCTGCTTCCTTCCAGATTTCCGGAAAGTCGGCTCCTTTCCATACTTCGTTGTACATCTCGAGGATCTTCTCGCTGTTGTTTTCTAGTAGCATCTTCATAATCTCTGCGGTGATCCCGTCTGGTCCTGGTGCTCTCTTTTTCTTCATCTTAGCTGCGGTTTCTTGCAGTTCTTCCATGGTGAACGGTTCTGCTGTGGCCCCCGGGCTGATGTCCTCCATATCTGAAATGCCCCTGTTAGGAAAAAGTGTGCTTACGATTCTGTCCTCCGTTTCTTCGTCTAGGTTCTCCCGTGCGTTTAGTCCAATCCTCTTGACCACTATCTTGTATCCTTGACCCCAGATGTCGTTGTCCAATTCTTCTATGAGGTCCTTCCACTTTTCTTTCTTGCTTTTCCTGATCGCTTTCTTGAGGTTTCTTCTTGCTTCTTTGTACTCTTCCTGGTTCGCGTCGGGTTGTCCCTTGGTCTTGCGTCTCTCCGTGTTGCAGATTTTGTTCAGCTCTCTAACTTCTTCGTTCCACCAGTAGACCGGTGCTTTTGGTTTGCCCTTGTTTTTCCTGGAAGCAAATTCGTTAATTGTGCTACTCACCAGTTCGGTGAATTCGGCTGGGTCCAACTTGGGTGCCTCTTCTTTTAGCCCTGGGTGGTCGTTGAACTTCTTCAGTTCTACAATGGCGGCTTCATCCAGCTTCCATGCGCCTTTGGTTTCTGTTCTTCTCTTGCTTCTTTGGACTTTGATTTCGAATCTGATGTCGGCGTGGTCTCCTGGTGCGACACTCTCCATTCTAGTATCCTGTCTGCGAGGTCCTCGGTCGATAGGGCCAGGTCGATTCTGCTTCTCTGGTCTCCTCTGATGAAGGTTGGTTCGTTGCCTATATTGTGGATTACCAGTCCTAGGTCTTCTATCCAGTCCATAATCATTTTCCCTCTGTCGTCTGTGTGATCTGAACCCCAATGTTCGGATTTGGCGTTGAAGTCTCCTGCTATGACAGTGGGTTTTTCGCTCTGGATTGTGTCGCCTATGTTCTTCAACCATTTCTTGAGATTATTCTTGTCCTTGTTGTTTGGGGAGAAGTAGCAGCTTATTACTCTTATTCCTTCTATGTCTATCCAGTAGAATCCTTGGCCGCCTCCATTTCTTCCTTTCCTAACGTCGTTTCCTGTAACGATTGCACTTACCAGCTGGTCGTCCGTCTGCAGTTTCTTCTCTTTGGATATTTTCTCGTTGGGTTCCTGCAACAGAGCTAAATCTATGTTTTGTGTTGTAATCTTACTCCAGAGAGCATCGTGTGCCTTCTTGCATCTTTGCAGGTTGATCTGAATTACTGATATCTTCTTCTCCTCTGTTTCCTCGCTCTTCTTATTTTCGCTTGATTGGTTGGCTTCTGTTCCGTCGTCTGTCGGTGCGTGGCGGAGTGTTCCTCTCGCCTTCTTTAGGATCGGACAGGCTGGGTCGTCGGCCTCGTGATTTCTGGGCGTGAGTTTTGCTTCCTGGCATTTGTAACAGTTGACCCTCGTTTGTTGTCGGCATTCTTCTCTCCTGTGTTTTCCCCCACATCTTTTGCATATTTCCTCTTGTTTGCACTCTGTTGGTGGGTGTCCTAGCTTGTGGCATCTGAAACATATTTTGTTGTTGTTTGCGTTGTGTGGGCTTACTTAAATTTCCCTTTTCTTCAGTTGGATCTTTCCAGTCTCTGTCAGGTATCTAGCCAGTGATTGTTTTACCTCCATTAGCCAGTCCACTTCTCTACCTTCTCGTATTCGTCTTATGATCCGGATGGATTCCCACTCTCTTCTGTGTCTGGTAGCCAATTCCTGGTTGTTTTCGATGCCGGATCTGATCACGTACTCGCGCGTCATCTTGGTTCCTAGATTCCTGAAAATAATCTTGGTTTTGTTATGGCTGTGTACTACCTGTATGTTGTCTTTTCTCTGTCTTTTTTCCTTTCTGGTTGACTCTTCTTGTTCATCTTCTTCTTCGCCGCTTATTCTTCTCTTGCTGGGTCTGGCTACCTGCTGTTCTTCCCGAGTAGCGATATTAGCTTCCACGGCTCGGGAGCTCCGTGGGGCTACGCAGTCGCTTGATTTCGGTCGGTTGGTGCCTGCGCTGCACACTACGCCTACCGGGCTGAGGTATCCCTCCTCTGCTCCGTAAACTTTGTTATTGTTCTGTTGTGCTTCCATCTCGTTTTCGTATTGTTGGGCAGTGCAAGGCACACATCCCTCGTGCTGGGTCGTCAACGTGTTATCCATCCTGTGGGGGTTGGGAAAGGATTTGGGTTAGGAAAGGATTTGGGTTGGGAAAGGATTTGGGTTGGGAAAGGATTTGGGTTGGGAAAGGAATTGGGTTGGGAGTGTGGGGTTTTGGTCATTCTTAGTTTTCGTTGGAAGTTCTCCTAAAATTAATTTTTAGGATTCCTTCCAATTACTTAAGCCCGTACACCACGACAAGGTGATGACCTCGTACGGGAACCTAACCTAACCTAACCTTTTTTTTTTTGTGCCCTTGAGGCGGGGGAAAGCATCATGACCATCTCCGGAGCGGGCGTGCAATGCTCCAGATTTGTGTGGGACTTTAACCCACTAAAACCACCCTCCTCAGCGCGAAAGCAGAGTTGGAGGACACCGACTACTACTATCGCACTTTGTAAATGGGCACTACTGGGTCTCCAATGTTATTGGAATTCTACAGAGCGCGCACTCGAACTGACCGGTATCTCCTCCCCTTGGAGTTGTTGGGTGATAGGAGGAGCGTCCCGCGTTCACTAAGGTCCCACCGCTGTCTCACATTATGAGGACCTGCGAAACTGCGGTTGACCATCGTTCCGAAGTTTCACCTGGCTTATTTCACGGAACTATTAACAACAGGTATAGATCCCCGGAGGGTCCTGGTACATTTGTCGGTAACTCCTCGTCCAAGCAGTTACCGTGTACCCTGGTAAGTTAAGACCTTCACTGTCTGAGAGGATTTCTTGGGATTGGGATGGGGTTACATGGGGTACTAACGTTGCTCACTGGGTCTACCTCGATCCGTCCTCAGGTTTAAGGGGCCAGTTGAGCCGTAGTTGCCATGTTGTGAAGTACTAACGTTACTCCTTGGGTCTACCAAGAGTCAGTAGCCTCCAGGGGCCAAGTGAATCACAGTTACTTGTGAAGCACCAACGTTGCTCTTTGGGTCTAACCCGAGTCCTCAGATACGAGGGGCCAAGAGAGCCATGGTTACTTCAGAAGCACTAGCATTACTCCTTGGGTCTACCCAGAGTCTGTAGATTCCAGGGGCCAAGAGAGTTATAGTCACTCCTTGGTTTTGGTCATACTTGGTTTTTCGCTGTTACTCCATAGGATTCACAGCTACTTAAGCCCGTACACCACGACAAGGTGATGACCACGTACGGGAACCTAACCTAACCTAACCTAACCTTTTTTTTTTGTGCTCTTGAGGCGGGGGAAAGCATCATGACCATCTCCGGAGCGGGCGTGCAATGCTCCAGATTTGTGTGGGACTTTAACCCACTAAAACCACCCTCCTCAGCGCGAAAGCAGAGTTGGAGGACACCGACTACTACTATCGCACTTTGTAAATGGGCACCACTGGGTCTCCAATGTTATTGGAATTCTACAGTACGCGCATTCAGACTGACCGGTATCTCCTCCCCTTGGAGTTGTTGGGTGATAGGAGGAGCGTCCCGCGTCCGCTATGGTCCCACCGCTGTCTCACATTATGGAGACCTGCGAAACTGCGGTTGACCATCGTTCCGAAGTTTCACCTGGCTTATTTCACGGAACTATTAACAACAGGTATAGATCCCCGGAGGGTCTTGGTACATTTGTCGGTAACTCCTCCTTCAAGCAGTTACCGTGTACCCCGGTCAGTTAAGACCTTTACTGTCTGAGAGGATTTTTGGGAGTGGGATGGGGTTACATGGGGTACTAACGTTGCTCACTGGGTCTACCCCGATCCGTCCTCAGGTTCGAGGGGCCAGTTGAGCCATAGTTGCCATGTTGTGAAGTACTAACGTTACTCCTTGGGTCTACCAAGAGTCAGCAGCCTCCAGGGGCCAAGTGAATCACAGTTACTTGTGAAGCACCAACGTTGCTCTTTGGGTCTACCCCGAGTCCTCAGATACGAGGGGCCAAGAGAGCCATGGTTACTTCAGAAGCACAAGCATTATACCCTGGGTCTACCCAGAGCCCACAGACTCCAGGGGCCAAGAGAGTCATAGTCACTCCTTGGTTTTGGTCATACTTGGTTTTTCGCTGTTTCTCCATAGGATTCACAGCTACTTAAGCCCGTACACCATGACAAGGTGATGACCACGTACGGGAACCTAACCTAACCTAACCTAACCTAACCTAACCTTTTTTTTTTTTTTGTGTCCTGAGGAAGGAGGAAAGCATCATGCCTTATCCGCAGCGGGCGGTTCAATGCTGGGATTCGTGTGGGACTCTAACCCAACTAAAACCTCCTCCTCGGCGCGATAGCAGAGCCGGAGGACACCGACTACTACTATCACACCTTGTTTAGTAGGCACTACTGGCTCTCCAAGGCGATTGGAATTTCACAGTGCGCCGACCGGTATCTCCTCCCCATGGAGTTGTTGGGTGATAGGAGGAGCGTCCCGCGCCGTATGAGGTCCCACCGCTGTCTTACATTGTGAGGACCTGCGAGACTGCAGCTGACCATCGTTCCGAAGTTTCACCTGGCTTATTTCACGGAACTATTAACAACAGGTATAGATCCCCGGAGGGTCTTGATACATTTGTCGGTAACTGCCCGTCCAGACAGTCACCATGTACCCTGGTCAATTAAGACCTTTACTGTCTGAGAGGATTTTTGGGAGTGGGATGGGGTTACATGGGGTACTAACGTTGCTCACTGGGTCTACTCCGTTCCGTCCTTAGGTTCGAGGGGCCAGTTAAGCCATAGTTGCCATGTTGTGAAGTACTAACGTTACTCCTTGGGTCTACCAAGAGTCAGTAGCCTCCAGGGGCCAAGTGAATCACAGTTACTTGTGAAGCACCAACGTTGCTCTTTGGGTCTACCCCGAGTCCTCAGATACGAGGGGCCAAGAGAGCCATGGTTACCTCAGAAGCACTAGCATTACTCCTTGGGTCTACCCAGAGTCTGTAGATTCCAGGGGCCAAGAGAGTCATAGTCACTCCTTGGTTTTGGTCATACTTGGTTTTTCGCTGTTACTCCATAGGATTCACAGCTACTTAAGCCCGTACACCACGACAAGGTGATGACCACGTACGGGAACCTAACCTAACCTAACCTTTTTTTTTGTGCCCTGAGGAAGGAGGAAAGCATCATGCCTTCTCCGCAGCGGGCGGTTCAATGCTGGGATTCGTGTGGGACTCTAATCCAACTAAAACCTCCTCCTCGGCGCGATAACAGAGTCGGAGGACACCGACTACTACTATCGCACTTTGTAAATGGGCACTACTGGTTCTCCAATGTTATTGGAATTCTACAGAGCGCGCACTCGAACTGACCGGTATCTCCTCCCCTTGGAGTTGTTGGGTGATAGGAGGAGCGTCCCGCGTTCACTAAGGTCACACCGCTGTCTCACATTATGAGGACCTGCGAAACTGCGGCTAACCATCGTTCCGAAGTTTCACCTGGCTTATTTCACGGAACTATTAAAAACAGGTATAGATCCCCGGAGGGTCCTGGTACATTTGTCGGTAACTCCTCGTCCAAGCAGTTACCGTGTACCCTGGTCAGTTAAGACCTTTACTGTCTGAGAGGATTTTTTGGGAGTGGGATGGGGTTACATGGGGTACTAACGTTGCTCACTGGGTCTACCCCGATCCGTCCTCAGGTTCGAGGGGCCAGTTAAGCCATAGTTGCCATGTTGTGAAGTACTAACGTTACTCCTTGGGTCTACCAAGAGTCAGCAGCCTCCAGGGGCTAAGTGAATCACAGTTACTTGTGAAGCACCAACGTTGCTCTTTGGGTCTACCCCGAGTCCTCAGATACGAGGGGCCAAGAGAGCCATGGTAACTTCAGAAGCACTAGCATTATTCCTTGGGTCTACCCAGAGTCTGTAGACTCCAGGGGCCAAGAGAGTCATAGTCACTCCTTGGTTTTGGTCATACTTGGTTTTTCGCTGTTGCTCCATAGGATTCACAGCTACTTAAGCCCGTACACCACGACAAGGTGATGACCACGTACGGGAACCTAACCTAACCTAACATAACCTAACCTTTTTTTTTTTTTGTGCCCTGAGGAAGGGGGAAAGCATCATGCCTTCTCCGCAGCGGGCGGTTCAATTCTGGGATTCGTGTGGGACTCTAACCCAACTAAAACCTCCTCCTCGGCGCGATAGCAGAGTCGGAGGACACCGACTACTACTATCACACCTTGTTTAGGCACTACTGGCTCTCCAAGGCGATTGGAATTCGACAGTGTGCATATTCAGGCCGACCGGTATCTCCTCCCCAAGGAGTTGTTGGGTGATAGGAGGAGTATCCCGCGCCCTATGAGGTCCCACCGCTGTCTCACATTGTGAGGACCTGCGAGACTGCAGCTGACCACCGTTCCGAAGTTTCACCTGGCTTATTTCACGGAACTATTAACAACAGGTATAGATCCCCGGAGGGTCTTGATACATTTGTCGGTAACTGCCCGTCCAGACAGTCATCGTGTACCCTGATCAATTAAGACCTTTACTGTCTGAGAGGATTTTTGGGAGCGGGATGGGGTTACATGGGGTACTAACGTTGCTCACTGGGTCTACCCCGATCCGTCCTCAGGTTCGAGGGGCCAGTTAAGCCATAGTTGCCATGTTGTGAAGTACTAACGTTACTCCTTGGGTCTACCAAGAGTCAGCAGCCTCCAGGGGCTAAGTGAATCACAGTTACTTGTGAAGCACCAACGTTGCTCTTTGGGTCTACCCCGAGTCCTCAGATACGAGGAGCCAAGAGAGCATTGGTTACTTCAGAAGCACTAGCATTATTCCTTGGGTCTACCTAGAGTCTGTAGATTCCAGGGGCCAAGAGAGTCATAGTCACTCCTTGGTTTTGGTCATACTTGGTTTTTCGCTGTTGCTCCATAGGATTCACAGCTACTTAAGCCCGTACACCACGACAAGGTGATGACCACGTACGGGAACCTAACCTAACCTAACCTAACCTAACCTTTTTTTTTCTTTTTGTGCCCTGAGGAAGGAGGAAAGCATCATGCCTTCTCCGCTGCGGCGGTTCAATGCTGGGATTCGTGTGGGACTCTAACCCAACTAAAACCTCCTCCTCGCCATCTTAGTCGGAATCCCAAGGACACCGATTCCAACTATGATGGTTTGCGCAGGCACCACCACCGGATCACCAAGACGATTGGTATTTCACGGTGCAGTTTTCTGCATGGTAGTCCCAGACTCTTGCCCCCCTTGGATGTAGGGATTGAGGGGAAGAAGCCTGCACCTCGACTGACGGGTCTCACAGTTTGCGGTCTCACGAAGAACTTGTGAGGAGTCCACTGACTGTTGTTGAACTAGTTCCGTATTTTCACCTGGCTTTTTTGCAACGGAACTCTAACACCAGGGATAGATCCTCGGGAGGTCTTGGCCGGCTCACTATCAGTCTGTCAATTACTAACACCCCGATAGCGAGCCGTTGGCCCTGGTCCTTCGGGGATTGAGCTATGAAAGTGCGGTTTCCGTCAGACATTAACGTTACTCTTTGGGTCTGCCCCGAGTCCGAGGATTCGGGGGGCCAAGTGGGTCATAGTTACTCTGATTCATGCAGTGGCCTTCAGCCCGAGGGGAAAAGTGAGTCGTACCTCCTTGTCCGCTCCTGGGTTGCCAGTGTGGCGTCGGCCAGATGCAAGTTCTCCGCGTTCGAAACACTAACGTTACTCCTTGGGTCTACCCTGTGTCTGTGATTACAGGGGGCCAAGTGAGTCATAGTTGTTCCCTGCATGTCGTGCTAACGTTACTTCTTGGGTCTACCCCTCGTCATTGGACCGGGGGGGCCAAGGAAGCCATAGTTAACCACGCCACTCTCCCATACTCATCCCTCGAAGCCTTTTCTTGATAGCTCGGTCGCCAGCGTCTTCTAGGTCGTTTAGCCTAGGGGTGGATCGCCAAGATGTCACAATCTGAGCGCACGCTTAGACTCGAGCCCTTGGATTTGAAAGGAGTTTGGGTTCGGGAAGTGTGTTGTGAAGTACTAACGTTACTCCTTGGGTCTACCCAGAGTCTGTAGATTCCAGGGGCCAACTGAGTCATAGGTACTTCTCTGTTGTGAAGTGCTAACGTTACTCTTTGGGTCTACTCTGGGTCTCACGACTCAGAGGGCCAAGAGAGTCATAGTCACTCCTTGGTTTTGGTCATACTTGGTTTTTCGCTGTTCCTCAATAGGATTCACAGCTACTTAAGCCCGTACACCGCGACAAGGTGATGACCACGTAGGGGAACCTAACCTAACCTAACCTAACCTAACCTAACCTAACCTAACCTAACCTAACCTTTTTTTTTTTTGTGCCCTTGAGGCGGGGGAAAGCATCATGACCATCTCCGGAGCGGGCGTGCAATGCTCCAGATTTGTGTGGGTCTTTAACCCACTAAAACCACCCTCCTCAGCGCGAAAGCAGAGTTGGAGGATACCGACTACTACTTTCGCACTTTGTAAATGGGCACTACTGGGTCTCCAATGTTATTGGAATTCTACAGTACGCGCATCCAGACTGACCGGTATCTCCTCCCCTTGGAGTTGTTGGGTGATAGGAGGAGCGTCCCGCGTCCGCTATGGTCCCACCGCTGTCTCACATTATGAGGACCTGCGAGACTGTGGCTGACCATCGTTCCGAAGTTTCACCTGGCTTATTTCACGGAACTATTAACAACAGGTATAGATCCCCGGAGGGTCTTGGTACATTTGTCGGTAACTCCTCGTTCAAGCAGTTACCGTGTACCCTGGTCAGTTAAGACCTTTACTGTCTGAGAGGATTTCTTGGGATTGGGATGGGGTTACATGGGGTACTAACGTTACTCACTGGGTCTATCTCGATCCGTCCTCAGGTTCGAGGGGCCAGTTAAGCCATAGTTGCCATGTTGTGAAGTACTAACGTTACTCCTTGGGTCTACCAAGAGTCAGCAGCCTCCAGGGGCCAAGTGAATCACAGTTACATGTGAAGCACCAACGTTGCTCTTTGGGTCTACCCCGAGTCCTCAGATACGAGGGGCCAAAAGATCCATGGTTACCTCAGAAGCACTAGCATTATTCCTTGGGTCTACCCAGAGTCTGTAGATTCCAGGGGCCAAGAGAGTCATAGTCACTCCTTGGTTTTGGTCATACTTGGTTTTTCGCTGTTGCTCCATAGGATTCACAGCTACTTAAGCCCGTACACCACGACAAGGTGATGACCACGTACGGGAACCTAACCTTACCTAACCTTACCTAACCTAACCTAACCTTTTTTTTTTGTGCCCCGAGGAAGGAGGAAAGCATCATGCCTTCTCCGCAGCGGCGGTTCAATGCTGGGATTCGTGTGGGACTCTAACCCAACTAAAACCTCCTCCTCGCCATCTTAGTCGGAATCCCAAGGACACCGATTCCAACTATGATGGTTTGCGCAGGCACCATACCGGATCACCAAGACGATTGGTATTTCACGGTCTAGTTTCTGCGTGGTAGTCCCAGACTCTTGCCCCCCTTGGATGTAGGGATTGAGGGGAAGAAACCTGCACCTCGACTGACGGGTCTCACAGTTTGCGGTCTCACAAAGAACTTGTAAGGAGTCCACTGACTGTTGTTGACCTAGTTCCGTATTTTCACCTGGCTTTTTCGCAACGGAACTCAAACACCAGGGATAGATCCCCAGAAGGTCTTGGCCAGCTCACCATCAGTTTGTCAATTGCTAACTCCCCGATGGCGAGCCGTTGGCCCTGGTCCTTCGAGGATTGAGCTATGAGAGTGCGGTTTCTGTCAGACATTAACGTTACTCCCTGGGTCTGCCCCGAGTCCGAGGATACGGGGGGCCAAGTGGGTCATAGTTACTCTGATTCATGCAGTGGCCTTCAGCCCGAGGGCAAAAGTGAGTCGTAACTCCTTGTCCACGCCCGGGTTGCCAGTGTGGCGTAGGCCAGATGCAAGTTCTCCACGTTCGAAACACTAACGTTACTCCTTGGGTCTACCCTGTGTCTGTGATTACAGGGGGCCAAGTGAGTCATAGTTGTTCCCTGCATGTGGTGCTAACATTACTTCTTGGGTCTACCCCTCGTCAGTGGACTGGGGGGGCCAAGGAAGCCATAGTTAACCACGCCACTCTCCCATGCTCATCCCACCAAGCCTTTTCTTGATAGCTCGGTCTCCAGCGTCTTCTAGGTCGTTTAGCCTAGGGGTGGATCGCGAAAATGTCACAATCTGAGCGCACGCTTAGACTCGAGCCCTTGGATTTGAAAGGAGTTTGGGTTCGGGAGGTGTGTTGTGAAGTACTAACGTTACTCCCTGGGTCTACCCAGAGTCAGCAGCCTCCAGGGGCCAAGTGAATCACAGTTACTTGTGGAGCACTAACGTTGCTCTTTGGGTCTACCCCGAGTCCTCAGATACGAGGGGCCAAGAGAGCCATAGTTACTTCAGAAGCACTAGCATTACTCCTTGGGTCTACCCAGAGTCTGCACACTCCAGGGGCCAACTGAGTCATAGTTACTTCTCTGTTGTGAAGTACTAACGTTACTCTTTGGGTCTACTCTGTGTCTAACGACTCAGAGGGCCAAGAGAGTCATAGTCACTCCTTAGTTTTGGTCATACTTGGTTTTTCGCTGTTCCTCCATAGGATTCACAGCTACTTAAGCCCGTACACCACGACAAGGTGATGACCACGTACGGGAACCTAACCTAACCTAACCTAACCTAACCTAAGCCAGGTGAAACTTCGGAACGATGGTCAGCCGCAGTTTCGCAGGTCCTCATAATGTGAGACAGCGGTGGGACCTTAGTGAACGCGGGACGCTCCTCCTATCACCCAACAACTCCAAGGGGAGGAGATACCGGTCAGTCCGAGTGCGCGTACTGTAGAATTCCAATAACATTGGAGACCCAGTAGTGCCCATTTACAAAGTGCGATAGTAGTAGTCGGTGTCCTCCAACTCTGCTTTCGCGCTGAGGAGGGTGGTTTTAGTGGGTTAAAGTCCCACACAAATCTGGAGCATTGCACGCCCGCTCCGGAGATGGTCATGATGCTTTCCTCCGCCTCAAGGGCACAAAGTTAGGTTAGGTTAGGTTCCCCCACTGGGTCAGCACCTTGTCGTGGTGTGGGGGCTTGTAGTAGCTGCATCGATTCCCTGAAGCTCCGCGACTGGAACTCCGGTTCCTGGTAGGGTCACCACCCATGTCGGTGAGCTTAGGGAGGAGTGGCGAAACTAAGACTGACCACTTTTCACCTCATGGCAGGACCAGACATAGTCCTTCCATATATCCCCTTTACCTGAAGTAGCATCAGTGCTGCTACATCTCCCTTATTCCCCCTCCGATGCTATTAGGTTTACCGAGGGCTTGGAGGCACTCCTTTTTTTTCCCCTCCCAGGATGGAAATACGGTACGACATGGCATCACCAGAAAGAGATGTGTGCGAGGCACTGCTCTTGTTTATTTTTATCACTATGGAAGGTACAAAAGAAGAAAAATTGGTTACGGTGCAGGGGCTGGATACCCCAGTACCGGTCGGTGAGGGTGGTGGTGAAGCGGGCCCCCCCCCGACCGTCATCAAGCAACCGCGGGTCGACCTCTGTGGGCAGTCAGGCAGGGTCGGCTAAATCTACTACTGACAGTTGTGAAGCAGAAGAGGCTGAGGCTGAGAGAGCCAATCCTTTTGTAATATCTAGAAAGATTAAAAGAACACCACCGAAAGTAATTGGGGAAAGAGAAAAAGAGGTGCAGTCAGAAGGAAAAAAGGTTGCTGCCAGACCATTGCCTGACGATTATGTGGACTCGCCAAGGCCAGTGAACAAGGAAACCCCTTCAGAATTGCGGTGGGAGGAGATTATCGGTGCAAGTCCATTGCAAACCATGTCAGCGCCACCAAGCGTGGAAACTGACACATCAGTAAGTGATGAGGAACTCGATGCTACTATTGTGAACCGCACCAGATACGGAAGGAAACCAGGTTCTGAAGGCAGGGCGACGAAAAGGAAAGATCTGTCATCACCAGAACTGGATAGACAAGACGAGAAGATAAAGGAACTGGAGAAAGAACTGAAAGCAACGGAGACTACGATGAAAATCCTGATGGAAGACATTAAAATGATGGAAGAGGAAAAACAAAAAAGAAACCAATCAAATGATAAGGAGAGAAATGAAAACGACGAGACAATTAGAAGATTAAGAGAAGAAATCAAAGAACTTAAGGAGCGAGAAAAGAAACAAATTGAGGACCAGGAAACATCATCACCAGAACTTTCCAGGACACCAGGCCCCAGCCTCCTTGGGGAAATTGACAGTCTGGAGAGCATCATCCAAAACATGTACATTTTCGGAAGAGAAAACAGAAATGTGCACGTGAAAGTGAAAAAATTCATTTAGGAGGCCAGGGGGAAAATGAGAATTTTGAAAAAGGCAGATAGCACAAATAGAGAAGAATGTGAAAATAACCTCAAGAGTATGAAGGAAAACATTCGCTCCCTAACACAAAAAGTTAACCTTTTAGAAGAAAAGATCAGGCTAAGTGATAAACCAGAAGAAATCTTACAAAAAGCAACATACCAAGAGCAAATTATCCTAAAACAGGAAGAAAAAATGAGAGCCCTCGAGAAATATATTAAGGATTTGGAGGAACAGATTGTGATCTTTAAACGGGGAAATGGCGACGAAGATCATAGGGAATTAAAGGACAGAAATGATTTCGGCGAAATAACAGACGAGAACATAATTAAGGAGCTAATTACACGCAAGTGGGCCCCGACTATATACGAAAAAAGTACCGTAGTTACAGGGTACACCCTACATGAGCTTGGAGATTCCGATTTAGTGGTAGTGCTGTCTGACCTGAGCATGGAGGATAGCCGACACAAAAGATTAGCCAAAAGATTTCCAGAAATTAAGGATCTGAACGAAAATAACTCTCTCGGGTGCATTGTACAGGAGACAATTATCAAGGGGGGTGAGAATACAAGGAGGACAAACAGATATATTTATAAGTCACCTATTGAGAAATATACAGATATACAGGGAGATCTTCACAGCACTGAGAAAAATTGCGGAGGACGCCAAGAAAGAAAATAGAACTGACATTGTACTCCATGGATATATTGGAATTGGCCAAGTTCCATTAAGAAAAGTAGTTGAGTTGGCATTCCGGGAAACAGCATGTAGGGTTAAAATATGCACCCCACAAGAAGAGAAGGAGGAACCTAAACCAAAAGTAAGGAGCACTTATGCACTGGTTGTGGAAGGAGGAGAGAGATATAGTGAAGTCATAAAGAAAATCAAAAGTGATTTGAGTAACAAAGCGGTGAAAGAAAGTGTCAAGGGAATTAGAACGACGAGGGATGGAAAGGTGCTTATAGAGACGGAAAAGGATAATAATGCCATTGGGGAGATAAAGCAAGCGATTGAAAAGGATAATGCAGGCTGGAAGATCAGACAATATGGAGATATAACTAATAAAAAAGAAACGCTTTTCATCAGAGAAATGGATCCTACTATAACTCAAGTTGACATTGTAGAAGCATTAAAGGAGACACTGAAAGTCAGGGAACTGGATGTTATTGTTAGCGAGCCCAGGCAGGGTATGCGAAATACGCTGTCTGTAACTGTTAAAATAGACGCTAAATATGCAAACCAATTGACTACAGACAAAATTAGAATCGGTATGAACGATTGTAGAATTGAGTCGAAAATAAATATTGATAGATGCTACAGATGTCTGGGATTGGGTCATACCGCGAGGTTCTGCAGGGATACAGACAGATCCAACTGCTGTATCAAATGCGGAAAAGAAGGGCATAAAGCCAAAGATTGTGGAAATGATGAGGAATGCCTGGCATGCGGTGAAAAAGGGCATCAACTTGGCTCGGGAAGATGGACCGAGTTTAGAAGGCAGCTGAGCATGGCCAAAAAAAGGAGAATAACAGACAAACAATTGCTGAACGCTAATTCCACGATGGAAACAGGAATTGGGAAGGCTGTGTTACTTACGGGGGATAACTAATACCAAAGAGAGTCTTTTACTCATTTGTTGTTTCGTGGTTATACACCGGTTTTTGTTTGTACTTGTATTTTTATTTATACACTTATTGGTTAATTGTTCTACTTGTGTCTGTACACTTTACATATTTGTACATATATTCTCGTATAGTTTAAATTAGTACAATGCTCAGAATCCTGCAGCTTAATTTGGGAAGAGCTAGGTTGGCTCACGATATGGCATGGGCAGACGCAGTCAAAAGAGGGGTGGACATAATGATGATTTCGGAGCCTAATAGAAAAATATGCTCCGGCGACGGCTGGTGCATGGATAGAAAGGGAAATGCCTCTGTCAGGTTGTGTCATGGAGATCTGGAGGTGGATCAGATTAAGCCGGAGAATGACTACGTCTACTTGTCCCTGTATGGGCTGCATATGTACGCAGTATACATATCGCCTAACATAAGTCTTGATAGTTTCAAGAAAATAATAGACAGAGTGTTTGAAAAAGCCGCCAGAAACCCAGAAGCTTCGGTCATTTTGGGAGACGTTAACGCCAAGTCTCGGATTTGGGGTTCACCACAAGCAGACGAAAGGGGAAGATACATAGAGGAGTGGATGGCACAGATAAATTGGAACTCTGCAAATAACGGAACGCACACCTTTGAGAGAGGCACGTCGAAAAGTCACATAGATGTGACACTTGCGTCGGAAAAGGTACTGAGGAGAATGACGGAGTGGAACATTCTGCACGAAAACCCGTACACCCATCATGGTCATATTCTAATAGAAATAAAAATCAAAAGAGCTGCACAAGTGGACAGAGAAGGACCATTAAGGCAGGTGCTGAGAGCCAGAAACTTTCTATCAATCCTGAGGAAAAACAACTGGGAGGAGGTGGACCTATACAAGAAAATAGTTAGGGCCTACAATGAGTCGGTAACTAAGGCACCAAAAATAGCAGCCAGCATGCCTTACTGGTGGAATGAGGAGATAGAGGAGTGCAGAAGAGGGTACATCCAGCAAAGAAGGAAATATTTCAGAATAAAAATGAAAGAAAGTGAGGAGGCAAAGCAGGTAAAAGATAAGATGGAGGAGGGAAGGAGGAATATGAAGACGATGATAAGCAGAGCAAAAAAAGGGCACTGGAATAGGCTGCTTGAGGAGCTAGAGAACGATATATGGGGACAAGGTTACCGCATAGTAACAAACCATCTAAGGAACGGCGGGCTCCGCCATAAAATCCCTACAAAGAAGAGGAGGGCCATCTTACGAGAGTTGTTTCCTACGACGGACATAAGAATTTCAAGAACGAGAGGAATAGTAGAAGAGCCTGAACCTTTTACCGAACAAGAACTAAAGACCGCTGTTAGATCAATGAAGACTGGCAAAGCACCGGGGCCAGACGGAGTCACCGTAGAGGCAGTAAAGCTAGCTTTCGAAATCTTACCGGGCGAAATGCTGCAAATGTATAATGAACTTCTCAGGAAGCAACACTTTCCGAAATGTTGGAAAATATCAAGGGTTGTGCTGCTGCCAAAAAAAGGGAAAGATCAGAACCAGGCATCTTCGTTCAGGCCAATAGGCCTTCTAAATACAATGGGAAAATTATACGAGAGGCTAATAATGAACAAGCTGGAAAAGGAACTAGAGGAGAGCGAGGCTATATCCGAAAACCAGCACGGCTTTAGGAAAAAGAAGTCGACAACTACAGCAATGATTTCCCTGAAAAATATAGTTAAATCGTCCACGAGAAAATGGGTAGTTATAATAACTACAGGGTGTCCCAAGTTCGAGTGCCTATTAGACGTTTCTGGAGAACTAGACATATTTGAAATCTGAAATTTGGGATTATGATATTGTTCGAAATTCTCTACAGACCTAAAATATTTTCAGAGCCAGAGCACTTCCGGTTATACAGGGAGTGAAAATAAATTTGCTCAAAAATTTTTTTTTTCGAAGTTTTCGTTTCTGATATGATTGAGTTTTAAGTGCTGAATACATTTCTGTTAAAAACATTGTATTCATTCGAATAGTTTTCAAAATATCGAAAAAAAAACCTGAAAAAAAGTAAAATATTCATAGTCAGTATTATGTTCATTTTTCTTATTCTGAACATCCTGAGTGTTAACCGTTTTCACAACGTCAAAGTAGAAGAATGTGGAAAGGTCATGCATCTTTTGAATTTCATAAATATCATCACAGGGTGTTTCAAATTTCGTGTCAAAAACTGTGATCCAAAATTGGCCATAACTTCTGTTTTTCAAATTAGAACCCTATTTTTTTATTATTGCGTTGGATTCTGCGGAGAAAAATAATGATAGCACTCTCTGATGCTGTGATGTACCCAGCTAGGGTAGGTTCGGCCAATCGTTATGCAGTTAAGGATGGTGAAGAATAATACCAGGCAGACTCATCAAAGGGGTTTATTTCTTAACCATACTGGCACAGATGATAATTCACATTCAATGTAACTGTTTACTACCGACAATAACTGTTGACTAACAAACATTCAATACGTACACGCTTCTGAATGAATCACCGCATGAATCTCCCTAGCCAATTGTTATATACGAGGTCTGGCTATTAAATAACGAGACTGCGCGCGCAGAAGGCGTCCTAGAGGGGTAGGGTGGGAAACGAATGCAGCATTGGATAGCTGGAAGTGTCTACTATTCCAGTACGAAAACACGTTTTCGTCGCTGTAGTAGTATTTTTTGTGTAGAGGTTAGAAACGAACGTGTTTTTTTCTCGTGCCGATAACGATGTGTGACGAAAAACACGAGCAACGGATCAATGTGAAATTTCTCGTCAAATTAAAAAAAACTCCGACTGAGTGCTATAAGTTGTTGAAAGAGGCCTATGGTGAGAATTCTCTATCTCGTGCGCGTGTTTTCGAATGGTATAAAAGGTTTTCTGAAGGCCGAGAGAGCACCGAAGATGACCAACGTCCAGGTCGACCTGTCTCTGTTTCAACTCCGCAAACAGTGACCAAAATAAATGAAATTGTGCGCGGAGATCGTCGTATGAGCATTCGGATGATTGCTGAGACTGTAAACGCCGATAAAGAAACTGTCAGAAAAATTTTACATGACGACTTGAACATGAAGAAAGTCTGTGCGAAGTTGGTCCCAAAAAATTTGACCCCTGACCAAAAGCTCGTCCTTCAACAGATTTGCTCAGATTTTCTTGAGAGGTTAGATGAAGAGCCTGAATTGATGGAAAACATCATCACTTGCGATGAAACCTGGATATTCCAATACGATGTTGAAACTAAGCGGCAATCCATGCACTGGAAAACTCCTGCATCGCCGAGAATGAAAAAAGCAAGGATGTCGAAATCAAAATTTAAAGCCATGCTAATCGTTTTTTTCGACATCAACGGTATCGTGATGACTGAATGGGTTCCAGAGGGTCAAACTGTAAACCAAACTTACTATTTGAAAGTTTTGGCAACGCTGCGAGAGCGAGTTCGTAAGAAACGGCCGGAGTTGTGGAAAAGCAAATCGTGGATCTTGCACCAGGACAACGCACCTGCCCATAACGCGCTGTCTGTGAAGCGTTATTTAGCCGCTAGAGGCACTCCAGTGCTCGAACACGCGCCGTACTCGCCTGATTTAGCACCCTGTGACTTTTTCCTATTTCCGAAGATCAAGTCTGCCTTAAAAGGAACCCGGTTCGAATCGATGGAAGAGGTAAAGCGAAAATCGGCGGAGCTCCTAAATGCTCTTACAAAAGAAGACTTCCAGCATTGCTTTGACCAATGGAAAAAACGAATGGAACGGTGTGTGGCGAGGGAAGGGGAGTATATTGAAGGGGAGCATTCGATTGTAGAATAATTTTTAAAATAAAACTCTTTTTCATAAGCAGTCTCGTTATTTAATAGCCAGACCTCGTACAGGGTGTCCCAAGTTCGAGTGCCTATTAGACGTTTCTGGAGAACTAGACATATTTGAAATCTGAAATTTAGGATTATGATATTGTTCGAAATTCTCTACAGACCTAAAATATTTTCAAAGCCAGAGCACTTCCGGTTATACAGGGAGTGAAAATAAATTTGCTCAAAAATTTTTTTTCAATGTTTTCATTTCTGATATGATTGAATATTCAATGCTGAATACATTTCTGTTGAAACCAGTGTATTCATTCGAATAGTTTTCAAAATATCGAAAAAAAACCTGAAAAAAGTAAAATATTCATAGTCAGTATTATGTTCATTTTTCTTATTCTGAACATCCTGAGTGTAAACCGTTTTCACAACGTCAAAGTCGAGATCGTGGAAAGGTCATACATCTCTGCATTTCATAAATATCATCACAGGGTGTTTCAAATTTCGTGTCAAAAACTGTGATCCAAAATTGGCCATAACTTCTGTTTTTCAAATTAGAACCCTATTTTTTTATTATTGCGTTGGATTCTACGGAGAAAAATAATGATAGCACTCCCAGATGCTCTTGGTCCTTAATTCAGTTATTCCCGCGTTATTTGAGCTTTTCTGGATTCATGTCGTACGTAGAGTAAAATCCATCGAATCTAAACAGATTCGATAAATATTCTCATGAAACCATAGTAACAAGTAATAGTCAGAAGGGTCACTTGTGAATTATTAATGAGATCATTTATCTTCTATGCCCACAGAATATTCTCATGCAACATATTCGATGAATATTTTTATGAAACCATTGAATAAAATCGAAAAGTAAAGATAAAACCTAAAATTAAACCTGTCACTTGGGAATTATTAATGGGAAAACTTATCTTCTATGATCACAGAATATTCTTAAGTAAAAGATTAGATGAATTTGATTCTACGTACAAAATGAATCCAGAAAAGCTCAAATAACTCGGGAATTACTGAATTTAAGAGCAAGAGCATCTGAGAGTGCTATCATTATTTTTCTCCGCAGAATCCAACGCAATAATAAAAAAATATGGTTCTAATTTGAAAAACAGAAGTTATGGCCAATTTTGGATCACAGTTTTTGACACGAAATTTGAAACACCCTGTGATGATATTTATGAAATTCAAAAGATGCATGACCTTTCCACATTCTTCTACTTTGACGTTGTGAAAACGGTTAACACTCAGAATGTTCAGAATAAGAAAAATGAACATAATACTGACTATGAATATTTTACTTTTTTTCAGGTTTTTTTTCGATATTTTGAAAACTATTCGAATGAATACAATGGTTTCAACAGAAATGTATTCAGTACTGAATACTCAATCATATCAGAAACGAAAACATTGAAAAAAAAATTTTTTGAGCAAATGTATTCTCACTCCCTGTATAACCGGAAGTGCTCTGGCTCTGAAAATATTTCAGGTCTGTAGAGAATTTCGAACAATATCATAATACCAAATTTCAGATTTCAAATATGTCTAGTTCTCCAGAAACGTCTAATAGGCGGTCGAACTTGAGACACCCTGTATATTTTACAAATGTTTACTTGTTTTAATCTATACAGGGTCTTTCACGAGGAACCTCACCCATATTTATACGGGAAACTACTGAACGTATTTTCATGAAATTCAGCACTTATAAGTATTTCACGATGCTGATGAAATCTAAAATATTTTCAAGGCATCAGCACCTCCGGTTTTTCCGGAAATGACGTCAACTTCCGTTTTTCAAATTAGAACACCATTTTTTTATTGCAGAAATAGATTCCTTAGAAAATTTCAAGTTATTTTGATGTAACATTTTTCAGTTTTGGTTGGAAAATTCTCTCTGAGCGGGAAAATTCGAAAAAAAAATCGAAAATAGAGCTCCGCTGAAACAAGAATAACTTCGAGGTTTTTGGATGGAAAATTTTCATTTTTGGGATTTTTCAAGATGTAAGATTGATGTATCCACTTTGGGAATCGAAATCGCGATTCATGAAACAGGGGGTGAAAAAATCGCTTTCAAAGTTAGGGATGACAAAATCGTGAAAAATCAATTTTTTCAAATTAGAACCCCATATTTTTATGGCAGATATTGAATCAACGTTAAAAAATAATGTGAGTGTATGCATCACACCCTTGCCCTAAAGTGGATATTTTCTGAGTTATTCACAAAAAACTGTTTTTCGTCTTGAATTTTCAGCTATTTCTTTTCCCTTCACGCCAAAAAAATGAAATTTTCAGGAACTGTTACATAAACCATGTTTTAGATTTTACTACCCCAATATGCAAGAGAAAAAAGTTACTGGTTGTTCCTAAATATATGGCGAATTTGGAATCGAATTTGTATCGGAAACCTCTTTATTTCAACTAATCGGCCATCGGTTTTCTCTCCAGTGATAAATAAATAATTCCTTATGAACCATATGCAGAAACTTACCATGTTTTACATTCTTTTTTTTAATGATAGATATCATTAATTACATGCTACTGAATAAAGAGGAATTTGGCAGATGTAATTAATGATATCTATCATTAAAAGAAAGAATGTAAAACATGGTAAGTTTTTGCATATGGTTCATAAGGAATTATTTATTTATCACTGGAGAGAAAACCGATGGCCGATTAGTTGAAATAAAGAGGTTTCCGATACAAATTCGAATCCAAATTCGCCATCTATTTAGGAACAACCTGTAACTTTTTTCTCTTGCATATTAGGGTAGTAAAATCTAAAACATGGTTCAGTTAACAGTTCCTGAAAATTTCATCTTTTTGGCGTGAAGAGAAAAGAAATAGCTGAAAATTCAAGACGAAAAACAGTTTTTTGTGAATAACTCAGAAAATATCCACTTTAGGGCAAGGGTGTGATGCATACACTCACATTATTTTTTAACGTTGATTCAATATCTGCCATAAAAAAATGGGGTTCTAATTTGAAAAAATTGATTTTTCACGATTTTGTCATCCCTAACTTTGAAAGCGATTTTTTCACCCCCTGTTTCATGAATCGCGATTTCGATTCTCAAAATGGATACATCAATCTTACATCTTGAAAAATCCCAAAAATGAAAATTTTCCATCCAAAAACCTCGGAGTTATTCTTGTTTCAGCGGAGCTCTATTTTCGATTTTTTTTTCGAATTTTCCCGCTCAGACAGAATTTTCCAACCAAAACTGAAAAATGTTACATCAAAATAACTTGAAATTTTCTAAGGAATCTATTTCTGCAATAAAAAAATGGTGTTCTAATTTGAAAAACGGAAGTTGACGTCATTTCCGGAAAAACCGGAGGTGCTGATGCCTTGAAAATATTTTAGATTCCATCAGCATCGTGAAATACTCATAAGTGCTGAATTTCATGAAAATACGTTCAGTAGTTTCCCGTATAAATATGGGTGAGGTTCCTCGTGAAAGACCCTGTATATATAAAAGAAAGATGTTGGTTACACCATTTATAACTCGAGATCGGATGGACTGTTTGTTATGGAACTTCATTTTTGGATTCTTCTACGGTCTGGTTATTATAAAATGTGATAAAATTCAGAAAAAATCGATGAAAATTTTACTTATGCAGGAAATTATTTTCCTTCTTTCGAATAAGGCCAATAGGTGTCACTACAGTTGATGTCTTTCTCCTAGGTACCATATTTGATATCACCGCAATTAGATGGCGTGACTGTGCGATTTGCGTGAACTTATAGTAACATGGAAGGCTATTACCAGATCATATAGCGGGTAAACATCTCAAGTTGGTGGAGCAACAATATTAGGTAAATCGGACGATCATTGTAATTGACATATTATTTTTCTGTTTCTGTTTGCACAGAGACAGTATTGAGCGCGTCAATAATTTTGAAACGTTTGCTCATCGGGCTACCACTAATGATATAAAATAATGCTTTATGGGTTGCCTAATCTGGCCATTCGACCATCAATAAATCTGAATGTGGGTTCAACACAACCGGCAGTGTTGATAATTTTTTTCTTTCATTTACACTGTGTGTCGATCGTGCTATCGATGTCATTTGAACATCTCGATTTGCCTTCTACGAGCTTGATATCGTCAACTAATAATAATAATAATAATAAATCCATTTATTGTAAAGTCTCACAATATGGGACAACAAAAGGCCTCATTATCAGAGTTCCAGTAACCCGGACTCTGCTAGGGCCTCAATTTAAATAAAAAAATTATGAATCATGAGCAACCAATAACAAGAAATATCAATATTCTCATCATACAACAAAAAAATCTTATTTAGATTACAGCAATCAATTAGAGAAAAAAAATAAAATTTACAAATTCCAGAAGCAGTCGTGAACAGAGATCAACAATTTTGAAAATATCGAACAAATTGTAGAGAGACTGAACCCAATTTTTTTCTTATTTTGCCGTATTGTTCGACAATAAGGAATTCCTCTGATTTGATCAAGCTTTTAGGTAAGAATTGTATGTGATCATGGAATGTTTAAAAAATAAAAATACAAGTTTTCAACCTCTTAGATTTTATCAATAAAATGGAAACATGGAAACATGAAAATCTCGCTGCTCCAACAACTCAGATGTTTTGAGCAGAATAGCAATAAATATGTCTAAAATATTGGTGTGAGCACTGATTAGATTTTGATAAGGCAGAATTTATAATATTAGAAAAGTTTTGTTTTTTCACTCCAGGTAGCGCTATTCACAAATGACTGATTTTTATTTGTTATTCGAATATTTTTTTATTCTGGTCAACGGGCTGTGTTATTAGTAGTCGATAGTTCTTTCAAGCAATAATTTTTATTCATATTCTTGACATTTTGATACATATTGCCATATTGGTTATGAGGAAAAGTATAATTTGGATTATTCACCTGCTATTCACATATAGCGAAGTCAAATTCGAAAATTGCGAGAAATGTAGAGACAATGTATATTCCGAAAGACAACAAAAGAATAGATTTCGGGGAAGAAAATATGTCACTTAAATATTTCCAGTTTCCAATTTTAAAATATGAATAGCGGTCGAAAAAGATATTGAGGGCTTAAATTAGAGGAAAGAAAGCGATTGAAGCATTTTTCATGAAATTGTGAGGTTACGATCGAAAGTATTCACATGAAGCATGAATGGCATACGATTCACGACATATAACGTTATGTCATTTACAATACTGTTGAATTTTTTTTTTCATTTTGAACTTTAATTTTGCCTAACTTATCTCCTGCTCGGAAAAATAGCAATGGTATGTTTATACAGCTATAACGGTGGGTTTCACAAAGGGTAATCATCGGTGAGCGCAGCTTGATCTATAGAATCAACTCGATATCACAGTTAAAAAAATCAGAAAACCAAGCCGATAATTTCCGATCACCGGTGAAGACGATTTGTGAAATCCACTGTAAGTATAATTTAGGCCTTAGAATATAAAGATGAGTCAAGGATTTAGGCGTAACAAAGTTCGCCGGGACAGCTAGTCTATATATATAAAAGAAAGATGTTGGTTACACCATTTATAACTAGAGATCGGATGGACTGTTTGTTATGAAATTTCATTTATGGAATCGTCTACGGTCTGGTTATTATAAAATACAATAAAACTTCGAAAAAATTGATGAAAGTTTTACTTATGCAGGAAATGCTTTTCCTTCTTTTGAATAAGGCCACTAGGTGTCGCTACCGTTGATGCGTAGTCGTACAGTGAATAGACTGTCACTGTAGGTAGTCGTAGGTTGATATTACCGCTATTAGATGGCGATATGTGACTCGCATAGAACTCATGGTAACATGGAAGTCTATTGCCAGATCAAAAAGCGGGTAAACTTATCTCAAGTTGGTGGAACAGTGAATTTTTACCGAAAGATCAAGTATCTGATTTTGACGATCAGTTTCAAACGTGAGTTGGCCATCTTCATCTTTTTTCTCTATTTTTGAAATGCTTTCGAATTTCTGTTTGGATAAAAGATATATTTGCGGAAATAACTGAATCCAAAATTTCCCATAATTAGTAGTTGACATATTATATTCGTGTTTCTGTTCGCACAGAGACAGTATTGTGAGCGTCAATAATTTTGAAACGTTTGCTCATTGGGCTTTCACTTATGATATACAATAATGTTTCATGGGTTGCCTAATATGATCTGGTCGAATGACCATCAATAAATTTGAATATGAGTTCAGCATAATTCACAGTGTTGATAATTTTGCCGTGTCGATCGTACTATCGACATTTTTACATCTCGATTTGTCTTCTAACGAGCTTGATATCGTCAACCAAATTGCACAAATTGAAAAGAGATTGACAGCTCATATCCATGGAATAATGAGAATCGCGCTGCTCTACCAACTGAGATGTTTACCCATTATTTTGAGCTTAGCAGCATAGCTAAGATGTCTGAAATAATGGTGTGACCACTGATTAGATTTTGAGAATATAAGAAAAGTTTTGTTTTTGCCACTTCAGGTTGGGCTATTAACAAATGACTGATTTTTCAATTCTGGTCGACGGGCTATGTTAAAAGTCGATAGTTCATTAAAGGAATAATTTTTGTTCATATTCTTGACATTTTGAATCATATAAGAGGAAAGGTACCTATAATATGGATTATACTCCTACTATTCACAGTCACATGAGGTACTGCAAAAAGAGAACTGTACAACAATTAAAAACAAAAAGTTATATGTTCAAGTTCAACAATTAGTTACCGCTTAAATAAAGAGAATTCTTTCCATGTGAATTACAAAATTATTAAAATTTTGTATATTTTGAACTTTAATTTTGCCTAATTTTTTTCCTGCTTGAAAAAAAGCAATAGTAAGTTTATACAACTTTTAAGTATAATTCAGGCGGTACAAAGTTCGCCGGGCCAGCTAGTAACATTATATTTGATAAACATAACTGGCAATGATGAGACCTAGAGCTCTGGCTTTACGTGCCGCTGTAGGTCTAAAGGGAGGTCGCACTAATCTTATTATATCACGTACGAAATATACAGGGTGTTCAACATACTACACCTTCCCTCTTTGAGAGAAAAAAAAATTTTTTATACAAATGTAAAAAATATTTTTTTTTGGACTTATCTATAGCTTAATATCTATATCTACAATATCAGTCTCAATGGATCTTACCTCTACAAAGTTTAATACAATATTCATCTAACTAATTTTTCATTACATTTTTTTTTGTCGAAAATTTCCGATTTTACCTTCGCCAAGTTTTCTCTAGCATCTTTCTAAGCCGTTTGCAACCTATATATTAATCCAAGAGTTGTCAAAATTGTAAATAATATCTACTCGGCTTTTTAAATTTTGTGAAAATCTACTAGGTTTCTGAAAACTAAATTAAACATGTCTGAATGTCCACCGGTTGGAAGCATGTGAACATCGTTCAGAATGATTTGCCTTCATCTTCGATACGCGTTACATCTCGTATTACATTGATTTTAAAGGACGTTCCCTAGAATTTCATTTTTATAATTTGACAACATATTCAAAAATTTTATATTGCTAGCTAGCTTTATGAGGTACAATTCTAATATATTATTTTCTGCGCACAATTTTTCCAGTTTCCTCAACGATGTACCTAAGTCTTACGCCGATCGGATGTCCTGGTTAATGAAAATAATTTCTGAATTCACATTATATATTGAATTCTCATTGTAAACCTCTGAATGTTGATTTTTCAAATTATGAAATTCTTTTTCTGAAAGTGGACTTTACTCAATACTTATTACTGGACGTTCTGAAACTTCGACAACAACAAGGTGATCAATCCTTTTGCTATCGGAGGCATTCGTCTCGTATTGCTTAGAACCTAATTCATTTTAAATACGCGATAAGGCATGTGCTGAAAAAATTTTCTGAAACTTTTACATGATGACACTTGCAGTTATACTCTTCTAAAATCAAACGGAATTTGGTTAATCTACTAGACGAATTATAATCATATTGAACAAATAAATCCGCGGTGTTATTGTTTTCAGAATGATTCGTGAACTGGTGACCGAGACCTTGTGCGTAACTCTCTTATGCTGACATGAAATTTTGTTTCGGTCAGGGGTCACGACCTCGATTTGAATGGTACGAATTTTCTTTCTGATTAAAATCACCATGATTCATTTGTGATGCTTTGAGAAAATTTGGTTCCGACTTGACAATTTACATAATTTGTTAAATTTATAATCTTGATTAATTCATTATTCACCCTATCGGCCCGTTCACTATGTTCTCGCGGCTCATTTGTGACGTTTTCACACCATTTAAGACAGCAATTAGTTCATCACTTTTCACTTCACAATCAGACATAATGGGGGAAAAGAAATAGTTCTTACGATTTATACTAAGTCCTGGTGGCTTCTCCTAATCTCGAGTTGAATCCTCGGCTCAATCGGCTCCATAGCTTCTTTGACCATTGGGCAATAATGATCTCGTACTGCTTGACCTGGCCTGATCCCATTTTGGCTTGTACTAAGAATTGTCAATGAAGTCACATACCCAAATCCAAATCCTGATGAAAACCTTCTGGACCCTGGACCTTTAACTGCATAGAACTGGCAGGATCGCCATGTGATGTACCCAGCTAGGGTAGGTTCGGCCAATCGTTATGCAGTTAAGGATGGTGAAGAATAATACCAGGCAGACTCATCAAAGGGGTTTATTTCTTAACCATACTGGCACAGATGATAATTCACATTCAATGTAACTGTTTACTACCGACAATAACTGTTGACTAACAAACATTCAATACGTACACGCTTCTGAATGAATCACCGCATGAATCTCCCTAGCCAATTGTTATATATAATTACATAGCCGCACCCCATATTGATAGGATGAACCTCCTTATCTTCTCCATAAGGTCCACATATGACCATGTTGCAGATTGCTAAGTCAGCATCGAACACCTGCGATGCTGAGTCTCATTGGAGATAAGCCGTTCCTTTATAAACGGCTTCATCCTTGTTATCCATTAAGAATTAGAATTGCTCTCTAAGTATTAGCTTTGCTCTTGTAAGATACAGTCTTAATTCATAAGTGTAAAGTAGTATTTCACGATAGTTGTATTCCATAAATAAATTGTTTTTAAAAACATCGTTTTCGACTCAAAATCTATAATTGGCGACGAGGTCTGGGATTGTGCAAGTGGTAGAATTCTGCGTGTGAGCCCCTGAAGAAAAGAAGAGGTCCATCCAGAGAGTCCAGCCACTTTCAGTTTCAACTGTTGAGCATAATCGAACAACGAGACGAAGACGAGAAGCCCGATCACTTGAGTAGCGCCCCGTGACGACTTCAGTGGATACACTTTCGGTGAGCATTTCCTAGTTCTTCCCAGTTTCCTTTATTCTGGTTAAAAAATAGTGTAAATCTGTATAAGTTTTTCCTAGGTTTCTTCATAAAACCGATTTTAAAGTTTTCTCTAGGTTTTTCTTTCTTAAAAACCGACATAAAGTTTTTTCTAGGTTTCCCTTGATTAAAAAACCGAATTCAAGAGTATTTACTTATATTGTATACTCATTTGTTAAGATTACTTCTATTAAACACTTTCGTAATAAAAGAGGCAAAAGGCCCAGCCAATCAGAAACAATAATGGCAAACGAAAGAATTGATTTATCTATCGCTGAAAAGTTTGGGATGCTTTTACCCCGCTTTTCCGGCATTGAAAATGAATTACATTCATTTATTAAAAGTGCAGAAAACTACCTTTTAATGTTCGCAAATGAACAACAAATAATTAAAAATTATTGCTACGCTGTTGTAAAATCCAAGCTTGTAGATAGAGCCCTAGCTGAAGTTTCGACTTCTGATATTCCTGAAAATTGGGAGATATTGAAGAATTTCCTTTACAATAAATTTGGCGATCAGATTAATTTAGATGTTCTGATCCATAATTTACAATTTTTAACAAAAAGACCTAATGAAGATTTGCTTTCATTTATTGAAAAAATCATTTCCATGAAAATACGAATAAACTATAGAATTGACGCTGATCTAATGCCTGATCCAGAAAAGCAACTTTATAAAACAAATATTCTCAAGATTTGCAAAACTGTATTAATTTCAAATGCCCCTGTAGAATTGCGAACTTATTTGATTACGAATAATGGTCTTTCATTCGACGAAACTGTTAACGCCGTGAAAGATTATATCAGTAATATGGCACAGTACGACTTATCAGATAGGAGTCGTCGAAATAAAAATTCACATCAACCTTTCTTTAAGAACAATGTATCAATTCAGCCTACGCACAGAAATAATTCGAATCATTTTAATTATCAACCCGTGCAACGAAATAACAATTATAATCAAAGATTTCAGTCAAGTCAACATTTCCCTTCGCAACCGATTCAATTTCAACAAAGGCATGTTAAACCGCATTACCCTACATATCGCGAAGTATTTGAGAGACCAGGTCCGTCTCATAATTAAAATACAAATGTTTTTAAACCAAATCCGAATTATAGAAATTATAATCCTCCAGAGAAAATGTCTATTCAAACTAGAAATTATCCTCAAAAGCGAAATAATTATTCAACTCAATTTAATCCTAATCCGCAGAGAAAATTTTACGATAATAATCAAAGTCCTCATTTTACTTTTGAAGAATTAACTCATATAGAGCAACCTTCAACTTCCAAAGCAAGTAAGAGTTATGACACTCAGAGAAATTTTCGAGGAAACGCCTCAAACGAAAAATTGACTTAAATTCTACCCTTGATAATACCAATCAATTACCTTATATCGAATTTCAAAATCCTAAATGTAAACTTTTAATAGATAGTGGATGTTCAGTATGTCTGATAGATCCCAAATTTGCTTATAATAATTTTCATTGCTGTTGAATTAGGTCATATTATTACGCGAGAAGGAATCAAGCCAAATCCTAATAAACTTCGAGCAGTAAAAAGTTTTCCAATTCCTAAAACTCAGAAAGAAATTAAATCTTTTCTTGGTCTAGTTGGATATTACCGGAAATTTATTCCGAATTTTGCTAAAATTACTAAACCATTAACTGTGTGTTTAAAAAAGGACGCGAAAATTAATATTCATGATCCTAAATACGTTGAAGCTTTCGAAATTTGTAAGAGAAATTTGATAAATCACCCTGTATTAAGATATCCGAATTTCAATGAACCTTTTATTCTTACTACAGACGCATCAGGATTTGCGGTAGGTTCTGTATTATCGCAAGGTGATTGTCCGAACGATCTTCCCATTGCTTTCGCTAGTAGAACGCTGAATGAAGCAGAAACTAGATACAGTACGATCGAAAAAGAACTCTTGGCTATCGTTTGGTCGTGTAAACATTTTAGACCCTATCTTTACGGAAGAAAATTTATTATTTATACGGATCATAAACCCCTTATTTGGCTATTTTCATTAAAAGAACCAAATTCTCGACTTATGAGATGGAGAATTAAACTCGAGGAATTTAATTACGAAATTAAATATCGTAAAGGTTCAATGAATAATGCTGACGCACTCAGCAGAATAAATTTAGATTCAACGGAAGATTTAAATTATGAAGCTTTTATGAAACTTCATGAAAATAATTATATTCCTAATTCTTTGAATTTAATAGAAAAACAAGGTGACTTATTCAAAGCACCTAAGAATTATTCATTCGCACACTGTGTTTCTAAAGACTTGAAGATGAGTCAAGGTATTGCTTTAGATTTCAAGAATAAATATGGTAAAGTTGATGAACTCAAATCCCAAAATAAATCTATCGGTGAAGTAGCATTCCTTAAAGCCGATGAAAGAAATGTTTATTATTTAATTACGAAAGAATCATTTTATGATAAACCGAAATACGAAACGGTTTTTGAAACATTATTGAATTTAAGAAAAATATGTGAATTTAATGGAGATAAATATTTAGCTCTCCCGAGAATTGCTTGTGGATTAGACCAATTGAAATGGTCAATAATTTTGAGTATGATTAAATACATATTCGCGGAATCGAATATGAAAATTCTTATTTACTTTTTATCTGATACACATAATAATCATAATTTTGATTTTAACGCTATTGAAGATGATAACATATCATTATTGAACCATATTTCCGATGATGAATTAGATGAATGTGTTAATTTACTTGTTGACCCAAATAATGAATTACCTGTTCTTGATAATGAAAATTTAAATGAATTGAAAAATGTTATAATTCATAGTGATATTACAATTCATAGTAGTATTGAAAACCCCATATTGGAGATTCCCTATACAGAAAGAAGTTTGAATTCAGCTTCCCTTCAAGTTATATTTAAAACAGCTTCGAATTTCAATGTAACGAAAACCAAACCATTTGGAGAAAAACTCAGATTTCGAGTTTTGATTAATTCAATAGATAATGATTTGTTCACATTCGTTAAAGAATATGTTCATCCTAAAAAGTCATATACTTTCTATTTTGTATCTCAAGAGTTAGAAAAACCATTGATTAAAATGTTGCAAGAAAAATTCGATTATAAATCCTTTGATCTGAAAATATCGAAAACCTTTTTAGAAGATGTCGAAGACAAAGAAGAACAAATTCTAAGAATTCAGCAGTACCATGAAACCAAAACGATACATCGCGGTCTTAAAGAAAATTTAATAAGTTTGAAACGGAAATTTTATTGGCCTAATATGAATAAAGATGTACTCAATTTCATTAATGCATGTGAAATATGTCAGAAGAGTAAATATGAGAGAACTCCTATTCAATTAAATTTTAAACCTAACCCTCTTGGTTCCAAACCATTTAGTCATGTTTATTGTGATACAATAAGATTTAATCAAACATATTGTTTAACTATTGTCGATTCGTTCTCCAGATTCGGACAATGTTATCCCCTTCTTCAGAAAACAGGTACTGAAATTTTAGATAAATTATTGGTCTATTTTAGCCATTATGGCATTCCTTCTAAAATCACTTGTGATAACGGATTAGAATTTAAAAATCATGTTATTCAAGATTTTTGTAAAATACATAAAATAGAAATTCACTATATTACTAATTACAATCCGAATTCAAATGCAATCGCGGAAAGATTTCATTCTACGTTGATTGAGCAATTAAGAACCATTGATAGTAAAAATTCTACTTTCCAAAATCGATTGGCACAAGCTTTATTAAGTTATAATAATTCATTTCATTCCAGTCTAGATATGACTCCAATGCAAATAATTAAAGCCGATCTTAATTATTCTTTACCTATTGAAAAAACGCATAATGAACAAATTCAAGATTATGTCGGAAATTACGTGAAAAATTTAGGTGAAATTTCAAATGAATTAGAGAAGAAACAACAGAAAAATGTTGAACGTTTGGAAAAATTAAATCAGAAAAGGTCTGCTAAACAGGACCATCCTTTAAATGAAAATCCAACTTATCTGAAAACTCCAATTGTACGTAAACTTGATCCGGTCTACAAAAAGGTAGATGCGCGAGAGATTGACTCTCATCGTATTCGTGATTTAAAAAATAAACACATTTATCATAAGAAAATTTTGAAACAACGAAAAAAATAGTTGAATATTTTGTTTCAGATATGAAGATGCGAATCAATACATTTCTTCTCATTATACTCGAAGTAGTTGCTGAAATAATCCCTTTAAAAATTATACCCTTGGAAAATAATGTACTTCCAATTCTCTTAGGCAAAGCCTATATTACTAAAAAGCATATTCAATTAATTTATCATATTGACTTGAACCAAATTGAGAATCTAATTGGCCAATATATATATATTCTTTTGAAAGAGAGAATTACATACTGTTTTGTAATATCAGAAGGAGATTGATAATTTTAAAAATCAACAACTAGGGTTTTCTCAAACTGCACATTATAAATATTTAGAACATTCAAATTCCATAAATGTCAAAACGCTAGAAGAGCTTTTAAATGACAAAATTAGAGAAGAACGAGGTTTGATTAATGTAGGAGGCAAAATATCAAAGATATTATTTGGAACACTTGATTCTGATGATGAAGCACTTTACAAAAGCTATTTTGATAGTATAAACAAGAATGAGGAAACACTCATGAGAAATCAAAAACAGATTGCCACTATTGTTAATGATTTGAAAAATAAGTATATTGATAAATTTAAGCAATTAATGAATAATTTCAAATTACTTCAAATCGTACCGGCATTACAACATGTTGAACAAATGCATCTCATGACTTTTGAACTTAAAGATATAAAAAACGTTCTTGATGAAATTCAAACAGCAGTAAGCTTTGCAAGACTTCACATTTTGCATGAATCTATTTTACCTTATACAAAATTCGCGGAAATAGTTAAAAATGATACTATTATTCCAATGAATCATTTGAAAGATTATTTTCAATTATGCCATACGAAAGTCCTATTCAGAGATAGAACATTACTTTTTCTTATTTCTATCCCTACGGTCTATGAAGAAAACTATAATCTGTACAAGTTTTACTATTTGCCCCAGAGAAATCTTACCCTGCCTTTTACCAATCCTTTCATGCTCACTCGAGATGAAGAATTGAAATGGTCCACCAAGCAGTGCCATCCAGTTGAAGAAGATTATCTATGTGACCAAGATTCTCTAGACAACCCTCCTGAATGTATGAAGAATATTTTGAAAACTCATTTGGAAAATTGCCCCAGAAAAGAATTCTCCGCTACGCCAAATTTGAAGACACTAGAAGATGGAAGCATTTTATCCATCAATAACTTAGAAATTCAAGAGAAGTGCCCTCAACAAACAAAATACCATTTTACTCCGCCAATGGCGATAATCCAGTCAAAATGCATTATTAGCAACTATCAGAAAGAAATCTACCCCATTCAAATAAGGAATGAAGAGAAATATGTCATTCTACCCAAACACTTTTCAACGTTGGACAACCGATCCACATCCAAAGGAGAAGAAGACTTCGAAGATGAAGAAACTCCAAATATTCTACTAGAAGAACTTCAAGAATGGAAATGGAATCCACCATTATCCACATTTATAATTGTTCTAATTGTTTTGATAATTTTTATAGTATTTTGTACAATTTTAAGAATAAGAATAAGTTTTAGAGGAAGAAGGTCTGGGTTTCAACAAAACCACTCTCTCAAAAACAACGCAACCGGTTTCAACTTTATTTTAAAGTCTTCTTCAGGGCTCTGAAATGGACATGGATGTTATTTAACAATGACAAAAACAACAGCTAAAAAGGCTCGATAACAATGTGAACACATATAAATATCCATAAAACTATAACTTACAGTTTCTTCTCAAGTGGTTTTATCGTCATATACGACAAATGATTTGCAAAATGGAAACTGACATAGACGCATCGGAAGAACAATCATTACTGAATAAACATCTTCTATAACACATATGTAACACTGAGATCAACTAAAAGAAACCGAGAAGGGGAAACAACTCATTCGAGAAAATCAGAAAATCAGACGACAAATTAACTATTTTTTTCTTTTATTTTATTTATTAAATAGAAATAGGAGGTATTTAAATTATCAATATCTGTTCTTTTGTTTATAGATCGACTATCTTGTCTAATGGATATCATTTCATGTAATAAACGTTTTTTTAAATTTGTTTCAATACCTAAAATTTTAATTGAATTTAGATCGAAATTAAAAGAATGAAGATTTTTGTAAACATGATCAGCCAATGCTGTATTAGTATCTTTTTTTAATTTCAGAGGATTAAGTATGTTCCGAGAATCTCTGTTGTGTTCGTTTATTCGATCTTTTATGTATCTACCTGTCTGTCCAATGTAGGTTGATTGGCAATCATTACAAAAAATTTTATAAATAACATTACTTAACAATTCTTTTTGAGTTCTACTTTTAATCTTTGTGAAAAATCTTTGGACGGTATTATTTGATTTGAAAGCTATTTTTAAATTCATTCTAGAAAATTTATCTCTGATACATTCTGATAAGTTTTCGATATAAGTTAATTTGAAAAATTTTTTTTGTTGGTTAATTTCAAGTATATTAATGTTAGGGTCATCACTAGTAATGTTCTTATTCAACACTTTTTCAACAAATTTTTTTGGATAATCGTTTTTTTCCAAAATAGATTTAATTTTCTTCAAATTGAGTTCATGAAAATCCTCATGAGACAGTTTTAAGGCTCTGTGTTTTAGATTATCAATAACATTGATTTTATGTGTGAATTGGTGTTTTGAGTTGAAGTTCAAAACTCTTCCCGAAAAAGAAGGTTTCTGGTACCAATTCGTTTTGATTCTATTACCTGTTCTAATCAAAAGAACATCTAGGAATGGTAGGGTACAATTTTGTGTTTCGACTTCGATGGTGAACTTTATACGCGGGTGTATGCTGTTGAAAACTGTTAATATTTCTTCTTTTTTATCATAAGGTATAGACGTACAAATATCGTCGACGTATCTTTTGAAAAATGGCACCCCAAAAGAGAGATTCCTTAGGGCTGAGTTCTGAATCTCCATCATGACTATATCTGCTACCATTGGAGCAAGGCAATTACCCATTCCCAAGCCGAAAATCTGCATATAATATCTGTCATTAAATGTAAAATAACTATTATTAACACAAAGGCCCAAAAGTTGTGAAAAATCTTCGAAATTTTGCCATTTTTCAAAAGATACGTCGACGATATTTGTACGTCTATACCTTATGATAAAAAAGAAGAAATATTAACAGTTTTCAACAGCATACACCCGCGTATAAAGTTCACCATCGAAGTCGAAACACAAAATTGTACCCTACCATTCCTAGATGTTCTTTTGATTAGAACAGGTAATAGAATCAAAACGAATTGGTACCAGAAACCTTCTTTTTCGGGAAGAGTTTTGAACTTCAACTCAAAACACCAATTCACACATAAAATCAATGTTATTGATAATCTAAAACACAGAGCCTTAAAACTGTCTCATGAGGATTTTCATGAACTCAATTTGAAGAAAATTAAATCTATTTTGGAAAAAAACGATTATCCAAAAAAATTTGTTGAAAAAGTGTTGAATAAGAACATTACTAGTGATGACCCTAACATTAATATACTTGAAATTAACCAACAAAAAAAATTTTTCAAATTAACTTATATCGAAAACTTATCAGAATGTATCAGAGATAAATTTTCTAGAATGAATTTAAAAATAGCTTTCAAATCAAATAATACCGTCCAAAGATTTTTCACAAAGATTAAAAGTAGAACTCAAAAAGAATTGTTAAGTAATGTTATTTATAAAATTTTTTGTAATGATTGCCAATCAACCTACATTGGACAGACAGGTAGATACATAAAAGATCGAATAAACGAACACAACAGAGATTCTCGGAACATACTTAATCCTCTGAAATTAAAAAAAGATACTAATACAGCATTGGCTGATCATGTTTACAAAAATCTTCATTCTTTTAATTTCGATCTAAATTCAATTAAAATTTTAGGTATTGAAACAAATTTAAAAAAACGTTTATTACATGAAATGATATCCATTAGACAAGATAGTCGATCTATAAACAAAAGAACAGATATTGATAATTTAAATACCTCCTATTTCTATTTAATAAATAAAATAAAAGAAAAAAATAGTTAATTTGTCGTCTGATTTTCTGATTTTCTCGAATGAGTTGTTTCCCCTTCTCGGTTTCTTTTAGTTGATCTCAGTGTTACATATGTGTTATAGAAGATGTTTATTCAGTAATGATTGTTCTTCCGATGCGTCTATGTCAGTTTCCATTTTGCAAATCATTTGTCGTATATGACGATAAAACCACTTGAGAAGAAACTGTAAGTTATAGTTTTATGGATATTTATATGTGTTCACATTGTTATCGAGCCTTTTTAGCTGTTGTTTTTGTCATTGTTAAATAACATCCATGTCCATTTCAGAGCCCTGAAGAAGACTTTAAAATAAAGTTGAAACCGGTTGCGTTGTTTTTGAGAGAGTGGTTTTGTTGAAACCCAGACCTTCTTCCTCTAAAACTTATTCTTATACATTAATTAAAGGTCTCAAACACACTGTCCACAATTTTAAGAATGTTTCAGCTTAAAGCTACACCTCAATTAGGTGATACCTTTATCCAAAGGGGAGAGGAATTACATAGCCGCACCCCATATTGATAGGATGAACCTCCTTATCTTCTCCATAAGGTCCACATATGACCATGTTGCAGATTGCTAAGTCAGCATCGAACACCTGCGATGCTGAGTCTCATTGGAGATAAGCCGTTCCTTTATAAACGGCTTCATCCTTGTTATCCATTAAGAATTAGAATTGCTCTCTAAGTATTAGCTTTGCTCTTGTAAGATACAGTCTTAATTCATAAGTGTAAAGTAGTATTTCACGATAGTTGTATTCCATAAATAAATTGTTTTTAAAAACATCGTTTTCGACTCAAAATCTATAATTATATATTTTACAAATGTTTACTTGTTTTAATAACATTATATTTGATAAACATAACTGGCAATGATGAGACCTAGAGCTCTGGCTTTACGTGCCGCTGTAGGTCTAAAGGGAGGTCGCACTAATCTTATTATATCACGTACGAAATATACAGGGTGTTCAACATACTACAATGCTCTTGCTCTTAAATTCAGTAATTCCCGAGTTATTTGAGCTTTTCTGGGTTCATGTTGTACGTAGAATCAAATTCATCTAATCTTTTACTTAAAAATATTCTGTGATCATAGAAGATAAGTTTTCCCATTAATAATTCCCAAGTGACAGGTCTAATTTTAGGTTTTATCTTTACTTTTCGATTTTATTCAATGGTTTCATAAAAATATTCATCGAATATGTTGCATGAGAATATTCTGTGACCATAGAAGATGAATGATCCCATTAAGAATTCACAAGTGACAGTTCTGACTATTACTTGTTACTATGGTTTCATGAGAATATTCATCGAATCTGTTTAGATTCGATGAATTTTACTCTACGTACGACATGAATCCAGAAAAGCTCAAATAACTCGGGAATAACTGAATGTAGGACCAAGAGCATCTGGGAGTGCTATCATTATTTTTCTCCGTAGAATCCAACGCAATAATAAAAAAAATAGGGTTCTAATTTGAAAAACAGAAGTTATGGCCAATTTTGGATCACAGTTTTTGACACGAAATTTGAAACACCCTGTGATGATATTTATGAAATCCAAAGATGTATAACTTTTCCACATTCTTCTTCTTTGACGTTGTGAAAACGGTTTACACTCAGGATGTTCAGAATAAGAAAAATGAACATAATACTGACTATGAATATTTTACTTTTTTTCAGGTTTTTTTTTCGATATTTTGAAAACTATTCGAATGAATACACTGGTTTCAACAGAAATGCATTCAGCATTGAATATTCAATCATATCAGAAAAGAAAACATTGAAAAAAAAAATTTTGAGCAAATTTATTTTCACTCCCTGTATAACCGGAAGTGCTCTGGCTTTGAAAATATTTTAGGTCTGTAGAAAATTTCGAACAATATGATAATCCCAAATTTCAGATCTCAAATATGCCTAGTTCTCCAGAAACGTCTAATAGGCACTCGAACTGGAGACACCCTGTATTGACGTTTAAAACGCCTTTAATACGGCCAGATGGAAACACATCTTGGAAACCTTACGTGAAAGAGGAATAAGTGGATACTTGATCAAGTGTGTAGAATCATACTTCTCTCAACGGTATATAAAGTCTGGTATGATAAGACATGAATGTACGAGAGGAGTTCCACAGGGATCGATTAAAGGACCGGCATTGTGGAATGTTAAGTATGACGGAGTCTTGCGATTACCGTACGGGGAGGGCGTGACAACCCTTGCCTACGCGGATGACCTGCTCTTTGTGGTGGATGGAGAAAGTGAGGAGGAGGTAAAGATGAAGGCGGAAGGGACCATAAATCTGGCCGTGACGTGGATGGAGGGAAGATGTCTGGAGGTTGCAGCCCATAAGACAGAGATGCTGGTGGTGAGGGGGCCAAGAAACGTGGAGAGTTTCAGGCTGAACATCAACGGAGAAGAGGTGAAACCGTCCAAAGAACTGAAATACTTGGGGGTGATATTTCAGAGGAACCTGAGCTTCTCTAAACATATAAATTATGCAGTAGAAAAGACATCAGAAAAACTAGCAGCAATTTCCCGACTGATGCCGAACCTTGGAGGACCAAGCTATACCAAGAGGAGAATACTGTGCGGGGTCGCGCACAGTATACAGGGTCTTTCACGAGGAACCTCACCCATATTTATACGGGAAACTACTGAACGTATTTTCATGAAATTCAGCACTTATAAGTATTTCACGATGTTGATGAAATCTAAAATATTTTCAAGGCATGAGCACCTCCGGTTTTTCCGGAAATGACGTCAACTTCCGTTTTTCAAATTAGAACACCATTTTTTTTATTGCAGAAATAGATTCCTTAGAAAATTCCAAGTTATTTTGATGTAACATTTTTCAGTTTTGGTTATAAAATTCTCTCTGAGCGGGAAAATCCGAAAAAAAAATCGAAAATAGAGCTCCGCTGAAACAAGAATAACTTTGAGGTTTTTGGATGGAAAATTTTCATTTTTGGGATTTTTCAAGATGTAAGATTGATGTATCCACTTTAAGATTCGAAATTGCGATTCATGATACAGGGGATGAAAAAATCACTTTCAAAGTTAGGGATGACAAAATCGTGAAAAATCAATTTTTTCAAATTAGAACCCCATTTTTTTATGGCAGATATTGAATCTACGTTAAAAAATAATGTGAGTGTATGCATCACACCCTTGCCCTAAAGTGCATATTTTCTGAGTTATTCACAAAAAACTGTTTTTCGTCTTGAATTTTCAGCTATTTCTTTTCCCTTCACGCCAAAAAGATGAAATTTTCAGGAACTGTTACTAAAACCATGTTTTAGATTTTAATACCCTAATATGCAAGAGAAAAAAGTTACAGGTTGTTCCTAAATAGATGGCGAATTTGGATTCGAATTTGTACCGGAAACCTCGTTATTTCAACTAATCGGCCATCGGTTTTCTCTCCAGTGATAAATAAATAATTCCTTATGAACCATATGCAAAAACTTACCATGTTTTACATTGTTTTTTTTTAATGATAGATATCATTAATTACATCTGCCAAATTCCTCTTTATTCAGTAGCATTTTGTGTTTACTATTGATTTGGTGATAATTTTTATTAAGTTATAAAATCGATCACTATGCCTAATTTTACCAATGAAGATTCTTTAAATCTCATTCTACTTCATGGAGAATGTAATAAAGTTGTAGATAGAACGATTCGACTGTTCATTGAGAGGTTTCCTGACCGACCCAGACCAACGAGAGATACCATTAACAGAACCATGACAAACGGATCTTTCGTTAAGAAAACAATCTACAGCATGGTTTAAATAACAGTCCATGAAAATTTCATCTTTTTGGCGTGAAGGGAAAAGAAATAGCTGAAAATTCAAGACGAAAAACAGTTTTTTGTGAATAACTCAGAAAATATCCATTTTAGGGCAAGGGTGTGATGCATACACTCACATTATTTTTTAACTTAGATTCAATATCTGCCATAAAAAATGGGGTTCTAATTTGAAAAAATTGATTTTTCACGATTTTGTCATCCCTAACTTTGAAAGCGATTTTTTCACCCCCTGTATCATGAATCGCGATTTCGATTTCTAAAGTGGATACATCAATTTTACATCTTGAAAAATCCCAAAAATGAAAATTTTCCATCCAAAAACCTCGAAGTTATTCTTGTTTCAGCGGAGCTCTATTTTCGATTTTTTTTTCGAATTTTCCCGCTCAGAGAGAATTTTCCAACCAAAACTGAAAAATGTTACATCAAAATAACTTGAAATTTTCTAAGGAATCTATTTCTGCAATAAAAAAATGGTGTTCTAATTTGAAAAACGGAAGTTGACGTCATTTCCGGAAAAACCGGAGGTGCTCATGCCTTGAAAATATTTTAGATTTCATCAGCATCGTGAAATACTCGTACTTATAAGTGCTGAATTTCATGAAAATACGTTCAGTAGTTTCCCGTATAAATATGGGTGAGGTTCCTCGTGAAAGACCCTGTATTGCTATACGCGGCTCCGGTGTGGAGAGAAGTCCTAAATCAAAAGAAGCAGCTAGACCAGATTACATCTATACAGAGGAGATGCTTGCTGAGGGTGGCCTCGGCGTATAGAACGGTGTCCGCGGAGGCCGTTCAGGTGATTGCTGGTTTCCCGCCCATAGAATTGATGGTGGGTGAAAGGTGCTTTCTCTACACCGTCGGTTCGGGATTGGCGGGAAATAGAAGAATGGCGAGGAAGAGGACGATGCAAAAATGGCAGCTCAAATGGGAGAGATTGCGTGACAAGGCTGCGTGGACGAAAAGGCTAATACCGAGAATTGAGCCATGGATTGAGTGCGATCACAGAGTTACAGGATATTTCTTGACACAGTTCCTTTCAGGGCATGGTTCTTTCGACTCCTTCACACGGAGAATAGGGAAAACACCGACTGACTTGTGTGGAGCGTGTGGGGTGGAGGACGACCCAGAACATGCATTTATGACATGTAATAGATGGGACAGTGAGAGGAAAGAGCTTATCGATAGGCTGGGATTTCTACCAAAGACTGAGGAAATAATTCCTAAAATGCTGCAGAACAGAGGAACATGGAAGATTATCTATGATTACATCGTGGACATAATGGGAAAGAAGGAGAGACAAGACAGAGAGGAGCAGGAGAGAGTTGTCGCGAATGTCTGACGAGAAATGAGAAGCTCAAACATTGTGGAAGGAATGAAAGAAGGATAGAAAGAGAAAATGGAGGAAAGAAGGAAAGGAACAAGAGCATACCGGGTTACGCTCCTGATGTGCGGGCTTGGAGCCTATTTCCAGGAGGCGAAAATACCCGGGGAAAGAGGCGGGGGTTTAGTGAGGTGAAAGTCCCACACGACGCCGCAGCACACAAATAAACTGATAACATCTCAGTTAGGCCTCGCTGCGGTAAGGCATTAGCTTCCCCCACACCTCAGGGGCCAAAAAAAAAAAGGTTAGGTTAGGTTAGGTTAGGTTAGGTTAGGTTACGTTAGGTTAGGTTAGGTTAGGTTAGGTTAGGTTAGGTTAGGTTAGGTTCCCGTACGTGGTCATCACCTTGTCGTGGTGTACGGGCTTAAGTTGCTTTGAATCCTATGGAGGAAGAGTGAAAAACCAAGTATGACCAAAACCAAGGAGTGACTATGGCTCTCTTGGCCCCTCGTATCTGAAGACTCGGGGTAGACCCAAAGAGCAACGTTAGTGCTTCACAAGTAACTATGATTCACTTGGCCCCTGGAGGCTGCGGACTCTGGGTAGACCCAAGGAGTAACGTTAGTACTTCACAACACACTTCCCGAACCCAAACTCCTTTCAAATCCAAGGGCTCGAGTCTGAGCGTGCGCTTAGATTGTGACATCTTCGCGATCCACCCCTAGGCTAAACGACCTAGAAGACGCTGGAGACCGAGCTATCAAAAAAAGGCTTCGAGGGATGAGCATGGGAGAGTGGCGTGGTTAACTATGGCTTCCTTGCCCCCCCCGGTCCACTGACGAGGGGTAGACCCAAGAAGTAATGTTAGCACCACATGCAGGGAACAACTATGACTCACTTGGCCCCCTGTAGTCACAGACACAGAGTAGACCCAAGGAGTAACGTTAGTGTTTCGAACGTGGAGAACTTGCATCTGGCCTACGCCATACTGGCAACCCGGGCGCGGACAAGGAGTTACGACTCACTTTTTCCCTCGGGCTGAAGGCCACTGCATGAATCACAGTAACTATGACCCACTTGGCCCCCCGAATCCTCGGACTCGGGGAAGACCCAGGGAGTAACGTTAATGTCTGACGGAAACCGCACTCTCATAGCTCAATGTCCGAAGGACCAGGGCCAACGGCTCGCTATCGGGGAGTCAGTAATTGACAAACTGATAGTGAGTCGGCGAAGACCTCCCGAGGATCTATCCCTGGTGTTTGAGTTCCGTTGCGAAAAAGCCAGGTGAAAATACGGAACTAGGTCAACAACAGTCAGTGGACTCCTCACAAGTTCTTTGTGAGACCGCAAACTGTGAGACCCGTCAGTCGAGGTGCAGGTTTCTTCCCCTCAATCCCTACATCCAAGGGGGGCAAGAGTCTGAGACTACCACGCAGAAACTAGACCGTGAAATACCAATCGTCTTGGTGATCCGGTATGGTGCCTGCGCAAACCACCATAGTTGGAATCGGTGTCCTTGGGATTCCGACTAAGATGGCGAGGAGGAGGTTTTAGTTGGGTTAGAGTCCCACACGAATCCCAGCATTTAACCGCCGCTGCGGAGAAGGCATGATGCTTTCGTCCTTCCTCAGGGCACCAGCCAACATGGAATCATTTGGGTGTTACGAGATCTCCACATAGATTTCGTCCAGTTTCCGCTTATAAAGTTCCATAGTTATAAAAGGGTGGTTTAGTGGGTGCAAGTCCCACACGAATCCGCAGCACATAGCACATCTACTACACCAGCTGCAGAGAAGGCTTTAGCTTCCCCCTACCTCAGGGCCGAAAAAAAAAGGTTAGGTTAGGTTAGGTTAGGTTAGGTTAGGTTGGGTTAGGTTAGGTTAGGTTAGGTTCCCGTACGTGGTCATCATCTTGTCGTGGTGTACGGGCTTAAGTAGCTGTGAATCCTATGGAGGAACAGCGAAAAACCAAGTATGACCAAAACCAAGGAGTGACTATGACTCTCTTGGCCCTCTGAGTCGTTAGACACAGAGTAGACCCAAAGAGTAACGTTAGTACTTCACAACACGGAAGTAACTATGACTCAGTTGGCCCCTGGAATATACAGACTCTGGGTAGACCCAAGGAGTAATGCTAGTACTTCTGAAGTAACTATGGCTCTCTTGGCCCCTCGTATCTGAGGACTCGGGGTAGACCCAAAGAGCAACGTTAGTGCTTCACAAGTAACTGTGATTCACTTGACCCCTGGAGGCTACTGACTCTGGGTAGACCCAAGGAGTAACGTTAGTACTTCACAACACACTTCCCGAACCCAAACTCCTTTCAAATCCAAGGGCTCGAGTCTAAGCGTGCGCTTAGATTGTGACATCTTCGCGATCCACCCCTAGGCTAAACGACCTAGAAGACGCTGAAGACCGAGCTATCAAGAAAAGGCTTCGTGGGATGAGCATGGGAGAGTGGCGTGGTTAACTATGGCTTCCTTGGCCCCCCCAGTCCACTGACAAGGGGTAGAGCCAAGAAGTAATGTTAGCACCACATGCAGGGAACAACTATGACTCACTTGGCCCCCTGTAATCACAGGCACAGGGTAGACCCAAGGAGTAACGTTAGTGTTTCGAACGTGGAGAACTTGCATCTGGCCTACGCCACACTGGCAACCCGGGCGTGGACAAGGAGTTACGACTCACTTTTCCCCTCGGGCTGAAGGCCACTGCATGTATCAGATTAACTATGACCCACTTGGCCGCCCGTATCCTCGGACTCGGGGCAGACCCAAGGAGTAACGTTAATGTCTGACGGAAACCACACTCTCATAGCTCAATCCCCGAAGGACCAGGGCCAACGGCTCGCCATCGGGGAGTTAGCAATTGACAAACTGATCCGTTGAGACAAAGCCAGGTGAAAATACGGAACTAGGTCAACAACAGTCAGTGGACTCCTCACAAGTTCTTTGTGAGACCGCAAACTGTGAGACCCGTCAGTCGAGGTGCAGGTTTCTTCCCCTCAATCCCTAAATCCAAGGGGGGCAAGAGTCTGAGACTACCACGCAGAAACTAGACCGTGAAATACCAATCGTCTTGGTGATCCGGTATGGTGCCTGCGCAAACCACCATAGTTGGAATCGGTGTCCTTGGGATTCCGACTAAGATGGCGAGGAGGAGGTTTTAGTTGGGTTAGAGTCCCACACGAATCCCAGCATTGAACCGCCGCTGCGGAGAAGGCATGATGCTTTCGTCCTTCCTCAGGGCACCAGCCAACATGGAATCATTTGGGTGTTACGAGATCTCCACATAGATTTCGTCCAGTTTCCGCTTATAAAGTTCCATAGTTATAAAAGGGTGGTTTAGTGGGTGCAAGTCCCACACGAATCCGCAGCACATAGAACATCTACTAGACCAGCTGCAGAGAAGGCTTTAGCTTCCCCCTACCTCAGGGCCGAAAAAAAAAGGTTAGGTTAGGTTAGGTTAGGTTAGGTTGGGTTAGGTTAGGTTAGGTTAGGTTCCCGTACGTGGTCATCATCTTGTCGTGGTGTACGGGCTTAAGTAGCTGTGAATCCTATGGAGGAACAGCGAAAAACCAAGTATGACCAAAACCAAGGAGTGACTATGACTCTCTTGGCCCTCTGAGTCGTTAGACACAGAGTAGACCCAAAGAGTAACGTTAGTACTTCACAACACGGAAGTAACTATGACTCAGTTGGCCCCTGGAATATACAGACTCTGGGTAGACCCAAGGAGTAATGCTAGTACTTCTGAAGTAACTATGGCTCTCTTGGCCCCTCGTATCTGAGGACTCGGGGTAGACCCAAAGAGCAACGTTAGTGCTTCACAAGTAACTGTAATTCACTTGACCCCTGGAGGCTACTGACTCTGGGTAGACCCAAGGAGTAACGTTAGTACTTCACAACACACTTCCCGAACCCAAACTCCTTTCAAATCCAAGGGCTCGAGTCTAAGCGTGCGCTTAGATTGTGACATCTTCGCGATCCACCCCTAGGCTAAACGACCTAGAAGACGCTGAAGACCGAGCTATCAAGAAAAGGCTTCGTGGGATGAGCATGGGAGAGTGGCGTGGTTAACTATGGCTTCCTTGGCCCCCCCAGTCCACTGACAAGGGGTAGAGCCAAGAAGTAATGTTAGCACCACATGCAGGGAACAACTATGACTCACTTGGCCCCCTGTAATCACAGGCACAGGGTAGACCCAAGGAGTAACGTTAGTGTTTCGAACGTGGAGAACTTGCATCTGGCCTACGCCACACTGGCAACCCGGGCGTGGACAAGGAGTTACGACTCACTTTTCCCCTCGGGCTGAAGGCCACTGCATGAATCAGATTAACTATGACCCACTTGGCCCCCCGTATCCTCGGACTCGGGGCAGACCCAAGGAGTAACGTTAATGTCTGACGGAAACCACACTCTCATAGCTCAATCCCCGAAGGACCAGGGCCAACGGCTCGCCATCGGGGAGTTAGCAATTGACAAACTGATCCGTTGAGACAAAGCCAGGTGAAAATACGGAACTAGGTCAACAACAGTCAGTGGACTCCTCACAAGTTCTTTGTGAGACCGCAAACTGTGAGACCCGTCAGTCGAGGTGCAGGTTTCTTCCCCTCAATCCCTACATCCAAGGGGGGCAAGAGTCTGGGACTACCACGCAGAAACTAGACCGTGAAATACCAATCGTCTTGGTGATCCGGTATGGTGCCTGCGCAAACCATCATAGTTGGAATCGGTGTCCTTGGGATTCCGACTAAGATGGCGAGGAGGAGGTTTTAGTTGGGTTAGAGTCCCACACGAATCCCAGCATTGAAGTGATGCTGCGGAGAAGGCATGATGCTTTCCTCCTTCCTCAGGGCACAAAAAAAAAGGTTAGGTTAGGTTAGGTTAGATCCCGGAGGAGTGGCGAAACTAAGACTGACCACTTTCCTTATGGCAGGACCGGTCATAGTCCTGTCATGCTACCCCTACCTTAAAGGCAGTAGAAATACTGCATCCTTCTCTCTCCCCCTCCGACGCTATTAGGTTAACCGAGGGCTAGGAGGTATCCTATACTTACCATTACCTTTCCCCCTTTCTCCTCTCCTCTTCGGATGGATAAAACTGGTGACGATCTTGGCTGCCCTAGGACTGGGGATGTGTGCGTGCACTGCCCCAAAATTCTTTTTTCGGCAACCGTCCGGGAAGTACCCACTTCCCGAACGCTTTTTCTTTGAGAAAGTAGCATTTCCCGGCCTAGGCCGGAAAGTACGTACTTCCCGGTCTAGGCCGGAAAAACACGTCGTTGTTGTCATTGTTATGATCATCACAATAGCAACGAAATAACGGATGACAGTTCTGTTCTGTGTTCTGTTTAATTCAAATATGGATCAAAATCAATAAAGAGATGTGTCATCTCATTGATTTGTAATTCTTCACGGTTGCCGAAAAAATATTGTACGCAACACGCCCGGAAATAGTTTTTTTGGACTCACAGACTTCCAGGACTCGCCTCCGGCTCGTCCTAGAATCTTGTCTATTCGTCCAAAAAAAACCTTTTTTCCGGACTTGTTACGTAAATTACTATTTTCGGCAACCGTCCGGGAAGTACCCACTTCCCGGACGCTTTTTCTTTGAGAAAGTAGCATTTCCCGGCCTAGGCCGGAAAGTACGTACTTCCCGGCCTAGGCCGGAGAAACACGTCGTTGTTGTCATTGTTATGATCATCACAATAGCAACGAAATAACGGATGACAGTTCTGTTCTGTTTAATTCAAATATGAATCAAAATCAATAAAGAGATGTGTCATCTCATTGATTTGTAATTCTTCACTGTTGCCGAAAAAATATTGTACGCAACACGCCCGGAAATAGTTTTTTTGGACTCACAGACTTCCAGGACTCGCCTCCGGCTCGTCCTAGAATCTTGTCTATTCGTCCAAAAAAACCCTATTTTCCGGACTTGTTACGTAAATTACTATTCTGTATGAAATGGACAGGAAAAAGGATAAGGAATTTACGGTGCAAGGGAGGGATACCCTAGTACCGGTCGGTGAGGGTGGTGGTGGAGTGGGCCCCCCCCCCGGCCGTTATCCGGCGACCGCGGGGCGTCTTCTGTGAGCAGTCAGGCAGAGACGTCAAACATAACTACTGGCGAGAGACAAGTAGAGGAGGTGTTCGAACCCAGGCACAGCTTGTGCCGAACGCCACCGAGAGAACGTACGAGTTCCTTACCCAACGAAAGCACCCAGACAACAAAAAGGAAAAGGATTGACATCTTTGAGAATGAAAGTACCGCAATGGATGTAAGGATCCAAAACATGGTGAAAAGTGGCAAAAACTTGGAAAAGATAGTCAACGCGTCCTACAGACCCTCAAACGATCTAAAAACTGCAACAGCAGATATAAAAAGAAACATACAGATGTTTGCTGAGGAATATGCGATCACAGACAATAAACAAGACATTATCAAATCGATAATGCAGGAAAATGAGGAATTGAAAAGAAAGGTGAATGAATTGGTCGAAAAACACAAGAAAGAAATGATGGAGATGAGGAAAACGATGAGAAATACATGCGAGGTATCAACTCAAACAACCCCATGGAAGAATAGGGAGACTGAAGCGCTGGAGAATCTACCAGAAAGTAAGATTGACTACAGCAGTTTTCAGGAACTTGCTAAGTTGAAGTGGCGAGAGTCCACATATAAGAATGTGGAAATTGTGGCAGGAAACCCTATTTCGGATGAGAGAAATGATACCATGGTTGTACTTGTGGACGAAACAGATCCGGAGATCGAGAAAGGAATCCAGAGGTTGTACAGGGAAAGATACCCTGAGCTGAAAGCGCTTACGGAGGATTTCGACTACCTCAATTTATTGACCAGAGACAGACAAGAACACGTGATATCGAAGAAAAAAATTATCAAAATTAAACAGAATAACATAGAAGAGAACCTCTGGAGAAGCTTTCGAACGCTCTCGGATCACCTTGTCGGCGAAAGGGAAACAAAAGTGGCTATGCATAAGCTAGAATGGATGGAAACACACAAACTAAAGAAAATGATTCAAGCCGTGTTCAACGACATCGAAATCAAAATTCTGTTATATATCCCCCCTGGAGAAGTGAATAAAGACAAGGTAGAAAACACGCGAAACACATACGCCTTCATGAATCAATGCGGGCAAGGTGAATATAGGGAAACCCTGAAGAACGTCAGGAGAGAGCCCAAAGGACTGCCAGCAACGAAGTCCATAAGAGGGATCAGAAGCACGAAGGAGGAAAAAATGGTGATAACCTTGGAAAAATGCGATGAGGACTGCGAACAACTCGAAGAGGCCGTAAAAAAATGAACAGCAATCTGAAGTTTAACGTCCTCGGAAAGAAAAACACAAACGAAACCCTACACATCAGGGGGATGGACGCAGAGTCAACAAAAGAGGAGGTTGAAGAGGCAATAAAGGAAGTCCTTAAGGGAAATGATAACACCAAAATAATAGTTGGAAATCTGAGGCCCAATATCAACGAAACGCAGGCTGTTACTGTGACAGTACAAGCGGATGCAGCCAAAAAACTGAAAACAATACGAAGAATAAAAATTGGCCTAGCAAATTGCCACATAGAAAAAAGAATTGAAGTGAAGCAATGTAATAAATGTTGGAGCTATGAGCACAAAGTAAATGCATGTAATGGAGTGGACAGAAGAGATTGCTGCTTCAAGTGCGGCGAGAAGGGACACACAGCTAATAGATGCGAAAACAGCCAGCACTGTGCCCTTTGTGAACAGGACGGACATTGTGTTGATTCAAGTAAATGTAGTCTATTCAGAGGAGCTCTACAAAGAGAAAGGAGGAAACAAAAAAACAGGATTTTGAGTAAGGATTTAGTGAGCGAACAGATGGAGCAAACGGAAGTACCTGAGGAAGGTATGGAAGTTATCTAGTCATTTTAACGGGCCCTTTACACCTTTTATTTAAGTTCTTTTATATATACACCTTTGTTTTGTTTATTTGCTGTACATAAGTTAGTTAACCAATATAATTTATTAAATTTGCTGCGTGTTTATTGTGGTAACGGTGAGGTTCCTTCAAATAAATCTCGGCAGGGCAAGGGCAGCACATGACCTAGCGTTCGCGGCTGCAATGCAGAATAAATGTGATATACTGGTGATATCAGAACCGAACAGAAAGATGGGAAAGGAGAAAAACTGGATAATGGACAAAAAAGGAGACGTGGCTGCCATTATTATGAACAAAAGCGTGGAGGTAGGTGAATTGAGTAGGAAAGAAGGTTATATAAAGGCAAAGATAAATGGTATACATGTCTTCGCTACCTATATATCACCGAATATACCAATGGCAAACTTTAGCGCGAAAATGAATGAAATTTTCGAGAAAGTGACTCCACACAAGAACCAAGCATAACATAAACTCAAAATCTCCACTATGGGGATCTCCTATAGAAGACCAAAGAGGAGAACTAGTAGGAGAATGGATGTCCCAGTTAGCGATGACGGCTGCAAACACTGAACAGTCAACCTTCGTTAGATCAACCACGCAGAGCCACATAGAAGTGACTTTGATGGCAGAGAGGCTGATGGGAAGGATAAATAACTGGAAGGCGGTCAGTGAAAACCCTTTTACACATCACAAGCACATTTATTTCGAAGTCCGAAGTGTAGGAAGGAACAAAACAGCAGGGCCAAGACGGGTAGAATTTGATGAGAGGATTTTCATCGAAAACATGCAAAATAAACAGGGAGACATTTATGAAACAATGCTTGAAGCTTACAAAAGATCAACGGCAACACGAAACGAGTATGTTAGAACAGTTCCATACTGGTGGAATGCAGGTATTGAGCAATGCAGACGAGACTACCTAACCACGAGAAGAAGCCTGCAAAGAATGTGGAGAAGGGGACTTTCAGCACTGGCGGAGATAACAGAGAGCGAGGCAAGAGAAAAGAAAAGAGAGCTGAAAAGACTGATCAGAAGGGCGAAACACGAGCAATGGAAAGATCTGATCGGAAAACTGGAGAACGACATATGGGGACAGGGGTATAGGATCGTTACAGCGCAGCTTAAGGGAAGCAACCTACCGTACTCTATGCCAGAGGAGAAGATTAAGTCTATACTGCGAGCCCTGTTTCCATCAACGGGCAGGCAAGTAGAAAGGCGAAGAGGTGTAAGTTTATCCGTGGATCTCTTCACGGCAGAGGAGATGCACCAGGCGATAACCTCGCTCAAGAACAAAAAGTCACCAGGACCAGACGGCATCACAGCGGAAATAATGAGACTGGCATACACAGTTAAACCTGAAGAAATGCTCAAATTCTACAACGATCAGCTAAGAAAACAGAAATTCCCCCGATATTGGAAAACCGCCAGAACGATACTTATACCCAAGCCAGGAAAAGACCCGGAAATACCATCAGCTTTCAGACCAATATGCCTTCTGAACGTTGCAGGAAAACTGTATGAAAGACTTCTGGTTAGTAGACTGAATCAGGAGATGGAGGAGAAATCTATGTTGTCAGACAGTCAGCATGGCTTCAGAAAAGGAAAATCAACTGTTACAGCAATACTAAAGTTGAAGACAAGAATTGGTAGAACAACAAAAAAATGGTGTGTCTTGATGACGGTGGATGTAAAAAATGCATTCAACTCCATACCATGGGAGAGTATAATGAAGGCTATGGAAAACAAGAGTATATCCCCATACCTGATCCATATCATGAAAGATTACTTCAGCGAAAGGTTCATCAAGATCCGAGGAATTCGGCACAAATGCACGATGGGAGTGGTGCAGGGATCAATTGTTGGCCCGCCACTATGGAACGTCACATACAATGAAGTCCTGGAACTCAAATACCAGGAAGGGGTACACACGGTGGCTTATGCAGATGATCTCCTCTTTATAATCGAAGGGGACTCGGAAGAAGAAATTAAAGACACACTAACAAACTCGTTCAATAAAATGTTAGCTTGGATGGAAAGCAAAGATCTAGAGATAGCCACCCATAAGACTGAACTGCTAGTTATGAAAGCCCCAAGGAAAAGAAACCGCCTGAGAGTGATATTGGATCGTACGATGGTAGAAGAATCAAATCAACTAAAGTACTTAGGTGTTATGTTCCAGAGAAAATTGAACTTTTTTGGCCATTTCCAACAACTAAAACAAAAGGTGAACAACAGAATAAAATCCCTGAATACATTAATGCCAAACTTGGGAGGCCCGGGATACTGCAAAAGGAGAGCACTTTGTTCAGTAATACATGGAACAATACTGTATGCAGCACCAGCGTGGAGAGAAGCCGTCAAAATAGAAAGGAACAAGAAGACACTAATGCATTTACAGAGAAAGCCCCTCCTTAGGGTATGTATGGCGTATAGGACCGTGTCCACAGAGGCATTGCAGGTGATTTCGGGCTTCTTACCCATTGACCTAATGATAGACGAGGCATGCTTCCTCTATACCATAGGTAGCAGACTGCCAGGAAACAGAATGATGGCAAGAAGGAGGGCGCTAAGGATGTGGCAAGAAAGATGGGAGCGGGGAGGCACCTCTGCGTCCTGGACGAGAAGGGTTATTACAGACGTTATAAGCTGGGTGAACTGCCGCCACCGACGTACAAATTACTACCTGACTCAGTTCTTTACGGCGCACGGATCATTTGGTACGTTTACCAAGAAAATTGGAAAAACAGAGTCAGACCTGTGCGCCACCTGTGGAGTGCAGGACTCAGTGGAACACGTCCTGTATGCCTGCGAACGATGGAGGAGACAAAGAGAGGAACTAGTAAGGAAATTTGGACCCATACCAAGGGTGAAGGAGTTAGTTCCCGCAATGATAGAAAACCACGAAACATGGAACATTATGTACGAGTACATCACTGGCATTATGGAAATGAAAGAAAAAGAAGATAGGGAAAACCAAGGATAAGACGGTGAGACACATACCGGGTTACGCTCCTGATGCACGGGCTCTTAGAGTCCTTTCGAGGAGGCGATAATACCCGGGGAAAGAGGAGGGGATTTTGGTGGGTGAGAGTCCCACACAAAAGTACACGACAGCATATGAAGATCTTTCAGGCCCGCTGCTGTGGAAAAAGAACATTAGTTTTCCCCCTACCTCAGGGTCGAAAAAAAAAGGTTAGGTTAGGTTAGGTTAAATACAAAAATTCTTACGATATTCTTGACAATCTTGAGAATGACATTTGGGGCGAGGGATATACGATTGTTACAGGCACTTTCATGACAGGAAAAATGACACACCAGATACCAGTGAAGAGAAGAAAGAAGATCCTGAAAACGTTATTCCCACACACGGAGAGGTTACCAGCTAGCGTCGAAGGAAATATAGACAACCCGGATCTTTTCACAACCACAGAACTAGAAGTTGCTGTGAAAACTATGAAAAATGGTAAGGCTCCAGGCCCAGATGGTCTCACGGTGGAAGCACTGAAGTTGGCGTGCAAAATAGTACCGAACAAAATCCTGGATAAGTTGAATGGGCATTTCGAAAAGCAGGAATTTCCGGATGCATGGAAAATAGCACGTGTATTATTAATACCAAAGGAGGGCAAGGATCTCAGCCAATCGTCTAGTTATAGACCCATATGCCTCATTAATACTATGGGCAAATTATATGAAAGATTGATTGTGAACAGACTGAATGAAGAAATGGAGGCGAAACGAGTGATCTCACCAAGCCAGCATGGATTCAGGAGAGGACACTCAACGGTGACCGCAATCATGCAACTCAAGGAGAGAATAACGGCCTCACTTTTGCCCTAGTGGTGTATTGTGGTGACTGTGGACATAAAGAATGCCTTCAACACGGCTAGATGGGATCACATTTTGCAGAGTCTCAACGAAGCGGGAATAAACAAAGGTCTCGTGAAATGCATAGAAGACTACTTCAGAGATAGAATCATAAAATCGGGGATAGTATCGCACAGATGCTCTACGGGAGTACCTCAAGGCTCTATTAAGGGACCATCCCTATGGAACGCCATGTATAACGGTGTATTTATGCTGCCATATGACCGGGCAGTACTGGCAGTGGGATACGCAGATGATTTGCTCTTCCTGGTGGAGGGAGAAAGAGAGGCGGATGTAAAGGATAGGGCGTAAAACACGCTACGAATGGCAGTACTTTGGATGAAGAGCAGAGGGCTGGAGATCGCGCCCCAAAAAACTGAGATGACCGTAATCAGGGGTCCTAGAAGCTCCAAATCCTTCGCGATAACGATAGAGGGAGTGAGAATAAATGCTAAACCCACTCTCAAATACCTCGGAGTGATACTTGGGAAAAAGTTGAATTTTTCAGAACACGTTAACTACGTGGTAGAAAAGGCCTCCAAGAAGTGCGCGAAATTACAACGGGTAATCAAATCAAATCAAATTTATTTATTCCCTCTAGACATATACAAATATGTATGGGACATGTCAACATAGCAAAAAAAGCAAAAAAAAACAAAAAAATTTTACAGATAGTTATCTAGAAAAAGACAAAACAATCAACCCATTTGTACTACCCATTAAATAATGAAAAATGTACACATATATGGACATAATATATAAGTTTCTCAACCATGCACAGAAAAATCTGAATCATCAATGAATTCCTTAATGCTATAATATGCCTTCGAAAGCAGCACATCTTTTACATATTTCTTGAATACTCGGATTTCAAGTGATCTTATCTGTTGTGGAAGACTATTAAAAAGCTTCACACATTGGTACTGGGGAGAGGACTCGTATTTTGAGGTTCTGTGCTTAGGGAAGGACAGAAGACATTTATTTCTCGTGTTGTAGAGATTGCTATCACTTAAAATTTCAAACTTTGTTATGTTATCCTTGACATAAACTAAACAACGGTATATGAAAAGTGAAGGAACAGTCATTATTTTATAATTTATAAAGATTGGTTTGCAGGAAACTGGTATTCTTATCTTAAATATCATCCTAAGCACACGCTTTTGAGACAGAAGAATCCTATGGACATTATCTGCATTTCCCCATAAAATTATGTTGTAGTTAAGATGGGAGTGAAAAAGGCTATAGTAGACGCCGAGCACCGATTGTAGTGGAAGAGAGTCCCTAATTCTGCTCAGCGCGTAGTACGACCTGTTTAACTTTGTACTGATGTGGTCAATGTGATCGTTCCACTTTAGTTTATTGTCTTCGTAAAGACCCAAGAACCTGACACTAGGTTTAGAAACAACGATGATATCATCGTAATTGAAAGACATAGGGAAGCTCATACCTCTAATATTGAAGAAAATCCACTCGGTCTTATCCAAGTTGACCACCAGAGTATTTTGTCGGCACCATTCAACAAATTTTTTCATTATGAAGGAGCATTTGTCCAATAACTCCGCAGGAGTCTTTGCTGAAATGACGAAGGAGGTGTCATCGGCAAACATGGTTATCAGTTCAGCCATGATGTGTTCAGGCAAGTCATTTATGAAGAGGATGAAAATGAGTGGTCCCAAGATAGATCCCTGAGGGACCCCCAAATCAGAATCGAACAGCTCAGACCAGCACTCCTCGACTCTAACGATCACACTTCTAGCCAAACGTTAGAGGTCCAAGTTATTGTAGACGAAAACTCCTTTGTGGAGTTATACATAGTATTATCCTATACGCGGCACCAGCATGGAGAGAGGTGATAAAAGTGAAGAAGAACTGTGATAAACTAATTAGTACACAAAGAAAGGGTTTACTCAGGGCGGCAGCCGCATACAGGACGGTCTCAGCGGACGCAGTGCAGGTGATAGCGGGCTTTCCGCCGGTCGATCTGATGATCGGGGAGGGGTGTTTTCTTTTTAGGGTGGGGGGCCGCCTGTTGGGAAACAGGAGGATGGCCCGGGAGATAACCTTCAGAGGCTGGCAGGCTAGGTGGGAGAGGGAAAACAGGACGGCAGTCTGGACCAGGCGGCTGATAAAGCACATCAAACCGTGGATAACCTGTGCACATAGAACAACAAACTATTATTTCACCCAGTTCCTTTCTGGCCATGGATCATATGAAACCTTCACATATAGGATAGGAAAGACGACAGATGAACTGTGTCGGAGGTGTGCCTGCAAGGACAGCCCTGAACATGTTTTATATGAATGTACCCGATGGACAAACGAGAGAGACATGTTAATTGGGGAGATAGGTAATTTGCCAGAGATCAGCCAGATTATACCCCGAATGATAGAATCTGAGGCATACTGGAGAAAAATGTTTGGTTTCATTACGGGTATAATGTGTAAGAAAGAGAGGGAGGATAGGGAGGCGGAAGAGGCCTCACGTTGAAGATGAAGATTATACCGGATTACGCACCTGAAGCTTACGGGCTTATCGCCTTTTCCAGGTGGCGAAAATATCTGGGGAAAGAGGAGGGTGGTTTAGTGGGTGCAAGTCCCACACGAATCCGCAGCACATAGAACATCTACTAGGCCCTCTGCGGAGAAGGCATTAGCTTCCCCCTACCTCAGGGCCGAAAAGAAAAAAAAAGGTTAGGTTAGGTTCAAGGAGTGATGCTAGTGCTTGTGAAGTAACTATGGCTCTCTTGGCCCCTCGTATCTGAGGACTCGGGGTAGACCCAAAGAGCAACGTTGGTGCTTCACAGGTAACTGTGATTCACTTGGCCCCTGGAGGCTGCTGACACTTGGTAGGCCCAAGGAGTAACGTTAGTACTTCACAACATGGCAACTATGGCTCAACTGGCCCCTCGAACCTGAGGACGGATCGAGGTAGACCCAGTGAGTAACGTTAGTACCCATGTAACCCCATCCCACTCCCAAAAATCCTCTCAGACAGTAAAGGTCTTAATTGACCAGGGTACACGGTGACTGTCTGGACGGGCAGTTACCGACAAATGTATCAAGACCCTCCGGGGATCTATACCTGTTGTTAATAGTTCCGTGAAATAAGCCAGGTGAAACTTCGGAACGATGGTCAGCTGCAGTCTCGCAGGTCCTCACAATGTGAGACAGCGGTGGGACCTCATAGGGCGCGGGACGCTCCTCCTATCACCCAACAACTCCATGGGGAGGAGATACCGGCCGGCCCGAATGCGCGCACTGTCGATTTCCAATCGCCTTGGAGACCCAGTAGTGCCTACGAAACAAGGTGTGATAGTAGTAGTCGGTGTCCTCCGGCTCTGCTATCGCGCCGAGGAGGAGGTTTTAGTTGGGTTAGAGTCCCACACGAATCCCAGCATTGAACCGCCCGCTGCGGAGAAGGCATGATGCTTTCCTCCTTCCTCAGGACACAAAAAAAAAGGTTAGGTTAGGTTAGGTTAGGTTAGGTTAGGTTAGGTTCTCGTGAGGAGAGTAAACTCCCATCGAGCGCCTCCCCAGGTGGCGGATAGGGGGATGCCTCCCAGATATGGGTGGTACCGGGGAAATCAAATACCCGGGGCGGACCAAATCGGCGCTGCCTTGCGTGAAGAGGTACGGACCTCAAAGGCTAAGGAAAGGAAAACCCTGACAGAAAACCAAGGACGGATTTACCTGGTATGAACTCGGCAAGGAACAGGACCTGGAGGATGTGTGCATTGCACTGCCTCCAAAAACTTCATGGAATATGGTTAATACTAAAAAAAAGTCTACGGTGCAGGGGGCGGATCCCCCAGTACCGGTTGAGGAAGGCGGTCGCACGGTCCAACTTCAACCGTCACCCAGCAACCGTGTAGCTCCTCTCTCACTCCAGGGGGGGGTAGCTAATATTGCTACTGGAGATATACCCGTAAGGGGGATGGAAGATGTTGAATGGAGTGAAAAGGACAAGGAGCCTTTTGCGAGATCCAACAAGATGGAGAGAACCCCGCCAGCCGGGGAAGAGAAGGTAAAAGCAATTGAAATTGAAGAGGATCCCTTTGATGTAGAAGGTGAGGATGACATTCTCGGCTGGATAGTATCAGGACCAGGAAAAAGAAAGAGGATAGAGAGCCCACTGAACATAAGTTTGGACAGCGAAAGATACGCGAGTATCGTGTCGGTACTGCAGAACGTGGCGGAGGGACTAGAAAAGATACTAAAATCGGATGAGATCTTCAAAGAGATGACCCATAAAGTACTCGAAGGAATGCGAGATGCGATTCAACAAGAGATCAGGGAGACCCACAGAGCAGTTATTTCTGTAGAGAAGAGGGATTTTGGATGCCAGGTGGATGAGGAGGCCATGTTGCTAGATGTGTCGATGGCTGAAGTGAGGAGCCAGTTCAAGGAGGTTTTGACCGAGGTGGAGCTGGCGACAATATTGGAGAAAAGATGGCCAGAGGAATGATACAAAACAAAGGTGAAACAAGGTAGCCTGGCGGAGGTGAAGGACGGAGAAATAGCCGTTCTAGCTCCATATAACAAACTGGCAGAACTAAAAATGATCAAACCGCTCATGGGTAGTTCAAGGAGGATGGTAGAGTATATCAAGGAGGGAAAAGTGAAGGAAGGTGAGGTAATTTCCCACAAGTCGGAGGGGCATGCTGAGATAAATGGGAAAATAATCAGGGACAAAAGAAATATACAGGCCTGTCCGAGAGGGAAAACGATACAAACAGTGTGTACCGAGCGTGCATTAGCATAAAGCACGCGTTTCCGAAAGGTGAGCAGGAAAGGATCCACATTGCGGTTATAAACGAGATGGATTTGGGAACAAAAAAGAAACTGTTGGAATGCGCCTTCTATGACTATGAGGGGGAAATTGTTCTCTATGAGAAAACACTAAAAACCACAGGAAAAACGAACAAGAGGATACACGAAAACGACGCAATTGTTATCGAAACAAATGAGAGAGTTACATACGCTGAAATGGTTACGACCTTAAAAGCGTCCATAGGAGAAGAAAAAGAGCTCAAGGAGCAGATAAATGGACTCCGCCAGACCAAGGAGGGTCACTTATTACTAGAGATAAAAAAGGGATGCAAAGAAACTGATGGGGTATACAGACAAATAAAGGAGAATATGAAGGAGCAGAAAGTAAGGAAATACACGGGAGGAAAAAAAAAGGTATCTGCGAGTCTATATGGGATAGATGTAGACGTGAGGGAGGGCCTGATAGAAAGAAGACTGAATGAGGAGCTGGGAGTAAAACCGGGGGAAGAGGGGGTTGAAATTAAGGCGCTGAGGCCAATAAGGGGGGGCAGACAAGCTGCTACTGTAGTAGCATCGGAAGAAATCATAACGAAGCTTCTAAAGATCAGGAGACTGAAAATAGGGTTCTCCACTGCAGACGTGAGGGAGCGGAAAGAAATTGTTGAATGCAACAATGCTGGGAGGCAGGGCATATGGCCAGGGAGTGTAAGAATGATGATAGGAGTAATAGATGCAGAAACTGCACCAGCGAGGAGCATGTGGTGAAGGACTGCTCGGAAAAACCGTTCTGCCTCACATGTGGGAGACAGGGACACAGAATAGCCAGCGAGGCATGCGAGAGAGATCGGAAGAAGGAATTGGAAGGCCTAGTAAACGTGTCTCGTTGGGCGGACTCCAAGTAAACCTGGCGCATGATATGGTGTGTGAGGTAGTCAAGAAGAGGGATGTGGACATCGTGGTGATATGCGAGCCCAACAAAAAACTTTGCTCGAGAAAAAATTGGATATCGGACAAGAAAAGAGATGTTGCCATTATGACTGTTGAAAACTCGGTTCCGATAGATAACTCATACAAACACGATGAATTTGTTCACGTTAAGATCGGCAAAGTCCACCTCTATGGAATATACGTATCCCCGAACGTGCCAATCGAACGTTTCAAAAAAAGAATGGACGCGGTCTTCACAGACGCTATGCAACATAACAGGAGGCTCTTATAGTCGGGGATATCAATGCGAAGTCCACGATGTGGGGGGCACCGGCGAGCGATCAGAGAGGTGAATACGTGGAGGAGTGGCTGGCACAGATGAGCTGGAGAGCTGCAAACAATGGTGATCCTACATTCCGGCGGGGAGTATCTAGTACCCACATAGACGTGACGCTTGCCCCAGAGCCAGCAAAGTTTCGTTTGAGAGATTGGGAGGTCGTGGACACATACAGGGTGACTGGTGACGTAAGGGACAACGGCTAAGTGGAGATAGAGGACCTCAAACTGAATGAGAATTTGGGTTTCAAATGTCCCATAAGGGTATTCGTTTCGGAGATATAGGGTGATTTATGAAAAAATGCTGAATCTATGAACTCCCATATCTTCGTTAATATGATATGTTTTTCGCTGATATTTTACATGTTTGTTCATACAGGCATTCTCTGTCAGCATAAGAAAAAAAAATTGAAAAAATTGCTGGCCCCCTACTCAAAAATTCCAATGTACATGTCAAGTGAGAAATATCACACGGTATATGAGATAAAATAAAATAAAAAAAAAATTGGAAAGAGGGAAAAAAACTGATGAAATATCAGTTTTTTGTTTGAATGGCACAAATTTTCTTTCGTTTCTATGATATGTTGAAGTAAGAATATTACAATATTTTTATATTCAAATCATGAAAATTAGTACTACTGATAGAAAAAACTTGAATTCGAGGCGCTAGAATGAGCCTGGCATCAAAATATTCCTTCAAATCTATTTTTATCAATTAATATTTCGATGCCATATAAAATTCCAAAATAAAATTTGTTGTAGATGGGGTGATGAAAGAGTTGGATACTCAAAGACAAAAATAGAAAAAGTCGCAAATATAATTCATAAAAAAATCAAGTAAGGAAATGTTCGAAATGAGAGCCGTTCACCTCCATACATTTATTGGCTCTCTTGAACAAATGAAGCACAGCTTTTCTAATCAGAGGAATATTTTTTTTAATTTCTTCGCATGCTTCAGTTATTCTGCTCTTCAAATGTTCACGGCTTGTTATTGTTTCTTTATACACCGTATCCTTAAGATGACCCCATAGGAAATAATCCAGAGGAGTTAGATCGAGTGATCTAGCAGGCCAATTCCTAGAACCTCCCCGACCAATCCACCTGTCAGGAAACTCCCTATTCAGAAAATTCTTTACTTCATTTTGATGCCAGGCTCATTCTAGCGCCTCGAATTCAAGGTTATTTCTATCAGTAGTACTAATTTTCATGATATGAATATAAAAATATTGTAATATTCTTACTTCAACATATCATAGAAACGGAAGAAAATTTGTGCCATTCAAACAAAAAACAGATATTTCATCAGTTTTTTCCCTCTTTCCAAATTTCTATTTGATTTTATTTTATCTCATATACCGTGCGATATTTCTCACTTGACATGTAAATTTAAATTTTTGAGTAGGGGGCCAGCAATTTTTTCAATTTTTTTTCTTATGCTGACAGAGAATGCCTGTATGAACAAACATGTAAAATATCAGCGAAAAACATATCATATTAACGAAGATATGGGAGTTCATAGATTTAGCATTTTTTCATAAATCACCCTATATCTCCGAAACGAATACCCTTATGGGACATTTGAAACCCAAATTCTCATTCAGTTTGAGGTCCTCTATCTCCACTTAGCCGTTGTCCTTTACGTCACCAGTCACCCTGTATATTATAAAGTGGATAACACCGGGGCAGGAAGGAAAAAGCCAAAAAAAGGCACATCCTGGATGCTACTAAGTTGAAGGAGGAACTGAAGGTGGTCATGGAACGAAAAACAGAAAACCTGTATAAGGAAATTGTGGCCGCAAACAGAAGATCCACTATGGGCGAAGGCGGACAGACCACAAGAAGTCCATACTGGTGGAATGAGGTGATAGGTGAACTGAGGGACTCATATATTGCCAGGAGGAGAACGTTTACGCGTAGGATTGTTGGGGCTCAGGACGATTACGAACAGGAAGGGCAAGAAATTAGGGAGCTGAAGAAAAGACCGAAGAGAGGGATACGGGCGGCGAAGAGAGAGGCGTGGAAGAGTGTATTGGAGGAGTTGAATAAGGACATATGGGGAAATGCCTATAAAATAGTAATGAGGGATAAAATGCAGCCGTGCCAGTTGACTATGAGAAAAACAAAAGAGGTCATTAGAAACCTGTTTCCCTCGTCCGCAGGGCAAGGAGGCAGTGGGGGGGCCCAAGATGCACGGGATCTCAGCGAGGAGGTGGTAGATTTCGATCTGGCAGAGCTCAAAGGAGCACTAAGCTCTACCAAGAACGGGACGGCACCGGGCCTAGATGGCGTGACGGTAGCAGCTGTTAAGATCGCATGTGAGGCTTTGCCGGATGATGTACTGGCGATGTACAATCGACTGCTGAGGGAGGGTAAGTTCCCTAAGGAGTGGAGGGAGGGGAGAGTCGTCCTCATACCAAAGGCAGGCAAGGACCCAGCCCTGCCGTCTAGTTATAGACCAGTTTGCCTCCTGAACACCTTCGGCAAACTGTATGAGAGGCTTCTCGTCGAACGTCTCGTTGGGCAGCTGGAAGATAGAGATGTACTCTCACCAAGCCAGCACGGCTTCAGGAAAAAGAGATCAACGGTCACTGCGATGTTGGAGCTGAAGGAAGCCGTTCGGGATTGCCGCAGCAGGTGGTCCGTGGCAGTCACTTTGGACATAAAAACGCCTTCAATATGGCCGGATGGAGGGATATTGTGGATGACCTAGAAGAAGCGGGGATAAGCGGGTACTTGGTGCATGCATTCAGAGATTACCTGAACGGGAGGACGGTGAAGGCAGGTGGTTTCTGTCACAGGTGCAGCAGAGGGGTTCCACAGGGTTCAGTGGCAGGCCCGGTGTTGTGGAACGTGTATTACAATGGGGTGTTGAACATTTCCCTGCCGAGAGGGGCTCGCCTGATCGCATATGCGGATGACCTGCTTTTGGTGGTGGGTGGAGACAGCGAGACGCAGGTGGGAGAGACTGTTGCGGCGTCGGTGAGGGCCATAAATGGATGGATAAGAGCAAGAGACCTGGAGGTTGCGCTCCACAAGACGGAGATGCTAGTGCTGAGGGGTTCGAGGGGTGCTCGGCTTGCTGTGAATTTGGGGGGGACAGTAATCAATTCGGAGCCACATATGGACTACCTTGGGGTTAGATTCTCCAGAAATATGGAGTTCTCGATGCACATAAAAGCGCTAACCGAAAAGGCGAAAGCGAAGGTAGATAAACTCAAAAGAATAATGCCGAACATAGGTGGACCGGTATACCTGAGGCGGCGAGTACTCTGCGCAGTCCTGTACGGGCAGCTACTGTACGCCGCGCCAGTCTGGAGGGATGCTCTAAAGGTGCGGAGAAACCTGGCACGGATGACCGCTGCGCAGAGGCTGGGCCTGCTGCGGGTCGTTTCGGCCTACAGAACCGTGTCAGCGGAGGCTGTGCAGGTGATATCGGGGTTTCCCCCGATTGATTTGATGGTGGCAGAAAGGTGCTTTCTTTTCACCATGGGGGGGGGGGGGGGCACTGCCGGGCAACCGACGAATGGCTCGAGGAAGGACAATGAGGAAATGGCAGGAACGATGGGAGAGAGGTGGACAGACAGCAAGCTGGACGCGCACGTTGATAAGAAACTTGTGTGCTTGGGTGGAATGCGAGCACAGGAGTACAGGTTACTACTTTACCCAGTTCCTGACAGGCCATGGGTCGTACGGATCCTTCACGATGAGAATCGGGAAGACCACAACCGACCTTTGTCACGCATGCCAAGTGAGAGACGATCCGCAGCATATGTTTTATGCTTGCACGAGGTGGCAGAAGGAGAGAGATACCTTATGTCAGAACATAGGTAATTTGCCGGAGGTGGAGGATATAGTGCGGGTCATGGTCGAGAGCAAAAGGATCTGGCAGTATGTGTATGATTATGTTCACGGGGTTATGCAGAGGAAGGAATCAGAAGATAGGGAGAGACAGGGATAGGAATGGAGAAAGGATGGGTATGATCGCTGAAGTACGGACAAAAAAGTCTTTTCCGGCGATACATACACCCCTCCCTATCAGTTGTGGTTTTTTTAGTCAGTCGGCAACGCCATCCAGCCAACCCGACATATCCCATGACACGGGTCGTGGTTGAATCTGTCAAGCAGATTTTTTCCACAATCGAAAAAAAAAAAAAGGTTAGGTTAGGTTATCGTAAGGGAGAGAGATGGGCCCTTTACACCCTCGATATGTTTTTAGACTTATTTATTTATTTATTGTTTTATCTATACAAGGGGAGGGATATGAGAGATAGAAGGAGACATTTTATCAATCCGCATGCTCAAGATCCTTCAAATGAATTTAGGTAGAGCGAACGCTGCGCATGACCTAGCCTGGGCAGCGGCCAAGTCGAAAAGAATAGATATAATGATAGTGTCAGAACCGAACAAAAAACTATGCGCCAAAAAAAAATGGGTCACTGACAAGAACAAGGATGTAGCAATAATAGTACTTAACACTAAAGTAATAGTTGATGAGATTTTTGATCATACAGACTTCGCCCATGTGAAGATAGGCAGGGTGCATATATTCGGAGTGTATGTGTCTCCAAATATACCAACGGGTGAATTCAATAAGAAAATAGACTCCGTGTGTACGGAAGCTATGAAATACAAGAGGAACGCTCTTATAGCAGGGGATCTGAACGCAAAATCACCGAATTGGGGATCACTTAATACCGATCCGAGAGGACATCACATTGAAGAATGGCTGGCACAGCTGGAATGGAAGGTGGCTAATAATGGAGAGCCAACCTTTATAAGAGGTTCATCTATCTCACATATAGATGTAACTATGATGTCCGAAAGAGCGCAATTTAGGCTGAGAGACTGGAATATAAAAAACGAAAATCCCTTCACGTACCATGGGCATATCTATTTTACAATTGATAACAGCGAAGCGGAGAAAAAGGGGAATGTATATAGGCAGGTCATGAATAGGGATAAATACAGCGAGGAACTGGATATGCTGTCCGGAGGGAACACAGATATGTTGTATGGTGACATAGTGAAAGCTTTTAAAACGGCCACTTTGAGCGAGGATACGACCAGAACAATGAATCCTTACTGGTGGAACAGCGAAATAGCGAGACTAAGGGAGGAGCTAAGAGGAGATCGTACACACGCAGAGCTGAACGTACGAGCACTTCGGGTACAGCTATTCAGGAAGAGCTACGCCAAATGAAGGCGAGACTTAAAAGAGAGATAAGGAAAGCGAAAAAGGAGTTCTGGAAGGGTATGTTGGAGGATCTTGAGGAGGATATATGGGGGGAGACATACAAGATCATTACGAGATCCACCGCGGAGCCATGCCGGTTGACGATGAGTAGAACGAAACAAATTATAAGGGAACTTTTCCCGTCGCTGGATACCAGGACGAGCGGAAACATGGAGCAGGTTATAGGAGAAACAGATGAGAATATTGAGGAATTTTCACAGGAAGAACTCAGGGCGGCTTTAAAGAAGATGAAAAATGGGAAAGCACCAGGTATAGACGGTGTTACGGTGGCTGCACTGAAAATGGCTTACGACAGAATGCCGCACGAGGTGTTGGCCGCTTTTAACAAACTGTTACGAACTGGTAAGTTCCCGAAAGTATGGAAGGAGGGGAGGGTTGTACTCATACACAAAGCCGGAAAGGATCCGGCTCTGGCATCCAGCTATCGGCCGATATGTCTCCTGAACACATTCGGGAAATTATATGAAAGGCTGTTGGTAAACCGATTAGACAGAGAACTGGAGGAGGGCGCCGTCATATCGTCCTGCCAACATGGGTTCAGGAGACAAAAATCGACTGTGAGCGCAATGATGGAGCTGGATATATGCAAAAACTTTCCATGTTTTACATTCTTTTTTTTAATGATAGATATCACTAATTACATGCTACTGAATAAAGAGGAATTTGGCAGATGTAATTGATGATATCTATCATTAAAAAAAAAGAATGTAAAACATGGAAAGTTTTTGCATATGGTTCATAAGGAATTATTTATTTATCACTGGAGAGAAAACCGATGGCCGATTAGTTGAAATAAAGAGGTTTCCGATACAAATTCGAATCCAAATTCGCCATCTATTTAGGAACAACCTGTAACTCTTTTCGCTTGCATATTAGGGTAGTAAAATCTAAAACATGGTTTAAGTAACAGTTCCTGAAAATTTCATCTTTTTGGCGTGAAGGGAAAAGAAATAGCTGAAAATTCAAGACGAAAAACAGTTTTTTGTGAATAACTCAGAAAATATCCACTTTAGGGCAAGGGTGTGATGCATACACCCACATTATTTTTTAACGTAGATTCAATATCTGCCATAAAAAAATGGGGTTCTAATTTAGAAAAATTGATTTTTCACGATTTTGTCATCCCTAACTTTGAAAGCGTTTTTTCACCCCCTGTATCATAAATCGCGATTTCGATTTCTAAAGTGGATACATCAATCTTACATCTTGAAAAATCCCAAAAATGAAAATTTTCCATCCAAAAACCTCGAAGTTATTCTTGTTTCAGCGGAGCTCTATTTTCGATTTTTTTTTCGAATTTTCCCGCTCAGAGAGAATTTTCCAACCAAAACTGAAAAATGTTACATCAAAATAACTTGAAATTTTCTAAGGAATCTATTTCTGCAATAAAAAAATGGTGTTCTAATTTGAAAAACGGAAGTTGACGTCATTTCCGGAAAAACCGGAGGTGCTCATGCCTTGAAAATATTTTAGATTTCATCAGCATCGTGAAATACTCATAAGTGCTGAATTTCATGAAAATAAGTTCAGTAGTTTCCCGTATAAATATGGGTGAGGTTCCTCGTGAAAGACCCTGTATACTGTGGGAGGTGCGCTCCCGGGAAACCGCCGTATGGCCAGACGGAGGACAATAAGAAGGTGGCAGGAACGGTGGAGTGGCGAGGAACAGTGTGCTCGCTGGACAAGGAGGCTAATAAGGGACATCGGGGCATGGATTGAATGTGGCCATAGAAGAACCAGCTACTATCTTATCCAGTTCTTAACGGGTCATGGCTCGTACGGGTCGTTCACAAAGAGAATAGGCAAGACAGAAGATGACAAATGCCATGTTTGTAAAGTCAGGGATGACCCGGAGCACATGTTCTTCTATTGCAGAAGATGGTCCGAGGAGAGGAGAGAGGTTATACAATATCTGGCAAGACTGCCCCCTGTGGAAGGTATCATTGAGGCAATGCTGGCGAATGTCACGACCTGGGAGAGAATATATGGTTTCGTAATAGGAGTGATGAAGAGAAAAGAGACAGAGGATAGAGAGAGACAGGGATGATAACTTGTGAGGCACATACTGGGTTACGCACCTGATGTACGGGCTAAGCAGCCCTTCCCGGGTGGCGACGATACCCAGGAAAAGAGGAGGGTGGTTTAGTGGGTGCAAGTCCCACACAAATCCGCAGCAAACCATCGAACATCATAAGGCCCGCTGACGGAGAAGGCATTAGCTTCCCCCTTCCTCAGGGCCGAAAAAAAAAAGGTTTGGTTAGGTTAGGTTAGTTTAGGTTAGGTCTATATATGCACCCGTACGAGGTCATCACCTTGTCGTGGTGTACGGGCTTAAGTAATTGGAAGGAATCCTAAAAATCAGTTTTAGGAGAACTTCCAATGAAAACTAAGAATGACCAATATACATGGCAACTATGGCTTAACTGGCCCCTCGAACCTGAGGACGGATCGGGGTAGACCCAGTGAGCAACGTTAGTACCCCATGTAACCCCATCCCACTCCCAAAAATCCTCTCAGACAGTAAAGGTCTTAATTGACCAGGGTACACGGTGACTGTCTGAACGGGCAGTTACCGACAAATGTATCAAGACCCTCCGGGGATCTATACCTGTTGTTAATAGTTCCGTGAAATAAGCCAGGTGAAACTTCGGAACGATGGTCAGCTGCAGTCTCGCAGGTCCTCACAATGTGAGACAGCGGTGGGACCTCATAGGGCGCGGGACGCTCCTCCTATCACCCAACAACTCCATGGGGAGGAGATACCGGTCGGCCCGAATGCGCGCACTGTCGATTTCCAATCGCCTTGGAGACCCAGTAGTGCCTACGAAACAAGGTGTGATAGTAGTAGTCGGTGTCCTCCGGCTCTGCTATCGCGCCGAGGAGGAGGTTTTAGTTGGGTTAGAGTCCCACACGAATCCCAGCATTGAACCGCCCGCTGCGGAGAAGGCATGATGCTTTCCTCCTTCCTCAGGGCACCAAAAAAAAAAGGTTAGGTTAGGTTAGGTTAGGTTAGGTTAGATTAGGTTAGGTTAGGTTAGGTTAGGTTCCCTCACGTGGACAGCACCTTGCCACGGTGTGAGAGCTTGAGTACCTGCGAGGTCTCTTTGGAGCTATGTCGGAGAGGGTCACCCATGCCGAACAGGCCCTTAGAGGAGCAGCGAAAACTAAGACTGTCCACTCCCTATGGTAAGGCCAGTCCCAGCCTTCACCATTTTCCTTAAGACATACTTTACTTTGTTCCCCCTCCGACGCTATTAGGTTAACCGAGGGCTAGGAGATATCCTTATACTAACCATACCCTTTCCTTGTATCCTTTGGATGGATGTATTTAACGGTATCGACCTGGAACGAAAATGGAAGCTCTCAGGGATGTGTGCTCGCACTGCCCACTTACCTTTCTATGGAACATGGACAAATCGAGGAAAATCGTTTACGGAGCAGGGGAGGGAGACCCCAACCCGGTAGGGGAAGGTGCCGCCGCAGGCCAACCCAGACCGAAATCTGGCGACTGCGAGAGCCATCCGGTGGGACACCAGGCCGGGGGTTCGGGATCGATTACTGGTTTCGAAGAGACTTATGGAGAAAAAGAGGAGATGGATGAGATCACTCAGGTGGATCAGACCAAGTCTCCCGTACTAAGTAGAGGAAAACTACAACCCATGGAAGGGATGAAGATGTCAGAGAATGTCGTATTCTCTAAGAGTAAAAAAACCCCTCGGAGTCCGGAAAGGAGGACGTCGGTATCGAATGTTGACAACATAGGGGATATAATGAAAACCCCGAATCTTAAGAAGAGGAAGGCTGTATCGTCCCCAGATCTCTGCAGGACGCCAATACCAGATCTCTCAGGGGAAATCGAAGAACTGGAGAGGATAATATTGAGTTTGGTGACTTTTGCACGGGAAAATAAAAATGTGCACCTCAAAGGTACTTTTACCTTTGAGGTGCACATTTTTATTTTCCCGTGCAAAAGTCACCAAACGTCCCTTTGGACGTAGAGGAGGCTAAGAAGATGATAAGAGATCTGAAAAGGGCCGATTATAAGGTTAGGGACCAGAATGAACTCAAACTCAAAGCGATGGAAAGGACCATGGCGGAACTGAAGCAGAAGGTCAAGGGTTCTGAGGAAGGAACTACTGACATGGAGGAATGGGCACAAGAAAAACTAAGACAACAACAAAAACTAATACAAGAACAAGAACAGAAAATTAAAAAGTACGAAAAAGAAATAACGGAGCTCAGAGAGCACATTACAAAGACTGGTATAGATGCTTCCACTCAAACGGCAGTATGGAACAAAAGCGGAAGTGAGCCTCTCCGAAAATCTAGTTGATAATTTGAAGCGTGTTACTGCAATGTGAATTGATTGGGAAATTTGTAATAGATATCAAGAAACTAAGATAGAAACAAAACTTAACCAATGGATCTATTTAATATATGAAGAATTTTGTCATGACATTGTAACTTTCAATATTTGTGAACAATGAAGGTGTAAAATATGAAATATGAAAAATATAAATATTCCTATTATTCTGTTTCAACAACCACAACATGTTATCTTTTCCTCATCTGGGCAGAACTCGTCAACTTTTGGGCAGTTTGTAGGCGCAATAATAATCACTGGGAAGCGTACGATGATATGGGAGAGAAAGTGTCAAAAATCACCGAGAAGTCAACAATAAATACTTGTTTATTGATATTTACATCCTGTGATTTGATGGTTTCATATTCATTTAGCTACAATTTATATTTTTCACGTTACATTCATGTTTTCATTTGTTTTGTTACTCTTGTTGTTTTTTATTTGTTTTGAAGGATTTATAAAGTAATATATTTTTATGAGTATTGTCTGTTTTATTGAATCGTAATATACTTCATTATGGATTGAAGTAGAATATTACTAATATATAATTGAAACTGAGGATGTGTCAACGTATTCGATAAACCTGTACTTATATATTAATTCATCAACTCAATTATTATATATTGAATTGATTATTCTAAGTGAAAATGTCGTCGAATCATTGAAATTTGGTTGTTTTCACCGAATGTCTACCAGTTCAACAACTCATACTTTAAAATGATCACATAATATTATGACATGGAATTGACGCTCGTCTTTGAATTCTGCTATAGTCCATCCAAGAATGATTGACATCTCGGAGGGCTTTGGAAAATCGAAACTATGTTGGTAATGCCCATTCAGTAATATTTTGAGATGCAGAATTCAGGTTGGTGTTGGAAATAACACTGACATTTTGTTCTGTCATTAATGTTTCGAACAAATTTGGCAAAAAATTGAGCAAGTGAAATAAATATCTTTGTAATGAGGCTCTTGAAGAGTGAACAGCTAAAAAATGGAAAGCCTGCACAGAGCACGTAGAAAAAGAAATGAGAGAAGATTAGTCAAAATATAAGCAATGTTATGATATATTGCTGACAAAACCTTTCATTATGAACATGACGAGTTCTGCCCAGATGAGGAATAAATAACATGTTGTGGTTGTTGAAACAGAATAATAGGAATATTTATATTTTTCATATTTCATATTTTATACCTTCATTGTTCACAAATATTGAAAGTTACAATGTCATGACAAAATTCTTCATATATTAAATAGATCCATTGGTTAAGTTTTGTTTCTATCTTAGTGTCTTGATATCTATTGCAAATTTCCCAATCAATTCACATTGCAGTCACACACTTCAAATTATCAACAAGATTTTTTCGGTTTAGCGAATATTCATATTGAACATTGAAAAGGACCGTGCTATTTAATCACCCACGATATTTTTCGTTACCAAACCCGAATTTCCAGGCTGTATGCTCCTATAATTGATCGTAAGATCGAAAATGTATCAATACAAGACGAAAATAATATACTGCTGGTATACAGATTCACACGCTGGTAATCGTATGTGAAAATTGTGAACATTTTGATGTTCAAAGTTCCTTACTTTAAAAAAATATCGTTAAATTTTTAGGTTATTTCTATATCTATGATGAAAGCACAGAAAATTTTTAGTTACTTTTTTGTAGCTAGAAATAATGCTGCGACTGGACTTTCAAGGCTTGCTCTAATGTCAATCATTCTTGGATGGACTATACTTCTATTCATCTCACAGGAATAACTTAAAATATCTCAAAAACTGCAAGCATGCAAAATCTATACTATGCGGCACGAATTGGCGCAAAATGGGCACAATTTATACAAAGAAGAATTTCCAGCTTTCCTTATGTGAGTCACAACGTGAAGTTGGTGACTCACATGAAAAACTCGAAATATCTCTAAAACGGAACGGGCCCAAAATTCATAATATACGGCACAAATTAGCACAAAATGGGCACAAAATTCCCGAAACAATTGGATACCAAAATTCGAGGGGTGTGTCACCAACTTGACGCTCCTCACAAACAAAACTCAAAATATCTCGAGAACTGAACGGGCACAAAATTCATAACATACGGCACAAATTGGCACAAAATGGGCACAATTTATCGAAAGAAAAAAATTTTCAAATTTCCATAAGTGTGTCACAGCGTCAAGTTGGTGACACACTTGGAAAACTTGAAATATCTCGAGAACGGAATGGGCACAAAATTCATAACATACGGCACAAATTGGCACAAAATGGGCACAAAATTCCCAAAACAATTTGATACCAAAATTCGGGGGGTGTGTCACCAACTTGACGCACCTCCAAGACAGAGGTATTTGATGCTTTAAAAGAGACCCTGGGAGAGAGAGGAGAGGAAAACATCTCGGTAGGGGACATGCGTCCAAATCAAAATGATACGCAGGCTGTTACTATTATTCTCCGAAATGAAGCCGTGGAAAAAATAAGAGGAATAAAGAAAATCAAAATAGGTCTGGCAAGTTGCCAAATTGAAAGAAGAATTCAGGTTATACAGTGCTTTAGATGTTGGAGTTATGACCACAAATCTGAAGCCTGCCAAGGAGAAGACAGAAGAAACTCCTGTTTCAAGTGTGGGAAAGCAGGACACGTCGCAGGTGAATGCAAGGAAGAACCTCACTGCCTACTGTGCGGGGAAGATGGACACACATGTGGATCAGGGAAGTGTAAGGTTTTCAGGGATGCACTTACAAGAGCAAGGAGGGCCGAAAGAACAAGGGACATAAATGAACTAAGCGACCTGGGGAATGGGCAAGGGAAGCCGAAGCCCCTAGAGGAGATGCAGATGGGATAAAATCTCTCTAGTCACTCTAAAAATGGATAGTCTATCCGCGGATAGATGCCTATAAGTCTATTTATGCAGCATATGCACGGAATTTTTTTTCTATGTTTGTCGTGGGCCGTATACACCCTAATAGTAATGTGGGTCTTTTATATTTTATCTTTACTTCTGTTTTATTTTATATATATTTACTAATTTGTTCATTCATGTTGGTCGCTTATATTTTATTGACTATTTATTGCTGTATATACTGTACATACTTATTTATTTAATTTATTTCATTGTGGGAGTGTTGTGGAAAACCTTGAATAGTTGAAATGCTGCGCATATTACAAGTAAATTTGGGTAGTGCAAGAGCTGCACATGATATGACCTGGGAAGAAGCCCTCAAGCCTAAAACGGATATCATAATTATATCTGAGCCCAACAAAAAGATGGGAGTAGAGAAAGGGTGGATCATGGACGAAAAGAAAGATATTGCCATAGTTATACGTAATAAAAATTTGGAAATAGACGAGATCAGGAAAAAAGAAAGCTACGTCTACATCAAAATGTATGGAATTTATTTATACGCTGCCTATACAGGGTGACTGGTGGCGTAAGGGACAACGGCTAAGTGGAGATAGAGGACCTCAAACTGAATGAGAATTTGGGTTTCAAATGTCCCATAAGAGTATTCGTTTCGGAGATATAGGGTGATTTATGAAAAAATGCTAAATCTATGAACTCCCATATCTTCGTTAATATGATATGTTTTTCGCTGATATTTTACATGATTGTTCATACAGGCATTCTCTGTCAGCATAAGAAAAAAAAATTGAAAAAATTGCTGGCCCGTACTCAAAAATTTCAGTTTACATGTCAAGTGAGAAATATCACACGGTATATGAGATAAAATGAAATCAAATAGAAATTTGGAAAGAGGGAAAAAAACTGATGAAATATCTGTTTTTTGTTTGAATGGCACAAATTTTCTTTCGTTTCTATGATATGTTGAAGTAAGAATATTACAATATTTTTATATTCAAATCATGAAAATTAGTACTCCTGATAGAAAAAAACCTTGAATTCGAGGCGCTAGAATGAGCCTGGCATCAAAATATTCCTTCAAATCTAGAAATCTATTTTTATTTCTTTGAATCAAGAATAACTGGGGCTGTTTATTTGGATTTCTTGCAGAATGTTATGCCTCGTCTTTCAGAAAATATTAATCAGAGAGGTATGATTTTTCAACATGATGGTGCACCTCCTCATTTTGCAAATGAAGTAAAGAATTTTCTGAATAGGGAGTTTCCTGACAGGTGGATTGGTCGGGGTGGTTCTAGGAATTGGCCTGCGAGATCACCCGATCTAACTCCTCTGGATTATTTTCTATGGGGTCATCTTAAGGATACGGTGTATAAAGAAACAATAACAAGCCGTGAACATTTGAAGAGCAGAATAACTGAAGCATGCGAAGAAATTAAAACAAATATTCCTCTGATTAGAAAATTCATTTGTTCAAGAGAGCCAATAAATGTATGGAGGTGAACGGCTCTCATTTCGAACATTTGCTAACTTGATTTTTTTATCTATACTAATATTATAAAGAGGAAAGATTTGTATTTTTGTTTGTTTGATACGAATAGGCTCAAAAACTACTGGACCGATTTCAGAAATTCTTTCACCCTTAGAAAGCTACATTATCCCTGAGTGCCATAGGCTATACTTTTCACCCGAAAAAAATAAGGATACCTACTATAACTTCAATAATTACAAAAAAATCAGCCATAATCAGCTATTTTCACGTGCGCTGCAAATACCGTAAGACTTACGTGGATACAATGTATGACGGAAATGTACCTCTTAAATAGTTCTACAAAAAAGTCCGCGATAGCATATATCTATCTCTCAAGATTGACTTGCTATTACCTGTTTATGGTCATCAGATGTTTTCCAAAATTATGCACTATTTGGGAGTGAGTTTTTATGAATTGGGTATTGATCCTCATCCAACCTAATAAGTTATTTATCCCCAGTATTTAATTTAGAACGAAATTGACCTTCACATCATAGAATTACAACGAGTACATCAAAAGATATGGCAGGTTGAAGTGTTGAAGATGAAACCGCCGCGTGAAACAAATTTCTACACGGGCGAAGCTTGTGAATTATATTTGCGACTTTTTCTATTTTTGTGTTTGAGTATCCAACTCTTTCAACACCCCATTTACAACAAATTTTATTTTGAAATTTTATATGGCATCGAAATATGAATTGATATAAATAGATTTCAAGATTTGAAGGAATATTTTGATGCCAGGCTCATTCTAGCGCCTCGAATTCAAGGTTTTTTCTATCAGGAGTACTAATTTTCATGATTTGAATATAAAAATATTGTAATATTCTCACTTCAACATATCATAGAAACGAAAGAAAATTTGTGCCATTCAAACAAAAAACAGATATTTCATCAGTTTTTTTCCCTCTTTCCAAATTTCTATTTGATTTTATTTTATCTCATATACCGTGTGATATTTCTCACTTGAAATGTAAATTGAAATTTTTGAGTACGGGCCAGCAATTTTTTCAATTTTTTTTTCTCATGCTGACAGAGAATGCCTGTATGAACAAACATGTAGAATATCAGCGAAAAACATATCATATTAACGAAGATATGGGAGTTCATAGATTTAGCATTTTTCATAAATCACCCTATATCTCCGAAACGAATACCCTTATGGGACATTTGAAACCCAAATTCTCATTCAGTTTGAGGTCCTCTATCTCCACTTAGCCGTTGTCCCTTACGTCACCAGTCACCCTGTATATCCCCAAATATAACTATGGAACTGTATAAGCGGAAACTGGATGAAATCTTTGTGGAGATCTCGAAACACCCAAATGTTGGCTGGTGATATAAACTCCAAGTCATCATTGTGGGGATCCCCCCTCACAGACGAACGTGGAGATCACGTGGAACACTGGATGGCACAACTGTCGTGGACAGCTAATAATACGGGATATCATACTTTTGAGCGTGGAACGTCCAGAAGCCATATTGATGTCACATTGAGTTCGGAAAGCATTGCAAGGTCAATAAAAGAATGGCAAATTGACTATACAAACCCATTCACTTATCATGGACAAATACATTTCAATATAAAAACGAGAGAAAAAATGAAGATACCAGAAATAAAAAAACTATACCTGAATACCAGAGAGTATATCATTAAGCTGAAGGAAATGGATGAAGGAAGTAGCGGAGACGTTTACCAAAATATCTTGCGAATATATAAAGAATGCACGGCCGAAGAAAAACGATCATCTAATAGGAGACCTTATTGGTGGAACGACGATATAGAGAAGAGCAGAAGAAATTATATAGAATTGAGGAGACTATACGAGTATACCCGCCGAAGAAACAACGGAGGATCGCAGCTTGAGTTTTTGAATAAAATGAAAGAGCAAAGAAACCTGATGAAGAAATTGATACGTACATCGAAAAAGAAAAAATGGTACGATATTCTTGACAATCTTGAGAATGACATTTGGGGCGAGGGATATAAGATTGTTACAGGCACTTTCATGACAGGAAAAATGACACACCAGATACCAGTGAAGAGAAGAAAGAAGATCTTGAAAGAGTTATTCCCACACACGGAAAGGTTACCAGCTAGCGTCGGGGGAAATATAGACAACCCGGATCTTTTCACAACCACAGAACTAAAAGTTGCTGTGAAAACTATGAAAAATGGTAAGGCTCCAGGCCCAGATGGTCTCACGGTGGAAGCACTGAAGTTGGCGTGCAAAATAGTACCGAACAAAATCCTGGATAAGTTGAATGGGCATTTCGAAAAGCAGGAATTTCCGGATGCATGGAAAATAGCACGTGTATTATTAATCCCATAGGAGGACAAGGATCTCAGCCGATCGTCTAGTTATAGACCCATATGTCTCATTAATACTATGGGCAAATTATATGAAAGATTGATTGTGAACAGACTGGAATGGAGGCGAAACGAGTGATCTCACCAAGCCAGCATGGATTCAGGAGAGGACACTCAACGGTGACCGCAATCATGCAACTCAAGGAGAGAATAACGGCCTCAAGGGCAAAGTGGTGTATTGTGGTGACTGTGGACATAAAGAATGCCATCAACACGGCTAGATGGGACCACATTTTGCAGAGTCTCAACGAGGCGGGAATAAACAAAGGTCTCGTGAAATGAAGAGAAGTAGTTATGTCAACACGGGTTCTGGATCAGAATATGATCTAACCTCACATTTGGTTTAGATGGTGGCGGAATGATAGGTTGATTTATTTATGGTGGATGCGCTTTGTGCGCTCTTTTGGTGGTGGTTATGTTTGAAGGGAGCTTTACGATGAAGACGCCATGACAGTTTGTTCAACGACATCTAGAGTTTGAACTTCGAAGACGCCATGACTTTTGTAGGGATCTTTACGATGTCAGCGCCACCTAGATCTTCGAGATGCAACTCAATGAAGGGATTGCGGGTTATGAAAAAAACGTCGCTGGGATTTGAACCCGCGTTTCTAAGCATATGTGAATCAAAAGTAGTTGATTTAGACAACTCGGCTATTTCGACTTACAATATATTGATAGTTTTGTTTGGGGTATAGGTTAAAATTCTAGGAACATGGATTAAACACGTTTTGTTGAAATTCGTGTACATTCAGCCATCCTGGCTATCCCGGTATATTAATAGTTTTGTTTGTGGGGGGTATAATTAAATCACCTGTTGCAAGTTAATCCCCAGGGAACATCGACTAAGACACGTTTTGTTGAAAGGAAAGATGCTATTCGTGTCATAACGCGTTTTTTTGGGGCTTTCTCCAATAATGTTATGGTACTTTATCTGACTGAATTCCCATGAGAAAAAAAACTTGCTAGTTTAGACCCTCGAAGAAAAACTATAAATATTTCAACAGGGAGTATTTTCAATCATTCTACGTTTTGGTTTTATACACGAGATTACGCTCCTACAAAATATTTGGGTTGGAACACGCTTTTTTTGTCATTGGTGCGTTCATTATTAGGCTTTATCCTATTGGGTTCCGCGACAAAAAAAAAACTTGCCAGTTGAGACCATCGAAGAAAAAGTATAAATATTTCAACAAAGAGTATTTTCAACCAAATCACGTTTTGGTTTTATACAAGACTCTCCAAGCCTTACAACATTCGCAAAAGTATCAAACGAAATAATTTTGTTACACATCATCAAACTATACATCTGAGAAACAGTAAGTTTTTGCACATCTTTTGTATTATGAATGTTTTTTAATTTTTCCCTATTTCGACTTGTTTCAGTAATGAACCAGAGCGTATTGCATCATCGTTCACGATAACGTTATCGAGTACCATCCGCTCAGTGAAATTGTAAGGAAATTAACGAACTTTTGAGAATTCAGTGTAGTATGAGCTGTAGCAATAACAAGATGAAAGTAGCCGTAGTAGATTTTCAAGGTTTCATTATTAATGATAACTTTCAACCGAAAGAGATAAGCATAATAAGTAAAGGGAATCAAATTGCACATTTTATAGTGAAATCTGAGGTAGAATTCTCATCTTTGTCTGTGCGTGATCAGAAGCAAGCGAGATGGTTGGAAAATAATTATCACGGTTTAAAATATAATTATGGTAGTGTTGAACTTCGCGATGTTAGTACCATTTTCAGAAGATTACTCTCAGATATAGATGAAGTATATGTAAAGGGTGATCAAAAGAGAAAATATTTGTTAGACATGGGTCTACCATTCATGATTATTGATCTGCAGCAGCTGGAGCATTACAATCCCCCACCACCAAAATTAATGATGCAGCAACCGTTGTGTATGTATCATGATGGAAATGTGCCACGCATGTGCAGCATGACAAACTGCAAAGACCTATTCGATTGGCTTGGGAATGTTATTTCTTATTAAACAATTGCACAGAAAAGATGACCATAGATGAATTTTTACGAGAACTTGCTCTACTCAAAGATGCAATTAATTCTTACGAAGATCGTAAAAACATGATCAGTCAATTTGAAAAGCTCTCCTTGCAGCGACGCCGAACCACAGCATCATCATCATCATCATGTATCTGGTATTCTACAGTTTTCCGTAATAAATCTAGATTTCAACATCTATCTTCGATGTCATGTAAAAAAAATAAAAGAGTTGTTCTCAATAAAATATCTTGAAAAATATATTTATCTTTATATTTATCCACCACACCCCTTGAAACTTATTAGATCTAATCAAGATGCGAATTGAGCAGCATCACAGTGCTCTACCTGTAGAAAATTTAGATATTTTCGAAGATCAATCAAAATTCAATAGAAATGGGGATTTATTTCCACATAGTTGCAGATTTTTAATAGTAGGTCCTAGTGGTTGTGGAAAATCAAACGCACTTCTATCCTTACTTCTTCATCCTAATGGGTTAAGATTTGAAAATGTATATATTCTCAAAAAGTTTATATCAACCTAAATATCAGCTGCTAGAAAAAGTTTTAAAGAACGTCCAAGGTATAGGTTATCACAGCTTTAGGGAAAATGATGATATTATAGAAACCGCAGAGGCTAAAGAAAATTCTGTATTCGTCTTTGATGATAAAATCAAGTCGTATTACTCTATGGGCAGACATAAAAAAATAGATGTTGCTTTTCTTTGTCAGACATATGTGTCAATAAATAAACATCTGATTCGCGATAATGCAAATATAATTGTTATATTCAGAAGTGATGATGTGAATTTGCGCCGTGATTTCTACATGAAAACACATGTACTTTTACTTGCTGATGTCATGGAAAATTTCAGACAAACTGCTTTAGAAACTTACAAGCTTGATCAGGCATGGTACTACACTATGCCTGACTACAGCTGGGACTGTATGCTGAAGTACACAAAATGTAAATTACAATTACTTATGCCCACTTGCACCGTCGAATCTAAGGCTGCCTTAAGGACGTCTTTAAATGTAAGTAGGGTTTGAGACACAGATTCTCTTGCACCACAGGTTAAGTGCAGGTAAAGTCCTTCTTATTTTAAGCCGTGATATTTCATGGCTTAAGGTCCTTAAGGAAGACTTAGGGCCGTCTTGAGGATTCATAACCTCAAAAAAGAACTTCTCTGTCAGTTTTTGCCGTATCAACGAGTTATTTGTCAAGGAGTAGAAACTGTTTGTTGTTATTGTGGTATTCAATTCCACATAAATAAAAAATAGGTTCACTGAAATCGACGACATACAGGGTTTGTCAGCAAGGCGTACGGCTAAAATAGCATGGTTACAGGGTTGACAAGAATCAACAAAATAAAAATGATTTTACATATACAGGGTGCGTCAAATGGAACACCCTATATTTTTCTCCTTCACGAAATTTGTTTTTGAAATGTCTACATTTTTTACTGCTCTTTTTTGGGATATTTCACATTAAAAAAAAAGACAATGAAGGCGTATTATTTAAAAAAAATTCAGTGTGATCACATGAACTGACTTGAATTTTTCTCTTTTCTCCACATAACAAACACGAAAATTAAATTACTCTCGAGTTTTATAAATAAATAAGATGAATTATTATTACCGAATTAATGTAAACTTATACAATGAATTTTTCAAAATTATATTGTGATCAGAAAACCACCACACAAATGTTGAAAATATTTTATCGAGATTGTTAAGAAAATAGATCTCAATATCTGACTGCAACTGCAACTTGCAACGCTTCCTCCTTCAATGCCGGTTGCTTCTTTTGCGACTCCACTTCATTCTTCAATAATTTCTCTGTCAAATCTGCTATAGCAATTCTCTTCGCAGGTAGAAAATTGTACAGAAACCGACAAAATCATCAAACTTAGCCATGTTGCCAGATTCACCATTCCTTAACACGTGCTTTACTACGTCGTTGTTAGTGAGAGACCGGTGCAAGCTATGATGCGCAAAGCCGAGAATAAGACCAACTTAAAGTTAAGGCACTTCTTAACAAAGTCTGTCCTAGGCATAAAACGGTGCAAGTGGGCATTAAAGATATTGATATGATCATGTTTGTGGAGCGGGGTATATGGGGTGGAATCAGTTGTTGCATGCACAGGTTTTCCGAAGCCAATAACCCCCAAATGAATAATTATGACATATCAAAGCCAGAGTCGTATTTGCTTTATCTAGATGTTAATAATTTATACGGTTTCGCCATGGCAGAATTTCTGCCATTTGGGGTTTTGAATGGTGTGATATGCCTGTTGATGTGACAACCATTCCTGATGATAGTCCCGAAGGATACATCCTTCAGGTGCACCTGCAGTACCCACAACACCTACACGATTTGCATAAAGACTTGCCGTTGTGTCCAGAGCACAGTGTTCCGCCTGGTTCAAAGCTACCAAAATTATTATGTACTCTCTCTGATAAAAAAGATTACGTAATTCATTATCGTAATTCAAAAACTGTGCTTGAATTAGGATTGAAATTGAAAAAAATTAAAAAGGTTTTGAAATTTCAGCAATCTCCCTGGCTGAAACCCTATATAGACCTTAATACTGAATTAAGAGCAAAAGCAACTACCGATTTCGGTAAAAACCAATTCAAATTTGCCCCTAATTCAATTTTTGGTAAGACCATGGAGAATATCAGATTGCACAGGGTAGTACGTTTAGTTAATAAGTATGAAGGTCGATATGGAGCAAAAAATCTTATAGCATCTCCGAGATTCCATAGTCGCACAGTTTTCGGTGAAGATTTATTAGCCGTTGAACTTAAAAAGAATGAGCTTTTGTTCAATAAACCTCTATACATAGGTACGGCCATTCTCGACATATCAAAGGTGTGCATGTACAATTTCCATTATAACTACATGATGCTAAAAAGTCCTGGGGGTTGTAAAATCATGTACATTGATACAGACTCTTTTTTTTATGAAATTAGTAGTTGTAACCCCTACGAACTCATTAAAAATGATTGCCACACTCATTTCGATACCAGTGATTACCCAAAGGATAACGTGCACAATATTCCATTGGTAAATAAAAAAGTACCTGGCTTAATGAAAGACGAGACTAACGGATTAATTATTACACATTTTGCAGGTTTGAGAGCTAAAATGTACAGTTTTAAAGTTCAAGGGGGAAAGGTCACGAAAAAATCAAAAGGAGTAAAATCTTGTGTTGTAAGAAATAAATTATCTTTCGATGATTATGAGAATTGTCTCAAACAAAATTCTAAGATTGTATTAAACCAGAATACAATAATGTCCTTTGCACATAAACTCTATTCAATTCAACAATCAAGAATAGCATTAAGCGCACATGATGATAAACGATATTTTATTCCATCATCGTTTGATACGTTGCCTTGGGGGCATTATTCACTTCTGTCAACAAAGGCTCCACCGTCACAGCAATAGTAAAAAATTTATGTTTCTTTTAAGAATGAACAATTTTGATCAACAAAAACACACGTTGAACCTTGTTATTCCTTTCCAAGTTTGCTCACTTCAAGGTTCAGCAATAAATGTAATCATTCAAAATGTAAGTTCAATAATTGATGTGTTCCGTCTGAAGTTACCTAAAGATGTAACACGTGAAATTTTGAAGAAATTTAGCGTTTCCAAGTGGAAGCAAATAAAATCAGATGTGTGCATTACAGAAAATCCACTTCCAGAGGAACCCCTTTTTTCTTCTCCTAGAATAGTATCAAACCATAAAGCTATACCATATATTATTGGTAAACTTGATTGGGGCGATGAATATGACAATGCAGAGCTGTGTGTGTGTGGCGAAATTATTATAGCATCAAGGAATTTAATTTAACCTTTTGCAAAATTCATTATAGATTTTTTTTGAAAGAATTTGAAAGGGCAGGATTCAAGTCTGGGTTATTTAGCTTTCGCGACCACACACACTTGTATATAAAGTCTGCAAATCTTCATCACCTATTTAGAAAAAGAGTGTATTGGTGTAACTAAGACTTTTGTGAAGTATTATTTGACATTTATGAAAAAGATGAGTGTTGTGATAGACTTCATGAGTCAATACACGGCTATGTAGAAGTACCTAATTTCAAAAGATTTGTATGTTCAGGAGATGAAGATAGTGATATTGATTTTTAGATTTATTGTTTGTGAAAAAATAAAAGAATGTAAATAAACTATTTTGACATTTTTTTTTGTTTTTTATTTTTTATTCCTCATATGTTGATACAGTATACAAGCACATCTACAAGAACCAAAAGATTCACAAATAAGACAAGCCCTTCCATCCACAACATCTATACTTGGGTCTGTACCAATACATTTAAGGGGGTAACAATATCTACGACCATCTATGATGTGGGCATCTCTTTCCTCATTCATTTTGCTGCACATGAGGTTGCTAGTACTTTCCATGCAGAATAGAGTTAGTCCACAACTTAGGCATTTAACGTGTTCTTTATCGAATAAAAATTTGCTACTCGGACACAGAACATTTTTCAATGATTTCAGACAGTGAATTAATGCCAAAAATAAAAGTGAACTGAATAAGTATAGGGTGATGAAAATGTATCTCACGATTACTTCGTTAAATAATTCTTCCATGGTGACTGACATTAAGTGTTAAGCAAAATTATGCATCTAGAAATTGCCATAAATAAATATGAAATGGGAAATGGAGGGTCATCTTACATTAAACTACCGGATCAAATTTTAAAAACCAAAGCATGTGTTAACGTTCAGAATAACGATAATGCATGTTTTTTTGGAGTATTGTTAGCTATCTTTATCCAGCCAGAATTAATTCAAACCGTACCGCGAGCTATCCTTTTTACGCTAGTGTTCTCAAAACTACTGGCTTAGAACTACCTATGAAATTATCTCAAATTACAAAATTTGAAAAAATGAACAACATTTCGGTGAATGTATATGGTTTAGAGTTGAAAGAAAATGAAATGAGTTCATTTTATACAATTTTACCGTTGAGACTCACACATCATCATATTGCCCAGAATCATGTTAATTTACTCCTTGTTCAAGACAAATATTCTCCGAAATTGAGCGACTATGACGCCGAGCCTTTGGAAACTGAAACGGGAGATACTGAAATTAAATATCACTTCTGTTTGATTAATAATATTTCAAGACTTCTAGCAAGACAACTCTCAAAAGATAAAGCCAAGAAATTTATATGCGATAGGTGTTTGAATTATTTTTCATCTCAGATGAAATTGAATGAACATTTTGAGATATGTAAAACATTAAATGATCAAAAAGCAACTTTTCCAAATTATGATTACGTTGAATTTAGAAATTTCGTTTATAAACAAAAATGTCCCTTTATTCTGTATGCAGACTTTGAGGCATTACTTAAGCAATGCAATAACAAAAAAAGTGAAAAATCGTTCAAGTATCAAGAACATGTGCCATATAGTGTAGGTTTTTATTTGAAATGCTCATTTAACGATAGTTTTTCACGTTATGATAGTTTTCGCGGTGAGACTTGCTCAGATTGGTTTGCTGATGAGATAGATAAAATAGCCTCATTTGTATATTCCAAAATTAAACATATTGAACCAATGACAGGTGCACCAGATGAAGTTGGTACACACTGTCATATTTGTGAATGTCGTTTTAACTCTAAAGATGTAATAGTTAGGGATCATGATCATTTCTCCTCTGAATTTAGGGGCTGGGCGCATCAACAATGTAACCTTAATTTTCGAAAGCTTTTTATTGTACCCATAGTGTTTCATAATTTATCTAATTACGACGCTCATTATTTAGTTGAATCTCTTTTACGTCGTGGTAGAATCACAACTTTTCACATCAATAAAGAAAAGTACATTTCATTTACATATTACCATCAGGAAACCAATCTCAGATTTAGGTTAATCGACTCATTTAAATTTATGGGAGCTAGTTTGGATGAATTAGCTTCTACTTTAATTCTAGATAATTTTAAAAACCTTAAAAAAGAATTTGGTCGTTTACGCGATGAGGAGTTTGAACTCCTCACAAGGAAGGGTACATTTTGTTATGATTATATGACAGATTGGGATAAGTTAAACGATACCGCACTACCATCAATAGATCAATTTTACAATAAATTGTCGGATGAAAATATTAACGAGAAAAGCTATCGTCATGCTCAGAACGTCTGTTTTCATGTACAAATCGCTGTATTCGCCTAATAATCTGATTTTGAATGTTTGCCAAACGTTCTGAGCATGACGATAGCTTTTCTCGTTAATATGTTCATCCGACAATTTATTGTAAAATTGATCGATTGATGGTAGTGCGGTATCGTTTAACTTATCCCAATCTGTCATATAATCATAACAAAATGTACCCTTCCTTGTGAGGAGTTCAAACTCCTCATCGCGTAAACGACCAAATTCTTTTTTAAGGTTTTTAAAATTATCTAGAATTAAAGTAGAAGCTAATTCATCCAAACTAGCTCCCATAAATTTAAATGAGTCGATAAACCTAAATCTGAGATTGGTTTCCTGATGGTAATATGTAAATGAAATGTACTTTTCTTTATTGATGTGTAAAGTTGTGATTCTACCACGACGTAAAAGAGATTCAACTAAATAATGAGCGTCGTAATTAGATAAATTATGAAACACTATGGGTACAATAAAAAGCTTTCGAAAATTAAGGTTACATTGTTGATGCGCCCAGCCCCTAAATTCAGAGGAGAAATGATCATGATCCCTAACTATTACATCTTTAGAGTTAAAACGACATTCACAAATATGACAGTGTGTACCAACTTCATCTGGTGCACCTGTCATTGGTTCAATATGTTTAATTTTGGAATATACAAATGAGGCTATTTTATCTATCTCATCAGCAAACCAATCTGAGCAAGTCTCACCGCGAAAACTATCATAACGTGAAAAACTATCGTTAAATGAGCATTTCAAATAAAAACCTACACTATATGGCACATGTTCTTGATACTTGAACGATTTTTCACTTATTTTGTTATTGCATTGCTTAAGTAATGCCTCAAAGTCTGCATACAGAATAAAGGGACATTTTTGTTTATAAACGAAATTTCTAAATTCAACGTAATCATAATTTGGAAAAGTTGCTTTTTGATCATTTAATGTTTTACATATCTCAAAATGTTCATTCAATTTCATCTGAGATGAAAAATAATTCAAACACCTATCGCATATAAATTTCTTGGCTTTATCTTTTGAGAGTTGTCTTGCTAGAAGTCTTGAAATATTATTAATCAAACAGAAGTGATATTTAATTTCAGTATCTCCCGTTTCAGTTTCCAAAGGCTCGGCGTCATAGTCGCTCAATTTCGGAGAATATTTGTCTTGAACAAGGAGTAAATTAACATGATTCTGGGCAATATGATGATGTGTGAGTCTCAACGGTAAAATTGTATAAAATGAACTCATTTCATTTTCTTTCAACTCTAAACCATATACATTCACCGAAATGTTGTTCATTTTTTCAAATTTTGTAATTTGAGATAATTTCATAGGTAGTTCTAAGCCAGTAGTTTTGAGAACACTAGCGTAAAAAGGATAGCTCGCGGTACGGTTTGAATTAATTCTGGCTGGATAAAGATAGCTAACAATACTCCAAAAAAACATGCATTATCGTTATTCTGAACGTTAACACATGCTTTGGTTTTTAAAATTTGATCCGGTAGTTTAATGTAAGATGACCCTCCATTTCCCATTTCATATTTATTTATGGCAATTTCTAGATGCATAATTTTGCTTAACACTTAATGTCAGTCACCATGGAAGAATTATTTAACGAAGTAATCGTGAGATACATTTTCATCACCCTATACTTATTCAGTTCACTTTTATTTTTGGCATTAATTCACTGTCTGAAATCATTGAAAAATGTTCTGTGTCCGAGTAGCAAATTTTTATTCGATAAAGAACACGTTAAATGCCTAAGTTGTGGACTAACTCTATTCTGCATGGAAAGTACTAGCAACCTCATGTGCAGCAAAATGAATGAGGAAAGAGATGCCCACATCATAGATGGTCGTAGATATTGTTACCCCCTTAAATGTATTGGTACAGACCCAAGTATAGATGTTGTGGATGGAAGGGCTTGTCTTATTTGTGAATCTTTTGGTTCTTGTAGATGTGCTTGTATACTGTATCAACATATGAGGAATAAAAAATAAAAAACAAAAAAAAATGTCAAAATAGTTTATTTACATTTTTTTATTTTTTCACAAACAATAAATCTAAAAATCAATATCACTATCTTCATCTCCTGAACATACAAATCTTTTGAAATTAGGTACTTCTACATAGCCGTGTATTGACTCATGAAGTCTATCACAACACTCATCTTTTTCATAAATGTCAAATAATACTTCACAAAAGTCTTAGTTACACCAATACACTCTTTTTCTAAATAGGTGATGAAGATTTGCAGACTTTATATACAAGTGTGTGTGGTCGCGAAAGCTAAATAACCCAGACTTGAATCCTGCCCTTTCAAATTCTTTCAAAAAAAATCTATAATGAATTTTGCAAAAGGTTAAATTAAATTCCTTGATGCTATAATAATTTCGCCACACACACACAGCTCTGCATTGTCATATTCATCGCCCCAATCAAGTTTACCAATAATATATGGTATAGCTTTATGGTTTGATACTATTCTAGGAGAAGAAAAAAGGGGTTCCTCTGGAAGTGGATTTTCTGTAATGCACACATCTGATTTTATTTGCTTCCACTTGGAAACGCTAAATTTCTTCAAAATTTCACGTGTTACATCTTTAGGTAACTTCAGACGGAACACATCAATTATTGAACTTACATTTTGAATGATTACATTTATTGCTGAACCTTGAAGTGAGCAAACTTGGAAAGGAATAACAAGGTTCAACGTGTGTTTTTGTTGATCAAAATTGTTCATTCTTAAAAGAAACATAAATTTTTTACTATTGCTGTGACGGTGGAGCCTTTGTTGACAGAAGTGAATAATGCCCCCAAGGCAACGTATCAAACGATGATGGAATAAAATATCGTTTATCATCATGTGCGCTTAATGCTATTCTTGATTGTTGAATTGAATAGAGTTTATGTGCAAAGGACATTATTGTATTCTGGTTTAATACAATCTTAGAATTTTGTTTGAGACAATTCTCATAATCATCGAAAGATAATTTATTTCTTACAACACAAGATTTTACTCCTTTTGATTTTTTCGTGACCTTTCCCCCTTGAACTTTAAAACTGTACATTTTAGCTCTCAAACCTGCAAAATGTGTAATAATTAATCCGTTAGTCTCGTCTTTCATTAAGCCAGGTACTTTTTTATTTACCAATGGAATATTGTGCACGTTATCCTTTGGGTAATCACTGGTATCGAAATGAGTGTGGCAATCATTTTTAATGAGTTCGTAGGGGTTACAACTACTAATTTCATAAAAAAAAGAATCTGTATCAATGTACATGATTTTACAACCCCCAGGACTTTTTAGCATCATGTAGTTATAATGGAAATTGTACATGCACACCTTTGATATGTCGAGAATGGCCGTACCTATGTATAGAGGTTTATTGAACAAAAGCTCATTCTTTTTAAGTTCAACGGCTAATAAATCTTCACCGAAAACTGTGCGACTATGGAATCTCGGAGATGCTATAAGATTTTTTGCTCCATATCGACCTTCATACTTATTAACTAAACGTACTACCCTGTGCAATCTGATATTCTCCATGGTCTTACCAAAAATTGAATTAGGGGCAAATTTGAATTGGTTTTTACCGAAATCGGTAGTTGCTTTTGCTCTTAATTCAGTATTAAGGTCTATATAGGGTTTCAGCCAGGGAGATTGCTGAAATTTCAAAACCTTTTTAATTTTTTTCAATTTCAATCCTAATTCAAGCACAGTTTTTGAATTACGATAATGAATTACGTAATCTTTTTTATCAGAGAGAGTACATAATAATTTTGGTAGCTTTGAACCAGGCGGAACACTGTGCTCTGGACACAACGGCAAGTCTTTATGCAAATCGTGTAGGTGTTGTGGGTACTGCAGGTGCACCTGAAGGATGTATCCTTCGGGACTATCATCAGGAATGGTTGTCACATCAACAGGCATATCACACCATTCAAAACCCCAAATGGCAGAAATTCTGCCATGGCGAAACCGTATAAATTATTAACATCTAGATAAAGCAAATACGACTCTGGCTTTGATATGTCATAATTATTCATTTGGGGGTTATTGGCTTCGGAAAACCTGTGCATGCAACAACTGATTCCACCCCATATACCCCGCTCCACAAACATGATCATATCAATATCTTTAAGTAATTGTAATTTACATTTTGTGTACTTCAGCATACAGTCCCAGCTGTAGTCAGGCATAGTGTAGTACCATGCCTGATCAAGCTTGTAAGTTTCTAAAGCAGTTTGTCTGAAATTTTCCATGACATCAGCAAGTAAAAGTACATGTGTTTTCATGTACAAATCACGGCGCAAATTCACATCATCACTTCTGAATATAACAATTATATTTGCATTATCGCGAATCAGATGTTTATTTATTGACACATATGTCTGACAAAGAAAAGCAACATCTATTTTTTATGTCTGCCCATAGAGTAATACGACTTGATTTTATCATCAAAGACGAATACAGAATTTTCTTTAGCCTCTGCGGTTTCTATAATATCATCATTTTCCCTAAAGCTGTGATAACCTATACCTTGGACGTTCTTTAAAACTTTTTCTAGCAGCTGATATTTAGGTTGATATAAACTTTTTGAGAATATATACATTTTCAAATCTTAACCCATTAGGATGAAGAAGTAAGGATAGAAGTGCGTTTGATTTTCCACAACCACTAGGACCTACTATTAAAAATCTGCAACTATGTGGAAATAAATCCCCATTTCTATTGAATTTTGATTGATCTTCGAAAATATCTAAATTTTCTACAGGTAGAGCACTGTGATGCTGCTCAATTCGCATCTTGATTAGATCTAATGAGTTTCAAGGGGTGTGGTGGATAAATATAAAGATAAATATATTTTTCAAGATATTTTATTGAGAACAACTCTTTTATTTTTTTTTACATGACATCGAAGATAGATGTTGAAATCTAGATTCATTACGGAAAACTGTAGAATACCAGATACATGATGATGATGATGATGCTGTGGTTCGGCGTCGCTGCAAGGAGAGCTTTTCAAATTGACTGATCATGTTTTTACGATCTTCGTAAGAATTAATTGCATCTTTGAGTAAAGTAAGTTCTCGTAAAAATTCATCTATGGTCATCTTTTCTGTGCAATTGTTTAATAAGAAATAACATTCCCAAGCCAATCGAATAGGTCTTTGCAGTTTGTCATGCTGCACATGCGTGGCACATTTCCATCATGATACATACACAACGGTTGCTGCATCATTAATTTTGGTGGTGGGGGATTGTAATGCTCCAGCTGCTGCAGATCAATAATCATGAATGGTAGACCCATGTCTAACAAATATTTTCTCTTTTGATCACCCTTTACATATACTTCATCTATATCTGAGAGTAATCTTCTGAAAATGGTACTAACATCGCGAAGTTCAACACTACCATAATTATATTTTAAACCGTGATAATTATTTTCCAACCATCTCGCTTGCTTCTGATCACGCACAGACAAAGATGAGAATTCTACCTCAGATTTCACTATAAAATGTGCAATTTGATTCCCTTTACTTATTATGCTTATCTCTTTCGGTTGAAAGTTACCATTAATAATGAAACCTTGAAAATCTACTACGGCTACTTTCATCTTGTTATTGCTACAGCTCATACTACACTGAATTCTCAAAAGTTCGTTAATTTCCTTACAATTTCACTGAGCGGATGGTACTCGATAACGTTATCGTGAACGATGATGCAATACGCTCTGGTTCATTACTGAAACAAGTCGAAATAGGGAAAAATTAAAAAACATTCATAATACAAAAGATGTGCAAAAACTTACTGTTTCTCAGATGTATAGTTTGATGATGTGTAACAAAATTATTTCGTTTGATACTTTTGCGACTGTTGTAAGGCTTGGAGAGTCTTGTATAAAACCAAAACGTGATTTGGTTGAAAATACTCTTTGTTGAAATATTTATACTTTTTCTTCGATGGTCTCAACTGGCAAGTTTTTTTTTTGTCGCGGAACCCAATAGGATAAAGCCTAATAATGAACGCACCAATGACAAAAAAAGCGTGTTCCAACCCAAATATTTTGTAGGAGCGTAATCTCGTGTATAAAACCAAAACGTAGAATGATTGAAAATACTCCCTGTTGAAATATTTATAGTTTTTCTTCGAGGGTCTAAACTAGCAAGTTTTTTTTCTCATGGGAATTCAGTCAGATAAAGTACCATAACATTATTGGAGAAAGCCCCAAAAAAACGCGTTATGACACGAATAGCATCTTTCCTTTCAACAAAACGTGTCTTAGTCGATGTTCCCTGGGGATTAACTTGCAACAGGTGATTTAATTATACCCCCCACAAACAAAACTATTAATATACCGGGATAGCCAGGATGGCTGAATGTACACGAATTTCAACAAAACGTGTTTAATCCATGTTCCTAGAATTTTAACCTATACCCCAAACAAAACTATCAATATATTGTAAGTCGAAATAGCCGAGTTGTCTAAATCAACTACTTTTGATTCACATATGCTTAGAAACGCGGGTTCAAATCCCAGCGACGTTTTTTTCATAACCCGCAATCCCTTCATTGAGTTGCATCTCGAAGATCTAGGTGGCGCTGACATCGTAAAGATCCCTACAAAAGTCATGGCGTCTTCGAAGTTCAAACTCTAGATGTCGTTGAACAAACTGTCATGGCGTCTTCATCGTAAAGCTCCCTTCAAACATAACCACCACCAAAAGAGCGCACAAAGCGCATCCACCATAAATAAATCAACCTATCATTCCGCCACCATCTAAACCAAATGTGAGGTTAGATCATATTGTGATCCAGAACCCGTGTTGACATAACTACTTATAGAAGACTACTTCAGAGATAATAATAATAATAATAATAATAACCATCTTTATTAGGCGAAAGTTTAGCTATAGCTATTCTTACACTTTTACCTATCTACAAAATGAACATATACACATACTCAGATTTCCAAAAAAATAAGGCTTACTATTCTTAAAATAGAGACAATAGAATAATATAAGCATTTACGACTAAATCCTCTGGGATGTGGAAACTTGGCCGAATAAAATTAAGTTTTTGATATGAAGTCGAAAGCCACTCATTGATCTGATCTTTATGTTACCATCGATGGAATTATAAATGTGGGGTGCCTGGTATGAAAATGAACTATTAAACTTTGCGGTATAATGACGAGGAATATCAATGTTTGACTGCTCTCTGATATTGACCGAGTGAATGTTATGTCTGAAATTTATTTTTCGGTATAAGTATGAAGGCTGTTTTAATTTAATTATTTTATGAACAAAGCACGTGAAGTGCAATTTTCTGCGACTATTCATGTTAAGCCATTTTAAACCATTTATGTAGCTCGAAGTTGGGACAGACCTCCTTAAATCCAGAACCAGACGGCAACACCGATTCTGCACCGATTGAATTCTGGATGAATCGAACTTATCGAGAAAAGGACCATACACTACATCGCAATAATCAAAGCACGACAACACGAGTTGATTACACAGCATCGACATAATAGAATCATAAAATCGGGGATAGTACCGCACAGATGCTCTATGGGAGTACCTCAAGGCTCTATTAAGGGACCACCCCTATGGAACGCCATGTATAACGGTGTAATTATGCTGCCATATGACCGGGCAGTACTGGCAGTGGGATACGCAGATGATTTGCTCTTCCTGGTGGAGGCAGAAAGAGAGGCGGATGTAAAGGATAGGGCGGAAAACACGCTACGCATGGCAGTACTTTGGATGAAGAGCAGAGGGCTGGAGATCGCGCCCCAAAAAACTGAGATGACCGTAATCAGGGGTCCTAGAAGCTCCAAATCCTTCGCGATAACGATAGAGGGAGAAGTGAGAATAAATGCTAAACCCACTCTCAAATACCTCGGAGTGATACTTGGGAAAAAGTTGAATTTTTCAGAACACGTTAACTACGTGGTAGAAAAGGCCTCCAAGAAGTGCGCGAAATTACAACGGATAATGCCAAACGTTAGAGGTCCAAGTTATTGTAGACGAAAACTCCTTTGTGGAGTTATACATAGTATTATCCTATACGCGGCACCAGCATGGAGAGAGGTGATAAAAGTGAAGAAGAACTGTGATAAACTAATTAGTACACAAAGAAAGGGTTTACTCAGGGCGGCAGCCGCATACAGGACGGTCTCAGCGGACGCAGTGCAGGTGATAGCGGGCTTTCCGCCGGTCGATCTGATGATCGGGGAGGGGTGTTTTCTTTTTAGGGTGGGGGGCCGCCTGTTGGGAAACAGGAGGATGGCCCGAGAGAGAACCTTCAGAGGCTGGCAGACTAGGTGGGAGAGGGAAAACGGGACGGCAGTCTGGACCAGGCGGCTGATAAAGCACATCAAACCGTGGATAACCTGTGCACATAGAACAACAAACTATTATTTCACCCAGTTCCTTTCTGGCCATGGATCATATGAAACCTTCACATATAGGATAGGAAAGACGACAGATGAACTGTGTCGGAGGTGTGCCTGCAAGGACAGCCCTGAACATGTTTTATATGAATGTACCCGATGGGCAAACGAGAGAGACATGTTAATTGGGAAGATAGGTAATTTGCCAGAGATCAGCCAGATTATACCCCGAATGATAGAATCTGAGGCATACTGGAGAAAAATGTTTGGTTTCATTACGGGAATAATGTGTAAGAAAGAGAGGGAGGATAGGGAGGCAGAAGAGGCCTCACGTTGAAGATGAAGATTATACCGGATTACGCACCTGAAGCTTACGGGCTTATCGCCTTTTCCAGGTGGCGAAAATATCCGGGGAAAGAGGAGGGTGGTTTAGTGGGTGCAAGTCCCACACGAATCCGCAGCACATAGAACATCTACTAGGCCCGCTGCGGAGAAGGCATTAGCTTCCCCCTACCTCAGGGCCGGTCATCAGGTGCGTAACCCGGTATGTGTCCCTCTACTGTGTCTCTCTGCTTTCTCTCTCTCTATCTTCCTTTTCTTTCCTCTCCATTATGAGGCATATGTAGTCATACATTCTGATCCAAGATTCACTGCTTTCGAGCATGCTCGGGATGATCTCTGACACCTCTGGCAAACCTCCTATCTCCCTCCTTAGAGTATCTCTCTCTGTGTTCCATCTCTCACAGTCATAGAACATATGTTCGGGGCTGTCCTGTTGGTTGCATGTTGTACATCGGTCCTCCTCTGTTTTCCCTATTTTCTTAGTGAATGTTCCGTAGGAGCCGTGGCCTGTGAGACACTGGGTGAAGTAATAATTTGTTCTTTTATGTTTGCTCTCTGCCCAATTTCTAAGATCTGAGATAAGTCTGATGCTGTTGTCCCCTCCTGAGACCATCTCTCCTGCCACTTCCTCAAAAGCATACTTCTTCAATCATTATGTCGATCGGTAAATCCGGAAATAACTTGTGCAGCTTCGGCTGATACCGTCCGGTATGCCAAGCATACCCTGAGCAATGGCTTTCTCTGGAGTGAGATCAAGGTTTTCTTGTATGTTGCTACTCTCATCACTTCCCTCCACACAGGTGCAGCATATATTATTGTTCCGTGTATTATGGAACATAAAGCTCGTCTTCTTATAATATCGGGGCCCGCCTATATTCGGCATCAGTTTGTAAAGGCATTCTGTTTTTCGATTTACTTTCTGAACAAGCTCATTTATGTGTCCTGCGAAGTCGAGATTTTTACGGAGAGTCACTCCCAGGTACTTTATTTCCTTGGTTTCATTAAGGTCTATTCCGTTCAGCGATATTTTAAGGTTTCTCTTCCTGGGTCCTCTAATGACCAATAGTTCGGACTTATGTATCGCAACTTCCAACTTTTTGCTCTTCATCCAGTTAATGATCTTTTCGAATGATCGGGCGATCTTCAATTTCACTTCTTCCTCTTTTTCTCCCTCGATCATCAGTAGCAGATCGTCTGCGTATGCGAGAGCCTCCACTCTCTCGTCGTATGGTAGTTCTAGTATATCGTCGTACGTTAGATCCCATACGGGTGGACCAACCATGGACCTTTGGGCAACTCCCATGGTGCATCTATGTCTCAGGTTTCCCATGACTATAAATCGGTCTTTGAAGTACTTCCTCATTATCCCTATCAGATAAAAGGAGACACCTTTGGTTTCCATAGCTTTTATAATATCACTCCATTGCACGCTGTTGAATGCGTTTTTAACATCAATGGTGACCATGACGAACCATCGTTTCTGCGAGGAGGTGATTTTCAGCTTGAGTTGGAGGATTGCTGTTGTTGTGGACCTTTTTGCCCTGAAACCGTGCTGGTTATCGGATAGGGCTTTTTCAGCCTCGATCTCTTCATTCAGTCTATTCGCTATTAGCTTTTCATATATCTTTCCGGCTACATTCAGTAGGCATATTGGTCTGTATGAAGATGGAAGGGTTAGATCTTTGCCTTGCTTTGGAATCAGTACGACTCTTGCTGTTTTCCAGCAGTCTGGAAACTCCGAGTTTTCAAGAAGACCGTTGTAATAATCAAGCATTCTTTGAGGGTCCGTAAGATAAGCCAGCTTCATAGTCTCTCCTGTAATACCATCTGGTCCGGGTGCTTTTTTGGGTTTCATGGAGCCTAAGGCTTGTCTCAGCTCTTCCTGTGTGAAAGGTTCGCCCGGTATTTTCTTCGAGTCATCTCCTGGGATAGGATTCCCCGAGTTTGGGAAAAGTGCTTGTAAGATTTTTTGGGCTTCATCTTGTGGTATTGTGTATGATAACGCTTGGTTTCTCAAATGGGCTGTCGCCAATCTGTATCCTTGACCCCATATGTCTTCTTCTAAATTACTGATTAGATAAGAGGAGACACCTTTGGTTTCCATAGCTTTTATAATATCACCCCATTGCACGCTGTTGAATGCGTTGTTGAAATGTTCACCCAACACGCACATATTTACTACGAGATTGAAACGACAAGGAGAACTAAAATCAACAGTGTGAGATCAGCTGGAATATAAAATGAAATTTTTATGGAGAAGCTCAAAGAAAAAAGCGGAAATTACTACGAAGATTTACGTTCTGCCAACAAAGAAGCCATCAACAGAAACGGAAGGAAAGTTATAACCGTGCCATACTGGTGGAGTCCTGAAATAGAAGAATACCGCGAAAACTATGTTTTCATTTTATATTCCAGCTGATCTCACACTGTTGATTTTAGTTCTCCTTGTCGTTTCAATCTCGTAGTAAATATGTGCGTGTTGGGTGAACATTTCAACAACGCATTCAACAGCGTGCAATGGGGTGATATTATAAAAGCTATGGAAACCAAAGGTGTCTCCTCTTATCTGATAGGGATAATGAGGAAGTACTTTGTAACATATCTGAATTTCCTACCCTGCAACAAAATAAAATGCACCGTTGCCAGACTCCATGGCTTCCAACTTTGCAACGTCTATTGTCGAAACGTGGAACTACGTTGAATGAACTTTTTGATATTATTTTATAATTCTATTGTAGCGGACGAAGTCCGCCTGAATACGTCTCTGGACTCTCTGATTCCGCATAGGAATTCTAGAAGCCTTCCAGAGACTATCTGGAGCGTTTTAGAAACAGAGCCGTATTGGGTATATAAAGACGCGCACGAGTGGGACGGAGTCAGTTAGTATCTGAGTAGAGCCGAATCGACTTGTGAATTCCAAGTAGTGAATATAAATCAGCATTATTAGCAAGTGTGTAAATAAATCAGTATTAGTTATTGTACATAAATTAGTGTGATCAGTTAGTGGTATTGTAAATAAATTAGACGTTTAAATTCAGCAGACAATTTGTTTGAACCCCGAGAACGTTACATTGGTGTCAGGTGTGGGGTCAATTGAACTGCTGTGCTAACTGAATTGTGGACTTCATTGTGGAACTTTTGAATGCCGACAACAAGATCGCAAAAGGAGAAAATGGACCAGGCGAGTATGGAATTTTTCAAGCAAGCCTTCGAACAAATGAGCTTGAAAATGGAAGAAAATTCTCGAGAAATGGGTTCAAAAATGGATAAAATGGAAAATAAGGTGGAAGAAAATTCTCGGGAAATGAGCTTGAAATTAGAAGAAAAAATGGATGAAATGGAAATGAAGGTGGAAGAAAAAATGAACAATTGCAACGAATTGGTGAGTCAAATTGCAAGTACATTGGATGAGAAAATGGAAACCATCAAAGAGGTAATAATAGATGAAGTCAATGAAAAATTTGATAAGGTTGACGAAAAATTTGAAGAATTCAATGAAAAATTTGATAAAGAAAAACTCGAAGACATATCAGAAATAATTGAACAGCATGCCAAGTTGATAGAGTCCCTGAAGAGAACATCACAGGGAAAAGAAACTCTAGCCTCACCATCCAATAACTTCGTGAAATCAGAAAACAACACAGAAAGTAGTAAAATGAAGATTAAACCTCCAACTTTTGACGGCAAAACACCTTGGTGCACGTACCAGAAGCAATTTGAAGCAGCAGCGAATGCCAATGGTTAGGGAGAGGAAGAGAAAGCGACAGCCTTGATTGTTGCACTGAGGGGAGATGCATTGAATATTTTTCAGACAGTTCCTGCAAGCCTACAAGGTAATTACGAGGCTTTGACAACTAAACTCCAAATGAGATATGGTGATGCACATCTCCAACAAGTGTATCACGCACAGATCAAGAGTCGCCAGCAGAGGAGTACAGAAACGTTGCAGGAATTTGAAGCAGATATAGCAAGGTTGGTAAGACTGGCATATCCTACAGTACCGGAGAGCTTCCTGGAACTGCTCGCTATCCAGACCTTTGTCGATGGTTTGAGAGATTTGAAAACCCAGCAGACACTACGATTAGCCCGACCCAAGACTCTGGATGACGCCCTGGCCGTTGCATTAGAGTTTGAAGCTGCCAAACAAGCTTCGCACATGATACACAGCAAGATGAGCCGCACTGTGGATGATTCCTCGGTCAGCGATGAAATTATAGAAGAGGTTCTATGCCGAGTTCGTCAAGAGCGACGGAAGAGAGGACTTAGATGCTGGAATTGTGGCGGAGAAGGACATATTCGGCGCTACTGCAAAGAGCCAGCTAAATGTCAGAAACGGGAATATAATTCTACTGTCAAACATCGTGCAGGAAAGATTCATGGCAACGCTAACGCATTATCTAGGAGACCATGTCCGTCAGATTGCAAGCACTGTAATAAAGTAGAAGAGAAAGAATTCTGCTTGAGAACGACCATCGTGGATACGGACTGGATGCCAGAATCCCTGAAGCGAGATCTAGAAAGTGACCCAGAATTGAAGATGCTGTTGTATTGGAAGATAAGCGGACAGAGACCAAGATGGGAAGAAGTGAGTCATCTGAATCCTAGGGTCAAGTCCTACTGGGCACAGTGGGATTCTATCATTTTGGAGGATGGACTGCTGAAGAGGTCGATCGAAAATGACGAAGGTACCGCAGCAAGGAAACAGCTGCTAATTCCCAGGAGTCGAGTGAGAGAGGTTTTAGAGAAATTACATGACGGAACTTCCGGTGGCCATTTCGGTATCAAAAAAACGCTAGAAAAGGTCAGAGAGCGTTTCTACTGGGTCAACTGCAAAGAAGATGTTAAAGACTGGTGCCGGAAATGCAGATTATGTGCCTCATCGAATGGCCCGAGGGGAAGTCGTAGAGCTCCAATGAAGCAGTATAACGTGGGGAGTCCTCTGGAACGAGTTGCCATCGATATTGCAGGTCCATTCCCCGAAACCGAAGATGGGAATAAGTACATACTGGTTGCGATGGATTATTTCACCAAATGGGTTGAAGCTTATGCTGTTCCGAATCAAGAGGCCTCGACAGTGGCGGATGTCCTGATTAAGGAGATGTTTAGCCGATTTGGTGTGCCTCCGAACTTCATTCGGATCAAGGATGAAACTTCGAGTCTAGCCTGTTCCAGAATGTATGCCAATTACTCGGAATCAAAAAGACAAGGACAACTGCGCTTCACCCACAGTCAGATGGCATGGTCGAAAGAATGAATAGAACTGTGGGAAAATATCTGGCTAAAGTAGTCTCTGATCACCAAAGAGACTGAGACAGGTATCTCCATCTGTTCACTATGGCCTACAGGTCGTCAGTGCAAGAATCGACTGGAGAGACACCAGCCTGTATTATGTTCGGCCGAGAAATAAGGTTGCCTTGTGACCTGGAGTTTGGATGCAAGCCTGGAGCGGAGATAGCTGGTGAGGACTACGCGAGCCTCTTGAAGGGTAGACTACATTACATCCATGAGAAGGTCAGACAGAACCTCCAAATAGCGAGCGACCGAATGAAGACTCGGTATGACAGCAAAGCTGCAGAGGGTGGTTTCAATGTGGGAGACCTAGTCTGGCTGTACAACCCCCAGAGGAAGAGGGGTTTATCACCTAAGCCCTAAGCTGCAGAAGGATTGGGAAGGGCCATACAGAGTAGTGAAACGAATCAACGATGTAGTGTACCGTATCCAGAGGCAAGAAACGTGTGGTCCATATAAATCGTCTAGGCAAATATGAGGCAGACTACGAAGAATATGACGAAACCCATCTGAGAAGAACGACTTTTCAGAAAGCGGGACATGAGGAGATGAGTTTCGACCTATTCATGGCAAACTACGGTGGAACCGGAAAGGCAAGATTCGGAGTTACCATCGAGCAACAGCAAGATCTCTTCTCTGTATCTGAAGATTATTCACTAGCCCATTGTGTCTCGGAAGACCTGCGTATGTCGAGAGGAATAGCATTCGTCTTCCGGAAGAAATTTGGCCGTGTACCAGAACTCCTGAAACAACATCCTCGTACTGGGAAAACGCTGAGGTTGGCTGATGGCCAGCGTTACCTCTTCTACCTGGTAACCAAGAGATTCTCCGACAACAAACCCAGCTACAAAAGTATGTGGGACACCCTGTTGCAGCTGAGAGACGAGCTCACCAAGTTGAAGGTGAAAAAGCTAGCTGTGCCAAAGTTGGGTTGTGGTCTAGATCAGCTCAACTGGAGAATCGTTAGAAGTATGCTTGAGGTCATTTTCCAAAGGACGGGAATGAAGATACTGGTTTGCAGTTTCAACCCGATCAGATATACGCCGAAGAAGAAGACAGTGGAATGCTATTTCGGACGACAGGGGTGCTGCAGAAACGGAGACGCCTGTAGATTCAGCCACACCATACATGGTGTTCGGGGACCGAACGTCTTAAGGAGGGGGCAGTGTAGCGGACGAAGTCCGCCTGAATACGTCTCTGGACTCTCTGATTCCGCGTAGGAATTCTAGAAGCCTTCCAGAGACTATCTGGAGCGTTCTAGAAACAGAGCCGTATTGGGTATATAAAGACGCGCACGAGTGGGACGGAGTCAGTTAGTATCTGAGTAGAGCCGAATCGACTTGTGAATTCCAAGTAGTGAATATAAATCAGCATTATTAGCAAGTGTGTAAATAAATCAGTATTAGTTATTGTACATAAATTAGTGTGATCAGTTAGTGGTATTGTAAATAAATTAGACGTTTAAATTCAGCAGACAATTTGTTTGAACCCCGAGAACGTTACACTATGAATGATGAATATTAGTACGACTTCAAGCAATACTTCAGGCAATTCGCATCTTTATAAATAGGAGATTTTAATCATATCGAAGATCCACCATGAAGTAAACTTGTTCTTCTGTGACCATCGAAGAAATACGATTCTGTGGAAGTAAAAATTAACCTCGGAAACGACAACGAATGGAGGGGCCTCTTTTGTTCACTCGGCGTGGGACGGTTTTCACTTTCTTTCTGGTATCACAATAGTGTTCCTTTGAAATGGAGTTCCTCTTCTAGGAATCCACCATTTTTTAGTATATTTTAAAGACGCTTCTTTGTTATCTGGTATGTACACGATCTCCATTTAAATAACTGTTTCATTTCACAGGATTTAATCTCATGTAAGCTTGTTCTATTTTATTATTGCATTTCTATTGAATATTGTGGAACTCTGTCCTGCTACCAACCCATTTGGAATATTCTTACACTGTTCGTAAGGCTACTGCACATTTACCTATTCACTCGACACTATGGTATAGGCATTTGGAGTTGTTGCTTTAAGTATAATATTTTACGTACAATAATCAATGGTTTGGAGGGCTAGGATAAACTGTTTATATCATCTGTGCCAAGGAGAATACCCCCCACAACAGTGGGTGTGCGACCTCCTCTGGAAGTTCTATAACGAACGTCTCCAGTAAACATAGCCTCGTCTTCGGGCCATGGCGAGCCAGGCAAGTGAAGGATTGCTTCGATCTGGTTCCACCGTTCATCAGTTAACAGGAAATATAAAGAGTTTATCGTCACTTCCAAACCAACGCGACTGCTAGGATCTCACATATAACACTTAGAAGGAAGGATTCTCACACTAGGAACTACAAGGATACTGCTTATGAATTTCATTAATAATCAGGTGACACACTCTATATGCCTATAACCTTTGGATGTATTGGATTCTGCTTTTTATCACAATTGTGCCAGTAATAACCTTACCAGAGTATAGGAAGCCCCATTTCATACATATCGCCAGTGCTCGTCGTATTAATAATTGTTCCATGGTTTGTAAACATATCATCTGTAATGCTAGAAGGTTTTTTGCTTTGAGTTTCAATTGATTCTCGTTCGTTTTTCCTTCATAGGCTATGGTTCCCCGAACTATGGCGCTGGACGAATAAAGGGCTCTTGTTCCACCTCTATGTCCAATCTAGTGTTTTATTTATCAATTTTACCTGATTATTTCCCATCCTATATTTCACTAATCTGAGTTATTACGAATCTGTATTACTACGACATAACATAGAGTTCTACCAATCTAGACGATCACATCACAAGCCAAAAATATAAGTATAAAACCCCCTTTAACGCAATTCTACCCTCAGCTCTTCAGAGCAGGGTTGTCCCTTTTCTCTTTTTCATAATGTTCCTAGGATTTACAAACTTGGAATGTAACAACTTCAAAGACCGATTTATAGTCATGGGAAACCTGAGACATAGATGCACCATGGGAGTTGCCCAAGGGTCCATGGTTGGTCCACCCGTATGGGATCTAACGTACGACGATATACTAGAACTACCATACGACGAGGGAGTGGAGGCTCTCGCATATGCAGACGATCTGCTACTGATGATCGAGGGAGAAAAAGAGGAAGAAGTGAAATTGAAGATCGCCCGATCATTCTCAGGAGGGGACAACAGCATCATGGACCCGCAGACTTATCCCAGATCTTAGAAATTGGGCAGAGAGCAAACATAAAAGAACAAATTATTACTTCACCCAGTTTCTCACAGGCCACGGCTCCTACGGAACATTCACTAAGAAAATAGGGAAAACAGAGGAGGACCGATGTACAACATGCAACCAACAGGACAGCCCCGAACATATGTTCTATGACTGTGAGAGATGGAACACAGAGAGAGATACTCTAAGGAGGGAGATAGGAGGTTTGCCAGAGGTGTCAGAGATCATCCCGAGCATGCTCGAAAGCAGTGAATCTTGGAACAGAATGTATGACTACATATGCCTCATAATGTAGAGGAAAGAAAAGGAAGATAGAGAGAGAGAAAGCAGAGAGACACAGTAGAGGGACACATACCGGGTTACGCACCTGATGACCGGGCCTTTCAGCCTTTTCCAGGTAGCGATGATACCCGGGGAAAGAGGAGGGTGGTTTAGTGGGTGCAAGTCCAACATAAATCCGCAGCATACACCACGATATCACAAACACCATAAGGCCCGCTGCGGACAAAGCATTATCTTCCCCCCACCTCAGGGCCGAAAAAAAAAGGTTAGGTTAGGTTCCCTCACTTGGGTAGCACCTTGTCGTGGTGCGAGGGCTTAAGTACCTGCGATGACTCTTTGGAGCTATGTCGGAGAGGGTCACCCATGCCGAACAGGAGCAGCAAAAACCAAGACTGCCCGCTCCCAATGGCAAGGCCAGACCCAGCTTTCGCCATTTCACTCAAAACATACTTACCTGTGTTCCCCTTCCGACGCTATTAGGTTATCCGAGGGCTAGGAGGTATCCTCATACTTACCTTTACCCTCCTCCTTTTCCTCTCCTTGATTGGATATTACGTTGACGATTCTGCTGTTTCTGGACCTTTTAGGGGATGTGTGCGTGCACTGCCCCGTTTCTCTTTCCGAAATGAACGAAAATAATGAGAACATAGTTACGGTGCAGGGGAGGGATACCCCAGTACCAGTCGGGAGCGGTTCCGAGGCAGGCCAAACTCGATCGAGATCCGACGACTGCCTCAAAAACTCAAACTCTGGTAGGAAACCAGGCCAGGATGCGAGCGATACTACTGGAATAGCAGACACGAACAAGGGGATAACCCTTGTGGGTAATAAAACTAACCAGGAAGGCAGCGTAGAGAAAAATGCTGAAAGTTCATCATCTGGTACCCATACAACTGATTCAAGCAAGGTCAGCCGGGAGGATGAGGTATTCAAGCCAAGAAGCAGTCTGAATAGGACCCCTCCGGGGATTAGAAGCAGGGTAAAATCAATGCCAAACGCAACCAAAAGGAAGTGGATGGATTTGCAGGAACATGAAGAGGGGATGTTGGTAATGATTATGTCAAAACTTGTTGATAGTGCGGAAGCCCTACAGAATATAGTGAAATCGTCATACAGGCCATCGGGGGAGTTGAAAAATATCAGCCTGGACATCCGAAAACAAACAGAGTTGCTCAGTAAGGAAAAACAGTCACGCGAAGAAAATGTCTTATTGCAAACCCACCTGGAAAGAGAGATTGGGGAGTTGAAAAGAAAACTACTAGAGTCGGAGGAAAGGCATGCAAGGGAAATAAACGCCCTCAAACAGAACCTGCGTAATTTCACAGATGCGTCCTTCAAACAAACTCATGGCACAGGTCAAAAATTGACGCTCTCAATAAATTACCGGAGGAGGATATCACCTTTGAACGTTTCAAAGAACTTGCAGAAATGAAATGGGAGGATACACTTCTCTCGAAGGTGGAAGTTATAGAAGGTAACCCCTTAAACACGGAGGATACTATTAAGAAGGTCGTTATGGTGGGGAATAGCGATCCAGGGATGAACAAATCCATCCAAAAAATGTACAAGGAGCGATTTCCGGAACTGCAACATCTAGAAGAAGATATAACTAGAAATGTTCACATGTGACAGAAGAAATAAAACACTTTCAAAGAGGAGTATTATTAGAGTAAAATATAAGGAGACACAGGAGGACGTCTGGCAGAAACTACATCAATTTTTGAAAGACGCAGGTACAGAAGAAGAGACCTTTGCATTTCATAAAGTGGAATGTCTAGACACCGAAAGACTGCAGAAGATGATACAGTGCGTCATGAACAAATCCAAAAAGAAGGTACTTCTGTACGTTCCTCCAGGATATAAACAAAATATCGACAGACAGCAACGAGAAAGAAATACATATGCACTTATGGTTCAATGCAAAGACGGAGAATACAGAGAAACGCTCAAGAATGTGAGAAATGCTTTCAAGGACTTACCTGCTTCAAAATCCAAACGTGGGATACGGAGCACAAAGGAAGGGAAAATGATCATAACCATAGACAAATCTGAAGATGTATCTAAGTCACTGTCAGAGGCTATGAATAACTTCAACAGCAACCTGAAATATAATATTTTGCGTGGAAATAAAAAGAAGGAAACATTACACATCAGAGGTATGGATGCGGAAACGACGAAGGAGGAGGTGAAAATAGCCTTAAAAGAAGCACTCGGAGAAGAAGATGACCAGAAAATTATGGTGGGAGAGCTGAGGCCTAATATGAATGACACACAAGCTGACACAGTGAGAGTCGAGGAGGGAACTTTCACCAAACTTAGTGGAAAAAGGAAAATAAGGATAGGGCTGGCAAAATGCCCAATTACAAAGAGGGTGGAGCTGATGCTCTGTAATACAGGGTGCGGCACGGAGGATGAATGGTTTTAAAAAAATAATAAAAGCGTTAATTTTTACTCAAAAACACATTTATTGACGGAATCAGATTCTCAAGGAAATAGCATTTGAGACAGTCAAGTGTGGAAAATCACATCAGGCATGTGGTGGCCGAAATCGGTGATGCAGTGCTGGAGGCGCTCTTGGAAGTTCGCGTAGACTCTCTCCAACATCGCTCTCTCAACTTGGGCAACTTCCACGCGAATAGCCCTTTTCAATTCGTCCAGAGTTCGGGGCTTGGTCTCGTATACTCTAGCCTTGACCATTAACGTCTTCGAAGAAGTAAGGGCCAATGATGCGAGTTTGCGATACAGCGCACCAAACCGTAACTTTTGGGCTGTGCAGCGGTCTTTCGTGTAAGTGTTGCGGATTTTCATTAGCCCAATAACGGCAATTCTGCCGGTTAACCATGCCGTTGAGGTGAAAGTGGGCTTCGTCACTCATGAACAAAATGAGGTTCTCATTTTGATCGATCAGTGCTTCCATCTCACGTGCGAAGTTCATTCGTTGTGCATAATCTCCGGGGTGTAACTGTTGCACAATGGCCAATTTGTAGGGGTGAAAGCGAAGATCCAACTGGTAAATAAATGCTAGGAACACACGAGTCTAACGGCACCTTCCCCACTTCTCTCGTCCTCAGTGGGGGAAAGTTATGCCCATCTGAAAAACGTCCGCCCTCCGTGCCGCACCTTGTAGATGTTGGGGATATGAGCATAAATTGGAAACATGTGAGGGCCCAGATCGAAGAGACGCATGCTACAAATGCGGAGAGAACGGACATGCAGCAAAAAGCTGCAATTCTGCGTACTATGCAATGAAAAAGACCACTACGCAGGATCGGGAAAATGTAGAGTTTTCAAAGAAGCCCTAGCAAGAGAAAAGAGAATACAGAAAGTGTATGAAGAAGATTTTGGGGTCGAAGCGGGGAAAGAAACGGACAACGAGGGACACGATGATAAAATGCAAACTGAATAACCCAATCGAAACGAGGGAGCATTTATACACGATGGCTTCCTTTATGTATTTTAGATGTCTTACATCGAAAGTGTGCGTTATTATACATGGGCTCTATACACCCACAAAATATATTTTAGCCTTATTTATTTGCTTACTAGCTGACCCGACAGACTTCGTCCTGTCAAAAAGATTTGTAATGTGGCAGTTTTTGTGCCTACGTATTTAAAAAAATTCTCCTGAACAGAACCGTCACCCTGGTGATAGGGCGTTGTGAATAAAAAATAATTAAATAAAACATATATAAGGATTTAAAAGTAAGTAATCGCTTTATTGTTAATCATGTGAATCATAATTATTATTATTATCATTGTAGTGCTTTGTGGTATACGATGTTTTTTGTTTGATTACCTGGCGCATAGATAAACAAATCTGATGGTTTTCCAACACGGGAACAGGCAACATACAATTGACCATGTGAGAAACATGGGTTTTCTAGATTAATACCACAAACACTTAATGATTGCCCCTGGGACTTGTTCATAGTCATAGCAAAAGCGAGCCGCACTGGAAACTGTAGTCGTTTAAACTCAAATGGCACATCAGTCGGAATCATTGGGATGCGCGGTATGAGAACATCTTCTCCTTTATACTTTCCTTTGAGTATAGTTGCTTCTATCACATTGTTTAGTAATTTTTTTATCGCTAACCGTGTACCGTTGCAAAGACGCGGTTGGTTGATATTTCGCAACATTATAACCACCGATCCAACCTTTAATTGAAGATTGTGAGGTGGCAATCCTGGCAAATCCAGCGAGTTTAAAAATTCCGGTGGATAGTTGACTACATCATCTTGATTAGTAGCCGAATCAACTGATTTATATATCCTCAATTCGCCTGTAATTTGTTCTTGAATTTTGAAATTTAATTCATTTACATCTATGTTTTTTGCAGCCAGTATAGCTCGTTCGCTCAACCAATCATGGTTTCTGTAATTTTGAGAAACATCTGGAAACACCTTCTGAATAAGTTCATCTTTTGATTGAGTTAACTGACAAAAACTTTGAGGAAAGTTAATGCAGCCAGTCAACATGTCTATAGGTAATTTGCCATTACCAATGTCAATGAGTTGTTTAGAGAATATGTTTCCAGATTGGTCATTTTGCAACTCGACACGCATATTCTTGCTTAAATGAAGTACTTTGACATGTTTCCACAAATTGGAGGACTTTAGACATGCATTGAGTTCATCAGCTGGCGTTGATCGTGGAATCACTGGCAATGTTTGACGAAAATCTCCTGCTAATAAAATCATTCCACCACCAAATCGGTTATTATTGCTCCGTAGATCTTTTAAGGTTCTGTCTAAAGCCTCCAAAGATTTTTTATGTGCCATCGTGCATTCATCCCAAACAATCAATTTACATTGCTGCAAAACCTTTGCCATTGCAGATTTCTTCGAAACGTTACAGGTTGGAGTTTCATTGCTTTGCATTTTCCCGAACTACATTTGTTGCCCCAAATGAAGTCATTTGAAAGCAATTGTTATATTGTTGGATATGTGTCAAAAAGTGTATAGAATCTGTTCCTATTCCTGAAACCAATGAGTACAATGGTTCTGGTGGTGGATCCAATGGTATCAATTTCACTTTACCATTTGCGCAACACAATCCATTGGCTTCGTTTTTGTATTTTAATGCCTTACAGTGTGAGCAAACCGAGTTCATAGAACCAATAACAACACATTGGTAGTTACTGTAGTCAATTGACACATCGTAACTGAAAGCAGCTCGATTCAAACTTGCGCGATTATTAGTTGAATGTCGCGCTCGCGCTTCACGCGTTTGTGATATCCGAATTCTTTCACGTTCATTTCCGTCGTCACGTTCTTGTGCAGTACGATTAGATCGGTAATTAGCTTGGTTTGTAGCATTTCTGGTTCTTCTACCTAAATTGCTTCGTCTTATAGGAGGCATATCAAATATAAATTATTTTTTCACTAATCACGAACTAAACAAACACTAACGAACTAAACACTCTGCAAAAAACACGATATACGAATTTGTTTCGTGTATCAGTTGACAAAAGCAAACTCAGTAGATTAGGTAACAGACAACTTTTTTTTTTTTTAATTTGATATGACTTGAAGTCAAATCCTTTTAAGCCGTACGAATTGTTTTGTTTATTTAAAATTTGGATATTAAAAATAATAAAACACTGTTGGTAACGCGATTTTTGTTTGACTGATGTAATGACGTGGAAACCAACGAACTAAAATACTTTGGTGTTACTCTCCGAAGCCAACTAAACTTCTCAGGTCATATCAACCAGCTGAAATAGAAAGTGAACAACAGAATAAAATGTTTAAACATCCTAATGCCGAATATTGGGGGCCCAGGGTACTGTAAGAGGAGAGCACTGTGCTCAGTTATCCATGGGACAATTTTGTATGCGGCACCAGTATGGAGGGAATCCCTCAAAATAAAAAAGCGTTGATTTCCCTTCAAAGGAAGCCACTCCTAAGAGTGTGTATGGCGTATAGGACGGAATCCACAGAGGCACTACAAGTGATATCGGGCTTTCCACCAGTCGACCTGATGATCGACGAAGCGTGCTTTCTATTCACCATAGGGAGCAGATTACCCGGAAATAGAAGAATGGCCAGGAAGAGGACCGTAAGGAAGTGGCAGGAGAGATGGGAACGGGGAGGCACAACCGCAGCCTGGACGAGAAGAATCATTCCGGATATCGCAAAATGGGTGAACTGCCAGCACAAAAAAACCAACTATTATCTGACTCAGTTTCTTGCGGCACACGGATCATTCGGTACCTTCACAAAAAGGATTGGGAAAACGGTAGAAGACCTATGTACCGTCTGTGGAGAACAGGACTCAGTGGAACATGATCGCAGATCCTGAGACATATAACAGCCTGTATGCATACATAACCGGTATAATGGAATTGAAAGAGAAAGAGGACAGAGAAAGTCAGGGATAGACAAGGCACATACTGGGTTACGCTCCTGAGGTACGGGCTTTTAAGCCTTTTCCAGGTGGCGATGATACCCGGGGAAAGAGGCGGGGGTTTAGTGAGGTGAAAGTCCCACACGACGCCGCAGCACACAACAAACCGATGACACCATGGTTTAGGCCTCGCTGCGGTAAGGCATTAGCTTCCCCCATCCCTCAGGGGCCGAAAAAAAAAAAAGGTTAGGTTAGGTTAGGTTAGGTTAGGTTCACCATTGATAGCAGGAAAGGAAAAGCGGACTACGTAGCATCTTTACTCAAAGATAAGATAAGAACAGTAGGTCGATCAAATAACAGGAAGATACTACATCTGAGAGGCTTGGACGAGGTGACCACGATAGAAGACATTGAGGAAGAAATACGAAAGTATGTGCACGATCCAGAAGAGAAAATAATAGTCAGGAATCTGAGACCACTGGAATTTGGGGGCCTCCAATCGGCTACCATTTCAGTGGAAGGAAGAACAGCTGAAACGCTGGTTAATATGGCTGAGCTGAGAATAGGCATATCTTACTGTAGGATCAAACTCAGAGTAGATGTCCCGACATGCTATCGATGCTGGGAGACTGGACACCTAGCGGCTACCTGCACTGAAACAGACCGAACAAAGCTCTGCAGAAACTGTGGTAGGGATGGACACGAAGCAGCCGTCTGTCCAAACACTCCTGAATGTCCGATATGTAACGGAGCGCAACATAGGGCAAAAACCCTTGTATGCCCAAAATACAAAGCGGAGATCGATACGCAACAGAGGAGCCAAAGAAAAGTGCAGCAATAAAAAGTAGCTCAGCCTAATCACACCATCATGTTTAGGCTAATGCAAGTAAACTTGGGAAGATCAAGAGCGGCCCATGACATTATGTGGGCGATGGCACTACAGAACGAAGTAGATATAATTATTATATCGGAGCCAAACAAAAAATTCTGCGCTACGGAGGGATGGATATCAGATAAAAATAAAGATGTAGCGATCGTTAGTAGGAACAAGAAGATAGAGGTTAGCAAAATTGAAATGAAAGAGGGTTATGTACACTTGGACCTAGAGGGCGTGCATTTGTTCGCGGTCTATATATCCCCCAACATAGGTGTCCAGTCGTTCAAGCTCAAAATGGACGAAATTTTTCACGAGGCCTCTAAATACAACGATATACTGGAGATGTGAACTCTAAGTCTCCGCTATGGGGCTCAAATATAGAAGACGCCAGAGGGGCCCATATAAACGAGTGGATGTTGCAGCTGAGGATGACCGCGGCGAACACAGGAGAACCGACATTCATAAGGGGCGGATCGAGAACACACATCGACACAACTATACCAACCGAAACCCTCAGCCACAAAATCAGAGATTGGAAGATAAAGCATAAGAACCCTTACACAAACCACGGCCACATTTACTTTGAATTCAAACAAAAACGCCAAGAGAAGGCAGAGAACGGTAAGAAATACTCATGGAACAGGCAGGGATTCAGAGATCTCATAAGAGAAATGGAAGAAGTTAGCAACGAAAACGTGGAAAAAACTTATCAGCAGTTTTTGAAAGCGTACGAAAGATCCCTCATCCCTACATCTACAGGAGATATTCAGAAAATCCCATACTGGTGGACCGATAGGATTTCAGAATTGAGAAAGGATTGTATAGCAAAAAGACGCCAGTATACCAGGCTAAAAAAGAGAACCGCGATTGGAAACGAAGTTCTAGAGAACTTACACCAAGAACTGAAAGAGAAAACCATAAATCTGCGACGGACTATAAACGAGTCGAAAAGACAAAGATGGGAGAGACTCCTAGAAGAACTGGAGGATGATATCTGGGGGGAGGGGTATCAAATAGCGCTTCGACACCTAAAAGGAAGAAATACACCTTTTTCTATAAGTAAGAAAGAGGGAAAAAAATACTGCGAGAACTGTTTCCGACTGCAAACGAAGACCTGACACGCTTTAGAAAAGAAGTAGAAAACCCGCAGCCCTTTACCGAAGAAGAACTGTGTAGGGCGATAAAGGCTATGAAAACGGGAAGGGCGCCAGGACCAGGACCATCTTCCCGTAGAGGCAATAAGAATAATTTACGAGGAAATGCCCGATCACATTCTGGGCATGATGAATAGTCTCCTGAGGCAACAACAGTTCCCTAAGGCATGGAAAACCGCTAGAACGATACTGATTCCGAAAAAGTCAAAGAACTCCTATCGACCAATAAGCCTCATAAACTCCTTCGCAAAACTGTTTGAGAGACTTATAGTCCATAGAATAACTGAGGAAATAGAGAACAAGAAATCAATATCCGAGCTCCAACATGGATTCAGAAAGACGAAATCAACGACAACGGCTATGATGTCGATCAAACAGAAAGTTAAGGAAAGTAAAAGTCCCTGGTGTGTGCTTGCCACGATCGATGTTAAGAATGCATTTAATACGGCCAGATGGGGGCGAGTACTGCAAGCACTCGTAGATATGAAAATAAGCGATTACCTTATTAACTGCATAAACGAATACTTTAAGGATCGATACGTGAATGCCGGTGACCTGGAACACAAATGCTCGATGGGAGTGCCGCAGGGATTGGTAGTAGGCCCCCTACTATGGAACGCCCAATATGACGGGGTGCTACGGCTGAAATACACAACAGGAGTTTTCCCACTAGCATTTGCGGATGACCTCGCGCTGTTGATTGAGGCGGAAAATGGCAACGAACTGAGGGAGAAAATAAGATCTTCTTTAGAGAAGATAACGACGTGGATGGAAAACCAAGGGCTCACAGTTGCTGGTGAAAAAACAGAAATATCGGTCCTGAAGGGACCAAGAAACACAGAAGACCTGAAGATCAATGTTGAAGGAACTGAAATAAGCCCAGTAAAAGAACTGAAATACTTGGGTGTTATTTTTCAAAAAAATATGAATTTTAGCGCACATGTGAGGGAAACTACAAGAAAAGCAAGCGAAAGAGTAGCGGCGATGATGAAAATCCTTCCTAACATACGAGGTCCCAGTTATTTGAAGAGGAGAGTTCTAGGCGAGGTCGTCAACAGTATACTACAGTATGCCGCACCGGTGTGGCGAGAAGCGCTCGCACACAAAAATCAAACCAAACAACTCGTAGCTGTCCAGAGAAAAGTTATGCTAAGAGTCATTTCAGGATATAGAACGGTATCCGCAGAGGCCGCGCAGGTCATAGCAGGCATGCCACCCATAGACCTTAAAATTAAAAAAAAATGCTTTCTGTATAAGATCGGAAGCAGATTGCCTGGAAACAGGAAAATGGCGGGAAAAAGAACACTGAGAATGTGGCAGCAGCGGTGGCAGCGAACAACTGAAACATCTAAGTGGACAAGGAAAATTATTCCAAATCTGGAAGATTGGATGAAATGCTCTCACAAGAGAACAAATTACTACTTTACGCAGTTCCTCACAGGCCATGGCTCGTTTGGGACGTTCACGAAAAGAATAGGAAAAACAGCAACAGACCTTTGCGAAAAATGCCTAGAAGTAGATAGTCCCGAGCACGTCGTCTACCACTGTGAAAGGTGGAAGTGCGAAAGAGAAAGATTGCGAGATAACATCGGGGAGTTACCGATCCCAGGCAATATATTAGCAAAAATGCTGGAGAGCAAGCACACTTCAGACAAATTATTCTCTTACATAGTGAGTATAATGGAGCGGAAGGAAAGGGAGGATAGGGCGGCAGAGCAAAATAGTTGAAGTGATGGCTACCTTGATGTGCAAGCAAGAGCTTATTCCAAGGCCTAGTGGGGGGAGGTAGGACGCCTGTTGTGGTTTTTTTTAGTCGGTCGGCGACGCCATCTAGCCAACCCGACATATCCTGCGACACGGGTCGTAGTCGAATCTGGTTGCAGATTTTTTACCACAACCGAAAAAAAAGGTTAGGTTAGGTTATGTTAGGTTAGGTTCCCCTGCGAGGTCATCACCTTGTCGTGGTGTACGGGCTTAAGTAATTGGAAGGAATCCTAAAAATTAATTTTAGGAGAACTTCCAATGAAAACTAAGAATGACCAATATACATGGCAACTATGGCTTAACTGGCCCCTCGAACCTGAGGATGGATCGGGGTAGACCCAGTGAGCAACGTTAGTACCCCATGTAACCCCATCCCACTCCCAAATATCCTCTCAGACAGCAAAGGTCTTAATTGACCAGGGGACACGGTGACTGCTTGGACGAGGAGTTACCATCAGTGTACCAAGACCCTCCGGGGATCTATACCTGTTGTTAATAGTTCCGTGAAATAAGTCAGGTGAAACTTCGGAACGATGGTCAGCTGCAGTCTCGCAGGTACTCACAATGTGAGACAGCGGTGGGACCTTATAGGGCGCGGGACGCTCCTCCTATCACCCAACAACTCCATGGGGAGGAGATACCGGTCGGCTCGAATGCGTGTACTGTCGAATTCTAATCGCATTGGAGACCCAGTAGTGCCCACGAAACAAGGTGTGATAGTAGTAGTCGGTGTCCTCCGGCTCTGCTATCGCGCCGAGGAGGAGGTTTCAGTTGGGTTGGAGTCCCACACGAATCCCAGCATTGAACCGCCCGCTGCGGAGAAGGCATGATGCTTTCCGCTTTCCTCAGGGCACAAAAAAAAAGGTTAGGTTAGGTTAGGTTCCCGTGAGGAGAGAAAACTCCCATCGGGCGCCACCCCAGGTGGCGGATAGGGGGATGCCTCCCAGATATGGGTGATACCGGGGAAATCAAATAACCAGGGCGCATATTCATATCCCACGTACCGTATCGCATTCCGAATTCACCCGAAGCCGAAGTAAACCGCAACAGTGCTCGCGATTTCGAACGTATTTTACGGATTGTATGGGATCGCTAAGAGAATCCTATCGCATTGTTATCAAAAAGAGTTTTTGAAGAAAATAAGCGCTAATTTTTTTTGCAAGTCGATGACTAAATAGTAAGAACGAAAATAGCCACGGAAGGGAAATTGAAATTGAGGTGACGTGTTTTGCGTAGATAATATTCCCATAGCAGCAATTCTAAAAATGATTGAATAAAAAAACGAGAGGCAATTACATCAAGACGTTCTTTAACTACAATTTAAAAAAAATCAAATCTGCAAATAAAATAGGAGAGTGAATATAATGAATTGGTAGGTGCAATTTCTGAATGGATAATATACTCGTCAACAATCAACATAAAGAATCATCATTTATTTGATGTACGGAAATAATTGTGAAAAGATGTTAATAATCTTAGAATATCATAACCAAAAAAAAATTCATATTTATGAATTCCTTTCACATAAAGCTAAGCTCATTTTCTTTTTCATTCAGGTAAAATAGGGTTACTCCTTACAAAATATTTTTTGTTATAACAATCTGAATCATCATTTGGACTGGGTTATTGGATGTTGTTAACTAGGTATTCCCATATTTAGTTCTGATATAAATAACTATTTGAGAAAGATGTGGAGTAATCTTTTTCATTGAACATAATTTTCGAAGAAATTCTGTCCACTTAATTTTTTGAATAGTCTTTCAATCATACCTACTATTAATTTCACAATTTTTTCCAATTAACGATGATCCTTATTTTTGTCTTCCGTATGTTGCACAACTGATCGCAATTAAGTGATATTCTTTTTTGATAACATTCTCCTTTTGACAACTTTTGAACTTCATAATTCTTCTAATAATTTTGTACATTGAGCTCAGTGATTCTTCTATTCAACGGCTTTTTACTTTGTGTATCTTTGCAACAGCAACGGGAAAATAATATGTACCCACAAAATTTAATTTGCTTGATAGCTATGTAAATTGAGATTAATTTTGTCAATTCGTTTCAGAAGTGCGAGGCCCAACTTATGAATGCAGCAAAAGTTACTCGGTCAATGACAACAACTATTAGAAAACCCCACGAAAAGTTTGAAAAAATACCATTTAAGAGATGATTTCGATCATTCTTTCCGCTTCTGTATAAAATCTATTCTGAATATACTTATTTCTTCATCTCGATAAATTCATAACCTGAAAGCATTCACTCTGTATGAGAGGTAGCCGTTATTATTCGTGAATATGGAAAAATGTAATCGTTATTATTTGAACAGAAAAAAATAAAAGATTCGGGGTACCATTATAACGTGTAATCCCAATTCATATTCCACGATTGATATCGCCAAATAAGATGCGATCACGCACGCGGTTTATCGCGTGAGCTTCGGCTGACTCCGAGCTGCGATACGGTACGTGGGATATGAATATGCAACCGGGGCGGACCAAATCTGCGCTGCCTTGCGCATAGAGGAACGGACCTCGAAGGCTAAAGGTTGATTCTCATTAGACGTGCCAGGAACCGAATCGGCAAGTGCAAGGCACATCCTCGGCGCTAGCAAGATTTCTTGAGGCCATTCTCACTTTCGTGCAAGCCAAGCGCTCGGCACCGAATCGGCAAAATATCTTTTTCATTGAGCATATGGTTTTTGTGTGGTTAACACACTGCAATAGGCTTGCCGTGTGTTAAGTAGGTTTCAGCTTTCTGAAAAGTGAAATGCTCCCGACTTCTACGTCAATAAAAATTGCTCTGTTGTTAGATGAGGAAGAGCTTGAAATGAACAATTCTAGAAAGAGAAAAAGACGTTTTTGGGTACATAAAATGCTAAAAAAACGAAATGAAGTAGGAGAATTTGCTACGTTGTACCCAGAACTTTTAGATGACCAGACAAAATTTTTCCAATATTATCGAATGTCTAGGGATGAGTTTGACAATTTATTGGACCAAATTAGGGAACCTCTTCAAAAACAGAACACAACCTTTCGTGAATCCATCTCACCTGTTCAAAAACTGGCGGTCTGCCTAAGGTAGGTATTTTTTTAATATTTTTTATTTTAGAAATTTTTTTATTCTCCATTAACAGAATTTGTATAAATAAATCGGAACCCAAAAACTAGCACACATACAACTCAAAAATTGCAACTTTGGTTAAACCTACAACATATTATATAATAAAATACAGAATATACTTAACATAATGTAATATAACTACTAAAAATTATTGTCTGTGGGAGAAAAATTGTCGTAATAAGACGAGGCGGATGATGATTGAGGTACCGAGACACTTGATGGTGGACGAGATGCCATTGGGATTACTGAAGCAGGTGACTGTGTTGAAGGTAGTGGCTGATATTGAAATTGTTGAAATTGCGAATTTATTTGGGGCTGTATATTAGGTTGTCCATTGCTATGGAAATAAGTTGAATGTGTGGGAATATGCGAAGAAATCTGTTGGCTGATATATCTACCTTCAATATCTGAAACAATCTTGAATATTTCTTTTTTTGCAAGATATTTGTCTGTGGGTGAAAATTTCTTTACGGTAGCTTTAGTGCCGTCAAAAAAGTGATCCAACTCATCTCTTTCAGCACTTGTTTTTTTTCGTTCTCCAGTATTTACTTCATAAGAGTGCCACTTGCTGTCTGATTTGAAGTGAATGTCCTAATATCTGGGTGATCCATAATGGGTAAAAGAAAACTCTACCAGATAAATAACTTAGGTGATTATTAATACCTCAACATGTTTCGAGCTCTATGAAGCTCATCTTCAGGAGTAATCACACATAAGTGAAGCTGAAAACAAATTGAGAAAACATAAAAAAAGCTCAAAAAAACAAAGCAAAGCACAAAAACAACCACAAAAATGAAAAAACAATGTAACTTAACGAGCAAAATGACATGATGGAATAATAAAATGAAACAGATTGAACAAAAACTGGTTAAAGAGTAAAGTTGGGCGAAAATGGTCAGTACAAAATAGTAAAAGTACAATAAAATAAAATCTGTAAAAGGTCATTAGCATTAAAAAGGTGAACAGAATATCTATGCAAAAAGGTAGAATGTCATGAAAAACTCACATTAAAATCTTCAAGCACGATTCACAGGAAAATTGTCGGAGTCATGTAGATGATTAAAATTGATTCCTCTCGGATATTCCAACTGAAAAGGGGTGGCTTAAAGCACGAAACAAATATACTACAAATATAAATGAACAAAGAAACGAACAAACATGACGAAAACCAAGAGAAGGGGGGGGGGAGTCTGAAACATCAAATATAATAAAATTCCAACTCTCATGCCATCTAGTTGTCCAAGAATGAAACTAGTCCCATATAGGTGATAAAAGACAAAGGGAACCACAAACCCGTGACCGCAACAAACGAAACAACAAAACAATCAAATGAGATCGAACAACAAAGACTCAACGTTAAACTCAATACCAGTTCTATTCAGCAGATCGACGTCTGAGTTCCTTGAATATTTACTAATGTACATACCTTCTAAAATCATTTGTCTGACACCAAAATTGCAGTGATATAAGATCCTGGAATTAATGGATCTATCAAAGGGGTGACTTGTGTCTCTCAGATGTACACCAAACGCTGAGCTGTCATTCAAAAAATTCGTTCTGCTCCTCAAATGTTCGGTCACTCTAGTGGACAGAGCTCTACCCGTTCTTCCCACATACACCGATCCACAATCACTCGATCCACATTCTAAGATATAAACTCCAGAACAATTTAGAGGATCGAGTTTATCTTTATTTTTCACCAGGTGAGATTGTAAAGTGTTGCCGCTTTTAAAGGAAAAAATTATATTATCTTTCTTCAGTACGTTCATGATCGAGTAGGTAATATTCCCGCAGAAATTCATTGGAATATACAGAGTGACATTTGTCTCATGAGGTGTGTTAGAATGACCAATAGGAGAAACAGGTGAGGCGTCAACACGGATGTTGGAATCATTAGGAGCAGGTGTAACCCTAAGTTGTTCAGCTAACCATTTCTGAGAAAACCTATTGAAGAACCTATCAACGAAACCGACAGTATAGCCATTGTTCAACGCTATCTGCTTAATATTGAGCAACTCTTTAGTAAAATTAATTGGCGATAAAGGTATGCTAAATAAACGGCGGAAGAGGAAATTAAAAGACGCTAACTTATGTGAGTAATGATGGAATGAATCCTGAGATATAATATGATCGGTCTGGGTAGGCTTTCTAAAGATGTCGAATTCAATCCTGTCATTCAATCTGATCAACTTTAAATCGAGAAAACTCAACACAGAGTCTCTCTCAACCTCAATGGTGAACCTTATGTTGTTATGCAGACCATTAAGCCAAGTCAAAAAAGAATCCAACTCGACATCATCTCCCACCCAAACCACCACGATATCATCAACATATCTTGCGTAAAATTTTATCCTACTTAAATAGGAACTATTCGATCCAAATAACAGCGTCAACTCGAAAAACCTCATGAAGATTTCGGATAGAGGGGGTGAAAGCGGGTTACCCATCGGAAGACCATCCTTCTGTACAAAAATTGTATTATCAAAAGCAAAGTAGTTCTGATCAATACATAATTTAACAAGTGAAAACAAAGACTCACAAACATCATCATTAAGGGACGAAGAAACGAGTAGATCTTTCAGTATATCAAGTGTCTGTGAAACTGGGATATTTGTGAACAAATTCTGCACATCGAACGAAACCAATCTACAACTCTGATCGAGTGGCACCTCTCGAATCCTTTCAACAAATTCAATGTTGTTCTTTACTGAATAGGGAGATAAGTAATTGATGTTCTTAACTAAAAAATCTGTGAGAAACTTAGCTAATTTATGAGAAATACTCCCAAAATACGAGACAACTGGTCTGATTGGAACATCGGTTTTATGCAATTTAGGCAAACCATACAGTCTCGGGACATGGTAATTCATTGGCAACAAAATTTTATAGTTGTCCTTTAAAACCGGAGCAAAATTTTCGAAAGTGTTCTTAAATTTACTATAACATTGCTTCAGCGAGCCTTTGAATTCAACAATACCATTCTCACCCAAAAAGGCAACCACCTTGGCGACATAAACAGAACGATCCATAGCGACTACACAGTGACCCTTATCAGCTTTCGTCAAAAAAATGTCCTGTTGCCTGATTTTACGTTTCAAATTCCTAACCACGCTAACAAAAGGATGAGTAAAGCAAGCACCCTTCTTGAACCCTTCAATTAAGCGATAAACAAGACTTCTGACTACAGTGCAATTTTCATATTTTACTCTTCTAAGCGCAAATTCTACATCACAAACAAGAGACCAAACTACTGAACGCTTATCAGGGGGAAGTGAGAACTTAAGACCTTTATTGAGTATGTTAGTTTCCTCTGGTGAAAATTCACAAGACGAAAGATTCACAAACCTATCTTGAAAAACATGATCACTAAACCTTTGATCGAAACGATTCTCGTAGTCTCTAATTCGCGTATGCTTAAGTCTAAGTAACTTACTCAACAATTTCTTCCTCTTAAAATCTTCAAAGAACTTAAACCTCAAGTTAGAGGTCTCAACAAAATCACTAAAATCTCTAGGTGACATTCTACCTTTCATCACATTCAAAACTAAGTCTAACTTTAACTTTACATGAAATAACTTGGAAAAAGCTTTTTTACGTTCTCTCCTGATGACAGTGTTCTTGAATCTTCTCGTCAGGCTACTAAAACACCATTGTCTGTCGTTGAACAAATTCGTAACGAACTTCGGGTGAAGATCTTCTCTAATGCACGCAGAAAGGAACCATATTCTGAGACCAAGTAACACTGAGCTCCTATACAACCTCCTATGTGAATTGAGGACGTAAGCCAGTCTCGCTGTGTATAGATTTGAAGTGAATGTCCTAATATCTGGGTGATCCATAATGGGTAAAAGAAAACTCTACCAGATAAATAACTTAGGTGATTATTAATACCTCAACATGTTTCGAGCTCTATGAATATTAGGACATTCACTTCAAATCTATACACAGCGAGACTGGCTTACGTCCTCAATTCACATAGGAGGTTGTATAGGAGCTCAGTGTTACTTGGTCTCAGAATATGGTTCCTTTCTGCGTGCATTAGAGAAGATCTTCACCCGAAGTTCGTTACGAATTTGTTCAACGACAGACAATGGTGTTTTAGTAGCCTGACGAGAAGATTCAAGAACACTGTCATCAGGAGAGAACGTAAAAAAGCTTTTTCCAAGTTATTTCATGTAAAGTTAAAGTTAGACTTAGTTTTGAATGTGATGAAAGGTAGAATGTCACCTAGAGATTTTAGTGATTTTGTTGAGACCTCTAACTTGAGGTTTAAGTTCTTTGAAGATTTTAAGAGGAAGAAATTGTTGAGTAAGTTACTTAGACTTAAGCATACGCGAATTAGAGACTACGAGAATCGTTTCGATCAAAGGTTTAGTGATCATGTTTTTCAAGATAGGTTTGTGAATCTTTCGTCTTGTGAATTTTCACCAGAGGAAACTAACATACTCAATAAAGGTCTTAAGTTCTCACTTCCCCCTGATAAGCGTTCAGTAGTTTGGTCTCTTGTTTGTGATGTAGAATTTGCGCTTAGAAGAGTAAAATATGAAAATTGCACTGTAGTCAGAAGTCTTGTTTATCGCTTAATTGAAGGGTTCAAGAAGGGTGCTTGCTTTACTCATCCTTTTGTTAGCGTGGTTAGGAATTTGAAACGTAAAATCAGGCAACAGGACATTTTTTTGACGAAAGCTGATAAGGGTCACTGTGTAGTCGCTATGGATCGTTCTGTTTATGTCGCCAAGGTGGTTGCCTTTTTGGGTGAGAATGGTATTGTTGAATTCAAAGGCTCGCTGAAGCAATGTTATAGTAAATTTAAGAACACTTTCGAAAATTTTGCTCCGGTTTTAAAGGACAACTATAAAATTTTGTTGCCAATGAATTACCATGTCCCGAGACTGTATGGTTTGCCTAAATTGCATAAAACCGATGTTCCAATCAGACCAGTTGTCTCGTATTTTGGGAGTATTTCTCATAAATTAGCTAAGTTTCTCACAGATTTTTTAGTTAAGAACATCAATTACTTATCTCCCTATTCAGTAAAGAACAACATTGAATTTGTTGAAAGGATTCGAGAGGTGCCACTCGATCAGAGTTGTAGATTGGTTTCGTTCGATGTGCAGAATTTGTTCACAAATATCCCAGTTTCACAGACACTTGATATACTGAAAGATCTACTCGTTTCTTCGTCCCTTAATGATGATGTTTGTGAGTCTTTGTTTTCACTTGTTAAATTATGTATTGATCAGAACTACTTTGCTTTTGATAATACAATTTTTGTACAGAAGGATGGTCTTCCGATGGGTAACCCGCTTTCACCCCCTCTATCCGAAATCTTCATGAGGTTTTTCGAGTTGACGCTGTTATTTGGATCGAATAGTTCCTATTTAAGTAGGATAAAATTTTACGCAAGATATGTTGATGATATCGTGGTGGTTTGGGTGGGAGATGATGTCGAGTTGGATTCTTTTTTGACTTGGCTTAATGGTCTGCATAACAACATAAGGTTCACCATTGAGGTTGAGAGAGACTCTGTGTTGAGTTTTCTCGATTTAAAGTTGATCAGATTGAATGACAGGATTGAATTCGACATCTTTAGAAAGCCTACCCAGACCGATCATATTATATCTCAGGATTCATTCCATCATTACTCACATAAGTTAGCGTCTTTTAATTTCCTCTTCCGCCGTTTATTTAGCATACCTTTATCGCCAATTAATTTTACTAAAGAGTTGCTCAATATTAAGCAGATAGCGTTGAACAATGGCTATACTGTCGGTTTCGTTGATAGGTTCTTCAATAGGTTTTCTCAGAAATGGTTAGCTGAACAACTAAGGGTTACACCTGCTCCTAATGATTCCAACATCCGTGTTGACGCCTCACCTGTTTCTCCTATTGGTCATTCTAACACACCTCATGAGACAAATGTCACTCTGTATATTCCAATGAATTTCTGCGGGAATATTACCTACTCGATCATGAACGTACTGAAGAAAGATAATATAATTTTTTCCTTTAAAAGCGGCAACACTTTACAATCTCACCTGGTGAAAAATAAAGATAAACTCGATCCTCTAAATTGTTCTGGAGTTTATATCTTAGAATGTGGATCGAGTGATTGTGGATCGGTGTATGTGGGAAGAACGGGTAGAGCTCTGTCCACTAGAGTGACCGAACATTTGAGGAGCAGAACGAATTTTTTGAATGACAGCTCAGCGTTTGGTGTACATCTGAGAGACACAAGTCACCCCTTTGATAGATCCATTAATTCCAGGATCTTATATCACTGCAATTTTGGTGTCAGACAAATGATTTTAGAAGGTATGTACATTAGTAAATATTCAAGGAACTCAGACGTCGATCTGCTGAATAGAACTGGTATTGAGTTTAACGTTGAGTCTTTGTTGTTCGATCTCATTTGATTGTTTTGTTGTTTCGTTTGTTGCGGTCACGGGTTTGCGGTTCCCTTTGTCTTTTATCACCTATATGGGACTAGTTTCATTCTTGGACAACTAGATGGCATGAGAGTTGGAATTTTATTATATTTGATGTTTCAGACTCCCCCCCCCTTCTCTTGGTTTTCGTCATGTTTGTTCGTTTCTTTGTTCATTTATATTTGTAGTATATTTGTTTCGTGCTTTAAGCCACCCCTTTTCAGTTGGAATATCCGAGAGGAATCAATTTTAATCATCTACATGACTCCGACAATTTTCCTGTGAATCGTGCTTGAAGATTTTAATGTGAGTTTTTCATGACATTCTACCTTTTTGCATAGATATTCTGTTCACCTTTTTAATGCTAATGACCTTTTACAGATTTTATTTTATTGTACTTTTACTATTTTGTACTGACCATTTTCGCCCAACTTTACTCTTTAACCAGTTTTTGTTCAATCTGTTTCATTTTATTATTCCATCATGTCATTTTGCTCGTTAAGTTACATTGTTTTTTCATTTTTGTGGTTGTTTTTGTGCTTTGCTTTGTTTTTTGAGCTTTTTTTATGTTTTCTCAATTTGTTTTCAGCTTCACTTATGTGTGATTACTCCTGAAGATGAGCTTCATAGAGCTCGAAACATGTTGAGGTATTAATAATCACCTAAGTTATTTATCTGGTAGAGTTTTCTTTTACCCATTATGCTGTCTGATTAGTTGCATTGGAATTATTAGCCTTCTTTTGTACCGGTTTTCTTTTTTTCGACGGCAATTGTAGTATGTCAACAGAGGTAACTTCAGGCACATTAAGATTATCGGTGTTTGACATATCATGATTTTGGCTTAAATTTTCATCCTCGGTATCCGTACTAACATTTGAAGTTTCATTTACAATAGAGGTCAGTCGTTGCTTATCTTTCATGTGTGGCCTGAGAAATTCCAATTGATCCTCATATTTCCATTTTGACCTTATATCAGCTGATTGTCCTGTGGTCTTCTTGGACTTAATGACCTTCCTATATTGGCCACGAATTGATTCCCAGCGATGCTTGCATTGTTGTCCATCTGAAATTATATTATGTAAATAGTGCTGAAAATTGTTTATACTTATTGTTCAAGACCGAAACCGAGTTAGTTTACTATTTATTTTTTTTACAGATTTCTAGCCACTGGAGATTATTATCAAACGATAGCTTTCAGTTACCGCTTAGTACAGTATTCTACTGTACACGCCATAGTCCAAGAAGTATGCAATGCAATACTTAACAAGCTGTTGAGAGTTTACATCCCCACGCCTCAAAGAAACGACTGGGAACATATTTCTCAAAGATTTTGGACTGCTTGGAATTTTCCTAATTGTTTAGGAGCTTTAGACGGCAAGCACATTGAAATTGTAGCACCTGCTAATAGTGGTTCCAATTATTTTAATTACAAAAAAACGTTTTCGGTTGTCCTACTTGCACTGGTCGATGCAACTTATAAATTTATAGCTGTAGATATAGGATCCTACGGAAAAAACAGCGATGGAGGCATTTTGGCGAATTCTAGACTGGGGGATCAGTTAGCAAACGGCACCTTGCAAGTACCTCCCAATAAAAACTTACCAGAAACAGATATTGTAGCACCCTATGTAATTTTGGGAGATTCAGCCTTTCCACTCAAAACCTATCTTTTGATGCCTTTTTCTCAGGTCCAAACACTGAATGATGTTGAGAAACGCGTATTTAATTACCGCCATTGTCCTGCAAGACGTGTAGTCGAAAATGCATTTGGCATTTTAGCTCAACGCTTTCGTATATACTTTAGAAAAATTAATTCGAAACCTGGTTATGTCGAAACTATTATTCTAACAACATGCATACTACATAATTATCTACGTAGCAACAACGTAAACATACTAGAAGAGGGCAGATCTGTGGACAATAATGAATGTATACTGAGAAATCTACCGGGACAGGGAGGTAATGCACAACAAGCAGCGTTTAATACCAGAGAATTATTTACCAGATTTTTTAATTCAGAGGCCGGATCTGTGCCTTGGCAATATGAAAAAGTATAGTCACCTAGGTACTTATTATACTTTTAAGAAAAAATAATATTTCGTTTAATGTGTATTCATAGAATAATATATATTTAATAAAAACACTTACCTTTTTGTAATTTTGTGTTAATTGTGTTCCATAATGTGTTTTTATACATACTGTCAGCGTATCTTTTATTAGAGAAATCATATAGAGCTTCATTTTCTCTAACATATTCGATAAGGATTTCATCTTCTTCTAATGAAAAAGTGTCCTTCTGACGAGACGACATATTCACTCTTGTCACCACTACACTCCCAAAATCCTAGTAACGCAAATACTACCAAGCCGGTAACGTATTCACACTTGTCTGAACCTGCACCTAACATGCTCGGCAAATATTGTTTCAGAAGAACCCCGCGGGCAGAGGCCGTCGCTTGCCGAGACGTTGCCGGCATAATGTGAATTTAACCTAACAAAAACCATATGATCAATGAAAAAGATATTTTGCCAATTCGGTGCCTTGCCTGTGCCGAGCGCGTGGCTTGCACGAAAGTGAGAATTGGCCTTAAGGGAAGGAAAACCCCTAGAGAAAACCATCATACCGTAAGCCTGACCTAGTCATGTCTTAGGATGGCCCGGGGCCGCTTGCCTTAACCGGCCGGCGACACTAGGAGAATCCTCTATAAGAAACCCCCACCGAAAAGTCTTGGAAACCGTGGATGCTGAATAGGTGGTGTCTCCAGATCGAGACACTGGCAGGAGGGGAAACTCCTGCTCCTAATGAACCACCTCTTGGGTAACTGGGTGCCCCCCAGAGTACTAGTTAACCCTTAACGGGATATAGGACCGCTGTCTCGTCGGACGTATACTTGTGCCTAGTTCGTGGGAACAAATATGGAAGAAGCTAAATCAAATAAAAAGAAAAGCAGAGAGACACAGGAAGATGAAAGGAGTCAGACTCCGGATATAGATAGGTTATCGGTTGTAAACACGAACCAAGCTCTAGATAACAGCGCGAGCCCCAATCAAGTTGTTAAGCTGGAAAACTGTACGAGAAACTTCAGGTGAATAGGCTTAACAACGAGATGGAGGAGAAATCAATACTATCCAATAGGCAACACGGCTTTAGAACAGGGAAGTCGACGACTACAGCTATATTAGAACTGAAGACACAAATCGGAACGTCGACAAAGAAGTGGTATGTGTTGATGACTGTCGACGTAAAGAACGCTTTTAACTCCATACCATGGGGGAGCATCATCGAGGCCATGGAGAACAAGGGCATATCTCCATATCTGATAAGGATAATGAGAAAATATTTCAGCGAAAGACTGTAACGTTCCGTTTGCATTTTATTCAAATTTGTTTCAATTCCCGCTCAGATTGTTAACGTGTTGTGATTTGTCGATATATGTGCCACTATAAATTGCATATTGGATGACGACATGCGTAAGGTACCATATTATCTAGGTACATATGATTCTCATTCCTTTTGAATTAGGAACGCTAATGAATGAAGACGTCGTTAGCCTATAGTGAATTTTATAGTTGGTTTTTCTTGAGATAAATATCTTCAGTGTTCGATTTGTTGGAAATCGAAAATTTCCGTGATATATCTGGATGTTGAGGGTAAGATATAATTTTTGTCAATCGTTTTGTGTTCATTTTTTTATGCTATTTTTTTTATCGCCATTTTGTTGTCGATGGAAACCGTTGTACTGCCGTCTTCATTTTTCGATATTTCACATCCTGAATTATATTAAGATTTTTTTTATTTGTTCAACACAAACCACTGACGACAGAGCAATGTATTTTTGAGTGAAACTTATATTAATTCACATGAATTAATACATAGGTCCTCCGGCTGCTCCAGCTGTTCCTGATACTCTTGCTGCTCCTCCTCATTTCTCGTTCCTCACAACTTCGCTGTGGCATCATTCTCCATCCACACCGTGTGTCCAGAAAGGATTGGGAAAAATATATACGTCGATAGATTGAAATTACCAGATCGCCCCTGCATACCCAGCCACTAGTGCTGAGACCAAGCCATTTGATCGAAGGTAACCTGTTGAGTTCCACATCAGGATTCCCTTCAACGCCGATTCAAGGACTTATCTCCGTATTTCAACCACTTATTCATAAATTATATTTTTTTCTTCAACAATTTCAAGATCATATGCATTTGTAAGAAGACGTTTAATGCATGGAAACTCGTAAATTTTTGATTCACTTTGAATATAGTAGGGTGAAATCTACTGTTGAGCGGATATTGACATTGATTATATCTATGATGGTTTTAATATATGTTTGAAAGTGATGTGTTTTATTCTGTGAATAGTATTCGTGGTCAGAGACCTCAATATCGGTGAGCCCACCCTGAGATATCTTAAAAAAAGAAAATAAGCTCTAAGCAAATTTCATTACAAGACACATCAAGATTAAAAGAATTAGACACAAGTGCACGATGGGGGTGGTGCAGGGGTCAAATGTTGGACCGCCAGTGTGGAACCTGACCTGCAACGAGGTTTTGGAGCTACCATATCGGGAGGGGGTGCAAACGCTTGCGTTTGCGGATGACCTTCTCTTTATGGTTGGGGGAGATACTGAAGAAGAGATCAAAAGTAAGCTGGCGGACTCCTTCAATATGATGCTAGACTGGATGACGAGAAAGCAGCTAGAAATAGCTACTCACAAGACAGAGATTTTAGTCATGAAGGGCCCAAGAAAGAGAACTCGCATGGTAGTGTCATTAAATCGCACGATGGTGGAATAAACCAACGAACTAAAATACTTGGGTGTTACACTCCGAAGCCAACTAAACTTCTCAGGTCATATCAACCAGCTGAAACAGAAAGTGAACAACAGAATAAAATGTTTAAACACCCTAATGTCGAATATTGGGGACCCAGGGTACTGTAAGAGGAGAGCACTGTGCTCAGTTATCCATGGGACAATTTTGTATGCGGCACCAGTATGGAGGGAATCCCTCAAAATAGAAAGAAATAAAAAAGCGTTGATTTCCCTTCAAAGGAAGCCACTCCTAAGAGTGTGTATGGCGTATAGGACGGTATCCACAGAGGCACTACAAGTGATATCGGGCTTTCCACCAGTCGACCTGATGATCGACGAAGCGTGCTTTCTATTCACCATAGGGAGCAGATTACCCGGAAATAGAAGAATGGCCAGGAAGAGGACCGTAAGGAAGTGGCAGGAGAGATGGGAACGGGGAGGCACAACCGCAGCCTGGACGAGAAGAATCATTCCGGATATCGCAAAATGGGTGAACTGCCAGCACAAAAAAACCAACTATTATCTGACTCAGTTTCTTGCGGCATACGGATCATTCGGTACCTTCACAAAAAGGATTGGGAAAACGGTAGAAGACCTATGTACCGTCTGTGGAGAACAGGACTCAGTGGAACATGTCTTCTATGAGTGCGAGAGATATAAAAACCAGAGAGAACATCTAGTGAGTAAGTTGGGCAGCTTGCCAACGGTGGAAGACATAGTTCCGGGAATGATGGCAGATCCTGAGACATATAACAGCCTGTATGCATACATAATCGGTATAATGGAATTGAAAGAGAAAGAGGACAGAGAAGGTCAGGGATAGACAAGGCACATACTGGGTTACGCTCCTGAGGTACGGGCTTTTAAGCCTTTTCCAGGTGGCGATGATACCCGGGGAAAGAGGCGGGTGAAAGTCCCACACGACGCCGCAGCACACAACAAACCGATGACACCATGGTTTAGGCCTCGCTGCGGTAAAGCATTAGCTTTCCTCATCCCTCAGTGGCCGAAAAAAAAAAAAAGGTGGCGGATAGGAGGATGCCTCCCAGAAATGGGTGGTACCGGGGAAATCAAATAACCGGGGCGGACCAAATCTGCGCTGCCTTGCGTATAGAGGAACGGACCTCGAAGGCTAAGGGACGGAAAACCCCTACAGAAAACCATCATACCGTAAGCCTGACCTAGTCATGTCTTAGGATGGCCTGGGGCCGCTTGCCTTAACCGGCCGGCGACACGAGGAGAATCCTCTATAAGAAACTCCCACCGAAAAGTCTTGGAAACGGTGGATGCTGAATAGGTGGTGTCTCCAGATCGAGACACTGGCAGGAGGGGAAACTCCTGCTCCTAATGAACCGCCTCTTGGGTAACTGGGTGCCCCCCAGAGTACTAGTTAACCCTTAACGGGATATAGGACCACTGTCTCGTCGGACGTATACTTGTGCCTAGTTCGTGGGAACAAATATGGAAGAAGCTAAATCAAATAAAACGAAAAGCAGAGAGACACAGGAAGATGAAAGGAGTCAGACTTCGGATATAGATAGATTATCGATTGTAAACACGAACCAAGCTCTAGATAACAGCGCGAGCCCCAATCAAGTTGTTAATCCCTTCGACCGATCAAGGAAAATAGCAAGATCACCAACCAATGCTAGGGGGGAAAGAGCAAAAAGCCTACAAACACCCAAAGGAGACGCACCGAGACCGTGGAAAAGAACGGAGTCGGAGGATAAATTCTGGAATAGCATGATGCCATTCCCATCCCTGACAACAGGAAGTCCAGATGCTAGTATAGAAGAACAGCAGAAAACAGACTGGCTAAGCGAGGAGGATCTAGACAACACGGTCATAACACAAGGCGCGTTTCTACTGCGATCTAAAAGTGCAGACAATGTGGGTTTGGGATACCGACCATCAAAAAGGAAGGCGATTTCTTCGCCTGAACTAGAAAGTCTAGACGAGAAAGTTGAAGTCCTCGAAGAAGAGCTCAAACAGTCCGAGCAACAAATACAGACGCTAATGAAAGACCTCAAAAGGATAGAGGAGGGTTACGCCAAAAATAAGAAAAATATGACACCGCAAGCTTGAAATCAGCCCTTATCAATCAAAAAATTAAAGAAATGAATGAGATCATACTGAAACAGGAGGAAGAACTTAAAGTCTTCAGGCAACCAAAACCAGCGCAAGCTGCCCAAGGTCCGATGATGTGGGAACAGGACCTCGCGAACAAATTGACCAGTTTAATCAAAGGCATACAGAGAGCTGGCGAAGTGAGCCAGCGTCTGGTGGGGGAAAATCCCAATACCAAGAGGGAAATAGAAGAAGCGATAAATCGCATTTTCAACATGACAACACAGCTCAGCAACAGAACGATGCTGGACTTCATCGCGTCCACTGGCGACAGGCTCTCTGCGACACCGAACGAATCACAGCTGGAGGAACTACCCAGTAAGGTTACCTGCGAAATGGGAACTCAAACAGAGTCGCCAGAAAAAGTGGCTGCGGAGCTGAAAGTCCTCAGAGTGAGATGCGCGATGAAGGAGGATATGGAAAAAAAAGATCTTCACGAAATATTAGATATGCAGTGGCCGGAAGAGGCATACGGCTCTGACGTTAGAGCGGCCGCCATTACGGAAGTCGAGGGCGAGAGAGACGTCATTGTGGCGGATTACAGAGTAGCTAAAGACGCCAGACTGGTGAAGCGCATGACCTACGGATCGCGCAAGATAAAAGAGCTGATCAGCAAAGGCATCCCTAAGAATGACGACACCATTTATAGAAAAATATGCGGGGCGGTTGGTGACGACTCCGGTGAAGTAGATGAGGAGACATACACCTTCTTCACAGGTTACACAGAGGCGAAAGATACATCCGAAACGATATTGAACCTATACAAAACACTGACCAAGCTGAAGAAGCTGTGTGTATACCCCGGGAGGGAGGACCTCCACCTGACGTTCATAACAGCCATTAGGCCCGAAATTACCAGGAAAATAACGGCCTGTGCCTTCTTTGACTTCGAGGGCATTGTCACAATTCATGTCCCTGAAACCGCTAAAACAGAAAAAGCGACCAGAAAGCTGAGAGACGAAGCAGTAATCCTAAGTGCCGAAAACCTGTCTTACGCAGACTTCGTCAAAAAAGTTAAAGATAATATATCAGATAACGAATCTGAAGAAACTATCAAAACGGTAAGGAAAACGACAAACGGAAACGTCTTGATACAGCTGGAGAAGGGTAGCGCTAAATCTTTGGCGAATACACTGAGAAATAAAGTGGAAGGGGTGAAAATTCGAACTACCGGAGACAAAAGGGACGCGGTGTACCTAGTTGATTTAGGTATCACGTGCACTGGCCATCAAGTCGAGACTGCAGTGAAAGCAGAGTTGGGGCTATCGACAGATTCGAAAGATATAGAGGTGAGAAACTTAAGAAACCAAAGCAGGGGACAACAGAGAGCTACCATCATAGGTGCTCCCGAACACATCAAAACTCTCACTTAACGCAGAGTGCTGAGAGTCGGCCTGGGACAAGGCAGGGTACAAGAGAAAAGAGAGGAGAAAACTTGCCATAAGTGCTGGCTAGGAAAACATAGAGCAGAGGAATGCAAGGGTCCCGATCGCACTGACACCTGCAGAAGGTGCGGGACAAGAGGGCACTTCATTAGAAATTGCACGTCTGATATCATTTTCTGTGTCATATGCCAGCGAGAGGGACACCTAGCAAGAAGTAGAGGCTGCAATACAGTGGACAAAGAGGTAGCACCCAAGCCGGAGCGAGTGCAGCCGGAAGGAGCGGAGCGGCACCACGTTCAGACTCCTTCAGGTTAACCTAGGCCAGAGCAAGACTGCTCACGATCTCCTGGATGCGACGGTCAGACAGGAGAGAACCGACATTACCATTCTAAGTGAACCAAACAAGGGCAGAATGAAAAAAAACAGAACTGCTTCATGTCAAAATGCGGGAACGCTGCAATCTGGATATCCAAAAACAATTTGAAGATAATGAAAGTCATCAAAGGCAATAACTACGTCTACATAAAAACAGAAAACTTTGGCATATACAGCGTATATACAGGGTGACTGGTGACGTAAGGGACAACGGCTAAGTGGAGATAGAGGACCTCAAACTTAATGAGAATTTGGGTTTCAAATGTCCCATTCGTTTCGGAGATATAGGGTGATTTATGAAAAAATGCTAAATCTATGAACTCCCATATCTTCGTTAATATGATATGTTTTTCGCTGATATTTTACATGTTTGTTCATACAGGCATTCTCTGTCAAAATAAGAAAAAAAATTGAAAAAATTGCTGGTCCGTACTCAAAAATTTCAATTTACATGTCAAGTGAGAAATATCACATGGTATATGAGATAAAATAAAATCAAATAGAAATTTGGAAACAGGGAAAAAAACTGATGAAATATCTGTTTTTTGTTTGAATGGCACAAATTTTCTTTCGTTTCTATGATATGTTGAAGTAAGAATATTACAACCCAGGCAACACAGACTTCTCCGCGATATCTCTGAGAGGTTACAATGCGACTTTTATAGGAGCTCCTACCGCGAGGTCCCAGAGATCTCTATGTGATATAACTAAGCGAATTTCCCACTGATGTGCCCATGCGATATCTTGGAGAACTCGCCATGCGATATCCTTGAGACTACTCAATGCGATAACTTGGAGAGGAGAGCGCACCATGCGATTGACAAGGTCAATCTGTTCACGCAGGCGCTATTTCTCTATCAAGTCGAACTTGTATAAACAGCGAGTTTACCAAGACGGCCAGACATCGAGATGGGTTTTGTGGATAGATTAGTTAGATGTGTTGTGTTTATCGGTGTTACTGTGCTGTGCGAGGTTCGTTTTCGTTATTGTGTGAAATTTCGATGAGGATATTTGTGCTCCAAGTAAGTGTTATTTTCATTAAATTCTGGAGTTTTCTCACCTATTAGGACATATACCGTAACCATTTTTACCGCCATTTATGTTTATGCTGCTGATATATGAATGCAGAATGGACATTGAATTGTTATTGTTGAAATCCTCTTTGTTCAATTTGTGCTCCAAAAGAACTTGACACACTGTTTATTCACGTTTTGATTAATGTATAAACCACTGACCTTACAAAAGTGTTACCGATTTTCTTCTCAATCTACCGATCTAACAAAAAAGCACATAAATCTACCAAAATTTGATGGAGTGAAGATATGTTCTGATATTCTAGGAAATCATGACTCTTACGATATTATTTTGAAGATTTCCTAAGCATACCATAATTTGATACATTAGTTGAGCTATACGTTGACAAATCTATATTTTTTCAAGCAATTTGATGTACATACATTTATTTTCAGCATATCAGCTGTTTTCAATAGGTGTTAATTTTTTGAATACCTATTTATTTTGACAGAATACTCATTTTTTCTTCGAGAGATTGGTTTTCCCGTTTTCGAACATTGATTTTGTAAATAAACATCCATTTTGAATTTTGCTTCATTCGTAAAATAACCTTCTTGCCCAATTCTGGGATAAATGGTATTTCAACTTGAATAACACAAGAAATATGTGAAAAGGTATTTTTTTCCAAAAATCTACCGAAATCTACCGATTTTTTTCGAACTTGTAGGTACGGAGGGTGGCAGCACTACATACGTGGAGGACAACAGAGGAGTCTTTTCTCAAGATTGACTAGGACATTGTACCCAGAGGAAGAAAGAAATATAATGTTTTGAAAATTTTTTTGTTGATAATAAAGATTGACGAACTTATTCGCTCGTTTTAGTTTACCTTCTGTTGCAGCCGAAAATAATAAATAACTTTTAACACTGTTTGTTGTGTAATTCAATTCAATAATATAGCGGATATACAGATTCTCATCATAGGAATCGGACTAATCTGACTTAGTTTTTGATGTTTCATTCACATTTCGCAATGCGACTTGTATTTACCTGTGCAAAGCGGCATGTGTAGAAACTTCTCATACATCTCACAATACGACCTGTATAGGAACTTCTTATACATCTCGCAATGTGAACAGTTCGAGAATATCTTATACATCTCGCAATGCGGAGGTTAATAAGAAGTTCTCAAAGTCCTCGGCGCGGGAGGTGTATGCGAACTCTCAGTGTGGCTTGTTTGAGAATATCCACGTAGGATATCGTCAAGAGCTCTCTGGGAACTCTTTTGTGGCGGACATTTGGAGGAGATATAGAGCTCCCAGCGACCTCCCAAAGAAGTCACAAAAGGCGTCACAACTTCCTAAAAAGAAGTCGCAGGGATTTCTCTGGGATATCTTTGTGTTGCCTGGGAATATTTTTATATTCAAATCATGAAAATTAGTGCTACTGATAGAAAAAACCTTGAATTCGAGGCGCTAGAATGAGACCGGCATCAAAATATTCCTTCAAATCTTGAAGATGAAGAACATCGACTTGTTTTTTGTAGATGGGTAGTGAGCCATAGAAGAGATCTTCAGCGTATCCTCTTCACAGATGAATCTCAGTTCACCCGAGATGAAATAAATAATTTGCGAAACAACCACATTTGGTCTCGAAATAATCCTCATCTCAGAATAACTGGAGCATGCGAAGAAATTAAAACAAATATTCCTCTGATTAGAAAAGCTGTGCTTCATTTGTTCAAGAGAGCCAATAAATGCATGGAGGTGAACGGCTCTCATTTCGAACATTTGCTTACTTGATTTTTTTATGAATTATATTTGCGACTTTTTCTATTTCTGTGTTTGAGTATCAAACTCTTTCATCACCCCATCTACAACAAATTTTATTTTGAAATTTTCTATGGCATCGTAATATTAATTGATAAAAATAGATTTCAAGATTTGAATGAATATTTTGATGCCAGGCTCATTCTAGCGCCTCGAATTCAAGGTTTTTTCTATCAGTAGTACTAATTTCCATGATTTGAATATAAAAATATTGTAATATTCTTACTTCAACATATCATAGAAACGAAAGAAAATTTGTGCCATTCAAACAAAAAACAGATATTTCATCAGTTTTTTTCCCTCTTTCCAAATTTCTATTTGATTTTATTTTATCTCATATGCGGTGTGATATTTCTCACTTGACATGTAAATTGAAATTTAAGAGTACGGGCCAGCAATTTTTTCAATTTTTTTTCCTATACTGACGGAGAATGCCTGTATGAACAAACATGTAAAATATCAGCGAAAAACATATCATATTAACGAAGATATGGGAGTTCATAGATTTAGCATTTTTTCATAAATCACCCTATATCTCCGAAACGAATACCCTTATGGGTATCAGTTTGAGGTCCTCTATCTCCACTTAGCCGTTGTCCCTTACGTCACCAGTCACCCTGTATATCTCCCAATGGAACAATGGAGGACTTCGTCACTACACTGGTAAACATAGAACAATGGATAAAAGGAAACAAAGAACTAACTATTGTCGCAGGAGACTTCAACGCGAAATCAATGGACTGAGGCTGCGAAAAAGAAGATGCCAGGGGTATCTATATGGCTGAATGGCTGACCTCTAGCAGGTTAGCGGTAGCCAACAGAGGCAACACGCCAACGTTCGTGCGAGGCAAGTCAAAATCCATCATAGACGTAACCTTAGTCAGTGAAAATATGCTGCCAAAATGTCTAAACTGGCGGGTTGAAGACGAAAAGGAATCCTTCAGCATACACAAGTACTTGATGTTCGAACTGGAACATATGACCAACTGTACGAACTGTACCTACCAAAAAAGGTACAACACCAGAAAGCTGAATGAAGCCAAACTAATTGAAGCCGTTGACAAACACATGGGAATCGAGCCCAAAAACGAATAATGGCTAAATAAAGTCTGCGAAGAGGCCTGCGATAAATCTATGCCACGCAGGACAGGAAACAATGGTAAACTTAAGAACGCATACTGGTGGAACCAGAATATTGAAGCGGCCAGAAAGGCCTGTAATGTCTCAAGAAGGCGTTATAGCAGAGAAAGGTGCAGAACCGACACAGACACAACCATTGACTCGGAGGGAGATTATAGGCTGGCCAAAAGAAATCTGAGGCATCTCATAGACAGAGCTAAAGCGAAGTGCTGGCAAGAGCTCTGCAACGAGCTGGAAACGGATGTATGGGGGAAAGCATATCAGTTAATCAGAAAAAAAATCCCCTTTCGGAACGGAGCTCCCGACATGGAACTGGCGTGCAAGGCACTCCAGACGCTGTTCCCACACGGGAATGTTGACTCGTGGCAAATTCCCCAATGAATGGAAGAAGGGTGCACTGATTTTGATCCCTAAGCAGAACCGGCCTCAGGAGAACCCCTCGAGCTGGAGGCCAATAATACTGTTGCGGTAAAAGCGACATTGGGTGGTCACATCTCAGCCGATAACATCATAAACCTCATGTTGGAGAGCGAAAAGAACTGGGAAAACTTCGAGGAGTATGCTAAACACATATTGGCCATAAAACACAAGGATGAACTAGAAGAGGAAAGAGCCCTAAGAACTTAGCGCCTCAGTAGAAGTTCCGCATCTGATCGAAGTTATGCTATTGCGGTTCCGGTCAGGAGAGGAAAAAAGAAGGGAAGGGGGTTTAGTGGGTATCATAGCACGCGGAGACTCATACGTCGAGTGATTGCACCCGCAGGAGTCCCACACTGTTGGCTACATGTAGCCTTCGTCCATAAAGGATTCCCCCTGCCGGCAAGTTCACCCAACATCAGAGAACCTGTAAAAAAAAAGGTTAGGTTAGGTTAGGTTAGGTCGCATGTCGCATAGGGACTAGGCCAAACCTCAACATTCAAAGAAATACAAACTAATCTTGGAAGGGCTAAAGCCGCTCATGACGTAGCTTGGGCTGTAGCGGAACAAAATCACTGTGACATCTTAGTGATATCAGAACCAAATAAGAACATCTGCAAGACAAAAAATTGGCTCACCGATAAAAGAGGGGAAGTTGCGATCGTTTTCATCAATCGGTCAATCGAGGTGAGTAAAATAAAGCAGGAAGATGGGTATGTATACGCTATTTGGAGGTACTTCGGAGACTGGGAGACTGGAAACACCGAGGATAAACAAATGAATCTGTATAGCACAATGCGAAAGCTAAATAAATTTTGCCAGGAGAAAGATATAAAGGAACTACATATCGCGTTCCAACTAGAAGAAGAACTACAGAAGGTTAGAAAAATCACAGAGTGCGCTTTCTATGATTACCCGGGAAACACAATAATCCATGGGGCCGGAACCTCCTCATTTGGAAGGCGAAAAGACAAAGATGACGCCATAATTATTTACTCTGAAGAAAAACTAACATACTCTAATCTAGTCAAGAAAATAAAGAAAGAAATCCATGAATCGGGGGAAAAGTTGAGACGGTACGGCAAACTATGAATGGTAACGTTCTGATACAAATGGAAAAAGGTCACGCGAGTTCGCTCGCGAACACACTAAAAAATAAAGTTGATGGGGTCAAGATAAGAACTGCAGGCGTAAAGAGAGAGTCCGTATACTTAGTCGACTTGGACATAACATGTACGCAGGAACGGATAGAAGCGGCAATTAAAGAGACTGCTGGACTAGACGAAAACTCGACAGCCATCGAAATAAAAAATTTAAGGAGTCAAAGCCGGGGCCAACAAAGAGCAACTGTTATAGCGACACCCGAAGTCATTAAAACCTTAATAAAAAATAGGTTCGTCAGAGTTGGGCTAGGACAGGGAAAAATCCTGGAAAGGAAAGATGACAACCGAAGTCATAAATGCTGGATTGGGAACCATAAAGCATATAATTGCACTGGCCCGGATAGGACAGGAGATGTGGACAAAAGGGACACATTATGAGAACTTGCAAGGCAGAAAAAAGCTACTGTGTTCTATGTCAGAGTGAGGGACATGTTGCGGGAAGCAGTCGCTGCAAGGGGGATCAAACGAAGGAAATAAAAGATCCACATGGGGATGAGGAAATAACAAAGTTCCGACCAAAAGAGAGACAATCTCGTTATAGTATTTCTGAGAGTGATGAAGGAAACTCCACAGAGGGGGTGGGAGGGACAGAAACAGAATCAGAAGCGGAGCGAGTAGATAAGTGGTGGTGAAGTTTCCTGCTTGTCGACCTAAAGTTGAAAATTGAAAATAGTTGTCTATTTGTTTGATTTTATTCGTTCCTACGTGACTTTTACATCGCGTGGTTTTTGTCTAATTTATTCATTCTGCTTGTTTTTATAAGAGAGAGTATTAGCTTTATTTACGCCCTATACACGAATTTTAAATTTGTACATGAATATTTATTATTTTATTTATTCAAATGTTATCTATACAAATAATTGTTACTTGGTGATACGTTATGTGTGTCTACTAAAAAAATGCCCCGAATATTGCAATTAAATTTGGGCAGAGCAAGGGCAGCTCACGATATAGCATGGGATGAAGCTATAAGAGAAAAAATAGATCTCATGATAATCTCCGAGCCGAACAAAAAGATGAGTACGAATAAAGGGTGGCCAACGGACTGGAGAGGGGACATCGGAATAGTGATATGCAATAAAAATGTAGAAATAGACGAGATGAATAGAAAGAATGGGTACGTTCACATAGAACTACACGGTATACACATATACGCGACTTATATATCCCCAAACATCACACTGGAAGATTTTGAAGAAAAAATAGACGAAGTTTTCGAAGCGGCATCACTACATCCGAATAAGTCAATAATTGTCGGAGATGTTAACGCAAAGTCGCCACTCTGGGGTTCACCTTATGCTGATGCGCCTGGGGAGCATATGGAAAGCTGGCTATCACAATTGACGTGGCAAGCCAGAAACAATGGAAAACATACGTTCGAACGTAATAATTCAAGGAGCCACATCGACGTAACACTTTGCTCAGCGCGGCTGGCAAAAAATATCCAAAACTGGCAAGTGAATTATGCGAACCCTTTCACCCATCACGGACATACAGGGTTTTCATTTCAAAACTTGCCACCCCTATTATTTCTATATATATATATTTTTTTTTAAATCGCCGAGACCCGTCAATTTTGTTTTTGAGGGGGAACAATTATGACGTATAAATTAGCTCTTCCCCTCTAACCCCCTACCCTCCAGAGCCACCCCTACAAAAATCTTAAATGAGAAAGGGGGTCGAGTGATACTTCATTTCAAAGGGCTTTTTATTCTCTATATTTTGGCATATTATTTTTCAAATTTGGGTGTTGCGTTAGGCGTGTGTCAATTTGAAAAGTTCCCATCCCGTATTATTACACTATTTTTGTTCAAATTTGTCCAAATTTAACAGCAATTTTAAGATAATTAGTGTTTCAATAATGCATGACACACTAATTAAAATGTTGGATCCGTTTCTGAGAGAAGGCATAAATTAATTCTGTAATGATTAAAAAAAGTAGACAGAAAATCAGAAAATTATTTTATTAAATGCTCAAAGTGAGCTCCATTATTTGCTAAACAATAATACATTCTATCTTCAAATTCTTGCCGGACTTTTCGAAATGTTTCCCGAGGGATCTGTCTACATGTTTGAGTTATTCTAGCTTTTAGATCATCAATGTTTTCTGGCTGAGTTTTATAAACTTCAGTTTTTAAGTACCCCCAAAGAAAGAAGTCTAAGGGTGTTAAATCCGGTGATCTTGGCGGCCACTCTTGGGCACCTCTCCTTCCAATCCATTGTCCAGGAAATGTTTCATCCAGCCATTGCCTAACGGGAAGAGCGTAATGCGCTGGAGCTCCATCTTGTTGGAAATGCAAATTGTCTTCTTCCAGCATAACGTTTCCGTCTTCATTGGTCTGGTTTTCTAGCGACTGAGTGATGAGTGGATTTATTACATTTTCTAAAAGTTCTAAATAGAGGTCTCCAGTCAGATTTTGTTCTATGAAAATAGGTCCGATTATCTCATCCCCCAGAATTCCTGCCCACACATTGATCTTCTCAGGATACTGTGTATGGTCCTGTCGAAACACATGTGGATTTTCATTGTTCCAATACCTACAATTGTGCCTATTCACAAATCCATTTAAGAAAAATGTCGATTCATCGCTAAAGCAAATATTTTTCAACAAATTTGGATTATCTGTAATTTTTCTAGTAATTTCTTCACAGAACTGTATCCTTCTGTCATAATCGTCTTCACTGAGTTGATGAATTTGCAGTTTGTACGGAAAAAACTTATTTAGTTTAAGTACCTTATGTACTGAACCAACAGAAATGTGAGTTAACTTGGCTACTTTCGGAATTGAAGTAGTATTAGGATCCATAGAAAAATTACCAAGAACTTCAATCTGCGTTGCCTCGTCCAAAATTGTATAAGATATAGATAGATAGATAGATGTCGCTGCGAACGATATAGTTCGTTGTCAAGTCGGGTCCCGAGTTTTTCCAAATTTCAAAAGTAAAAAGTATTGTGAAAATTTTTTAATATCTACATAGATCTCAAAAGTGACCTACTTATCATGCCTAGAACAAGAAATGATGGTGCATCTTCGGAGAAACAATCCCTGGAGATCAGAAAACTCGGCGAGAAAATCGAAGAAATGGCTGCCAAGTTCAATGCTGAACTAATTTCTTTCAAGAAAAATTTGAGGGAGAACACGGAACAATGTTCTGCACCTAAAGACAGTGAAGTTCTGGAATCCCTTGGTAAAAAATTTCGGAATTTCGAGGAACAGGTTATGGATAATCTGAATCAAATTAGAAAAGATGTCAAAGATTTGAAATCTATAATTGAGACATCCACAAATTCCATAAATCGGAATAGCCTGCTTATTCACGGCATTGAAGAGGATCGAAATATTGATCTGAAAACAAATATTGTGAATTTGATTCAAAAGATGGGCATTGACCTAGACAAAAACAACATAAACAATTGCCACCGTATGGGGCGCCGTGAAGTCAATACAACAACAAGACCGAGGCCAGTTGTCGTTTCCTTCTGTCAAGGGTGGATTCGTGACTTGGTGTTTTATAGTAAAAAACAACTGAAGGGAACAAAAATATTAATCTCGGAGCTTCTCACTGCAGAGAAGGCTAGGTTATTCAAGACTGCAAGATTGCAATTCAAGAACTCTACTTGGACGAGAAATGGTGTAGTTTTTGTGTGTTCTGGGAACAAGAAAGTGCCTATCAATTCTGAAATGGATCTTCAGGAAATTGCTCGAAAGGTACAGTCAATGAATAAAACTGATTAGTTTATTGTCGTTTGAGTGTGTTCGGTAATGTGTCACAGTATCTCTATAGTTTATTCTCATTTTTCTTTTTTCTTCGTAAAATATCAAGTGGTGAGGAATTGATTTTGTTATTACAATATTATCCATGCTATTCAATTCAGATTGTTGTTTATTTATGTCAATTTTCCCTGGATAGTTCAATTCATTATATGGGGCCTGATTGATAATGATTTTGATGCTGGCTGAATCAATCAGCTTTTGGAAATTTAGCCTAGCGATTCATAGTTATTTTTTTTTTTATTAAATTTTAGTTGAAGTTTGTCTATCTCTCACTTAACTTTAATTTTATTTTTGTTTTGTTTCTCTCGAGCGTCGTGACCGCTTCAGCATCACTCTGTGTTCAGGTAATCGAATATTTCGTGCTTATTTGGCTGCGCGTGTATTCGAATATATTTTTCATTTATTAATCTTAACATAATGTTTTCGGGTTTCCACTCTTGCCCTTGGGGGATTGTTGATGCTTAATATATTGAAATTTCAATAGGGATGAGATTCTCACATGTGAATATTCGTTCCCTACTGCCACACTTCGAGAGTTTCAGAGAATTGGTACTTATGGAACGTTATGACATAGTGTGTGTAACTGAGTCCTGGCTCACTTCTCAAATAGAAACAAATACTATAAATATAGATGATTATACTGTATATAGAAGGGACCGTGATCGGGAGCGGAGAGGTGGCGGTATTGCTGTTTATGTTACAAATAAACTTAATTCAAAATGTTGTGTTCTCGATGTGAATTCTACAGCTTGTGATTTCGAGCATCTTTTTCTCAGAATGAAAATAAATGGGAAAACATGGATTTTTGCTACCATATATAGACCCCCTCGATGTAATCTCAATGCCGCAGTTGACAGTTTGGATGAAATGCTTTCGCATGTTATTCCTGCGGTCGATGAGTTCGTGCTTTTGGGTGATACAAATGTGGATCATTTTAATTCGTCAAACCCATTGGATGGATGCCTGACTTCGCTGGGTTTAACTCAGCTTGTGGAAGAACCTACAAGGGTGACATCTACAACGCAAACATTGTTGGATCCAATTTTTGTGAGTTGTCCTGATAAGTGTGATCGTGTCGAAGTTTTGGATGTTGATTTCACAGATCACAATCTGGTTGAGTGTACTTTAAATATTACTGTTCCGAGGTTTACACCCAAAATCCTCAGAATTCGGGACTATAGGAGATTCGATGCCAGCCAGTTCAAGGAGGATTTGGATAATGTAAACTGGCATCGCTTTTATGTCATGCGAGATATAAATGAAAAAGTCGCATATTTCACTCGAACATTACTGGATTTGTTTGATTTGCATGTGCCGAATCGTACTGTGCGTGTAAGTAAGCCAAGGGCCCCTTGGCTTACAACTGTGATACAGCTCATGATGAGGGAGAGGGACAGTGCCCGACAGAGGTTTAAACGCACGAAATCTGTTGAGATGCTGCCAGATATAGAGAGTTGAGAAATTTTGTTTTGTCGTCTATCCGGCGGGAAAAGAGGAATTATGCTCGGCGTATGTTTGATTCCAGTAAAAGGAAGGGATGGTTGGCGTTGAATTCTCTGGGTGTAAAGGTTAATAAAAGAACTGAGATTCCTGATTGTTTGTCAACACCGGATGAAATTAATAACTATTTCTCAAATTTTTTTTCTGAAATAAATTCTAACTGCCGAAAAACTGCTTTGGAGTATGAGAACCATCGTTTGGCGGCCCATAGGTTTGACTTTCGATTGTCAACTACTGATGAAATTCTAGAATGTTTTTTATCAATTAAATCGAATGCCGCGGGTTGTGATTCATTGTCTCTTCGCATGTTGGGTTTGTGCATGCCTAATATCTTACCACAGATGTGTCACATCATCAATATCTGTCTAGAGCAGGGTAGATTTCCTGCATGTTGGAAGGAGGCACATGTGTACCCCATTCCTAAGGCGAACAATGCATTGGAGTTGTCCGATCTCAGACCAATCAGTCTATTACCTGTAATGTCTAAGATATTAGAGAAAGTAATTCATAAACAGGTTTTAAAGTTCCTAACTGAGAATTACATAATCCCTGAACATCAGTCGGGCTTTAGAGAATCACATAGTACTGTGACTGCTCTCTTGAAAGTGTTTGATGACATTGGCCGTTCAATTGATTCAAAGCGAGTTCTGGCACTTGTTTTACTTGATTTTTCAAAGGCGTTTGACGCCGTAGATCACAATTTACTTTGCGCTAAATTGAAATATATCGGTTTTAATAGGATACCGCTTGAACTATTCAGGGATTATCTTTCCGGCAGAAGTCAAAGAGTTACTTTTCACGGTAGGTTGTCAGGTTTGTTGGCTGTTCATTCAGGTGTGCCACAGGGTTCCATTCTGGGCCCACTACTATTTCTGATATACACCTTCGATTTATATTCCAAGCTGACACGTTCTTCTATCCACGGATATGCCGATGACATTCAACTTTATCTTGATTTCAACTCGGAGGACGCAGAGCATTCCAATATGGTTATCAATGAAGACCTGAACATCAGAAATGAATTTGCCGTAGCACATAACTTGAAAATAAATGCTAACAAGTCGAAATTTTTATTATTTGGGAACTCCAAGAAGTGTCGTGAATGCATGGAAGTTAATTTTGGTCCAACTATAGGGAGTGAGCTGATTCCCTGTGTCACATCAGCTAAAAACTTGGGAATAATTTTCGACTCCAGTCTACGATTCAGGGAGCATGTTTCTGGTTTGTTGCGTCGATCGTACATCACTATGAAATTATTATACGCAAACAGAAAAATACTTGATTTTAATATGAAAAAGATGCTATGCGAGTCACTAGTATTTTCAATATTCAACTACGGTTGCACAATCTATGGCCCCAGTTTGGATGCTGTGACCGAGAATCGAATACAACGCGTACAAAGAATTTGCGGAAGATTTGTGTTCGTGCTGAGAAAGTATGATTCTGTGTCGGAAAAGTTGAAAGTTCTTCGGTGGTTGCCTATGTCTAAACTCTGGGAGATTCAGCTTTTGACTTTCACGCATCGTTTGCTTTTGACAGGTATTCCGCGGTATTTGGGATCCAAGTTGTGTTTCAGATCTGGAATACATAGTGTGCACACTCGAGGACGCAATTCACTCGCGATCCCAAGCTACAAAACCACTCTCTTCAGAAGATGCTTCTCATATATTGCTGTCAAATTGTACAATGGTGTTCAGAATTCTTTCGGGACATTGCCGGCCTCTGCATTTAAGAAGAAAGTGAAGCAGAAATACCTTCATGATTTTTTATCTTCATGATCCTACTGAGTTGATATACGTTTCTTGTGGTGGTCTCTTTCTTGATTTTGATCGGTAGTCTTTCCTTGAGGCGGAGTGGAGCCTTCCGGAAGCGAGTCACGTAGCTGGGAGATTTCTTTTTCTTTTTGTAATATAGAATAATTTTTGTTTTCTTTTTTCATTGTAAGTAGGTTGTATGTAAGAATAGCACGGGAGCTAAATATCGCCTATTTTTCAGTGAATTTTTTTGTCAATCAATAAAGACGGTTATTATTATTCTTCAACATCGGTCTCCCGTTCTCAGCATGAGCTGGTAATACTTCTATGAACCAGTGAAAAAACATTTCAGTTCCTCCCACTAGTTCAGGAATTTCCGCACCATGTGACAGGTTTGCAAAGCTACAGCCTGCTGTGCATATCCCGCGATCCTCTGGGATATTTCGATCTTTTGAAGATTTCTCTTGAATGATTTTGACATAACTCCCTCAGCCGAAATCACCAACGGCACAATAGTGACTTTCGACAATTGCCACATATTCTTCAGTTCTATTGCTAAGTTCTCGTACTTCGTTATTTTTTCCGACTCCGTTCTTCCGATGTTATGAGTCAATGGTACTGCCACATCAATTATCACCCCATACTTCTGATCCTTCTCAATGAATACAAGGTCCGGTCTATTGTAGTCCACTGATCTATCTGTTGTTATAGGTCTGTCCCAATAAAGAACCGCTGTGTCCGTTTCCAACACTGCTGCAGGTTGATACTTATAGTATGGCGGACAAGTATCCAAAAAACCATGTCTAAGAGCTAACTGCTGGTGAACAATTTTTGCCACTTGGTTGTGTCGGCCCAGATATGCGTTGTCGGCAAGAACTCGACATCCTGCTATTATATGTTCGATAGACTCGCCAACTGCGCCGCACTTCCTGCATTTGTCCTCCACGTTAAGCTTCAAACAGTGCTTCTCATAGTTGCGAGTTCTTATGACTCGGTCTTGGATAGCCGTCAGGAATCCCTCAGTTTCAGGATACAATTGTCCCGCATTCAACCACGACAAAGAAGCTAATTTATCGACATTTTCCCCCTCAAGGTGTTTGGGAAATCTGCCGTGCAGAGCTTGTTCCCGCCATATACTTTTATCTTCGCTTCTCGTGGTGATATCGAATGTCAGTTCTCTGTGTTGTAGGTTCAGAGGTGTGTATCCCTTATCCTCTGTTGTCACCAATTTCATCAGGCTATCTTCAGACTCGAGCAGTCGCTGCCTCAAGTTTTTCTCCTGGGTTCTGCAGAGTTTATAGATGTTCAACAGACCTCGTCCGCCATCTCTTCTGGGTAGATAAAGCCTTTTCACCGATGCATTGGTGTGCAGACATCGGAACTTTGTCATTAGGCGACGGGTGAGTCGGTCCAACTCATTCAGATCAGCATCTGACCACTTCAAGACTCCGAAAGTGTAGGTCAGAGCAGGCGTAGCCCAAGAGTTCAAGGCATCGATCTGGTTTTTAGCAGACAGCTTGGTGTTGAGTACTTTGGTTACCCTGTTTTTATATTTCGCAGTGAACTCAGCTTTCAAACGAGTGTGGTCAATCCGTTGATTTTGAGGAATGCCCAGATACTTGTAGGTCTCTTCGGGCAACATACTGTGGATGTCCTGAAATTGTTCCTGAGTGTTCTCCATTTTACCTTTCCTGATGTTGACTATGGCGCATTTATCGAGACCGAAAGACATGTCAATGTCTTTGCTGAAGGAGCGCACTATATCTATCAGCGAGTGAAGTTGTTTTTGGTTCTCGCCGAATAGTTTCAGGTCATCTATGTACAATAAATGGGACAGTTTTCGCGGATTCCTCATTGCTGGTCTATACCCTATGGTAGTGTTTTTCAAAAGAGTAGACAGAGGATTTAGTGCCATACAAAACCACATCGGCGACAGAGCATCTCCCTGAAATATCCCCCTCGATATTCTTACGGTTCCAGCATTCATGTTATTTATCAGAATATTCGTTCTCCATGTACTCATAAGATGTTGGAGCACGGCTTTTATTTTCGGGCAGATCTTATAAATCTCCAGTACTTTCACAAGCCAATCGTGTGGCACCGTATCGAAGGCCTTTTGATAGTCGATATAACAAATGCTTAAATTCCTCCTTCTCGCTTGGGCTTGCTTTAACACTACAGCGTCTATGGTAAGTTGATGTTTGCATCCTGCAGATCCTCGAGAGCAGCCCTTCTGTTCTTCTTCCAGAATATTATTGGCTTCACAATGACGATATATCGCATCATTTACATTTATTATTATTATTTTTTTTTTTTTTTTTTTTTTTTTTTTAACGTCCGTGTGAGGGGAAAACCCTTTATGGGCACCGAGAGGGTCCGCACTCTCGGTAGTGTGAGAATCCAGGATCTTGTTTGGCTACTCACTAAAAACCCCTCACACCTTCAATGGAGGAGTTCTTCATCCTGCCCTCGCAGCGTCCCTTAACAAAAGAGATGAGCTGCAAGTGGCTTCTAGAGTTCATGGGACCTGATGATATGGAGTGACCCGAGCAACACTGCTTTCTGCATTCTGTGCGCCAATACCTCGGCCAGTGATCTGCAGACCGGGATAATCTTCAGTTCATCCACATAGTTAGCTCTCATTCCACCGAGACATCCTATGATAAGCACGACCATCCTAACTCTATGACCTGGGTATAAAGTTCCAAGCTCGAACATAAGGTCTTTGTATTTTTGCCTCTTCTGTTGTTCCTTCATCACAACATTATTTTCAGCAGGGGAGGAGAATTCCACGACAAATAACTCCTTCAGCTCCTTGTCCAGCAGAAGTATGTCTGGCTTAACAGCATTGATCTGTCGTGTTGTTGAGACAGGATAGTTCCAGCATATCCGAGCTCTTTCGTTCTGGACCACCGCTTCAATCTCCAGAGGCACATATGGTAGCACCGGTTCTTTGTCTATCCCATACGCGGCTCTCAGATGGAAGTATAAAATCCGGAGTGCCGCGTTGTGTCTCTCTACATACCCCGATGGAGCATGGACTCTGCAGGCGGAAAGGATGTGCATAATCGTTTCCTGTTGCCCATGGCAAGCCCTGCAAGTTGTTGGGGTGTCCATTTTCATGATGTTCTTTTTATACCATCTCGTATTCAGTACTCCATCTTGACACGCCATCACAAATCCTTCTGTCTCTGACTTAAGGCTAGCTGACTTTAGAAAGGCGAAAGACAATTCTTCAGACAGGTCCTGGTCTTTTAAACTCCTGAAATATATGGAGTGCAAGGTCTTACTCATATGATGTTCGAGTAATGTATCTGACTGAGACTTTCGGATCAGTCTTGCTAGGCTTCTTTGGTCCGCTTGAGTGATCGGTGCTCCAGCGAGCTCAGGATTGATCGATACGCCGGTTATGCTGAGCTTATCCAGGGCCCTTTGTGCAGCTCGGAATAGGAAGGCTCCATGGTTCGCAATTTCATGCTGAGCGACAAATTTCAGAAGCGGATCTTCACTTCTTAGAATCCTTACTGCCATTTCCAATGTTTGTTGATAGTGTTGATATTCCAAACATTGCAATCCTCTACCTCCCTGGCTTCGAGGAAGGTATATCCTCTGTATTGAACTGTTGGGATGTAGGCTACGATTCATGTTCATCGTTTTCCTTGTTAACCTATCAAGATCGAGGAGCTCGTTTACCGTCCAGTTCACCACTCCGAAAGAGTAGGTGAGAATCGGGATGGCTAGCATATTTGTAGCAGATACTTTGTTCTTTCCCGACAGCTGCGATTTCCATATGTCTCTCAGCTTCTTTTTGTAGCTGGCTGTTAAGGCATTCTTTATCTGGGTTGTCTCCAGTACACCCCTCTGTTTCATTCCAAGAAACTTGTAAGTTTCTCCGTCTTCGAGGTGTCGAAAAGTCATTCCATCTTCCAGTCGAATATCTTCTCCTGCGTCTTCAGCTTTTCCCCTGCGCAGATGAAAAACAGCACACTTGTCCAAACCGAATGACATTCCCATTGCTGAAGTGTAGTCTGAAACGATATTCAGTAGTTGCCGCAGTGCGGACTCGGAGGGAGCGTAGAGCTTCAAGTCGTCCACGTACAAGAGATGCGAGATCAGGTGGTTCCTTCTGCCTGGTGGTCCGGCCTGGTATCCTATCTTGCTCTCCCTTAACTCAATTGTTAGTGGTATAAGAGTTATGCAGAATAATAACGGGCTTAGCGAATCTCCCTGGAAAACTCCTCTCCTGTATCTCACCCATCCTGTATAAACGGTTCGACCCTCTGCTCGGATGGCAAACTTCGTTTTCCACAGCGCTATGATGTTTTCTATCGCGTGGACGATGTTGGGGTGGACTTTCAGCATTTTTAATAACCGTATGATCAGTTCGTGCGGCGAGGTGTCATATGCTTTCGCGTAGTCTAACCATGATGTGTGTAGGTCGCGCTTGTAGTGTCTGGCGTCTAGACATACGCTCTTGTCTATGAGCAAGTTGTCCTTGCATCCTTGCACTCCTTTCTTTGCTCCCCTCTGTTCGTAGATGCTGTTCCACACTGGTCCAATAACCCTCAGTATTTGATCTTGAATTACACTTGTGAGGATCTTATACAGTGTATTGAGGCAAGTGATTGGGCGATAGTTCTTGGGTTGCCCTAAATCACCTGATTTTGGTATCAGCACTGTTCTACCCTCCACTAACCATGACGGAATGGGCTCATGGCGAGTCAGCATCCCGCTGAATAATCTTGCCAGGTGTTGATGTGTAGCTGGAAAACTCTTCCACCAGTAGTTTTGAATACCGTCCAGTCCAGGTGCTGTAAAATCACGCTTGTTCTTAAGGGCTTTTTTAATATCTTCGGTTGATATTTCAGAAAGTTCATCGTTCTGCTGTTGGTTTTGATCACACATCTGCTGGAATCTGAGTAGTGCTGGAGTATCCCTGGTTTCTGCTTGTTGTTCATACAGGCTTTTCCAAAATTTTTCGACCTCTTGAGGTGATGGTGGGTTTTGTGCCTTTTGTTGTTGGGACTGAAATAATTTCGATGGTTCTGCGGTGAAGGTGTTGTTATCTTCAATCCATTTTTGCCTTTTTATCAGTTTCTTTCGCGCTGCAGCAAGTGATCTTATTTTATCTACAGCTTTCTGCTTCAGTAGATGGACTGTGGGCAAATCCACTGCATGATGTATGGAACGAAACTCCTCGATCATATCCTTCATTTTCTTGCTTGATCCAATTTTGCCTCTCAGAACATCTATGATACATTGGTACCAAGATGCCTGCTGCCTCATTGATTTTATTTTGATGTCAAGCCGACTGAGTCTTAACCTATGCTTATCCTTCTTCGTAGCTGAACTTTTCGGTGGACATAGAAGTGAAGCGGCCGCTCTCACTGCAGCCACCACATCTTCTAGTGCACAGGTCTCGTTAAGATGATCTTGAATTATTTTGTCCACTACGGCTAGATCTTCAGCCTGAAGTCTTGTTTTTATTCGGGTGGCCTTGACCAGTGGGTCTCTAACAGCAGCCTCAAATGCTTCCTTTATATTGACGATTGACTCCGGAACATCTCTCACTTGTTCCGCTCTTGGCCTTGCCCTCAGGGCTATTGCTTGGTGTTGTTGGTTTGGAGCACCTGTCACCTGCTCTTCACCGTGTTCTATTTCTGGAACATCTCTCACTTGTTCCACTCTTGGCCTTGCCCCCAGGACCATTGCATTATTATTATTATTATTCTTCATCGGTCTCCCGTTCTCAGCTCGAGCTGGTTATTCTTCTATGAACCAGTGAAAAAACAATTCAGTTCCTCCCACTAGTTCAGAAATTTCCGCACGATGTAACAGGTTTGCAAATCCACAGCCTGCTGTGCACATCCCGCGATATTCCGGGATAATTCGATCCCTTGAAGATTTCTCTTCTCCATCCAGGAAGTGGTTTGTCCTCGCAATTGTTCACGTAATGAAAAGCTCGCATTACTTCAATATTCATTTCGCGGCTACACTGGATACGTGCGTTGCGAGCTCCCCTGCGGGCAGTCCTCCTCACGGTGGTCGAGCCAGCAGGTGGAGTGGCATCTCGATCTTCTGCCATGATATCGGTTTCCACTTCTCGTTCATGGGTTTGCCACCATTTACCCTTGGTGGCCCAGGTAACTCGGGCCGTGGGGACGTCACCCCCCATGTGGCGTGGCAGAAACCAAACCACACCCGTGCGTATTATTATTATTATTATTATTATTATATGACATAAAAATCGACGGAAGAATAGATAAAACAGAACCAAGGAAGCTATTCCTGAACGTCGGAAAATATGTCGAGCATCTAAGAGAGATGAAGGAGGAAAACTCTAGAAATATCTACCAAAGCATCATCAAAGCCTTTAGAAACGCAACGATAGAAGAAAGGAGAGAAACAAGGGAGAAACCGTATTGGTGGAACTCGGAGATTGAAAATATTCGGAGCGACTATGTGAAACTGAGGAGACAGTACACTCGGTGCGGTGGAGGCGAGGAAGAGCGGCAGGAATGGCTGCAAAAAATGAAAGAGCGGGGCAAGCTGTTGAAAAAAGCAATAAATACGTCGAAGAATAACAATTGGAAGAATATCTTGACAAGTCTGGAGGACGATATTTGGGGGGAGGGCTATCGCTTAATAACCGGACATTTTATGAAGGGCAGAACAGCACACAGGATACCAACCGCGAAAAGGAGGAAGATTCTGCAAGAGTTGTTCCCTAATACAAGCGAAAGACCCCTGAGAACGAGGATTCACATAACTACCCCCGAGCCTTCCACAATAGAAGAATTTAACCTTGCAAGTAACAGCATGAAAAACGGAAAGGCCCCAGGCCCGGATGGGCTCACGGTCGAGGCGCTGAAGTTGGCGTGTAAGATCATACCCGAAAAACTACTAGCAGAATTAAACGACCTACTGAAGAAACAGCATTTCCCGGACACCTGGAAGGTAGCGAGAGTGGTGCTGCTCCCAAAAGAAGGCAAGGACCCAAATCTGTCCTCGTCCTATAGGCCTATCTGCCTCCTGAACACTGTAGGCAAGTTGTACGAGAGGCTGATCGTTAATAGGCTGGAGGCTGAGTTGGAGGAGAAACAGCTGATATCTCATGCACAGCACGGATTCAGAAAAAGGAGATCAACAGTGTCGGCCATCATGGAAGTAAAAGGAAAAATAGAAAGAGGAAAGTCAAGATGGTGTCTGGCGGTAACTCTTGATATAAGGAACGCCTTCAATACGGCAAGATGGGACCAGATTCTAAATAGTCTAATTGCAGGAGGAATAAGTAGCTACCTAATAAGGTGCGTGGAGACGTACTTCAAAAGAAGAACTGTCCGAACTGGGAGCGTGACACATAAGTGCACTGTGGGGGTTCCCCAGGGCTCCATTAAAGGCCCAATTCTCTGGAACGTCATGTACGACGGTGTTTTGAGAGTGCCATACGATCCGGAGGTGACCGCGGTGGCGTACGCCGACGATCTCCTTTTCCTGGTGGAGGGAGAAGACGAGGCAGGGGTGAGGGTTAGAGCGGACAGGACAGTGCGAGCAGCGGCGGCCTGGATGGAAGGCAGAGGACTGGAGATCGCTCCTCAGAAGACCGAGATGACCGTGGTGAGAGGCCCCAGGCGCAAGGAACCTTTTGGAATAATGGTGGAGGGGGTAAAGGTGGAAGCGAAGCCTCACCTGAAGTATCTGGGTGTAATTCTAAGTAAAAAATTGAACTTTGCACAGCACGTGAATTATGTAGTCGAGAAGGCGTCGAGGAAGTGCACCCAGATACAGAAAATTATGCCGAACATCAGTGGACCGAGTGTGGAGAGAGGTGTAGAAAACGAAGGTCCACTACGACAAACTTATAACGATACAGAGAAAAGGATTATTACGGGTGGTGTCCGCTTATTTGACGGTATCGGCGGAGGCAGCGCAGGTCATCTCAGGCTTCCCGCCCCTGGACCTCATGATGGCGGAAAGAAGCTTTCTCTATAAGGTGGGAGGTCGCCTAGCTGGCAGCAGGAGAATGGCCCGCGAACGAACCTGGAAGAAGTGGCAGGAAAGATGGGTAAAGGACACTGGCAAAGCCACTTGGACAAAGAAATTGATAGTCAACATAAAACAGTGGATAATATGCAAACATAGAACATCCTGCTACTTCTTTACTCAGTTTCTGACAGGGCACGGTTCCTTCGGAACTTTCACGCATAGAATCCGGAAGACCACAGACGATTTATGTGTAAGATGCCGGACTCAAGATGGACCAGAGCACGTCATCTATGTATGTTCCAGATGGAAGGAGGAAAGAGAAATTATGGTGAAAGAGCTCGGATATCTACCAACAGTTAACCGAAATCATACCGAGAATGATAGAAGACGAGAGGGTCTGGAAGATTATTCACAAGTTCGTAATCACCATAATGGCGGGAAAGGAGACCGAGGACAGAGAGGCAGAAAACCGTGAACGGGAATAATTACAGAAGGACCATACTGAATTACGCACCTGAAGTACGGACAAACAGCCTATTTCCAGGTGGCGACGATACCCGGGAAAAGAGGAGGGTGGTTTAGTGAGGTGAAAGTCCCACACAAATCTGCAGCACACATCGCAGTCACTGAACATCCTACGGCCCGCTGCAGAAAAGGCATTAGCTTCCTCCTTCCTCAGGGCCCAAAAAAAAAAGTTAGATTAGGTTAGGTTAGGTTAGGTTCCCGTACTTGGTCATCACCTTGTCGTGGTGTACGGGCTTAAGTAATTGGAAGGAATCCTAAAAATTAATTTTAGGAGAACTTTCAATGAAAACTAAGAATGACCAATATACCTGGCAACTATGGCTTAACTGGCCCCTCGAACCTGAGGATGGATCGGGGTAGACCCAGTGAGCAACGTTAGTACCCCATGTAACCCCATCCCACTCCCAAAAATCCTCTCAGACAGTAAAGGTCTTAATTGACCAGGGTAAACGGTGACTGCTTGGACGGGGTGTTACCATCAGTGTATCAAGACCCTCCGGGGATCTATACCAGTTGTTAATAGTTCCGTGAAATAAGCCAGGTGAAACTTCGGAACGATGGTCAGCTGCAGTCTCGCAGGTCCTCACAATGTGAGACAGCGGTGGGACCTCATAGGGCGCGGGACGCTCCTCCTATCACCCAACAACTCCATGGGGAGGAGATACCGGTCGGCCCGAATGCGCGTACTGTCGAATTCCAATCGCATTGGAGACCCAGTAGTGCCTACAAAACAAGGTGTGATAGTAGTAGTCGGTGTCCTCCGGCTCTGCTATCGCGCCGAGGAGGAGGTTTTAGTTGGGTTAGAGTCCCACACGAATCCCAGCATTGAACCGCCCGCTGCGGAGAAGGCATGATGCTTTCCTCCTTCCTCAGGGCACAAAAAAAAAGGTTAGGTTAGGTTAGGTTAGCTTAGGTAAGGTTCAAGCAAGAAAAGGCCTCGAGCGGAGAGAAGTAACTATGACTCAGTTGGCCCCTGGAATCTACAGATTCTGGGTAGACCCAAGGAATAATGCTAGTACTTCTGAAGTAACTAAGACTCTCTTGGCCCCTCGTATCTGAGGACTCGGGGTAGACCCAAAGAGCAACGTTAGTGCTTCACGAATAACTGTGATTCACTTGGCCCCTGGAGACTGCTAACTCTGGGTAGACCCAAGGAGTAACGTTAGTACTTCACAACACACTTCCCGAACCCAAACTCCTTTCAAATCCAAGGGCTCGAGTCTAAGCGTGCGCTTAGATTGTGACATCTTCGCGATCCACCCCTAGGCTAAACGACCTAGAAGACGCTGGAGACCGAGCTATCAAGAAAAGGCTTGGAGGGATGAGCATGGGAGAGTGGCGTGGTTAACTATGGCTTCCTTGGCCCCCCCGGTCCACTGACGAGGGGTAGACCCAAGAAGTAATGTTAGCACCACATGCAGGGAACAACTATGACTCACTTGGCCCCCTGTAATCAGAGACACAGGGTAGACCCAAGGAGTAACGTTAGTGTTTCGAACGTGGAGAACTTGCATCTGGCCTACGCCACACTGGCAACCCGGGCGCGGACAAGGAGTTACGACTCACTTTTCCCCTCGGTCTGAAGGCCACTGCATGAATCAGAGTAACTATGACCCACTTGGCCCCCCGAATCCTCGGACTCGGGGCAGACCCAAGGAGTAACGTTAATGTCTGACGGAAACCGCACTCTCATAGCTCAATCCCCGAGGGACCAGGACCAACAGCTTGCTATCGGGGAGTCAGTAATTGACAAACTGATAGTGAGCCGGCCAAGACCTCCTGATGATCTATCCCTGGTGTTTGAGTTCCGTTGCGAAAAAGCCAGGTGAAAATACGGAACTAGGTCAACAACAGTCAGTGAACTCCTCACAAGTTCTTTGTGAGACCGCAGACTGTGAGACCCGTCAGTCGAGGTACAGGTTTCTTCCCCTCAATCCCTACAAGAGGCAAGAGTCTGAAACTACCACGCAGAAACTACACCTTGAAATACCAATCGTCTTGGTGACCCGGTATAGTGCCTGCGCAAACCATCATAGTTGGAATCGGTGTCCTGTAACGTTAAAATATGGCATAGGCAACCAAGGTTGCAGGGACGTGTATGTGGGGTTGCCGTCCAAAAAAATTTGAGATCGTGTTTCGATTGATGATGGAACGCGTGAAAAAGTGGTTATAGTTAGTTTTTTTTGTGACTTCTGGAACATTCGGAGGAAAACGGGAGATTGAAATTTAATAAAAGAGAGAGAGTTGTTCGCTACGTATATTCGATAATACATAGTAATTATTCTGCATTTTCTTCGAAAATCCTATATCAATTAGGGATACGACAATTACTGTGTTATTTAAATATATTGCTGGTTATTATTGGTTTGGAGCAATATATTTCCCAATTTTGGGGATCAAGATATACTGGAAAAATTCTTCTCGAGGCCGAACAACAGCCATCCATCCCTGTTGGGATAGTGCACAAATTTCCATCCTGGTTGGAGTTCCGTTCCTGTTATAGAACTTCCATATTCTCGCAAGGAATTCTCCGTCGTTGGAACACCGTTCCTGCCCCGTACGTACATCGTTCACCTGAGGTTGGAGGTTCCATTTGTCTCCGGGATTTCACTTTCAAGTGATCCGAGAATTCGAAACTTTATCCTGGTTCGTTTTGTGATATCTGGTATGTAGATAATTTTCCATCTTTCGAGTGTTTACCTACTGCAGTTCTACATATATCGAATTGTTTGCAATTACCAGAATAAGGATATTGCGTCATTATTATTTGGTTAATTCTTCACCTTCTTGTATTTTTTTACTTCCACATAATCGGATTGGTTTGCCAGTTTTATAAATTAATAATTCCTTTACCTTTATTTTTTTCAAATTAATTGAAATCATTAGTCGAATTAAAATCTTGATTTTGCTTTAAAGTCAATTCTTTGATTAAAATTTTTCATAAATTAAATTCAATTATTAAACCTAATTAGTTTATGTTAGAATCACACAATACCTACTGAAAATTGAATGTTATTTGAAGGTGTAAGCTAGACTTGATCAAGACTGGTACTCATACTAGTTATTTACTAGTATTATTTTTTTTGGTAAATAAATTTGGAAAGTGTGTTGTTACCAGTGGCGTAACATAGGTATTGAAATTTCCGAAAGTTATATTTTTTTGGTTGAATATACAGGGTGTTTGGAGGGTGAGTAGCCATAGGTAAATGGTGGATAGGTGATGCTCTTGGCTACTTGTTGCGCCTAATAAAATATCATTTTGCCCAAAGTTCAAGGTGTTATAATTTTTTTGCCATTTTTCTGGAAATTTCCCATTTTTCCCATTGAAACCTTGAATTTTTTCAAATTTAATGCTCGAGGTGCCTATAAAATGATTTATTTCCTTAGTCTAGTCTTGTCTTATTCAGATCGAATCATAATTTCATACAAACGTCTTCAAAAAACCTGACAGCGTCCTATTAAGCATCAAAATGAAAAAAAAAATAATGTTGTGTCCACTTTACAAAGTGAAATAAAAAAATAACTTACATGGTGTTGGGTTTTAAAATGGCTTTGAAAACTTCTCTAGTTAATACTCTTTACAATGGTATGTAACATGTACCATTAATAATCAGATAACTCAACAAAAAACCGTTTTGTCTTCAAGGATGCCTTGAAAGGATGACGACAAAACTATTCCATTGATCAGGCAAAATTTTTTCTCTCATTATACCACAGCTGAAAATAGCGTGCCCTCTCTATCATCGGCTAACAATACTCCCAGGGCCGTCGCTAGGGAGGGGGCAGCTGCCCCCCGTGCCCCCCTCCAATCAGAATAGAAAAAATGAACTGATTTTCGTATATTGTGCTATTATTTCATAAGTTTTTAAGGGATTTTCGAGCTCTAGGGTGGAAGGGACTGCCCCCCGTGCCCCCCTCCCAGCTCAAAAGCTGGGGGGTAATTACTACATTTGCAAGTCATTTCATAGGCCTGCAGTAAAGGTGCAGTAATGCAGTTTTGAGTTCACTCAACATTTCGGTGGTTCATCAACATATTCTGTAGCATATTTTGAGCTGGGGGGGAGGACACGGGGGGCAGCTGCCCCCCCTAGAGCTCAAAAATCCCTTAAAAACTTTTGAAATAATAGCATAATATACGAAAATCAGTTCATTTTTTCTATTCTGCTTGGGGGGGGGCACGGGGGGCAGCTGCCCCCTCCCTGGCGACGCCCTTGGGAGTATTGTTAGCCGATGATAGAGAGGGCACGCTATTTTTAGCTGTGGTAGAATGAGAGAAAAGATTTTGCCTGCTCAATCGAATAGTTTTGTCGTCATCCTTTCAAGGCATCCTTGAAGACAAAACGGTTTTTTGTTGAGTTATCTGATTATTAATGGTACATGTTACATACCATTGCAAAGAGTATTAACTAGAGAAGTTTTTAAAGCCATTTTAAAACCCAACACCATGTAATTTTTTTTTATTTCACTTTGTAAAGTGGACACAACATTATTTTTTTTTTTCATTTTGATGTTTAATACGACGCTGTCAGGTTTTTTCAAGACGTTTGTATGAAATTATGATTCGATCTGAATAAGACAAGACTAGACTAAGGAAATAATTAATTTTATAGGCACCTCGAGCATTAAATTTGAAAAAATTCAAGGTTTCAATGGGAAAAATGGGAAATTTTTAGAAAAATTGTAAAAAAATTATAACACCTTGAACTTTGGGCAAAATGATATTTTATTAGGCGCAACAAGTAGGCAAGAGCATCACCTATCCACCATTTACCTATGGCTACTCACCCTCCAAACACCCTGTATATGTATTAAATATTTTCTTTTTTTTTCATTTGAAATTATCATCTATTCCCTACTTAATCAAGCATTTAGTAACTCAATTTCATAATTCAGTGTTTAAATTTGATAAGTTCCATTGATTTACGTGTTTACTTGGACTTAGACTTTAGTTAACATCTTCATATACAGAGTGTCCTATTTTGAATACGTTGGCGCCCAATAAAAAAAGAACAGAACCCACACCGTCTCCAATTGAGCAAACCGTGGTGACAGTAGGCACTCTGAATTTTTTTTGAACATTTGGAACTTGAATTTTTTTTTCCTCTTTTTTTTTGTTTTGCAAAATTTGCTTTTGGTGGCGCTACAGTCCTTGGGATTCCGACTAAGATGGCGAGGAGGAGGTTTTAGTTGGGTTACAGTCCCACACGAATCCCAGCATTGAACAGCCCGCTGCGGAGAAGGCATGATGCTTTCCTCCTTCCTCGGGGCCCAAAAAAAAAGGTTAGGTAAGGTTAGGTTCCCGTACGTGGTCATCACCTTGTCGTGGTGTACGGGCTTAAGTAGCTGTGGATCCTATGGAGGAAGAGCGAAAAAACAAGTATGACCAAAACCAAGGAGTGACTATGGCTCTCTTGGCCCCTCGTATCTAAGGACTCAGGGTAGACCCAAAGAGCAACGTTAGTGCTTCACAAGTAACTATGATTCACTTGGCCCCTGGGGGCTGCTGACTCTTGGTAGATCCAAGGAGTAACGTTAGTACTTCACAACACACTTCCCGAACCCAATTTCCTTTCAAATCCAAGAGCTCGAGTCTAAGCGTGCGCTTAGATTGTGACATCTTCGCGATCCACCCCTAGGCTAAACGACCTAGAAGACGCTGGAGACCGAGCTATCAAGAAAAGGCTTCGAGGGATGAGCATGGGAGAGTGGCGTGGTTAACTATGGCTTCCTTGGCCCCCCCGGTCCACTGACAAATGGTTGACCCAAGAAGTAATGTTAGCACCACATGCAGGGAACAACTATGACTCACTTGGCCCCCTGTTATCACAGACACAGGGTAGACCCAAGGAGTAACGTTAGTGTTTCGAACGTGGAGAACTTGCATCTGGCCTACGCCACACTGGCAACCCGAGCGTGGACAAGGAGTTAAGACTCACTTTTCCCCTCAGGCTGAAGGCCACTGCATGAATCAGAGTAACTATGACCCACTTGGCCCCCCGAATCCTCAGACTCGGGGTAGACCCAAGGAGTAACGTTAATGTCTGACGGAAACCACACTCTCATAGCTCAATCCCCGAGGGACCAGGGCCAACGGCTCGCTATCGGGGAGTAAGTAATTGACAAACTGATAGTGAGCCGGCCAAGACATCCTGAGGATCTATCCCTGGTGTTCGAGTTCCGTTGCGACAAAGCCAGGTGAAAATACGGAACTAGGTCAACAACAGTCAGTGGACTCCTCACAAGTTCTCTGTGAGACCGCAAACTGTGAGACCTGTCAGTCGAGGTGCAGGTTTCTTTCCCTCAATCCCAGCATCCAAGGGGGGCAAGAGTCTGAGACTACCACGCAGAAACTACACCGTGAAATACCAATCGTCTTGGTGATCCGGTATGGTGCCTGCGCAAACCATCATTGTTGGAATCGGGGTCCTTGGGATTCCGACTGAGATGGCGAGGAGGAGGTTTTATTTGGGTTAGAGTCCCACATGAGTCCCAGCATTGAACCGCCCGCTGCCGAGAAGGCATGATGCTTTCCTCCTTCCTATGGGCACAAAAAAAAAGGTTATGTTAGATTAGGTTAGGTTAGGTTCCCGTACGAGGTCATCACCTTGTCATGGTGTACGGGCTTAAGTAATTGAAAAGAATCCTAAAAATTAATTTTAGGAGAACTTCCAATGAAAACTAAGAATGACCAAAACATGGCAACTGTGGCTTAACTGGCCCCTCGAACCTGAGGACGGATCGAGGTAGATCCAGTGAGCAACGTTAGTACCCCATGTCCCCCCATCACACTCCCAAAAATCCTCTCAGACAGTAAAGATCTTAATTGACCAGGGTACACGGTGACTGCTTGGACGAGGAGTTACCATCAGTGTATCAGACCCTCCGGGGATCTATACCTGTTGTTGATAGTTCCGTGAAATAAGCCAGGTGAAACTTCGGAACGATGGTCAGCTGCAGTCTCGCAGGTCCTCACAATGTGAGACAGCGGTGGGACCTCATAGGGCGCGGGACGCTCCTCCTATCACCCAACAACTCCATGGGGAGGAGATACCGGTCGGCCCGGATGCGCGTACTGTCGAATTCCAATCGCATTGGAGACCCAGTAGTGCCTACGAAACAAGGTGTGATAGTAGTAGTCGGTGTCCTCTGGCTCTGCTATCGAGCCGAGGAGGAGGTTTTAGTTGGGTTAGAGTCCCACACGAATCCCAGCATTGAACCGCCCGCTGCGGAGAAGGCATGATGCTTTCCTCCTTCCTCAGGGCAAAAAAAAAGGTTAGGTTAGGTTAGGTTCCCGTACGAGGTCATCACCTTGTCGTGGTGTACGGGCTTGAGTAATTGGAAGGAATCCTAAAAATTAATTTTAGGAGAACTTCCAATGAAAACTAAGAATGACAAAAATACATGGCAACTATGGCTTAACTGGCCCCTCGAACCTGAGGACGGATCGAGGTAGACCCAGTGAGCAACGTTAGTACCCCATGTAACCCCATCCCACTCCCAAAAATCCTCTCAGACAGTAAAGATCTTAATTGACCAGGGTACACGGTGACTGCTTGGACGAGGAGTTACCATCAGTGTATCAAGACCCTCCGGGGATCTATACCTGTTGTTAATAGTTCCGTGAAATAAGACAGGTGAAACCTCGGAACGATGGTCAGCTGCAGTCTCGCAGGTCCGCACAATGTGAGACAGCGGTGGGACCTCATAGGGCGCGGGACGCTCCTCCTATCACCCAACAACTCCATGGGGAAGAGATATCGGTCGGCCCGAATGCGTGTACTGTCGAATTCCAATCGCATTGGAGACCCAGCAGTGCACGCGAAAACAAGGTGTGATAGTAGTAGTCGGTGTCCTCCGGCTCTGCTATCGCGCCGAGGAGGAGGTTTCAGTTGGGTTAGAGTCCCACACGAATCCCAGCATTGAACCGCCCGCTGTGGAGAAGGCATGATGCTTTCCTCCTTCCTCAGGTCCCAAAAAAAAATAGGTTAGGTTAGGTTAGGTTCCCGTACGAGGTCATCACCTTGTCGTGGTGTACGGGCTTAAGTAATTGGAAGGAATCCTAAAAATCAGTTTTAGGAGAACTTCCAATGAAAACTAAGAATGACCAATATACATGGCAACTATGGCTTAACTGGCCCCTCGAACCTGAGGACGGATCGGGGTAGACCCAGTGAGTAACGTTAGTACCCCATGTAACCCCATCCCACTCCCAGAAATCCTCTCAGACAGTAAAGGTCTTAATTGACCAGGGTACACGGTGACGGCTTGGACGGGGAGTTACCATCAGTGTATCAAGACCCTCCGGGGATCTATACCTGTTGTTAATAGTTTCGTGAAATAAGCCAGGTGAAACTTCGGAACGATGGTCAGCTGCAGTCTCGCAGGTCCTCACAATGTGAGAGAGCGTTGGGACCTCATAGGGCGCGGGACGCTCCTCCTATCACCCAACAACTCCATGGGGAGGAGATACCGGTCGGCCCTTATGCGCGTACTGTCGAATTCCAATCGCATTGGAGACCCAGTAGTGCCTACGAAACAAGGTGTGATAGTAGTAGTCGGTGTCCTCCGGCTCTGCTATCGCGCCGAGAAGGAGGTTTTAGTTGGGTTAGAGTCCCACAGGAATCCCTGCATTGAACCGCCCGCTGCGGAGAAGGCATGATGCTTTCCTCCTTCCTCAGGGCACAAAAAAAAAGGTTAGGTTAGGTTAGGTAAGGTTAGGTTAGGTTAGGTTAGGTTTCTTCTCTGCTCTCAAGATACTAGCAGAGGCTATAGAGAAAGAAAGCAGACAAGACATACTCCTACACGGAATCACTGGTATAAAGCAGGAAGTAGTGCGAAATTTCGTAGAGCTAGCTTTCTGGAAAACTAAAACAAGCGTGAAAATATGCTTTCCTCAAAGTAACGAAGACGAAGACTCAAAAAAAGGGAGAAATAGTTTCTATGATGCTGTAATGGTGAAAACCGATACCAGAACATATGCAGACCTTGTGGTCACAGTGAAAGAAAATATCAAAAACATGGATGAGAACATAAATATAAGACAAATAACAAAAACGAGGGAAGGAAACGTACTGATTAAGCTCCCAAAAAACATGCAGCAGAGCAAGAAACTGACAGATATTCTCACAGAAAATAGGGACTAGGCAAAACCTCAACATTCAAAGTAATACAAACTAATCTTGGAAGGGCTAAAGCCGCTCATGACGTAGCTTGGGCTGTAGCGGAACAAAATCACTGTGATATCTTAGTGATATCAGAACCAAATAAGAACATCTGCAAGACAAAAAATTGGCTCACCGATAAAAGAGGGGATGTTGCGATCGCTTTCATCAATCGGTCAATCGAGGTGAGTAAAATAAAGCAGGAAGATGGGTATATAAGAGTAGAGGTGAACAACATTGTTATCTTCGCCAAGTACATATCACCGAACATCCCAATGGAAAGTTTTAAGAGAAAAGTTGATGAAATTTTTGAGAATATAATTAAAGAAAAAGATCAAACAATATTGATAGGAGATATTAATGCGAAATCTCCACAATGGGGATCCCGCATAGAAGATTAAAGGGGTAGTCACGTCACCGATTGGATGGCACAAATCTCATGGACAGCAGCGAATACGAGACAACCAACATTTGTAAGAAACAATTCTGAAAGTCATATTGACGTGACTTGTAACGTTCCGTTTGCATTTTATTCAAATTTGTTTCAATTCCCGCTCAGATTGTTAACGTGTTGTGATTTGTCGATATATGTGCCACTATAAATTGCATATTGGATGACGACATGCGTAAGGTACCATATTATCTAGGTACATATGATCCTCATTCCTTTTGAATTTGGAACGCTAATGAATGAAGACGTCGTTAGCCTATAGTAAATTTTATAGTTGGTTTTCCTTGGGATAAATATCTTCAGTGTTCGATTTGTTGGAAATCGAAAATATCAGTGATATATCTGGATGTTGAGGGTAAGATATAATTTTTGTCAATCGTTTTGTGTTCATTTTTTTATGCTATTTTTTTCATCGCCATTTTGTTGTCGATGGAAACCATTGCACTGCCGTCTTCATTTTTCGATATTTCACATCCTGAATTATATTAAGATTTTTTTATTTGTTCAACACAAACCACTGACGACAGAGCAATGTATTTTTGAGTGAAACTTATATTAATTCACATGAATTAATACATAGGTCCTCCGGCTGCTCCAGCTGTTCCTGATACTCTTGCTGCTCCTCCTCATTTCTCGTTACTCACATCTTCGCTGTGGCATCATTCTCCATCCACACCGTGTGTTCAGAAAGGATTGGGAAAAATAGATACTTCGATAGATTGAAATTACCAGATCGCCCCTGCATACCCAGCCACTAGTGCTGAGACCAAGCCATTTGATCGAAGGTAACCTGTTGAGTTCCACATCAGGATTCCCTTCAACGCCGATTCAAGGACTTATCTCCGTATTTCAACCACTTATTCATAAATTATATTTTTCTTCAACAATTTTAAGATCATATGAATTTGTAAGAAGACGTTTAATGCATGGAAACTCGTAAATTTTGATTCATTTTCAATATAGTAGGGTGAAATCTACTGTTGAGCGGATATTGAGATCGATTATATCTTGGATGGTTTTAATATATGTTTGAAAATAATGTGTTTTATTCTATGAATAGTATTCGTGGTCAGAGACCTCAATATCGGTGAGCCCACCCTGAGATATCTTAAAAAAAGAAAATAAGCTCTAAGCAAATTTCATTACAGACTTTAACCTCAGACAAGTTTATCAAGAGAATCTCCAATTGGAAAGTAATAGACGAAAACCCGTACACTCATCACCGACATACATACTTCGAAGTTGAGACACCAACTAAGATTAAAAGAATCACATCCAGACGAGTGGAAATACATAAGGATACCTTTTTGCAAAAACTGGACTCACAACAAGGAAACTTCTATGAGACCCTAGGAAATGCCTACAAAGACGCCTCAAGAACTTTTATAAATAATAAAAGAACTGCCCCCTACTGGTGGAAACAAAACATCGAAGAACAGCGCAGCAGCTATATTGCTCTCCGACGAAATAACCAAAAAATACTGAAACGAGGGTACGTCCAGTTAGCAGAGATCATCCAAGAGGAAGCCAATGTCCGGAGGAGAGAACTGAAAAAATCTATAAGACGAGCAAAACGAGAACAGTGGAAGAACCTACTCGCTGACTTGGAAGACGATATATGGGGACAGGGGTATAAAATCATGATGACGAACCTGAGAGGCAAGCCCCTTCCGTACTCGCTGCCTGAGAATGAAATAAGAACTATCCTTGCGACGCTGTTCCCAGCGACAGGAGACCCGATAAAAAGGCGTGCCCCAAGAAATCCTCCGATAGAAGAATTTACCAGCAACGAACTGAAACAAGTCATCAAAACCCTCAAAACTAGGAAAGCTCCTGGCTTGGACGGAATTACGGCTGAAATTATCAAACTGGCATACGAAGCGAAGCCGCAGGAAATGTTAAAATTCTATAATAAACTCCTCAGTCGTAAAGAATTCCCGAAATATTGGAAAACAGCAAGAGTGGTGCTGGCCCCTAAAGCGGGCAAAGATCTATCGCTTCCATCGTCATACAGGCCAATATGTCTCCTGGATGTGCCCGGTAAAGTTTACGAAAAGCTTCTCGTCAACCGATTAAATATTGAAATAGAGGAAAAAGCTTTGCTTTCCGAGAGACAACATGGCTTCAGAAACAAAAGATCGACGTCGACGGCAATACTCGAACTAAAAGCCAGTATAACATCGTCAGGGAAAAGATGGTACGTCCTCGTCACCGTGGACGTGAAGAACGCCTTCAACTCTATTGGCTGGAGGGACATCATCCAGGCAATGGAGAGAAAGGGGGTATCCCCCTACCTTGTAAAAATAATACAAAACTATTTGAAGGAAATTGTATATAAAGATCGGGAGAATTAAGCACAAGTGTACAATGGGGGTGGTGCAGGGATCGAACGTTGGCCCTCCACTGTGGAATATCACGTATGACGAAGCATTGGAACTACCATATCCAGAAGGAGTGAAAACCCTGGCATTTGCGGACGATTTAATTTTCATGGTGGAGGGAGATTCCGAGGACGAGGTTGTAAGGAGGATCACTGAGTCCTTTGATATACTCATTAGATGGATGAATGCGAGGAAACTTGAGATGTCCATACAGAAGAACGAAATCCTGGTGGTGAAATCCCCAAGAAAAAGACCAACACTAAAGATAAAACTGCGAAATACGGAGATTGTGGAGACGGACCAGATACGATATCTGGGAGTTGTCTTAAAAGACAAGACCTGACGAAATGGACCGAGTGCAGGAATAAATGTACCGGCTATTATTTTACACAATTCTTAACGGGGCATGGATCCTTTGGTACATACACCAAAAGGATTGCCAAGACAGAAGATGACCTCTGTTATATTTTTCTGCAACAAGACTGCCCGGTACACATGCTTTACGAATGCCGGAGGTGGAGCACAGAAAGGGAGGAAATAAGATCAATACTTGAAAGAGCCCCTCGAGTAGAAATGGTCATACCCATAATGCTGGAAGAGCCCGATACTTGGAGGAAGATGTACGATTATATAACGAAAGTCATGAAAAGCAAGGAAAAAGAAGACAGAGATCGATTGAAGTAATAGAATAAAAGATCTCCTTCACTGACGCACATGCAACGATGCCTTTTCCAGAGAAGGATGGTCGGAAAATAAGAGGTGGGGGTTTAGTGGGTGCAAGCCCCACACAACCCCCGGCGGCACTGCACAGCTCAGCTGCCGGGAACGGCTGGTAGAGCTTCCCCCATCCTCTAGGCAAAAAAAAAAGGTTAGGTTAGGTTAGGTTAGGTTCCCGTACGTGGTCATCACCTTGTCGTGGTGTACGGGCTTAAGTAGCTGTGAATCCTATGGAGCAACAGCGAAAAACCAAGTATGACCAAAACCAAGGAGTGACTATGACTCTGTTGGCCCCTGGAGTCTGCAGACTCTGGGTAGACCCAAGGAATAATGCTAGTGCTTCTGAAGTAACCATGGCTCTCTTGGCCCCTCGTATCTGAGGACTCGGGGTAGATCCAAAGAGCAACGTTGGTGCTTCACGAGTAACTGTGATTCACTTGGCCCCTGGAGGCTGCTGACTCTTGGTAGACCCAAGGAGTAACGTTAGTACTTCACAACATGGCAACTATGGCTTAACTGGCCCCTCAAACCTGAGGACGGATCGGGGTAGACCCAGTGAGCAACGTTAGTACCCCATGTAACCCCATCCCACTCCCAAAAATCCTCTCAGACAGTAAAGGTCTTAATGGACCAGGGTACACGGTGACTGTCTGGACGGGCAGTTACCGACAAATGTATCAAGACCGTCCGGGGATCTATACCTGTTGTTAATAGTTCCGTGAAATAAGCCAGGTGAAACTTCGGAACGATGGTCAGCTGCAGTCTCGCAGGTCCTCACAATGTGAGACAGCGGTGGGGCCTCATACGGCGCGGGACGCTCCTCCTATCACCCAACAACTCCATGGGGAGGAGATACCGGTCGGCCCGAATGCGCGCACTGTCGATTTCCAATCGCCTTGGAGAGCCAGTAGTGCCTACGAAACAAGGAGTGATAGTAGTGGTCGGTGTCCTCCGGCTCTGCTATCGCGCCGAGGAGGAGGTTTTAGTTGGGTTAGAGTCTCACACGAATCCCAGCATTGAACCGCCCGCTGCGGAGAAGGCATGATGCTTTCCTCCTTCCTCAGGACACAAAAAAAAAAGGTTAGGTTAGGTTAGGTTCCCGTACGTGGTCATCACCGTGTCGTGGTGTAAGGGCTTGAGTAGCTGTGAATCCTATGGAGGAAGAGCGAAAAACCAAGTATGACCAAAACCAAGGAGTGACTATGGCTCTTTTGGCCCCTCGTATCTGAGGACTCGGGGTAGTCCCAAAGAGCAACGTTAGTGCTTCACAATTAACTATGATTCACTTGGCCCCTGGAGACTGCTGACTCTGGGTAGACCCAAGGAGTAACGTTAGAACTTCACAACACACTTCCCGAGCCCAAACTCCTTTCAAATCCAAGGGCACGAGTCTAAGCGTGCGCTTAGATTGTGACATCTTCGCGATCCACCCCTAGGCTAAACGACCTAGAAGACGCTGGAGACCGAGCTATCAAGAAAAGGCTTCGAGGGATGAGCATGGGAGAGTGGCGTGGTTAACTATGGCTACCTTGGCCCCCCGGATCCACTGACAAGGGGTAGACCCAAGAAGTAATGTTAGCACCACATGCAGGGAACAACTATGACTCACTTGGCCCCCTGTAATCACAGACACAGGGTAGACCCAAAGAGTAACGTTAGTGTTTCGAACGTGGAGAACTTGCATCTGGCCTACGCCACACTGGCAACCCGGGCGTGGACAAGGAGTTACGACTCACTTTTCCCCTCGGGCTGAAGGCCACTGCATGAATCAGAGTAACTATGACCCACTTGGCCCCCCGAATCCTCGGACTCGGGGCAGACCCAGGGAGTAACGTTAATGTCTGACGGAAACCACACTCTCATAGCTCAATCCCCGAGGGACCAGGGCCAACGGCTCGCTATCGGGGAGTCAGTAATTGACAAACTGATAGTGAGCCGGCCAAGACCTCCTGAGGATCTATCCCTGGTGTTTGAGTTCCGTTGTGAAAAATCCAGGTGAAAATACGGAACTAGGTCAACAACAGTCAGTGGACTCCTCACAAGTTCTCTGTCAGACCGCAAACTGTGAGACCCGTCAGTCGAGGTGCAGGTTTCTTCCCCTCAATCCCTACATCCAAGGCGGGCAAGAGTCTGAGACTACCACGCAGAAACTACACCGTGAAATACCAATCGTCTTGGTGATCCGGTATGGTGCCTGCGCAAACCATCATAGTTGAAATCGGTGTCCTTGGGATTCCGACTAAGATGAAGAGGAGGAGGTTTTAGTTGGGTTAGAGTCCCACACGAATCCCAGCATTGAACCGCCAGCTGCGGAGAAGGCATAATGCTTTCCTCCTTCCTCAGGGCACAAAAAAAAAAGGTTAGGTTAGGTTGGGTTTAGTGGTTTGGATGGGCTGACAACAATAGAAGAAGTAGAGGAGGCCCTAAAAGAATACCTTGGAGAGAAAGAGGAAGAATTACTGGTCAGAGATCGAAGGCCACAAAAATATGGTGGAATGCAGTCGACGACAATAATAGTGGGAGAAAAAGCCGCTATTAAAATAGTAGAAAAAGGAGAAATTAGAATTGGCCTTTCATGGTGTCGGGCGAGGCTAAGAGTTGACGTACCGGTGTGTTTCAGGTGCTGGGAAGGAGGACACATGGCTGTACAATGCTGTGGCACCGATAGAAGTAGGCTGTGTAGGAACTGCGGGAGAGAAGGACATACTACAAACGGATGTGAGAGCCCCCCCAAGCTGTCCTCTCTGTGGAGGAGTAGATCATAGGGCGATCACCCTGGAATGCCCCAAATATAGGGAGGAAATTTAAAAGAGGGAGAGAGAAAAGGTACTGGAAGAGCCCCCGGTGCGAAGTAGTTCTCCAAATAAGTAACTTTCACGCGCTGTGCTCATCCTGAAGGTAGGTGCTCGGAAAATGTCTGTGATATATCTGTACATAATGTGAAAATTAATTTATTATGCCCTTTACACCATATTTATTTGTACATATGTATATACTTAATTTTTTATATGTGTGTCTGGTTGCTGTTTGTGTCTATTTATTTAAATTGGTGTGAAAGTCTGAAACTGCCCAGTGGAGACTTGTCTGGATATTGCTACGTCGCGGAAGTGTGGATCACAACCTCAAAATGATCAAGATCATGCAACTGAATCTGGGTAGATCAAGGGCAGCTCATTATGTGGCATGGCAGATGCCACTGCAAAGAAAATAGATATCCTGATCATATCGGAACCTAACAAGAAGTTATGCGAAAGAAACAAATGGTATACCGATAAAAAGAGCGATGTTGCAGTGGTGATAATAAACAAAACCATCCTGGCTAACAGAGTGTATGAACAACAATCATTATGTTCATGTCCAGTTGGGCGAAGTCCATCTATACGGCATATATGTGTCTCCGAATATTCCTTTGCCTGAATTCAAGAGGAAAATTGATATACTCTGTAATGATGCAATATCACACAGAACAAAAGCTCTCATAGCTGGTGATATAAATGCAAAATCCTCCATTTGGGGATCACCAGGAACGGATGTAAGGGGGCATTACGTTGAAGAATGGCTGGCGCAAATGTCATGGACAGCTTCGAATAATGGTGATCCCACTTTCATCAGAGAATCCTCAACTTCACATATAGATGTGACTTAAGTTCCTGACAGGGCTAGCTATAGAGTAGAGGGGTGGAACACAGAGCATAAAAATCCCTTCACATACCACGTAAATATAAACTACTGTCTGAAAAATACTAGAGTTGAGAAAAAGGGGACATATACTACATGCATACTGGATGGGGACAAATATGTGACAGAGCTGGACGCTATTGGTGATGCGGACCCAGATAGCTTGTATGAGAAAATCGTAAAGGCACATAGAAAAGCGTTCTCGGCACGTAGCACTGAAGGAACCAGAAATCCCTACTGGTGGACTGAAGACATAGCAAAACTCAGGACACGATATAATGTCATGAGAAGAAAGTTCACACGCACAGGCACCCGTGCTGACTGTCAACCAGCTGCACGGCTTGAGCTCCGACAGAAGAAGAATGAGTTGAAACAAGAGATAAGGAAAGCAAAGAGATTCTACTAGAGACGTATGTTGGAGAAACTGGAGCAGGACATATGGAGCGATGCCTACAAAATAGTTACGAGGGATGTTTTACAACCGAGCTGTCTAACGATGAGAAGGGCGAAGGAAATCATGAAAGAGCTGTTTCCATCCACTATGAGCATAGACCAGGAGGAAAGGAGGGGAGGTAATGGTAATGAAGAAACGCCAATTGAAAACTTTGGGCTGGATGAACTGCGGGCGGCACTGGCATCAATAAAGACAGGAAAAGCTCCCGGACCTGACGGGGTAAAAGTCTTCTTCCTTAAAGCTGGCATGTGGGCGAATGCCGGAAAAGATCCTCGAAATGTTTAATGGCGGCTTCAGACTAGGAGTTTTCCTGCCCAGTGGAAAGAGGCAAGAGTGGTCTTGATACCGAAGGCTGGTAGAGACCCATCTGTGGCATCGAGCTACAGGCCTGTTTGTCTGCTCAATACATTTGGAAATCTATATGAGAGGCTACTTATAATCAGACTGGTTAAGGAACTTGAAGAACTAGAAGCAATATCTCCTAGTCAACATGGTTTCAGGAAGAAAAGATCAACGGTGAGTGCAATCCTGCAGTTGAAGAACATATTCAGTGATCAACCGTGGTGCGTGGCGGTGACACTGGATATACAGAATGCCTTCAACATGGCGGGCTGGGGACATATTGTTGAGGACCTTAAAGCGAAAGGAATCAGTGGTTATCTGGTGGAAATATTCAGAGAATATCTCAGTGACAGATTAGTAACTACAAGTGCCTATAAACATAAATACGGAAAGGGGGTGCCACAGGGATCAGTGGCGGGACCAGTTCTGTGGGATGTATTTTACGATGGTGTGCTCCGACTTTCCCTCCCACAGGGTGTCTACCTGATCGCCTATGCGGACGATCTATTGTTGGTGGTGGTGGGTGGTACGAAGGAAATAATCCAGGAGTTGATAAAGATTGCCGTTGAAAGAATCGTTGAATGGATGCAGAGTAGAGGGCTGCAGATAGCTCCGCAAAAGTCAGAGCTGGTGGTGCTGAAGGGCCCCGTAGGAGTTCAGAATTGGGGGTAAATATTGGTGATATTGACGTGGCCCCAAAAACGGAATTGAAATAACACCTAGGTGTAATCCTGTCAAAGAAGATGGATTTTGGAAGGCATCTGAGAAGTGTGTCTGATAGGACGAGGGGGAGGATGGTTACATTAAGTGGAGTAATGCTGAATATAGGTGGTCCGGGATACCTTAAGGGGCGAATTCTTTGTGCGGTAATGCATGGAATGCTCTTGTATGCGGCGCCGTTATGGAGAGATGCTCTAAAGATTAAAAGGAACTCCACACTGCTGGTGTCAGTCCAGAAGTTGGGTCTACTGCGTATAATATCGGCATATAGGACGGTGTCGGCAGGTGTTACCCACCTATAGATCTTATGGTGGCAGAAAGATTTTTTTTTTACACGGTGGGAGGAGCACTGCCGGGAAATCGCCGAATGGCGAGGAGGAGAACGGTACGGCTGTGGCAGGAAAGGTGGGATCGGGGAGGAACAACGGCGCAGTGGACGCGTAGACTGATTAGGAATCTGGAAGAGTGGGTGAACTGTAGCCATAGAAAGACCAGTTATTTTTTCACCCAGTTCTTGACTGGCCACGGGTCATATGGTACGTTTACAAAGCGAATTGGACGGAGAGCGACAGATGATTGCTATACATGCCGTGAAGTTGACGAGCCTGAACACATGCTGTACAGGTGTGTTAGGTGGAGCCTCGAGAGACAGGCTCTGGAGGAGAGTATCGGGAGGATACCCATCTTGGAGGAGTTGATACATGTGATGATAGAGAGTAGGAAAATGTGGGATAATATTTATGAATATGTGGTGGACGTAATGAAGAGGAAGGAGAGGGAGGATAGGGAAAGACAGGGATGATGCACGGGGCATCTAAGAGAACAAACCGAGTTACGCACCTGAAGTACGGGCTTAGCAGCCTTTTCCAGGTGGCGATGATACTCGGGGAAAGAGGAGGGTGGTTTAGTGAGGTGAGAGTCCCACGCAAATCCGCAAGCACTACTTGATAACAACCAAGGCTCGCTGCGGAGATGGCATTAGCTTCCCCCTACCTCAGGGCCGAAAAAAAAAGGTTAGGTTAGGTTAGGTACTGAGGCCAATGTCGGGAGGGAGAAAGGCAGCTAACATTCTAGCAAGATCAGATATAATAAAGAGGCTGGTGGACATGAAAAACATGAAGCTAGGTTTCTCCGTGGCACAAATTAAAGAAAGGGAAAATATAGTCAAGTGCAACAGGTGCTGGGAACTGGGGCACATTTCAACAAACTGCAAAGGAGAGGATAGGTCAGGGAAATGCAGAATCTGCACAAAAACCGGCCACACTGTGAAAGAATGCCAAGAGGGAGCATTCTGCATGGTCTGCGAGGAGGGGGGAAATTGGACTTTGAGTCCCGTGTGCAAAAGGAGTAAGGGGTTGAATGCTTGAAAGGGAAAGCAGGTAAAATGTTTTTCATTTGTATTCTGACGACTCTCCAGGTAAAGTGTGAGATGGAGGTGTTTAGACCACCAACGTGGTTTCTTTGCAATTTTGGGCCATTTACACCAAATTATTTTAGCCCTTTTCTACATATACATTGTTTCATTACTATATACAATAATTTATTATTCCGTTTTTATCTATACACTGTTTTTAATCCTGTACATAATAATTTATTATTTTGTTTATTTACATGTGAAATCTGTGGTGTTGACGACAATGGAGGGTGTTTTCCTAAGCAAGATGGTACGTATACTTCAGTTGAATCTGGGTAGAGCTAGAGCGGCGCATGATTTAGCGTGGGCCGAGGCAACAAAGAAAAAGATAAATATAATGATAATATCAGAGCCAAACAAAAAAATGTGCTCGGGAAAAGGCTGCTACAAGGATAAAAAAGGGGATGTTGCAATTGTAATAATGAATAGCAATCTAGAACTAAGCAAGATAGAAAGCAAGGAGGGGTACATACACATAGAATTGTATGGAATACACCTGTACGCGATATACATTTCCCCAAATATTCCAGTATGTAGATGATTTTGAGAAAAGGGTCGATGAGATCTCAGTAAAGGCTGCGAAAAAACCTCGGAATTCAATAATAGCTGGTGACATAAATGCTAAAACGCCACTGTGGGGGATCTCCACAGACAGACAGGAGAGGATAATATGTGGAAGAGTGGTTATCACAACTAGCGTGGACTACGACTAACGACGGTCAACACACTTTTGAGAGAGGGACCTCCAGGACCCACATAGATGTCACCCTGTGCTCCGAATACATGGCTAAAAGAATAGTAGGATGGAGTATTCACGACGGGCAGATCCAGTATGAAATAAGGATAAACAAAAAGATTGGGATGCCAGAGAAAAAAAGGGTCTATCTAAATGCTACGTAACTGGTGAAAAATCTGCAAAAGATAGAAAATGATGATGAAAATGAAGATTTTTATGCAAAGTTGGTCCAAATTAATAAAGAATCTACAACAAGGGAAAAACACCCACGGAAACCTTACTGGTAGAATGAGGACATAGAGCGGATAAGGGAGGGGTACGTGCGAATAAGAAGATCTTACACAAGAATGACAGATAAACAGAGCACCGGAGGGCAAACGCTGAGGATGCAAATGATGGAGGAGAGGAAAAACATGAAGAGGGAGATAGCGAGGGCAAAGAGGGAACAATGGAAAATACTGCTGCAAGAGCTAGATAATGATATATGGGGGCAAGGATATAAGATAGTTACTAGACGTTTCAAGGAAGGAAGCTTGGAATATAAAATTCCTACGAAAAAAAGAAGGGAAATCATAAAAGATCTATTTCCAGCTAACGGACAAGGATTCCGGAAAACAGGAGGAATTAGTGAGGTGCCATATCCCTTCACAAAGGAAGAACTAAAAATAGCGGTAGACTCTTCAAAGAACGAAAAGGCTCCGGGACCGGATGGCATAACATCGGAAGCAATAAAAATTATCCACAAAAAACTATCGCAGAAGCTGCTGAAAGTATTTAATGACCTACTGTCTAAACAAGAATTTCCAGCGAGATGGAAAGTAGGAAACGTCATTTTGCTTCCCAAAAAAGGAAAAAATCTTGAGGAGTCCTCGAGCTTTAGACCCATATGCCTTTTAAATACAATGGGAAAATTATATGAGAGACTGATTTGGAATAGGATAGAGGAGGAGCTGGAGGAGAAATATCTGAAAACCAGCACGGGTTCCGTAAGGGCGGATCTACAACAACTGCAATGTTGGCTCTAAAAAAGGCCATAAATGATACTAAAAACGGCTGGTGCGTGGTGATTACGATTGATGTTAAAAATGCTTTTAACACAGCCAGCTGGAAGCATATAGTAGAGGGCTTGCGTAGGGCAGAAGTGAGCACGTATTTGATAAAATGTGCTGAATCATACCTCTCTAACCGGTATGTAAAGTCGGGGATGATCAAACATAGATGCAGCATGGGTGTCCCACAGGGTTCAGTTAAAGGTCCAGGTCTGTGGAATGTAAAGTATGACGGGGTGCTGAGACTGGAGTACGGAGACGGGGTGATGGCGATCACCTACGCGGACGACCTCGTATACGTGGTTGAGGGGAGGGACGAGAGTGAGATTGGGGAGAGGGCGGAGAGGGCTATAGCACTGGCTATGGAGTGGATGGAGGAGAGGGGCCTGATGGTGACGATCCGGAAGACGGAAATGATGGTGGCGAGTGGACCGAGGAGGGCTGCTGATCTGAGGCTAAGGATAGCGGGAGAGGAGGTGGGTGTGACGGAGGAAATCAAATATCTGGGAGTGGTTTTCCGAAATAATCTGGTATTCGCGGAACATATAAAGTACAGCACGGCGAGGGCGGAGGAAAAATTGGCTGCCGTATCGAGGCTGATGCCTAATATAGGAGGACCAAAATACGAGAGGCGCAGGATATTGTGCGGGATAACCCACAGCATCCTTTTGTATGCGGCGCCGGTGTGGAGGGAGGCCATTAAAGTGGAAAGGGACCTGCGGCGGATGGTGTCTGTTCAGAGGAAGGCTCTCCTGAGGGTTGTTTCGGCGTATAGGACCGTGTCGGCGGAGGCGGTCCAGGTGATCTCGGGTTTCCCACCGATAGATCTAATGGTGGCGGAAAGATGTTTTCTGTTCAAGGTGGGGGGGAGGCTGGCAGGGAATAGAAGAATGGCCCGTGCGAGAACCATTAGAAAGTGGCAGGAAAGGTGGAGGACGGAAAGTGGAGTAGCAGATTGGACTAGGAAAATTATTAAAAACGTGGAAACTTGGACAGACTGTCCTCACAGGACGACGAACTATTATTTCACACAATTTCATACTGGTCACGGTTCTTTCGGAACCTTCACGAAAAAGATAATGAAGACGGAAAATGACCTGTGTGTGGAGTGCGGGGTGCAAGACAGCCCCGAGCACATGTATCAGTCGTGCAGGAGGTGGAGGGTAGAGAGGGAAGAGCTGGTAGACAGAATTGGAGGGCTCGATGATGTGGAAGATGTTGTGGATAGAATGCTGGAGGACAAAGAACATTGGAAAGGGATATTTGATAACATCACGGAGGTTATGAGGAGGAAAGAGAGAGAGGACAGGGAGAGACAGGATGGTGGATGAACTGAATACATAAAAGCTCCACGGATGTCTGGACAGGAGTCTCTTATCCGGTGAGCTTTTAAGAAGATGAAGAGGTGGGGGTTTAGTGGGTGCGAGCCCCACACGACCTCTGGCAGCATTGCACCGCCCAGCTGCCGGGAAAGGCTGAGAGAGCTTCCCCATTCCTCAGGGCCGAAAAAAAAAGGTTAGGTTAGGTTAGGTTCCCGTACCACCTTGTCGTGGTGTACGGGCTTAAGTAATTGGAAGGAATCCTAAAAATTAATTTTAGGAGAACTTCCAATGAAAACTAAGAATGACCAATATACATGGCAACTATGGCTCAACTGGCCCCTCGAACCTGAGGACGGATCGGGGTAGACCCAGTGAGCATAGTTAGTACCCCATGTAACCCCATCCCACTCCCAAAAATCCTCTCAGACAGTAAAGGTCTTAATTGACCAGGGTATACGGTGACTGCTTGGACGAGGAGTTACCATCAGTGTATCAAGACCCTCTGGGGATCTATACCTGTTGTTAATAGTTCCTTGAAATAAGCCAGGTGAAACTTCGGAACGATGGTCAGCTGCAGTCTCGCAGGTCCTCACAATGTGAGACAGCGGTGGGACCTTAGTAGGCGCGGGACGCTCTTCCTATCACCCAACAACTCCATGGGGAAGAGATACCGGTCGGCCCGAGTGCGCGTACTGTCGAATTCCAATCGCATTGGAGACCCAGTAGTGCCCACGAAACAAGGTGTGATAGTAGTAGTCGGTGTCCTCCGGCTCTGCTATCGCGCTGAGGAGGAGGTTTTAGTTGGCATAGAGTCCCACACGAATCCCAGCATTGAACCGCCCGCTGCGGAGAAGGCATGAAGCTTTCCTCCTTCCTCAGGGCACAAAAAAAAGGTTAGTTTAGGTTAGGTTAGGTTCCCGTACGAGGTCATCACCTTGTCGTGGTGTACGGGCTTAAGTAATTGGAAGGAATCCTAAAAATCAGTTTTAGGAGAACTTCCAATGGAAACTAAGAATGATCAATATACATGGAAACTATGGCTTAACTGGCCCCTCGAACCTGAGGACGGATCGGGGTAGACCCAGTGAGCAACGTGTAACATTCCAAGTTTGTTAATCCTAGGAACATTATGAAAAAGAGAAAAGGGGCAACCCTGCTCTGAAGAGCTGAGGGAAGAATTACGTTAAAGGGGGTTTTTTACTTATATTTTTGGCTTGTGATGTGATCGTCTAGATTGGTAGTACTCTATGTTATGTCGTAGTAATTCAGATTCGTAATAACTCAGATTAGTGAAATATAGGATGGGAAATAATGAGGTAAAATTGATAAATAATACACTAGATTGGACATAAAGATGGAACAAGAGCCTTTAATCGTCCAGCACCATAGTTCGAAGAACCATAGCCATATGAAGGGATAAAAAACGAACCAAATCCAATTCCTCATTGGATTTGAAAGCAAAAAACCCTTTTAGCATTACAGATGATATGTTTACAATCCATAGAACAATTATTAATAAGACGAGCACTGGTGATATGTACAATATGGAGCTTCCTATACTCCGTTAAGGTTTTTACTGGCACAATTGAGGTAAAAAGCAGAATCCAATACATCCAAAGTTATCCAAAGGTTATAGGCATAAAGAGTGTGTCACCTGATTATTAATGAAATTCATAAGCAGTATCCTTGTAGTTCCTAGTGTGAGAATCCTTCCTTCTAAGGGTTACGTGTGAGATCCTAGCAGTCGCGTTGGTTTGGAAGTGACGAGAAACTACTTATATTTCCTGTTAACTGATGAACGATGGCACCTTCAAAGCACTCCTTGCTTATCCGGTACGCCGAGGCCCGAAGACGAGGCTTGGTTCACTGGGACGTTCGTTTAAAGAACACCCAGAGGAAGTCTCAAGCCACTGTTGTGGGGGATGTTTTCCTTAGCACAGGCGATATAAACAGTTTACCCTAGGCCTCCAAACCAGTGATATTTGTACGTAAAATATTATCCTAAAAGCAACAACTCCAAATGCCTAAACCATAATGTCGAGTGAATAGTTAAATGTGCAGTAATCCTTACGAACAGTATAAGAATATTCCAAATGGGTTGGTAGTAGAACAGAGTTCCACAATATTCAATAGAAATGCAATAATAAAATAGAACAAGCTTACATGAGATTAAATCCTGTGAAATGAAACAGTTATTTAAATGGAGATCGTGTACATACCAGATAACAAAGAAGCGTCTTTAAAATATATTAAAATGGCGGATTCCTAGAAGAGGAACTCCATTTCAAAGGAACACTTTTGTGAACCAGCATGAAAGTGAAAACACACAGGAGACAGCCGCCGAGTTAAAATGAACTTAAAAAAGAGGCTCCTCCATTCGTTGTCGTTTCGGAGGTTAGTTCTTCTTCCACAGAATCGTATTTCTTCGATGGTCACAGAAGAACGAGTTTACTTCTTGGTGGATCTTCGATATGATTAAAATCTCCTATTTATAAAGATGCGAATTGCCTAAAGTATTGCTTGAAGTCGTACTAATATTCATCATTCATAGAATTATAAAATAATATCAAATAAGTTCATTCAACGTAGTTCCACGTTTCGACAATAGGCGTTGAAAAGTTGGAAGCCATGGAGTCTGGCAACGGTGTATTTTATTTGCAGGGTAGGAAATTCAGATATGTTACAAACGTTAGTAACCCATGTAACCCCATCCCACTCCCAAAAATCCTCTCAGACAGTAAAGGTCTTAATTGACCAGGGTACACGGTGACTGCTTGGACGAGGAGTTACCATCAGTGTATCAAGACCCTCCGGGGATCTACCTGTTGTTAATACACTACTGGAAAAAATTAAAGGATCAAAAAAAAATTCCAAATTTTTCGGCAATTTTCAACATGCCGTAACTTTGAGAGGAATGGTCGTACAAGGAATTCAAAAAAAGGAAATTGTAGCTCCAAGTGTCTAGTTTTTGGATTAGAACTTCAAAAATTTTAAGTTCCAGTGGTTTTCGAGTAATGATAGAAAAATCAGCACCAAAAAAATTCTCAAAATTTTACCACTTTTTTTTTCTTGTCTACGAGCGTGGTAATTTTATTTTTGCATAATCGTTATAATGATGGGATACTTTGTTAATTCAGCTTTAATTTATTTCTTTATTGACCTCAATACGTCCACTTCTCGCCGAGATATCGGTCTTCAAATGGAAAAGGATTCTTTTGTCTTTGATTATCGATTTCTCAGCAACCAATGATCGCACAGAAAATTGAAGGGGGGTTTCAAGACCTTAAATGAACTCCCATTAATGAACAACCATTGCTTATTCATAGAAAATTTTTTTTCTTAATGTCGCATCAATATGAAAATTTAACAAAAAAAGGGCTTTTGGTGGTTTCTTGGAAAATCTACCGCTGGATCGAAAATGTTGAGGAAACCAATAATGTTAAGTGTGACTTTCACAGTTCAATATGTTGATAAAAACCTTACGAAGAGCCAACTCAATTCAGCGAGCCGTTTTTTTGTTTGACTCGATTGAATTTTTGAAAAAAAATAAGGATCACGTTTTTTGCTCTGAGAAGCTCGTAATCTTTAAAAAAGGCAAAAAAGAATTTTCTCGAGCTTTTTCCACATTTTAATTGCAGATAGTTCATAAATTTCAAAAAAAGAAAAATAAAAAAACAACAAATAACATTTTTATTAATTTAATAACGGGTATTGCCACCCCTGTTTTCAATAACGGCTCTCAAACGTTCACCCATGTTAATGCAGGCGGTAACAATACCCGTTATTAAATTAATAAAAATGTTATTTGTTGTTTTTTTTATTTTTCTTTTTTTGAAATTTATGAACTATCTGCAATTAAAATGTGGAAAAAGCTCGAGAAAATTCTTTTTTGCCTTTTTTAAAGATTACGAGCTTCTCAGAGCAAAAAACGTGATCCTTATTTTTTTTCAAAAATTCAATCGAGTCAAACAAAAAAACGGCTCGCTGAATTGAGTTGGCTCTTCGTAAGGTTTTTATCAACATATTGAACTGTGAAAGTCACACTTAACATTATTGGTTTCCTCAACATTTTCGATCCAGCGGTAGATTTTCCAAGAAACCACCAAAAGCCCTTTTTTTGTTAAATTTTCATATTGATGCGACATTAAGAAAAAAAATTTTCTATGAATAAGCAATGGTTGTTCATTAATGGGAGTTCATTTAAGGTCTTGAAACCCCCCTTCAATTTTCTGTGCGATCATTGGTTGCTGAGAAATCGATAATCAAAGACAAAAGAATCCTTTTCCATTTGAAGACCGATATCTCGGCGAGAAGTGGACGTATTGAGGTCAATAAAGAAATAAATTAAAGCTGAATTAACAAAGTATCCCATCATTATAACGATTATGCAAAAATAAAATTACCACGCTCGTAGACAAGAAAAAAAAAAGTGGTAAAATTTTGAGAATTTTTTTGTTGCTCATTTTTCTATCATTACTCGAAAACCACTGGAACTTAAAATTTTTGAAGTTCTAATCCAAAAACTAGACACTTGGAGCTACAATTTCCTTGTTTTGAATTCCTTGTACGACCATTCCTCTCAAAGTTACGGCATGTTGAAAATTGCCGAAAAATTTGGAATTTTTTTTTGATCCTTTAATTTTTTCCAGTAGTGTAGTTCCGTGAAATGAGCCAGGTGAAACTTCGGAACGATGGTCAGCTGCAGTCTCGCAGGTCCTCCCAATGTGAGACAGCGGTGGGACCTCATAGGGCGCGGGACGCTCCTCCTATCACCCAACAACTCCATGGGGAGGAGATACCAGTCGGCCCGAATGCGCGTACTGTCGAATTCCAATCGCATTGGAGACCCAGTAGTGCCCACGAAACATGGTGTGATAGTAGTAGTCGGTGTCCTCCGGTTCTGCTATCGCGCCGAGGAGGAGGTTTTAGTTGGGTTAGAGTCCCACACGAATCCCAGCATTGAACCGCCCGCTGCGGAGAAGGCATGATGCTTTCCTCCTTCCTCAGGGCACAAAAAAAAAGGTTAGGTTAGGTTAGGTTCCCGTGAGGAGAGAAAACTCCCATCGGGCGCCTCCCCAGGTGGCGGATAGGGGAATGCCTCCCAGATATGGGTGGTACCGGGGAAATCAAATACCCGGGGCGGACCAAATCTGCGCTGCCTTGCGCATAGAGGAACGGACCCCGAAGGCTAAGGGAAGGAAAACCCCGACAGAAAACCAAGGACAGGTTACCCGGCACGAACACAGCATGAATTAGGATTAGGGGATGTGTGCGTTGCACTGCCTCTACACAACTATGGAACAATGGACGGAAACAACGAAAATAGGTCTACCGTGCAGGGGAGGGAAACCCCAGTACCGGTCGCATATTCATATCCCACGTACCGTATCGCAGCTCGGAGGCAGCCGAAGCTTACTCGATAAACCACGCGCGTGATCGCGTCTCATTTGGCGATATCAGTCGTGGAATATGAATTGGGATTATACGTTATATTGATACCCCGATTCTTTTAATTCTTTTCAGTTCAAATAATAACGATTAGGTTTTTTCCATATTCCCGAATAATAACGGCTACCTGGCTGAGCGCCAATTTTATCTGCCAGGAGATAAATGACCTGCTGGGGTTGAATCTCGTTGAGTCGGACATCAATGATGTTTACTACCTAGGGAGATCGCAGAGGAGTCCAATCAAGGTTGAATTGATGTCTTATAGAGTGAAAAATGGAATGTTTCAAAGTCTTCGGAAACTGAAAGGGAAAGAAGTATATTTCGCTCACGACTTGACTAGACAACAACGTGAGGAATACAATCAACTGCGGAGTCATCTTTCTGAGCTGAGAGGACAGAATATATCGAATTGCCGAATTAGGGGAAATAAATTATATACAGAAAACACTGCATATACTTTAGCTGAGCTTGAGAGACTGCCGAAGCTCCCTAAAAAACGCACAAACAGCGCACCATCCACTCCCACTGTGGAGAAATACCAGGAGAAGCCTCAGGAAACTCCTTACGAACAGCGTGCACCATCCGCTCCCACTGTGGAGAAATACCAGGAGAAGCCTCAGGAAACTCCAAACGAACAGCGTGCACCATCCACTCCCACTGTGGAGAAATACCAGGAGAGGCCTCAGGACGAACAGCGTGCCATTCGGCGAGATAATCAGTTGGCTTCGGGGTCTGTCCAGGGTGGAGATAGGGCTTTGTTGGGAAAGACTACGGGAGGAACAGATAAGGATCGGCATAAATCAGTTTCTGCAGGGACCTCTGACACTCTGCCGGGGAGAACTCTATCATACATATCGCGAAAGAGAGAATGAAGACGCGCTCTAATAAGTAGAAGCGTGCTCTTGATCTCTCATTGATTTTCTTTGTTTTTGGCTTCACATTTTTCTTTGATTTTCGGATATTTTTTTTTTCTTTTCTTTTTTTCTGTTCGTGATCGTCGATTTGGATTGTTTCATGGATCCGTGTATAAGAGATGTCAATTTTTCACCCATTACTACAATTGAGTGTCGTGATGTGGATCAGTATGGGAGGGCTTCAGAAACGGGAGATGTTGTTTTCAGGATACTGCACCAGAACATTAGAAGCATCCATAGAAATTTTGATGAGTTGTTGATTCTACTCAGGAAGCTCCGCACCCCTCCTGATTGCCTGGTTTTGTCGGAGACTTTCACAGTATTGGATGAGGGAAATTTTGGTATTGAGGGGTATAATATGGTTTATAACCAGGGCGAGATTAATAAAAACGATGGAGTGATTGTTTATTTGAAAACATGTTACACCTTCGAGCACGAGGTTGTAAATATTGGACCAGTAAAGGCACTCGAGAATGCACACGGAAGGAAATTACTTATCACCGGTGTATACAGGGTCTTTCACGAGGAACCTCACCCATATTTATACGGGAAACTACTGAACGTATTTTCATGAAATTCAGCACTTATAAGTATTTCACGATGCTGATGAAATCTAAAATATTTTCAAGGCATGAGCACCTCCGGTTTTTCCGGAAATGACGTCAACTTCCGTTTTTAAATTAGAACACCATTTTTTTATTGCAGAAATAGATTCCTTAGAAAATTTCAAGTTATTTTTTCAGTTTTGGTTGGAAATTCTCTCTGAGCGGGAAAATTCGAAAAAAAAATCGAAAATAGAGAGCTCCGCTGAAACGAGAATAACTTCCAGGTTTTTGGATGCAAAATTTTCATTTTTGCGATTTTTCGAGATGTAAGATTGATGTATCCACTTTGAAAATCGAAATCGCGATTCATGATACAGGGGGTGAAAAAATCGCTTTCAAAGTTAGGGATGACAAAATCGTGAAAAATCAATTTTATAAATTAGAACCCCATTTTTTTATGGCAGATATTGAATCTACGTTAAAAAATAATGTGAGTGTATGCATCACACCCTTGCTCTAAAATGGATATTTTATGAGTTATTCACAAAAAACTGTTTTTCGTCTTGAATTTTCAGCTATTTCTTTTCCCTTCACGCCAAAAATATGAAATTTTCAGGAACTGTTATTTGAACCATGCTGTAGATTTTTCACCCCTTCTTGAAACCGACTTCAAGTTACTATTAGGAGAACCATGGCAAACTCTCGCAGTTATAACTAGAGAAGATGCTCAAAGTTTTGACCGTTAATTTCTGAACATTTATTTATACGTCTCAGGAATGCTTCGTGCGTTGTTCTTCTTATTTCATCGGGAGGAAGAGATCTGCAAAAGTGTTTAAAAACCAAATTTAGTTTCAAAACTATGAATCTAAAAATCTAAACAAACCTGAACGCATTTCTGACTCGTTCTATGCAGTCCTCTTTATCATTCAGGGGAGTTGAGTAGACAATATTTTTCATCCTACCCATAACATAATAGTCTAAAGGAGTTAAATCGGGAGAACGTGGTGGCCAAAGATGTGGACCATTGTTCGCCAACCATCGATCTTCAAATAGCCTGTAGAGGATATTTGACACAAGAAGCGCGTTCGGCAATAGCATCCGAGAGCGGACGGATTTTTTAGTCACGTGATAACAGATTGTACAGATTTGTCAGATTTTTCTGTAATAAACGAACGCTACGGAGCATTTAGATCGATTTTTCTGTTTGACGTATGTAACGCCTTACCCGAGCCAGATATTAAATTAGAGCTTGAAGGTCTATTCGTCCGTAGAGGTGGTCTGGGTACTATTTTAATTCTTTTGTTATAGTTCTCAACATTTCTACCCCTTGGTTAAGATGATTCAAAATTTTAAATCATTATTTTTTTATCAAACATCATTTTTTTATTTATTACTACACAACAAGGCACGAAAATTCAACAGACTGTTCAAGAATATTCGAAGCGGGATAAAAAATCCATTCACAAAGGCCGAAAAGTAATTTCTGTTTCTGTTCTGTGGAAAAAATCCGTTTCCTCCGTCGAAATACACCGAGCAAAAAGATCTACATCCGATTGATCAGATTTTCTTGCCGAACGGTCCAGATGTGTACTCCCCTCAATCTGGATGCAATAAACGAACGGTTCAGATCAATCCGACCAGTCAGATGTCATTGCCGAACGCGTTTATTGAGTGAATTGTGTGGAGGCGCGCCATCTTGTTGATACCATAAGTCATTATGGTTCTGTACTAGCGGCTCAATTATTTGAGTCAATATGTCAGAATATCTATCTCCTAAGGGAGAACATTCTTTAAATAATGCAAACATGTGTAGTGTTCTATCTTACCAGTTAAAGTCCCATCATAAATGTGAACATCGAGAATTGCATTATTTTTGATGGCGCAAAAAACATCGAAACTCCAGGTCTCTTGAAGGTTCCATTGTCTGAAGTGGTGGTTGTTCTCTTCATCCCAATAATGACTGTTATGCCTATTGAAAGAACCATTCTTTGTGAATTTAGATTCATCTGTCCAAATTATACAGTCCAAAAAGTTTTCATTCTCTTGAAATCGAATCATCATAGCTTTGCAAAACTCTGTTCTCCTGACGAAATCAGTTTCCTTCAAATGCTGTACCCTATTGAATGTATATGGGTGCATGTTATGTTTTTTTAATATTCTCCAAACACTCGATTGAGATAATCCCAGATCAATCTCGACATCTTTGAGAGAATTTTGAGGATTCACACGAAAATATGCAAGAACTGTAATTTCGTTGTTCTCATCTTCTACTACACTTTTTTCTCCGTGTATAATAATAATAATAATAATATTTATTCATCCTTTGGGACATTTACATGCATAGGATACGTCAATATTACAGTATTTGCAATTATAAGCTGTTATCACTTAAGAACTCATCTACTGTGTAGTAACATTTGCTGATTAATAATTTCTTTATTTCTTTCCTGAATTTAGCTTTAGGTAAACATTTCAGTGAGTTAGGTAACCGATTATACAATTTAATTCCCCTATAGGATGGTGAAGATTCATATTTTGAAGTTCTGTGCGCCGGTAGCAGCAGTACTTCTGGGTTTCTTGTATTGTATTGATGGAAACTGGAAAGATTGGTGAACTTACCCAAATTCTCTCTAATGTATAACAGACTCTTGAATATGTATACACAAGGCACCGTAAGCAGATCCCATGCAATAAATATCGGCCTACAAGAAGATCTGGGATCCAAATCAAATATATTCCGTAGTATTCGTTTTTGCATTATGAATACCCTATTCACATCAGGAGAAATTCCCCACAATAAGATATTGTAAGATATATGACTATAGCATAAGCTATAGTAAATATCAATTATCGATCCTCTTGGAAGGCAGCATTTCAATTTACTTATTGCGTAATAGGAGCTACTCAATTTTTTACATAATGCTTCAACATGTTGACACCATCTCAAATTACAATCCATGTGGACTCCAAGGAATTTCACATGGTTTCTCGATTCAACTATTGAATTTTCAGTCTCTATAAGTAGTGGCGTTCTGCTCAGATTTCTTAGGGCGAAATGTAAGCAGTCCGTTTTACCCTCATTCACAATCAGTGCGTTCGTTCGACACCATTCAGTGAAACATCGAACTAAACGACCACAAGCTAATGCGAGCTCTGCCTGACTTTCAGTGGAGATGGCCACTGAGGAGTCGTCGGCAAATAGGGTTAATTTGCACCACGGGATGCAATTTGGAAGGTCATTTGTGAAGAGAATGAATAAAATCGGACCCAATACCGATCCTTGGGCCACACCTGAATTAATTTCAAAGGCTTCAGAGCATACATTCTGTACCTTCACAATCATTTTTCTGTTGGCAATGAAACTGTCGAGCCAATCTAAGAATATACCGCGAAATCCAAGGTTATAGAATTTGGTCCTCATAAAGTTAAAATCGAGGACATCAAAGGCCATTGACAAGTCGAAGAATAGACCAGCCACAAAACGACCCCCGTCCAGTTGTTCGTATACGTACTCTACAAATGAAACAGCGGCCGTTTCTGTTGAGTGACCAGGTCTGAAGCCATGCTGGCAGTCAGTGAGAGTTCTAAACTTGTCTAAATAATTGACCATTCGTCCCAGAACGACTTTCTCCATAACCTTCGATAGAACACTCAGTATAGAAATTGGCCGATAATTGGTAATGACACTTGGATCATTTCTTTTATGGATAGGAATTACGAGAGCAGTCTTTAGCGATGATGGAAATTTACCCGATGAAACTGACGTGTTGATAATATGCATTAGAGGTCTAGCAAAGTGCTCCCTACCAGCCTTCAACATTCTGGAAGACAAAAAATCAACACCTGTGCTTTTTTTATTTTTTAATCCCATAATGACGTTTATAACCTCACTCTCGGTTACTGGGTGAAAGTAGAAGCTGAAAGCGGACAATCGCGAGGTAGTGCAGGACTGAGACCTTACGCCATTATAATGTTGTGCGAGTGTTGATGCAGCGACTGTGGAGAAGTGGTTGGCAAAGGCCTCAGCCACCACCTTCGGCTCAGAGTAGATGATTCCATCCATATTTAATGATATTATGCCATCTTTTTTGCTTTTTCTACCAGTCTCCCGATTCACAATGTTCCAAACTGCCTTATTTTTATTAGAACAGTTTTCCAAAAGATTTACATTGTACTTCAACTTACATTGTTTCAAGAACAATCTGTACTCGCTTTTTGCCTTGTTATACAGTTCAAAAGTCTGTTTCGATTTAATATTAGCATGAACCCAGTAAAGTTGTTTCAGATTTTTACTAGCCTGCCTAATTTCATCAGTTATCCAACCCTTCTGAGTTATTTTCACACTTTTTATGGGAAAGCAACAATCTATCACATAATTCAAGATATTCGAAAATTCATTGATGATTGCATTAATATCTGTACCGCAACATACAGCACCAAAATCAACATATTGCAGGGTTTCAGTAAAATGATCCACCCTAGCTTCACTAACAACTCTCACTGATCTAGTTGCAGCATCATTATTGTGCAGATGTACTTGGGAATGGTTGGAATATTCCATCACTACAACCTTATGATCACCGAGATTTGCTTCAACGACTTCAGCTTTACAAAGACATAAGTCAGCATCAGTCAGAATATAATCGATCATTGAACTAGATTCTTGACCACCACCGCCAGTGTACACCCTTGTAGGAGCCGCTAAAGAGATTCCAAGATTGAAAGAAACGAGCATATCCCCAAGCAATTGTTTACTCATGGTATCGGCACCCAAAAAATCAATATTAAAATCCCCACATAAAAATAATATATCCACTTTTAAACTACAATATTGTAAAATACAGTATAGTCTATCAAAAAAAGAGTAAAAATTACCCGACGGTGATCGATAACAACTTATTATTCCGATTTTACTATCACGGGTAGTCACTTTCACACCACATACCTCGCATTGTATGTCCTCAGATAGATTCGAGATGTTCAAAGATGCTACCTCCAAATTTGACTTTGCATATATCAAGGTACCGCCATGCTTCCCTGGAGGTCGACAGAAGAAGTCAGCTTGTTTATAACCAGGGATGGTCATCAGAGAAATGTTGTCTACATGGCACCAATGTTCAGCAACACTAATAATGTCAGGACTAACCTCATCTAAAAACACTATCAAACTGTCTAATTTATTGGTCAGACATTGAATGTTGATTTGTATGATTTTCAAATTTAACTGTGAAACCTGAGGTGCGTTGATTAATGTTCGTTTTTGTGCCTCTGATTGGACTGCCGTCGCTGGTGAAAATAATGAACAGAGGCTCTGTTAGGCCACAAAGTTCCATCCAGGGCCTTCTGAAATTGACTTGAAGGAATCATTACCTTAAAGGAGGCGTAACAATCCGGATACCTCGATTGAATAGCCTCACATTTCACATCTGTAAAATTTTGTTCTAAGAATGTGGTCATACCCTCCACAGTGGTATCAGGTTTCAAATTTGATACGTGTAGTATTTTATACTTCTCTATTCCTTCAACCGCAGTAGGACCTGCGTAACTACCTACTACTAAGGCACGATCGGAAGTTTTAGGTTTACGTTTTCGGTGTACCTTCTTCCAATCGTACTTATCTTTATTTATATTATCATCCTTGAGTTTCATCTGCGTTTTTGCTACTGTGGAGTATTGAGCTTTCGCAGTATTTACAGCGTCATTGACTTCGGTCAGTGTGAATGAATGAACGGTTTGATGGGGCGCCTTAGTTGGAGATCTCACATACATTTCGCCAATTCCATCAGATTTCGAAGACCCGGCGCGAGGATCATCGATTACATTAGGATTTAGCGGACCACTTGAAGCAGTATGATTCTTATCACTCGCATCTGTTTCAACGTTGTATTTTGTTTTCAGGTTGTTTACGGTTCTTTTTAATTCCTTGATCTCGGTGTTTTTAATGCGGGCTTCGCTTTCTAATTTTACGATTTTATATTTCAGCAAGCTACAGTTTTCCATGAGAATCGTATTTTTTGCTTCAAGTTCAGCAATCAACTTTATCAATAATTCCTCCTTAGAGGACTCGCTGGTAACTTGGATATTTGATTGTATTATTTCATCCGGAATTATCACTTCTGGATTATTTATATTCAGAAGCGTTGTTAATTCTTCCTTACAACACTCTTTTAATCTTCCTCCACATCTTAGATGGTAAACTTTAGGGCATAATTTACATTTTACGCCGTTTTTAGCTACGGTTTGTTTACAACTAGCACACTTAAAAGATTCAGTTTGCGGAGTAACGTTCATAGCGACTTTCTTATTCACAGACATAATGTCGAATGTGACAGTTTTCTTAACGAAAGATCCGACATTTCTCAAGTTTGTCATGGTTCTGTTAATGGTATCTCTCGTTGGTCTGGGTCGGTCAGGAAACCTCTGAATGAACAGTCGAATCGTTCTATCTACAACTTTATTACATTCTCCATGAAGTAGAATGAGATTTAAATAATCTTCATTGGTAAAATTAGGCATAGTGATCGATTTTATAACTTTATACGAATTATCACCAAATTAATAGTAAACACAAAATGCTACTGAATAAAGAGGAATTTGGCAGATGTAATTAATGATAAATATGGGCGTACACGAAACACAAGCAGGGAGGGAGAAAGCTGTCTACAATTATTACACGGATTACAGATCACTCAATAGCAATTTAGAAAGTGAAGATTGGCATAGCGTCCTATACAGAGATGACGTTGATACAGCGTTCACAGAGTTTATAGAGAAGATCACATTTTACGTTAACGAGAATACCAGAGCAGTGAGACAGCGGAATTCTTTTAGGATGAGAAATGAGTGGATGACGACAGGACTTCAAAAATCAATTCAGGAAAAAAACAAAATGTATGTTAAGCTTTTGAAAGAACCACAAAATGAAGAATTGAAAAGAAAATATAAAATTTATAAAAATACCCTATTTAAATTAATAAAAAAAACAAAATCTCATTATTATAATGAAAAAATAAACCAAAATAAAGACACTTCCAAGAACCTCTGGAACACCATTAATCGTTTGTGCAACAAGAATAAACCTAAGACTAGAATAGATAATATATAATTGGAGTCAGGAAGGGTATTTGAGGATAGATTGGAGATTGCAGAGTGCTTCAACGGATATTATGGTACATTGGGAGAAAAATATGGTGAGAGAATCAGGAAGCCTGAAAGTTGTGGAGTACATGAGAAAAAGGTAGCGGAAACGATGTATCTATTCCCTTCAAATGAGCAAGAGGTAGAACAAATAATAGACAGTTTAAAGGACGGGAAATCACCAGGAAAAGATCAAATAAGGAGCGAAACCCTAAAACAGATAAAACAAAACATCCTAGTTGTACTAACATATTTAATAAATAAGGTAATAGATACTGGATGCTTTCCCACATGTCTGAAAACTGGAGTAATAAGGCCCCTGTACAAGGGAGGTGACAGAACGAAGATAAGCAACTACAGACCAATATCAATGATTTCGGCTTTATCGAAGATCTTGGAAAAAATAATTAAATCAAGAATGGTTTCATTCTTGGAAAAGTTCAACATCCTTTCAGAGAGACAATATGGTTTCAGGGAGGGACGGTCTACTGAGGATGCCATATGTGACCTAACGAATTCTATATACGAAGCCTTGGATGAGAAGAAACCACTATTGTGTCTTTTCGTGGATCTTGCGAAAGCATTTGACACGGTTCATCATGGCACACTGTTGGAAAAACTAAGTGCATATGGATTTAGGGGTAGAATATGGGAGATGCTGAGATCATACTTAAGTAATAGAGTCCAATATATCCAACTTGATGATGTAATTAGTTCCCCTCAAAGCGTCCAATACGGAGTGCCCCAGGGTACAGTACTGGGTCCTCTCTTATTTCTTGTATATGTGAATGGACTCTTAGAACTTGATATAAAGGGCAAAATCATAATTTTTGCCGACGATACGGTGGTTATATACAGGGTCTTTCACGAGGAACCTCACCCATATTTATACGGGAAACTACTAAACGTATTTTCATGAAATTCAGCACTTATGAGTATTTCACGATGCTGATGAAATCTAAAATATTTTCAAGGCATGAGCACCTCCGATTTTTCCGGAAATGACGTCAACTTCCGTTTTTCAAATTAGAACACAATTTTTTTATTCCAGAAATAGATTCCTTAGAAAATTTCAAGTTATTTTGATGTAACATTTTTCAGTTTTGGTTGGAAAATTCTCTCTGAGCGGGAAAATTCGAAAAAAAAATCGAAAATAGAGCTCCGCTGAAACAAGAATAACTTCGAGGTTTTTGGATGGAAAATTTTCATTTTTGGGATTTTTCAAGATGTAAGATTGATGTATCCACTTTAAAAATCGAAATCGCGATTTATGATACAGGGGGTAAAAAAATCGCTTTCAAAGTTAGGGATGACAAAATCGTGAAAAATCAATTTTTTCAAATTAGAACCACATTTTTTTATGGCAGATATTGAATCTACGTTAAAAATAATGTGAGTGTATGCATCACACCCTTGCCCTAAAGTGGATATTTTCTGAGTTATTCACAAAAAACTGTTTTTCGTCTTGAATTTTCCGCTATTTTTTTCCCTTCACGCCAAAAAGATGAAATTTTCAGGAACTGTTACTTAAACTATGTTTTAGATTTTACTACCCTAATATGCAAGAGAAAAAAGTTACAGGTTGTTCCTAAATAGATGGCGAATTTGGATTCGAATTTGTATCGGAAACCTCTTTATTTCAACTAATCGGCCATCGGTTTTCTCTCCAGTGATAAATAAATAATTCCTTATGAACCATATGCAAAAACTCTATTTGGTAACAATGCGATAGCGATCCCATACAGGTCATAAAATACGTTCAAGACCGCAGGAACGGACGTGATTTACGTTGAGTTTACTTCGGCTTCGGGTGAATTCGGACTGCGATACGGTACGTGGGATATGAATATGCGTACCGGTCGAGGAAAGTGGTAAAGCAGGCCAACCTCGATCGAAATCCAGCAACTGTGGGACGTCTTCGACAGGGAACCAGGTCGGAACGTCTAAGACTACTGGAACCAGGGAAGGAGGAAAGAAGAAGAGGAAATGGGGTTCACAGGAAGCAATTCCGCAGAAGCAGGAAGAGAAGAAGGAGTTGCCCGGGGACGACATAAATCCCTTCAAAAAATCATTGAAAATTCAGAGAACTCCACAAAAAAGACAATAAAATGGAGTCTGACGGCGGAGAAGTGGAGGAAGCATCCAAAGAAAGTGAGTTTGAAGGAGCATGCGAAAGTGAGCAGATAGGGAATCTGAATGAGGGAGAGGAACTCATAGCGGGAGTAAAGATTAAAACAAGTACTCCAACAGATAATGACGGAACCTTTTTCGAGTGGCTCTTAGAGCAGAAACCACTGAAAAGGAAAAGAGAGGAGACCCCACCGAACCTAAGCATAGATGCGGGGACATATAACAAAATGATGGAGATACTGCAGGAAGTGATATCGGGTATGGTCTCAGTGCTTGGGATGGAAAAAGGATTCAGTGAGGAGGTGGCTGGGAAATTAAGGGAATGGAAGATGAAACTGGAAACAGAAATCTACGGACTCCAAAAGGATAAGAAAGAAATCGAAACTCGAGATTTCGGAACGCAGGCAACCCCGGAAGAGATAGAAAATAACATCTCTATAAATGCCACCAGAAGAAGGATAGGGGATGATATGGAGTTGGTGAAAGTGGTGGACCTGATCAGCCACGATTGGCCGGAGGTAGCCTTCAGACACAGTGTAGGCAGTTCCAGTGTCACAAGCCCAGATGTCGAAGGAGAAATCTTGGTGTTGGCTCCGTTCGATGAATTCCAGGAGATCAGACTGGTGAGACCCCTGTTGGGAAATTCTAAAAGAGTTTTTCACCACGTTAAGGAGGGAAAAATAAAGGAGAATGACCTAATAAGGCATACGACACAAGGAACCGCATTCATAAACGGGGAAGACTATAACGACACGAACAACGTGTACCTAGCGGGGTTAGCAGGCAAGGATGCGAGCGAAGAGAACCAGGTCCAGAGCCTTTACAAGGTCTGTAAAAAAATAAAAGAAAACTGGCCTGGGGAGGACCTTATCGAGCGGCACTTTGTTATTCTGAACAAACTCCCCGTGGAGACAAAAAAAATGCTTGAATGCATGTTCCCCAACTTTAGGGGGAAAATAACCCTACATGAAAGGAATGTCCCAAAAATAGGAGAAAGAGAGAATAGAAGAGAATTCGGATCGGAGGCGGTACTGGTGGAAAGGCGAGGATACCTTACGTATGCCCAGATGGTAAATAACCTGAAGAAAACCGTCAAGGAGGACGACGAGATCGCCAAAAATATAGATGGCATCAGGGAGACAAGGGATGGACATCTTCTTGTCGAAATAAGAAAGGGAAGTAATGCGGGGGTGAAGTCTACGAAGAAATAAAAACCACAACGCAATCAGGAAATGTGAGGAGGCTGTCGGGAGCAGCGTCAAAGAAGGCCCTCAACCTCTATGGAATTGACATAGACGTTGAGGAAAAAGAAATAATAAAGAGAATGAAAGAAGAATTGAACATGAAGGAAACGGATTCTGAAGTGGAACTACGAGCCCTGAGACCGATGATGGCGGGTAGACATGCTGCTACGATTCTAGCAAGGCCCGAAAATATTAAGCAACTCCTGCACAGGGAAAAATCAAAATTGGGCTATCCTGGGCCCAAATAAGAGAGAGGGCATCACATAAAGGACTGCGAAGGCGAAGACAGGAGAGACCTCTGCAGAAACTGCACCGAGCCAGGACACAAGGTTCAAGAATTAGAGAATAAACCCTTCTGTGCGGTGTGCAAAAAGGTGGAGCACAGAACGGGAGGCGGCAGATTTAAAGGGGCCGCGGAAGCGAAAGAGGGGACTCCTGAACAAATGGAAGCTAAATTGGTGGAAAGCATCCATAATGTTGACGGCAGCTGACGGAGTGCACAGCAGCGGGGTAAGGTACTCGTTGGTATCGTCTATACCCATTAACTCATGCCTGAGTACATTTTATCATCCTTCGAATTGTAACGGCCTTATACACCAAGTGCACAGAAATTTATTATCTCCTCTAATTGAGTGTACAAATTTATTGGCTTTCTACACCGGAAATACCATAACTTATGTTTTTATTTATACACTTAATTTATTTCATGGGCCTTTTACACCCGAGCGTTGTATTGAACCGTTTGTTCTTACTGAATTACCTATTTTATATCTACAACTGTTTTTAATCATGTACATATTAAGGTATTATTTTATCTATATTTTTGTTAATTTATTAATTGTGCAAGTGGAACACGATTATCGGCGGTCGGGTGAGGATCGCGCGGAGTGTCCCTAATTCACAATGCTCTTGATAATGCCAACAAACCTAGGTAGGTCCAAAAATGCCCACGACATGATGTGGAAGATGGCACTAGAAAAAAACGCCGATATAATAATAATCTCCGAGCCAAACAAAAGACTTTGCACGACCCAGGGATGGATCACGGACAAGCTGGGGAATGTTGCTGTAGTGATAAAAAATTAAAGCCTCCAAATAGAGAAGGTGGAAATGGCAGAAGGCTACGTCCATATCCATGTGGAAAAATTCCACAAAATTACCACATAATATTTCACCAAACGTGGACATCACAAGGTATAAGAGGCACATGGACTCAGTTTTTGAGAGGGCCGGGTGCCACAGAAATTCCATGATACTGGGGGATATAAACTCCAAATCGCCAGCGTGGGGGTCAGCCTCGGCCGATGCAAGGGGGGAATACGTCGAGGCAGTGAACAACAGGGCCCAAACTTTCATAAGAGGGACGTCAAGATCCCACATTGACGTCACGAAGTTTTTTATGTCGGACACGAGGTGGTCTGGCACAGACCACCTCGTGTCCGACATAAAAAACTGGAAAGTCCAGAATGGGAACCCTCTCACTTTCCACGGTCACATACCTATACTTCACTTTAGCCATCAAGGACAGAAATGAAAACGCCGAAGTGAAGAAATACGCATTTGAAGAAAATAGACTCATAGGAATTCTGAACCAAATGGGGCAGACACCCCCGGAGAATATATACAGCAGCATTCTGCGGGCTTTCGAAGAGGCTTCCGATGTAAGTGGTCACAACGAACCAGCCAAGGTTCCTCATTGGTGGAACGAGGAGATCCAGGAAGGGAGGAGGGCATATTTCCATTGAAACAGGAAATTGATGAGGTGTAGACACCTGAATTACTCAGAATCAAACCTGAAAGCCTTAGAAATGAGAGTGAAGCAATCAAAGAAAACACTAAAACAGAGCATAAATGCTGCCAAAAGATCGTGCTGGAAAGAACTGTTAAACGATCTTGAGCATGATATATGGTGCGAAGCGTACCAGATAACAATGAAGAAGCTGAAAGCGGGGAAGATGCGCTTCTCCCTTTCAGTGAGGAGGAGAAGGGAGATTCTGCGTGACCTCTTTCCGACTACCGAGGATGAATGGAATCGGATTAGTGAGTGTGTTGAGGGGTTCGAGCCCGTTACAGTGGGGGAAATAGCCGAAGCCATGAACAAAATGAAGATTGGAAAGGCTTCGGGACCCGACAAAATATCGGTTGAGGCGCTAAGGCTGGCGGTGAAAACCATTCCCGATAAACTAAAGGAAATGTTTAACTCCCTGCTACTGGGGCAAGTGTTCCCGAAAGAATGGAAGGCGGCGCGTCTGTCTGTTGAGCGTGGTTGGAAAGCCGTACGAACGGATAATGACGAACAGGCTTCTCGAGGAGCTGGAAGAGGGGGGACTGTTATCGAATAGTCAGCATGGCTTCAGAAGGGGGAGGTCAACAACGACCGCAATAAGAACGCTCAAGGAAAAAATTGATGCATCTAAGGCTAAATGGTGCATTGTGCTCACCCTAGATGTGAAAAATGCCTTCAACACCATAAGATGGAGCCAAATAGTTGGAGAACTAAAAAAAGGCGGGTGAGCAAATATCTGGTGAGGTGGGTGGAGTCCTACTTCAAGGAGAGATACGTCACGATGGGGAGCGTCAGACACAAGTGCCATCTAGGAGTCCCACAGGGATCAGTGGTCGGACCTACCCTGTGGAACGTAGGATATGACGGTGTGTTGAGGCTACCGTATGAGGAGGGCGTGCAGCCATTAGCCTACGCCGATGACCTTGTCTTGACGGTGGAGGCGGAGGACGGAGAGGGGGCGAAGCGGAGGGCAGAGCGTGCAGTGGAAATGATCCTGGCATGGATGGAGTTAGGGGGGTTGGAGGTGGCGGCTCAGAAGACCGAAGTGCTGATTATGAAGGGACCCAGGCGGATTGGGGACTTCCGAATAAATGTGGCGCCAAACGAAGTGAAACCGGTCAAGGAGATCAAATATCTGGGGGTAGTCCTGAGGAGGGGAATGGACTTCGCAGGTCACATTAACGAGGTTGTGAGGAAAGCCTCTGAGAAGGTCGGGATAATGGGGAGACTGCTGCCAAATATCGGTGGGCCTGCATACTGCCGCCGCCGGGTGCTGTGCGCTATTATGCACAGCGTCATCATGTACACTGCCCCAGTCTGGCGTGAGGTCTTAAAAAAGGGGAAGCAGAGAATGCAACTCACAAGCCTGCAGAGCAAGGGCTTCCTCAGGGTTGCCTCCGCATATCGCACGGTATCGGCGGAGGCGGTACAGGTGATCGCGGGCTTCCCGCCGGTTGATCTTATGGTCGCTGAGGTGTGTTTCCTCTACACCGTTGGGGGAAGGCTGGAGGGTAACAGGAGGATGGCGAGGAGGAGAACCATCAGAAAGTGGCAGGACAGATGGTCGGGGGCGAGCGATAAGGCGCAGTGGACTCGGCGGCTCATACCCGACATACAAAAATGGGTGGAGTGCGAACACAAAACAACGGGCTATTATTTCATCCAGTTTCTGACGAGACACGGGTCTTTCGGCACTTTCACAAAAAAAATTGGAAAGACCACAACGGACATCTGTCCGAGGTGTAGGGTAAGGGACAGCCCGGAGCATGTGTTGCTCGAATGTAGGAGATGGCAGCAGGAAAGAGCACTGCTCTTGACAAAAATTCAGAGTCTGCCTGACATAGATGAGGTAATACCACGCATTCTGGAGAACACCAAGTACTGGACAGCGATGTACCAGTATGTCACATCAGTGATGGAAATGAAGGAAAATGAGGATAGGTAGAGGGAAAACCGGCCAGCGAGGAGGTGACAACAACAAACGGCCTATAGCTGATGAACGGACATAGACGTCTATTTCCAGCTATAAGGTCAGTGAACGAGGAGGGGGTTTCAGCTGGGTGAAAGTCCCGCACGAACTCACGGCATTGCACAGCCCAGCCGTTAGAGAAAGGCATTAGCTTTCCCCCTACCTCAGGGCAAAAAAAAAGGTTAGGTCAGGTTAGGTTAGGTTAGGTTAGGTTCCCGTACGAGGTCATCACCTTGTCGTGGTGTACGGGCTTGAGTAATTGGAAGGAATCCTAAAAATCAGTTTTAGGAGAACTTCCGAAGAAAACTAAGAATGACCAATATACATGGAAACTATGGCTTACCTGGCCCCTCGAACCTGAGGACGGATCGGAGTGGACCCAGTGAGCAACGTTAGTACCCCATATAACCCCATCCCACTCCCAAAAATCCTCTCAGACAGTAAAGGTCTTAATTGACCATGGTACACGGTGACTGCTTGGACGAGGAGTAACCATCAGTGTATCAAGACCTGCCGGGGATCTATACCTGTTGTTAATAGTTCCGTGAAATAAGCCAGGTGAAACTTCGGAACGATGGTCAGCTGCAGTCTCGCAGGTCCTCACAATGTGAGACAGCGGTGGGACCTCATAGGGCGCGGGACGCTCCTCCTATCACCCAACAACTCCATGGAGAGGAGATACCGGTCGGCTCGAATGCGCGTACTGTCGAATTCCAATCGCATTGGAGACCCAGTAGTGCCCACGAAACAAGGTGTGATGGTAGTAGTCGGTGTCCACCGCCTCTTCTATCGCGCCGAGGAGGAGGTTTTTGTTGGGTTAGAGTCCCACACTAATCTCAGCATTGAACCGCCCGCTGCGGAGAAGGCATGATGCTTTCCTCCTTCCTCAGGGCACAAAAAAAAAGGTTAGGTTAGGTTAGGTAAGGTTAGGTTCCCGTACGTGGTCATCACCTTGTCGTGGTGTACGGGCTTAAGTAGCTGTGAATCCTATGGAGGAAGAGCAAAAAACCAAGTATGACCAAAACCAAGGATTGACTATGGCTCTCTTGGCCCCTCGTATCTGAGGACTCGGGGTAGACCCAAAGAGCAACGTTAGTGCTTCACAAGTAACTATGATTCACTTGGCCCCTGGGTCTGCTGACTCTGGGTAGACCCAAAGAGTAACGTTAGTACTTCACAACACACTTCCCGAACCCAAACTCCTTTCAAATCCAAGGGCTCGAGTCTGAGCGTGCGCTTAGATTGTGACATCTTCGCGATCCACCCCTAGGCTAAACGACCTAGAAGACGCTGGAGACCGAGCTATCGAGAAAAGGCTTCGAGGGATGAGCATGGGAGAGTGGCGTGGTTAACTATGGCTTCCTTGGCCCCCCGGATCCACTGACAAGGGGTAGACCCAAGAAGTAATGTTAGCACCACATGCAGGGAACAACTATGATTCACTTGGCCCCCTGTAATCACAGACACAGGGTAGACCCAAGGAGTAACGTTAGTGTTTCGAACGTGGAGAACTTGCATCTGGCCTACGCCACACTGGCAACCCGGGCGTGGACAAGGAGTTACGACTCACTTTTCCCCTCGGGCTGAAGGCCACTGCATGAATCAGAGTAACTATGACCCACTTGGCCCCCCGTATCCTCGGACTCGGGGCAGACCCAAGGAGTAACGTTAATGTCTGACGGAAACCGCACTCTCATAGCTCAATCCCCGAGAGACCAGGGCCAACGGCTCGCTATCGGGGTGTTAGAGACTGACAACCTGATAGTGAGGCGGCCAAGACCTCCTGAGGATTTATCCCTGGTGTTTGAGTTCCGTTGCGAAAAAGCCAGGTGAAAATACGGAACTAGGTCAACAATAGTCAGTGGACTCCTCACAAGTTCTTTGTGAGACCGCAAACTGTGAGACCCGTCAGTCGAGGTGCAGGTCTCTTCCCCTCAATCCCTACATCCAAGAAGGGCAAGAGTCTGAGACTACCACACAGAAACTATACCGTGAAATACCATATCGTCTTGGTGATCCGGTATGGTGCCTGCGCAAACCATCATAGTTGGAATCGGTGTCCTTGGGATTCCGACTAAGATGGCGAGGAGGAGGTTTTAGTTGGGTCAGAGTCCCACACGAATCCCAGCATTGCACCGCCCGCTGCGGAGAAGGCATGATGCTTTCCTCCTTCCTCAGGGCACAAAAAAAGGTAAGGTTAGGTTAGGTTAGGTTAGGTTAGGTTCCCTCACGTCCCGTACGTGGTCATCACCTTGTCGTGGTGTACGGGCTTAAGTAGCTGTGAATCCTATGGAGGAACAGCGAAGAACCAAGTATGACCAAAACCAGGGAGTGACTATGACTCTCTTGGCCCCCTGAGTCGTTAGACACAGAGTAGACCCAAAGAGTAACGTTAGTACTTCACAACAGAGAAGTAAATATGACTCAGTTGGCCCCTGGAGTGTGCAGACTCTGGGTAGACCCAAGGAGTAATGCTAGTGCTTCTGAAGTAACTATGGCTCTCTTGGCCCCTCGTATCTGAGGACTCGGGGTAGACCCAAAGAGCAACGTTAGTGCTTCACAAGTAACTGTGATTCACTTGGCCCCTGGAGGCTGCTGACTCTGGGTAGACCCAGGGAGTAACGTTAGTACTTCACAACACACTTCCCGAACCCAAACTCCTTTCAAATCCAAGGGCTCGAGTCTAAGCGTGCGCTTAGATTGTGACATCTTCGCGATCCACCCCTAGGCTAAACGACCTAGAAGACGCTGGAGACCGAGCTATCAAGAAAAGGCTTCGTGGGATGAGCATGGGAGAGTGGCGTGGTTAACTATGGCTTCCTTGGCCCCCCCAGTCCACTGACGAGGGGTAGACCCAAGAAGTAATGTTAGCACCACATGCAGGGAACAACTATGACTCACTTGGCCCCCTGTAATCACAGACACAGGGTAGACCCAAGGAGTAACGTTAGTGTTTCGAACGTGGAGAACTTGCATCTGGCCTACGCCACACTGGCAACCCGGGCGTGGACAAGGAGTTACGACTCACTTTTCCCCTCGGGCTGAAGGCCACTGCATGAATCAGAGTAACTATGACCCACTTGGCCCCCCGTATCCTCGGACTCGGGGCAGACCCAGGGAGTAACGTTAATGTCTGACGGAAACCACACTCTCATAGCTCAATCTTCGAAGGACCAGGGCCAACGGCTCGCCATCGGGGAGTTAGCAATTGACAAACTGATGGTGAGCTGGCCAAGACCTCCTGAGGATCTATCCCTGGTGTTTGAGTTCCGTTGCGAAAAAGCCAGGTGAAAATACGGAACTAGGCCAACAACAGTCAGTGGACTCCTCACAAGTTCTCTGTGAGACCGCAAACTGTGAGACCCGTCAGTCGAGGTGCAGGTTTCGTCCCCTCAATCCCTACATCCAAGGGGGGCAAGAGTCTGGGACTACCACGCAGAAACTAGACCGTGAAATACCAATCGTCTTGGTGATCCGGTATGGTGCCTGCGCAAACCATCATAGTTGGAATCGGTGTCCTTGGGATTCCGACTAAGATGGCTAGGAGGAGGTTTTAGTTGGGTTAGAGTCCCACACGAATCCCAGCATTGAACCGCCGCTGCGGAGAAGGCATGATGCTTTCCTCCTTCCTCAGGGCACAAAAAAAAAAGGTTCCCTCACGTGGACAGCACCTTGTCGTGGTGTGAGGGCTTAAGTACCTGCTATGACTCTTGGGAGCTATGTCGGAAAGGGCCACCCATACCGAACAGGTCCTAAGAAGAGCAGCGAATACTAAGACTGTCCAATCCTCCAATCCTCATGACAAGACCAAAACCCAGTCTTGCCATTCCTTGAACCCAAAAAGCGGCAGAAATGTTGTTCCCATCTTCGCCCTCCGACGCTATGAGGTTAACCGGGGGCTAGGAGGTATCCTTATACTCACCAAAATCCTTTGGATGGATACACGATACCGACACGGCTGTCTTAGGATTAGGGATGTGTGCACGCACTGCCCAAACTATGGATATATGGATATGGATAAGAAGAAAGTTAACGTTTACGGAGCAGGGGAGGGAAACCCCAGCCCGGTAGGGAAAGGTGCTGCCGCAGGCCAACCCAGACCGAAATCTGACTACTGCGAGAACCACCCGGTAGGAAACCAGGCCGGTGGTTCGGAAATTAATACTGGAGAGAGTCCAAGCTCTGTGGGAAGTCAGACAGAAGCCACTAGAAAGTTAGTGAAAAGGAAGAAGAGAAAACAAAAAGAGACCGGAGAGTTGTTCGAGAAGGCGAAAGAACTGAAAGAAGTCAGAAAGAAAAGAATGGATGAGGAAAAAGAGGTATTCAAGAAGTCAACAAATCTTGTAAGATCCCCTTCTGTGGAAAAAGAAGCTTTCGAGGAAAATCCCAGTGGAAAAGGGAAGAAGATGGAAAATAAGGGAGAGACGGAGGAAGACGTACAGAATATCGTAGAAGCGAAGATATTGGAAGATGTAGGTTCTTCGACACCTCGCAAAAGGGAAGATGAACGGAAGTCAAGCTCCGAACTAGTTAATGAGGAAGGAGAATCTATGTTCTTTGAATGGCTGATAACCGGGAACTCAAACAAGAGAAAGAGGACAGAGTCCCCTATCCAGGATGTTAGTAGGGATTGTGACAGATACGATATCTTAGTGGAGACGCTAGAACAGGTAATAGGGAAGTTGGGAAATATATTAGTTGACGAGACAAACTTGGCAGAGAAGACAAGGGCAGAGCTAGAAGAAATTAGAGAAAAGATTGGGGAGGAGATGGAAAAAACTAATAGGGCCATTAAGCCCCGAGAATATACAGAGGAAGATTGCATGGATAAGGCAACACAGGCGAACATGGAAGAAATAAATGAGGAGATAGAAATAGAGAGGATCAGAGAGGATATGGAGCACATTGAAAAAAGGGAAGATCTCATGAAAGTAATGAGTGAGGAGTGGCCAATATCCACCTACAAGGTTGAAGTGGATGGACAGAAAATAACGAGTTACGAGATTGAAGGGGATATAACGGTAATGGCGACAGAAAAAAAGATGAGAAAACTCAAATTTCTGCGACCCCTGGTTGGATCATCTAGGAAATGACTCAGTATATCAGAGACGGCAATATAAAAGGCGGAAACCTGCTGGCATATAGAACCGAAGGCCTTATAACGATAGGAGAGGAACAAGTCAGGGATCAAAGAAATATATACTTTGTCGGACTAACAGAGAAGGAAGAAAGAGAAAACGGAGGCATTCAGTTTTTACGAGATGTGCCTTAAGGTTAAACTGAAGACAGCAGAAACAAAAAACCTCCATCTGGTAGTGGAAAACGAAATGGGCATAGGAGACAAGAGGAAGATCATTGAATGTGCACTACACGATTTTAAGGGAACAGTTACACTTCACGAGAAAATGGCGAAAAACGAGGAAGGAGCTACCAGACGGAGAAGAAGAGACAAAAGCGAGGCTATACTCATTAACTGTCAGGGAACACATACTTACGCCCAGATGGTAACAAAATAAAGAAATAGCTAAAAGAAGAGGAGGAAATAAAAGAAGGCATACATTATATCAGAAGCACGAGAGAGGGCCATTTGCTTGTCGAGATGAAAGAAGGAAGTAGGGAGGCGGACAACATGATGAACAAATTGAGAGAGCATGTACAAGAAGGAAGCATTAAGAAACTAAACGGCCAATCACAAAATATAGCCGCAAATATCTACGGAACAGATGTAGATATGGAAGAGGATGAGATTGAGAAAGAGCTAGCAGAGACCCTGAGGAAACACAACATAGAAGGGAAGATAGAAGTCAAAGCGCTCAGGCCGATGATAGGGCATAGACAAGCGGCGACAATTTTGGGGAGACCGGACACTATCAAAAAACTAGTGGACATACAGAATGTGAAGATTGGACTATCCCAAGCGCAAATAAGGGAAAGACAAAATTTGCTGAAATGCAGAAGATGCTGGGAAATCGGACACATGGCAAAAAACTGTAAAAATGCGGACAGAACGAGACTGTGTAGAAATTGCACAAAGGAAGGGCATAAGGTGCAAGAATGCCACAGTAAACCCTACTGCATTGAATGTGAAGAGGAGGGACACCGTACAGCCAGCGGAAGATGTGAAAGAAAGGGAAATGAGGAAAAAATAGGAGCTCTTTAGACAATAACAATGATGGGCCATATACAACAGAAATATTATAAACGGAGAGCGTTATGTTCAATAACACACGGGTCAATATCATATGCGGCACCAGTATGGAGAGACGTCCTTAAGGTGGAAAAGTACAGGAAGATCCTAGTATCTCTACAGAGAAAAACCCTACTAAGGGTGTGTTCGGCATATCGGACGGTGTCGGCGGAGGCGGCCCAGACAGTTGCTGGAATTCTACCGATAGATATCATGATCGGAGAGATATGTTTCCTTTATAGGGTCGGTAGTAGATTGGCAGGAAACAGGAGGATGGCCAGGAAAAGATCCTTGCAAAGATGGCAGGAGAGATGGACGACGGGAGAAGGCATGGCTCAGTGGACGAGGAGGTTGATACCGGAGGTGGGAAAATGGGTGAATTGCGGTCATAAGAGAACCAACTACTATTTCACGCAGTTCCTGACTGGTCACGGGTCGTTCGGAACCTTCACCAACCGAATAGGGAAAACAGGGGACGATTTATGTCGGGAATGCGGAGTTCAGGAGGGACCGGAACATGTTTTTTACGATTGCGGACGTTGGGACGAGGAGAGGGAGGGGCTGAGGAGGGCCCTGGGACGGAGAACGATGCCTAAAGTGGGTGAGATAATACCCATGATGCTGGAGGATGCAAAAAAGTGGGACGTGATCTTCGAATACGTGACGGGAATAATGGAGAGAAAGGAGAAGGAGGATAGAGAGAGGGAGCAGAGAGAGTAGAGCGGAAGCCTTCTCAGAAGTACGGGCAGAGATGCCTTTTCCTGAGAAAACGTTTCTAGTTGTGGTTTTTTTTAGTCGGTCGGCAACACCATCCAGCCACCCCGACATATCTCACGACACGGGTCGTGGTCGAATCTGATGAGCAGATTTTTTCCACAACCCGTAAAAAAAAAGGTTAGGTTAGGTTGGTTAACCGAGGTCTAGGAGGTCTCCTGCATACTGACCCTTTTCCCTTTTTCCTACCTGGAATGGAATCCATGGCGACGACCCTTTGCTGTAAAACGGGGCAGGAGGTCCGTCATCCTCCTAAATTTTTTTTTTCAACAATTATGGAAAACAACGGAAAAGAAACTGAATCGGTTACTACTCAAGGGAGGGATACCCTAGAGCCGGTCGGTGTGGGTAGTGGTCAAGCGCCCCCCCCCCCCCCCCCCGACCGTCATCCAGCGCCCGTGAGACACCCCTCGTAGGCGATCAGGCGGGGATGTCTAGTAGAACTACTGGAAGGAAGGAAGAACACCCGATTGAGGGACAAGTTGACAACACGGGAGACTATGGAAGCATCTTTCAGAAGTCCAACAGAATGGAAAGAACTCCACCACAAACGCATAAAGAAGATCCTTGCACACTCCAACGAGTTGAAGCTCTGACACAGGTCGAACTAAACGAGTCTTTGGACACGAGTTTTATGATATCTAAAAAGACTCTTAGAAGCCCTGACAGAAGGGCCTCGATTTCGGGCACAGAGGAAATATTCAGAACACCTATTGGATTTGAAAGAACGACTCAGATGACCCCATTTACCGGAGATATAACTGGAACACCAAATCTGAAGAAAAGAAAGGCGGTATCGTCGCCAGAACTACGTAATACTCCATTGCCGGAACTATCAGTTGAAATTAACGGTTTGGAGAGCTGAATTATGAACATGTCTACCTTTGCACGAGAGAATAAAAACGTGCATGTAAGAGTGAAAAAACTCATTGAGGAAGCGGAGGGAAAACTGAAGACCTTGAAAAGGACTGAAAACAAGACTAGGGAAGAATACGAGAGTAAATTCAAAAGGATGGAAGAGAATATCGTGTTACTAACAGAAAGGCTCGACGCATTTGAAAGAACTACCCAGAGAGAATATGAACCTAAGACTGAGGAAATTATGCGTGAACGAAACCAACAGGAAGCCTTGATTGAAAAACAAGCCGAAAAAATCGAAAACCATGAGAGATGTATAGCAGAACTGAAAGAACAAATAATAAGGCTAAAAAGGGAAAACAAAAGGAAAGAACTAGAGAAATTAATCCACAAAGACGAACTTTCCGAAATAACAGAAGAAAAGACGCTAATTGAAACAGTAAAACGTAAATGGTCTGAAGAAATGTACGAGAGGAGTACCACAGTAATAGGACACACACTACAAGAACTCCAAAACTCGGATCTGGCATACTAACGGGGGAAGAGCTCAATATGGAAAAAAATTGGCACAAGCGAATATCCAAAAGATTCCCAGAAATCAAAGAACTGAGAGAAGCTGATCAACTCGGATGTATTGTCCAGGAGACAACAATTAGGAAAGATGGAGAAGTCCAAAAAACCAATAGATATATCTACCGAATCATAATTAAAGATTACTCAGAATGGGAATATTTTATAGCTCTGAAAAGACTAGCAGAGGACGCCGAGAAGGAAAAAAGACGAGACATACTACTGCATGGAGGTAAAGACATAACCCAAGGAGCTTCGAGAAAAATCGTAGAACTGGCATTCCAGGGAACCGAAATCAACGTCAAAATATGTTTTACTCAAAATGAAAATGAGGGAGCAGTTAAAAAGGAAAGAGCTAGCTACACTGATGCCGTTATTGTGAAAGCTGACACCCGAACTTATGCAGACCTAGTTGCCACAGTGAAAGGAAATATTAAAAACATTGAGGATAATATAAATATGAAACAAATAACGAAAACCAGGGACGGAAACGTCCTTATCAAACTACCAAAGAACTCGAACCAGAGTAAGAAGGTTAGTGATCTTCTTACAGAAAATATTGGTAAGGAAAAAGTAAGACTTGAAACGGCCGAAAAGAACGAAAACTTTGTGATTCATGGCATGGAGGTTACCACGGAAGAAAATGAAGTCATCGAAGCTGTGAAGGAAGCTGTAGGTACCCAGCAAAACGAACTAAGTGCCAACTTGGAGATATCAGCCATCCGATCAAGTGTAGGCGACTGTAAAGTCGCTTTCTTGAATGCAAGTGGCAAGATTGCGGAAAAGTTGATGAATCTCAGATTCTTGAAAGTGGGAATTGTGACATGCAGAATCACACTCAGAAAGAAACAAATCAGGTGCTTCAAATGCTGGAGTACCGAACACATGATCGCAGACTGTAAAGAACCTGTTGATAGAAGAAATTGTAGTTTGAGATGCGGCCAACAAGGTCACAGAGCAACAGAAGATAAATGCAAGGATTTCTGTTTAACATGCAATGAAGCCGGACATAGGACTACGGCATGCCGACCTAGACCTGATTACGGCTCTCAAAATCCTACAAACTAACCTCGGCAGATCAAAAGCCGCACACGACCTCGCCTGGGCGGCAGCTATGAAAAACGCCTGTGATGTGCTGGTAATCTCTGAGCCCAATAAAACATATGTAAGTCGAAGAACTGGCTTACGGACACGAAACTAGATATTGCCGTGGCTTTCCTGAACATAGCGGTGAAAGTATCCCAAATAGAAAAACACGAAAGTTTCATGAGTATGCAGATTGAAGACATTTTCTTCTTCCCCGCGTATACAGGGTCTTTCACGAGGAACCTCACCCATATTTATACGGGAAACTACTGAACGTATTTTCATGAAATTCAGCACTTATAAGTATTTCACGATGCTGATGAATTCTAAAATATTTTCAAGGCCTGAGCACCTCTGGTTTTTTCCGGAAATGACGTCAACTTCCGTTTTTCAAACTAGAACACCATTTTTTTATTGCAGAAATAGATTCCTTAGAAAATTTCAAGTTATTTTGATGTAAAATTTTTCAGTTTTGGTTGGAAAATTCTCTCTGAGCGGGAAAATTCGAAAAAAAATCGAAAATAGAGCTCCGCTGAAACAAGAATAACTTCGAGGTTTTTGGATCGAAAATTTTCATTTTTGGGATTTTTCAAGATGTAAGATTGATCCACTTTAAAAATCGAAATCGCGATTCATGATACAGGGGGTGAAAAAATCGCTTTCGAAGTAAGGGATGACAAAATCGTGAAAAATCAATTTTTTGAAATTAGAACCCCATTTTTTTATGGCAGATATTGAATCTACGTTAAAAAATAATGTGAGTGTATGCATCACACCCTTGCCCTAAAGTGGATATTTTCTGAGTTTTTCACAAAAAAACTGTTTTTCGTCTTGAATTTTCAGCTATTTCTTTTCCCTTCACGCCAAAAAGATGAAATTTTCAGGAACTGTTACTTAAACCATGTTTTAGATTTCACTACCCTGATATGCAAGAGAAAAAAGTTACAGGTTGTTCCTAAATAGGTGGCAAATTTGGATTCGAATTTGTATCGGAAACCTCTTTATTTCAACTAATCGGCCATCGGTTTTCTCTCCAGTGATAAATAAATAATTCCTTATGAACCATATGCAAAAACTTATCATGTTTTACATTCTTTTTTTTTAATGATAGATATCATTAATTACATCTGCCAAATTCCTCTTTATTCAGCAGCATTTTGTGTTTACTATTAATTTGGTGATAATTCGTATTAAGTCATGAAATCGATCACTATGCCTTATTTTACCAATGAAGATTATTTAAATCTCATTCTACTTCATGGATAATGTAATAAAGTTGTAGATAGAACGATTCGACTGTTCATTGAGAGGTTTCCTGACCGACCCAGACCAACGAGAGATACCATTAACAGAACCATGACAAACTTGAGAAATGTCGGATCTTTCGTTAAGAAAAAAGTGTAGTAGGAGATGAGAACAACGAAATTACAGTTCTTGAATCCTCAAAATTCTCTCAAAGATGCCGAGATTGATCTGGGATTATCTCAATCGAGTGTTTGGGGAATATTAAAAAAACATAAAATGCACCCATATAAATTCAATAGGGTACAGCATTTGAAGGAAACTGATTTCGTCAGGAGAACAGAGTTTTGCGAAGCTATGATGATTCGATTTCAAGAGAATGAAAACTTTTTGGACTGTATAATTTGGACAGATGAATCTAAATTGACAAAGAATGGTTCTTTCAATAGGCATAACAGTCATTATTGGGATGAAGAGAACAACCACCACTCCAGACAATGGAACTTTCAAGAGACCTGGAGTTTCAATGTTTTTTGCGCCATCAAAAATAATGCAATTCTCGATGTTCACATTTATGGTGGGACTTTAACTGGTAAGATAGAACACTACACATGTTTGCATTATTTAAAGAATGTTCTCCCTTAGGAGATAGATATTCTGACATATTGACTCAAATAATTGAGCCGCTAGTACAGAACCATAATGACTTATGGTATCAACAAGATGGCGCGCCTCCACACAATTCACTCAATGTGTCAAATATCCTCTACAGGCTATTTGAAGATCGATGGTTGGCGAACAATGGTCCACATCTTTGGCCACCACGTTCTCCCGATTTAACTCCTTTAGACTATTATGTTTGGGGTAGGATAAAAAATATTGTCTACTCAACTCCCCTGACTGATAAAGAGGACTGCATAGAACGAGTCAGAAATGCGTTCAGGTTTGTTTAAATTTTTAGATTCATAGTTTTGAAACTCAATTTGGTTTTTAAACACTTTTGCAGATCTCTTCCTCCCGATGAAATAAGAAGAGCAACGCACGAAGCATTCCTGAGACGTATAAATAAATGTCTAGAAATTAACGGTCAAAACTTTGAGCATCTTCTCTTGTTATAACTGCGAGAGTTTGCCATGGTTCTCCTAATAGTAACTTGAAGTCGGCTTCAAGAAGGGGTGAAAAATCTACAGCATGGTTCAAATAACATTTCCTGAAAATTTCATCTTTTTGGCGTGAAGGGAAAAGAAATAGCTGAAAATTCAAGACGAAAAACAGTTTTTTGTGAATAACTCAGAAAATATCCATTTTAGGGCAAGGGTATGATGCATATATTCACATTATTTTCCAACGTAGATTCAATATCTGCCATAAAAAAAATGGGGTTCTAATTTGAAAAAATTGATTTTTCACGATTTTGTCATCCCTAACTTTGAAAGCGATTTTTTCACCCCCTGTATCATGAAAATCGCGATTTCGATTTTTAAAGTGGATACATCAATCTTACATCTTGAAAAATCCCAAAAATGAAAATTTTCCATCCAAAAACCTCGAAGTTATTCTTGTTTCAGCGGAGCTCTATTTTCGATTTTTTTTCGAATTTTCCCGCTCAGAGAGAATTTTTCGACCAAAACTGAAAAATGTTACATCAAAATAACCTGAAATTTTCTAAGGAATCTATTTCTGCAATAAAAAAATGGTGTTCTGATTTGAAAAACGGAAGTTGACGTCATTTCCGGAAAAACCGGAGGTGCTCATGCCTTGAAAATATTCAAGATTTCATCACCATCGTGAAATACTTATAAGTGCTGAATTTCATGAAAATACGTTCAGTAGTTTCCCGTATAAATATGGGTGAGGTTCCTCGTGAAAGACCCTGTATATCCCCAAACATTCCTATTGAGAGTTTTAAGGCAGAGATAGACGAAATATTCGAATGTATAATGAAGGTGAAGGATAAATCTATACTACTGGGAGGTTTATAACGACACGAACAACGTATACCTAGCGGAGTTGGCAGGCAAGGATGCGAGCGAAGAGATCCAGGTCCAGAGCCTGTACAAGATATGTAAGAAAATAAAAGAAAACTGGCCTGGGGAGGACCTCACCGAGCGGCACTTTGTTATACTTAACAAACTCCCCTTGGAGACAAAACGAAAAATGCTAGAATGCATGTTCCCCAATTGTAGGGGGGAAATAACCCTACAAGAAAGGAATGTCCCAAAAAAAGAAGAAAAAGAGAAAAGAAGAATTCGGTTCGGAGGCGGTACTGGTGGAAAGGCCAGGATACCTCACGTATGCCCAAATGGTAGATAATCTGAAGAAAACGGTCAAAGGGGACGATGAGATGGCCAAAAATATAGATGGCATCAGGGAGACAAGGAATGGACATCTTCTTGTCGAAATAAGAAAGGGAAGTAATGCGGGGGGTGAAGTTTACGAAAAGATAAAAACAACAACACAGATAGGAAACGTGAGGAGGCTGTCGGGAGCAGCGTCAAAGAAGGCCGTCAACCTCTATGGAGTTGACATAGACGTTGACGAAAAAGAAACAACTAGGAGAATGAAAGAAGAATTGTACATGAAGGAAACGGACTCTGAAGTGGAAATCCGAGCACTGAGACCGATGATGGAGGGTAGACAGGCTGCTACGATTTTAGCAAGGCCCGAAAACATTAAGCGCCTCCTTAACATGGGAAAAATTAAAATTGGGCTGTCCAGGGCCCAAATAAGAGAGAGGAAGGAAGTTTCCAAATGCAATAGATGCTGGATGGGGGGGCATCACATAAAGGACTGTGAAGGCCAAGGCAGGAGAGACCTCTGCAGAAACTGTCCCTCCATCGTTGTGTTGTATTATTTGCTATAACGAATGTATGGATTAGCTTGTTTTCTTACTTGTTTTGTGAACTTTTGGCACGGGCGCTTCTTCTCGGCACAGGCTCTCAAGTTCAGGTTTTTGGACTGCATGGCAAGGACGCTTCTTCTCGGTACAGGCACTGAGTCAGGTGAGGATTCCTTGGCACGGGCGCTTCTCCTTGGCACTGGCGCTGAATTCTGCTTCGACGAACTTCTCGTCCGTTCAGTTGCTCGAAGGACCAAATGTAGAATCACGAATTGATCCTACGGTAGTTTGTATTGGGGATGGAGGGATGTTCGTATTGTTTGGAAAGATTGGTGGAGATTTCACTGTCAACCGTTTTTTGAACTAGCTAACTTCAGAAAAACTCGTCGTAATCTCAACGAGCTGGAATTTATTGTAAGAACCCTTTTCTCGTATTTCGGAAATAATACTCTCATAGGAATCAAAACTAACTTTATTCGGTTATCGACTACGTAATCAACTCCTAATGTTCATATTATAAGCTACACTTATTTCTATTGGAATGCCCGTTGTAGACTGCCTCTCTTCCCCGTTGCCACCAAGGCACAGGCGTCTGGCCGACCACTTGAGGCACTTCAGCCCTGAGTCAGCTTTACGTATTTCGTCTTAACCGTTCCTACATCCGCCTAAATTAATGCATCTTACATTATATAGTATAAATATTGAAAATAGTAAACAATTGTCGAATTGTCTACTGATTCACCGTACCGACCTTGCTTACGTACGCATTCTTTCTTTCGTTTATTTGGTGCATGGCCAGGCGGTGTTACAATGAAAACTATTGAATCAAACTTAACTTGAAATATTTAGATTAGGATGAAATTAAATTAATTGAGATTCTTTGTTAAGTCCATTTTGTGACTTAACATAAGCTGGAGGAGGAATTGCACGTGTTCACGGAACGAAGGACAGAAAACCTGTATAAAGAAATTGTGGCCGCAAACAGAAGATCCACTATGGGGGAAAGAGTGCTGACCACAAGAAGTCCATACTGGTGGAATGAGGCGATAGGTGAGCTGAGGGACGGATATATTGCCAGGAGGAGAGCGTTCACGGGTAGGATTATTGGGGACCAGGACGGTTACGAACAGGAAAGGCAGGAAATAAGAGAGTTGAAGAAAAGACTAAAGAGAGAGATACGGACGGCAAAGAGAGAGGCGTGGAAGGGTAAACTGGAGGAGTTGAATGAGGACATATGGGGAAATGCCTATAAAATAGTCTTGAGAGATACAATGCAGCCGTGCCAGATGACTATGAAAAAAACCAAAGAGGTCATAAGAGACCTGTTTCCCTCGTCCACAGGGCAAGAAGGCGGTGGGGGGGCCCAAGCTGCACGGAATCTCAGCGAGGAGGTGGTAGATTTCGATCTGGCGGAGCTGAAGGGAGCACTGAGCTCTACTAAAAACGGGACGGCACCGGGCCTAGATGGCTTGACGGTGGCAGCTGTTAAGATCACATGTGAGGCCATATCGGATGAAGTATTGAAGATGCCCAATCGACTGCTGAGGGAGGGCAAGTTCCCTGAGGAGTGGAGGGAGGGAAGAGTCGTCCTTATACCAAAGGCAGGCAAGGACCCAGCCCTGCCGTCTAGTTATAGACCAGTTTGCCTCCTGAACACTTTCGGCAGATTATATGAGAGGCTTCTCATCGAACGCCTCGTTGGGGAGCTGGAAGATAGAGACGTACTCTCACCAAACTAGCATGGCTTCAGAAAAAAAAGATCAACGGTTACTGCGATGTTGGAGTTGAAGGAGGCCGTTAGGGATTGCCGGAGCAGGTGGTCCGTGGCTGTCACTCTAGATATCAAAAACGCCTTCAATATGGCCGGCTGGAGGGATAGCGTGGATGACCTAGAAAAAGCGGAAATAAGCGGGTACTTGGTGAGAGTGTTCAGAAATTACCTGAACGGAAGGACGGTGAGGGCGGGTGGTTTCTGTCACCGGTGCAGCAGAAGGGTCTCACAGGGGTCAGTAGCGGGCCCGGTGCTATGGAACGTGTACTACAATGGGGGTTTGAACATTCCCCTGCCGAGAGGCGCTCGCCTCATCGCATATGCGGATGACCTGCTTTTGGTGGTGGTTGGAGACAGCGACACACAGGTGGGAGAGACTATTGTAGCATTCATTGCAGCTATTAATGAATGGATAAAAGCAAGAGACCTGTAGGTTGCGCTCCGCGAGACGGAGATGCTGGTGCTGAGGGGTCCGAGGGGTGCTCGGCTTGCTGTGAATTTGGAGGGGCCAGTTATCAATTCGGTGCCACAGATGGATTACCTTAGGGTGAGATTCTGCCACAATATGGATTTTTCGGCACACATAAAAGCGCTTACCGAAAGGCGAAAGCAAAGGTCGACAACCTCAAGAGAATAATGCCGAACATAGGTGGACCGGTATACCTGAGGCGGCGAATACTCTGCTCAGTCCTGCACGGGCAGCTTCTGTACGCCGCGCCAGTCTGGAGGGATGCTCTGAAGGTGCGGAGAAACCTGGCACGAATGATCGCTGCGCAGAGACTGGGACTGCTGCGGGTCGTTTCGGCCTAGAGAACCGTGTCAGCGGAGGCTGTGCAGGTGATTTCAAGGTTTCCCCCTATTGATCTGATGGTGGCAGAAAGTTGCTTTCTTTTCACCGTAGGGGGGGCACTGCCGGGCAACCGACGCATGGCTCGAGGGAGGACGATGAGGAAGTGGCAGGAACGATGGGAGAGGGGTGTACAGACAGCGAGCTGGACGCGCACTTCAATAAGGAATCTGAGCACATGGGTGGAATGCGAGCACAGGAGTAAGGGATACTTCTTCACCCCGTTCCTGACAGGGCATGGTTCGTACGGTTCCTTCACGAAGAGAATCGGGAAGACCACTACCGACCTTTGTTATGTTTGCCAAGTGAAAGACGATCCTCAGCACATGTTTTATGTCTGCACGAGGTGGCAGAAGGAAAGAGATACCTTAAGTCACGACATAGGCAATCTGCCGGAGGTGGAGGTATCGTGCGGGTCATGGTCGAGAGCAAAAGGATTTGGCAGTGTGTGTACGAGTATGTTCACGCGGTTATGAAGAGGAAGGAATCGGAAGATAGGGAGAGAAAGGGATAGGAATCGAGAAAGGATGGGTATGATCGCTGAAGTACGGACAAGAAAGTCTTTTCCGGCGATACATACACCCCCCCCATCCCCCCAACAGTTGTGGTTTTTTTAGTCTTTCGGCAACGCCATCCAGCCAACCCGACATATTCCATGACACGGGTCGTGATCGAATCTGTTTAGCAGATTTTTTCCACAACCAGGAAAAAAGAAGGTTAGGTTAGGTTAGGTTAGGTTCCCGTACGTGGTCATCATCTTGTCGTGGTGTACGGGCTTAAGTAGCTGTGAATCCTATAGAGGAACAGCGAAAAACTGAGTATGACCAAAATCATGGAGTGACTATGACTCTCTTGGCACTCTGAGTCGTCAGACCCAGAGTAGACCCAAAGAGTAACGTTAGTACTTCACAACAGAGGAGTTACTATGACTCAGTTGGCCCCTGGAGTCTACAGACTCTGGGTAGACCCAAGGAGTAATGCTAGTACTTCTGAAGTAACTATGGCTCTCTTGGCCCCTCGTATCTGAGGACTCGGGGTAGATCCAAAGAGCAACGTTAGTGCTTCACAAGTAACTGTGATTCACTTGGCCCCTGGAGGCTGCTGACTCTGGGTAGACCCCAAGAGTAACATTAGTACTTCACAACACACTTCCCGAACCCAAACTCCTTTCAAATCCAAGGGCTCGATTTTAAGCGTGCGCTGAACGACCCAGAAGACGCTGGAGACCGAGCTATCAAGAAAAGGCTTCGAGGGATGAGCATGGGAGAGCGGCGTGGTTAACTATGGCTTCCTTGGCCCCCCCGGTCCACTGAAAAGGGGTAGACCCAAGAAGTAATGTTAGCACCACATGCAGGGAACAACTATGACTCACTTGGCCCCCTGTAATCACAGACACAGGGTAGACCCAAGGAGTAACGTTAGGGTTTCGAACGTGGAGAACTTGCATCTGGCCTACGCCACACTGGCAACCCGGGCGTGGACAAGGAGTTACGACTCACTTTTCCCCTCGGGCTGAAGGCCACTGCATGAATCAGAGTAACTATGACCCACTTGGCCCCCCGTATCCTCGGACTCGTGGCAGACCCAAGGAGTAACGTTAATGTCTGACGGAAACCGCACTCTCATAGCTCAATCCCCGAGGGACCAGGGCCAATGGCTCGCTATCGGGGTGTTAGAGACTGACAACCTGATAGTGAGGCGGCCAAGACCTCCTGAGGATCTATCCCTGGTGTTTGAGTTCCGTTGCGAAAAAGCCAGGTGAAAATACGGAACTAGGTCAACAATAGTCAGTCGACTCCTCACAAGTTCTTTGTGAGACCGCAAACTGTGAGACCCGTCAGTCGAGGTGCAGGTCTCTTCCCCTCAATCCCTACATCCAAGGGGGGCAAGAGTCTGAGACTACCACGCAGAAACTATACCGTGAAATACCAATCGTCTTGGTGATCCGGTATGGTGCCTGCATAAACCATCATAGTTGGAATCGGTGTCCTTGGGATTCCGACTAAGATGGCGAGGAGGAGGTTTTAGTTGGGTTAGAGTCCCACACGAATCCCAGCATTGAACAGCCCGCTGCGGAGAAGGCATGATGCTTTCCTCCTTCCTCAGGGCACAAAAAAAAAGGTTAGGTTAGGTTAGGTAAGGTTTCCTCACATGGGTAGCACCTTGTCGTGGTGTGAGGGCTTGAGTATCTGCGATGACTCTTTGGAGGGGGTAGGGTCACCCATGCCGAACAGGTCCTAAGAGGAGCAGCGAAAACTAGGACTGCCCACTCCCAATGGTGAAGGCCAAGCTTGTGTTCCGACCCCCGACGCTATTAGCTCAACCGAGTACTAGGGGGTATCCTATACTCACCTTTCACCTTCCTTACTCTTCTTCCCTGGATTGGATTTCACGCTGACGACCTGGCTGCTCCTGGACTTTCAGGGGATGTATGCGCGCACTGCCCCGTCTTCTTTCTATGAAATGAACGAAAATAATGAAAACTTAGTTACGGTGCAGGGGAGGGATACCCCAGTACCGGTCCGGAGCGGTTCCGAGGCAGGCCAAACTCGATCGAGATCTGACGACTGCCTCAAAAACTCAAACTCTGTTGAGAAACCAGGCCAGGCGGCGAGCAATATTACTGGAAAAGCGAACGAGAATAGAGAGAAATTCCACATTGAAAGAACAGAGGATCAAGGAACCATAGTCACTGCTCAAAACTCAGAGTTCCCCAGCCAGCCCATAGACATAACGGACACTCAGAGCGTCGAGGACGCTGAAGTATTCAAACCAAGGAGTAGTCTGAGCAGAACACGTCCAAATCTTAGAGTTCGCGGAAATTCAATGCCGATTATGGGCGATCAAGAACGAGCAGAGATGGGCGGACAGGCAAGCAAGAGGAAAAGGAATGTTTTTCAAGAACCTGAAGAGGGCACCTTAGAGAAGATTATGGAGAAGCTATTCGACAGTGCAGAAATCCTTCAGAAGGTATTGAAAAATTCATACAGACCCTCCGGTGAACTGAAAAACATCAGTGTAGACATATGCAAACAGGCAGATATCCTGAGAAAAGAAATAATACTGTAACGGAGCAAGTTTCCCGGTTGAGTAAGGGAATGTCGCGCGGCGCAGTGATTGACGCGCGATAGGTCCGAGTCGCGAGTCTGCCACGTTGGGCGTGGTCAACGTCGCGACCCGGAAGCGTATAAGATCGGGCGCGCGGTCGAGGAGCTCAATCGAATTAACATATTTACCGTGCTTGCCAGTGAAACTCCAGGTCGCCGAGTACAGCCGAAATCCAGGTCCCAGGTTCCAGGTTCCGATAGTGAATTCGAAGCGCGAGTGCTTACCCAGGTCCAGGTCCAGGTCCAGGTCGAAAAATCAAAGAAAACCAGTGAGTGTACATAAAGGTTACGCGTGGGCAAGTTGTTAGGTATGAATATTTACTTTCAATATTATTATTTTGTCGGTATGTTGCTGAATTCTTCTATTCCATTCTCTACCTTCTTGGGCCGTAGAATTATGTATAAGCTTCAAACGGCCTGCATGATTCTGCGAGTTTCCCAATATACGGGGGTGTACATGTTAGCTTTAAACGGCACATTTACATCTTCGTTCTTTTCCGAATATCCATGGCCCCACGTAGTAGCTTTAAAAGGCCTATTTGACTCCGTGGATTTCCTAGTCTACAGGGTGGTGCATGTTAGTTTCAAATGACGCATCCACGGCCCTGTATTGTCCCTAGTCTTCCGTTCTCCATGAATCCGTGTAGTAACTTTAAATGGTCTGCATGGATTTATGGGGGTTTTCTAAAAGTGCGGGGATGTGCATGTTAGCTTCAAATGGCGCATTCGACAGTCCCGCATCGCCCTCAAGGTACCGCTCGAATTCTGGGAGTCCGTGTAGTCGCTTGAAACGGCCTATAGTTCTCTTAGCATTCTGAGTGTGGAGGATTGTGCGATGTTAGCTTAAAACGGCGCATCTCGCAATCCTGCTCGGGTACATTCCTTTCTTAAGTTGGTTACCACCGGGGATTTCGAGGATATAAACAGTCCTCTAAATGCTCAAGGGTCGGATAGTCCGAGCGCGCCTTCCGGGGCGTGTTCGTCCTCCTCAGCCCGGTGACTAGTCGTCTCCTACCAACCGTAGCGTACCGACATCCAATTTTGTTCAACGCTGCACCCCGTTATTGCCTGCCGTAGTTCTGTTTGCTTGTAATATTGTCCGCTTGCACTCTTGCTTCATTTTCGCTTACGCTCGCTTGTTAATGCACGTTACTTTTGCCGCTTTCTCATTCTTTAGTCGTTTATATTTCAAACCTCTGCATGTATAGTTTTCATAATCATTGCACGTTACACCCCGCTTCTGAACTGCTTGCTCATTCTATTCCCTGTACCTTATCAAGTATACTATATCACCGACATCAAGGTAGTTACAACACTTCGCCAATGGTAATGTGTGTGCCTCAGTTCACATCGTATATCACCGACATCAAGGTAGTTACGACACTTCGCCAGTAGCAGTGTGTGTGCCTCATTTCACATCGTATTTCACCGACATCAAGGTAGTTACAATACTTCGTCATTGGTAGTATGTATGCATCGCTTCATATCGTATACAACACTTCACCCTGGGTAGTATGCCCGACATCAAGGTAGTTGCAACACTTCATCATTGGTAATATGTATGCATCGTTTCGTATCGTACAACACTTCACCCTGGGTAGTGTACACGACATCAAGGTAGTTACAACACTTCGTCATTGGTAGTATGTATGCATCGCTTCATATCGTACAACACTTCATCCTGGGTAGTATGCCCGTATCATTGCACGTCATTTGACATCATGGTGGATCATTTCACATCAGGTACATCGAGGCACACATAAATATCATTTTCACACCGGGTTCATCGAGGCACACAGATATATCATTTCATATCTTGAGCACCGCTATGTACATCACATTACTGTTGGCACCTTTACCTGTATCGTTTTCCTATCGAATAGACATCATAATGTATATCATACCATCTCATAGACGACATCGTAATGTACATTAGTGAACAGTAAATAGAAGTTTCCTGGTTATTGTTTGTTTTATTTTCCTGAGCATTTTCGGAGAAAGGGGATAATTCAGAATTTTATTAATATCAGGCCCCTGGGCGTAACTTTCTCTGACTGTAGCTCCTGGACACCTGTGGGGGTACCGTCCACAGGTTCCGAGTGTCCTCAACACTCAAAACTAGAGGTGGCGCCCGAGGTTTCTGTTTCCAGAAGGTAAGACGGCAACGGATAGAAACGGAGGGCCATCACAATACGTCGAGAAGAGAATGTGCTGGTGCAGCCTCACTTAGAAAGAAAGTATCAGGAAGACATTCAAAAAAGAGAAGAAAAAATTAAAAACTTTGAAATATGCATAAATGAACTTAAAAACCGCATAGAAAAACTAGAAATGGAGAAAAATGAAAAACAACAGGAGATGATATTAAACAGGGACAACCTGGAGGATATTACAGAGCCGGAAGTTCTTATGAGAGTCCTGAAACAGAGATGATCACAAGGGCTGTTCACCAACACCGAAGTCATTGAGGGAAACACCTTGAGGGAACTCAGAGATTCAGACTTGGCTGTCATAGTTCCCAAACAAGAAATCAAGATGGATAATGATTGGCATAAGCGCATCGCCGAAAGATTCCCGGATATTCTGGAGATTAGCGACTCAGATCCTCTAGGATGTTTGATACAGAAAACGACAATAAGGAAGGACGGGAACACACAGAAAAAAGAAAGATACGTATATAGGATCCTAACCAGAAAAATCACTGAGTGGGAGATTTTCTCAGCTATGAAGGCACTGGCGGAAGATTCCGCAAAAGATAATAGGAAAGAGGTAGTAATATATGGAATCAAAGGTATTCGCCAAGAAGTCATGAGAAAGATAGCAGAGCTTACATTTGGAGGATCAGAATGTAAAGTGAAGATCTATTATCGATTTAATGCCAGCGAAATAAAATCGAAGTGAAAAGGTAGCGGTGATCGTGACAGCTGGCACCAACACATATGCGGACCTAGTGGCTACGGTCAAAGAAAATTTGAAGACAGTTGAAAAAGATCTAGACATAAGGCAGATAAGTAAAACCAAAGAAGGAAATGTTTTAATCAAAATGCAAAAGAATATAGACAAGAGCAGGAAAGTGAGCAATATACTTGCCGAAAAAATCGGAAAAGAGAAGGTTAAACTGAAGAGTGGAGAACCTTCTGAAGAATTTGTAATTCATGGAATGGATATCACGGCGAAAGAAGAAGATATACGAGAGACAATAAATCAGATGAACGATATCACGAAAGAGGAACGAGGAAATAACGTGGAAATACTCGCAATTCGACCTAGCACGGGTGATTGCAAAGTCGCTTTCATAATAGCAAGAGGAAGTATGATCGAAAAAATTGGAAATATGAAGTACATGAGGGTGGGAATCGTGTCATGCAGGATCACCCCAAGGAAAAAACAAACAAATTGTTATAGATGCTGGGATAAAGACCATATAGCCGCTGAAAGGGAAGCACAGACGGATAAAAGAAATACGTGTCTAAAATGCGGACAAAGCGGACACAAGATAAAAGAATGCAAAAACGTAGAACACTGCACAAAATGTGACAAAGCAGGCCATAGGACTATGGCATGCAATCTATATATATAAAAGAAAGATGTTGGTTACACCATTTATAACTCGAGATCGCATGGACTGTTTGTTATTAAACTTCATACAGGGTGTTTGGTAATTCGACGTGAACCTTGGGAAGGGATATACTAGACGTCATTTGCAGTGAATTGCGTCGAGTAAAGCATGGTCCGAAAATCTATGGTTACGAAGATATAGCGATTTTTCAACTTTTTTGAAATTTTTTGCTTCGTTATCGAAAATAATTAATTTTGTGAAAACTACTCGACTCTAAATATTCAATGAATATTTTTTTGAAAGCTGAGGAGATAGTCCTCATTTCTTGCGAAAAAGTATTCACTAAAAATTCAGATAACCCGAGATATACAGGGTCATAAATGGCTGCACCTGTTTTCCCCACAAAATCTTGATAAAACAATTGAGAATTACTCGAAAGAAATATTATGAACTTGGTGTACAAATGTAAGGAAAAACTTCCCTGATTCATCAGCTTTCCAAAAAGGTACATATGTCAATAATTCCTTCATGCAATCAAAAAATATGGCCGGAAAACCAAGCAGACAACCGACTTTTTCGAGTCATTTAGTGATCGAACCATGGCCCGCTTACGGCTTACGAATCACGCCAAGTGAAATAAAGGATAATAGGATATCTGAATGACTCGAAAAAGTCTGTTGTCTGCTTGGTTTTCCGGCCATATTTTTAGATTGCATGAAGGAATTATTGACAGATGTACCTTTTTGAAAAGCTGATGAAACAGGGAAGTTTTTCCTTACATTTGTACACCAAGTTCATAATACTTTTTTCGAGTAATTCTCAATTGTTTTATCAAGATTTTATGAGGAAAACAGGTGCAGCCATTAATGACCCTGTATATCTCGGGTTATCTGAATTTTTAGTGAATACTTTTTCGCAAGAAATGGACCCATCTCCTCAGCTTTGAAAAAAATAATCATTGAATATTGAGAGTCGAGTAGTTTTCACAAAATTAATTATTTTCGATAACGAAGCAGAAAATTTCAAAAAAGTTGAAAAATCGCGATATCTTCGTAACCATAGATTTTCGGACCATGCTTCACTCGACGCAATTCACTGCAAATGACGTCTAGTATATCCCTTTTCAAGGTTCACGTCGAATTACCAAACACCCTGTATATGGATTCGCCTACGGTCTGGTTATTATAAAATACAATAAAATTTGAAAAAAACGATGAAAATTTTACTTATACAGGAAATGCTTTTCCTCCTTTTGAGTAAGGCCACTAGATGTCGCTACAGTTACAGTTACGCTACCGCTTATTCGTTCGATATTCTCCGCGTTAGATGGCGATATAAACAAATAGTGTGTACAGTGACATTAAGCGCGTTCGGCAATTACATCTAACTGCTCGGAATCGGATTGATCTGAACCGTTCGTTTATTACAGCCAGATTGAGGGGAGTACATATCTGGACCGTTCGGAAAAAAAATCTGATGAATCGGATGTAGATCTTTTTGCTCAGTGTATTTCGACGGAGCAAACGGATTTTTTCCACAGAACAGAAATTACTTTTCGGCCTTTGTCAATGGATTTTTTATCCCGCTTAGAATATTCTTGAACAGTCTGTTGAAATTTCGTGTCTTATGTTATTCGTTGTGTAGTAATGAATAAAAAAATTTCGTTTGATACAAAAATAATGATTCAAAATATTGAATCATCTCAACCAAGGGGTAGAAATGTTGAGAACTATAACAAAAGAATTATAATAGTACCCAGACTACCTCTACGGACGAATAGACCTTTAAGCTCTAATTTAATATCTGGCTCGGGTAAGGCGTTACATACGTCAAACAGAAAAAACGATCTAAACGCTCCGTAGCGTTCGTTTATCACAGAAAAATTTGACAAATCTGTACAATCTGTTATCACGTGACTGAAAAATCCGTCCGCTCTCGGATGCTATTGCCGAACGCGCTTTATATTCCCTCTATAGTCACTGTAATAGTGTGTAATTTGAGTTGCCTACAACTCTGCGCTGTTGGGCAAAACCAAAATGTCTTAGCGTAGGAGTACAGATGTCTAAAATGATTAGATTTCGTTGAGATCTTTCGTTCTTTTCGTTCTTACCACTTCAGATGGCGCTATTCACACATTATGACTGATGATTATTAGTTATTTTTATAGTTTTATTTATTCCAAATAACGTAGGTAATCGTGAAGGTACTATATTTGACATTATCACAATTAAATGGCGATGAATTTGTTGAGGCCATCGATTGATGTCATCTGTTCTTTTTTCGAGCATTTCGGTCGTCGTGGTTTGAAATGGTCGAAAAAAGAACATATGACATCAATTACTGTGTAATTTACATAGGGCTCATAGTACCATGAAAAGCTATTAACAGATCCAGAAGCGGGTGAATATCACAGTGAATTTTTATCGAAATGTCAAGTAAATCGGATTTTGGCGATGAGTTCCAATCGTGAGATGTCCATTCTCATCTTTTCTCATAATTTTTGAAATGTTTTTGAATTTCTGTTTGGGTAATAAATATATGTATTTGCGGAAATAACTGAATCCAAAATTGCCATTATTAGTGATTAACATATTATTTTTGTGTATCTGTTCTGTGTGATAGGTCATATCCATGGACACATTTGACAGTTCAAAAATCAGAGAACCAAGCCGTTGATCTCCGATCACCGGTGATTACGATTTGTGAAATCCACCGTAAGTATCATTTAGGCGGAACAAAGTTCGCCGGGCCAGCTAGTATGAAATAAAGCCAAATTCAAGGTCCTGCAAACAAACCTCGGCAGGGCAAAGGCCGCACACGACATAGCATGGAATGCGGCCATGCAAAATAAATGTGACATAGTGATTATCAGCGAACCATATAAAAACCTGGCAAAGGCAAAAAACTGGCTGGTGAATAAAAGGGGTGATGTGGCGATAGTAATTATGAATAGGGCAATGGAAGTCAGTGAAATAAAGGAGGAAAATGGCTATATACGCGCAAAGATAAAAGATCTTTATATCTACGCGGTCTATGTTTCGCCAAACGTAGCAAATGAGAGTTTCTGTGATAAAATGGACGAAATCTTTGACGAGATAACTGGACACAGGGAGCAGGCTCTATTGGTTGGAGATATCAACGCGCAATCCCCGCTATGCGGCTCACCACTGGAGGATCATCGAGGCAAATTCGTGGAAGACTGGATGTCGCAGCTTTCTTGAACGACAGCGAACTCTGGTCAGGCTACTTTCACCAGGGGGACAACCAAAAGTCATATAGATGTGACGCTTACATCAGAAAAACTGATCACCAAAGTCTCAGAATGGAAAACGGTGAAAGAAAACCCTTTCACCCAACACGCACATATTTACTACGAGATTGAAACGACTAGGAGAACTACAATCAACAGTGTGAGATCAGCTGGAATAAAAAATTAAATTTTTATGGAGAAGCTCAGAGAAAAAAGCGGAAATTACTACGAAGATATACGTTCCGCCCAAGCCATCAACAGAAACGGAATGAAAGTTATAACTGTGCCATACTGGTGGAATCCTGAAATGGAAGAATACCGCAAAAACTATGTAAATATTCGTCGCCGTCACCAAAGAGCAGATAGAAATGCAGAGAACTCAGTCCAAACAGAAAATCCCAGAGAAGAAATGAAAGAACTCAGGAAGGAACTAAAGAAAAGAATACGCAGGGCCAACATTGGAGAAGCCTAATCAGTAATTTAGAAGAAGACATATGGGGTCAAGGATACAGATTGGAGACAGCCCACCTGAGAAACCAACCGTTATCATACACAATACCACAAGATGAAGCCCAAAAAATCTTACAAGCACTTTTGCCAAACTCGGGGAATCCTATCCCAGGAGATGACTCAAAGAAAATACCTTGCGAACCTTTCACACAGGAAGAGCTGAGACAAGCCTTAGGCTCCATAAAACCTAAAAAAGCACCCGGACCAGATGGTATTACAGGAGAGACTATGAAGCTGGCTTATCTTAAGGACTCTCAAAGAATGCTTGATTATTACAACGGTCTTCTTGAAAACTCGGAGTTTCCAGACTACTGGAAAACAGCAAGAGTTGTACTGATTCCAAAGCAAGGCGAAGATCTGATCCTACTATCTTCATACAGACTGAATGTAGCCGGGAAGATATATGAAAAGCTAATAGCGAATAGACTGAATGAAGAGATCGAAGCTGAAAAAGCCCTATCCGATAACTAGCACGGTTTCAGAGCAAAAAGGTCCACAACAACAGCAATCCTCCAACTCAAGCTGAAAATCACCTCCTCGCAGAAACGATGGTTCGTCATAGTCACCATTGATGTTAAAAACGCATTCAACAGCGTGCAATGAGGTGATATTATAAAAGTTATGGAAACCAAAAGTGTCTCCTCTTATCTGATAGGGATCATGAGGAAGTACTTCAAAGACCGATTTATGGTCATGGGAAACCTGAGACATAGATGCACCATGGGAGTTGCCCAAGGGTCCATGGTTGGTCCACCCGTATGGGATCTAACGTACGACGATGTACTAGAACTACCATACGACGAGGGAGTGGAGGCTCTCGCATATGCAGACGAACTGCTACTGATGATCGAGGGAGAAAAAGAGGAAGAAGTGAAATTGAAGATCGTCCGATCATTCTAAAAGATCATTAACTGGATGAAGAGCAAAAAGTTGGAAGTTGCGATATACAAGTCCGAACTATTGGTCATCAGAGGACCCAGGAAGAGAAACCTTAAAATATCGCTGAACGGGATAGACCTCAATGAAAGCAAGGAAATAAAGTACCTGGGAGTGACCCTCCGTAAAAATCTCGACTTCGCAGAACACATAAATGAGCTTGTTCAGAAAGTGAATCGAAAAACAGAATGCCTTTACAAACTGATGCCAAATATAGGCGGGCCCCGATATTATAAAAGACGAGCTCTATGTTCCATAATACACGGAACAATAATATAGGGTCTTTCAAGAGGAACCTCACCCATATTTATACAGGAAACTACTAAACGTATTTTCATGAAATTCAGCACTTATAAGTATTTCACGATGCTGATTAAATCTAAAATATTTTCAAGGCATGAGCACCTCCGGTTTTTCCGGAAATGACGTCAACTTCCGTTTTTCAAATAAGAACACCATTTTTTTATTGCAGAAATGGATTCCTTAGAAAATTTCAAGTTATTTTGATGTAACATTTTTCAGTTTTGGTTGGAAAATTCTCTCTGAGCGGGAAAATTCGAAAAAAAATCGAAAATAGAGCTCCGCTGAAACAAGATTAACTTCGAGGTTTTTGGATGGAAAATTTTCATTTTTGGGATTTTCCAAGATGTGAGATTGATGTATCCACTTTGAAAATCGAAATCGCGATTCATGATACAGGGGGTGAAAAAATCGCTTTCAAAGTTAGGGATGACAAAATCGTGAAAAATCAATTTTTTCAAATTAGAACCCCATTTTTTTATGGCAGATATTGAATCTACGTTAAAAAATAATGTGAGTGTATGCATCACACCCTTGCCCTAAAATGGATATTTTCTGAGTTATTCACAAAAAACTGTTTTTCGTCTTGAATTTTCAGCTATTTCTTTTCCCTTCACGCCAAAAAGATGAAATTTCCAGTAACTGTTATTTGAACCATGCTGTAGATTTTTCACCCCTTCTTGAAACCGACTTCAAGTTACTATTAGGAGAACCATGGCAAACTCTCGCAGTTATAACCAGAGAAGATGCTCAAAGTTTTGACCGTTAATTTCTAGACATTTATTTATACGTCTCAGGAATGCTTCGTGCGTTGCTCTTCTTATTTCATCGGGAGGAAGAGATCTGCAAAAGTGTTTAAAAACCAAATTGAGTTTCAAAACTATGAATCTAAAAATCTAAACAAACCTGACGCATTTCTGACTCGTTCTATGCAGTCCTCTTTATCAGTCAGGGGAGTTGAGTAGACAATTTTTTTTATCCTACCCCAAACATAATAGTCTAAAGGAGTTAAATCGGGAGAACGTGGTGGCCAAAGATGTGGACCATTGTTCGCCAACCATCGATCTTCAAATAGCCTGTAGAGGATATTTGACACATTGAGTGAATTGTGTGGAGGCGCGCCATCTTGTTGATACCATAAGTCATTATGGTTCTGTACTAGCGGCTCAATTATTTGAGTCAATATGTCAGAATATCTATCTCCTAAGGGAGAACATTCTTTAAATAATGCAAACATGTGTAGTGTTTTATCTTACCAGTTAAAGTCCCATCATAAATGTGAACATCGAGAATTGCATTATTTTTGATGGCGCAAAAAACATTGAAACTCCAGGTCTCTTGAAAGTTCCATTGTCTGAAGTGGTGGTTGTTCTCTTCATCCCAATAATGACTGTTATGCCTATTGAAAGAACCATTCTTTGTGAATCTAGATTCATCTGTCCAAATTATACAGTCCAAAAAGTTTTCATTCTCTTGAAATCGAATCATCATAGCTTCACAAAACTCTGTTCTCCTGACGAAATCAGTTTCCTTCAAATGCTGTACCCTATTGAATTTATATGGGTGCATTTTATGTTTTTTTAATATTCTCCAAACACTCGATTGAGATAATCCCAGATCAATCTCGGCATCTTTGAGAGGATTTTGAGGATTCACACGAAAATATGCAAGAACTGTAATTTCGTTGTTCTCATCTTCTACTACACTTTTTTCTCTGTGTATAGTTTTCTCAACGAAAGATCCGACATTTCTCAAGTTTGTCATGGTTCTGTTAATGGTATCTCTCGTTGGTCTGGGTCGGTCAGGAAACCTCTCAATGAACAGTCGAATCGTTCTATCTACAACTTTATTACATTCTCCATGAAGTAGAATGAGATTTAAATAATCTTCATTGGTAAAATTAGGCATAGTGATCGATTTTATAACTTAATACGAATTATCACCAAATTAATAGTAAAACAAAATGCTACTGAATAAAGAGGAATTTGGCAGATGTAATTGATGATATATATCATTAAAAAAAAAGAATGTAAATTATGGTAAGTTTTTGCATATGGTTCATAAGGAATTATTTATTTATCACTGGAGAGAAAACCGATGGCCGATTAGTTGAAATAAAGAGATTTCCGTATCATGAATCGCGATTTCGATTTTTAAAGTGGATACATCAATCTTACATCTTGAAAAATCCCAAAAATGAAAATTTTCCATCCAAAAACCTCGAAGTTATTCTTGTTTCAGCGGAGCTCTATTATCGATTTTTTTTTCGAATTTTCCCGCTCAGAGAGAATTTTCCAACCAAAACTGAAAAATGTTACATCAAAATAACTTGAAATTTTCTAAGGAATCTATTTCTGCAATAAAAAAATGGTGTTCTAATTTGAAAAACGGAAGTTGACGTCATTTCCGGAAAAACCGGAGGTGCTCATGACTTGAAAATATTTTAGATTTCATCAGCATCGTGAAATACTTTAAGTGCTGAATTTCATGAAAATACGTTCAGTAGTTTCCCGTATAAATATGGGTGAGGTTCCTCGTGAAAGACCCTGTATATGCTGCACCAGTGTGGAGAGAAGTGATGAGAGTAGCAAAATGCAAGAAAACCTTGATCTCACTCCAGAGAAAGCCATTGCTCAGGGTATGCTCGGCATACCGGACACTATCAGCCGAAGCTGCACAAGCTATTTTCGGATTTATACTGATCGACATTATGATTGAAGAAGTATGCTTTCTGTATACAGTCGGCAGCCGCCTTGCTGGGAATAGAAGAATGGCCAGGACAAGATCTTTGGGAGAGTGGAAGGAGAGATGGTCTCAGGAGGGGACAACAGCATCATGGACCCGCAGACTTATCCCAGATCTCAGAAATTGGGCAGAAAGCAAACATAGAAGAACAAATTATTACTTTACCCAGTTTCTTACAGGCCACGGCTCCTAGGGAACATAGAACTAAGAAAATAGGGAAAACAGAGGAGGACCGATGTACAATATGCAACCAACAGGCCAGCCCCGAACATATGTTCTATGACTGCGAGAGATGGAACACAGAGAGAGATACTCTAAGGAGGGAGATAGGAGGTTTGCCAGAGGTGTCAGAGATCATCCCGAGCATGCTCGAAAGCAGTGAATCTTGGAACAGAATGTATGACCACATATGCCTCATAATGGAGAGGAAAGAAAAGGAAGATAGAGAGAGTGAATGCAGAGAGACACAGTAGAGGGGCACATACCGGGTTACGCACCTGATGACCGGGCCTTTCAGCCTTTTCCAAGTAGCGATGATATCCGGGGAAAGAGGAGGGTGGTTTAGTGGGAGCAAGTCCCACATAAATCCGCAGCATACACCATGATATCACGAATACCATAAGGCCCGCTGCGGACAAAGCATAAGCTTCCCCCCACCTCAGGGCCGAAAAAAAAAGGTTAGGTTAGGTTACGGAAAAGGTGAACACAAGATCAAGGCACCTAAATATGCTGATGCCAAATGTTGGTGGCCCTGGCTACTATAAAAGAAGGGTATTATGCTCAGTCATTCATAGTACTCTATTATACGCTTTGCCAGTCTGGAGGGAGATTCTCAAAATGGAGAAATACAGGACGATCCTAACCTCCCTACAAAAGAAACCGCTGCTAAGAGTTTGCTCCGCGTACAGGACGGTTTCATCAGAAGCCCTGCAGGTAGTGGCTGGATTCTTGCCTATAGATATTATGATAGAAGAACACTGTTTTCTATTTAAGATTGGAAGTAGGCTTCCCGGAAATAGAAACATGGCTAGAAGAAGATCTCTGAAGAAATGGCAGGAGAGATGGGATGGACAAAGTACCACTGCATCTTGGACAAGGAAAATTATCCCGAAATTATCAGAGTGGATCAGCTGCAAACATAGGCGTACAAATTATTTCTTCACACAATTCCTAACTGGCCATGGATCTTTCCGTACGTATACTAGAAGAATAGGCAAGACCGAGGAAGACCTTTGCTTCACTTGCGGCAGATGAGATGATCCTGAACATATGTTTCAGGAATGCTTGAGATGGGAACACCAGAGAGGAGAGCTTCGACAGATACTCACGAAGTTGCCCAAGACTGACCGCATCACACCAGAAATGATCAATGACCCAACAGCATGGAATAACATCTTCAATTTCATAACGGAGGTCATGGAAATAAAAGAAAGGGAGAACAGGAGGTATTAGCAGTGAGAGGATCAACTGGAAACGAAGAATAAAGAATCAAATGGATCGCCTCCCTTGACGCCTGGGCAGTGTTGCCTTTTCCGGAGGAATCGATCAGGCAAATTGACACATACCGTGTTACGCACCTGCTCGCGGAAGGCGATGATACCTGGGGAAAGAGGAGGGTGGTTTAGTGGGTGAAAGTCCCACACGAATCCGCAGCATACTCCATCCGTTCTTACCAGCCATGGCCCGCCGCGCACAAGGCATTAGCTTAACCTTTCCTCAGGGCCGAAAAAAAAAAGGTTAGGTTAGGTTAGGTTTCCGTACGAGGTCATCACCTTGACGTGGTGTACGGGCTTAAGTAATTGGAAGGAATCCTAAAAATAAATTTTAGGAGAACTTCCAATGAAAACTAAGAATGACCAATATACATGGCAACTATGGCTTAACTGGCCCCTCGAACCTGAGGACGGATCGAGGTAGACCCAGTGAGCAACGTTAGTACCCCATGTAACCCCGTCCCACTCCCAAAAATCCTCTCAGACAGAAAAGGTATTAATTGACCAGGGTACACGGTGACTGCTTGGACGAGGGGTTACCATCAGTGTATCAAGACCCTCCGGGGATCTACAATACCTGTTGTTAATAGTTCCGTGAAATAAGCCAGGTGAAACTTCGGAACGATGGTCAGCTGCAGTCTCTCAGGTCCTCACAATGTGGGACAGCGGTGGGACCTTAGTGGGCGCGGGACGTTCCTCCTATCACCCAACAACTCCATGGGGAGGAGATACCGGTCGGCCCGAGTGCGCGTACTGTTGATTTCCAATCGCATTAGAGACCCAGCAGTGCCCACGAAACAAGGTGTGATAGTAGTAGTCGGTGTCCTCCGGCTCTGCTATCGCGCTGAGGAGGGTGGTTTTAGTGGGTTGAAGTCCCACACAAATCTAGGAGCATTGCACACGCCCGCTCCGGAGATGGTCATGATGCTTTCCCCCGCCTCATTGGGCACAAAAAAAAAGGTTAGGTTAGGTTAGGTTAGTATGCTGCGGTTAGGTTAGGTTAGGTTAGGTTAAGTTCTCGTGAGGAGAGTGAACTCCCATCGAGCGCCTCCCCAGGTGGCGGATAGGGGGATGCCTCCCAGATATGGGTGGTACCGGGGAAATCAAATATCCGGGGCGGACCACATCGGCGCTGCCTTGCGTGAAGAGGTACGGACTTCAAAGGCTAAGGGAAGGAAAACCCTGACAGAAAACCAAGGACGGATTACCTGGTTCGAACTCGGCAAGGGACCTGCAGGATGTGTGCATTGCCCTGCCTGCAAAAACTTTATGGAACATGGTTAAAACTAACAAAAAGTCTACGGTGCAGGGGGTGGATCCCCCAGTACCGGTTGAGGAAGGCGGTCGCACGGGCCAACTTCAACCGTGACGCAGCAACCGTGAAGAGAGGGTAAAAACAATGGAATCTGAAGAGGACCCCTTTGATGTAGAAGGGGACCCCTTTGATGTAGAAGGGGAAGATGGCATTCTCGGCTGGATAGTATCAGGACCAGGAAAGAGAAAAAGGATAGAGAGCCCACTGAACGTAAGTTTGGACAGCGAAATATACGCGAGTATCGTGTCGGTACTGCAGAATGTGGCGGAGGGACTTGAAAAGATATTACAGTCGGATGAGATCTTCAAAGAGATGACCCATGAAGCACTCGAAGGAATGCGAGATGCGGTACAACAAGAGATTAGGGAGACCCATAGAGCAATTATCTCTATAGAGAAGAGGGATTTCGGATGCCAGGTGGATGAAGAGGCCATATCGCTAGATGTATCGATGGCTGAAGTGAGGAGCCATTTCAAGGAGGGTTTGGCCGAGGTGGAGCTGACGACAATATTGGAGAAAAGATGGCCAGAGGAGATATACAAATCAAAGGTGAAACAAGGTAGCCTGGCGGAGGTGAAGGACGGGGAAATAGCCATTCTAGCTCCATACAACAAAATGGCAGAACTGAAAATGATCAGACCGCTCATGGGTAGTTCAAGCAGAATGGTAGAATATATTAAGGAGGGAAAAGTGAAGGAAGGTGAGGTAATTTCCCACAAGTCGGAGGGGCATGCCGAGATAAAGGGAAAAATAATCAGGGATAAAAGAAATATACACCTCGCAGGCCTGTCCGAGAGGGAAAACGGTACAAACAGTGTGTACCAAGCGTGCATTAACATAAAGCACGCTTTTCCGAAAGCAGGAAAAGATCCACATTGCGGTTATAAACGAGATCGATCTGGAAACAAAAAAGAAATTGTTGGAATGCGCCTTCTATGACTATGAGGGGGAAATTGTTCTCTATGAGAAAACACTAAAAATCACAGGAAAAACGAATAAGAGGATACACAAAAACGACGCAATTGTTATCGAAACAAATGAGAGAGTTGCATACGCTGAAATGGTTACGACCTTAAAAGCGTCCATAGAGGAAGAAAAAGAGCTCAAGGAGCAGATAAATGGACTCCGCTAGACTAAGGAGGGTCACTTATTATTAGAGATAAAAAAGGGATGCAAAGAAACTGATGGGGTATGTAGACAAATAAAGGAGAACATGAAGAAGCAGAAAGTAAGGAAGTACACAGGAGGGAAGAAAAAGGTATCTGCGAGTCTATATGGGATAGATATAGACGTCAGGGAGGGCCTGATAGAAAGAAGACTAACTGAGGAGCTGGGAGTAAAACCGGGGGAGGACGGGGTTGAAATTAAGGCGCTGAGGCCACTAAGAGGGGGCAGACAAACTGCTACTGTAGTAGCATCGGAATAAATCATAATGAAGCTCCTAAAGATCAGGAGACTGAAAATAGGGTTCTCCACTACAGACGTGAGGGACCGGAAAGAAATTGTTAAATGCAACAAATGCTGGGAGGCAGGGCATATGGCTAGGGAGTGTAAGAATGATGATAGGAGCAATAGATACAGGAACTGCACCAGCGAAGAGCATATGGTGAAAGACTGCTCGGAAAAAACGTTCTGCCTCACATGTGGGAGACAGGGACACAAAACAGCCAGCGAGGCATGCGAGAGAGATCGGAAGAAAAAATTAAGGAAGGCCTAGTAAACGTGCCTCGTTGGGCGGACTCGCCAGATGCCTATTTACAGATATACGGGGATAATGAGTCTCTATATTTACAAAGTATTTATCTAATTTATTGGTTTTTATGGTTTTTATTTATACAAACTAGTCGTTTAATTTATTGGATTTTATTTATACAGTGTGCGTGTACCAGTTTATGGTTATCACTTTATTTATTTCATCGTGGAGTGTTGCGAAAAACCTTAAATAGTTGAAATGGTCTCCTACAGTGTCATGCAGGTTAACCTTGGACGAGCTCACAACGCACACGATATCATGTTGGAGAGAGCGCTTAAAAATAAGGTGGACATGGTTATCATATCGGAACCAAACAAGAAAACCTGTGCCTCAAATGGGTGGTTAGCGGACAAAAGGAACGATGTGGCTGTCATAATCAAAAACAAAAGCGTGGAAGAGATCAACAAAAACACGAGCTACATACATTTGCATTTCACGAGCCTTCATCTTTTCGCGGTATACATATCTCCAAATATTAGCCTGCCTGAATTTGAAAAGAAAATAGATGAAATATTTGACAAGGCAAGACGATACCCCAATGTTATCATTGCAGGAGATATAAACTCAAAATCTCCATTATGGGGCTCTGAAACTAGCGACCGTAGGGGAGGGTATGTCGAAACATGGCTATCCCAATTAGGATGGACATCTGTAAATAACGGGAATCCTACTTTTAAAAGGGGCACCTCAGAGAGTTGCATAGACGTGACATTAACACCTGAACCATACCTACGTAGAGTGAAGCAATGGACCGTGAAACATGAAAATCCTGTCACTCAGCACGGCCACATATACTTTAAAGTGAGCGGGGGAGAACAAAAAAAATGGACAAAAGAAGAACCCAGGTGTATGATGGACAAATATTCAGGAGAAACTTAATCGCCCTGAGACAAGATTTTAATAAACCTCTATACGAAATTATGAAAGATGCTCATAAAATGGCGGACGCGAATACCCAGCCACAAAGAAGGTTACCCTATTGGTGGAACGAATCTATCGAAGAGAGTAGAAGAAATTTTTTAAGACTAAGAAGAACTTCCACCAGGACAAGAGCGCGAAATACAACTGGCATAGACAATGGTGGAATCGAGACCGAAATTAGAGCAGAAAGGAAAAAATTGAAGTCTGTCATCAGGCTTGCAAAAAGAGAATGCTGGGAACGACTGCTCGAGGAACTCGATGCAGACATATGGGGTCAGGCCTATCAGATCGCCACAAAGAAACTGGGCACTGGAGCCCCACTATACCGACTAGCCGCAAATAGAAGACGAAAAATACTGAAAGACCTATTTCCAACATCAAGGGAAGAACAGATTGTACCCACCGAGAACATTCCAGAAACGAACAACTTTACGATGGAAGAACTGAGAACCGCTATTCGGCAGATGAAATCTGGCAAGGCCCCTGGACCAGATGGTCTAACAACTGAAGAGATCGCTATCACCTTTGAAATGTACCCTATTGGAAATGTACAACAGCTTATTGCAGGAACAATGCATTCCGAAAGACTGGAAAGCATCAAGAGGAGTGCTTATACCGAAGGAGGGGAAGGATCTCTCTCTCTCCAGCTCCTTCAGACCAATATGCCTATTAGATGTGGCGGGAAAATTATATTAACGTCTGATAATTAACAGACTTACCGAGGAACTGGAGAGCAAAGGATGCATATCGGATTCTCAGCACGGATTTAGAAAGGCAAAGTCAACGGTCACCGCTATCCTGGAACTAAAAGGCAGAATGAATGAAAGTAGGGGGAGATGGTGCGTGGTTGTTTTGGTCGATGTCAAAAGTGCCTTCAACTCTCTGGAATGGAAAGGCATAATCGAAAGCTTGCGGAATATGGAGGTCAGCGAGTTTTTAATCCGGTGGGTGGAGGCCTACTTTAGTGATAGGGTAGTAAGGATGGGGAGTGTGACACATCAGTGCACGATGAGGGTCCCCCAAGGATCGGTGGCCGGACCAGCCTTGTGGAACGCAGGCTACGAGGGAGTTCTCAGACTCCCTTACGGGAGTGGTGTCTGGGCTGTGGCATATGCCGACGACCTGGCATTCATCATTGAGGCAGACAGCAGAGAGGAGGTCCAGCGAAAAACAACGGAAACCATGAAGATGGTAATGGAGTGGATGAAGGATAGAGGATTGGAGTTAGCCCCACAAAAAACAGAATTCTTAGTTGTGAAGGGCCCAAGGAAAGTAGAAGAACTAAGCATCTCGGTGGCTGGAGAGGAAATATTACCAGTGAAGGTCATAAAATACCTCGGAGTATACAGGGTGATTCACGGTGGATGGCACATCAGACGTTTCTGGAGAACCAGACTTCGGATCGGTCTGAAAATTTAATGGAATACATTATCGGATCTGTTCTACCCGCCTAAAATATTTTCGTCAATGCGGTGTTGCCACTTCTATTAGAAAGTAGTAGCAACTTTGCTTTTTCAAATGGAACACCCGGTATATCATATTATTTTTGGAATCTCCTACAACTTCTCGACAACTTTTATTGATATTTCCCTATACCTATCTGTTGCCGTTTTCGAAATATAAATTAATTTCAATTTTTTTCACCGGAAAACATGACCTTTAAATAAAAATGCTGATAACTTCGGTTTTAGAGACACTGTGGCATTGAAATTTGGTTTGGAGTTAGGTGATACATGAATGCTTCCAACACTTTAGCCTGATTTACATTACTTCAATACAGGGTGACAAAAAAATACAGTCTTTTCGGTTGCTTGAAAAAGTGACTGAAAGTTGTTTATTTCAAATGGAATGCCCTGTATATTATTGAAAATTCGGAAAACTGATGAAATTCGTTTTCATTCTATGTATATCATGCCTATACCTAACTAGTCAAATTTCGGACTTATGAGCATTTATTTGTCAAAATGTCCCTTCAGAATGGTATTTCCATTCAGTATTTGGTAGGCAGGCCATGATTACTACTTGATAGTATCCTGTGACATTCTCCTAATAATAAAGGCACCAAGAAACTTGAGAGTCAAACTATTTATATGAATTATTATTAAAAAGTAGAACAATCATGTCGAATTCTTCAAAGTATGTTCGAATCGCTGGCCCTTCACTACCAAGTTCCAAGCACTTCAAAATGCGGGTGTTGACTGCTTTCGTCGTGGCAGACTGGCAGATCGTATTTCTTTAAAATCCAAATCTTCAAATGCTTGGCAATCCTTTCCCACAATTCATCTCTCGAATGCACGGGTGTTTTGTAAATTTTTCTTTCAACATTCCCCACAGATAAAAATCTAACGGACTAAGATCAGGTATTCTTGCTGGCCAATTCTATGGTCCCAAGCGCCTTATCCACCGATCTTCAAAAAGTCTCTCCAGTTAATAATAATGAACAAATTCATGAGCACTTCGTTTGATTAGTTTTCTTCCATCGTTTCGAGGGTATTTGCAACTTCTGAAATTCAAGCTTCTTGGTGTCTTTATTATTAGGAGAATGTCACAAGGTACTGTCAAATAGTAATCATGGCATGCCTACCGAATACCGAATGGAAATACCATTCTGAAGGGACATTTTGACAAATAAATGCTGATAGGTCCGAAATTTGACCAGTTAGGTATAGGCATGATAAACATAGAATGAAAGCGAATCTCATCAGTTTTCCGAATTTCCAATAATATACAGGGCATTCCATTTGAAATAAACAACTTTCAGTCACTTTTTCAAGCAACCGAAAAGACTGTATTTTTTTATCACCCTGTATTGAAGTAACGTGAATCAGGCTGAAGTGTTGGAAGCATTCATGTATCACCTAACTCCAAACCAAATTTCAATGCCATAGTGTTTCTCAACCCGAAGTTATCAGCATTTTTATGCATATTCATGTTTTCCGGTGAAGAAAAAAATGAAATTAATTTATATTTCGAAAACGGCAACAGATAGGTATAGGGAAATGTCAATAAAAGTTGTCGAGAAGTTGTTGGAGATTCCAAAAATAATATAATATACCGGGTGTTCCATTTGAAAAAGCAAAGTTGCTACTACTTTCTAATAGAAGTGGCAACACCGCATTGACGAAAATATTTTAGTCGGGTAGAACAGATCCGATAATGTTTTCCATTAAATTTTCAGACCGATCCGAAGTCTGGTTCTCCAGAAACGTCTAATGTGCCATCCACCATGAATCACCCTGTATATTAGTAAGGGTCCCTCTTTTGTTAAACACATCGACCATATCGTTAAGAAAGCAGCAACCAAGTCAGGTATCATGTGCAGACTTCTGCCAAATATAGGAGGACCCGCATATTACAAAAGGCGAATACTATGTACTATAGTGCACAGCGTACTGACTTACGCAGCACCAGTTTGGCAGGCGGAACTGAAAAAGGCGAAGCAGAGGACACAAATAATCAGCGCCCGAAGACGCGCCCTTCTTATGCCGGCCATACACGTTACGGTCTACCGGAGAGGTATACCTGCGCAGGTATACCTGTGCAGGTATACCGGACGTCGGTCGTGTCTCCCCGGTACCTTACATAATTTTTTAATTGAACACTCAAAAAAGTCTTATGCACCACGGGAATGTTTCTATCAAGAAAATTCCGAGAACGGGAATATAATTTCTGAAGGATATAATACACAGAATAGTACAATGGAAAACTTAGAAAGAAAAAACCCAGGAAATACTTTGAACACCGCGAAGATTGTCCGAGAAAATTTTATGAATTATTTTAATCAAGAGGGAATAGTACCATGGCAAGATAATTATGTTACTCAAATTATTCTAATAATTATAATTATTATTATTGACATCGACATTATGTTACTTAAATTATAAAGGAGATAATCAAATAATTTTAAATAATTTCTGCGTTTAAAAGTTAATATTTTACATCAGACACATATTAATATATACTTATACAGGGTGGCCATTTGAAAACGAAACAGACGAGATTACAGACGAAGTAAATTTTTTCGATAGAAATGCTCGGACAGGTCGATTTCTGTTTCGAGGGGGACAACTTAAGATGTAGGTTACGGACGCATAGCGCTTCAACCCTTGCTACTACAACCCTCACCCCCAATTTTTGAATAGGGAAGATGGGGTGAGTGATACCTCATTTGAAAGGTATTTTTATACTGATTTCAGCACAGTAATTGTTTTTTCATTTTATGCATTAGTTCTCGAAATATTCTTAACTGAATATTTGAAAATGAAGTGGTGTTTTCATGGCACTTGTAGTGTTTTTTTGTGAAAAATCGACATTTTGATTAAAGATTTCTATGTCAGTGGATTGGAGGAAGGAAGCCACAGTCATGGTTGTTGTGAAGCTCAAAATGTCGATTTTTCACAAAAAAACACTACAAGTGCCATGAAAACACCACTTCATTTTCAAATACTATAAATAATATAAGCAGCTTCTTTTTTGTATCGATCATGGTACGCTTTGTTTCTGACTTGCCATGGGTATGAATGCATTTTATAAATTTCAATGAAATCTTCAAGGACTTTTTTAGTAAAATCTGTTGGTGCCATTTTCATCTACTCGACGTGGAGACAACTGACGGCGACAACCACAGAACATCTAATAAAAGAAATGCAACCTCCCCACTAAACTATGGCAACACCAATGACAGTTCAGAAGACAGAAATGGCTTTGAGCCGCCATTTGAAAGTGGAGAATTGAAGATATTACAGAAACCTTCTTTACCGACCCAAAAAGTTTCGGCTTTTGAGCTTAATTTGAAGAGTGTATTCAAAAAAACTATTTTCGGGCGTGTTGCGTACAATATTTTTTCGGCAACCGTGTAGATTTACAAATCAATGAGACGACACATTTCTTTATCATACATTTTAATTTTTATTTGAATTAAACAGAACAGAACTGTCATCCGTTATTTCGTTGCTATTGTGATGATCATATCAATGCCAACAACGACATGATTTTTTCCGGACTAGGCCGGGAAATGCTACTTTCTCAAAGAAAAAGCGTCCGGGAAGTGAACACATCCCGGACGGTTGCCGAAAAAATTGATTTTCGATCTTGCACCGGTCGCCTGTACAGGTTGAAAAAACTGCACAGGTCTAATCCCACACACGCTCCGGTTGACCTGCACAGGCATGCCTGCGCAGGTATACCTCTCCGGTAGACCGTAACGGTCGCCTGTACAGGTTGAAAAAACTGCATAGGTGTAATCCCACACACGCTCCGGTTGACCTGCACAGGCATGCCTGCGCAGGTATGCCTCTCCGGTAGACCGTAACGTGTATGGCCGGCATAAGAGTGGTTTTAGCGTACCGAACGGTCTCTGCTGAGGCGGTGCGCGTATTGGCATTGTTTACTACAGTGCAACGCATACATGGTGTTGCACCGCGGTAAAGAATGACTGAACCAATGCTCTATCTACCCAGACATATCTTACCACGGCTCAGCGCAGGGAGGTGTTCAGGCGTAGTAATTATTGTATTATGGATACGCGCATCTATTCTCGGGGCATTTTTTACCGCGTTCCAATTCAACATTGCTTATGCCTTGATGGATTTGGTTGCCAATATTTTCGAGTCCTATCAAAGACGACACTTGCTGCATAGATCGAGGAACTTGAAGTCATTTGCCAATCTCCGGAATTCAAGAATGAAATACTGTTTAGAAAATTGTCACATTATTCTAATGTCTCTGTTCAAAGAATCGACGGTAATACTTTTTTAGTTTCTTCGAAGAACCATGATCATATGTTTCATAGTGCATAAGTAGATATTCTTTTTTGCGACTGTGTTTTTGGTCAGGTATTGTAAGCACCTTTGGGCCATATAAAATAAGTTTGGAATCACTTTTAGGACATGTAGGCAAATAAACACTGATGAAAGAAAAGAATTGGGAAATTAGCTCTTGGAGAAAACATATCCTTAGAATTTTTTTACGACATATCAACAGATGTGGGTATGGAGAATAACTTGCCAACTAGCACAGAGCAACAAAGCAATGTTTTTGCCTAACAGGGTACTTTTTCTAAAGAAACAATAAACACTGTCGAGAATGCCAATGAAACCAATATAGGACATTCCGCATCTGTATTTGGAACATTCCGCAGCTGTAACAGAACTATCCGAAAATTTTGAACGCATAACAGTGGATTTCCATGCATCCGTCATCCGATGTCCGATTCGGATATCGTATACATTTTGTCGGACGGACGAAACTGTCAATTTTCATCCATCCGAATTTTCAAAACGTTGTCGTGTGTTTTTATGAGAAAAATGGTAACATTTTGTATATACAGTGTGCGTCAAAATTATGGAACAAATTCATTTTCTCAGAAGCAAAATATTTGACAACAAAAATCAAGACAGGTCAATTTTTGTTTCACTTTTACCAAATTTTTATGCATTTTTGAAGGATTTTTGTTTCCAAATATTTTTCTTCTGAGAGAATGAATTTGTTCCATAATTTTGACGCGAACTGTATAATTATTGAATTATCAAATTACAAACCTTAAATTCAAAGCTAGTCTTTCACCCGATGAGATGGGTTCTCGTATATGGTACATTTTTGTGAGAGATGGTCCAACAATACTCAATAATTTGTTGAATGTGATATTGCTCATTCTCAAATAATTGAAATACTGCCCACTATCGGACAATCGCATTTCTTGTACCAAGTTATTGGGCCTCCTTTCTGCTCATAAAAATATCTTTCACCCATAATATAGGTGAACTTCGTTTTCTTTTCTTTTTTTTTTAATAGAAGAATCGAAAGCAACAACAAATTTTCCATTGATATTTATATTCTTCTCCAAAAAGAAGAGAACGCCAAACATTCAAAAAGTTATGTCAAATTTGATACGATAACGGACAAAAGTTAAACATTTTTCAACTTTCTCCGATAACGGAGGAGAGTTGAAACTTTCGGACGAATGTTTGGCGCTCTTTCAATTTTGAATATTTCCGCTAATCACAACACTTTCGGACGATCGTATCATCGGATGACGGATGCATGGAAATCCACCGTAAGTAAAATAGCACACAAAAATAAAACGGTTGATATGGTTAATGCTATGACAAAATTTAATAAAACTCTGAACAAAATTATTACACCCTCTTACTTGTTTAATTCTATTTGTGTATCAAAAATTATCTCACTAAAAGAGAACATTTCTTCTCAGTCAACATCAGTAAGCCGAAGAAAAATTAGACGCGGTTTATCATGCGGCTGGTAGGCCATCAAACAAAGAAATGCCAAACAATCCTAAAAGGCAAAGATCTTTAAAGAAAAATATTGATCTTAATAGATCAAATGCAAAATCACATGGATTATATCACATTATATCACACTAGGATTATACTTTAGTGGATTTTGCATTTAATGTGGTTTTTTATTATAGTGGCGATTGTATATTACTGTTATTTTTATGAACGCGGATTGCAAAATTGTGAAAGAAAGAAAATTTGAACGTTGTTGGGACTGGAACGCGGAAAACAATGCCCCGAGAACAGGCGCGTATCCATAATACAATAGTTAATACGTCTGAACACCATCCTGCGCTGAGCCGTGGTAAGATATGTCTGGGTAGATAGAGCATTGGTTCAGTCATTCCTTACCGCGGTGCAACACCATGTATGCGTTGCAGCGTAGTAAAGAATGCCAATACGCAGGCGGTGCAGGTCATCTCCGGGTTTCCACCAGCGGATTTGATGATTGACGAGAGGTGTTATCTGTTCACTATCGGAGGGGCACTCCCTGGAAACCGGCGTCAGGCCAGACGCAGAACTATAAGCAGGTGGCAGAAAAGATGGAAAAGAGGAGGGCAGACGGCGACTTAGACTAGGCAGCTTATAGGAGAGATCGAGCCATGGATCGAATGTGGCCACAGGACAACAGGGTACTACTTCACGCAATTTCTGACAGGACATGGTTCGTATGGTACTTTCACAAAGAGGATAGGGAAAACCCAAGATGACCAATGTTACATGTACCACACTAGAGACGACCCGGAACACATGTTTTTCTCATGCAGTAGATGGGTGGAGGAGAGGAGACACTGATACAAAAAATCGGACTTTTACCCCCAGTTCAGAGTATTATAAGGAACATGACGGCTCATAAGGAAACTTGGGACGAGGTGTATAAGTTTGTCACCGTGATTATGAAAAGGAAGGAAAGAGAGGACAGAGAGAGACAGGGGTAAAACAGAAGATGCACATACCGGTTACGCACCTGAAGCACGGGCATGAAGCCTTTTTCAGGTGGCGATGATACCCGGGGGAAAGAGGCGGGGTTTAGTGAGGTGAAAGTCCCACACGACGCCACAGCACACAACAAACTGATGACATCTTAGTTTAGGCCTCGCTGCGGTAAGACATTAGCTTCCACCATCCCTCAGGGGCCGAAAAAAAAAAGTTAGGTTAAGTTAGGCTAGGTTAGGTAAGGTAAGGTTGAGTTACATCGAATGTAATGTGCTAGGGAAAAGAAGTGGGAAAGAAATACTACACATCAGAGGCATGGATGCAGAAACCTCAAAGGAGGAAGTGACGAGGGCATTGACAGAGACTCTAGGAAAAGAAATGAGGGACACTACTAATATAGGAGAAATGCGTCCTAGTCAGAACGAGACCTTAGCTGTAACGGTTACAGTTGAAGAAGGAACATTCGAAAAACTCTTGAAGAAGGGTGTTGAAAATTCATCGACTACTCCAGTTCAACTCGTCATCATCAGATGGCCCCCGTTGCAACACTCCAGTGCATAATTAAGGTATGCAACAAATGTTACATTTTTATGCAAAGTTATTGCCTTTTGTCTAAGATTATTGCGCAAGATCATATCTCTCCCACTCTTACTGTCAAATTCGCTGCAATTTCCTGCTGCAGTTTTGTCAAATTAATTAATTGCTTCCTGCTTCGGTTACGAATAAGTTTGCTCCATTGTTTTTTCGCTTTGCTTAAATTTTATATAAGTTCATCTCGCTATTAACAAATTGTGTAATTTCTGATCATCTCGTTTAATCTTGGTAAACAAGAAAAGTGCCCATCTCAAGGTATGTAATAATTAATTTTTAAATGCCTTATTGACCAATCATTAACGTTTGTTAATCACAGATAAATTCATGTCACCTCGTGGTCAATTAAATCCTAACGTTTAATTGACATCCTCGTAGTATCCAACGCATAAAATGCCCATATCTGTTCCACTCATTTCTCTGCATAATCTGCGATATATATTTTCATATATTTTATTAATATAATGAGTTCTATGGTCTGTGCAGACTGGACCACTTCGTGTTACCAAGATTAAACTAACTCAAGCCTTCTCTGTACAATTGAAATTGATAATTTAATTGTTAATTTGTTGCAACTCTAGTTCACATCATATTTTCTGTGATTAATATGAATTTTTTGCCCACTTTGAATGTTAACCTCAATCAGACCATGTGCTAATACTGTTCTCGAGTTTCAGATACATTTATGCCCTCGTAACTTCAGGGAGGACCCTGGAGTGGGCCAACTGGACCAGGTGGTAGGATTTTAAGACTACTCGTTGGAGGATTTCCAGTTTTCAATTCAGTTGCCACGTCTGGCCAGCTGCCTCGCTCCATGGGTTCGATCCTGACAGGCCATCTCTTCGTTTGGTATAAGATTTCAATTAATACTTGTAATCTCTTATATTCAATCATTCAATCATGTATTCTCATTCACTCGTTCATTTATTTTCACTCACTCGCTCGAGAACTTGTATTGCATTTCACTCACCGTTCGACTGAGATCTCTTTTATACAAGTATACCTGCTCGGTACATCTCTAAGTTTATCAGTTCAGTTTCCTATTTTTCTGATAGAATAGAACTGCTCGTGCTTATTTTCCTAAGCACTCTGTCACTGTAAATGTTAACTTGATTGATAGACATGTACACTTCATTCATACATTACGATCACACTCTGAATTCTTTACTTTATTACAACTCGAGACTTCTCGTTATAGTTTATCATATAAACCTTCTGTTTTTCTGGTTAAATCGAAACACTCACTTTTAATAATTCTATTGAAAAGTTAATCACTGTAAACGTTGTGTTGAACCATAAGCCGAGTCCATTTCATGATTCATCGCTTTTCTTATTTGAACACTCTGAATCATTTCACACTCTTAAATATTTGAATAATATTTAATTATGAATTATTTTCATTTCGAATGTATATTTTTAGAACACTGTTGGGTAGAATTTCAGTTAAACAACTGAAGTGCGGTTCAATTTTACTGAATGAGAAATTTACCAAATTTCTGAATGAAAAGTTAAAAGAGCTAATGGACTGTATATAATTATGAATAGTTATTGAAACCCAACACAAATGACAGGATAAATGCACCCAAAATAACAGTTGAAATATTGTCTTACCTATTTCAGCAAAACGGTCAACCAGATCTCGTCGGTTACTCCTAATTCCATGAACAGAGTGATCGAGCTCGACAAACGAACATGGAATGAAGCTAATGACGTTAAAATCCGTTGCTAAAAATGTCAAAGTAGGAACACTTATTCTTGTGGCAGAATAATAACCACGCCACTGGTAACAGTCTTTTTCGAACTTAATTCGCACAAACGAATGTTCTTAAAATGTAATTCGAATGAATCGAAATCACAAAGAATTGCGAATCACAAGAAAACTGAACTTTTCTAGATTCACGAGAGGAAACAGAAGAAATTTAAATTAGCGGTAGCAGATATATTCACGATTAATGCAATCAATGAACTGAGTGAAAAATGAAAACAAAACATGCGACATATGCGCTCCACTGCTGACGCGCCTAGACTACATATGGGATTTCCCTAAGTACGGAGAAATTGAATTAATCCTGAAATGAATGAAAACGAAAAATTCAGAAAAGTTATCTGAACCGTTCACTTGGCGTGAACAAAACAGGCCGCCGTAAAATTGTATGAATTTTACAGAATATTGGAAACAGTGAAATTAAATCTAATAAACTAATAATCTAATAAACTAAAGAAAATTTGAAGTGATTGCAGAATTAAATATCAATCGAGACCAATCGTGTGAGGACTCTTGTATATCGACCGGCTGCGGTCTTTATAGACGCATCTCGAATCGTACCAATCGAATCGGACGAAATTGCTATCATCATCGGACCAAATTTCCTGAGATAGGCCTCGTCTAGCGATAAATCGATCTAAGGTCGATAAAAAGGCCTCCACAGTGAGGGACGAGACTAGTTCCAAATGAACTGCATTGATAACGAAACAAATGAAGAGAGCAAGATATGCTTTCATCATTGTTGGTTTGCGGGAATTATTCGACCGATATGAAAGGGGGCCAGCAAAGTCCACACCCACCTTACTAAAAGAACGTGAAATATTGACTCTGGGGGCAGGTAGAGGAGCCATGAAGGGTTGATAGGTTGTACCTCGAAACCTTGTACATGTTATGCATTTTCGAATGCACTCTCGAACCAGATTTCGTACAGACAAAATCCGATAATTTTGCCGAATTAAAGACATAGTCGTGTTAGGACCGGAATGAAGCGAAATTAGGTGACAATGGAGACATATTGAACGTGACAACGCACACCTTTTCGTGAGCAAAACTGGATGCTGAGCACTATGTGGTAAAGAAGAGAATTGTAATCTACCTCCCACCCTGATAAATCCCGTAGAATCGATATAAGGATTTAAAGTTCGAAATGATTTTTCGAATGATTATTTCTGCAGTAAACTCTGACGCAATTGATCAAAGTGATGATGCTGTGTGATCAACACTATGGATTGGAGGGCTTCCTCCAGCTCATCCTGAGAAATTGTGCCGAACAATCGTGACACTGAATTGTTTTTATGGTGACAATTGAAAACGAACCTCCTTAAATAGGCGAAGACTCGTTTTACCCTTTTTAAATTTGAAAAATTTTCGATAACCATTAAAAGCGAATTTACTGGAGGCTCGTTTGCGGTTGCAACATTGATACTAGTTTTCAATTCAATTAAGGGAGCTGAATTCAGATCATAGCCGGTGAAAGGTGGTGGCCAATTGGAAACTGGAGTAACCAAGAAATCAGGACCATGAAGCCAAAAATTGTGAATTCTTGTAGTGAGAAATTGTTGAGGCGTGAGACCTCGAGATGGCAAATCAGCTGGGTTTGACTCGGTGCATACATGATGCCATGAGACGTCAAGAACCAAATCGTATATCGCGACTACACGATTAGCAACAAACATATGGGATTTCCCTAAGTACGGAGAAATTGAATTAATCCTGAAATGAATGAAAACGAAAAATTCAAAAATTATACATGTCATTTCTGTAAACAATCAGGTCATTTGGCAAGAATGTGTAGGAAAAATAAGGGAAATAATTATTTAGATGAATTTGAAAACAATGTAGATAATTTAGATGATGATTTTGGTGAAATTATGGAAACAATGTTTACCTTAGCACCTGAAAGTAAACAAAAACAATCAAACTCGGTTACCTTGGAAGTATTTGTTAACAACAAACAATTTTTGTTCGAATTAGATACTGGCGCATCAGTTTCAGTTATTTCGTATGAGTTTTGGAAAAACTATTTCTCAAACATTTATTTAAGTAAATCAGACAAAAATTTGATGAGTTACGATGCATCAATCATAAAACCAAAGGGTTATATAAGAGTGAACGTTTGTTATCGGAATTCAACACGGGAATTAAAATTATATGTAGTTGAGAAGGGTGGACCGCCCTTGTTAGGTCGGGATTTTTTTAATTTATTTGGACTTTCGATAAATCATATGGGTGAAACGGCATGTCACGCATATGATGGAGATGTATTAAAAGGAAAGCTCTTAGAAGATTTTCCTAAAGTTTTTTCTTCTTGTTTAGGGCATTATACAGGAGGCACTATACAGCTGAATTTGAAAGAGGGAGCAAAGCCCAAGTTCTTCAAATATCGACCATTGCCATTTGCGTTACGTGAGGGTGTCGAAAGGGAGCTGAAGAGACTGGTGGATGAGGAAATTTTGAGTCCTGTTTCGCACAGCCAATGGGGAACCCCAATTGTTCCAGTGGTAAAGGGTAGTGGAGATATCAGAATATGTGGTGATTATAAGATCACGCTCAATCCCGTCTTGCATGTGGATAGATATCCGTTACCGCGCATAGACGATTTGTTTATTAAACTACAGGGTGGTATTCAATTCACAAAAATTGATTTGTCAAATGCGTATCAGCAAGTTGAACTTGACGATGATTCAAAACTATTAACCACTATAAGTACTCATCTGGGGTTATTTGTGTATAAAAGGCTACCTTTCGGTATTAATAGTGCGCCAGCAATTTTTCAGGAAATATTGGAAAAATTGTTGGCAGGCATAGAAGGGGTGGTTTGTTTCATAGATGACATATTGATCACTGGTAAAAATAAAATTGAGCACATAAGACGTGTTAGAGAGGTTTTGAAAAGATTGGAGCAAAGTGGATTAACAATTTCTATAAAAAAATGTGATTTTTTCAAGAACTCTGTAACATATTTAGGGTATAGAATAGACAAAGATGGTTTACATGCATGTGAAGAAAAAGTTAGAGCAATTTGGAATGCGCAATCTCCGGAAAATGTCACGCAATTGAAGTCGTTTTTAGGATTTGTGAATTTTTATAATAGATTCATAAAAAATTCCTCTATTCTCCTGCAACCCATGTATAATTTGCTAAAAAGAAATGTTCAGTTTAAGTGGTGTCAGAATTGTGAATATGCTTTCCGGAAAGTAAAAAAAATTCTGGCTTCTTATCCAGTTTTAGTTCATTACAATCCAGATTTGCCTATAATATTAACAGTGGACAGCTCATTTTATGGCATCGGAGCTGTAATTTCACATCGTTATGCTTCTGGAGAAGAACGACCAATAGCATATGCATCACAAACTTTGACCAAAAGTCAACAAAACTATTCACAAGTAGAGAAAGAGGCTTTAGCCATAATAGCTGGTGTGAAGAAATTTTTTCAGTTTTTATATGCACGGAAATTCATTATTAGAACTGACGCTAAATGTTTATTGACCTTATTCGGAAGTAAGAAAAATTTACCCATATTAGCTGCACACAGATTGCAGCGATGGGCTTTGTTCCTATCAAGTTATAATTATGATATCGAATATATAAAATCAGTTAACAATCAAGCAGATTTCTTTTCAAGGTTACCATTGAAAGATCATGTGATTGAAAAAAATGATTCAAATCCGTGTGTTAATTTCATTGCGTCAAATAAAGATCTTCCATTAAGCTGGAAGGAAATCGAGATTGAATCAAAGAATGATTCGGAAATCAAAGAAATTTGTACATATGTAAGACTGGGTTGGCCAAGATCTGTAAAATCGCATTTGAAACCATATTTGCAGTATAAAAATAAATTTACCATTGATGACGGTTGTTTGATATTGGGTCATAAGGTCGTCATCCCTCTGTCTCTCAGAAAGAACCTTCTGAACACGCTTCATGGGACACATTTGGGTATGGTTAAGAGTAAGAGTTTAGCTCGTTCATATGTATGGTGGCCTCATATAAATGACGATATAGAAAAAATGATAAAAAGTTGTGAAAGTTGTTTGGTTGTAAGAAATTCTCCTTGTAAAGTTCAATTACAGACTTGGGAATATCCAGAGAAGCCATGGTTCAGAGTTCATATTGACTATGCAGGTCCTATCTTCCAAAAGTATTATATTTTGATTGTGATAGATGCTTACACTAAATGGCCTGAGGCCGTTATTACCACAAATAATACTACGGAAACTACTATAAATGCTCTGCGTGAGATTTTTGCAAGATTCGGATTACCAAATAATTTAGTTTCGGACAATGCAAGAAATTTTAAGTCAGAAGAATTTCAGCCCCTTTTTGTCCAGAATCGAATGGTCAAGCGGAAAACACGGTCAAAACAATCAAGAACAGTATTTTGAAAGTATTGCGATATGGAGATTTACAAAAATTAAAATTAGTGCTGAATAATTTTCTGTTTTCTTATCGAATTGCTCCCCATTGCACAACAGGATTCGCTCCTGCTAAATTGATGCTGAATAGGATTCCCAGATCTGTACTCGACTTCATAAATAAAAATGATCAATTAGATGTGAAAAATAAACAAGTTGATTCAGATTTTTTAAACAAAAAAGTTAAAATTGAACAAGACAAACAAGCAAAATATTATAAAGGAGGGAGAAAGAAAGTATATAAGGTTGATGAAACTGTAGCTGTAAGGGACTATAGAGTTCCAAATAAACCCAGTTGGATTAAGGGTATTGTGAAAAAGAAAATTGGTTCTAGATCTTATTTTGTTTATTTACCTACATTAGGGAAAACCTGGCGAAGGCATGTCAATCAAATAATAGATTTCAATTTCTCTGTAAATAGTGATAAAACTGATGAGAATGAATTCGAAATGAGTGAAAGTGATGAGATTGACACTCCAGTGAGTGAAATTGGTTCAGATAAATTAAACCCTGATATAGTGGAACAAGAATCTTCATCCCCTCTTGTTCCCTATTCAAATACTGACATGAATTCCCCGGAAGACTCTGTTATGCGTAGAAGCAAGAGAAATTTAAACAAAAATGTTAATTATAAGTTTTAGTCATAGATGTAAATTTGTGTAAATATTATTGATTAGTTATGTATAGCAATTAATTGAGGGAGAAAAGTGTAATGTATGTGATATCAATTATTGTTAAATATATTGCGCAGGTGGGGAGACGCCTGTTTGATATGGTGGGGTATGAATTTTATGTTGCACGTTTTTGTATCGACAAGGAACAGTCAGTTAATTTGGATGTATTAGAATTGTCTATATCGGAATAAAACGTTCAATACGAAAAGTATATTTCTGAACTATCCCAAGACATTACAATTATAGTTAATGTTGTGTGACTTGGCCGTAATGCTATATCTGTTGTAACTACCAATGTTTGTTAAGCGAGATAATAGCCCATGCTGGTATTGGTAATTGGACGCTAGTGTCTCATTTAAGGCTGTTGTTGAATGTGCAACACATATGCATTCAGCATTGACAATGCTGACTTCTGCTCCCTTCTTTTTGGAGCGTCAAACCGACCACCGATTTAAAATAAAATAGACGTACAGACGGTCTTCTATCAATGATTAGAAGTCCCTCTGTACTGGAAATAATTCTTTATACTGTTTGTTTCAGGCTCGTATTATTGAATACGCAGCTTTATCAAGCCTACAATTGAATGAACGTTTTCCAAGTGGCAATTTTTCATCGTCAATGGGTTGCGTTTCTGGCGACAGATTGGTGCAATGGTGTCATGGAGCACCTGGTTTTGTACCCTTCAACGGCCAAGTCACACAACATTAACTATAGTAATACACAAATCGCAGTAAGGAGCCTTAAACTTGGCTCGACTTTTTCTAGATTTCATTACTTTTTAGAGATAAATAAGCAGCTCCATCGAGACTTGGCTAGTTTTTACAGAATGTTTTTGGTGGGATTTCACTTCTTTTTGTAGAAAGGTGGGCATATTGATCTATTTTATCAGATTTTCTTATTTGACACTTTTTTTAAGAGTAGTTTTTTTATTACAAATCTTTATTTTTTTCGGTTTTGAACTATGGTAGATAGAGCCTCCGATTATTTTTTATTGATTTCAGCGTCCTCGAAAACCTATAGTTTGATACCAAACTTGTCTATATAGCCCATCTCTTACCCGATTCTTTTTCGGATTCAATTTTTTCTCTCCCAATCTAACCACCGCAGACCCATCTGATGATGTTTTTTCTGAAGAGCAATAGACATAAATTTCATAGCATTTTCATATTCAGTGATACAGAGCGAAACACAGATTCTTCTTCATCAAGCAAGAGCTTCCGAAGACGGAATGGAAAGAAGATATAGAGAACATAACTGCTATTACAGTTGCTGGTGATTCTGATAGAAGAGATTTGATTCACCAAATAAATAAACGAAGAGAAGAAGTGGGAGGATTACCTCAAATAATACAACAATTGTTGAATGAGCACCCAGCACCCAAGCTTGTTGTCGTACATTCTGATCCCTGTACTCTAATGAAGAATGATCATAGATCACTTCATGAAGCCTGACAAGTTCTATCAAATTTTCATCCATTTTCACTTCATCAATCACTTCACAAAATATCCGACGTGATATCACTTACGGTTAGAAAATGTAAATTTGCGGGTAGTTCTGGTGTGCTATCAAGTGACAGCAGATGCTAACTTCGTGAATGCGTGAAATGATAACAATCAAAAAAAGGATAATAATCGGGTCATCAGTCTTATACACAGTGATAATTTTTACTGTCTCATTTATTGTTCCGGCCTAGCTTTCGAAAACCTATCGTTTCCTTGAACAATAAATGAGACAGTAAAAATATCACTGTGTATAAGACTGATGACCCGATTATTATTTTTTTTCAATTTATATTCTAAAGTCGATATTCGCATATTGAGTATATCAATGTGTTTCCAAGTGCATAAACTTCCATACATTATTGTGGTTGCACATTTTGCGACGATGACGTGATAGCACGTGAGCTCACGTGACGTGCCAACAGATTTTCGATTATCCTAGTTTTTATAATTTTTCCTTTATGTGGCCATTAAACCCTAACTATGTACCAAATTTCAGCTCTCTGAGTTTATGGGAAGTACTAGTTCTATTTTGATGATCATGAGTGAATCAGGGTCGAAAATGCGAAACTTTGCTTTCGCGTAACTTCGGAACTAAATGACCTACAAACTTGAAATTTTGGATTTTGAGTACGTGATAATAGCTTACTGGATGACGAAAATTTCGGCGTTCTGGTCTCATCCGGAGGTTCTCAAATAGGGGCTTGAAAATGCGGCGAAATGGTTCGGGTAAAGATAGTACGGCAGTGTTTTCTTCGCGCTCGACTTGGCGGGGCCACTGCCGTGCCCCCAAATAGTAGAATTTATTTTATTATTGACTTCATGCGAGTGTATTATTCACGATGTTTGTATATAATGTAAATAAATATCTTTTACACTACCATCTCCAACTCAATTATCTGGCAACAGTCCACAACAAGTAATTAGTCAAAATCCTAACACCTCGATTTTGAACAAAGGGAAGAACAAAATTGAAAATTGGGCTTGCAAAATGCAAGATAGAAAAGAGAATCCAGCTGATTCAGTGCCGTAAATGCTGGGACTATAGTCACAGAACAGAGAAATGCGATGGACCAGACGGAAGCAAGATTTGCTATACCTAAATGTGGTCAAGAAGGCCACATTTCGAAGACATGCCAGAACAACCTATACTGCACTCTATGTTGCGAAGATGGACACGCATCAGGATCCGGAAAATGCCAGATCTTTAGGAAGGCTCTGCTCCTGGAACGAAAGCGGTTGAGAAACAAAATATCAGAAGAAATACCGATTCTACAACAAGGAATAGCGCCGGAAACAATGCAAGGACCGAACATACAAGAGGCAGCGACTGAGCCAATGCAAAAATGAAGTTTTTACAAGTGAACCTCGGAAGATCTAGAGCCGCACATGACATAGCGTTAGCGACCGCAATGAAGAACGAATGCGACATAATGGTGATATCGGAACCAAATGAGAAAATTGGGAGAAGTAAAAACTGGATCATGGATAGGAAAGGAGACGTGGCTCTGGTCATAATGAACAGTTCCATCGAAATAGGCAAAATAAGCGAAGAAAATGGCTACATAAGAGCGGAAATAAACGGCTTATATATTCATGCCACGTACATATCACCAAACATACCAATGGAACACTTCTGTACAAAAATGGAGGAAATATTTCAGAAGGTGGCTCAAGACAAGAACCAGGCACTATTGGTGGGTGATATAAACTCAAAATCCCCGTTATGGGGGTTCCCCCTTCGAAGACCCAAGAGGCAGCTTCGTAGCAGGCTGGATGACCCAACTGTCTTGGTCGGCGGTAAATTCAGATAAGACAACATTTATTAGAGCCGCAACACAGAGCCATATTGACGTGACCCTTACCTCAGACAGAATTCACAGTAAAATCACAGAATGGAAAGTGATTAATGAAAATCCCTTCACATACCATGGTCACATTTACTACAAAATCGAAACGAAGTGAGCTGCTCAAGTGAATGTATTGCGAATTATGGCGTTAAACAAAGAAGTATTCGTGGAAAAACTAATAGAGAAATCCGGAAACTTCTATGACATCCTACGTACAGCCTACCGAGAAGCCACCACCCAAAACACACAGAAGGCAAGGACAATACCGTACTGGTGGAATCCTGATATCGACAGATGCCGAAGCACGTATTTGGAAGCACGACGACGTTTAAATAGGTTACCGAGAACTGGAGACTTCATAAACCTGGCAGAGAACATCATGCAACAGCTCAAAGAACAGAAGAGGGAATTGAAGAGGAAAATACGTGGTGCAAAAAGAGACCAGTGGAAGACTTTGCTGAGAGAGCTGGATGAGGACATATAGGGACAAGGTTATAAACTGATGACAGCTCACCTAAGGGGCAGCCTCATGTCTTACACCATCCCACAGGAGGAGGTTCGAACCATATTATCTGCCTTGTTTCCAGCATCGGGAAAGCCGATACAAGAGAAAGAGGTACATAATCCACCAGTCGAACCCTTCACACAGGCAGAACTGAAACAGGTCATAAACTCCGTTAAAGCAAGAGGGCGAAGCCATGAAAGTGGCCTTCCTTACCAAACCCGACGAGATGCTGGAATGCTACAACGGTCTCCTGGAGAAGTACGAGGTCCCAAACTGTTGGAAAACGGCAAGAGTGGTGCTCATTCCGAAAGGAGGTGAAGATCGGACCCTCCCCTCATCCTATAGACCAATATGTCTATGGGACATAGCCGGAAAGATTTACGAGAAACTGCCCGTAAATAGGCTATACAAAGAGATAGAGGAAAAGAAAGCACTTTCAAAAGCTCAGCATGGGTTCAGGCCCAAGATGTCAACCACGACGGCCATCTTACAGCTGAAAGATAAGATTGATACATCAAATAAGCGATGGTATGTCATAATAATATCACAGCACGGCAGATCACTTGCCGAGGTATTGGCGCACATAATGCAGAAAGCAGTGTTGCTCGGGTCACTCCATATCATCAGGTCCCATGAACTCTAGAAGCCACTTGCAGCTCATCTGTTTTGTTGAGGGACGCTGCGAGGGCAGGATGAAGAACTCCTCCATCGAAGTGTGAGGGGTTTTTAGTGAGTAACCACACAAGATCCTGGATTCTCACACTTCCGAGAGTGCGGACCCTCTGGGTGCCCATAAAGGGTTTCTCCCTCACACGGACGTTAAAAAAATAATAATAATAATAACCGCACGGGTGTGGTATGGTTTATGCCATGCTACATGACGTCCCCACGGCCCGAGTTACCTGGGCCACCAAGGGTAAATGGTGGCAAACCCATGAAAATGGTGAATGAAGTAAGCCTCGGAAGAGAGTCGCTGCCTGGGGAGCGCCAGGGCATGTCCGGAGCCGGAGCTGGACATGACAGCATGCGATCCGTCGGTGGCAGGGTGCTGAGGAAGCGGGCTCCTGTCATTCAACAAAATACAGCACCACAACAGCAACGAGAAGTGGAAACCGATATCATGGCAGAAGATCGAAATGCCACTCCACCTGCTGGCTCGACCACCGTGAGGAGGACTGCCCGCAGGGGAGCTCGCAACGCACGTATTAAGTGGAGCCGCGAAATGAATATTGAAGTAATGCGAGCTTTTTACTACGTGAACAATTGCGATGACAAACCACTTCCTGGATGGAGATACTCCCTCTATACTGAATTCACCAAGAGACATCCAGAACTCCAGCTAACGGAAGGGAACATTGCGGATCGTAAAAATGTTATTATACGAAAAGGCTACTTGACAAGACAGGAACTAGATGAGATCAAGAGAGAAATGGGCTACACAATCAATCAAGAACAGATTGTCGGAAGTCAGAATGAAGAACCCACGGAGCCGCTGGAGAGACCAGCAGATACGGCCAGGGACCTGTCTGTCACACGAATTGCTCACCAAGACTCCCCACAATATCGCCAACTGTATAACACCTTCTATAGTAACCTGGCGCAATACGAATCTACTGATCCGCTCAACCGCCCCATCCTACCAAAATTGAACTTCAACTCTACGGCCAAAAATAACATCGAGTGGCTCAACGAAATATTGGCAGAACACCTGAGCATTCAATGGACGTTGGAACAAGTCCACTTATCTCTGTACTGTGCTGCCATCACAGTAATCGGACAAAATGGGCAAAAGATCTACATCCCCAGAACCAGTGAACAGAAAGTTAAAAATCAAACTCCTGCCTGGAAAAGAAGATTAATGCGGGACGTCGATAAACTTCGAGGAAAAGTTGATGTCTTGGATGAGTTCCTGAAGGATAATAAATCGCGTAAAGTATTGAACAATGTGCGAAAAATAGCCACATCCGCAGGGCTGGACCTGGAATCCCCACGACTTAAAGAGTTGATAGTTGATCTGAAAGATCGCTTGAGACAGCAAGCTAAAGCGAAAGGTGCTCGCCTGCGAAGATACAATGAGCTAACAAAGCGAAAAAAACAAAACGCTGAATATTTGAGAGACAGAAGGAAGTTCTTCAGAAGTCTTGAAAAGCCATCCGAAATCTCCTCCAATCAGCATGCTGACATCAACAATGACGAATTTCCGCAATATTGGAGTTCTCTATGGTCGGAGAGTGGTCAACTTCAGAGGAATACTAGCTGGTTTACGGACATTGAACACCAGGCCTCAGAAATCGTTGAGATGAAGACTGATCTTTTCACAGTCGAAGAAATTTCCAACATTGTCAAAAATACTAGTAACTGGAAGGCGCCAGAACCCGACCGACTTCACAACTTCTGGGTTTAACAATTTCCAGCATGTTTCCCAAGTCTGGCTAGATGTTTTTCGGAGGCACTGGAAGACCCCTTCAAGATACCTACTTTCCTTACTCAAGGCAATACCTATATGCTTCACAAAAGAGGAGATCGCAGCAAGCCAGAAAACAACCGACCCATAACGTGTTTGTCGGTGGTGTACAAGCTGTTCACAACCCTTGTGAATAATGCGATATATCGTCACTGTGAAGCCAACAACATTCTGGAAGAAGAACAGAAAGGCTGCTCAAGAGGATCGGCAGGATGCAAACATCAACTCATCATAGACGCTGTAGTGTTAAAGCAAGCCCAAGCGAGAAGAAGGAATTTAAGTCTATGTTATATCGACTATCAGAAATCCTTCGACACCGTGCCCCACGATTGGCTTGTGAAAGTACTGGAGATTTATAAGATCTGCCCGAAAATAAGGAGCGTGCTCCAACATCTAATGAGTACATGGAAAACAAATATTCTTATAAACGACATCAATGCTGGAACCGTAAAAATATCGAGGGGGATTTTTCAGGGAGATGCCCTGTCGCCAATGTGGTTTTGTATAGCACTGAATCCTCTATCTACTCTTTTGAAAAACACCAACATGGGGTACAGTCCGAAAATGAGGAATCCGCGAAAACTCACCCATTTATTGTATATGGATGATCTGAAACTATTCGGCGAGAACCAAAATCAACTTCACTCGCTGATAGATATAGTGCGCTCCTTCAGCAAAGACATTGACATGTCTTTCGGTCTCGACAAATGCGCTATAGTCAACATCAGGAAGGGTAAAATGGAGAACACTCAGGAACAATTTCAGGACATCCACAGTATGTTGCCAGAAGAGACCTACAAGTATCTGGGCATTCCTCAAAATCAACGGATTGACCACACCCGTTTGAAAGCTGAGTTCACTGCGAAATATAAGAATAGGGTAACCAAAGTGCTCAACACCAAGCTGTCTGCCAGAAACCAGATCGATGCCTTGAACTCCTGGGCTACGCCTGCTCTGACCTACACTTTCGGAGTCCTGAAGTGGTCAGACGCTGATCTGAATGAGTTGGACCGACTCACCCGCCGCCTAATGACAAAGTTCCGATGTCTGCACACCAACGCATCGGTAAAAAGGCTTTATCTACCAAGGAGAGATGGTGGACGAGGTCTGTTGAACATCTATAAACTCTGCAGAACCCAGGAGAAAAACTTGAGGCAGCGACTGCTCGAGTCTGAAGATAGCCTGATGAAATTGGTGACAACAGAGGATAAGGGATACACACCTCTGAACCTATAACACACAGAAATGACATTCGATATCACCACGAGAAGCGAAGATATAAGTATATGGCGGGAACAAGCTCTGCACGGAAGATTTCCCAAACACCTTGAGGGGGAAAATGTCGATAAATTAGCTTCTTTGCCGTGGTTGAATGCGGGACAATTGTATCCTGAAACTGAGGGATTCCTGACGGCTATCCAAGACCGAGTTATAAGAACTCGCAACTATGAGAAGCACTGTTTGAAGCTGAACGTTGAGGACAAATGCAGGAAGTGCGGCGCAGTTGGCCAGTCTATTGAACATATAATCGCAGGTTGTCGAGTTCTTGCCGACAACGCATACCTGGGCCGACACAACCAAGTGGCAAAAATTGTTCGCCAGCAGTTAGCTCTTAGACATGGTTTTTTGGATACTTGTCCGACATATTATAAGTATCAACCTGCAGCAGTGTTGGAAACGGACTCAGCGGTTCTCTATTGGGACAGACCCATAACAACAGATAGATTAGTGGACTACAATAGACCGGACCTTGTGTTCATTGAGGAGGATCAGAAGTATGGGGTGATAATTGATGTGGCAGTACCATTGACTAATAACATCGGAAGAACGGAGTCGGCAAAAATAACCAAGTACGAGAACTTGGTAATTGAGCTGAAGAATATGTGGCAATTGTCGAAAGTCACTATTATACCATTGGTGATTTCGGCTGAGGGAGTCATGTCCAAATCATTCAAGAAAAATCTTCAAAAGATCGAGATATCCCAGAGGATCGCGGGATATGCACAGCAGGCTGTAGCTTTGCAAACCTGTCACATCGTGCGGAAATTCCTGAACTAGTGGGAGGAACTGAAATGTTTTTTCACTGGTTCATAGAAGTAATACCAGCTCGAGCTGAGACCGGGAGACCGATGATGAAGAATAATAATAATCTTTATTACCTACACACATCATGGTTGGACTATGCGAAAGCATATGACACCTCGCCGCCCGAACTGATAATACGGCTATTAAAAATGCGGAAAGTCCATCCTAACATCATCCACGCGATAGAAAACCTCATAGCGCTGTGGAAAACGAAGTTTGCCATCCGAGCAGAGGGTCGAACCGTATATACGGGATGGGTGTGATACAGGAGAGGAGTTTTTCAGGGAGATTCGCTAAGCTCGCTATTATTCTGCATAACACTCATACCACTAAAAACTGAGTTGAGAGAGAGCAAAATAGGATACAAGGCCGGACCACCAGGCAGAAGGAACCACCTGATCTCTCATCTCTTATACGTGGACGACTTGAAGCTCTACGCTCCCTCCGAGTCCGCACTACAGCAACTACTGAATATCGTTTCAGACTACACCTCAGCCATAGGAATGTCATTCGGTTTGGACAAGTGTGCTGTATTTCATCTGCGCAGGGGGAAAGCTGAAGATGCAGGAGAAGATATTCTACTGGAAGATGGAATGACTTTTCGACATCTCGAAGACGGAGAAACTTACAAGTTTCTTGGGATGAAACAGAGGGGTGTACTGGAGACAACCCAGATAAAGGATGACCTAACAGCCAGCTACAAAAAGAAGCTGAGAGACATTTGGAAATCGCAGCTGTCGGGAAAGAACAAAGTATCTGCTACAAATATGCTAGCCATCCCGATTCTCACCTACTCTTTCGGAGTGGTGAACTGGACGGTAAACTAACTCCTCGATCTTGATAGGTTAACAAAGAAAACGATGAACATGAATCGTAGCCTACATCCCAACAGTTCAATACAGAGGATATACCTTCCCCGAAGCCAGGGGGGTAGAGGATTGCAATGATTGGAATATCCACACTATCAACAAACATTGGAAATGGCAGTAAGGATTCTAAGAAGTGAAGATTCGCTTCTGAAATTTGTCGCTCAGCATGAAATTGCGAACCATGGAGCCTTCCTATTCCGAGCTGCACAAAGGGCCCTAGAGAAGCTCAGCATAACCGGCGTATCGATCAATCCTGAGCTCGCTGGAACACCGCTCACTCAAGCGGACCAAAGAAGCCTAGCAAGACTGACCCGAAAGTCTCAGTCAGATACATTACTCGAACATCATATGAGTAAGACCTTGCACTCCATATATTTCAGGAGTTTAAAAGACCAGGACCTGTCTGAAGAATTGTCTTTCGCCTTTCTGAAGTCAGCTAGCCTTAAGTCAGAGACAGAAGGATTTGTGATGGCGTGTCAAGATGGAGTACTGAATACGAGATGGTATAAAAAGAACATCATGAAAATGGACACCCCAACAACTTGCAGGGATTGCCATGGGCAACAAGAAACGATTATGCACATCCTTTCCGCCTGCAGAGTCCATGCTCCATCGGGGTATGTAGAGAGACACAACGCGGCACTCCGAAACCTATACTTCCATCTGAGAGCCGCGTATGAGATAGACAAAGAACCGGTGTTACCATATGTGCCTCTGGAGATTGAAGCGGTGGTCCAGAACGAAGGAGCTCGCATATGCTGGAATTATCCTGTTTCAACAACACGGCAGATCAATGCTGTTAAGCCAGACATACTTCTGCTGAACAAGGAGCTGAAGGAGTTATTTGTCGTGGAATTCTCCTCCCCTGCTGCAAATAACGTTGTGATGAAGGAAGAACAGAAGAGGCAAAAATACAAAGACCTTATGTTCGAGCTTGGAACTTTATACCCAGGTCATAAAATTAGGATGGTCGTACTTATCATAGGATGTCTCGGTAGAATGAGAGCTAACTACGTGGATGAACTGAAGATTATCCCGGTCTGCAGATCACTGGCCGAGGTATTGGCGCACAGAATGCAGAAAGCAGTGTTGCTCGGGTCACTACATATCATCAGGTCCCATAAACTCTAGAAACACTTGCAGCTCATCTCTTTTGTTAAGGGACGCTGCGAGGGCAGGGTGAAGAACTGCTCCATTGAAGTGTGAGGGGTTTTTAGTGAGTAGCCAAACAAGATCCTGGATTCTCACACTACTCTCGGTGCCCATAAAGGGTTTTCCCGTCACACGGACGTTTAAAAAAAAAATCTTTATTAGTCCAGTCGATCATTTACATGATATAAGACAAGTCAAACAAAAAAACACCATCACACGAATATTTCTACAATAAACCAACAGTCCTACCAGCAACATAATTAGCCAGCTAAAAACTCCTCAACTGTATAGTAAGTCCCCTCACATAGGAAATTTCTCAATTTATTTTTGAAGTCACTAAAACTACAGTCGCCCTTTATATACTCAGGCAGAGAGTTGAAGAGTCTAATCCCAGCAAACAAGGGACAACGTTCGTAAAGTGCAGTATTGTGTTTAGGGGTTCTAAACAATGCCCCATGTCTCGTCGGGTAAGAATGAGAATCAGCCACCTTAGGCACGTTAACTGCATTTTTAATTTTTAAAGTAAATTATACACCTATAGATATAAATACAGGGAAGCGTTAGAACTCTGGACTTCCTAAAATACGGCCTGCATGAATCGCGCGATCCCACATCGAAAATGAGACGCATTACACGTTTTTGAGCTATAAAGACTCTCGATGCAAATGTGGAATCACCCCACAAAACAACATTATAAGATAAATGGGAGTAAAACAGAGCATAATACACCGAAAGCAGCTGTTTAGTATCCAATACCTGTTTCAACTGCATCACTGCAAAAAAACTCTTATTAAACTTTGCACAGATATGTTCAATATTGCCTTCCCAACTCATATTACCGCTTATATAAATGCCCAGAAACCTGGTTTCTTGACTCACATTGACAAAACTGCCATCTACGACCAGGTGCACTGCCTTAAGAGATTTATTCCTAGTATGAAATTGCATTAAAATGGTCTTATTGACGTTTACTATCAACAAATTACTTTTACACCATGACACGAAACTGTTTGCAATTTTGTTCAATTTATGTTCTAGTTCCTCCTGAGTTTTCGCACTAACAGCAATCGACGAGTCCTCCGCATACAAGACCATGCACTCCGAGTCAACAATATGGGCAGCCACGTCATTTATAAACAAAATAAAAATTAGAGGTCCAAGGATTGACCCTTGCGGAACTCCATAGTCAACTTTATACCGATCAGATTTAGTATTATCATATTCGACGATCATTGTTCTACCCTTGAGAAAGGAGGCGAGCCATTCATGAAAACACCCTCTGAATCCGAAGGCCCACAGCTTATCCAGTGCCCGATCTATGCCCACTACATCAAAAGCAAGCGACTGATCAAAAAATAGTGCACCTACATATTTGCCTTTATCCAAAGCCCCATATACAGGGTGACTGGTGACGTAAGGGACAACGGCTAAGTGGAGATAGAGGACCTCAAACTGAATGAGAATTTGGGTTTCAAATGTCCCATAAGGGTATTCGTTTCGGAGATATAGGGTGATTTATGAAAAAATGCTAAATCTATGAACTCCCATATCTTCGTTAATATGATATGTTTTTCGCTGATATTTTACATGTTTGTTCATACAGGAATTCTCTGTCAGCATAAGAAAAAAAAATTGAAAAAATTGCTGGCACGTACTCAAAAGTTTCAATTTACATGTCAGTGAGAAATTTCACACGGTATATGAGATAGAATAAAATCAAATAGAAATATGGAAAGAGGAAAAAAACTGATTAAATATCTGTTTTTTGTTTGAATGGCACAAATTTTCTTTCGTTTCTATGATATGTTGAAGTAAGAATATTACAATATTTTTATATTCCCATCACGAAAAATAATATTCTTGATAAAACAAAAACAGAGCTGTTCTCACCACACCCTGCACATGTCGCCAAAGATAAATAAAATGCAAATGAAGTAAAGAATTTTCTGAGTAGGGAGTTTCCTGACAGGTGGATTGGTCGGGGAGGTTCTAGGAATTGGCCTGCTAGATCTAACTCCTCTGGATTATTCCCTATGGGGTCATCTTAAGGATACGGTGTTTAAAGAAACAACAACAAGCCGTGAACATTTGAAGAGCAGAATAACTGCAGCATGCGAAGAAATTAAAACAAATATTCCTCTGATTAGAAAAGCTGTGCTTCATTTGTTCAAGAGAGCCAATAAATGTATGGAGGTGAACAGCTCTCATTTCGAACATTTGCTTACTTGATTTTTTTTATGAATTATATTTGCGACTTTTTCTATTTTTGTGTTGGAGTATCCAACTCTTTCATCACCCCATCAACAACAAATTTTATTTTGAAATTTTATATGGCATCGAAATATTAATTGATAAAAATAGATTTCAAGATTTGTAGGAATATTTTCATGCCAGGCTCATTCTAGCGCCTCGAATTCAAGGTTTTTTCTATCAGTAGTACTAATTTTCATGATTTGAATATGAAAATATTGTAATATTCTCACTTCAACATATCATAGAAACGAAAGAAAATTTGTGCCATTCAAACAAAAAACAGATATTTCATCAGTTTTTTTCCCTCGTTCCAAATTTGATTTTATTTTATCTCAAATACCGTGTGATATTTCTCACTTGACATATAAATTGAAATTTTTGAGTACTGGCCAGCAATTTTTTCAATTTTTTCTTATGCTGACAGAGAATTCCTGTATGAACAAACATGTAAAATATCAGCGAAAAACATATCATATTAACGAAGATATGGGAGTTCATAGATTTAGCATTTTTTCATAAATCACCCTATATCTCCGAAACGAATACCCTTATGGGACATTTGAAACCCAAATTCTCATTCAGTTTGAGGTCCTCTATCTCCACTTAGCCGTTGTCCCTTACGTCACCAGTCATCCTGTATATAAGACAAAAAATTGACAGTCGCCAATTCAGTGGATCGCTCAGGCAGGAAACCGAACTGATGAGGAGTTATTAAATTATATTTTGAAATTAATTTGATCATCCTATTGTACACACATTTCTCAATTATTTTTCCAACAATACATGAAAGCGTGATCGACCTGTAATTATTGACATCTACAGGGCTGCCCTTCTTAAAAATCGGAATAACTTTTACAATTTTCAGGCTGTCAGGAAACCGACCCTCCCGAATTGACATATTTACAATGTGAACCAAGTGAGGAGCAAGGATATCCGCTATAGATTTGATAATCTTCGTTGGTATATCGTCTATACCGACCGATTGAGAATTCATAAGTCCGCCAATGATACTTAACATCTCTACCTCATTCACATCCTCAAAATAAAAAGAGTTCGAAAGAATGTTCGACACAATTGTATCAGGAAAGTTGTCATTCTTAAAGTGCTGTTTCAAAGATGCCTCTGCCATGGTTGAAAAACGCTGACCAAAAGTACCTATTCGCAATGTGCTCGCTCCCAGTTATATCGCTACCGTTTAAATCCAAACTGATTTTCTTTGTCCGCGATTCAGATTTGCAATTTCTATGGTCGTTCACGATGCGCCAGAGTCGGGAAGATTTCTGACCGCCATCTTCAGAATCAATTCTTTTCTGATAATAAAATCTTTTGGTTTCCTTAATGAGAGATTCATATTGCTTACCAGCATGCTTATATTGGGCAACCAAGCCCACGTCACATGAGTCCCTCATAGCCCAGAACAGACGTTTCAACTCACCAGACCCGTTTACAATATCATCCGTAATCCAGTCCTTTTTAGTACAATATGTTCTTTTAACATTTTTAAAGATTTTCGGACAATTGATGTCAATATGATATGAAATTAAGTTTGAAAAAACTTCATATGTCCTGTTTAAGTCATTGGATGTATTATAAATATCCTCAAATGTTTCACCTAAAATTGCCGTCTCAGTTCATCAATTCTACTTTGACTAGTATCACGCCATAATACCTTCACCTCAGGAAGCTTTTCCACCTGAGTAGAGCCCCTAAGTAACAGAATATTCGCGCTATGATCCGCAATGTTCAGATTTGCAACTTCCTCTATATAGTTATCATCTATGATATTAGTGAACATATAATCAACTTTCGATTTACTTGTAACACCATGTACATCAGTGAATATTCTTGTTGGACTATTATTTTTAAAAGACATTGAGTAACTGTGCATCAGGTCATACAATAGATATTTGTCGGAACAATTCTTTAGCCAATCGATATTCATATCACCCATGATGATTAAGTGATCAGACTTAACTATACAATAATTCAGAATCGATGTCATAACATCTAAAAATATTGAAACATCCCCGGAAGGGGGTCTATAAACTGTAACAATAAAATACTTAAGCTCAGAGAAACTAACTTGCATTGCACAACATTCCAAGTGCATCTCAATCGATAGCTTTTCGACAAATGGCAGTTCAATACATGTAAGCAATGTGAATTTTGAATCCCCTTTTGAATTGATATAAAAATAAGCTGAGACCATATCTACCGAATATATAGTTACAGATTACTAGTATTCCACATAAGGATATTGATGCTTTAATCGGATTAGATATACTCAAAGAAGGGGATATTCAACTTGAAATTAATAAGGATTGTGTTGATTTTGTGATATCCTTTAGAAAATCTCCTTAAACGTTCACTTTAGTTTGTAAAGATTTAGAATTAGACTTGTCAGGATTGGACGAACAGTGGAAAATTCAAATAATTAAAAGAGGGGTTGAATCTAAGCCTGATGCAGTCATCACAGGTAAATTAAAAATTCAATTGCAAGATGAATCTCCTGTCATTTTTAGAGCAAGAAATTTAGCGTATCAGGAAAGAACAAAAGTTAAGGAAATTATTAAAAACCAATTAGAATCTGGTATTATAAGATGTAGTGAATCACATTATGCAAGCCCTATTGTCCTCGTTAGAAAACTTAATGACGAAATAAGAGTGTGTGTTGATTACAGAGAACTGAATAGGAAAGTTTTGCGAAATAATTACCCCTTACCTAGAATTCAAAATCAAATAGACCTTTTAGCAACAGCAAAGTTTTATACAAAGCTCGATATGAAATCTGGTTTTCATCAGATCGAAGTAGAAGAATCTTCCAAACACATTACAGCATTTATCACACCTGATAGATTGTACGAATACAATACAATGCCTTTTGATTTCATAAATTCTCCTTCATGTTATCAGTCAGCAATGGATAAGGCTCTCGGAGATTATAAAGAGAAAATTGCCCTAGTTTATGTTGATGATATTCTTTGTTCATGTGAAAATATTCAAGGACTTGTTAATTTGAATAAAATTATTGATAGGCTGTCAAAATGTGGCTTCACACTTAGTTATCAAAAATTCGAATTCTTCAAAACGTCAATAGAATTTTTAGGAGTAATAATTGAATGCGGTATGGTAAAACCCAGTCCACGAAAAATAGAAGCATTAAAGATGACCCACTTGGCCCCCCGAATCCTCGGACTCGGGGCAGACCCAAGGAGTAACGTTAATGTCTGACGAAAACCGCACTCTCATAGCTCAATCCCTGAGGGACCAGGGCCAACGGCTCGCTATCGGGGTGTTAGTAATTGACAAACTGATAGTGAGCCGGCCAAGACCTCCTGAAGATATATCCCTGGTGTTTGAGTTCCGTTGTGAAAAAGCCAGGTGAAAATACGGAACTAGGTCAACAACAGTCAGTGGACTCCTCACAAGTTCTCTGTGAGACCGCAAACCCGTCAGTCGAGGTGCAGGTTTCTTCCCCTCAATCCCTACATCCAAGGGGGGCAAGAGTCTGATACTACCACGCAGAAACTACACCGTAAAATACCAATCGTCTTGGTGACCCGGTATGGTGCCCATTCCTGCGCAAACCATCATAGTTGGAATCGGTGTCCTTGGGATTCCGACTAAGATGGCGAGGAGGAGGTTTTAGTTGGGTTAGAGTCTCACACGAATCCCAGCATTGAACCGCCCGCTGCGGAGAAGGCATGATGCTTTCCTCCTTCCTCAGGGCACAAAAAAAAGGTTAGGTTGGGTTGGCAGTAACTGAGCAGGAAGGGACTGAAAAAGAAAATAGTTATAAAACACCTACGTCACCTACCCTATTTTCGAACCAGCAATCCCCCTGTGAATTTCTTCGCAACTATTCATATACTCTATTGTCTTTTTATACATGATTGTCCTTATTTACAAGAAACTAGCAATGGACTGGCTTGTTGGACTGTTTCGTCTACTGGTCTCGTGTAAATAATCTATTATTCTTAAAATTAAAGATGGAAGTTTCTCGATGGACTTTATAGGCAACAAGGAAGAGGAGAGTCCTAGTAGCAGCAGCGATGTCGAAACTGCTGTACGGAGCGGAAATATGGGCGGAGAGCCTGAAGAAATTCAAGACGGGCAGGGACAAACTCAGGAAGGCGCAGAGAGGAGTAGTGGTGAGTTCCATAAGAGCATACAAGAATGTTACAGGGATAGCGGCGCTCATCATCGCGGGGATGCTACCAGCCGACCTACTAGCCGAAGAAAGAAGAGAGATATACCAGGACCGAATCGGCAAAAAAGAAGCCAGAGAGAAGACCAGGGAGAGATGGATGAGAGAAGTACGAGAACATAGCGGTGCGAAGTGGACGAGGACAATCATCAAGGACCCCCTGAAGTGGATGGATCGGAAGCACGGAGACCTGGAGTACGAGACGGTCCAATTCCTAAGCGGCAACGGATGCTTCGGAACGTACAGGAAGAAGATCGGGAAGAGCAACGACGCCAAATGCTGGAACTGTCAAGGACTGGACAAACCGGATCACATACTATGGTGCACGAAATGGGAGGAATCAAGAAAGAAGCTGGCGGAGACGACAGAAGGGGACCCGAACTTTCAATTTACGAAACACAACGTGGTGGACAAGATGCTGGAGAGCGAAGAAAAATGGAACCTTATCACGGAATGGATAAGAAGCGTGATGAAGGAAAAGGCGGAAGAAGAAAGAGAGAGGGAAACAAACGGGAGGTACGACTAGAATAGAATAACGCAGAGTAGATTAAGTGTTTTGCAGAAATGGGAAAAGAAGCGAAGGAAACAAAGAAGACGGAAGAGAGGACATCAAACCAGGAAAGGAAACCAGGAAGGAAGAATAACAAATACGATCCCCACCAGACTGAAAGGGCCCAGAATACGCTGCAGACGGAGCAAACAAGAAAAGGCCTCGAGCGGAGAGGAGTAACTGTGACTCAGTTGGTCCCTGGAATCTACAGACTCTGGGTAGACCCAAGGAGTAATGCTAGTACTTCTGAAGTAACTATGGCTCTCTTGGCCCCTCATATCTGAGGACTCGGGGTAGACCCAAAGAGCAACGTTAGTGCTTCACAAGTAACTGTGATTCACTTGTCCCCTGGAGGCTGCTGACTCTGGGTAGACCCAAGGAGTAACGTTAGTACTTCACAACACACTTCCCGAACCCAAACTCCTTTCAAATCCAAGGGCTCGAGTCTAAGCGTGCGCTTTGATTGTGACATCTTCGCGAACCACCCCTAGGCTAAACGACCTAGAAGACGCTGGAGACCGAGCTATCAAGAAAAGGCTTCGAGGGATGAGCATGGAAAAGTGGCGTGGTTAACTATGGCTTCCTTGGCCCCCCGGATCCACTGACAAGGGGTAGACCCAAGAAGTAATGTTAGCACCACATGCAGGGAACAACTATGACTCACTTGGCCCCCTGTAATCACAGACACAGGGTAGACCCAAGGAGTAACGTTAGTGTTTCGAACGTGGAGAACTTGCATCTGGCCTACACCACACTGGCAACCCGGGCGTGGACAAGGAGTTACGACTCACTTCTCCCCTCGGGCTGAAGGCCACTGCATGAATCAGAGTTACTATGACCCACTTGGCTCCCCGAATCCTCGGACTCGGGGCAGACCCAAGGAGTAACGTTAATGCCTGACGGAAACCGCACTCTCATAGCTCAATCCCCGAGGGACCAGGGCCAACGGCTCGCTATCGGGGTGTTAGTGACTGACAAACTGATAGTGAGGCGGCCAAGACCTCCTGAGGATCTATCCCTGGTGTTTGAGTTCCGTTGCGAAAAAGCCAGGTGAAAATACGGAACTAGGTCAACAACAGTCAGAGGACTCCAGTAGATATGCAACACCGCAACGAGCCCAGTTTCTAGCCCAAACACATGTAAATTCCCATAAGGAAATCTAAGGTTCATTTCGCAGAAATCATACCAAAATTGACGTAGACGTGGATGAGGGTTTTTCAAGGTCATTGGGAGTGAGGGGTATTTGGTGGGAGGATGTCAAAAATGATAGGTGTCAAAGAATGAGAGGTGTAAAAAATGACAGGTGTCAAAACTGACAGTTGCCAAAAATGATAGGTGTAAAAAATGACAGGTGCCGAAAGTGATAGGTGTCAAAAATGATAGATGTCAGAAATGATAGATGTCAAAAATGATAGATGTCAAAAATGATAGATGTCAAAAATGATAGATGTCAAAAAATGATAGGTACCAAAAAATGACAGCTCCCAAAATTGATAGGTTTCAAAAATGACACGTTTCAAACCTAAAAGTGATAATCTGAAGGACCTTCTGCCACCTGTCATACTGATGTCACATGATGGATCTGTCAAATAGTACCTGTCAAATATGTTCCGATTTATCTATCAAGACTGCCTAGATTTGTCAAGACTTGCCACACCCTATGACGTAACAATGACCACACTCAAAACAAATAAATGAAAAATCGAGTCTTCATCGGGATTCGAATCCAGCTACCTTTAAACAAATTCAAGATGGCTATATCTTTCGCCAATGCTCTATCTAAACTAATAACAGTTCGGACAGAGAAATTGATATACATACAGCAGTGTGTGTGTTTCGAACTCGATATTAATCGGACGGGTCAAGGTTGTGAATTGAAGCCTTCGGTGCAAAAAGCAGGTAAGTCCATAATTTACCGAAATTTATGTTTAGGCATATTCTTATACTTCAGGTCATTGCGCATCGTTCGGTGTTAAAATCAGGGATGTCCGCAGGTTTGAACGTACAAAATATATTCGTTTCCACATACCTGATCAAGTATTGGTAACAAAAACCAGGTAAGTCCAGGAGTTACCTGGTTTTTGCACCATACTCGTTATGCGGTGGTGGGGGACTTGCCTGGTCGTGAGGAGGAAGAAGGTGTTTGCGGTTTAGTATGCTGGATGCACTCTATTGAGCACGTTGTTGAAGGGTTCTTGGAGCGGGTTAACACGTAATTTTAGGCGCGAAGATGTCGTCATCCGAAGATGAACCTTTTCAGTCTTCGGGAAGCGAATATATACCGAGTGTTCAGAATCACCCTAGGTCCAGTCGGATGATAAATAAAGGTGAAGAGAAGAGAAGATATTCCTCCTAAAAAAGGAAAAAACGCACTCGTTGTTCAGAGAAATGGAAAAGAAACATAAGAAAAACCAAAAGAGCAAAGGGAGAAATGTACACGTAAGTTTGAAAAAGACAGAACGTTTAAAAGCACGTATGATCGGCCAAAGTGACTGGCCGATCGCATCTTCATGAACGAATATCAGGTACTAAAGTATTTTATTATTATTATTAAGGTCTGTCAAAGGAACCGTAGTACCAGCGAGAACTATTGGAGCAAATTGTAAATGCCGATTAAAATGTTTCGAGCTGATTGGTGACGATAAGATAAGGAAGATTTTCGAAGAATTTAATAAAATAGGCGAGAAGCAGAAGCAAGATATTTACTTGGCTGGACTTATCATTCCTTTACATGTTGCCAGAAGAAGGAGCAGGGCCGGAACGGGAAAAGAAAAGGAAACTTCTTTCAAATATAAGGTATAAATCATTTTTACATCTTGAGCGTCTGTTATGTTTCTATACTATCTTATACTTTTCAGGTTCGGGTTAATGGAAAAGAATATCCAGTTTGCAAAAATGCAATGTGGGCTATCCATGGCATAACAAAATTTAGGGTAGAAAACATTGCCAAAGCTCTAAAATCCAATATTGTGTCCCAACCGGACATGCGAGGTAGACACCTAAACAGGCCGAACAAAATCCCCGAAAATATTGTTAAAACAATAGATGATCATATAAAAAGTTTTCCCCGACGATCTTCCCATTACAGTAGGGAGAAAAACGAAGGACGATACTATTTGCCTGCAGAGTTAAATGTAACTAAAATGCACAAATTATTTTTAGAAAAATATGAGCCTACAGTCTTTGCAGAAATGCAAGAAGGCAGAGAAATCAAACCACGAGTAACTTATGATTATTATCATCGTTATTTTCTGCAAAACTTCAATATAAGTTTTGGCTCACCAAGGTCTGATACATGTCAGAAATGTGATCGTCTGCAGAACATGATCAATGCGGAGCAGAACATCCAAAATAAAGCCTCCTTACAAGCTGAGAAAGAGCTACACATACGTAAATCTGAAGTATTTTATACTTCATTAAAAGAAAAATCGAGACTTGCTTTGAATGATCCCTCTGTCGAAGTTTTTGACTATGAACAGAATTTGCCATTACCCCATGTCCCCGCTGGCGACGTATTTTATAAGCGACAACTCTGGGTATATAACTTTTGCGTACATTCTGCCAAAAGTAAAAGTTCTGTTTTTTATATGTATGACGAAGTCACGTCGAAAAAGGGTAGTAATGAAGTAATTAGCTTTTTGAATCATTATACTGTACGAACATTGTATCTTTTCTCCGACAATGCCTTCGCTCAAAATAAGAATCGAACGTTGGTGAAATACTTGTATACCCTCACGAACATCAATCAGAAGGCTATTTTAAAGATCATTCATCAGTATCCAGAGCCAGGACATAGCTTCCTGCCGTGCGACCGATCATTTGCTCTGATCGAAAAGGCGAAAAGACGCAAAGAAAGGGTACATACTCCTGATGAGTGGAAAGATCTGGTACGTTCCACGTCAAGAAAGTTTGAAGTAATTAACGTCAATCAGGATATGATAATGGATTTCGCAACATTTTTTAAACCTTTTTTCAAAACCACTTTCAACAGCAAAGAAAAAAATAAATTCAGTATTTCGACGTACTGAATATTTCAGTATCAAAGAGTTAATTATGTAGAATGCGGCTGTTCAACAGCAGTCCAAATTTTCACCAGGTTTTATATTCAAAAAGAAAATGTGGCATTGTCCCTTCCAAGTGAACCGATGATACAACCCTATCCTATACCTCTCAAAGACAAAAAAGCTGCTGATGTTAAACTTCTATCATCCAAATACGTACCAGCTGCCGATCTATGGTATTATCGAATGATCTTCAGAGAACCCGAAAATGAAGGTTTGCAAGAGATTAACAATACAATGGAAGATGTTTATGACTCAGATTCTTCATTTATGTAATATTACTGACTCAGTCTATATTTAACTTCAATAAGTTTGTCAATTTTTTCCTTAATAAAGCTGTTTAAACGTTCATTTGTTTTTATTTTTAATTTTCGGTGCAACAACCAGGTAAGTCCAAATTTTCCAAAATTTTTTTGAAACTATGGTGCCTTCATTTTCGAGGCAGAACACTGTTTTCTTAATCTTCTTCAATTTTTTTACATCTTAAAAATTTTCTTTTTTCCTTCCCTTCATTTCAAAATAAAATAAGGCGTTTTTTTTAATTTCCCAACATTTTAGAAAACAGGACTTACCTGGTTATTGCACCGATGTCTTCAATTATACACAATATACGTCTTGCAGACGACAGCAGATTCTTTCGCTTCCGCAAACGGAACAGAATATGACATCAAGTTATTGCATATGTAGCTTCGATGTTGAAGAAATATTTTGTTTTATTTACATGTATGAATAAATGATATACAGGGTCTTTCACGAGGAACCTCGCCCATATTTATACGGGAAACTACTGAACGTATTTTCATGAAATTCAGCACTTATAAGTATTTGATGAAATCTAAAATAATTTCAAGGCATGAGCACCTCCGGGTTTTCCGGAAATGACGTCAACTTCCGTTTTTCAAATAAGAACACCATTTTTTTATTGCAGAAATAGATTCCTTAAAAAATTTCGAGTTATTTTGATGTAACATTTTTCAGTTTTGGTTGGAAAATTCTCTCTAAGCGGGAAAATTCGAAAAAAAATCGAAAATAGAGCTCCGCTGAAACAAGAATAACTTCGAGGTTTTTGGATGAAAAATTTTCATTTTTGGGATTTTTCAAGATGTAAGATTGATGTATCCACTTCAAAAATCGAAATCGCGATTCATGATACAGGGGGTGAAAAAATCGCTTTCAAAGTTAAGGATGGCAAAATCGTGAAAAATCAATTTTTTCAAATCAGAACCCCATTTTTTTATGGCAGATCTACGTTAAAAAATAATGTGAGTGTATGCATCACACCCTTGCCCTAAAATGGATATTTTCTGAGTTATTCACAAAAAACTGTTTTTCGTCTTGAATTTTCAGCTATTTCTTTTCCCTTCACGCCAAAAAGATGAAATTTTCAGGAACTGTTATTTGAACCATGCTGTAGATTTTTCACCCCTTCTTGAAACCGACTTCAGGTTACTATTAGGAGGACCATGGCAAACTCTCGCAGTTATAACTAGAGAAGATGCTCAAAGTTTTTACCGTTTATTTCTAGACATTTATTTATACGTCTCAGGAATGCTTCGTGCATTGCTCTCTTATTTCATCGGGAGGAAGAGATCTGCAAAAGTGTTCAAAAACCAAATTGAGTTTCAAAACTATGAATCTAAAAATCTAAACAAACCTTAACGCATTTCTGACTCGTTCTATGCAGTTCTCTTTATCAGTCAGGGGAGTTGAGTAGACAATATTTTTTATCCCACCCCAAACATAATAGTCTAAAGGAGTTGAATCGGGAGAACGTGGTGGCCAATGATGTGGACCATTGTTCGCCAACCATCGATCTTCAAATAGCCTGTAGAGGATATTTGACACATAGAGTGAATTGTGTGGAGGAGCGGCATCTTGTTGATACCATAAGTCATTATGGTTCTGTACTGGCGGCTCAATTATTTGAGTCAATATGTCAGAATATCTATCTCCTAAGGGAGAACATTCTTTAAATAATGCAAACATGTGTAGTGTTCTATCTTACCAGTTAAAGTCCCATCAGAAATGTGAACATCGAGAATTGCATTATATTTGATGGCGCAAAAAACATTGAAACTCCAGGTCTCTTGAAAGTTCCATTGTCTGAAGTGGTGGTTGTTCTCTTCATCCCAATAATGACTGTTATGCCTATTGAAAGAACCATTCTTTGTGAATTTAGATTCATCTGTCCAAATTATACAGTCCAAAAAGTTTTCATTCTCTTGAAATCGAATCATCATAGCTTCGCAAAACTCTGTTCTCCTGACGAAATCAGTTTCCTTCAAATGCTGTACCCTATTGAATTTATATGGGTGCATTTTATGTTTTTTTAATATTCTCCAAACACTCGATTGAGATAATCCCAGATCAATCTCGGCATCTTTGAGAGAATTTTGAGGATTCACACGAAAATATGCAAGAACTGTAATTTCGTTGTTCTCATCTTCTACTACACTTTTTTCTCTGTGTATAGTTTTCTTAACGAAAGATCCGACATTTCTCAAGTTTGTCATGGTTCTGTTAATGGTATCTCTCGTTGGTCTGGGTCGGTCAGGAAACCTCTCAATGAACAGTCGAATCGTTCTATCTACAACTTTATTACATTCTCCACGAAGTAGAATGAGATTTAAATAACCTTCATTGGTGAAATTAGGCATAGTGATCGATTTTATAACTTAATACGAATTATCACCAAATTAATAGTAAACACAAAATGCTACTGAATAAAGAGGAATTTGGCAGATGTAATTAATTATATCTATCATTAAAGAAAAAAGAATGTAAAACATAGTAAGTTTTTGCATATGGTTCATAAGGAATTATTTATTTATCACTGGAGAGAAAACCGATGGCCGATTAGTTGAAATAAAGAGGTTTCCGATACAAATTCGAATCCAAATTCGCCATCTATTTAGGAACAACCTGTAACTTTCTTCTCTTGCATATTAGGGTAGTAAAATCTAAAACATGGTTCAAGTAACAGTTCCTGAAAATCTCATCGTTTTGGCGTGAAGGGAAAAGAAATAGCCGAAAATTTAAGACGAAAAACAGTTTTTTGTGAATAACTCAGAAAATATCCACTTTAGGGCAAGGGTGTGATGCATACACTCACATTATTTTTTAACGTAGATTCAATATCTGCCATAAAAAAATGGGGTTCTAATTTGAAAAAATTGATTTTTCACGATTTTGTCATCCCTAACTTTGAAAGCGATTTTTTCACCCCCTGTATCATGAATTCGAAGGCAGCATGGGGGTTGGTCAGGGATCACATCCGTGGTAATAGTACCACAACGCCTGTCGAAGTGGCCCCTGATAAATTAAATACATATTTTTCAACCATTGCTAACAAAATTATGTCTGATATTCCCACAACAAATATAACGATAGTGGATACATTCCACAAAACTCTACCAACAGATCTGTCATTTCGGTTTCACGAGGTAGGCTCCATTCAGGTAAGAGATATCGTAAGAAGACTCAAAAATAGTAGGGCGACAGATTATTATGGTCTTTCCACACAAATTCTTAAAGCCAATATAAGTTCTATTATCTCCCCACTTACTAAACTCATTAATCAATGTTTGATAACTGGTGTATTTCCGCAATGTCTGAAAGTGTCAAAGGTGGTTCCACTCTTCAAAAAGGGAGATCGAAAAGACGAGGCAAATTATCGCCCAATTTCTTTGGTACCCGTCTTTTCAAAAATCATTGAGACCGTTATATCAGAGCAAATAAGATCCTTTTTCGAAATTGACACCTTATTTTCGCCATCCCAATTCGGTTATCGTAGGGGCAAAAACACAACTGAAGCCATTAACAATTTCATAAATTTGACTTTTGATTGTTTTGAACGGGGACAGCATTGTTACGCATCCTTTGTTGACTTGTCTAGGGCATTCGACTGTGTCTCGCGAGACAAGCTCATTTTTAAATTAAGAAAATATGGATTTGAAGCGCGGGCGGTAGACTTGGTTGCTTCTTTTCTAACTGATAGATGCCAAACTGTCTGTGTGAATGGCGAGTGTTCCGCGCTTAGGAATATGAATGTGGGAGTGGCACAGGGATCCAATTTGGGACCGGTTCTTTTTCTCGTTTTTATAAACGATTTACCGGACTATGTGCCGGAAGTAGATGTCATACAATTTGTGGATGACACTACCATCAAATTGGATTCCTACGACTTTGAATGTATACCCGACATGTCTCGCGCGTCGCAGTCGAGGGTTCTGGAGTGGTTTGGTGCCAATGGGCTAAGCATGAACCATGCGAAAACTCAAAATATGCTCCTGAGTTTGAGGCATGCAGGGGAACATATCAGCACTGTTCACTCCGTGAGATTTCTAGGATTGCGACTAGATAATTCCCTTACCTGGGGTGCTCATGTTGATGACCTGTCGTCTATATTGAGTAAAAATATATTTGCTCTCAGGTGTCTTTCTTTCTCTCTATCCCGAAGTGTACTCCGGACGGTATACCTATTTTGCGATGGTTGAATCAAGACTAAAATATGGAGTACTAGTATGGGGCAACTGTGCTTAAAGGGAGATAGTGTTCAGATTGCAGAGGCGTGCAGTAAGGATCTTGGGTGGTCTTGGCTACAGAGATTGTTGCAAACAAACTTTTAGAGATCTTAAACTTCTAACATTCCCTAGTATTTTCATCTTAGAAAATCTAATATATGTACATAAAAACAAAAATAATTTTCAATTACAATCAGATATACATGACTACAACACTAGGAACAGATCTCTCATAAGAAAGAATTTTTTAAGACTTAGTAAATCACAACGCTCTCCTGCCTTCTGTGCAGTGTCCTTGTACAATGTTTTGCCTTCATCTTTCAAGAGTTCACCTCTTGAACACTTCAAAAATAAGATGAAGGAGATACTGATAGGGAAGGTTTTTTATTTACTGGATGAGTATTTCGGTTGCAATTTTATTTGAGGTTGTCTTGGCTATATTTGCATTTTAAATTGTACCAGTCTGGCTTTTATGATATGAGAAAGTATTTAAATCTTTTATTTATTATACCATTGTAAATGTACGTATGTTTCCATATATGTATATATTATCTATTGACTTGTTTTATTACTTTATATAGTTTTAGTGTCTTTTGACTGTTCATTGTACAGGGGAGTTACATATTTGAATTGATCTTACTTATTAATTTTGACTTGTGAAAGCATTCGTATTGTTATGCAATATCACCAATAAATTCTATTCTATTCTATTCTATTCTATTATATTCTATTCTATTATATTCTATTCTAATCACGATTTCGATTTTTAAAGTGGATACATCAATCTTACATCTTGAAAAATCCCAAAAATGAAAATTTTCCATCCAAAAACCTCGAAGTTATTCTTCTTTCAGCGGAGCTCTATTTTCGATTTTTTTTTTGAATTTTCCCGCTCAGAGAGAATTTTCCAACCAAAACTGAAAAATGTTACATCAAAATAACTTGAAATTTTCTAAGGAATCTATTTCTGCAATAAAAAATGGTGTTCTGATTTGAAAAACGGAAGTTGACGTCATTTCCGGAAAAACCGGAGGTTCTCATGCCTTGAAAATATTTTAGATTTCATCAGCATCGTGAAATACTCATAAGTGCCGAATTTCATGAAAATACGTTCAGTAGTTTCCCGTATAAATATGGGTGAGGTTCCTCGTGAAAGACCCTGTATAGGTGAGATAATAGGTACATTTTTGTGTGTATGTGTGTGAGTGTGTGATTGAAACATTGATCTCAGGTGAGTAATGATAATTTGGCGACTAGAAAATACTAACAAATATTATTCCCTAATAAGTAACTCTAGCCATTCGAAGTTGATCTATTAAATATTGTTTTCTTTGTATATTCAGTAAATTCTTCCATACTTTCTTGTAATTCATCATGTTTAATGAAGATGTGTTTTTTTTTCACTGTATCACTTCACATGAACTTCTTTCCACATAGTACAAAAGAATTCAGTTTTTCTTATGTTTTTTATTTCGAGTGTCTGCTCAAATTATTAGGAACAGTGAAATTTCTTCCGTTTTATATCTGCTTTATTTCCGTCATATACACTTTGTATCTGTTCTATATCTTCGATTATTTCATTTCACACATGGCTCCGCCAATGAAAAGTCACGGATTCAGTCACGCGATATGCAATATTATCAACTATTTAGGTAAACAAAGAAATATCAGCGACTATTTTGAAGTGTCAAAATTTGGCATAACATTCATTCAGGATTGAAAATTTACGGAGGGTCCCGAGTTCAAAACTTGGTTGGGATAGAAATTTTTTTACAAAATAATTATAAATCTCGGTCTAAAATACAAAAGACCGCGGATTCGAGCGTTCGGAGCGTGTTCATGAAATAATCTTCCTGAATATCACTCGACTTTGACAAAAAGCGACTATTATTTTCTTTAATTCATCTCGAGCAACTTGTATTTCGACAATTCAATTCGACCAAATGAACATTAATAATCAAAGAATAACTCCCTCGAGCTAAAGCTCTCGGGAGTTATTCAGATTATTAATGTTCATATGGTCTTATCAAATTGTCGAAATACAAAACGCTCTCGATAGAATTAGGTCGAAAATAATAGTCGGCTATTTGTCATAGTCTTGGGATATCACCTTCGATAATCTTCCTCTGGACTCTTCGGCTATTTCCGAAAATCTTCAGCTCTTTTCGACAATCTTCAGCTATCTTCGATTATCTCCAACTACCTTTGGAACTCTTCGGCTATTTCCGAGAATCTTCGGCTCTTTTCGGTAACCGTATGAATATATGAAATCAAGTCAGAACTTTTTGTTTCAGTTGCATCGAAAAATGTTTAACATAGAGGATTGTCTTCAACTAATAAAGTTAGTGGCTTTATTCATATCTACATCTAATTTCGAAAATTTTGATCGTGGATTGAAGGAATGTTCTTTGGCTGTGCGACGAATTAATAGGTGGTTGAAATGTTGCAAAACAGTTGGAGAAAAGCAGGTTCTCTGTGAGACCGCAAACTGTGAGACCCGTCAGTCGAGGTGCAGGTTTCTTCCCCTCAATCCCTACATCCAAGGGGGGCAAGAGTCTGAGACTACCACGCAGAAACTACACCGTGAAATACCAATCGTCTTGGTGATCCGGTATGGTGCCTGCCCAAACCATCATAGTTGGAATCGGTGTCCTTGAGATTCCGACTAAGATGGCGAGGAGGAGGTTTTAGTTGGGTTAGAGTCCCACACGAATCCCAGCATTGAACCGCCCGCTGCGGAGAAGGCATGATGCTTTCCTCCTTCCTCGGGGCACAAAAAAAAAGGTTGGGTTGGGTTGGGTTGGGTTGGGTTGGGTTAGGTCAGGTTAGGTTAGGTTAGGTTAGGTTAGGTTAGGTTAGGTCCCCGTACGTGGTCATCACCTTGTCGTGGTGTACGGGCTTAAGTAGCTGTGAATCCTATGGAGCAACAGCGAAAAACCAAGTATGACCAAAACCAAGGAGTGACTATGACTCTCTTGGCCCCTGGAATCTACAGACTCTGGGTAGACCCAAGGAATAATGCTAGTGCTTCTGAAGTAACCATGGCTCTCTTGGCCCCTCGTATCTGAGGACTCGGGGTAGACCCAAAGAGCAACGTTGGTGCTTCACAAGTAACTGTGATTCACTTGGCCCCTGGAGGCTGCTGACTCTTGGTAGACCCAAGGAGTAACGTTAGTACTTCACAACATGGCAACTATGGCTTAACTGGCCCCTCGAACCTTAGGACGGATCGGGGTAGACCCAGTGAGCAACGTTAGTACCCCATGTAACCCCATCCCACTCCCAAAAATCCTCTCAGACAGTAAAGGTCTTAACTGACCAGGGTACACGGTAACTGCTTGGACGAGGAGTTACCGACAAATGTACCAAGACCCTCCGGGGATCTATACCTGTTGTTAATAGTTCCGTGAAATAAGCCAGGTGAAACTTCGGAACGATGGTCAGCCGTAGTTTCGCAGGTCCTCATAATGTGAGACAGCGGTGGGACCTTAGTGAACGTGGGACGCTCCTCCTATCACCCAACAACTCCAAGGGGACGAGATACCGGTCAGTCCGAGTGCGCGTACTGTACAATTCCAATAACATTGGAGACCCAGTAGTGCCCATTTACAAAGTGCGATAGTAGTAGTCGGTGTCCTCCAACTCTGCTTTCGCGCTGAGGAGGGTGGTTTTAGTGGGTTAAAGTCCCACACAAATCTGGAGCATTGCACGCCCGCTCCGGAGATGGTCATGATGCTTTTCCCCGCCTCAAGGGCACAAAAAAAAAAAAGGTTAGGTTAGGTTAGGTTCCCGTACGAGGTCATCACCTTGTCGTGGTGTACGGGCTTAAGTAATTGAAAGGAATCCTAAAAATTAATTTTAGGAGAACTTCCAATGAAAACTAAGAATGACCAATATACATGGCAACTATGGCTTAACTGGATCCTCGAACCTGAGGACGGATCGAGGTAGACCCAGTGAGCAACGTTAGTACCCCCATGTAACCCCATCCCACTCCCAAAAATCCTCTCAGACAGTAAAGGTCTTAATTGACCAGGGTACACGGTGACTGCTTGGACGAGGAGTTACCATCAGTGTATCAAGACCCTCCGGGGATCTAAACCTGTTGTTAATAGTTCCGTGAAATAAGCCAGGTGAACGATGGTCAGCTGCAGTCTCGCAGGTCCTCACAATGTGAGACAGCGGTGGGACCTTAATGGGCGCGGGACGCTCCTCCTGTCACCCAACAACTCCATGGGGAGGAGATACCGGTCGGCCCGAGTGCGCATACTGTTGATTTCCAATCGCATTGGAGACCCAGTAGTGCCCACGAAACAAGGTGTGATAGTAGTAGTCGGTGTCCTCCCGCTCTGCTATCGCGCTGAGGAGGAGGTTTTAGTTGGGTTAGAGTCCCACACGAATCCCAGCATTGAACCGCCCGCTGCGGAGAAGACATGATGCTCTCCTCCTTCCTCAGGGCACAACAAAAAAGGTTAGGTTCCCGTGAGGAGAGAAAAACTCCCATCGGGCGCCTCCCCAGGTGGCGGATAGGGGGATGCCTCCCAGATATGGGTGGTACCGGAGAAATCAAATACCCGGGGCGGACCAAATCTGCGCTGCCTTGCGCATAGAGGAACTGACCTCGAAGGCTAAGGGAAGGAAAACCCCGACAGAAAACCAAGGATAGCTTACCCGGTAGCATTTTCAGTAACAGCAGACGCGCTAGGTCATCGGCGGTGCTTCGGCTTTTTTCGGCTTTTCAGTAATGGGTGATAGACTACAGCAGAAAAATCAGTTGGAAAGTGTTGGCTGATGTATAAAAATGGATTGCTTACCAGATAATTATAATTATAAGAAATTTGACGATAAATGTATTGTAAGATCTAATTTAAAATCAAAAGACGATGTCGGGGTGAGTTTGAGTCAAAATTTTCTAATGGAATCCTGACACATCTTGACAATAATCCAATAGAATGTTATCCTGCAATTTCCACTTTCCTGAAAAAATAGAGAAAAGTGTGCTAGAAGTAACAACTCTCTTATATCAGGGTTGCATAATTCTTTTAAATACCACGTACGGAACAACTCCTAAGCATAAGCGCCTGGGTATAAGAAAAGGAATGATATAGATAAGTGTGCAGCCAACAAGTGCAGCTAAACGAAAATCGGCAATGGGTGGCAAAAAATATTCCTCAGCTGGTAGAAAAGTGAAAAGTACATTAAAAAAAGGCTAAAGCACCCCATTCTCTACAAGAATGTGTCAATATGAATATAGGCTCATATGAAAATAAGTGTAAAAATTGATCCGTTTTTTATGCTGATTTTTTCAAGGTTATTTTTTAATAATTTATAAATCATTACAACATAATAAAAGGTACACATTAGGTTATGTATTTTTGTTTGTTTTTAAATGTGTTTCATAAATAAATTAATAACGAAAACGAAGTCATTATTTGATAAGCTAAAATAAATAAAAACTTTTTTCATTTCCATTTACTTGAAACTTAACTTGAGGTGAGAAACAGCAGACGTTCTAGACCTAGATCGTCTGCTGTTACTTTCGTCGCCGAACGCAATTCGAAAACATAGCGCGTCTGCTGTTACTGAATATGCTACCCGGTACTAACACACCATGAATTAGGATTAGGGGATGAGTGCGTTGCACTGCCTCTACACAACTATGGAACAATGGAAGAAAACAACGAAAATAGGTCTACGGTGCAGGGGAAGGATACCCCAGTACTGGTCGAGAAAGGTGGTAAAGCAGGCCAACCTCGATCGAAATCCGGCAACTGCGGGACGTCTCCGACATGGAACCAGGTCGGAACGTCTAAGACTACTGGAACCAGGGGAGGAGGAAAGAAGAAGAGGAAATGGGCTTCGCAGGAATCAATTCCGCAGAAGCAGAAAGAGAAGAAGGAGGTGCCCGGGGACGACATAAATCCCTTCACGAAATCACTGAAAATTCAGAGAACTCCACAAAAAGAAGAAAAAAGTGAAGTCTGACGGCGGAGAAGTGGAGGTAGCATCCAGAGGAAGTGACTTCGAAGGAGCATGCGCAAGTGAGGGGATAGGAAATCTGAACAAGGAAAAGGAATTCATAGCGGAAGAAAAGATTGAAACAAGTACGCCAACAGATGACGATGGAACCTTTTTCTAATGGCTTCTAGAGCAGAAACCACCGAAAAGGAAAAGAGAGGAAACCCCAGCAAACCTAGGCATAAATGCGGGGACATATAATAAAATGATGGAGACACTGCAGGACGTAATATCGGGTATGGTCTCCGTGCTTGGGATGGAAAAAGGATGCAGTGATGAGGTGGCTGGGAAATTGAGGGAATGGAAGATGAAACTGGAAACAGAAATCTACGGACTCCAGAAGAATAAAAAAGAAATCGAAACTCGAGATTTCGGAACGCAGGCAACCCCGGAAGAGACAGAAAACAACATCTCTATAAATGCCATTAGAAGAAGGATAGAGGATAATATGGAGTTGGAAAAAGTGGTGGACCTGATCAGCCACGATTGGCCGGAGGCAGCCTTCAGACACAGTGTAGGCAGTTCCTGTGTCACAAGCCCAGATGTCGAAGGAGAAATCTTGGTGTTGGCTCCGTTCGATGGATTCCAGGAGATCAGATTGTTGAAACCCCTGTTGGGAAACTCTAAAAGAGTTTTCCACCACGTTAAGCAGGGCAAGATGAAGGAGAATGACCTAATAAGACACAAAACAGAAGGAACCGCATTCATAAACGGGGAGGATTATAACGACACGAACAACGTTTACCTAGCGGGGTTGGCAGGCAAGGATGCGAGCGAAGAGATCCAGGTCCAGAGCCTGTACAAGGTCTGTAAAAAAATAAAAGAAAACTGGCCTGGGGAGGACCTCATCGAGCGGAACTTTGTTATACTTAACAAACTCCCCTTGGAGACAAAAAGAAAAATGCTAGAATGCATGTTCCCCAATTGTAGGGGGGAAATAACCATACATGAAAGGAATGTCCCAAAAACAGAAGAAAGAGAGAATAGGAGAGAATTCGGTTCGGAGGCGGTACTGGTGGAAAGGCCAGGATACCTCACGTATGCCCAGATGGTGAATAATCTGAAGAAAACGGTCAAAGAGGACGATGAGATCGCCAAAAATATAGATGGCATCAGGGAGACAAAAGATGGACATCTTCTTGTCGAAATAAGAAAGGGAAATAATGCGGGGGTGAAGTTTACGAAAAGATAAAAACAACAACACAGATAGGAAACGTGGGGAGGCTGTCGGGAGCAGCGTCAAAGAAGGCCCTCAACCTCTATGGAATTGGCATAGACGTTGACGAAAAAGAAATAACTAGGAGAATAAAAGAAGAATTGTACATGAAGGAAACGGACTCTGAAGTGGAAATCCGAGCCCTGAGACCGATGCTACGATTTTAGCAAGGCCTGAAAACATAAAGCGCCTCCTTAACATGGGAACAATTAAAATTGGGCTATCCAGGGCCCAAATAAAAGAGAGGAAGGAAATCTCCAAATGCAACAGATGCTGGATGGGGGGGGCATCACATAAAGAACTGCGAAGGCCAAGACAGGAGAGACCTCTGCAGAAACTGCGCCGAGCCAGGACACAAGGTTCAAGAATGCAAGAATAAACCCTTCTGTGCGGTGTGCAAAAAGGTGGGCCACAGAACGGGTGGCGGCAGATGTAAGGGGGCCGCGGAAATAAAGGAGGGGACTCCTGAACAAATAGTGTTGGCGGAAAGCATCCATAATATCGACGGCAGCTGACGGAGTGCACAGCAGCGGGGTAAGGTACTCGTGGATACTGTCTGTACCCATTAACTTATGCCTGTGTGAATTTTATTACCCGTCGAAGTTTAACGGCCCTATACACCAAGTGTACAGAAATTTATTACCTCCTCTAATTGAGCGTACAATTTTATTGGCTTTATACACCGGAAATATCATAATTTATGCTTTTTTTTATACACTTGAGTTATTTAATGGGCCTTTTACACCCGAGTATTGCATTAAATTGTGTGCGTGTACCAGTCTTTGCATTTTATCTTCACATTGTGTTTGTTTAATTTATTGGTTTTCATCTATACAGTATATTTATTTAATTTATTGGCTCTTATCTATACAGATAGATGGGTGTTGTGAGTGTGTTTTATTATGCCAAATATACTCCAAGTAAATCTGGGGAGAGCGTACGCGGCGCATGATATGGCATGTGAAGTCGTTAAAAGGAGAGGTGTGGACATCGCGGTGATATGTGAGCCTAATAAAGAACTTTGCTAGAGTAAAAGCTGGATATCGGACAAGAATCGAATGTCGCCATTATGACTGCTGGAAGTTCGGTTGAGATAGATAACACATACAAACATGATGATTTTGTGCACATTAAGATCGGCAAAGTCCACCTCTATGGAATATACGTATCCCCGAACGTGCCAATGGAACATTTCAGGAACAGAATGGACGCGGTCTTCACAGACGCTATGAAACATAGCAGGGAGGCACTGATAGTCGGTGATATCAACGCGAAGTCCACGATGTGGGGGCACCGGCGAGCGATCAGAGGGGTGAATACGTGGAGGAGTGGCTGGCACAGACGAGCTGGAGAGCGGCAAATAACGGAGATCCTACTTTCCGGCGGGGAGTATCTAGCACCCATATTGACGTGACGCTTGCCCCAGAGCGAGCAAGGTTTCGTTTGAGAGACTGGGAGGTCGTGGATGAAAATCTGTTCACCTACCATGGACATATCTATACTAATACTAGCTGGCCCGGCGAACTTTGTTTCGCCTTAATGATTCTCACGGTGAATTTTACAAATCGTAATCACCGGTGATCGGAGATCAACGGCTTGGTTCTCTGATTTTTGAACTGTGAAATCGAGTTGATGCTAGATCAAGCTCCGATCACCGGTGGTTACGTTTTGTGAAACCTACCGTTGAAGTTGTATGAACTCATCATCGTTATGTTTTCAAGCAGGAGATAAATCAGGGAAAATATACGAAATTTTAGTACCCTTGTTATTCGCACGAAAAGAATTCTCTTTATTCAAGTGATATCTGCTTTGTGACTGTTGATAGCAGGAGTATGAGCCATATTATACCTTTCCTCAGAACTAATATGAATCAAAATGTCAAGAATATGAACACAAATTATTGCTTGAAAGAACTATCGGCTATAAATCAACACAACCCGTTCACCAGAATGCATTCAATTATTTGAAATAACTAATAAAAATTAGAACTTATTATGTGAATTATGTGAATAACGCTTTATAAAAAAACGAAACTTTTCTAATATTCTCAATATTGTTGTTAATAATTATTTCGCAGAGTTGTTTAGTTGGAAATGAAGGGCTGTATATCCATTTTAACCATTTATTCATTAGTAGATCAACTCTAAAAACCCTGTTGATACCCTTTCGAGCTATTTCGATACGTGAGAATTTTGCCTTGTCTTTCTGAATAATAATGTTTTTCTCTTTTACCTTTCTCGAATTTGACTGACTGAGTTATTCTAAAAAACCCGTTTATTATCGCGTACGCTGCATCGGTACCAACATATTGTATTCGATCCCAATATTAAAAGAATACTGAATTAAACCACATACAGGGGCAGGCCGAAAACACACCAGGCCTTTTCAGTGAACTTAAACAAAATAAATGAACTTCCAACAGTTGTCTTATCGAGATCTAATTGGTGCTCACATGATTATTTCAAACATCTTAGCCTCTTAGTGATCAGCTAAAAATAACTGGTAATCATCTCAGTTGGTGGAGCAGCGAGATTTCCATGTTTCCATGGATATGAGCTGTCACACAGAACAGAAACACAAAAATAAAATGTCAAATACTAATTATGGCAATTTCGGATTCAGTTATTTCCGCAAATATATTTATTACTCAAACAGAAATTCAAAAACATTTCAAGAATTATGAGAAAATATGAGAACGGACAACTAACGATTGGAACCGATCGCCAAAATCCGATACCTTGAAATTTCGATAAAAATTCACTGCGATATTCACCCGCTTCTTGATCTGGTAATAGCCTTTCATGGCACTGTACGCAGTAATTGTATAAACATCGTCATCTTATGTTGATAATATCAAATATTATAGCACCTTCATGATTACGTTATTTTGTTTTGAATAAATAAAACTGTAAAAATAATAATTAGTGATAATGTGTGAATAGCTCCACCTGAAGTGGTAAGAACGAAACTTCTCTCATATCTCAACGAAATCGAATCATTTTACTATTTTAGACATCTGTACTTCTACGCTAAGTCATTTTGGTTTTAGTCAACAGCGCAGAGTTGGAGGCAACCCAAATTACACACTTAATGTTCACATCGCCATACGATTAAGCTGCAGCGTAATTGTAACTGTAGCGAAACCTAGTAGCCTTACTCAGAAGAAGAAAAAGCATTTCCTGTATGAGTGAAATTTTCATCGGTTGTTTCGAAGTTTTATTGTATTTTATAATAACCATAGATATCATTAATTACATCTGCCAAATTCCTCTTTATTCAGTAGCATGTTATTAATGATATTTATCATTAAAAAAAAGAATGTAAAACATGGTAAGTTTTTGCATATGGTTCATAAGGAATTATTTATTTATCACTGGAGAGAAAACCGATGGCCGATTAGTTGAAATAAAGAGGTTTCCGATACAAATTCGAATCCAAATTCGCCATCTATTTAGGAACAACCTGTAACTTTTTTCTCTTGCATATTAGGGTAGTAAAATCTAAAACATGGTTTAAGTAACAGTTCCTGAAAATTTCATCTTTTTGGCGTGAAGGGAAAAGAAATAGCTGAAAATTCAAGACGAAAAACAGTTTTTTGTGAATAACTCAGAAAATATCCACTTTAGGGCAAGGGTGTCATGCATACACTCACATCATTTTTTAACGTAGATTCAATATCTGTCATAAAAAATGGGGTTCTAATTTGAAAAAATTCATTTTTCACGATTTTGTCATCCCTAACTTTGAAAGCGATTTTTTCACCCCCTGTATCATGAATCGCGATTTAGATTTTCAAAGTGGATACATCAATCTTACATCTTGGAAAATCCCAAAAATGAAAATTTTCCATCTGAAAACCTCGAAGTTATTCTTGTTTCAGCGGAGCTCTATTTTCGATTTTTTTTTCGAATTTTCCCGCTCAGAGAGAATTTTCCAACCAAAACTGAAAAATGTTACATCAAAATAACTTGAAATTTTCCAAGGAATCTATTTCTGCAATAAAAAAATGGTGTTCTAATTTGAAAAACGGAAGTTGACGTCATTTCCGGAAAAACCGGAGGTGCTCATGCCTTGAAAATATTTTAGATTTCATCAGCATCGTGAAATACTTATACGTGCTGAATTTCATTAAAATACGTTCAGTAGTTTCCCGTATAAATATGGGTGAGGTTCCTCGTGAAAGACCCTGTATTCATAATAAATGTTCAAATTGACGTCCTTGCGCCCTTATACACGCTCTACACCTTTTAATGCGACATTAATTTGAGCCGCTGCATTTTGGATACGAGCCCGTAACTTCTCAATCCAAGATATATTGGCTTGGAGTAGACTAGATCTTTTAGGCACCCCCAATAAAAAAAAATCCAGGGGGTTTAAGTCGGGTGATCTCGGGGGCCATGAAATAGGGCCAAGTCGGCCTATCCAATTTTAAGGGTATTTTGCATTCAGGTGATTTCTCACTCTCACTGCGTAATGAGCTGGGCACCCATCATTTTGGAGCCACATATTCCGACTTATAGCCAAGGGAACATCTTCTAATAGGTCGCTCAATTGATTTTCTAAAAAATCGAGATAAATCTCACTATTCAGTGTGGCGGGAAGTTCATAAGGCCCGATCACCCGGCCATCAATAATTCCAGTCCACAAGTTGGATTTAAATTGATTCTGTGATCGATTTTCCCTCATGATATGCGGGTTTTCAGTTTCCCAGCTATGCAAATTGTGGATATTTAAATAGCCATCTTTTCGGCATGAGGACTTGTCACTCCATAAAATTTTATTAAGAAAATGTGAATCCCCCCGCATTTTATGAAGCATTATTCTGCAGAATGAAACCCTGCGTGCCTAGTCAGCACTTTGGAGTGTTTGTACCCTTTGGATATGAAAAGGATGCAGATTGTGTTTTTTTAGTATACGATGGACTTTGCTTTTTGCTATGCCGGTTCGACGTGCAATTCCACGCACAGATCGTGTAGAATCTTCTTGAATATTTTCGAGCACTTCGTCTTCATCGTCGTCTGCTGGCCTTCCGGTTCCTGCACCACCAACACCTCTTCCTGGCAGCCGCCCTTCGCAGTATGATTATGAACTCGAATAAAAATTCGATAATCCGGGTGACGGGCGTTGGGGTACCTAGCGGGTACAATGAAAAATTTTTGGTTAATTTTTGAATAGGTACTTATTTTAATTATCATGAGTCATCGTTATTACAAAGTTACCTTACTGCATAAAGTCGAGCTGCAGCATTGGCATTTCCTTGACACTCGCCATAAATGAAATGCATGTTTGCATATTCGAGTGGCGTGTACTGTTGTCTAGGCATGTTCAGAGTCCGAATAACGAATGCCAATATCCAAATCATAAAGCTATTCAATTCAAATATAACAGTGAAAAAATTTCAAAAAAGTACCAGTAGAACACTAGAACAATAACAACACTTTTATGAAAATTCGTTCACAGTCAGTTTCAAAACTATTGTCATTAGAAGTTAAATAAAATTAAAATGACCTAGGTTACTGACTGTGAACAAAAGTGTTATTATTGTTATAGTTACGGGAATGAAAAACTACAGAATACCTAGGCTTATGATACTTTTTTGGAATCTGCAATAACTGAGCAAGTTTTTAAGATGATGTCTACCAGGGGCGTCCCACATTTTTTTTACACTGTAGCTCATCAAACTTGAAGGAAATTTCATTTAGTTTTCAATTTTTCTTTGTAATTCACGAGTTTCCAACTTTTTACACTAGTTTGATGAATTTAAGTCATTGTTTCCGATAGCTGAACTATCTCATGTGAAATTAAAAAAAAACATATCGAAATACCTCTCCATTCGTAGAAATGGCAATAGAAAAACTAATCGCACTTGGAAATTTTCTCAAAATACGAAAACCATGAATATCTCGGAAACCGGGGAATTTTCATTGAGGTCAAAATTTGGAATAAGTAAGACCACGACAGTGTCTATCTATAGTTGCAGGCTTATCCATTGTTTTCAGGACACCCTGTATGTATAAATAATATGAACCTTATAGATCACCAAATTATTATTTAAATGAGATATTCTCGAACTGAACCGATTCCAACAAAGTAATGTCCACTTTGGAATCTATGTAACACGAATTTATTCTGATCTTATTCTCAAAACAAGAGTTCTTATTGAATAGAAATGAACGTATTAAAAAATTCAAATAAACTTTGTACGACCTGATCTCTTAAGGTAGCATTCGGATCTGGGCAGTCGCGACCCGGCAGCCACGACCCATTGCCACTGCTGGGCGGCGCTGCCACAAGCTTACGGATACCAGCGACCCGGCGGCGACTGCCACACTGTTACGTGCAGTAGTCAGCAAGAAACCAGTGCGAACAGTTGTGCATTTTAACTAATTTGCAAAGAATAAAGGTATTAATAGGAACTTACTTGTTCTATTGAGTTTTTTTCCAATATGCTCCCATATATTATCTCGAATAACATTATCTTTATATGTTTTGAGTCGAGAATCGTAAAGCGGTGGATTCTGGGAAATTAGTTCTACTAGGAACTAGTCATTTTCTTCGGTGAACGCTGCCATTATATATTTCTATACTACACCAAAACACAAGAACAATCAAGGCAGCGCCTGACCATACTGCTTCCAGAGCGGCTCGGCGGCGCTGCCGAAGTCGCGCTGTGGCCATGCCTCCCGGCAGCGCTGCACGGTCGCTTGGATCGGAAAGCGTTGCATGCAATTCCGTTGGAGCGGTGCAAGGCGACCACGGTCGTGACTGCCGGGAAGCGGCTGCCGGGTCGCGACTGCCCAGATCCGAATGCTACCTTTAGCGTTGAACAGTCGGACGAGAATGTCCCCAACGACGATCGACGTCACGGCGGCGTCAGACGAATGGAAAAGTGATCTCGTTCGGCTTTTCACAGGAAAAATAACTTCACCGGCTTCAGGCTTCAAAGTGGTCGCAAAAATACAGGATACACCCTCAGGTTGTTGCAGGGGATTACCGATCAAGGAGGTGATGGATTGAAATGTTGAAGAATCACTGTAGTAGATCCAAATATATGGGGTTTCAATATTCGAAACACTTAGATGAGAATTTTCTCAAATCCTTATTCAAAAGGTTACTTCCAACGAAGTTATTTTCACTAACTTCGCAAAACCAAAATGTAACTTTCGAAGAAAATTCTTATATCGCAGATTTTAATTTTCCAACAAAATTATCCTTATCCCTCGGCTATCATCCAAAAACTGGTTTTCCTAGCATTCGCTCGGCCAGATTACTCCGAGAAAAACAGACCAAACATATTTCTTCGAATCTGCGTGTTTTATTCACGTTCGCTCGGTTCCAGAAATTCGGGTTATAATATTGACGTATTATACGGGGTCAAGCAATTAATTAAAAAAACAATAAAATAAAATAATAATGAATTAATGTTCAAAACCGAACGTAACAAGCAAAGCGAGACGAGGAAGAAGAAGAAGGGGAACACAGAACAGATGGAAACGAAGAAGAACAGGTGAGTAAAAACAATAATGAGAAACATGTCTTTTTCAGGAACATCAGGAAACACATGCATATGGAATACGTAAGGAAAGAAGGGATCAAAAACAACCAGGAGATAGCAAACAGATTCAGGAAGGAATGGGAAGAAATGACAATAGTAAGGCGGAAACTCGAGGCAGAAAAGGAAGAATGGCTGGTGGAAGTGGGGTCAATACTCGGAAGATACCTGACAGGAATGGGAAAGATCTCCCTAAGGAAGATGGAAATACAGGTAAGCCCAATAATCGAGATATGTTCCAGATGCAGCAGAATTGGACACCTTCAAACGACATGCAAGAACGAGATAAGATGTACGAGATGCGGGGAAAACACAGAAGGGAGGACTGCCGAGCAAAAAGAAAATGCTGTCCCAACTATAGAAACACAAAACTTCGACCCAGGTAACACGAAGCGGACGACATTGAATGCCCGATCCTAAAAATGGCGCCAAAGGAGAGTGGGGAAAACACAGAACCAGCAGAGGAAGTAGGGGAAGACAACCAAAGCGAAGAAAGCGGAGAGGAAGGGGAAACGGAGGAGAAAAGAATGTCGGTGCTTCAAATCAACCTGCAAAGATGTAAAAAGGCACACGACGCGCTCTGGGGAAAGATCACCACGCAAAACATAGATTTAGCTCTGCTACAGGAACCCAACGAGAAAATAACCAAAGAGAAGAAACTGCAGACGGACGAACAACTAGTAGCATAGTAGCAGGAGGAGACTTAAGAAGAGGAAGAAATGGGAGAGGCCAAGGGTTCTGCTGGATAGACGTGGAAGGAATACGAGTGATCAGCTGCTACTTCTCCCCCAACGACAAGAGCAAGAAGAACCTCGAGAAATGGTTGAAGGACATAGAAGCGACAATACAAGATGGAAAGACCGCAGTGATAGCAGGCGACTTCAATGCAAAATCCGAACAATGGGGCTCGGACCACACCGACGAGAGAGGGAAAGTAGTGATGGACTGGATAGAAAGCCTCGGACTACTAATCCACAACGTAGGGAAAGAGCCGACCTTCATCAGGGGAGACCAAAGACGCAGAATCGACTTGACCCTATCCACGGAAGACCTGGCGGACAGAATAGAAGGATGGAGAGTATCCGACCAGGAGACACTATCGGATCACGCCGACATCAGGTTAGACATCGTGACCAAGGTGGGCAAAAGAAGAATGGAAAACAAGGGAACCTGGAAAATGGACGAAGCCGCCATGGAAGACCTGAAGAAAAACCTCAAAGATCATCCAAGACTGAGAGCTGACGCACCTGAACTGGACCCGGTCAGCTTCACCGAACTGGTAAGTAGAACATGTAACGAGATTGCTTCCTGGAAAAACAAGGGCAACACCAAGAAACCGGCCTACTGGTGGAACGATGAGATCAGAGAACTAAACAAAATCTGCAACACGGAGAGGCGAATAAACAAGAAGCACCAAGGAGCTAACGAAGAAATACAACAAAGCAAAAAGAAACCTGAAGAAATCGATCAGAAGAAGCAGAAGAGAGAAATGGAAGGACCTCATAAACGAACTAGACAACGACATATGGGGCCAAGGATACAGAATACTGGTAAAGAAGATGGGACTAAACACAAGGGAGAACCTGGACGAAGAAACCGAGGACAGAATAGTAAGTGCACTCTTTCCAACAAGGAATGTTTCAGACATAGAAGATAGAAACCCGGAAACTGAAGCAGAGCCATTCACCATGAAAGAACTACAAGAAGCAGTCAGCAAAATGAAGAAAAAGAAGGCACCCGGATTGGACGGCATAACAACAGAAATGATGAAGGCGATGCTGGAAGAAAACAGCGAGAAGATACTGGAGATGTATAACGGAGTATGGAAGAGAGCGGAATTCCCGGAAATATGGAAAGAAGCGGAGCTAGTACTGATAAGGAAACCAGGGAACACTACCACAGAACCAGGAAGCTTCAGACCAATCTGCCTGCTGAGCGTCGCCGGGAAGCTGTACGAACATCTGATACGAGGAAGACTACACAAGGAGATGGAAGGTAAGCAAACAATCGTAGATAATCAGCATGGTTTCAGGGAGGCGAGATCGACGATACCGGCCATAGAAGAGGTGACGAAGTTTGCAAAATGGGCGAAAGGAGGAACTCACAGGACGCAGCGCATAACCCTACTGACGACGTTCGACGTCAAGAACGCCTTCAACACCGCCGGATGGAAGGAGATATTGGAGGAGCTGAAAAAGGAGGGGATATCGGAGCACGTGCAGAACGTAATCAAGAGCTACTTCCAGGACAGGACACTGAGGACGGCGCACAAAAAGGTAAGACTAACATGTGGGGTCCCACAAGGTTCTGTTCTAGGCCCAACGTTATGGAACATCCTGTAGAATGGAGTACTAGAGCTAGCAGAAGAAGATCCGGACACGAAACTGGTGGCGTACGCCGACGACCTGGCCATGGTGACGACAGGGAAGACAGAGAATGAAGCGTGGAAGAAGACAGAGAAGATGGCAACAAAAGTCTCAGAGTGGCTAAGAAGCAGAGGATTAGAGTTGGCACCGAAGAAGGCGGAAATCCTGACGGTGACAGGGAGAAGACCACTGAAGCGGACCAAGAAAATCGAGGGAGTGGAAATAAGAGTCAAAAAAGCAGCTTAAGTACCTGGGAGTAATAATGGACAAGGACCTCAGCTTCCTCAGGCACATCGAGTACGCAGTGGAGAGGACCAGGGAGACGACGAACGCCCTAAGGAAGCTAATGCCAAGAGCGGACGGCCCGGCAACAAGGAAGAGGAGAGTCCTAGTAGCAGCAGCGATGTCGAAACTGCTGTACGGAGCGGAAATATAGGCGGAGAGCCTGAAGAAATTCAAGACGGGCAGGGACAAACTCAGGAGAGGAGTAGTGGTAAGTTCCATAAGAGCATACAAGAATGTAACAGGGATAGCGGCGCTCATCATCGCGGGGATGCTACCAGCCGACCTACTAGCCGGAGAAAGAAGAGAGATATACCAGGACCGAATCGGCAAAAAAGAAACCAGAGCGAAGACGAGGGAGAGATGGATGAGAGAAGTACGAGAACATAGGGGTGCGAAGTGGACGAAGACAATCACCAAGGACCCCCTGAAGTGGATGGATCGGAAGCACGGAGACCTGGAGTACGAGACGGTCCAATTCCTCGGCAACGGATGCTTCGGAACGTACAGGAAGAAGATCGGGAATACCAACGACGCCAAATGCTGGAACTGTCAAGAACTGGACAAACCGGATCACATACTATGGTGCACGAAATGGGAGGAATCAAGAAAGAAGCTGGCGGAGGCGACAGAACTTCCAATTTACGAGACACAACGTGGTGGACAAGATGCTGGAGAGCGAAGAAAAATGGAACCTTATCACGGAATGGATGAGGAGCGTGATGAAGGAAAAGGCGGAAGAAGAAAGGGAGAAGGAAACAAACTGGAGGTACGACTAGAATAGAATAACGCAGAGTAGATTAAGTGTTTTGCAGAAATGGGAAAAGAAGCGAAGGAAACAAAGAAGACGGAAGAGAGGACATCAAACCAGGAGAGATAGATAGATAGATATTTATTGGTGATTACTACAAATAAAACATTGTTTACATACGTCATTAAAAGGTAAATTACATTCTAGGTAACAGATCAAATCACAGAAGAAAAGCTCCAGAACAGGATCATACAAAATCAACCTCATCTAGAGTAAAATTATAAAATTCGTCAATTGAATAAAACGTATTTACAGTTAACATCCTTTTTATCCTCTTTTTGAACTCGTTCATTCGCAGATTTTTCACCCCACCAGGAAGTTTATTGTACAGAGACACCGCACGGAATCCGGGAGCCTGCTGGGATTTACTCAGTCTTAGGAAATCTTTCCTAATGAGTGACTTTGTCCGTGTATTATATCCATGTATGTCTGATTGCAACATATATTGATCCCAATTTTTATGGATGTCTCCAACATCAATAGGGATGGGAAGGTAAGAATACCCAAGGCTTTGAAGGCATTTCTACAGCAGTCACGATAACTCAGACCCGCCAAAATTCTTAGTGCCCGCCTCTGCAGTCTAAAAACGGCCTCTCGGTTCGCACTGCCTCCCCAGAGCAGGATACCGTACCTCAAATGGGATTCAACCAGGGCGAAATACACAGTGCGCAACACATCAGGTGATAGGGAAAAAGACAACGTTCTCAGGGCGAAAATATTTCGACTCAGCCTGGTAAGGAGGTCGTCAACATGGAAATTCCATGTGAGCGCAGAGTCCACATTAATACCAAGGAACTTAACCGAACCAACCGCACCGCCTCCACTCTCAAATGGTCTCAGAGCCATAATCATATTGTGGGTCTTACTCACATTCACACTCAGACCGTTTGCTGTGAACCACTCAACTAGCCTCAGTCGCGCTGAGCGTGATCTCTCAAGCAATGTCTGCGTATTTGAGGCCTTAATGGCGACAGTCGTATCATCAACGAACAGTGTTGTATCAATTTCGGGTATATAATCTGGAAGGTCGTTAACGAAAATCAGGAACAGAACCGGTCCCAAGATTGATCCCTGGGGCACCCCCATGTTAATGGGGCTCATGCATGAGAGTGTTCCGCCCGAACTAACTACTTGGTACCTCTCGCTCAAAAAAGAAGATACCATTCTTATCGCCCTCTCGTCAAAACCATATCTTTCTAGTTTCAAGAGAAGTCTGTCATGGGACACGCAATCAAAGGCCTTTGTCAGATCGACAAATGTAGCCATACGATAGTCCCTATTCTCGAAACATTCGAGAGCAGAGTTGACAAAATCAATAATGGCGTCAACTGTGCTTCTCTTCTCACGGAAGCCAAACTGACGGTCAGTAAGCAAACCGTTACTCTCAAGAAAAGCGGCAATCTGTGTGGACATTATTTTTTCCATTATTTTCGAGAAAACGGGAACAAGAGAAATCGGACGGTAGTTGTCGACATCGTCCCTGTCACCCTTCTTGAAAACAGGGATTACCTTGGAGATCTTCAGGCATTTAGGGAAATCACCAGTGGCCAAGCACTTGTTTATTAACTTGGTGAGCGGGGAAATTATAGAATTGATGTTTCTTTTCACTATCTTAATTGAAAGACCATAATAATCGGTTGAATTGCTATCTTTCATGTTCCGCACCACATCTCTCACGACATTCTGTCCGATTTCACGAAAACTGAATGTTTTTCCCGGCAGACATTGCTTTCGAAAGGTGTCATCGAAAGACACGCTGAGTTGGGGCAGACCATTCAGGGCCCTCTGTGCAACAGTTGAAAAATGCACACCGAAACTATTCGCATCAATGTTGACCGGTTCCCGTGTACAACTGTTCCCTAGGTGACCACTCATTATGCGCCAGGCTGCACTAGACTTATTCGCTGAAGATTCAATCTTGTTGTTGTAATAATATACTTTTGCTACCTTTATTGCTTTTCGATATTCAAGGCGTAGTTTGTTTCTATGAGCACGAAGGTCAGGCGATGTAAAAGACCGATACATCGAGTCCACAAGCAACAAATTGTCTCTCATGCGTCTGATCTCATGATTGAACCAGCCATTATCAGCATGCGAACCCTGTACTCTCAGTTTCTTTTCCGGGAAAGACATTAGAAAATCATCAATGATGTTCTGATGAAATAAACTAAAACGCACCTCAGGGTCCAAGGCATCGTTATCAACAAAACCCCAATCTCTCTGTTGGAGAGCCTCATGCATTTGGAAGAATCCCTCAGCAGTAAGGGGGCGGAATTCTTTATATCTATAGGATATAGATTTATTTGGAATGGTCGCACAGAAGGTCTGCGCATCATGGTCTGAGAACGCTGTCTGTATAACATTAGCACACTCACCCTGGGCGTCAAAATTGGTGAGGATATTGTCAAGACAATTGTTTTTCCTGGTAGGCTGAAAAATTTTCTGCTTGAAACCGAAAGATGACAAAAGACTCTGAAATGTCTTAGCCTCCTGATCTGGAACAAAATTTGTACCGATATCAAATTTTATATTAAAATCACCACATAATAAAATTTTTTCATTACATACACTGATCACATTAAAAAGAGACTCCAAATTGTCAATGAATAAGTTAAAATTTCTGGAAGGGGCAGAATATATACAGGGTGTTTGGTAATTCGACGTGAACCTTGAAAACGGATATACTAGACGTCATTTGCAGTGAATTGTGTCAAGTGAAGCCTGGTCCGAAAATCTATGGTTACGAAGATATCGCGATTTTTCAACTTTTTTGAAATTTTCTGCTTCGTTATAGAAAACAATTAATTTTGTGAGAACTACTCGACTCTCAATATCCAATGAATATTTTTTTCAAAGCTGAGGAGATGGTCCTCATTTCTTGCGAAAAAGTATTCACTAAAAATTCAGATAACCCGAGATATACAGGATCATAAATGGCTGCACCTGTTTTCCTCATTAAATCTTGATGAAACAATTGAGAATTACTTGAAAAAAGTATGATGAAGTTGGTGTACAAATGTCAAGAAAAACTTCCCTGTTTCATCAGCTTTCCAAAAAGGTACATATGCCAATAATTCCTTCATGCAATCAAAAAATTTGGCCGGAAAACCAAGCAGACAACAGACTTTTTCGAGTCATTCAGATCTCCTATTATCCTTTATTTCACTCGGCGTGATTCGTAAGCCGTAAGCGGGACATGGTTCGATCACTAAATGACTCGAAAAAGTCTGTTGTCTGCTTGGTTTTTCGGCCATATTTGTTGATTGCATGAAGGAATTATTGACATATGTACCTTTTTGGAAAGCTGATGAAACAGGGAAGTTTTTTCTTACATTTGTACACCAAGTTCATAATACTTTTTTCGAGTAATTCTCAATTGTTTTACCAAGATTTTATGAGGAAAACAGGTGCAGCCATTTTTGACCCTGTATATCTCGGGTTATCTGAATTTTCAGTGAATACTTTTTCGCAAGAAAAGAGGACCATCTCCTCCGCTTTGAAAAAAAATATTCATTGAACATTTAGAGTCGAGAAGTTTTTACAAAATCAATTGTTTTCGATAACGAAGCAGAAAATTTCAAAAAAGTTGAAAAATCTCCATATCTTCGTAACCATAGATTTTCGGACCATGCTATACTCGACGCAATTCACTACAAATGACGCCTAGTATATCCCTTTCCAAGGTTCACGTCGAATTACCAAACACCCTGTACATATTACAATAAAATAAATTTTGTTGATTTTCAACTTAACTTAACTCACCAGTATCATGGATCCTCCTCTTGTTAGGTTCGTCCTTGTGTATGCATGTCCCATATACCAGCCATCCAAACATAATCCTTCAGCCTCTGACTTGGATAACCAATGTTCAGTAAGGCACAGCACATCGGGTCTATTCTGCTGAGAGTGTATCATGCACTCAAGGTCGTTCACTTTATTTTGGACGCTCTGTATATTTAAGTGCATCAAATTGATACATATATTTCTTTTCTTCTGGACATCACTATTGACTACTGTATATTCGAACTCTTCCCCATACTCCTCCGAAAAAAACTTGGAGACGTATGCGCCGTATGGCCAGGAAGCGCTATTTTGAGCCCTTGTTAAGTTTTTAACATCAATAGTTGTTCTGAAGGAACTATATTTATCTGGGTGCTTGGACTGTAGTTTTTCACATTCAGCCTCAGGAAATATTGTTTTTACCATATTCCTAAAATCCTCTAGCTTAGTGTCAATGGATATTCTCGATACAAAAAGGCTAACTTTCTTCTCGATTGCTTTCACTGGATTTTCCTTTGATGCACCTGTTATTCTCCAGAAATGATTTCCTTTATTACTCTCGGAAGCATTAGGTTTACCCGAAAGATTCAATGAATTCGTGTTATTTTTCCTCTCGATATTTCCTCTACTTGATTTCTTCCTATTCTTTACCGTTTTGAATTCACCGGAACCAGGAATCTCCCTCCCAGATGACAACTCATGTGGGGACGGTGGTCCACTATTGATAACAGGTGGAATATTATCGATTGAATTGTTATCATTGTCAGCTGGAGTCCCCGGAATTCCACCAGATTCAACACCCTTATCGGTTTCAATATTATCAACAACAACAACAATGGGATCTGTGTTGATATCTTTTTTTCCTTTAGGTTCATTTGCTGTCATTGAAATATTATGTTTTTCGAGGAGACTAACATGCATTTTTAGAATGTCAATTTTATCCCGTAGTTCCTCGATGAGTAAATTTTTCTGTTCAATGATCAGGTCTTTATAATAGGAATCCTTGTCCATTTCGGAGGATTTGCTTAAGATGTCAGGATCGATATGTTCAACAGGTTCAACTAATTCCTGAATAGTTGGTTCCGATCTCAAGGAACTCTCATAAAGCGATTCATTTAAATTAGTAATCCTCACCTTCAGTTGTTCAATTTCCTTATCCTTTTCACATTCGTGCTTACCACAACATGATATTAACCCATTTTTGTCAACGAAAGTTCCACTTATTTTCAGTATGCAACTAGGGTGGTATTTGAAATCACAGTTCCCACAAACTACAAATAATTTAATTACTTTGCCGCATTTTTTACAGCACGTATCGGGACCGAGGTTAATGCGTGGAGCCATGATGAGAGTCAATCGATGAGAGGAAACCAGGAATGAAGAATAACAAATACGATCCCCACCAGGCTGAAAGGACCCAGAATAGGCTGCAGACGGAGCAAGCAAGAAAAGGCCTCCAGCGGAGAGAAGTAACTATGACTCAGTTGGCCCCTGGAATCTACAGACTCTGGGTAGACCCAAGGAGTAATGCTAGTACTTCTGAAGTAACTATGGCTCTCTTGGCCCCTCGTATCTGAGGACTCGAGGTAGACCCAAAGAGCTACGTTAGTGCTTCACAAGTAACTATGATTCACTTGGCCCCTGGAGGCTGCTGACTCTGGGTAGACCCAAGGAGTAACGTTAGTACTTTACAACACACTTCCCGAACACAAACTCCTTTCAAATCCAAGGGCTCGAGTCTAAGCGTGCGCTTAGAATGTGACATCTTCGCGATCCACCCCTAGACTAAACGACCTAGAAAACGCTCTGGAGACCGAGCTATCAAGAGAAGGCTTCGGGAGATAGGCACGGGTGAGTGGCGTGATTAACTATGGCTTCCTTGGCCCCCCGGGTCCACTGACAAGGGGTAGACCCAAGAAGTAATGTTAGCACCACATGCAGGGAACAACTATGACTCACTTGGCCCCCTGTAATCACAGACACAGGGTATACCCAAGGAGTAACGTTAGTGTTTCGAACGTGGAGAACTTGCATCTGGCCTACGCCACACTGGCAACCCGGGCGTGGACAAGGAGTTACGACTCACTTTTCCCCTCAGGCTGAAGGCCACTGCATGAATCAGAGTAACTATGACCCACTTGGCCCCCCGAATCCTCGGACTCGGGGCAGAACCAAGGAGTACCGTTAACGTCTGACGGAAACCGCACCCTCATAGCTCAATCCCCGAGGGACCAGGGCCAACGGCTCGCTATCGGGGAGTCAGTGATTGGCAAACTGATAGTGAGCCAGCCAAGACCTCCTGAGGATCTATCCCTGGTGTTCGAGTTCCGCTGCGAAAAAGCCAGGTGAAAATACGGAACTAGGTCAACAACAGTCAGTGGAATCCTCACAAGTTCTCTGTGAGACCGCAAACTGGGAGACCGGTCAGTCGAGGTGCAGGTTTCTTCCCCTCAATCCCTTCATCCAAGGGGGGCAAGAGTCTACCACGCAGAAACTACACCGTGAAATACCAATCGTCTTGGTGATTCGGTATGGTGCCCGTTCCTGCGCAAACCATCATAGTTGGAATCGGTGTCCTTGGGATTCCGACTAAGATGGCGAGGAGGAGGTTTATAATACAATAATAATAAATTTATTGGCTCAATTATTACATAATGAAAATAATTTCAATACATAACGATTATAACGAATAGTCAACACGTCAGCTCAAAGGACAATAGCCCCGATTCTAGACACCTACAGAACACAAGAACTCATCGACACTGTAGGGTTCCAGTTCAGTAATAAATTTGTGGATCGCACCCCTGAAAGACTCTATATCGATCATATTGCGAAGGTGTTGAGGGAGCGAGTTAAGGAGCTTAATGCACATGTATTCTAAATTTTTTTGTGTTAACGTAAGGGAGAACAGAGGGTATGAATACTGGAAAACCCTTCTCGTTGCATTGAAGTTTCGATATTCAAAGAATAATTCTTTATGATTATGGAGGAACATGAGGCATCTGAACACGTACAAGCCAGGTGTGGTCATCATCCCATGCCTCCGAAATAAACAAGACTCCCTATAACCCAACCTAAACATGTATCTAATGGCCATTTTCTGAATTAAAAATATTCGAGGTGCAAGAGAACTGTTACCCCAAAAAATTATTCCATATGCTGCTAATGACTGAAACAAAGAAAAGTAAACACAACGTAATGTATGAGCATCAACCTGGGCTCGCAGGATATTCAAGCAATATGTTACCGACGCCAATTTACATGACAGGGCATCCACATGGGCTCCCCATTTTAGATGTTTATCCAAATATATCTCCAAGAACCTCACATCATCCAAAACAGAAAAACTCGCCTCCCGGTGTCGGAAATTCTCGGGAGCAACCAGGTGAGAGCGATCCGTATAAAATAGGATGGTTTCAGTCTTTGACTCGTTGAGGAGAATCCGATTCTCCTCACACCATCCCTCTGCACGACTCATCACGTCCACAAAATGCTCCGAAAGAGCGCTGACACTCCTCCCAGACATCAGGACGTTCGAGTCATCCGCAAACAGAACATTACCATATCCAGCCTCCGTAAAAACATCTGGAAAATCGTTTATAAATAAGACAAAAAGGAGGGGGCCAAGGATGCTCCCCTGGGGTATACCCCTCTTTATATTTCTAGGTGAAGATGAGTATATGTATAACATTATCGACAGTTATCCTAGTAAATTGTACCCGAGACGATAGATAACTCTCCACAAACTGAAGCTGCATATCACGCACGCCCCAAGATTCCAACTTCGCAAGCAGTTTAGCATGGTCAACTGAGTCGAAAGCTTTCGAGAGATCGAGCAGGACAGCCATCGAAATATGACCACATTCAAGTGCATGAAGTAAAGTTGTCAGGGCGTCATAAATCGCAGAATCTGTGCTCTATCCCTTAAGAAAACCATGCTGATGCGGAGAAAAAAGATGGAACTTACTGAGGAATTTAGCCAATATAACTTAAAAAATCTTTTCAAAAATTTTAGAAAATTACGATCACAAGCTTATGGGTCTAAAATTGTTTAGGTCTTCACTTGAGCCTTTCATATGTAGGGGATAAATCACCGATATCTTAAGCTTCTCAGGAAAAACACCCTGACTGAAAGATCTATTCAATATATGAGTTAGAGGTATCGCAATCACCCTGATGCAGCTCTTGATTACGCGCATAGGAACGGGATCGAAACCAGATGATGAAGAATTTTTGAATTTATTCACCGTGTTAATCAACTCTCTGTAACTTCAAACATGTAAAACGACCGCTCCGATCTCGATCTAAGAGAACGTGATTGATCTGGGTCAATTTGGCTATTCTGAATATCACCTACATCAGCAAAATACCTGTTAAAGTCATTTACAACCCTGTCTGGCTGTCCAGATGGAAGCAAGGGAGCTTTCAAGTTGCGATTTGTCAAATTGTTGACAACCTGCCAGGCAGCCTTTGTACTATTAGAGGAGTTACAGATCTTGTCTCCATAGTACTTTTGTTTACACGCTGTAATAGTAAAGTCATAGTGTTTTTTAACTCGTTTATACTCATTTGGAAAAGTTGGATTGAATATTGACAAAGTATAGTTGGGTTAGAGTCCAACACGGATCCCAGCATTGAACCGCCCGCTGCGGAGAGGGCATGATGCTTTCCTCCTTCCTCAGGGCACAAAAAAAAAGGTTAGTTTAGGTTTCCTCGCGTGGACAGCACCTTGCTGTGGTGTGAGGGCTTGAGTACCTGCGATGACTCTTTGGAGCTATGTCGGAGAGGGTTACCCATGCCGAACAGGTCCTAAGAGGAGCAGCGAAAACAAAGACTGTCCACTCCCTATGGTAAGATCAGTCCCAGCCTTCACCATTTTCCTTAAGACATACTTCCCCCTCCGACGCTATTAGGTTTACCGAGGGCTAGGTGGTATCCGGTACCCTCTCCTCTCCCATGGATGGATAAACTGGCAACGAACCTGGCTTGATTCCGGATGGAGATGTGTGCTTTGCACTGCTCCAAATACCATAAATGATGAAACCCACTAAAAAAGGCGAACAGTCTACGGTGCAAGGGAGGGATACCCTGGTGATCGTGCAGGCCAGGCCCGATCCTCATCCGACGCCTGCACTTCGCATGAGCTAGGCGACCAGGGCCATGCGTTAGTGAAACTACTGGAAGAGAAGAGACTAGGGAAGAAGGAGTTCAAAGCGCTAAGAGCGAAACTGCCTTCAGACCAACAGAGAACTTAATACGGACGCCACCGAAACAAAGGGAGAGATTAAACTCTCTTCCGAACATGAAGGAGTTTGTCGCCAAAACCAACTTGGAACAGACGGCGAAGAGGAAACGTGGAGAAGGGCATGCCACAGATGATGATTATGAAAATGATCAAACATTGACGAAACTGAAGGAGTACGTCAAATCGCTAGAGAAAATTGTATCCTCCTCATATAGACCATCGACTGATCTGAAGAACATCACCGCAAACATAAAAAGACAGGTCATATTCCTAACAGAAGTACGTGCGGAAAGTAGTATCCGAGATAAAATCATCACCCTGGAGAAAGAAAGGGACGACATAAAGAAAAAACTTTTGGAAGCGGAAAAAAGACATGCGAGAGAAATAAATCAGATACGGCAACAGATTTCCAGAGCCGACGCGACTACTCAGACAACAGCCTGGAATCGCGGCAGAAAAAACTCTAACGGAGCTGCCAGAGAATGAAACATAACATACATACATGAATCATATGCAAAGAACCAAACTTCAGGAAAAAGGCGACCAGATTGACGAAATGTCTCATACTGAATTTTGTTGGATCGATTCAAGTCGTTATTGAGTTTTAAATGATTTTACAGCGATTTTCTCGAAGATTACATACTTTTAAAAACGATTGAATACGATATCCCTAACTCTTGTGGAGCAGTATATTTGTGTTTTATAATCCTCCTATGATTTGAAGATTATCCTGTGGCGACTCAATGCCACGCGTGTAGAAATCTGCTCACGCCTGCCCGCGCCTCAGCACATGTCCGGCAGAGGGCACCTCCCCCTAAGCAGCCTGGGTACTTCGGAACCATTTCCTTTATAGACCGATCACGTCTTATATCCAGTACCTTCGCTCGCTTAGAGCAGGGCAGCTGTAACACCTACGTCATTGGCAGGCCTCGCTTACATTAGTCAATCTGATGAGTCCATCGTAAGCGAGGCTGGGACGAAACGTAGCCCCATCCCGATTCACAATTGAAACGCTATAATCCGAAAGCAGCAGAACCCGATAGGTATCTTCCTATACATATTTACATACAGTGGACTCTCGATAAGTCGAACTGGAAGAAATTTTCAGAAATCGAATGGGACGACTCTATATTTTCAAACGTAGAAGTCGTAACAAGAAACCCGATAAATGCTGGGGATAATATTAAAAAGGTTGTACTAGTGGGAGACTCAGATATAGGCATGTCCAAGTCAATTCAATTATTCTACAAGAAAAGATACCCGGAACTAGAACAGCTAAAGGAGGACATTGAATTCCTGGAACTGTCGACGAGAGACAAAAAAAGAATGTTTTATCAACAAGAACGATAATAAAAATAAGATATGACGAAACGAAAGGAGACCTGTGGAAAAAGCTTACGCTGCTACTAGAAGAGACCCAAGATGAGGTAGGATCCATAGCACTACACAGCGTCGACTGCGTCACCGTCGAAATGCTGAAGAAAATGGCACAGTGGATATTTGCGCGAATAAAACGGCCAAAATCCATATTTACACCCCTCGAAGTGCCACGGCAGATAAAGGAGGGCAGACAAGCAGAGAAATACCTATGCCCTGATGGTGCAATGCAAAGAGGGGACCTATCGGGAACCCCTAAAAATATCCGGAGTGGTCTGAAAGACGTGCCTGCTGCAGAGGCCATACAGGGCATAAGGAGCACTAGAGAGGGCAAAATGCTGATAACCATCGAAAACAACGGGGAAAAATGCAAAAAACTATCCGAAGCCCTAGGAAAACTGGAAGGGAACATCACATGCAATGTTCTCGGGACACAACAGGTGCAAAGAAATACTCCATATAAGGGGAATGGATGCAGAGACATCAAGGGAGGAAGTGTCGAGAGCATTGACAGAGACTCTATGAGAGGAATTGAAGAGCACACCCAACATAGGAGAACTTCACCCTAGCCAAAATGATACCCTTGCAGTAACGGTAACGGTTGAGGAATTAACTTACGAAAAACTGTTGGAAAGAGGTAAGGAAAAAAAATTAAAATTGGATTAGCAAAATGCAGGGTGGAAAAAAGGATCCAACTGTTGCAATGTCCCAAATGCTGGGACTATAATCACAGAGCAGAAAACTGCAGAGGACCAGACCGCAGTAAGATGTGTAATGGATTGAGACTACTTCTTACTTAGAGTATCTTTATTCGAATGAATGTTATTCTACCTATAATTCAATGAACCCGAATTGGTGTTCTACATTAGTAAAATGCAAGATTGTCATATATTGTTGACTGATTGCTAACTTGACTAAATATACAATTCTATTCCAATTTCAATTGGGAAATCGAATATACAGGTTGTTTAGGCTTTACACCTTCCCTTCCTGAAGATGTCCGTTGCAACGGCCGTTTGCAACGACATCCTGAGAAGTTGTGAAATACAGCAATCGAACAAGAAATAAAATATAACACATACAACTCTGCTCAATCTAGAACCATTATCTACTATCTACCAAATTAATTAATTTATTTATAATAACCACCTTAAATCTAAAACTTTGTGAACACTTAATTAAAATCGTTAAAATAATTATTATTATTATTAAACAAGATTACAGAGTACTGATACATTAGAACTGAAAACAATATACAATTAGAAAACAATGAATATAATATATGTTTATCGTAAATAATAGGGTGGTTGCAACCGTTGGGTGAATAATAAAATAGTTAACAGGTATACCTCTTTACTGCGCAGGAAAATATTTCTTCATTCTATTTTTATGCATGGTAATATGCCTACCCTTGTCATCTTCAATTGTGCAGTTAACACCTTGTGTTCCTACTACTCTAAAGGGACCGTCAAACCATGAATCTAATTTCTTTCTATCTTCGTTTGACGTCAGCACGAGATCACCGGGTAGTAAACTTAAGTTGTTTGACGTTTGGTCTAGTTTTACTTTCCGCTCTTTCTTCACTCTGTCTAGGAAAACTTTTGTTCTATTCAAAGCAAATTGAAGTCTGTAACGAGTTTCTTGGTCAAAAGCATCAAGATTGTATACTGGATCTATACGAACTTCAGTGAACAATTCGGCATCTAAATTTGCTTTTCTTCCGAAGACTAGTTCAAAAGGAGTATAATTATGATAAGTACTTGGGGTAGTATTATAGCAGAATGCAAAATGTTTGGTCCAGATATCCCAGTCTGAAAATGTTTCGTTAGCATACATCCGGATAAACTCATTTAGGACACGATGATTTCTTTCACAACCACCTATAGTTTGGCTGTGGTATGCTGTTGAGGTTTTATGACTCGAATTTATCAATTTAATAATATTTGTGAATACTTCGTTCTTATATTCGGTACCCAGATCTGTTCTAACTTCCTTCATGGGACCGTATATGAGAACAAAGTCTTCTACTATTGCCCTTGCAACAGTTTTAGCCTCTTTGTTCGCAATTGGTATGATGATTACATATTTCGTCAGTTCGCATTGAATAGTTACTGCATAAGAATTTCCAATATCTGATTTTTGAAAAGGACCTATTGTATCGATGGATACAATATCGAAAGCTTTTTGAGGTGTGGGCGTCAAGACAAGTGATTCTACATGACCTTTACCCTTTTTATTGATTTGACACTTATGACACTCTCTTGTGTATTTAGCTACATCACGCGACATGCCTTTCCAGAAATAGTGAGATTTCAATTTTTTGAGCAGTCTTTTCTGTCCACTATGACCACCGTAAACAGGATTGTCGTGAAATTTTGTCATCAGTTGATACCTTTCTCCCTTATCTTTAATTACTCTTCGCGGGCTACATAGTACAATTGTAACATTTTTCAAAATATTTTGTCCTACTTCCTTAAATTCATTCACAGAGTACTGTGTAAATAGAACATCATTCAAATTCATTCTTAATTGACTCAATTTTCTGTCACCGGCGAAACGATTCAGCTCAGACAAAATTTGTGCTAACACAGGAATTTTGCCGTTAGTGATTGAAAACGAGGCGAGAGCGCTCTTCTTTCTGTTATGAATAATTGTTACTGTAATATGATCTCGCGACATTATAAATTGTGCTTGTGGTAATCTCAAAACATCGAAGTTATTCAATGCCTCTTGAACTCGACACTCGGGTAAAGTTTTCGAAGTATTTGAAATTGATGATGAAGCTTTAGTCTCCTTTTCATTATGATTCGACCTTGACATTGACCTAGTTGTTGCTAGTATCTGTGAGTTATCAGTATTCAATTTTTTCAGATCATCTATAGATATGCGTGATAATGCATCTGCGATCACGTTGTTTTCACCTTTAACATATTCAATCTCAAAATCATATTCTTCCAAATCCAATCTGATTCTTGTTAATTTTGAAGAGGGATCTTTCATTGAAAAGAGATGAACTAGTGGACGATGATCAGTTTTTACTAAAAATTTTTTTGTTCCGTATAGGTAACATCTAAAATGCTTTATTCCAAAATGAACTGCTGTTAATTCCTTGAGGATTGTGGGCTTATGACTTTCTCCCTTAGTGAATGTCTTCGAGGCGTATGCTATCGGAAGTTCATTACCATTGAAATTTTGACATAACACTGCTCCGCACGCAGTGTCGGAAGCATCTGTGATTAATATAAATTGCTTGAAGAAATCCGGATACTGCAAAAGTTTTGGACAAATCAATGCTTTTTTCAATTTTTCGAAAGAATTTTGACATTCTTCAGTCCAAATGAATTGATTTCGTTTTCTGGTGAGCATATTCAGAGGATAACATATTTCGGCAAAATTTGAGATAAATCTACGGTAGTAATTGCAAAAAGCAACAAATCTTTTGACCTCGTCGCTACTTTTTGGTATAGGGTATTTGTTTATAACTTCGAATTTTGATTCGTCCGGAAGAATTCCTTTATCTGTTATTTTATGACCTAAGAATGTTACTTCATTTTGGATAAAATTACACTTTGAAGGGTTTAGCTTGAGATTGAATTTTCTACATGTTTCGAATACTTTTCGCAAATTACTCAGATGATGTTGAATGGAGCATCCGATTACTATCAAATCATCCATATAAAGAAATGCTTTCTCAGGACTCAATCCGGCAAATGCAATAGACATCATTCTTTGGAAACTAGTTGGACTGACTGATAGGCCAAAAGGAAGTCTTGTAAAGCGGTATGATTGAGAATCCACACTGAATGACGTGATGTCTCTTGATTCCTCGTCTAAGGGAATTTGATGAAAACTACTCAAAAGGTCAATAACTGAAAAAACCTTGGAGCGACCAAGACTGTCAAGTACGTCCGAAATTCGTGGCAAGGGAAATTTCCATGCCACTAGTTTCTTATTTATACCTCTAAAATCTACCACTAACCGATATTTCTTACCAGAATTTGACTTTTTATCGACAAGCAGTAACGGGCTGTTGTAAACTGAAAAAGATGGTTCGATAATTTTGTTATCTAAGAGATTTTTGACCTGACGATTGATTTCATCTTTTTGGGAGATAGGCAGCCTATAGTTTTTTATATAAACTGGTGTATTATCTGTCATTTGGAGCTTTTGAGTATAAAAATTATTTGTCGATAGTATATCCGTTTTCAAACCAAAAATATCTGAAAATTCCGAACAAAGTGCAAGTACATCTTCCTTAGCATAATCTGGTATGTTTGTATTAAGTTCACTGATTAATTGTGATTCTCGGTCATTTTTCTCAATTTCTACATTGTAAATATAAAATTCATTTAAGTTTCTTGTTTCAATTTTAGAAGTATCGACTAGTGCATCATTTAATGTTGTGTTTACTATGCGGACAAGTGTATTGGATGGAGTTATTATGGTTCTTGCTACAAAAATTCCGGATGCAAGTTCCTTATTCAAGACTAACATATCTTCGGATATATTGCCCAAGCAGTTTATGTTTCTGACAACTTCGCATCGAGCTGGAATGAAAACTTGATTCTTGGTGGGACCATTCAAAATTGGTATAGTTATTTGGTATCCATCCATTCTGAGACTCATAGTCCAATTGCCGTAATCGATAGTAGCGTTATATTTTGTGAGAAAATCTCTACCTAAAATTCCATCCCCTGGTATCGGAAAGTCGTCATTGACTACGTGAAAAGTTTGTTTTAAATCGTATTCTTCGACTGAAATGAATGTTTCAACAACACCCAATGATTCGGTGAGCTCATCAGTAATTCCTCGAATGTTACTCGCTTTTGAATTATCTACGACTATGTTTGGCCGTATTCTACCTTTTTTGAAAATTGAAATATCAGCACCTGTATCGACAAAATACATATTTTCCACTCCTGTCATTTCGGTTTCAAGAATAACGATGTTTGAAAGGGACAAATTGATAGAGAAAACATTATCTAGTTTATTTAGTTGCTCTGATTTTCCCCCAATCGGACCCGTTGGGGGACCGATTGGTTTTCCGAATTATTGTCAATATTTTCAAGGAATCTAACTTCTCTAGCTGCGTTTCCATAACGCCTATTTCCTCTCGAGCCTCTACGTTGATTTTGATTACGCATGTTTTGTTCCGAGAAATTGTTAGTATTTTGACGGTTATTTTGATTATATCTGTTTCCAAAATTATGTCTATTGGGAAAACCTCGCCTACGCCGATACTGTCCAAAATAGAGTACATTATTGGAGGGCTGATTGTTCGCATAACTGACAAATTTTGCAAGGACTTCTTGCACCGATTTGAATGAACCAGCTTCAATGACTAATTTTGCTCTTTCGTTATTAGAATTCTGAGAAAGTGAGCGTACCGTGGCTTCCACAGAGTAATTTTCCGCGACTTCTCTGGGCACTCCTTCGCTGATATAGGTACGCGTTTTGTAGTTTTTCAGATAAAATTTCTATTTCGGAGGCATAAGAAGCAGGATCTTTATGATTTTGTCTACAATTTGAAAGTTTAGCTGATAATAAACGAGAACTTTCTCCTTTAATTCCGTTCCTCAACTTGGAAATTATAGCATCAATATTATCTTCTTCGGTGATCAAATCGCGAGCTTTGCCTGTTAACCTTGTCTTTATAAATGAAACTGCGTTATTTTGATTGTTTACACTAATATTTTTTAAAAGCTCTAATGAATCTAGAAATGATCGTAAATTTTCAATTTTGCCATCGAATTGAGTGGGAAGTAACCTACTTGCTAAACTGAAAAAATCGCTTGTTGTGGTGGTCATAATGTCTGAGTTTTTTTCTTCTATTTCCTCGTCGACAATTAATGGGTCAATTTGTACTAGGCATGAAGTTGGAACTTTTATTTTTACTCCCAGCACTTGAAATGAGCGTACTACTTTATCTCTAATATAAAGAAAAGAAGTTTTGCAATTATGCTTATCTACGTTGTCTAATGTATCCCAAGTATTTATCAAAATCTGCGTGAACTCATTGAATAAACTTACCAGATTGTCTTTAATATCATTTCTCGTTACCTCTGTTTTAGGGACTTCCTTCTTCAAAACTCTCTTGGCGGTATTTTTTAATGCAAATGTTACCTGCTCTATCCTTGAATTTAGCTCTTCATCTTTAGTTTTCATGAGTCTTCGACAATGGTAGGCAGATTACTTACAAGCTTACTCACTTATGACCAATATAATAAAAATAGTTATGATGGTTTTGCCATCCTTAGACCTTAAACACATAAAGTAGTTAACTAACTATAACATAATTAAAATATTTATAATCAAAGTCACTGAAAAATCACTTCAGATGGAACATAATGTTGAGTTTGCTCACAAACTTGTTGTTCTTAAATAGTTCACTCACATCTACCACTCTTGTCTATATTGCAGCAACAGAACCCAGGGATGCGTTGAGGTTTCTTCTGACTCGTCTCTCTATATTCTTCTTATGGGCTTTATATAATTTGAAAACAACGTCCAATACCAATATAGCCAGTATCAAGAAAAGGACAACCTTGACATCTTTGGTGATGTTATATTCACTCTCCTGTACGATGAAGTTTGAGTTCATGGCACCATTTTCGGAAACTTCTTGTTTCGTATCCTTCGAGTTGGAAGATCCCATTACAAATTCAGAAAATCAAACGATCTCAATATATGTAGTTGTTAACTTCTTAACATTTTTGGGCAGGATCTCAATATAATATGTAGTTGTTAACTTTTTAACATTTTTGGGCAGGATCTCAATATAATTATGTAGTTGTTAACTTTTCAACATTTTTGGGCAGGATCGCCATGTAATGGATTGAGACTACTTCTTACTTAGAGTATCTTTATTCGAATGAATGTTATTCTACCTATAATTCAATGAACCCGAGTTGGTGTTCTACATTAGTAAAATGCAAGATTGTCATATATTGTTGACTGATTGCTAACTTGACTAAATATACAATTCTATTCCAATTTCAATTGGGAAATCGAATATACAGGTTGTTTAGGCTTTACAGATGTGCTACAAATGCGGCCAGGAAGGCCACACATCAAAGAACTTCCAAAACGAACTATATTGCAGCCTATGCTGCGAAGATGGACACGCCTCAGGATCTGGAAAATGTCAGATTTTCAAAAAGGCTCTGATCCAGGAAAGAAAATTTCTGAGGAATAAGAAACCAGAGGGAACACCGGAAACGGAACAAGTGTGGAGGTTTATAATGTAGAGGTTCAATATTCTGTGATGAAATATTTTGTGACAGTCACAGAAAACATAATTATAAATTATAATGGTAGTCGACATTCAAAAATTATACATAGCAGTTGTTCAGATATAAAAAATATAGAACTGTCATAAATCTCTACAATTGCTTTTATTGAAGATACATTATACAAGAAGCAGCGGTTGAAGCAATGCAATGCTGATCCCCGGTATGACTGATGAATGCACGGAATTTTCTGTGGAAATTTTGGCTTTATAGACCGGAAATACCATAACTTATGTTTTTATTTATACACTTAAGTTATTTCATGGGCCTTTTACACCCGAGTGTTGTATTAAATTGGTTGTTTTTACTGAATTTTGAAACATATTTTATATCTACAACTGTTCTCAACCATGTACATATTGAATTATTATTTTATCTATATTTGCTGTTGTAATGTTCGGCTTTTAAGTATGTATGTGTGTTGTTTTTATAGAAAGAGTATTAGCTTTATTTACGCCCTATACATACAGGGTGAGTCTTTGACTTGTACATATATTTTGACTGTTGATTCCTCTCATCAAACGAAACACTTCTTTCCTATACCATTTTTCAAAATTCGGTTTCGTTTAAAAGATACAGGGTGTCGAAAATCCATGAAAAAAACGCTCTTCTGTTCATATCTTCGGAACCGTTATTTCGAATGAACTGAATTTTGGTGCAGTAGTAATTCCTATCACGATGCATATTATCAAATCAAAACTTATTCAATATTCCTCCCGGTATGAAAGTTACAGCGTAACCAACTTATAAATCCACACAAAAATACAATAGAACCACGCGAAAAAGAAGAATGTTTCCTATTTTCGAAAAAAGCAAAAGGTTTAGACAATAAAATTATTCCTAAGTTTTTTCAATAAAACGCGTCGTTCTCAAGTTATTCCTAATTAAATTTGACGAGAAAATCATAAATCTCGAGAATTATCTGAATACCTTACTGCATTCTAAAGATCACCGAATCGAAGATGTATCAATATTCTGTAATCGAATTGAATGTTAACAATGTTGCCGGAATTTTTATCAAATATTCATATTTGTCATATAAAATTTCAACATTTGCTTACTTTACCATCTATCAGTAGTGATTTGCTTCAAAGAGAGATCTTTTGACCTATGTGTTCTACTCATTTTCTTCGATATTGAAAGTTGGTACAATCTCAATCTCTGAATAAATTGACAATAGTGATATCTCGTCCTATAAAATATGTTTTGATGCACCTAGTTTATTCCATCAGTTCCGGGCTCTGGCAGAAATACATCATAATTTCTAGCTATTAATTTAACTACTCATCAAATTGGTATAATGATTCGTCAAATAAATCAAATCATAACCCATTCTAAGTGCATTCTAATTTCTAACCTCTAAACTAAACCAGAGAATCCAGAGATATCTCGTCATACGTTATGAAGCCGAACTACCACAGATATGTGAAGTATTGGCGATTCAAGTTCATCTCCCAAGACACCTTGCGGCAGAAACAGCATTAACGGGAGATTGGTAGGTTTTCAGGATATGTTAATAAAAGTTTTCATAGATTATAACATGAATTTTATTCATGAATATTTGGTGAAATATTAATATTACATACCTATATCTCTTGATAAAGAGTAAAACCTTATTATGCAATACAAAACACCTAAGTACACTTTCCTTCAGCTATCTGAATTCTTTTATAATCTCAACGCTACTCGTTCCTTCAATATTACATACCTATATCTCTTGATAAAGAGTAAAACCTTATTATGCAATACAAAACACCTAAGTACACTTTCCTTCAGCTATCTGAATTCTTTTATAATCTCAACGCTACTCGTTCCTTCAGACCCAAAGAGCCTTCCTACTATTTGGAGTTGCTTCCAAATATCGGAAATATTCGCTTATGCTCAGAAAAACACTCTTTTCACTTTCCATTTTATTCTTTCCCCGTAAATTACCTTATGTCAGAACTAATGTTTACAAATCTTACCCACTCCCGTATACACGTGTAGTAGAGGGCGTGCCTACCCCTGAATTGCGAATAAGAACAGAATAGTGGAAGTCGTTTGAGATGGGTCTTATGTTAAGGAAGGATCTATGGTCGGATTCATAGATATTTATTCAGTAATGTAATCAGAAAAATCAATTCCCTTAGTTTCAGGAATATTGCTGAAACTGGCAACAAAAACCAAGTTCTTTGACTGTTTCACTACAGTGATTTCCGGAAGATTTTATTGACATTGGTTTCATAGGTTAAAGCTTGATCGAAATTATAAATTGAATTGAAAACCACAATATACAATATAATTTTGGGATATCGAGGAGGATATGAACAAGTTTTTAGTGTTTACAAACTAATCTTCAAGAAAATCGAAGAATGAACTTATTCTGATGGGCTTTTCAATTGCCGATATAATCGGAGCAAACAAAGTGTTTTTGTTAGGAAATATCGTGTTTTTAACATTCTTATTCAAATAAGGTTAGTACTTGAGTTTCCCCAAATATATCAACTTAATTTTAATCGGGAAATATGAACTTTGCATTGGTTCCAGAGAATGTTTCCAGGCACTTACTAAGCCTAATTTTTTTTTCAAATGGTTATATCTCTTTAACAGAGCCGAATTCGGAAAAATGGAAAATGAATAAAAGGTTTCCTTTGGCCTCAAGAATCTACAGTTGAAATATATGTACAAGTCAAAGACTCACCCTGTATATTTATTATTTTATTTATTCAAATGTGGAGTACAACCGTTGGTATGGACAGTGTTTTTATTTAATTTATTCAGGTCGTTTTTGTGTGCGTCAAATCAGAGATGATCTCGGTACTTCAGTTGAATTTGGGAAGAGCATAAGCAGCTCATGACATTGCCTGGCAGGCTGCATTGGAAAATGAGGTGGATATAATGGTGATATCGGAACCAAATCAGCACATGTGCACTAAATATGGATGGATTACCGACAGGAGGAAAGACGTTGCTGTGGCTGTTGTGAACAAAGACATAGAGGCGGAGAAGGTACTATCCCAGGAAAACTATGCACGCTGCAAATGGCAGGCACTCACATTTTTGCTACATATATCTCCCCAAACATTCCACTAGAACGATTCAAGGAAAAAATAGACGACGTCCTCGAGGCCACACGAAAACAAAAGGGACGCGTGATGGTGATAGGAGATATAAACGCGAAATCTCCAATGTGAGGATCCAGGCAACCAGATCAAAGAGGTCAATATGTGGAAGAATGGCTGGCGCAGCTCTCTTGGGGAGCTGCAGATGATGGGAACCCGACATTCATACAAGGGAGGTCAGAGTCACACATAGACGTAACTCTGGCTTCTGAGAACACCTTACGGAGAATAGTGAACTGGAGGATCAGGAACGAGAACCCGTTTACTTATCACGGGCATATATATATGGAAATCCAGGGTCAGAGGAGAGGAAAAAGACCAGTTAGCCGAAAAATCTTTATGGACCGAAATAATTTCGCAGAGAAAGTTGGGGAGATAACATCGATGACGGCTGACCGAATATATGTTGACCTGGTCGAAGCATTCAGAACCGCAACACTGGCCTCTTAAGGCCAGGTTCCAAATAGAAGACCGTATTGGCGAAACTATCGAAGAAGCTCGAAAGAAATGCGTAAATGTCAGAAGAAGATATACGAGAGTAGGCCGAGCGAACACAGAGGAGAGAGCAAGACTAAAAATCGTGCTGAAAGAACATAAGAGACAACTGAAAAAACTCATATCGTCTGCCAAGGCGAGGCAATGGAAGAATCTATTGCAAAACCTGGAAGATGACATATGGGGACAGGCATACAAGATAGCGACGAGTCATCTAAGGGCACCAACTCTTCCATGTAAAATGACAGTCAAGCGAAGAAAAAAATTTTTGCACGACTTGTTTCCGGCAACAGAGGACAGGATCCATGTCAAATCAGGGTGTCGACAGTCCGCTCCATGCTTCACCGAAGAAGAACTGACAGAAGCAGCCGGAAGCATGAAAACTGGAAAGGCTCCGGGACCGGATGGACTCACAGTTGAGGCTCTGAGAATAGCGTGCGATCTCAGAGCTGAAATGATGGTTGAAATGTTTAATGACCTGCTAGAGCGAAGGATATTTCCTAAAGGATGGAAAAAGGCTAAGGTGATTTTGATCCCCAAGAAGGGAAAAGATATGGACCTGTCCTCTTCGTACAGACCACTGTGTTTGCTCGGCACTGTTGGCAAACTCTTCGAAAGACTAATCGTCAACAGGATCGATGAAGAACTGGAACGTAAGAGAGGTTTATCCGCCTACCAGCACGGCTTCATAAAAATGAAATCCACCATCACCGCGATGCAGGAAGTAATGTCATCTATTGAGAGCTCCAACAAAAGCTGGGTTGCGCTTTCGACGCTGGACATAAAAAATGCCTTCAATACGGCCAGTTGGTCAGAAATCATCGCACAGATGAGAGACCGCGAAATCAGCGAATACCTGATCGATATGGTGGAGGATTACTTCAGGAATCGCAGGATCGCGATGGGAGCAGCCACACTTGAGTGCAACATGGGCATCCCACAGGGGTCCGTTATGTGCCCAAGGCTGTGGGACGTACTCTATGATGGGGTTCTCGAGTTGCCATACGAGGAGGGTGTGACAGCGGTGGCATACGCTGACGACCTGATTCTCATAATCGAGGAGCAGGACGAAGTAAAACTAGGCAGGAAGGTCGAGAGGGCGGTCGGCTTAGCGGCGGACTGGATGAAAACGAAGAGAGGTGGCTGTCGAAAAGACTGAGTATATGGTAGTGAAGGGTGGAAGGAAGAGAGAGAGACTAATCAAGATAATGGGAAGAGAGATTACACCAAAAAGGAAGATAAAATACCTTGGAATGATCATAGATGCTGGTATGACCTTCTCAGCGCACGTCGGGTGCATGAGAGAGAAGGCAGAGGAGAAAACAGAAATCCTGTGGAAACTCCTACCGAACTTAGGTGACCCCTCTTACTACAAGAGGAGAGTGCTGTGCTCCATTATGCATTGCATAGCACCATGACATATGCGGCACCAATATGGAGGGGAGCGATGAAAAGGGAGAAACAGAAAGCCCAACTCATCTCCGTACAGAGATGGGGCTTGCTACGTGAAGCATCGGCCTACAGGACGGTGTCCTCTGCAGCGGTACAAGTCATCGCGAGGTGCCCACCTATCGACCTTATGATAGCCGAAAGTAGCATGCCTTACAAGATTGGCTCCAGGTTACCAGGCAACAGACGTATGGCCAGGAAGAAAACCCTAGATAAGTGGCAAAAAAGGTGGGGGACAACCACAGATGCACCTTGGACCAGAAGGCTCATCAAGGATCTGAGAAGTTGGGTGAACTGTGATCACAAGAAAACCGGATATTATTTCACGCAATTCCTGAGTGGACACGGATCTTTCGGCACGTACACAAAACGAATAGAAAAAACATCAACCGACATCTGCGAGACCTGTGAAAAAACAGACTCACCGGAACACATGATGTATGAGTGCGCGAGATGGACTGCCGAAAGAGAGCTAGCGAGTCATCGTTGTGGGGGCATACCCGATGTGGACTCCTTGATGGATGAGATGATGGACGATAAGTGGAAATGGAGTGCACTCCACTCTTATATAGTGGACGTCATGAAGATGAAGGAGGAAGAGGACAGAAGAAGGGAATCGGGATAGCGACAGCAAGCAGAAAGACCACACCGGGTCACCGCACGGGCGAACAGCATATTTCCAGGTGAGTACGATACTCGGGAAAATAGGAGGGTGGTTTAGTGAGGTGAGAGTCCCACACGAATCCGCAGCACATAACGAACATCTACTAGGCCAGCTGCGGAGAAGGCATTAGCTTCCCCCTACCTCAGGGCAAAAAAAAAGGTTAGGTTAGGTTAGGTTCCCGTACGAGGTCATCACCTTGTCGTGGTGTACGGGCTTAAGTAATTGGAAGGAATCCTAAAAATTAATTTTAGGAGAACTTCCAATGAAAACTAAGAATGACCAATATACATGGCAACTATGGCTTAACTGGCCCCTCGAACCTGAGGACGGATCGAGGTAGACCCAGTGAGCAACGTTAGTACCCCATGTAACCCAATCCCACTCCCAAAAATCCTCTCAGACAGTAAAGGTCTTAATTGACCAGGGTACACGGTGACTGCTTGGACGAGGAGTTACCATCAGTGTATCAAGACCCTCCGGGGATCTATACCTGTTGTTAATAGTTCCGTGAAATAAGCCAGGTGAAACTTCGGAACGATGGTCAGCTGCAGTCTCGCAGGTCCTCACAAAGTGAGACAGCGGTGGGACCTCATAGGGCGCGGGACGCTCCTCCTATCACCCAACAAGATACCGTGTAACATATCGGGTCATATAGTGCTTCCGAAATCCCCAGAACCCTTGCCCGTAACCTAGAGATGACACTGGACTAAGATTTCAATACCACGGTTTCCCAAAGATACCGTTATGAGAGTGAAATGAAGGAAGTTCTGTAGTCTGTGGATAAGTGAAGGTGCGCAGGAGTGCAAAAACAATAGAAAGTGGGGTTAAGAGAAACGTTTAGAAGGGCTTGTTTTTAAAAACTGGGCCTCTTTTGATTTTTGGTGTGCCGAAGATTTTCTACATTGATTCCCACGATAATAACAATCCATTTTAGTTCGACTAACTAAAATATACTGTAGGTAAGCCATCTTTAAATTCTGTATGTTTGTACTTGTTAACTGTATGTTTCTTCCCTTGATATAACTAGCGTACCATTCCAGATAACAGTTTAAACAATTATTTACACACCATTGCCATTTCTAAGTAATACATTTGTTTTTTTCAGCATATCGCCACTTTTCTAAAAATACCTATTCTTTGCTTCTAACTTTTAAATTCGACTGCACCCCTTTTCACTGCTGGATTCCATCCGTTTCACTCTCATTACTGGTTCACAACAGTGTTCCTTGGAAATGGAGTTCCTCTGCTAGGAATCCACCATTTTAGTATATTTTAAAGACGCTTCTTTGTTATCTGGTATGTAAACGATCTCCATTTAAATAACCATGTTTCATTTCACAGGATTTAATCTCATGTAAGCTTGTTTTATTTTATTATTGCATTTCTATTGAATATTGTGGAACTCTGCTCTGCTACCAACACTCGACACTATGGTATAGGCATTTAGAGTTGTTGCTTTTAGGATAATATTTTACGTACAATAATCACTGGTTTGGAGGCCTAGGATAAACTGTTTATATCATCTGTGCCAAGGAGAACATCTCCCACAACAGTGGCTTGAGACCTCCTCTGGGTGTTCTATAACGAACGTCCCAGTGAACCAAGCCTCGTCTTCGGGCCTCGGCGTACCCGATAAGCAAGGAAAGCTTTGAAGGTGCCATCGTTCATCAGTTAACAGGAAATATAAAGAGTTTATCGTCACTTCCAAACCAACGCGACTGCTATGATCTCACACATCACACTTAGAAGGAAGGATTCTCACCCTAGGAACTACAAGGATACTACTTATGAATTTCATTAATAATCAGGTGACACACTCTTTATGCCTATAACCTTTGGATAACTTTGGATGTATTGGATTCTGCTTATTACCTCAATTGTGCCAGTAATATCCTTAACGGAGTATAGGAAGCTCCATATTGTACATATCACCAGTGCTCGTCTTATTAATAATTGTTCTATGGATTGTAAACATATCATCTGTAATGCTAAAAGGGTTTTTTGCTTTCAAATCCAATGAGAAATTGGATTTGGTTCGTTTTTTATCCCTTCATATGGCTATAGTTCCTCGAACTATGGTGCTGGACGATTAAAGGCTCTTGTTCCATCTTTATGTCCAATCTTGTGTATTATTTATCTATTTTACCTCATTATTTCCCATCCTATATTTCACTAATCTGAGTTATTACGAATCTGAATTGCTACGACATAACATAGAGTTCTACCAATCTAGACGATCACATCACAAGCCAAAAATATAAGTACAAAACCCCCTTTAACGTGATTCTACCTTTAGCCAGCTCACCAGGGCAGGGTAGGGTTTGCCTTTTTCTCTTTTCAAATAATGTTTCCTAGGATTTACAAACTTGGAATGTTACAGTGGTTCCGTGACCTCGGATAACTCAAACGATTGTGAAATGTGGAAATATGAGGTTGAAATTTATTGTTATTAATATTCTCATTTCTGTTGTGTTTTTCAGTTTATCTGCCGTTTAATTTCTGTTCTAGAAATAGGTACCCATCGACCAACTGCCCACAGATACTTTGAAACTGTCTCTGTAGAATTCCAGAAGATATGTGATAATCCATGGTATTTGTAATATCTTCAATCTATATCCTTTTTCTACACGATCTCTCTGTGCATACTTTTCTTCGAAATAACAGGTGGAATTGACACAAAAAGGTACAGAGTGTTTATTTAATTTTAAATAATAAGCGAAAACGTTTTGAATTGATCTGAATATGGTTTCTCTTAGCATGTGCAGTTTTAGATTATGTATTTGGTGTTGGGATGGTTCGGACATAAGAAGTTGATTTGCAAATGGAGGACGTCTGACATTTGAGAGTCAGCTCTTTTATCTTGTTTCCATTATCGTAATGAAGCATTTTAGAGGTAGCGTTATGTAGATACAATAGGGGATCCTACGAAGCTTTTACAATTAGTGAAAAACCATTGAGAAGCTATATTCAATCAGGCATCCATTTTGTAGTAAGTAAACTTGTACCACTGATTCGTGTCATTCTACTTGGGATTTCTCAACTGAGCTGTTCAAGTAACAAATGAACTTCCCCCCAGAGCATTTTAGAGTCTGCTTACCCTTTTTGGATATAATCACAAAATAAGTATATAGGGGCGTTATTTCTTCAATCTGATTACTATGGGACTTTGTGATCCTAGGGGCGTTGTTTGTTTCGCCTTCTGAAACAATACCGGAATATAGGATTGGATCCTCAGCGAGCTGAGCGTCCCTGAAGGTTATGGTGTGATGAGTTTAATAATATGCAATATACTTTTTCTTGAACATATCTCCACACATTAACAGAGTTCACAAATACTGCTGTCGCATTTCTGTTTAGGTATATCGAAGATGGAATCTACTGACCAAGGATTTACGGAACTATCCACTGCCGCTGAGGTGCTAGTCCTGAGGGAGGAGTAAGACCACCAACGCCGGTGTATGAACGCCATCCTCCAGAGGTTGGACCAATTAGTTGCTGAAAGGACACTCGAAGCCCCAGCACCACCTACCGAACCCGCTGTGACGAGAACGACGATGTCTTCCCCGATCCTACACACTCGTGTGCCGACCCAAGTACCCAGAGACCCAGTCATCCCAACTACGGTGACCATGCCAGACCCTGGTCCCCCAGCCGAAGCCTGGCAACAAGCACTGACAGCCCTTGTTGGACGAAACCCACAGACAAAAATAGGTGAACCGCCTATCTTCAAGGACCCGGAGACTACCCAACCTGCTCGGTTCCTGCAGAACCTAGAAGGATATTTCGAACTAGCGAAGATCCCCTACAATGACCGACTACCTATGGAAGTAACCTCATTACACGGTCGAGCCGCTGAATGGAGGACTTTCCATGAAAAAGAGTGGAAAACTTACGACGATTTTCGCAAAACATTTCTTAAAACCTACTGGTCGGAGGACAAACAGTTCCGAACCAGACTACAGTTGGTGCAGCAGAGGTTCGATAACCGAGACGGTGCCACTTTTACATCCTTCTTCATACAACAGGTAAACCTATATGGCCTTTTCACACCCCCGCTAGAAGAGAGTACCATGCAGGCGGAAATATTGAAAGGTTACCCAGGAGAGGTCGAGGCCCGGTGGAATCTACTCCCAAACCCTACATTGGCTGAAACCGTCAATTTCCTTGAGAAGGAAGAAGACATTCTCAAGAGACAGATCGAGCGAAGAAAGAATTTGAAGAAGGCGTCAACGAGTCAAAGCAATCCTGCTCGCACTTTGGGAAACTATCCATACCCTAAACACAGACCGAATGGTAGACACCACCAAAACCCACATCGGTCGGAAAACTAAAGAGGGAAGACCACTTGGGGCAGGAACTTCCCAAATCACTAACCGGCGCTCAAGACCCCAAATCTATCAAGACTGTGCGGTTCGTACCTGAAGGAACGCCTTGTCACCGGTGCAGTAAATCCACCCCTGCCTGTTTATGCCCCTCGTTTGATTGGAAACTTAACCCAGTTATAAAACCAGGACCTCCGTTACCCATGAAAACCATCCACCGATTATATGGCAAAGGAACAAACCTTGCGAGGACCCAAGGAGCTTTACCCTTCCCATTGTGGCTAAGGCAGTCTCAACCACTCGTGGCTTTCCATCAAGACCCAATGTTGGACAAACGTGATGTGTGTGCGATGCGGGGTTCCTACGATACCCTACGTCATGTGATAGTGTCGTGCTTCGGACAAACATTACTAGCCCTTCTCGACTCAGGGTGTGAACTATCATGTGTCAATGCGGACCACATCTCCTCGTTGTCACATCCTACGTTATTGGTGCTACCAGTAAATAACACTTTCCTCAGGGGAGCTCTGGGAAACAGAAGTGATCGGATTAAACAACAAGTGTGGCTCACATTCACTATTCCTCCATCAACCATACAATATGAACACGCTTTCCTGGTGCTACCCAAACTTGTACGGCCTGTCATTTTGGGAAGTGACTGGCTAGCCGCTGTACAGGGAACCTTGGACTTCCGAGACCACAGACTACGAATATCCGACGGTCAAGGGGCGTCAGTTATCCCATTTCAGAGAAAGGTCACTGAACAGGCGACTGCTGGAGGAGAACCCGAAGAACCAGTACCTGTGAGCGTCCTACAGGATATTGGCACTGGAGTCCCACGGATAAACCTACCCGAACACATGGCTACCAATGAGGAACTTCGAGGAAAAGTGACCACACTAAACTGCATAGACGCAAGCCAAAAGGGTGTTTTCCTTAATCTTCTAATGGAGTTTCGTCATATTTTTAACAAATACCCGGGACTTACGCCTCTGTACCGTCACAAGATTCAGCTGCATGACGAAGAGCCATTTCTACGACGTCCATACCCTATTCCCTTTGCTAAGAGACCAGCGGTGGAACAAGTACTTCAAGAAATGTTGAGTCTGGGGGTTATCAAAAGGGAACCATCCCCTTATGTCAGCCCAATGACGGTTGTCACCAAGAAAGACGGATCCGTGAGACTCTGCCTGGATGCTAGGTGGATAAATGCAAAGATGGTAGCGGACAATGAAGTACCAACCCCACCGGAAGAGATTTTCCAAAGCTTCAACGAATGCCGATAGATATCCACACTGGACCTGAGAGCGTCTTACTGGCAGATACCCTTACATCCCGACAGCACAAAGTACACGGCCTTCATCTACGACGGACGTACTTACACGTACCAGATACTTCCATTTGGCCTCAAGACAGCCGTAGCCAGCTTTTCGAGGGCAATGGATGTGATCCTGGGACCAGAGGTTTGCACGTTCACACATAAGTACATTGACGATCTTATAGTTGTCTCGCAGACTTTTGAACAGCATATGGATTACCTACGACGGATATTCCTACGGATTTCAGAGGCCAATATGACATTGAACCTGGAGAAAACAGAATTCTGCAGGGAAGAGGTACGATTCCTAGGCCACATCCTTACCTCTACCGGAGTTCGAGCAGATCCTGAGAAAACAACAGCCATCCAAGAGTTCCCAACCCCAAGAAATCTGAAGCAGCTACGTGCTTTTCTGGGTCTGTGCAACTACTACCGTAGGTTTGCACACCAATACAGCTCTGTCATGAGTCCCCTCTCACGACTACTACAGAAGAAGGTACCCTGGAGATGGACCAATGTCGAAGAGGAAGTTTTTAATAGAGTAAAAGGACTGTTCATCAAAACTGTCATGCTGGGATTTCCAAATTTCCAGAAGCCTTTCCACCTACAATGTGACAGTTCTGGTGTGGCCGTGGCAGCTGAATTATACCAAATGGATTCACAGGGAGAACATCTAGTCCTAGGATTTGCCAGCCGTATGTTGAGAGGACCTGAACTGTTTTATACAGTCACCGAGAAGGAACTTCTTGCCATCATTTTCGGTTTAAGGAAATATCATACCATCATCCTCGGGAACAAGTTGGTCATAAAAACCGACCATCATGCACTGAAATTCCTAAAACAGTGCAGATTACTCAGTGAAAGATTGACTAGATGGTCTGTATACTTGAATGAATTCGATTACGAAGTTGAGCATGTTCCTGGTAAGGAAAATGTCGTCGCAGACACCCTCTCAAGGTACCACCCAAGGGCACTACCCGCATGTCGCAACGAGGGCCCCTTAATTGCTGAATTGCTAGAGTCTCACAACCCAAAAGTTGATAGGATCAGAAAAGTGTTAGTTAACGAACACCAGCTCAACTTTTTCGAGGTGGAAGAGGGTGAGACCCTTCGAGAGATGCTGGAACATATTGACCAAGGCCAAGAACGATGTACTTTTTGGGGGCCAATATATGCTCACCTGGCAGGGAACCCTAGCGTCCTATCAGGAGCCCAACAACGGTACCTAACACAATGCCAACTGAACGGATAGGCTAAGTTGCTGTATCAACCTGAAATAGGACAACACCCACGATTAATCATCCCGGAAAAATCGGTGACCATTTTGATAAAGACCTATCACGAGCTGTATGGCCATTATGGGGTTGATAAATTGCACTTGATACTACGCGAGTGTGTATTCTTCCGCAAGATGCGCAAACAAATCCACAGGACCATCAGAACTTGCGACAGATGTCAGCGGAGTAAGTTCCCAAACCATTACCTACAAGGAGCAAGACACCCAATCTGCCATGACAACCCGGGGGAATTGGTTTGTGTATATTTCTATGGACCCTTACCTGTGAGTCGAGGCCGAGTGTCGTATGTATTCGTTGTGGTCGACAATTTCTCGAAATACGTCAAACTCTACCCCCTGCGAAGAGCCCAAGCAAAAGCCGCAGCCCTATGTCTGACACAGGATTATCAAAACTACGTGCCAATTAAGAAGGTGCTCTCGGATCATGGGTCACAATTCACAGCAAACTTGTGGAAAAAGATTCTGACTGAGAATCGAATAGCATTTTCGTACTCTTCCATCAGACACCCAGATCCAAACCCGTGTGAAAGGATCATGAAGGAATTAGGACGGATATTCAGATCCTATTGTTATGCATCACATGTCGGCTGGGCCTTACTCATTCCAACTATTGAAAGGCTTTTCAATAATACCCCACACCTGACTACCGGCCTGTCACCATGCCAGATTCTGTTTGGCCAAGCCGAAACTCACCCTTTGGACAGGATGATCCAGGCTCACCTACCCCCCAGCCCGAACAGAACGATCGAGGAATATCGTGACATTGCCAGGCGAAACCTACATTTTCAAGCTGAGCGAAGGGCACGACAACTTCCCACAGGAGACCACTTACAGATTGGAGATTGGGTGTTGCTGCGGGAACAACCGATCTCCGATGCGGCCAAGAAGACAACCTCGAAATTCTACCCCCTATACTCAGGACCCTACTTCATCGATGATTGCCCACATCCCAACGTATATCGACTGGTTGACATCGACGACAGACGAGTGATTGACCGGTATAACATAGCCAACCTTGAGTTCTACCACCGCAGCCACCTATGAGGCTCTACGTCTTCGGAAACCCTGCTTGAACCCATGTTAAATTGGTTGTTAAAGTCTGTTCTTACTTCAGATACTTCACTCGAACGGACTTTAAAGGGGCGACTGTAACATATCGGGTCATATAGTGCTTCCGAAATCCCCAGAACCCTTGCCCGTAACCTAGAGACGACACTGGACTAAGATTTCAATACCACGGTTTCCCAAAGATACCGTTATGAGAGTGAAATGAAGGAAGTTCTGTAGTCTGTGGATAAGTGAAGGTGCGCAGGAGTGCAAAAACAATAGAAAGTGGGGTTAAGGGAAACGTTTAGAAGGGCTTGTTTTTAAAAACTGGGCCTCTTTTGATTTTTGGTGTGCCGAAGATATTCTACATTGATTCCCACGATAATAACAATCCATTTTAGTTCGACTAACTAAAATATACTGTAGGTAAGCCATCTTTAAATTCTGTATATTTGTACTTGTTAACTGTATGTTTCTTCCCTTGATATAACTAGCGTACCATTCCAGATAACAGTTTAAACAATTATTTACACACCATTGCCATTTCTAAGTAATACATTTGTTTTTTTCAGCATATCGCCACCTTTCTAAAAATACCTATTCTTTGCTTCTAACTTTTAAATTCGACTGCACCCCTTTTCACTGCTGGATTCCATCCGTTTCACTCTCATTACTGGTTCACAACAGTGTTCCTTGGAAATGGAGTTCCTCTGCTAGGAATCCACCATTTTAGTATATTTTAAAGACGCTTCTTTGTTATCTGGTATGTAAACGATCTCCATTTAAATAACCATGTTTCATTTCACAGGATTTAATCTCATGTAAGCTTGTTCTATTTTATTATTGCATTTCTATTGAATATTGTGGAACTCTGCTCTGCTACCAACACTCGACACTATGGTATAGGCATTTAGAGTTGTTGCTTTTAGGATAATATTTTACGTACAATAATCACTGGTTTGGAGGCCTAGGATAAACTGTTTATATCATCTGTGCCAAGGAGAACATCTCCCACAACAGTGGCTTGAGACCTCCTCTGGGTGTTCTATAACGAACGTCCCAGTGAACCAAGCCTAGTCTTCGGGCGATAAGCAAGGAAAGCTTTGAAGGTGCCATCGTTCATCAGTTAACAGGAAATATAAAGAGTTTATCGTCACTTCCAAACCAACGCGACTGCTATGATCTCACACATCACACTTAGAAGGAAGGATTCTCACACTAGGAACTACAAGGATACTACTTATGAATTTCATTAATAATCAGGTGACACACTCTTTATGCCTATAACCCTTGGATAACTTTGGATGTATTGGATTCTGCTTATTACCTCAATTGTGCCAGTAATATCCTTAACGGAGTATAGGAAGCTCCATATTGTACATATCACCAGTGCTCGTCTTATTAATAATTGTTCTATGGATTGTAAACATATCATCTGTAATGCTAAAAGGGTTTTTTGCTTTCAAATCCAATGAGAAATTGGATTTGGTTCGTTTTTTATCTCTTCATATGGCTATAGTTCCTCGAACTATGGTGCTGGACGATTAAAGGCTCTTGTTCCATCTTTATGTCCAATCTTGTGTATTATTTATCTATTTTACCTCATTATTTCCCATCGTATATTTCACTAATCTGAGTTATTACGAATCTGAATTGCTACGACATAACATAGAGTTCTACCAATCTAGACGATCACATCACAAGCCAAAAATATAAGTATAAAACCCCCTTTAACGTAATTCTACCTTTAGCCAGCTCACCAGGGCAGGGTAGGGTTTGCCTTTTTCTTTTTTCAAATAATATTTCCTAGGATTTACAAACTTGGAATGTTACAACCGGTCGGCTCGAATGCGCGTACTGTCGAATTCCAATCGCATTGGAGACCCAGTAGTGTCCACGAAACAAGGTGTGATAGTAGTAGTCGGTGTCCTCCGGCTCTGCTATCGCGCCGAGGAGGAGGTTTTAGTTGGGTTAGAGTCCCACACGAATCCCAGCATTGAACCGCCCGCTGCGGAGAAGGCATGATGCTTTCCTCCTTCCTCAGGGCACAAAAAAAAAGGTTAGGTTAGGTTCCCATACGAGGTCATCACCTTGTCGTGGTGTATGGGCTAAAGTAATTGGAAGGAATCCTAAAAATCAATTTTGGGAGGACTTCCAATGAAAACTAAGAATGACCAAGACTTGGCAACTATGGCTTAACTGGCCCCTCGAACCTGACGATGGATCGAGGTAGACCCAGTGAGCAACGTAAGTACCCCAGGTAACCCCATCCCACTCCCAAAAATCCTCTCAGACAGTAAAGGTCTTAATTGACCAGGGTACACGGTGACTGCTTGGACGAGGAGTTACCATCAGTGTATCAAGACCCTCCGGGGATCTATACCTGTTGTTAATAGTTCCGTGAAATAAGCCAGGTGAAACTTCGGAACGATGGTCAGCTGCAGTCTCGCAGGTCCTCACAATGTGCGACAGCGGTGGGTAGTGTTCACGCCAAGTGAACGGTTCAGAAACTTTTCTGAATTTTCATAGTTCATTTCCTTCTAAATTAATTTAATTTCTCCGTACTTGGGGAGATCCCATATGTAGTGTAGGCGCCAGAAGAGTCAGGATGTGGAGCGCATATGTCGCATGTTTTCATTCATTTTTCACCAGTTCATTGATTGCCTTAATCGTGAATACAATATCTGCTACCGCTAATTTAAATTTCTTCTGTTTCCTTTCGTGAATCTAGAAAAGTTCAGTTTTTCTTGTGATTCACAATTTTAGTGATTTCGAGTTATTCGAATTACATTCATTCAAGAACATTCGTTTGTGCGAATTTGGTTCGAAAAGTACTGTTACCAGTGGCGTGGTTATTATTTGGCCACAAGGATAAGTGTTCCTACTTTGACATTTTTAGCAACGGATTTTAACGTCATAAGCTTCATTCCATGTTCGTTTGTCGAGCTCGATCACTCTGTTCATGGAAATAGGAGTAACCGACGAGATCTGGTTGGCCGTTTTGCTGAAATAGGTAAGACCTTGCAATTGTTAATTTGGGTGCATTTATCCTTTCATTTGTGTTGGGTTTCAATAACTATTCATAAATATATACAGTCCATTAGCTCTCTTATTTTTCTATTCAAAAACTTGGTAAAATTCTCATTAAATAAAATTGAACCGCACTTCAGTTCTTTAACTGAAACTCTACCCAACACGTTTTGGTCCTTCGGGCCGGATATCAAGCTCAATCTCAAGCTCATTTCCTCAAAATTTGAAAGTTTCAGTCAAAAATTCAAAAATCTTGGTTTTATAGCGGCCATTTTATATTCAGATATACGACGATCGTCGCAATCTGGCAACATCGTTCCACAGCTGACGGGTCGCATACATCGAGATATTCAATTTCATTCCTTTTGTTATGTTTGTTTAATAATATTCTGTGATTGTTATGTTGACAATTATTGATGTTCTAACCTAGAGGAAGAAGGACGGATGTCATTCACTGTTGAGAATTACATATGTGTACATTACGATTACGTTACGATAAATAAAAGGGGTTATAAACAAGTGTGCTTCTATTCCTATAAAAATACCTATAAATAATTAAATATACAAAATTCATTACAATATACATTTCAAAGTGCTACCGAACCAATAATTGGCGACGAGGATTCTTTAGGATTAAAAATCTGAGGCAAGATCTTCACGTGCGGGTAGGCAATTTATTCAATTGGAAAAAATGGCAAATATTCAAACGTCATTCAATATAGAACCATTCAACCCAAATTGCCAAAAATATAGTCGTTGGTATCAAAGACTTACAACTGCATTCAACATCTTCGATATCGAAGACGATACAGCAAAAAAGCAATACGTACTACATTATGTTGGAGCTGAAGTGTACGACAAACTGTGCGACCATTTTACTCCACTTAATCCAGAAGCTCGTACATTATTAGAACTGAATGAAGCCCTCAAACTAATGTTTGAGCCCACACAATTGGAGATTTCAGAAATATTTAAGTTCAATAAAAGGTACCAATTAGAGGGAGAATCTGTTAGGGAATACGAACTTCAGTTGAAGAAATTATCAGCGAATTGCAACTTTGGACAGTACTTGAATAAAGCAATCAGAAATCAATTCGTCTGTGGACTAAGGAATACTAGAATACAAAGTCATCTGTTGGAAATCAGGGACCTTACACTCAGCAAGGCCGTGGAAATTGCCATCACAATGGAAACTTCAATTCGAGATGCTGAACTACTACATACACCGAACAAATCATTCGTTCAAGCAGTCCATCCAACAAGAAAGTATCCAATTGGGAAGAAAACCAATCAGTCTTCATCTACACATCAGGGTAGAACTACAGGCTTTACAAAAAAGCAGATAAGTACCGATAAATCCAATTTAACAAATACATGTTGCTTCAGGTGTGGTTCAAAAAATCATTGGGCCAACCATTGTAAAGCAAAACACCTTCAGTGTGAATCATGTAAGAGAAAAGGTCACGTTGCTTCTGTTTGCAAAACTGCACATGTAAATGTAGTTGATGATTTATCTTATATTAATACAAGAAAATTTACAATTAATCTAAATGTTAATGATAGATTCATTAAGTTCGAAATTGATACAGGAGCCGGTGTTACAATAATTGGTAAAACCCTCTTTCAAAAATTATTTCCTGTCCTTGAAATAATTCCAAGTGATTTAAATTTATATACATATTGTTCAAATAAAATTAAAGTTTTCGGTTATGCATGGGTTAAAGTTACATTCGAAAATACTTTATTTGAAATGAAAATCTATATAGTAGATACCAATAAGGAACCATTGTTAGGTAGAGAGTGGATTAGATCCTTAAACATACTTACATCTAACACACAAAGTATCAATCTATTAAATGTTAATTCCAAGGTAGATAAATTATGTAAAATTTACAGTTCCCTATTTGATGATAAAATAGGCAAAATTGAAAGATTTCAGGCTAGACTTCATACAAAGAATGATATTTCTCCGGTTTTTGTTAAGTCTAGACCTCTTCCGTTTTCAACTAAAAATAAAGTTGAACAGGAAATAGACAACTTGGTACAAAATGGGGTTCTTGAAAAAGTAAACACATCACAATGGGCAACGCCTATAGTACCTGTTATCAAATCGAATGGAAAAATAAGAATATGCGGAGATTACAAAATTTCTGCAAATAAGTTACTTTTGGTGGACGAACATCCTTTACCTACCATAAATGAATTATTTGCAACCATGTCTAAGGGTGAAAAGTTCACAAAACTCGATATTCAAAGCGCCTATTTAAATTTGGAAATTCATCCAGATGATAGAGAAATCCTTACATTAAATACTAGTAAAGGCTTGTACAGACCAACACGTTTAATGTATGGTATTTCTTCAGGTCCTGCCATTTGGCAGAGGTACATTGAGACACTTCTGCAGGGCATTCCAGGTGTCAGTGTTTTTTTCGATGACATAAAAATTTCAGCCCCTAATGATGATGAACATTTGAATATTCTTAAATTGGTATTTGATAGACTTGAAAACGCTAATTTAAAATTAAATCTTTCAAAGTGTAAATTTCTCGCGGACAAAATCGAATATTGTGGTTACGAAATTGATAAGAATGGTGTTCATAAATCCGAATCCAAAATTCAAGCAATACAAAACATGCCCACTCCTAAGAATAAAACTGAACTTAAAAGTTTCATAGGATTAGTTCTTTATTATGGTCGATTTTTGGAAGATATTAGTACAAAATTACACCTATTGTATCAATTATTAAAAAAAGACTCAAAATGGAATTGGAACAGAAAATGTATAGAAGCCTTTGATAACATAAAACAGGAGATATCTTCTGACTTAGTTCTTGCTCATTTTAATTCAAATATACCCATCATTCTTGCTACAGATGCTTCTCCTTTTGCAGTTTCAGCAGTCCTTTCTCATAGATATCCAGATGGATCGGAAAGACCCATAAGTTTTTCATCCAAGATTCTAAATGACACTCAACGTAGGTACAGTCAGATTTCAAAGGAAGCTTATGCGATTGTTTATGGAGTTTCTAAGTACTACCAATACTTATATGGTACTAAGTTCACATTAATTACAGATTCAAAACCACTTATTAGTATATTTTCGCCAGATAAAGGATTACCGATACTTACAATGTCTAGAATGCAGCACTATGCAATATTTTTACAAGCTTTCAACGATTAAGTTGAGTACAGAAATACAAAAGTACATACAAATGCGGATTCTTTATCACGTTTACCAGTGTCAGATAATTTTGACCTGGCTACTGCTGATAAATTTGGACTCGAAATAAATTTTTTACAAGATTCATACCACGAATCTCAGTTAATAGAAAATTTACCTGTTACTGCAAAAAACATTAGTACAGATACAACAAACGATCAATCAGTTCGAAGATTATTGCAATATTTAGAAACTGGGATAATAATATCCAACAAAGATAGTTTTGGTATACCCCTACATGAATTTGATTTAGTAAATGGTTGTATTACAAGAGGTCAAAGAATTTTCATTCCTACAAGGCTCAGAAAATTTATTTTAAATGAATTACATTCTTGCCATAGTGGTATTGTAAAAATGAAGGCATTAGCAAGGCAGTATTGCTGGTGGCCTGGAGTAGATCGGGACATTGAAAATATTTCAAAAAATTGTTATAATTGCAATTTGAACAAAAATCAGGAGAAACAAATTACCCATCTTTGGGAAGAATCTGAATATCCCTTTCAGAGAGTACATATAGACCATGCTGGACCTATGTTCAATAATGTTTATTTGTTATCGATCGTAGATAGTTTTTCTAAATGGCCAGAGATTCATGTAGTAAAAGACCTCACATCTAAAACTACAATTGGTATTTGTAGGAAAGTATTTGCACAATTTGGCATACCTGAGGTTATTTGTTCAGATAATCACAGTTGTTTCAGTTCTCATGAATTCAAAAACTTTATTCGTTCAAACGGAATTTTTCACAAACACAGTGCTCCTTATTTTCCACCAACGAATGGACAAGTTGAACGTTACGTTCAAACAATTAAAAAAGCCATTAAGTGTATGAATTGTGATGCAGCAAATTTAGAATATCCTATACAAAATTTTCTGTTACAGTATAGGAAAACCCCACACTCAAGTACCAATTTGTCTCCTTCTAAGTTGATGTTCAATAGGGAAATTCGTTCACGTCTAGATTTAATAAAGCCAAATTTAGGTAAAACTACTGATTCTGGTATAAAACCTGTAAATTGTCGAGATTTAGAGTTGAATACTCGTGTTTCTGTTAGAAATTATATAGGTAAAAATAAATGGGATTTTGGCACTATAATGAAAAAATTTGGAAAGTTACATTATTTGATCAAATTAGATAATGGTAAAGAATGTAAACGTCATAGAAGTCAAATCACCAAAATTGGGGATGATACACCCTCACAAATTGAAATTCCTTTACATCCTAGAGTAGTTAGTTCATACAATTCTGATAAACCATATGAAAGTGAAACTAATACTTCTGAAAGATAGATATGGAGATTATGTATCACATTGAAATTTATTGCATTATAAATCAATTACATAATTTTGAAGATTATTGTATTATATTAGAAATTGTAATTTTATATAAATTGTACAGCCTAGAAATTGTATAGATTTAGTGAGGGGAGAAACTGTTATGTTTGTTTAATAATATTCTGTGATTGTTATGTTGACAATTATTGATGTTCTAACCTAGAGGAAGAAGGACGGATGTCATTCACTGTTGAGAATTACATATGTGTACATTACGATTACGTTACGATAAATAAAAGGGGTTATAAACAAGTGTGCTTCTATTCCTATAAAAATACCTATAAATAATTAAATATACAAAATTCATTACAATATACATTTTAAAGTGCTACCGAACCAATACCTTTTCAGTTCATTTTTTGCTGTTTGTATCTGTTTCTTATTAAATTTCTTTATAACAATGCCACCGAAGACAGATACAGGCAATAAAACATTGGATAAGTTGGTTGACAAACGGGCCAACATATTTTCTACCATCACCGGAATCTGGCACAGAGTAAAAGATTATGATGGTACGAAACTTTTCGAATTACAAGCATACCGAGAAAAGATTTCTAGTTATGAATCTAAATTTGAAAATATACAGGAGGAAATAATGGAGTTGAATTGCGAATTATTATCGGAAGATCGTATAGAGACGGCCAAGTCAGAATTGGCGTTTGCTGAAGTGATTGCACGCATTACTGGGCTTTTTCTGTCTCTGAAACGACAGGAAGCTTTGTCGACACCTGCGTCGAGTTCGCAAGCTCCGAGTTCAAATGAATCCATTTTGCTGCCGAAAATTAATATTCGCCCCTTTTCTGGCGAAAGCGCTGAGTGGCCTGAGTTTTTCCAGCTATTCAATTCTTCGGTTCATGAAAACAATAGTTTGACAACCTTACAAAAGTTTCAACTGTTGAAATCTTGTCTGAGAAATGATGCTCTTGCGGTCATATCGGGGTTACAATTGTCAATTGAAAATTATGAGTTGGCCTATCAAGCTTTAAAATCGCGCTTTCAGAATCCTCGTATGTTGGCTACAATGTATTTGAACGAAATTCTTAATTTCAAAGCGTCGAATAATAATTCGGTCTCGCATTTGAAGGAATTTTTAAACTGTCACCAAAATTCTGTCAATGCAATAAAAGCGCTGAATATAAAGGACTTATCAGATTTCCTTCTGTTCTCCATAACATTGCGTAATGTTGACCCTTACACGAGAAAAGCGTTTGAAGGTCAATTAAAATCATCCGAGATTCCCGCATATAGCACCTTGATTGAGTTCGTAACGCAACAGCTAACGGCTCAGGAATTCTACGAACAAAGTCCTTCCAGATCTGCATCCAAATCAACCCCATTCGATTCATCGCATTCAAATAAAAATCAAACAAAAAATGTTTTACTCGCAAATTCTGCATCCACCTCTCAAAGCTCCAGTGATTCACGTAGCTTCCCGAATTCAAGAAGGTTTCGTTGTCCGAAATGCTCTGATTCGCATCCATTATTCGCCTGTGCTTCCTATATGAATTTGTCAAGACAAGACAAATTCGAATTTTTGAAAAATTCCAAGCGCTGTTTCAACTGCCTTGGTCTACATAATTTCAAAGATTGCGCTTCCAAAAATTCGTGTCGATTGTGTAAATCAAATCGTCATCACACCAGTCTCCATCCCGATAACGAATCTTCATCTAATAACGGATCTGCCAATCAGTCCAATGTACCATCTCGGATTCCAGGTAAAACAAATCATGTTGAAAATCAGCCTTCAACTGCTCATTCCATTTCTTCAAATGATGTTATTAATTCCTATCACATCAATAGAAAATCGGCCTCAGTAAATCAAGTACTTCTTGGCACTGTTCAAGCGAGAATAGAATCCGCTGACGGTTCAATGATATCTGTAAGAGCAGTTTTAGACCCTGGATCCCAGATTTCAGCCATTAGTCAACCCCTAGTCGAAAGATTAGGTTTGAAAATTGATCCTGTCAATATATCTATTTCTGGCATTGGTCAATCAAATGCAAGACCGTTAGGTTTAGTAGAATGCCGGATGTATCCTAGGTTGGGATCACAGTTCTTACAGGTGGATGCCATTGTATTGCCGGAAATAACAAATAATATTCCTTCTGCTCCCTTATCACCGGAAATATTCAAACATTTTCAGCATTTAAATTTGGCTGATGAAAAATTTCACATTTCTCAACCAATTGATGTACTCTTGGGCGCTGATACTTATTCGCTGGTTTTCGATCGCGATGGTCGAATTTCGCCTCCTATTCATCCCACAGCCGTTAACACATTTTTCGGTTGGACTATCATAGGTCCTATAAAGGAATCCTATTCTTCTTTCAAATCGGTTCTTTTCGCCCAATCTGCCCTCAATGATCAGCTACAGAAATTTTGGTCATTGGAAGAGGTTCCAGATACCTTTGTTAAGGATCCTATAGATGATTATGTCGAAAAACATTTCCTATCCACTCATTCTCGTGATGGAAATGGCCGATACATAGTTTCCCTACCTTTCAAATTAGAGAATACGTCTCCGAATCTCTCTTATAATTCAAATAGGTCATTCAAATCGTATTTATCCCTAGAGAAGCGATTAATGAGAGATGTTGAATCTTATGATACTTATAAAAATTTCATGTTCGAGTATCTAAAATTAAATCATATGTCACCTGCTAACACCTCTAATAAATACGTGATACCACATCACGTCGTTCGTAAAGAGTCAAGTTCGACAACAAAACTTCGAGTTGTTTTTAACGCTTCCGATATAGATATGTCCGGTTCATCATTAAATGACAGACTGTTAGGTGGTCCTAAACTTCAAAAGGACATTCGCATAATTTTACTTTCGTTTAGAATGTACCCTATAGCAATTTGTGCCGATATCGAGAAAATGTACAGGCAGATTCTAGTGTGTCCGGCCGATCGCAGATATCAACATATCTATTGGCGTTCATCTCCTAATGAACCTGTTACCGAATTTGAATTGAATACGGTCACTTATGGTTTGAAACCTTCGGCATTTTTAGCTATTCGAGTTCTAAATCAGCTTGTTTTTGATGAGGGTAAAACTCACCCTGAGGCATCGCAGGTTATCCTCAATGATATATATGTCGATAACATTATTACCGGTGCATTCGATATTCAACAGGCGGTGACATTGCGTGATGAACTTCGTGAATTGCTCAACAAGGGCGGTTTTTCATTAAAAAAGTGGTCTAGTAATTGTCCTAATATCTTGAATGATTTGCCATCAGACCACATTGAATCACAATTAAATTTCGACGACGATTCAACGGGAATTAAGATTTTGGGTTTAACTTGGATTCCAAAAATAGATTCATTCGGTTTCAATGTGAAGGAATTCACTGAAAAGTCAAGTAAACGATCCATTCTTTCATATACAGCCCGTATTTTTGATCCAGTTGGGTTTTTGGCTCCCATTGTAGTTTTAATGAAACTATTAATGCCGAAATTGTGGTCGGAAAAATTGAGTTGGGATGAACCTTTGAGTGCTTCCTACTCGGACGAATGGTCGAAAATCGTCGGTGATATTCGAGCACTTTCAATGCTCAAGATTCCTCGCTCTGTCGTTTCTTCACCTGATTGTCACATCATATTGGCAGGTTTCTGTGACGCATCTGAGAAGGCATACGCAGCCTCTGTTTATCTTTCCGTTACAGTTGAAAATCGCATTTCATCGCACTTGTGGGCCGCTAAATCAAAGGTAGCTCCATTGAAAACACTTTCGGTTCCTCGATTGGAACTATCTGCTGCGGTTTTGTTGGCGTAATTGGTCAGAATGATTCTGGACAATAAATTTCCCCTTAGAATATCTGAAGTTCGTCTGTTTTCAGATTCTCAAATTGTGCTGTCATGGTTGACAACACCCCCTCATCGCCTCAAAACGTTTGTTGCCAATCGTGTAGTCGCGATAAACGATTCAGTTTCTGACGTTTCATGGCATCATGTGTCCACCGAGTCAAATCCAGCTGATTTGCCATCTCGAGGTCTCACGCCTCAGCAATTTCTTACCCCAAGAATCCACCATTTTTGGCTTCCTGATGGTCCCGATTACTTAGTAACTCCAGTTTCCAATTGGCCACCACTTTTCACCGGTTGTGATCTGAATTCAGCTCCCTTGATTGAATTAAAAATCAATATCAATGTTGCAACCGCAAACGAGCCTCCAGTAGATCCGACTTTAATGGTTATCGAAGATTTTTCAAATTTAAATAGGGTAAAACGAGTCTTCACCTATTTACGAAGGTTCGTTTTCAAGTGTCACCATGGAAACAGTTCAGTGTCACGATTGTCCGGCCCAATTTCTCGGGATGAGCTGGAGGAGGCCCTCCAATCCATGGTATTGATCACACAGCATCATCACTTTGATCAATTGCGCCAGAATTTACTGCAGAAAAATTCATTCGAAAAATCATTACGAACTTTGAATCTTTATATCGATTCTGCGGGATTGATCGGGGTGGGAGGTAGACTACAATTCTCTTCTTTACCACAGAATGCTAAGCATCCAGTTTTGCTCCCGAAAAAGTGTGCGTTGTCACGTTTAATATGTCTCCATTTTCACTTAATCTCGCTTCATTCCGGTCCTAACACGACTATGTCTTTAATTCGGCAAAATTATTGGATTTTGTCTGTACGAAATCTGGTTCGAGAGTGCATTCGAAAATGCATAACATGTACAAGGTTTCGAGGTACAACCTATCAACCCTTCATGGCTCCTCTACCTGCGCCCAGAGTCAATATTTCACGTTCTTTTAGTAAGGTGGGTGTGGACTTTGCTGGCCCCCTTTCATAGCGGTCAAATAATTCCCGCAAACCAACAATGATGAAAGCATATTTTGCTCTCTTCATTTGTTTCGTTATCAATGCAGTTCATTTGGAACTAGTCTCGTCCCTCACCGTGGAGGCCTTTTTATCGACTTTAGATCGTTCTATCGCTAGACGAGACATACCTCAAAAAGTTTGGTCCGATAATCTTAATGGTAGCAATTTCGTCCGATTCGATTTTTACGATTCGAGATGCGTCTATAAAGACCGCAGCTGGTCGATATACAAGAGTCCTCACACGATTGGTCTCGATTGATATTTAATGCTGCAATCACTTCAAATTTTCTTTAGTTTATTAGATTATTAGATATTAGTTTGTTAGATTTTAGATTTAATTTCACTGCTTCCAATATTCTGTAAAATTCACACAATTTTACGGCGGCCTGTTTTGTTCACGCCAAGTGAACGGTTCAGAAACTTTTCTGAATTTTCATAGTTCATTTCCTTCTAAATTAATTTAATTTCTCCGTACTTGGGGAGATCCCATATGTAGTGTAGGCGCCAGAAGAGTCAGGATGTGGAGCGCATATGTCACATGTTTTCATTCATTTTTCACCAGTTCATTGATTGCCTTAATCGTGAATACAATATCTGCTACCGCTAATTTAAATTTCTTCTGTTTCCTTTCGTGAATCTAGAAAAGTTCAGTTTTTCTTGTGATTCACAATTTTAGTGATTTCGAGTTATTCGAATTACATTCATTCAAGAACATTCGTTTGTGCGAATTTGGTTCGAAAAGTACTGTTACCAGTGGCGTGGTTATTATTTGGCCACAAGGATAAGTGTTCCTACTTTGACATTTTTAGCAACGGATTTTAACGTCATAAGCTTCATTCCATGTTCGTTTGTCGAGCTCGATCACTCTGTTCATGGAAATAGGAGTAACCGACGAGATCTGGTTGGCCGTTTTGCTGAAATAGGTAAGACCTTGCAATTGTTAATTTGGGTGCATTTATCCTTTCATTTGTGTTGGGTTTCAATAACTATTCATAAATATATACAGTCCATTAACTCTCTTATTTTTCTATTCAAAAACTTGGTAAAATTCTCATTAAATAAAATTGAACCGCACTTCAGTTTGTAACGGAGCAAGTTTCCCGGTTGAGTAAGGGAATATCTCGCGGCGCGCTGATTGACGCGCGATAGGTCCGAGTCGCGAGTCTGCCACGTTGGGCGTGGTCAACGGCGCGACCCGGAAGCGTATAAGATCGGGCGCGCGGTCGAGGAGGTCAACTCAGTACTGACCGAGGCGTCGACTAGTGTACACGTACCGAGAGTTGAGTTTGTGTAAACCAGTTCAGTGCGCCGAACGCCACGTTGATGCGCATCCAAGTTAGTGCTTGTGAAAAGTTTCTGTGATTTCGTACGTAGAGTCCAGGTCCGAAAGGATCGTTGGTTCCGTGCGTGAGTGATATACGGACTTTTTGTGAAGCTGAGAAAAACGGTAAGTGTCTTTTAATTATCCTTTTATCCGTGTTTGAACATGGATGAAAATTCGGATAACGATGGATCCTTCATGGATACCGAGGACAGATACACGACCTCTGAGGATGAAAGCGATGAGCTTAAAGAACTCGTCAGGCTCCGACAGGAAAATGATGAGCTCAAAGCCAATTTAGCGGCTTTAACAAACTGCATGGCCAATCTGACCAACGAATTAAAACTCTTGAGAGAAGAACTCTCCAACAAGAAATCCCCAAATACAAGCGTAAGAAGTTATTCCCAGGCTTTGCTTTCCGAACCAGGAACATCAGCCCAAACTATTCCTAAAACAATAACGGCTGTCCCTCCCAAAACTATAACTGTTGTCCCTCCCAAAACATCAACTGTTGTCTCTCCCAAAGCGATAGCCTCAAATATTGAGGACAACAAAAAAGCCCCCCAACCCCAAGGAGCACCTCGGGCCAAGCGTGCCAGAAAAGAAAGTTCGTCCTCAATAGAGGACAACTTAAAAAAGTCGACGGTGACGTCTCAGTCACCTATAAAAGATAAAATTCCCCCAATAACAATGATGGGGACTTCTGACTGGACAGAAATTTCCAAAACGCTATACAGCAAAAAGATAAATTATAACCGTGCAACGGTTGTTAAAGACGGTATAAAAATCATTGCCTCGACTGCAGACGACTTCAGGAAATTAACAAAATTTCTTGAGCAACAAGGAAAAGAGTATTTTACTTACCAAATGGAGGAAGAAAGAAGAATTTACGCTGTAATAAGGTACTTGCCACTTGATGCGGATATTGGAGTGATTAAGGAAGACTTAGGACTCCAGGGTATTAAAGATGCTGAAGTGACGAGAATGACGTCAAACAAAACGAAAAAGGCTATCCCTCTATACCTCGTGAAAACTCAACACAAGGAAATTTTCCAAATCAAAAAGATCTACAGCCTCTGTATCGAAATAGAGCCAAAAAAGAAACCAGAAGGCCCAGGACAGTGTCATCGCTGTCAGAGATATGGCCATGCTCAAAACAAATGCACATTTCCGTGGAGATGTGTAAAATGCTTAGGAGCGCATTGCACAAAAGATTGTGTATTGACCGAAAAAGAAGGGGAAAGGAACGCTACATGCGTTTTATGTAACCAAAGTGGGCATCCGGCCAGTTATAAAGGCTGCAGTGCTTATAAAAATCTGACTAAAAAGAAAACACCCCCAAAAAAAGAAGCCCCTACCAAAAAAATGGAGACTGCTATCGCTGTTGAAAAACCACAGGTACCAAAAACAAAGAACCCGTCCAAAAAACCGACTCCAGCCAAAAAAGAAGATCCCAAAGATGAACTAGACAAACTTACAGAGAAATTATTCAGCAGAATAATGCAGAAATTCGAAAAAGAATTCGAGAAAAAATTTCAAAATTTATTTGGAAACAAATAATTTATGAACAAACAATCACATCTAGAAAATCTGAAGATAGTTTCCTGGAATGTTAACGGAATCAGAGCCCGTAAATCAGATATTGAACAATTGTTAGAAGAAAAACATCCTGATATTATGGCGCTTCAGGAAACAAAAATGACTACCAATGATAGAATTTCCTTCAAAAATTACGAAATATACAGAAGAGACAGAAATAATAGAAACGGAGGAGGGGTTGCCATTCTTGTTAAAAGAGACGTGAACCACTACCTGAATGCGGTTATAAATCCCGAGGACAATGACGCATCTATAGAGGCACTATCGATCACAGTAAAGATAAGAAGAGAAAGCATTAAGGTATTCTCTGTATATAAACCACCGCAAATAAATCTGCCAGAGGAAGAGATAAAGATTTTATTAGGGGGTCATTTTCCAAGAATAATACTTGGAGATCTCAACTGTAAATCTCAACAATGGAATTCTAGAACAGAGAACGCAAATGGCAAGAAATTGAAAGAGTATGCCGAGAAGGAAGATGCGATTATAATGGGACCGGACATACCGACATTTTTACCTAGTGGCAATGGAACCCCTGATGTGCTAGACATAGTTATAATGAAGAATATAAAGCAAGATTTTGCTCTTGAAACGATAGAGGATGGAACATCTGATCACAACCCGATAGAGTTCATTTTAGGACATGGAACTAGAAATGAAGTGACTCAAACACGAGAACATACCGATTGGGACGAATATAAGAATAAACTCCAAGAAAATATCACGAGTATTCCACAAATTAACACTCCGGATGAATTAGATCAATCAGTCATAGCTTTGGAGAGTGCGATTATGAAATCCTATGAAGAGAGCACGGTTAGAAAAACTGAACCTACTCCCAAACATCCCTATGGCGATACTCCCAAAGAGGTGAAAGAACTGATTAAAGTCAACCGAAGACTAAGAAAGAACTACAGGATGTATAAAACAGATAATGATAAAATCAGACTGAACAGACATAGTCAAATACTTAAAAATGCACTAAGGGAACTCAGAACGAATAGATGGAATAAGAAAATCAGTGAACTCAGCACAGAAGACCACTCTGCATGGAAAATGCAAAAAAATTTACGTAATGAAAAAACTCAAATTCCACCACTGCATGGAATGCATGGAATGGCATATTCAAAAAGCGATAAATCTAACGCTCTTGCCGATACTATAGAAAGGGAGTCAAGGATAAATTATTGTGAAGAAGACGATGAGGACCTAGAAGAATTAATTGAAGATAATGAAGAAGAAATGAAAGAAACACCACCGGATGACAAAATCCCTCACCCTACATCTCCGGCAGAAATCAAAGAGATAATCAATAACTTGAAAACAAGAAAGGCTCCTGGGAAAGATAAAATTACAAATCTCATGCTGAAGAAAATGTCAAAGAAAGGAACGGCAGCTCTCACTAGCATAGCAAATGGCGTGATGAGAACAGAGCACTTTCCAAAAAGATGGAAATCTGCCGAAGTGATTGTTTTCAATAAACCAGGTAAAGACAAAAAGTTCCCACAGAACTATAGACCGATAAGCTTGCTCCCAGCCCTAGGAAAAATTGTGGAGAGAGTCTTAGCCAGACGACTTAATGAAGAAACAGAAGCCCTGGCGACGATACCGAGTGAACAATTTGGATTCCGAAAACAACATTCAACTGAACAACAGCTCCTAAGAATAACCGAGTATATCACAGAAGGATTTCAGAATAAAGAAGCCACAGGACTACTACTACTGGATGTAACCAGAGCTTTTGATAGAGTATGGCATGAAGGACTTGCATATAAAATGATAACCGCAGGATATTCACCCAAGTTATGCAGAATAATAAGAAATTATCTGAGGGATAGGAACTTTTGTGTGAAAATAGGTGATGTTCATTCCACACTCAGATATTTAGAAGCAGGAGTTCCCCAAGGATCCATACTAGGACCGCTACTCTATAACATATACATACATGATATACCAAGAAATCCAAGATGCCTGCTTGCTCTATACGCAGACGATACGGGCATAGCAATTAGGCACAGAAATACAAAGATAATTCACAAAAGACTTCAAGAAGCTGCAGATGATATCAGTCAATGGTGTAACAGATGGAAAATCAAAATCAATGGAGAAAAGAGTCAAGCAATACTCCTTCAAAAGAGAAAACTGAAGATGGAATCGAAGATATCCATAGACAATAATGAAATTGAATGGAAGAATGAAGCTAAAAACCTAGGAGTAATATTAGACAAAGGACTAACGTGGAAACAGCACATTAAGTATGCAGTGGATAAAACGAATGTAGCCATGAAAAGATTATACCCGATAATAGGCAGAAGAAGTCAAATGAACAAGAACACGAAATTGAGAATCATAAAAGCAGTCGCCAGACCGCAGCTCACATATGGATCAACAGCATGGGGATATGCAGCGAGAACCCATATAAAGAAGATCCAAAGTACAGAAAACAAATTACTGAGATGGGCATTAGACGCCCCCTGGTTTGTTAGGAACGAACAAATCCAAAAAGACATAAAATGGGAGTCCATTACTACATTCATCAAGCGAAAAGCTGCAAAAGCCTATGAAAGAGCTAGTGAACATCCAAATGACGACCTTAGAAGGTTAATCGACTATGACCCCGCTGAAGATGAAAAAGCAGCGAGAATTTACCGCAAAAGACCTAGAGACCAATTGCGAAAATGAAGATATAAAACTCCACACTTAGCGAGAGATATCCAATTGAAGGATGAACACAAACACTCAGCATAAAAGAATGCGAAAGAGAAAATAACATATGAGAAGATGAAAGGTTTATAGGCATATGCCCGGAACCTAACAACGGGAGAGGTGTTTAGTCGGTAAGAATCCGACACTACCCAGAAAGACTGGGTGTCTTATGTAAGATTCACCTCTCCTATAATTAAAAAAAAAAAAAAAAAAAAAAGGAGGTCAACTAAATTAACATAATTGTCGTGCTTGCCAGTACCGCCGAAATCCAGGTCCCAGGTTCCAGGTTCCGATACTCCGATAGTGAATAGAAGCGCGAGTGCTAATCCAGGTCCAGGTCCAGGTCAAAGAAAACCAGTGAGTGTACATAAAGGTTACGCGTGGGCAAGTTGTTAGGTATGAATATTTACTTTCAATATTATTATTTTGTCGGTACGTTGCTGAATTTTTCTATTCCATTCTCTACATTCTTGGGCCGTAGAATTATGTATTAGCTTCAAACGGCCTGCATGATTCTGCGAGTTTCCCAATATACGGGGTTGTACATGTTAGCTTTAAACGGCACATTTACATCTTCGTTCCTTTCCGAATATCCATGGCGCCACGTAGTAGCTTAAAAGGCCTATTTGACTCCGTGGATTTCCTAGTCTACAGGGTGGTGCATGTTAGTTTCAAATGACGCATCCACGGCCCTGTATTGTCCCTAGTCTTCCGTATCTCCATGAATCCGTGTAGTAACTTTAAATGGTCTGCATGGATTTATGGGGTTTCCTAAAGGTGCTGGGATGTGCATGTTAGCTTCAAATGGCGCATTCGACAGTCCCGCATCGCCCTCAAGGTACCGCTCGAATTCTGGGAGTCCGTGTAGTAGCTTGAAACGGCCTATAGTTCTCTTAGCATTCTGAGTGTGAAGGATTGTGCGATATTAGCTTGAAACGGCGCATCTCACAATCCTGCTCGGGTACATTCCTTTCTTAAGTTGGTTACCACCGGGGATTTCGAGGATATAAACAGTCCTCTAAATGCTTAAGGGTCGGAGAGTCCGAGCGCGCCTTCCGGGGCGTGTTCGTCCTCCTCAGCCCGGTGACTAGTCGTTTCCTATCAACCGTAGCGTACCGACATCCAATTTTGTTCAACGCTGCCCACGTTATTACCTGCCGTAGTTCTGTTTGCTTGTAATATTATCCGCTTGCACTCTTGCTTCATTTTCGCTTACGCCCGCTTGTTAATGCACGTTACTTTTGCCGCTTTCTCATTCTTTTAGTCGTTTATATTTCAAACCTTCGCATGTATAGTTTTCATGATCATTGCACGTTACACCCCGCTTCTGAACTGCTTGCTCATTCTATTCCCTGTACCTTATTAAGTATACTATATCAACTACATCAATGGTAGTTACAACACTTCGCCAATGGTAATGTGTGTGCCTCAGTTCAAATCGTATATCACCGACATCAAGGTAGTTACAACACTTCGCCAGTAGCAGTATGTGTGCCTCATTTCACATCGTATATCGCCGACATCAAGGTAGTTACAACACTTCGTCATTGGTAGTATGTATACATCGCTTCATATCGTACAACACTTCATCCTGGGTAGTATGCCCGACATCAAGGTAGTTGCAACACTTCATCATTGGTAATATGTATGCACCGCTTCGTATCGTACAACACTTCACCCTGGGTAGTTTACACGACATCAAGGTGGTTACAACACTGTGGTAGTATGTATACATCGCTTCATATCGTACAACACTTCATCCTGGGTAGTATGCCCGTATCATTGCACGTCATGGTGGGTCATTTCGCATCAGGTACATCGAGGCACACATAAATATCATTTTCACACCGGGTTCATCGAGGCACACAGATATATCATTTCATATATTGAGCACCGCTATGTACATCACATTACTGTTGGCACCTTTACCTGTATCATTTTGCTATCGAATCGACCTCATAATATATATCATACCATTTCATAGACGATATCGTAGTGTACATTAGTGAACAGTAAATAAAAGTTTTCCTGGTTATTGTATGTTTTATTTTCCTGAGCAGCACGTTCAAAACCATTTTCAGAGATAGGGAATAATTCAGAATTTTATTAATATCAGGCTCCTGGGCATAATTTTCTCTGACTGTAGCTCCTGGACGCCTGTGGGGGTACCGCCCACAGGTTCCGAGTGTCCTCAACACTCAAAACTAGAGGTGGCGCCCGAGGTTTCTGTTTCCAGAAGGTAAGACGGCAACGGATAGAAACGGAGGGCCGTCACAAATGGCGCCCGAGCAGGGACTCTAATGTTGCCAGCCCTTCCGTACATTCCCCAACACCTGGACAGACCAGAGGATGAGCAAGTACCGAGAAATTGACGACTATACATGGCGACAACGAGACTTGAAGATGGGTGAACATCATTGCCCATTCCGACCTGACCTGGATTTCGACCCGACTCCGAACGATGTTCTGCGCATGGTTGACCTCCCACCAGCGCTTCTCAGAGGAGAGAAATCGTATATATGCGGCCACACGGAGGGCCTGAAAGAAATGAATCCAACGACCAGCGACCGAAGAAGATATCCGACCAGACAGCTAACAAGAAGAGTTTTCTACTAGCCGGCGACCGAAGAGCACCCCGACCAGCCAGTTTACAAAAGAATTCTTCCAACGACCAGCGACCGAAGAGGATCTCCGTAGACATGGGTAACACCGCAATATTTCGTGTGCTGTCACATGAGCACCAGCACCGGCTTATGTGTCAGCACACTGTGCTAACACAAATGTGCTGAATAACACAGACAACACCCAACACTACGAAGCGGAACCTTGCCCCGAGTGCCGGGTCCGCCGGTGGCCGGTGCCGACGTTATAGTTCTGCGTCACACGATCGGTATGAGAACGAAACGAATTTTTTGTTATTTTTTTCACGGGGAGACAGGGTTTTTTCAGCTGAGGTTTTTCCCTGAGCTCTAGTATCATACGCTGAATGTTATGGTACCCCGTTTTTTTTTACCTCAGCTAGGAACTTTTTGTTACAAGATGTATTGTATTATTTTAACTCTCTGGTTCAAAAGAATATTATATATTGTTAAAGATAGTAAAAACTATGAATCAGTGATTTGTCTTGATTTTGAAGTTAACTATTGACTATTCAAAATTATTATAGAGTTCATCAAGAATTTCCAGTTCTAATGAATTATTCGAATTATTATTGTAGAATATAGAGTTTTCGGTGTTATCGCTCCGACGCACCAACACCAGCCCCACAGTTCATCTGTGCTTCTCAATCTACGAACGTACGAACCACGGTGGGAACTCGCACTCTGATCTCAATATTCTCAATGTGCTATGGTGTTAACACTTTTGTTATTCCGGTGTCAGCACCGGCAGCACCGGTTCGGGTTTCAGCACAATAGCGCAGCACCGCACTGTGTTACCCATGCCTAGATCTCCGACCAGCCAGCTAAGAAGAGGATTTCTCCAGCGACCAGGACCGAAGGGGATTTCCGGCCAGCCAGCTAAGAAGAGGATTTTTCCAGCGACCAGGACCGAAGAGGATTTCCGACCGGCCAGCTAAGAAGAGGATTTTTCTACCAGTCACCAACCAAAGAGACTTTCCGACCAGCCAGCTGCGGGATCATCGACATGAACAGCAACGACGAAGAAGTTCCGCCAGCCGCCATCCCCGCAGACCAGAGTACCAGCTGGATCTATAAGTTGAAGAAGGAAGAACTCGAAGTAGAGTTGGTCAAATTCCGTCTCCGAACAGAAGGAACTGTCGATGAAATGAGGAGGAGACTAGCCAGGTTCATAAAGAGTGGACAAGGTACACCAAACCCGCCTATCTACCTGACACCGCCAGCATTTCCGGCAGTAACCCCGCAGGCACCGAGTACTTCCAGTCGCCCAGACCCGATCGACCTGCACAAGTATGGGATAAGCTTCGACGGGATCCAAGACCCAGCCGCATTCCTAGAGAGGATAGAAGAGATACAAAGTCAACTTCATTTAGACCCGGAAGGAATATTGGCAGGACTCCCGCAAATCCTGACCGGGGATGCTTCCTTATGGTTTAGGAATAATAAACGCGACCTGACGAACTGGTCTGCGTTCATCGTGGCATTCAAGACCTTCTACTTCCCAACCGACTACTACATCACACTGGAGGAAGACATCCGCAGACGCCAACAACAAGCGGACGAGGCCGTCACAAAATACATAACCGACCTACAGACGATGATGAGAAGACACGGAGGATACAGCGACGTTCAAGAACTATCAACGCTTCAGAGAAACCTGCTGCCCGACTACCGCCAAATGTTATGGGGACAAGACATCAAGGACATACCCATGTTCCTGAAGAAAGTCCGCGAAATAGAAACGTTGAAGATCGAGATCCGCCAGCAGAACGGTCCATCGACATCCAGGGACCCGGTAAAAGGACCAACTACGCCAAACAGGCCACGGCCGACATATCCGGCGAAACAAGAAAGTCATAACCGATCTACGACTTGCTGGAGATGCGGACAAACCGGTCATCTGAGGGGCGACTGCCGGAACCCACCGCAATTATTTTGCTCTCGATGCGGACGAAAAGGAATCATGAGCCGGGATTGTAGCTGTCCCAAGCCGGGAAACTAAGCAGGGAAAGGTTTGTCACGAGGCCAGATCCGATACCCGTGCCCTCCGCCTCGTATGCCGCCGCCGATAAACATGTAGACCACCGCCCGCACATTAACGTCGAGTTATTTGGGAGAAAGTTCCGAGCACTTTTGGACACCGGAGCCTCCAGATCGTACTTCGGAGACACAATAATGGACCTATGTAAAATCAAGAAAATACCAACCATCCGAGGGAAGATGCCGAACGCCCTCCTAGCCGACGGAAGTCTGACGAGGATACCGCTTGCTGTAAAACTCCCGCTTACGATCCAAGATGAGGAATTCGAAATTTCACTGATGTACTTGCCAAGGTTGAATCATGAAATTCTACTAGGGATGGATTTCCTATTATCCAACGACGTACAAATATTTCCAGCCGCCGATGAAATTATAATTAATGGAAAACCGCTGCATTCTTCGAAGCTGAACACCATAACCGATGAACTAGTGAAACCCAATTTGGAACTAGCACCCGACGAACAACAACGACTACAGGCTTTTCTGAAGAGAGAACTAGCGAAGTTCAAGGACATTAAAGGAACTACACCGCTGGTGGAGCATAAAATTCATCTCCTAAAGAAGGAGCCGATCAAACAACGTTATCGACCACAGAACCCGAAGATGCAGCATATCATTGATCAAGAAGTAGATAGAATGTTGGCCGAAGGAATCATCGAGCCTTCCAACAGCCCGTGGAGTAGCCCGATCGTCCTCGTACAGAAAAAAGATGGTAAACCAAGATTCTGCATAGACTTCCGCCAGGTAAATGAAGTCAGCCGCAAGGATGCTTACCCACTACCATACATCTCCGCAATACTTGATCGTTTGCGAGCTGCGAAATATATTTCGAGTATCGACTTGAGACAGGGGTATTGGCAAATTCCTTTAGCGAAAGAATGTCGACCGATAACCGCTTTCACAGTTCCAACTCGAGGATTGTTCCACTTCAACGTGATGCCTTTCGGGTTACACTCAGCCCCAGCTACTTTCCAGCGTTTATTGGATTGTATTATCGGACCGGACATGGACCCACGAGCATTCGCTTACCTGGACGACATCATAGTCCTGGGTGAAACCTTCGAGGAACATTTGGAAAATCTGAGAGAAGTTTTTCGCCGACTCCGAGAGGCCAACTTGCAACTCAACCCAGAGAAGTGCGAATTCGGAAAACGCTCCCTGAAATACTTAGGCCACGAAGTCACCGCCGAAGGGATCCGGACCGACCCCGACAAGGTCAAAGCTATCGTCGATATGAAACCGCCGACTACTGTTCGCGCCCTACGCCGCTTTTTGGGAGTTTGTTCCTGGTATCGGAGGTTTATAGCCAATTTTTCAAAAATCGCGACGCCGTTGACGAGCCTGCTGAAGAAGGGAAAGAGATGGTACTGGAGCGAACAACAACAAAGAGCCTTCGAAGAACTCAAGAAATTCTTAACAGAATCGCCGGTATTGGCCTGCCCAGACTTCAATCGACCCTTCCAACTCCAAACAGACGCTTCGGACGATGGACTCGGAGCAGCATTACTGCAAAACCAGGATGGTCACGATCGGATAATTGCCTACGCCAGTCGCACTTTGCAACCCGCCGAACGTAACTATTCTGTCACCGAAAAAGAATGTTTGGCGATCGTATGGGGCATCGATAAAATGAGACCTTACCTGGAGGGTTACCACTTCACCGTCATCACTGACCATCAGAGTCTGAAATGGCTACACTCCATCAAGAGCCCGACAGGAAGAATAGCCAGATGGAGTGTGTTCCTACAACAATATGACTTCGATATCAAATATCGTAAAGGCGTTTTGAACAAGGTAGCTGATGCCCTGTCCCGAGAACCTTTGCATGAGCCGACTTATACGATACAGACCGACACTCAAGCCGAAGAGGGAGAGATTCCACGGAAATGTTCATGGTATGACCTAAAAATGGAAGAAGTCCAGCTGAACCCGGGGAATTTTCCCGACTATTCAATTCAAGGAGGAAAACTTTTCCGTCATTTCTGGGACTTCTCCGATCTGAAGGAAGAGGAAGATTCGGATCCATGGAAGCTATGTACACCTATCTACCAACGTGAGGCCGTATTGAGGGAGAATCATGATCGACCGACCGCAGGACACTTGGGAATTGCAAAAACCGCCGCCCGCATCGCCCGACATTATTACTGGCCAAATATGTATAGGGAGATTAGCAGATACGTCAGGAATTGCGACGTCTGTCAAGCTTATAAGCCGTCACAGCAGCAACCACCTGGAAAAATGCAACCGAGTCCCGTCTCCCTACCATGGGAAACAGTAAGCACCGATCTCGTGGGACCACTTCCGCGTTCATCAAAAGGGAATTGTTACTTGGTGATGTTTCATGATTTACCAAATGGACCGCCTGCCGACCCATACGCCGAGCTACCGCAGCCGCCGTCTCCAAGACACTCTACGAAGAAATAATCACTCGTTTCGGTTGTCCGAAAACAGTAATCTCGGATAATGGATCACAGTACGACAGCAAGATATTTCGAGGAATGATGGAAGAACTTGGTATCCAGCACCGGGTAACACCCGTCTACACACCCCAGTGCAACCCAGTCGAACGAGCCAACCGCACTATAAAAACTATGATTGCACAATTCTGCGAGAACAACCATAAACACTGGGACAGTCATCTGCACGAGATCACCTTCGCCATCAATAGTTCCCGTCACGAGTCCACAGGATTTACCCCGGCATTTCTGAACTTCGGTCGAGAGTTGAAGGCCCCGAAGACGATCTACCAGGAGGCTACACGAGGTACCGGAGAATTTGAAGATACCGATCCAGGCCCGCTTACCATCCAGGAACGCATCAACCGTCTGAAGAGACTGCAAGAAACCTTTGGCTTGGTGCGCCGTCACTTAGCGCAGGCCTTCGACAAACAGAAGAGGCATTATGACCTACGTCACCGTGCTTGGAGGTGTCATCTGGGTGACAGGGTGATGAAGCGGGAACACCCCCTGTCTCGCGCGATTAACGACTTTGCTGCCAAATTGGCCCCCAAATTCACCGGTTCTTTCACTATCTGCCGAGTGATATCGCCCGTGGTCTACGATCTGCGAGATGAGCAAGGAAAACTGGTCAAGCGGATACATGTAAAAGACCTTAAACCTTACCATGAACACATTAATTATGTTACAGACATGCCGAAATCCACCATCCCGTCGAAGATGAGACCCTCGAGACGCCGAAGGGAAGACGAGGTTCCAATGAGGGAGTTCGTAGTGCCGAGGCTACTCAGTCCGCTTCCCCCAACTCCTCCACCTCCAACCCCGACTAGGGAAGAACTAATCGAGGAATTCGGTCGGCTCTTGCAGACAGTCCCGCCCGGAGACGGAAATTGGACCCCGAAAATATGGGAAATCGCCGAGGAGCTACGTCCGCCTGGTTGGCCCGCGGGAAAATATTTCCGCGTGAAGGTGCCCATAGGCGAAAAGCCTAAATGGATCAGGATCCCGGCGAAGCAATAACACTTTTTTTTTGCGGCCTTTTGTCTTTTCCCTTTCTAAATAAAAAATTGTTGAGAAGTCTAATGTTTTGCTTAGACCTTCTTCCTGTGTGATTTCAGGTCGAGATGAACAACCAGGAAGTCCTCGTCCTGCACGAGGAGGTGGTCCTCGATGGCGAGAAGGCCGCGAGGCCGACGGAGGCGGCCGGAAGGCCGAGGGAGGAGACGCCCGTGTACCTTCCGGTGGGGGAGTTCGCACTATGCTGGAGGTGTGGGTATCCGGACCATGACCGGAGCACCTGCCGACGACCTCCGACAACATTTTGCTCAAGATGTGGGAGAGTGGGCACCCGATCGGCCGACTGTGGCTGCCGGAGGAAGATTCCGGTTCCGCCGAGGAAGGCGTCCCAAACCGAAGGGGACATCCCGCCAGGAGCCCCCATCAACAGCGCCCAGGACTCGAGAGGTGGGCATTCAGTGCGACATAATCCGGGTGACGGTGTCCGGGGCCCCCACCTGGTCGAAGCCATGAGACAGCCGCCGAATATAAAAATGGTTTTTTTCTTTTAGAGTTTTGTTTATTTTAGTTTTGTAGTAGCTAGGAAGAGTATAGTTTTTATTTTTCATTGTTTCAGAGAATTAATTCTTAGAAAAGAGAAAACTAGTTTTCTCTTTTCTATCCGAAGAAGGAGGGGGATGTAACGGAGCAAGTTTCCCGGTTGAGTAAGGGAATATCTCGCGGCGCGCTGATTGACGCGCGATAGGTCCGAGTCGCGAGTCTGCCACGTTGGGCGTGGTCAACGGCGCGACCCGGAAGCGTATAAGATCGGGCGCGCGGTCGAGGAGGTCAAATACTTAAAAATGCACTAAGGGAACTCAGAACGAATAGATGGAATAAGAAAATCAGTGAACTCAACACAGAAGACCACTCTGCATGGAAAATGCAAAAAAATTTACGCAATGAAAAAACTCAAATTCCACCACTGCATGGAATGCATGGAATGGCATATTCAAAAAGCGATAAATCTAACGCTCTGGCCGATACTATAGAAAGAGAGTCAAGAATAAATTATTGTGAAGAAGACGATGAGGACCTAGAAGAATTAATTGAAGCTAATGAAGAAGAAATGAAAGAAGCGCTATCGGATGGTAAAATCCCTCACCCAACATCTCCGGCAGAAATCAAAGAGATAATCAATAATTTGAAAACAAGAAAGGCTCCTGGGAAAGATAAAATTACAAATCTCATGCTGAAGAAAATGTCAAAGAAAGGAACGGCAGCTCTCACTAGCATAGCAAATGGCGTGATGAGAACAGAGCACTTTCCAAAAAGATGGAAATCTGCCGAAGTGATTGTTTTTAATAAACCAGGTAAAGACAAAAAGTTCCCACAGAACTATAGACCGATAAGCTTGCTCCCAGCCCTAGGAAAAATTATGGAGAGAGTCTTAGCCAGACGACTTAATGAAGAAACAGAAGCCCTGGCGACGATACCGAGTGAACAATTTGGTTTCCGAAAACAACATTCAACTGAACAACAGCTCCTAAGAATAACCGAGTATATCACAGAAGGATTTCAGAATAAAGAAGCCACAGGACTACTACTACTGGATGTAACCAGAGCTTTTGATAGAGTATGGCATGAAGGACTAGCATATAAAATGATAACCGCAGGATATTCACCCAAGTTATGCAGAATAATAAGAAATTATTTGAGGGATAGGAACTTTTGTGTGAAAATAGGTGATGTTCATTCCACACTCAGATATTTAGAAGCAGGAGTTCCCCAAGGATCCATACTAGGACCGCTACTCTATAACATATACATACATGATATACCAAGAAATCCAAGATGCCTGCTTGCTCTATACGCAGACGATACGGGCATAGCAATTAGGCACAGAAATACAAAAATAATTCACAAAAGACTTCAAGAAGCTGCAGATGATATCAGTCAATGGTGTAACAGATGGAAAATCAAAATCAATGGAGAAAAGAGTCAAGCAATACTCCTTCAGAAGAGAAAACTGAAGATGGAATCGAAGATATCCATAGACAATAATGAAATTGAATGGAAGAATGAAGCTAAATATCTAGGAGTAATATTAGACAAAGGACTAACGTGGAAACAGCATATTAAGTATGCAGTGGATAAAACGAATGTGGCCATGAAAAGATTATACCCGATAATAGGCAGAAGAAGTCAAATGAACAAGAACACGAAATTGAGGATCATAAAAGCAGTCGCCAGACCGCAGCTAACATATGGATCAACAGCATGGGGATATGCAGCGAGAACCCATATAAATAAGATACAAAGTACAGAAAACAAATTTCTGAGATGGGCATTAGACGCCCCCTGGTTTGTTAGGAATGAACAAATCCGAAAGGACATAAAATGGGAGTCCATTACTACATTCATCAAGCGAAAAGCTGCAAAAGCCTATGAAAGTGCTAGTGAACATCCAAATGACGAACTTAGAAGGTTAGTTGACTATGACCCCGCTGAAGATGAAAAAGCAGTGAGAATTTACCGCAAAAGACCTAGAGACCAATTGCGAAAATGAAGATATAAAACTCCACACTTAGTGAGAGATATCCAATTGAAGGATGAACACAAACACTCAGCATAAAAGAATGCGAAAGAGAAAATAACATATGAGAAGATGAAAGGTTTATAGGCTTATGCCCGGAACCTAACAACGGGAGAGGTGTTTAGTCGGTAAGAATCCGACACTACCCAGAAAGACTGGGTGTCTTATGTAAGATTCACCTCTCCTATAATTAAAAAAAAAAAAAAAAGGAGGTCAACTAAATTAACATAATTGTCGTGCTTGCCAGTACCGCCGAAATCCAGGTCCCAGGTTCCAGGTTCCGATACTCCGATAGTGAATAGAAGCGCGAGTGCTAATCCAGGTCCAGGTCCAGGTCAAAGAAAACCAGTGAGTGTACATAAAGGTTACGCGTGGGCAAGTTGTTAGGTATGAATATTTACTTTCAATATTATTATTTTGTCGGTACGTTGCTGAATTTTTCTATTCCATTCTCTACATTCTTGGGCCGTAGAATTATGTATTAGCTTCAAACGGCCTGCATGATTCTGCGAGTTTTCCAATATACGGGGTTGTACATGTTAGCTTTAAACGGCACATTTACATCTTCGTTCCTTTCCGAATATCCATGGCGCCACGTAGTAGCTTTAAAAGGCCTATTTGACTCCGTGGATTTCCTAGTCTACAGGGTGGTGCATGTTAGTTTCAAATGACGCATCCACGGCCCTGTATTGTCCCTAGTCTTCCGTATCTCCATGAATCCGTGTAGTAACTTTAAATGGTCTGCATGGATTTATGGGGTTTCCTAAAGGTGCTGGGATGTGCATGTTAGCTTCAAATGGCGCATTCGACAGTCCCGCATCGCCCTCAAGGTACCGCTCGAATTCTGGGAGTCCGTGTAGTAGCTTGAAACGGCCTATAGTTCTCTTAGCATTCTGAGTGTGAAGGATTGTGCGATATTAGCTTGAAACGGCGCATCTCACAATCCTGCTCGGGTACATTCCTTTCTTAAGCTGGTTACCACCGGGGATTTCGAGGATATAAACAGTCCTCTAAATGCTTAAGGGTCGGAGAGTTCGAGCGCGCCTTCCGGGGCGTGTTCGTCCTCCTCAGCCCGGTGACTAGTCGTTTCCTATCAACCGTAGCGTACCGACATCCAATTTTGTTCAACGCTGCCCACGTTATTACCTGCCGTAGTTCTGTTTGCTTGTAATATTATCCGCTTGCACTCTTGCTTCATTTTCGCTTACGCCCGCTTGTTAATGCACGTTACTTTTGCCGCTTTCTCATTCTTTTAGTCGTTTATATTTCAAACCTTCGCATGTATAGTTTTCATGATCATTGCACGTTACACCCCGCTTCTGAACTGCTTGCTCATTCTATTCCCTGTACCTTATTAAGTATACTATATCAACTACATCAATGGTAGTTACAACACTTCGCCAATGGTAATGTGTGTGCCTCAGTTCAAATCGTATATCACCGACATCAAGGTAGTTACAACACTTCGCCAGTAGCAGTATGTGTGCCTCATTTCACATCGTATATCGCCGACATCAAGGTAGTTACAACACTTCGTCATTGGTAGTATGTATACATCGCTTCATATCGTACAACACTTCATCCTGGGTAGTATGCCCGACATCAAGGTAGTTGCAACACTTCATCATTGGTAATATGTATGCACCGCTTCGTATCGTACAACACTTCACCCTGGGTAGTTTACACGACATCAAGGTGGTTACAACACTGTGGTAGTATGTATACATCGCTTCATATCGTACAACACTCCATCCTGGGTAGTATGCCCGTATCATTGCACGTCATGGTGGGTCATTTCGCATCAGGTACATCGAGGCACACATAAATATCATTTTCACACCGGGTTCATCGAGGCACACAGATCATTTCATATATTGAGCACCGCTATGTACATCACATTACTGTTGGCACCTTTACCTGTATCATTTTGCTATCGAATCGACCTCATAATATATATCATACCATTTCATAGACGATATCGTAGTGTACATTAGTGAACAGTAAATAAAAGTTTTCCTGGTTATTGTATGTTTTATTTTCCTGAGCAGCACGTTCGAAACCATTTTCAGAGATAGGGAATAATTCAGAATTTTATTAATATCAGGCTCCTGGGCATAATTTTCTCTGACTGTAGCTCCTGGACGCCTGTGGGGGTACCGCCCACAGGTTCCGAGTGTCCTCAACACTCAAAACTAGAGGTGGCGCCCGAGGTTTCTGTTTCCAGAAGGTAAGACGGCAACGGATAGAAACGGAGGGCCGTCACAAGTTCTTTAACTGAAACTCTACCCAACAGGTAGGGATAGGAAGTATTCAGAATACCAGGTATCGATACTACGTATCGGCGCACAAGTACGTATACCTGGTGTTTGGAAATACATGCAAAACAAGTATTGAAATACTTGTATCGCTCGGAAGCGTATCGGGACCGGGTGCCGGCACTTGTTTTCGTACTACGTATTTGCGTACGCTAGGGGACGGGCGTATTAAAACAAGTAGGTATCAAAGTATCAAGTATCGGGTATACGGGTATCGGGGATTGGGCTTTGGGCATGCTTTGGGATCGGGGTACTTGTTACAGTCGAACTTTGTTGCCATGGGCGTACTTGTATTTTCTACCTGTTACCGCACTGAAAGGGAAAGTGTAGAATTCGTAGAGTTGAATTCCTGGAATAGCGGTAATTGGGAATTTCCAGTGGGGTAGCGAGCGGTACATACAGATACAGACAGACTGAATTTCCTTGAATTTATTTTTTTTGAAGGGTAGTTTGAACTTAATCTCAATGCAAATTGTACCCATAAAATTTATATTGAGGTATATTCTTGCGTTTTCCTTCCTGAAAGGTGAGGTAGGGACCTCATTTACGAATGAGGTCTATTTAAGAAGTAATAGTTATTTAACACGTATTTTCACGTTTGGATATTTTATGTGAAAGATTGTTTGATTGAAGTTGGGATAGGCAAATTAGGATTACATATTTTTTTGCTGTAGTGATTTAAATTCAATCAAGTAGAGGGTAACTAAGGACAATTTATAACATGGTATTTATTGAGTTATTAGGTTCTTTTCTCACTTTCTCTGAACCTTCCGACACACGAAATTTGTTTATCATTACATTTTAATGGCCTTTTGAAAAGCCGTCCGGCAAACAATCCTCAAAAGACGACTATAAAACTTTCTTTAAATATAGGGGGAACCCTTAATAAGTGTCTCTAAGAAGTTTCCGATTTCACTCTTTTTTCCCAACTTTAAGTGAGGGAGGGGTGCATGCTAGGTATATAAGCCAAAATTTTTGCTTTGAGGGTTTAGTCATAGAAACTAGAAAGTTTCTGAGAGAGTTGAAAGTGTTGAAGTTCGTGTAAAGTTGGGAAAAATATTTCTAAAACAATCGTGTTCAAGAAATTTGAAGATGGCCCCGAAGAAAAGTGCAGTGTGGAATCACTTTGTAGATAAAGGTGAATACAAAGCTGAATGCAAAATGTGTAGAAGCTTGCTTGCATTTAAGTCAGGAGTCTCGAACTTGACTAAACATGTTAAAAAAAAACACATCGCAGTGAACCTAGACCTAGGTCGAAGTGGAGAAATTCCTCAAACTTCTTCAAATCCGACCCAAGCAGAATCTCCTGCAGCCAGTTCCTCGACAGTAAGTGCCACATTACCAATACCAGCAGCTTCAATATCAAGGAGATTGGGACAATCATCAATTTCGAGATTCCTAAATAGTGACAGAATACACACTAAACAAGAAATTGATAAACATATTATGGATTTATTTATATGGGAGCTTCAACCATTTACGATAGTGGAAGACAGGGGGTTTCGAAATTTGGTTCAAAATGCCTTTCCTCATTATTTATTTCTCAAATTCATTATTACCAGCACAATATGAAGAGGTGAAAAATAATAGTAAAATATATGTTAGTGAGAAGGCAAAATCAATTTGTTTGACTACGGATATGTGGACTTCAAGGAATAATGACGCATTTCTCGCAGTTACCGGTAATTTCATCGACGACGAATTTAATCTGAAATCATTACTCTTCGAGTGTAAGGTAGTAGAGAGAAGTCACACTTCACTCAATTTATCAGACGAATTGACAAATATTGCGGAGGATTGGCAAGTGAACAATAAAATTCTTCTGACCGTGTCAGATAATGGAGCTAACATAAAAAATGCAGTTACCATGTTAGGGTGGAAACACTTTGGATGCTATGCTCACTCATTAAATCTGGCAGTGCAAAAAATTTTCAATGATGCTGATTTGAATTCAGTTATTTCCAAAGTGAAATCAATTATGTCTCATTTTAAACGAAGTAACTCGGCGTGGATAAAATTGAAAACTTATCAGGAACAGGCAGGAAAGCAGGTGAAAAGACCAATTCAAGATGTACCAACCCGTTGGAATTCAACGTTTTATATGTTGAAAAGATTTCTTGAAATTCAAGACGAAATAAAATGCACCTTGAGCATTTTAGATTCAAGAAATCTTCAAGCATTGAGCTCGGAGGAATGGGACATCTGTAAGGCGTTAGTGGTATTACTTCAACCATGTGAGGAAGTTACAAGAGAAATTAGTGGCCAAAAACGCCCTTCAAGTAATTGTGAGTGAGGAATATCAGGCAGCAAATACTATTTCCCCATTTCCTGATATTGTTGAAAGAGTCCGCCAAATCATTTTATTAGAAATCAATTCAAGGTTTAATAACCTTGACAGCAGCAGAACTTTTACAGTTGCTATGTTTTTGGACCCTCGGTACAAACTTTATTTCGAGAATCCAGTGACCGCGGAAAATACTAAAAAATTTGTAATAGGTCTGATCACCTTTATGATCAATGATGAAACCAATGAAGTTAACCCAGAAAATTCTCCTTCTGAGGCAGAAGCTAAAACGGACAGTTTGCTGTGGAAGCATTATAATGCTCGCATAAAAAATGTTCGTCCAGCTGGAACAGCAACTAGCCGAGCCATCATTGGGGTGCAGAGATATACAGGGTCTTTCACGAGGAACCTCACCCATATTTATACAGGAAACTACTGAACGTATTTTCATGAAATTCAGCACTTATAAGTATTTCACGATGCTGATGAAATCTAAAATATTTTCAAGGCATGAGCACCTCCGGTTTTTCCGGAAATGACGTCAACTTCCGTTTTTCAAATTAGAACACCATTTTTTCATTGCAGAAATATATTCCTTAAAAAATTTCAAGTTATTTTGATGTACCATGTTTCAGTTTTGGTTGGAAAATTCTCTCTGAGCGGGAAAATTCGAAAAAAAATCGAAAATAGAGCTCCGCTGAAACAAGAATAACTTCGAGGATTTTGGATGGAAAATTTTCATTTTTGGGATTTTTCAAGATGTAAGATTGATGTATCCACTTTGAAAATCGAAATCGCGATTCATGATACAGGGGGTGAAAAATTCGTTTTCAAAGTTAGGGATGACAAAATCGTGAAAAATCAATTTTTTCAAATTAGAACCCCATTTTTTATGGCAGATATTGAATCTACGTTAAAAAATAATGTGAGTGTATGCCTCACACCCTTGCCCTAAAGTGGATATTTTCTGAGTTATTCACAAAAAACTGTTTTTCGTCTTGAATTTTCAGCTATTTCTTTTCCCTTCACGCCAAAAAGATGAAATTTTCAGGAACTGTCACTTAAACCATGTTTTAGATTTTACTACCCTAATATGCAAGAGAAAAAAGTTACAGGTTGTTCCTAAATAGATGGCGAATTTGGATTCGAATTTGTATCGGAAACCTCTTTATTTCAACTAATCGGCCATCGGTTTTCTCTCCAGTGATAAATAAATAATTCCTTATGAACCATATGCAAAACTTACCATGTTTTACATTATTTTTTTTAATGATAGATATCATTAATTACATCTGCCAAATTCCTCTTTATTCAGTAGCATTTTGTGTTTACTATTAATTTGGTGATAATTCGTATTAAGTTATGAAATCGATCACTATGCCTAATTTTACCGATGAAGATTATTTAAATCTCATTCTACTTCATGGAGAATGTAATAAAGTTGTAGATAGAACGATTCGACTGTTCATTGAGAGGTTTCCTGACCCACCCAGACCAACGAGAGATACCATTAACAGAACCATGACAAACTTGAGAAATGTCGGATCTTTCGTTAAGAAAACTATACACAGAGAAAAAAGTGTAGTGGAAGATGAGAACAACGAAATTACAGTTCTTGCATATTTTCGTGTGAATCCTCAAAATTCTCTCAAAGATGCCGAGATTGATCTGGGATTATCTCAATCGAGTGTTTGGAGAATATTAAAAAAACATAAAATGCACCCATATAAATTCAATAGGGTACAGCATTTGAAGGAAACTGATTTCGTCAGGAGAACAGAGTTTTGCGAAGCTATGATGATTCGATTTCAAGAGAATGAAAACCTTTTAGACTGTATAATTTGGACAGATGAATCTAAATTCACAAAGAATGGTTCTTTCAATAGGCATAACAGTCATTATTGGGATGAAGAGAACAACCACCAGTTCAGACAATGGAACTTTCAAGAGACCTGGAGTTTCACTGTTTTTTGCGCCATCAAAAATAATGCAATTCTCGATGTTCACATTTATGATGGGACTTTAACTGGTAAGATAGAACACTACACATGTTTGCATTATTTAAAGAATGTTCTCCCTTAGGAGATAGATATTCTGACATATTGACCCAAATAATTGAGCCGCTAGTACAGAACCATAATGACTTATGGTATCAACAAGATGGCGCGCCTCCACACAATTCACTCAATGTGTCAAATATCCTCTACAGGCTATTTGAAGATCGATGGTTGGCGAACAATGGTCCACATCTTTGGCCACCACGTTCGCCCGATTTAACTCTTTTAGACTATTATGTTTGGGGTAGGATAAAAAATATTGTCTACTCAACTCCCCTGACTGATAAAGAGGACTGCATAAAACGAGTCAGAAATGCGTTCAGGTTTGTTTAGATTTTTAGATTCATAGTTTTGAAACTCAATTTGGTTTTTAAACACTTTTGCAGATCTCTTCCTCCCGATGAAATAAGAAGAGCAACGCACGAAGCATTCCTGAGACGTATAAATAAATGTCTAGAAATTAACGGTCAAAACTTTGAGCATCTTCTCTAGTTATAACTGCGAGAGTTTGCCATGGTTCTCCTAATAGTAACTTGAAGTCGGTTTCAAGAAGGGGTGAAAAATCTACAGCATGGTTCAAATAACAGGTCCTGAAAATTTCATCTTTTTGGCGTGAAGGGAAAAGAAATAGCTGAAAATTCAAGACGAAAAACAGTTTTTTGTGAATAACTCAGAAAATATCCATTTTAGGGCAAGGGTGTGATGCATACACTCACATTATTTTTTAACGTAGATTCAATATCTGCCATAAAAAATGGGGTTCTAATTTGAAAAAATTGATTATTCACGATTTTGTCATCCCTAACTTTGAAAGCGATTTTTTCACCCCCTGTATCATGAATCAAGATTTCGATTTTCAAAGTGGATACATCAATCTTACATCTTGAAAAATCCCAAAAATGAAAATTCTCCATCCAAAAACCTCGAAGTTATTCTTGTTTCAGCGGAGCTCTATTTTCGATTTTTTTTTCGAATTTTCCCGCTCAGAGAGAATTTTCCAACCAAAACTGAAAAATGTTACATCAAAATAACTTGAAATTTTCTAAGGAATCTATTTCCGCAATAAAAAAATGGTGTTCTAATTTGAAAAACGGAAGTTGACGTCATTTCCGGAAAAACCGGAGGTGCTCATGCCTTGAAAATATTTTAGATTTCATCAGCATCGTGAAATACTTATAAGTGCTGAATTTCATTTCAGTAGTTTCCCGTATAAATATGGGTGAGGTTCCTCGTGAAAGACCCTGTATAGTCCGTCAAATTCGGTATTTTCATATCGCCCAATGCCGTTACGTTCGTTTGTAAAATCTCACATAATTCTGACATACCTTCGAAATTATCGTTACGTAAGGGTTTCAATCCAAAAATTGTACGCAAGTAATGATTCGCAATAATACGTTTATTGGTATAACGTTGTATTAATTGATTATAAACCACAACATAATTTTCCGGTGAAAAACGAATGGTCTGTGCGAACTTCAACGCTGAACCTTCTAAATGATTAATTAACACAGTAAATTTTTCAATATCAGAATAATTGGTATTGTGTACCAAAGCGTCATACATCGCCCTGAATGCAGGAAATTTTTCACAACTTCCATCAAATTTTGTTATGGTAATATCTCGTAAAGATAATTCTTTCTTCATATGCGAACTAAGCTGACTGAGGGTCACCGACCGCCTCACTGTATTTTCCGGCGCATGCTAATATTTCGATATAAATCGTATCGAAATTTGATTCCAATTGAATGACGTCGGTAAAAAACTCCTCATGTTTACCTGATAAGTTCTGAAGATTATCAAGAGTTGCGCTGAATTTATCTCTCACTTTATCGATTTGAGACACCCTCAACTTAAATTGAGTCAGTTTCTGGGGTAATTGATTTGTCAACTCATAACAATCCTGTAATTGACGCCATAAACGTTCTTTATATCCAGTTAGTTTTCTGAACAAATTCTTATCCTCTTCGCTAACGGTGACCATTTTATTCATTCTTTATGAAATAGATAATTTAATACGTAATAAGGTGGAATATCGCCAATAATACAAGTACCAAAGTGAAGATTTATCTCTGTGAAAACAAAATTGAATAATAATAATATAATTTTACGAATGTTGGCAATAAAATCAAACGTTCGCCGTTCGGTTAATTTTTCAAATGATATAGCTAAACAAAATCCGTTTCTCTCGATATTGACTAATAGTCAACCACGCTCTGCTACCAAATGTTTGCGACAAAAATAGTTGAGTAATTGAAATGCGCTGGTTCATATAGTAGATGGAAAAAATTCTATGAGGGGTGATAAGTTACTTACTACTACTCGGCTACTAATCAGCATCGGATCCGGTTGCAACGTATACCCTTGTGCACTCCTCTCACAAGAACACTCAACCTTCTCGCCGTTATTTAAGTTTGTATTCACGTTCGTTTTATAATCCGTTACTTCGTACCTCACACCGTTCTCTTTCATTAATCTTCCCATATTGTCCATGTAGTGACATCAGGAAGTCAGGTTTAAAAGGAGGAGGGGATTCGAACAAGCGCATCTCCTTTTGAAAACAAAAAAAATTAACCAAATTGAACTAAGAACTGAACAGGGGGTATTTGGGTTCGAAAATGATGATACTTTTGTTAAAATTGGGAAACTCAAGATGGCGGCCACAATATGGCGGACGAGTTTTGTAATTATGATCCTATTCTATTCAAAATTGGTATATGGGGGTTTTCTGGGTCGGAAATTACGTCTCTCCGAAATTGAGAAATTCAAGATGGCGGCTTCAAAATGGCGGATGAGTGTTGTTATGAAAGCTTGTCTTCAAAAATGTTTTTTGAGAATTAGGCTTGTTTTAATATTTTTCAGGCTATCAAAATTCATGTTGTCGAGTTCTTCTTATTTAACAGAAGAGATATTATTTTTTATACTTTTCTATGACAACTCTTCAGTCATTTATCCTCAATAGGTATAGCAATTATTGACATCAATCTATACCTTTGTCATCTAAACGGCTATATTTCTTTATCCACTTTATCGTGAAACACCCTGTATATTCGACATTTACTGTTTCAATTAGTATATTTTGCCTCTATTTCCTTTTCAGATATTACCAATACCATGCCACAACTCTAGAATGTGTTATTGACGCCGATGACGGTGAAAATATCCAGAATAATCGAGTAACGATTGTTAGAGGCTCCCGTAGTCAAGATAATTTTCGATTCAGCTTGGATTCAAGAAATCATCAATGCACCTCAAATGCGGTTGTCGCTATAGCTTACAATCAATCCACCCCTCTCAGTTCTTGGAACACTGGTATCGTCGATAATATTTTAAATTACGGAGATCAATTATATAAGAAATCTATTTCATCGCGAAGAACTTTACAAAATTTACCTGGTCCAATATAATTATTCGTCATCGAGGTCTTTCTAAAATTTATTGCTGTTAATACATTTTATTCCTTAGACATAGTCGAAATGAATACTGTTACTGGGCACATTTGTTCAGAAATTCGCGGAGAACTGGACGTTCCGTTAGTTGAAGGATTGCCTCTGATTTTTCGAAATTATAATTCGGCTATATTCACTTGTGGTCTGCTTTCTATCTGCGTGAGTTCAACTTCTAATGCTTACTATTTATTCGACTCTCACAGCCGAGGGATAGATGGGAGGGGAATCGCAGAGGAGGGGAAAGCCTGCTTGATTCGATTTCCTACAAGCAGCCTTTTGTCAGAATTTTTGTTGCAAAATTACGATTGGACTCATCTGAATACCTTGGTACCGATTGAGGTGCAGACTGGTCCAATAGATAATTTGTCGGTTGCTGATAGTTTCCAAGTATTAACGGTGTACAACGCTACGACATCCCACGTCGCTTCCTACGATACCTTGCCGCCGAAAACATTCACTGTCTTGAGAAGATCGGAAAGGATTTTAGAGAGGCAAAAAAGTAATTACGAAACGCCCATTCAGCAGCACTATATGGGCTCGATGAACACTAGGTAGAGCGGAGCCCTTTTTTTCTGCACTGAAAATTTGATTTGCTGCAATCATGGAGCAGTAAGACTACCGGCCAATCCCGTTTATCCGCTTTTCCTGAAGACTCTTTTTTCCGGTGAGGATTCTCTGTCTACAGGATTCCTAAAGAATATAAGAAGATCACCCTACTCGCCCTTGGCTCGACTACCTTCTCGCAGAGGAAAGGTTTAGGTAGAGGAGCCCCTGTGATTGTCGTATCAGGGCAAATCTACCATAGAGTAGCGGACGTTAATCCTTCGGATCCATCGTTTGGATCCTTATATTTTGTGGACTCTGGAGAGGCAACCAAGAGGAGAACGGCCAACGCTGTGAATGCGACTCAACTCTGTTGAGACAACTAGATGCATTGTTGAGAAACTCCCATCCGTTCGCCCGGATATATCGTACCCTAGGCCAAGTGGTTCAGGATGCACAAGGTACCAGTGGTAATGATGCCGTTCCACAACTTGGTCTATACTTTCATAATAAACCTGGTACGAATCGAATAGTCCATGCTGCACCATCCAACTCCGACGAAATAGGGGGCATTTTCCGTACTGTAGACGGAAATATTCCTCCTCCAGACACTGTTCGAGTCTACTTGATCAATACGGATTCACTTGATCGCCGTGTCCAACTTAGGGATATTCCCAGGTTGTCGCCGATCTCAGATGCACTCTGTTACCCATTACTCTACCCCAACGGAGAATTGGGATGGTCGACAGATTTGCTAAAAACCAGAGACGGCAGACCATAGAAATTATATACTTACTCTAGAATGCTAATTCCTTCTAGTTCCGCAGCGAAAAACGTGCCGCATAGGCAACTGATGCACAATGTGCGCACGCTCACCATTAGGAAATTTCACGTAGAACGATGCCAACTACCTAAATGTTTTGTCGGTTCTATTTTAAGTTCAATATAATTAAACAATAAAAATATTCCATTGAGTAACAAACTTATTTTATAGCTCATGCGCCACTTCCTACGACTATTAGACACATTAATATCATAAGTGAATTGCAATATTTGTGGAATTGGTGAGAAAATCAGAGCAGTAATGTAGTAGGTTTCACTAAATAGATATAGACCGCGCAACACCGCTTTTTCTGTCTCATGTCAAATGACTTTGAAATGACCTTAGTGAAAGTTTAGGCAGGAACGGCTTAGTGTCAGTCTGCAGCCACAGTTTAGTTTACTGCATAGACAAACTAGTTTACTGGTGCGTAACTGTTATTTTCGTGTTTGATATTCTTCGTGCGCATTTTGCTTTTGTTGTGTGTTGTGTTCGATTTGGATTTTTTCGTATCCGATAAACAATGAACTGTATAGTATTGTGGTGTCCTTGTCTTGACCCGTTCATTTCCCACTTGAGTATGTAAACTATGTGCACCTTTTCATTCATACAAACTGTTAGAAATTTATGATTTACGCTTTGCTTTTCATTCGATTGACACATATCTATCCACTCGCACCATGAGATTGGTTCTTTATATAGAAAAAGAACGCAATTCATTATGAAAAATCATGAAATCTTGTGAGTTAACCATCTTTTAATGGATTATTCGAACTCGAAAATAAAATATATTGAAGTAAAACTTTGCAGTTTCATTCTGATAAGATAACAGATTGATTTTGTAATATACTCGGAACTCAAAAAGACAAATGACTTGAAGAATGAATGTAGGTATCAGAATTCACTCATGAAACGATGCAGAGTAACGCATTGGCAGATGTACAATACATTTTCATGTTTCCACTATTTTCAGGAACACCGAAGAATAGAACTGTCCTGAAGGGACATACGAGTATTAGTATATTTTGCTCATTTGATTTTTTTCTGTACTTTACCAAAAGATTCGTTGTTTGTTAACCAGAATTTGTCTTCCTTGATCCTTGAATTAATTTTTATACCGAAACCGGGTTTTTTCAACGCCTGAAGTGGTTTTGGAATGATGAAAGATTTTCAGCTTATCTTAACAATTCAAATAGCTGTTGAAAATTATCAATATGTTCAAAATAATTAGTAAGTGTCGAATACTAATTATGAATTGATTAAATCCAACTGCAACAATAACAGCATAAAATTTTATTGAAGCCGACCCTGTTCAGAAACAACCTGATGGCACGTATGCGCATTGTGGGCCACACTGAAATTTTTACAACACTTCGATCCAATTGATTTAGCATTCTAGAGTAAGTATACAGGTTCTTTCACGAGGAACCTCACCCATATTTATATGGGAAACTACTGAACGTATTTTCATGAAATTCAGCACTTATAAGTATTCCACGATGCTGATGAAATCTAAAATATTTTCAAGGCATGAGCACGTCCGGTTTTTCCGGAAATGACGTCAACTTTCGTTTTTCAAATTAGAACACCATTTTTTTATAGATTCCTTAGAAAATTTCAAGTTATTTTGATGTAACATTTTTCAGTTTTGGTTGGAAAATTCTATCTGAGCGGGAAAATTCGAAAAAAAAATCGAAAATAGAGCTCCGCTGAAACAAGAATAACTTCGAGGTTTTTGGATGGAAAATTTTCATTTTTGGTATTTTTCAAGATGTAAGATTGATGTATCCACTTCAAAAATCGAAATCGCGATTCATGATACAGGAGGTGAAAAAATCGCTTTCAAAGTTAGGGATGACAAAATCGTGAAAAATCAATTTTTTCGAATTAGAACCCCATTTTTTTATGGCAGATATCGAATCTACGTTGCAAAATAATGTGAGTGTATGCATCACACCCTTGCCCTAAAGTGGATATTTTCTGAGTTATTCACAAAAAACTGTTTTTCGTCTTGAATTTTCAGCTATTTCTTTTCCCTTCACGCCAAAAAGATGAAATTTTCAGGAACTGTTATTTGAACCATGCTGTAGATTTTTCACCCCTTCTTGAAACCGACTTCAAGTTACTATTAGGAGAACCATGGCAAACTCTCGCAGTTATAACTAGAGAAGATGCTCAAAGTTTTGACCGTTAATTTCAAGACATTTATTTATACGTCTCAGGAATGCTTCGTGCGTTGCTCTTCTTATTTCATCGGGAGGAAGAGATCTGCAAAAGTGTTTAAAAACCAAATTGAGTTTCAAAACTATGAATCTAAAAATCTAAACAAACCTGAACGCATTTCTGACTCGTTCTATGCAGTCCACTTTATCAGTCAGGGGAGTTGAGTAGACAATATTTTTTACCCTACCCCAAACATAATAGTCTAAAGCAGTGGCGGCGCGTGGGTTTTAATTTTGGGAGTGCACATGTGGACAGATACCGAGGGTCTGGGGGGTACGGAGTAACCCCTTAGTAAAGGAAGCTTCGGGGGAGGAAAAAATTTTGAAAACTAACCTTCAAAACTCGCATTTTAGAGCAGTTTGTGGCGTTCTTTCGCCTTATCTTGGGATAATATTCAGAAAAGGGTTTAGCGCAAAAATCCGAACTTGTAAGTTCTTGTATTTATACTGAGCAGTCACATAAAAAAACAAAAATGACTTAAACTAATAATATGTAGTTTGAAAAATCCTACCTCTTCAACCAGACAGCACATCTTCTTGATCATGTTTCACCTGTTGCTGCTCTTATTGTCTAATTAGGTATCTGATAACTTACTAACTAACACAAACACTTAGAACTAATTTTCACACACACGTTTTGTATTGGAATTCAAGTCGCCTGTTCTTTCTAGATATGAATTCTTCAATAACCAATTCATTAAAGTTTGGAAGATCCTGAATCATTTGTTTCTCAATAGATAATATTGTGAGAGCAGTTAACCTTTCCTGACCCATAGTACTTCTCAAAAAAGTTTTAATGCGCTTCAAAGTGGAGAAACAACGTTCTGCTTCTGCAGTTGTCATGGGCATGGTTACAATTGCGAGTAGCACATGAAAGGTCTCTGAGAAGTCTTCTTGCAAATTATTTTCTATCAAAAACTTTAGGAGATGGATTGCTCCGGAGACCTCTCTAAAATCTGTCCTTCTGTAAATAATTTCCAACTCTGTCTTCAGTTTGTTTCTGTCTAAAAATGGATAGGCAGAAATTGCAGAATTTAAATATTGGATGGGAAAATTCGACGAATATACTTCGAAATTCTCCACCAAAAACAAATTAGCCACTTCTAAAGGACCTGTAAACGAAAATCTCCTTTTTATTTCTGATATAATGGTGTCGCACACTTCTTTAGCTTGAACAGTCGTGGAAACATAAGAAGTTCTTTCATCTACCTTCCTCCTTTTCCTAGAGTGACTCACGTCAATGTCGTCTAGTTCGGAGTCTCTGATGGTGTGTATATTTTCCCTTTCTTTTTGAATGTTTTTTCCAGCTCTGCAATACATTTTTTTATGGTCACAGATTCAGCAGTTCTTTTTTGCAGCTGAGAATATATTATATCAATATGAGGCATTAAACGATGAAAAACTGTCAGCCAAAAAACGAACTTGGTGTCATTCAATAATCTTAAAAGGGCACCAGCTTTTGTGATGGTATCCAATTGTCTGGACGACGATTGTATTTTCTCCATACACTCGATAAGGGCTTCTCTGTTTTCATAAACAGTGTTAACAGTTCTTATTTTGAAATTCCACCTTGTAGCAGATGCACTCGGAACTCTTCTTCCAACGACCTCATCTAATACAGAAACTCGTTGTGGAGAATTGGAGAAGAAATTCGTAATATCACTCAGATCGGCAAAAAAGATGCGAACATTCGTATTTATACTTGTTGCTTGTGACATTATTAAATTTATTTGGTGTGCGTAACAGTGTATATAATACGCATACTGGAATTTATCTCTGATAAGTTTTTGCACACCACCGTGGACGCCACTCATAACACTTGCGCCGTCATAGCTTTGCGAAATCAACTGATCAGGTTTTTTCAAAACAGAATTTAGAACGTTTTCAATACAGCCAGCTAACGCAACAGCATGATGATCAGAAGGTTTCAAAAAACCCCAAAATCTTTCAACAGGGGAACCGTCTGCTAAGGTATAACGGAAAACTATAACCATTTGGAAAATGTTCGAAATGTCACTTGTTTCATCACTTATCACGGATACAAATTTTGAGGCAGCAATTTCTTTCTTAATGTGTGCATGACACACAGAAAGCATACAGTCCAATAATTCATTTTGAATGTCTTTGGATGTTCCTTTAAATACTGTGGATTGATCCAAATGATCCCTGAGCGCTAAATCTAATCCAGCAGAAAAATTGATAAGACCTCTAAATATACCAGGATTTATCGAATCATTTCCTTCATCATGGCCACGTAATGCTAATTCGAAAGCACCACAAAATTTAACACAGTTTATTATTTTCGATAAAATGTACCTGTTCTTCTTCACTTGCTCATTATGTTTCTCGATATTCAGTCGGTAAGCACTGTTTAATTGTTGTCGAATATCTTGTTTACCCAACAAATTGAAACCTAATTTGGCAGAGAGGTGTGTCTTGGAATTTTGATGTTTTTTAATTTTTTCTTTTAAATGGATTAAATCCTTGACACCGGATCTGGTCCATTCTGTTTGATCATCACCAGCAAATAACAAACAAGGAAAACAATAAAGACCGTTACTAATTTCACAACCACATAACCATTCGGCTTTTTCATAAGTGTCTATCTTGAAGGTTCTTTTATAATCGCGTGTTTTACATTTTGTTACATGCGTGATCGATAAATTCGGTTTTGGACGACCGGCACTTTTGATTTTTTGTTTTTCTTCCAATGTCAGCGAAGTAAAACGAATTGTTTTTAAATATTGCACGCTAATGCAAATCGGATTCCCCAAACTTTCGGCCATAATTGCGCGAATACGACAAACGAACAAACACGGTGAATACAGCAGCGCTTCTAGACACGACGGTACACAAACTGGATGTATCGGACGTCGGTTCACAAACTGGATGTGTACCTACGTGAGCTACGGGAAGCTTGGGGCGCGAGGGGTGGCTTAAGTTCCAATCATGGACCACTTCGGATGTGGAGTTTACGGTCCATCTAGTCTAGCACGGTCGGGCGTTTACGCGTATGATAATGCATTTGCGTGGCGTTTGGCGTTCAAAGTTCGTTCGCCGTCTTGAGTCTGAAATACAGAGCCGTGAACCGGAACATCGGAAATGAAAAATAAAATCAAATACACAAAAAGAAAACGTTACGTTTACTTCAAACACAAAAGTAAATTTCTTTGGATGAAGATATTAGTTGGGGGTACACGTGCACATGTGCACCTATGGAGCAGCCGCCACTGGTCTAAAGGAGTTAAATCGGGAGAACGTGGTGACCAAAGATGTGGACCATTGTTCGCCAACCATCGATCTTCAAATAGCATGTAGAGGGTATTTGACACATTGAGTGAATTGTGTGGAGGCGCGCCATCTTGTTGATACCATAAGTCATTATGGTTCTGTACTAGCGGCTCAATTATTTGAGTCAATATGTCAGAATATCTATCTCCTAAGGGGGAACATTCTTTGAATAATGCGAACATGTGAAGTGTTCTATCTTACCAGTTAAAGTCCTATCTTACCAGTTAAAGTCCCATCATAAATGTGAACATCGAGAATTGCATTATTTTTGATGGCACAAAAAACATTGAAACTCCAGGTCTCTTGAAAGTTCCATTGTCTGAAGTGGTGAATAATGACTGTTATGCCTATTGAAAGAACCATTCTTTGTGAATTTAGATTCATCTGTCCAAATTATACAGTCCAAAAAGTTTTCATTCCCTTGAAATCGAATCATCATAGCTTCGCAAAACTCTGTTCTCCTGACGAAATCAGTTTCCTTCAAATGCTGTACCCTATTGAATTTATATGGGTGCATTTCATATTTTTTTAATATTCTCCAAACACTCGATTGAGATAATCCCAGATCAATCTCGGCATCTTTGAGAGAATTTTGAGGATTCACACGAAAAAATGCAAGAACTGTAATTTCGTTGTTATCATCTTCTTTTACACTTTTTTCTCTGTGTATAGTTTTCTTAACGAAAGATCCGACATTTCTCAAGTTTGTCATGGTTCTGTTAATGGTATCTCTCGTTGGTCTGGGTCGGTCAGGAAACCTCTCAATGAACAGTCGAATCGTTCTATCTACAACTTTATTACATTCTCCATGAAGTAGAATGAGATTTAAATAATCTTCATTGGTAAAATTAGGCATAGTGATCGATTTTATAACTTAATACGAATTATCACCAAATTAATAGTAAACACAAAATGCTACTGAATAAAGAGGAATTTGGCAGATGTAATTAATGATATCTATCATTAAAAAAAAGAATGTAAAACATGGTAAGTTTTTGCATATGGTTCATAAGGAATTATTTATTTATCACTGGAGGGAAAACCGATGGCCGATTAGTTGAAATAAAGAGGTTTCCGATACAAATTCGAATCCAAATTCGCCATCTATTTAGGAACAACCTGTAACTTTTTTCTCTTGCATATTAGGGTAGTAAAATCTAAAACATGGTTTAAGTAACAGTTCCTGAAAATTTCATCTTTTTGGCGTGAAGGGAAAAGAAATAGCTGAAAATTCAAGACGAAAAACAGGTTTTTGTGAACAACTCAGAAAATATCCACTTTAGGGCAAGGGTGTGATGCATACACTCACATTATTTTTCAACGTAGATTCAATATCTGCCATAAAAAAATGGGGTTCTAATTCGAAAAAATTGATTTTTCACGATTTTGTCATCCCTAACTTTGAAAGCGATTTTTTCACCCCCTGTATCATGAATCGCGATTTCGATTTTTAAAGTGGATACATCAATCTTACATCTTGAAAAATCCCAAAAATTAAAATTTTCCATCCAAAAACCTCGAAGTTATTCTTGTTTCAGCGGAGCTTTATTTTCGATTTTTTTTTCGAATTTTCCCGCTCAGAGAGAATTTTCCAACCAGAACTGAAAAATGTTACATCAAAATAACTTGAAATTTTCTAAGGAATCTATTTCTGCAATAAAAAAATGGTGTTCCAATTTGAAAAACGGAAGTTGACGTCATTTCCGGAAAAACCGGAGGTGCTCATGCCTTGAAAATATTTTAGATTTCATCAGCATCGTGAAATACTGATAAGTGCTGAATTTCATGAAAATACGTTCAGTAGTTTCCCGTATAAATATGGGTGAGGTTCCTCGTGAAAGACCCTGTATAGATTTCCTACGTTGCAGGAGTTGAAAATTTTTATCTTAGGTCTATAAACAAACAATAAAGATAATAGATATCTATATTTGATATTTAAATGAAAACAAAGTGAAGTAACAAATAAATGTTCAAAATTGAAACCTAGTAGTAAAGAAAAAAAATTATTGCATATAAAGCTTATTTAAAATTTGCATTAGATTCTCAGAGTCATATTCTAATTTCATTAGTCATTGTCTTTTTTATCCGTTTTATCAGCAGTGTAGATAAGTTTTTTTAAGTCAGCGGACAATTGACTCGAACAACTAACAAGTATTGGTTTAGTTTCTGAGAGTGCAATATGAAGTAGCTAACTGACCAGTAAGTAAGTTACATTTTATAAAATACAGGTTGAAAGTGAAAAATATACAATAACTTCTGAACAAAAACTTTGCCGCAATAAATACATTTAGATACGGAAAAAGGTTTAATTTTGGAAAGAGGAATTTTCAAATCTTCATGTTAGAGAAACTCATTTCGACTTATAGTCCTTTCAATCTTAAGTGGACCACCCTGTGTGAGTTTTAATGACCCAACGACGGACGCGTATTATGAATAAACAAACGATTGGGTCGAATATTGTGAAACAACTCCGAGAGAAAAAATTCAAGTGAAACATAAAATGAAATGTCTTTCCGAGAAAACTATAAATCAATTATTCTAAAATTTTTGGCACGAAAAACATCAATTTCTTCCTAGAATCTTCGGTTTCAATTTTACGACAAAATTAGGGACCATAATTATCACGATAAGAAATGACACTTTTGTTGATTTATGACAGGATTAAACTAGGTACTAACAAATCGCATCATTTATTGCACCAATAGACTAAGAAGCATTTTGGGGATTGAGGGTAAAAGTCATTGTCCTTCTTGAGGAGGAAAACATTTTCGAGAAGGAGTACCTAAATGTGTTTTTGAATTTGAAGAGAGTAATTTTTGCGTCTTTGACCCTCGCGTACATTATTTTCATGTCTTCTAGGTAAAAGATTTCAAAAATATAAAAGTTATAACAATACATTTTTATGATGTCAGTTTTGAGTTTTACAATGTCCCTTTAATGACATAGCTTTTCAAATTTAATGGTCTCTTCGACATTTTTAACATCATCAGCACTTCATTATGTCTGATTTACATCTAGCAAGTATACAGGGTGGCCCAGAATTATTTCAACAAAATTAAGTCACAGATTCAGAAATTAGGATACCCCTGTTTTTGATTTAGTTACAGCTCCCTGAATTTCTCCTCAAAAAATTGTTCTTCCTTTTCACTTCAGATTCCAGTTATATGTTAATCATTCAGATAATTCAGGCCTCATTTCAGCAATAACACGAGTTTTGTTGGCTGCCAAAGCGTCTATTGTTTCTGGTTTATCAGCAATCAGCATAAACCAATGATTTGGCATAACTCTAAAGAAAATAATCAATTGGAGTAATGTCGCGTGATCTTGGAGGCCAATTAATTGGACCATTTCTCGAAATAATGTTATCGCCAAATCTTTCTTTCAATAAATCAATTGTAACGGTAGCAGCCTGAGGTGTAGCACAATCTTGTTGGAATCAAAACACAAAACAAATTTTTAAACGAATAATCATTGATCATCGTTCTGTAACGATCACAATTCACTATAACAATAGCCGCAGAGCTAGTTTTGTTGGACATATGCCGGAAATTATTTTTAAAACATAAATGCCATTAAATTATCTTTCAACTAAAAATATTTGGCTTCAATCGTAATTAAAATGTGTTTTATTTCAATTTGAAATTCTATCACTCCAAAAAAACACCAGGTAATAATCATTAACCGCATTAACCCATTTAATTAAAAATCATTCTTATATCTTTCAGTTTTTTTCAAGAAACACGAGATTCTTATATTTCAAGATTCCAAAGAAAGATATCAAAAGTGACTATTGGCTGAAAATAATATTCAACATCGATTTAAAAGCAATTATCGATAATTATACCTGTACTTTTCTGACCAATTTTGTGGAAAGCGCACCCCCCACTTATAATTTTGGAACTACCCTTATTCTCAGGTATAAAAGGGCCAGTACAGCCCTGTCCAAACCAATTGAGTTATTAGCAGAGTGAAGTACGCTTAAACTTGAAAATTTGCATCTCCGTTTTATTACGATTTTTGTGTTGTGTTGTGTTGTTTCCTTGGAATAAATAATTATGTCTCAGGTAAGTTTGAATGTTTTATTTGAAAGTATTTTTGTTTGCAATCTTCTTCTCTATTCTTTATATTTTTGTATGCAAATATTTCAAGGAAATTCTTGCTGTTTATTTCTTTGATGTATTTGTTGTTTTACTTGGTGCTTGGTTATACAGGGTGTTTCTGAATTGATGCGAAAGATTTCAAAGGATTATTTCTTGTTCAAAATTAAGGGTAGTTTGTTATGTGAATGTTGGGTCAAAATTCAAACGTTTGGAGATGTTTCATATATGTCGAAAAAATGATATTTTTATTTTGTATCTTTAAAACGAAAAGCGATAGAGTGATGATTTATTATGGAAGTAATACAATTATGAAAACACACTTTTTTGATACTTTTTCATATTTTTAGAATGAGTGGAAGAGGTTGAAGTAATTATATAATTAAATTCGGATTGACTGATTTGGTTAGAAACTTTTTTAATTCTAGTATTTTTTTCGTAAAATGTACTGTTTTGAAATTAAAAAATTAAATGTAAATCAGTTCTATGACAAATTGCCGTTTCCGGACACATAATGATTTACATTTAATTTTTTTATTTCAATACGGTACATTTTAAGAAAAAAATACAGGAGATGAAAAAGTTTCTTAGTAAAACAGGCTATACAAATTTATTTCTATCCAAGTCGTTGCGTAAGTTTTTCTTCGAATTTAGTTAACAAAAATGATAGGGGTAGTCTACTTCAACCCCTTTCACTCATTATAAAAATATTGAAAAATATCAAAAAAGTGTGTTTTCATAACAGTAATACTCCCATAAAATATTATCATCCTATCTCTTTTCGTTTTTAAGATACGAAATAAAAATATAATTTTTTTGCCATCTTTGAAACGCCTAACGGTGGACTTTTGACCCCACATTTATACAGCAAACTACCCTTTATTTTGAACAAGGAATCACCTTTCGAAATCTTTCGCTTGAATTCAGAAACACCCTGTATAATTATAATTTTTATATTGCTGCTTCCCCAAGATATTCGAGCAAAAATCCAATTTAAAATATTCTCTTCGTTCAAATTGCTGCTTTTCTTGGATCCCCATTGTTTGAAAACTTTCAGAATGAACTTTTACTGATAAAATTCTTTGTTTTCAGAATAAGAAGATCTACAGGCCACGTGTACCTGCCATCAAAGAAGAGGATTTCTACTCATACCTGGTCCAAAACCATCTCGCCGGCCAGGATGACCTATTCCTGAACGGCTATCCAGTTCTGGACAGTGATGGCAGCGTCCAGATCTTCAAAACAAATTTCTTCAATCCCCACCAACGAAGAGAGGATACCGTCCAGGGTGTGGTAAGGAGAAACTGTGCAAGGTGCAGATCCGGTTTCTTCATGAAGGGCAAGAGTTTTGTCGGCACGGACAAATGTTTCTCCCACTGGGGGAAGTTGGTGCAAGGCAGGTTCTCTTGCTGTTCGAAAGAATCCAAATCTCCCGGTTGCACAGTTTCCCAAAGCCACGTCTGGACCGGTATAGACGTCGGGTTAAATCACCCTCAAGGATTCTTGACCACTCAGGATTCGGTAGCTGAGAAGAAGCCCGACGTCTATGGTTCGGACTGCGAGATGTGCTACACTGTGGTGGGCCTGGAAGTGTGCAAGCTAACCCTTGTAGGCTTCCAGGGTGAGTGCATCTACGAAGAATACGTGAAACCTGAAAACAAGGTATTGGACTACAATACCAGGTTTTCGGGAATCACGGAGAATCTCCTGAATATTGAAGGCGCCAAGACTTTGGACCAAGTGCAGGACGATCTTCTGCGTATATTAACAGAAGACACGATATTGGTAGGTCATGGTTTGGAGAACGACCTTCGTGTTCTTAAACTGATGCACACCAAAGTGGTGGATACTGCATTGGTTTTCGAACACGAGCGTGGGTATCCATTCCGGCATTCCCTCAAGAATTTGATGCTGACGCATCTCAATAAAATAATACAGGTAGACGATGATGGACACGATTCTTTTGTGGACGCTTTAAGCTCTCTACAATTGATGAGGTTCAAAATGAAACCTTCTTTATTTTAATGAGATGTGCAGAATCATTTCCTGTGCCTCTCTGTTAGTATATTCTGAAGATCGTGTTGTACCTTTTATTTTTATTCTTTTGATACTGTTTTATTCATTAATGTTTTCGTATTTTGTACAAATATATTTCAATATTCACTATGTCTCAATTTTAATTCTTTATTGTGTTTGTATCGTTTTGTATCTTTCATTTTCACACTTTTGCTACTGTGATATCTATTGATCAAAAAATGTTGTGATATTTATATTTAGGTACCAATAGTCATTATTACATTTTTCATTTATTTATTATTGTTTTCGTATTTTGTAAAAACATATTTTAATATTCACTATATCTCAATTTAAATTTTTTAATGTGTGTGCATATTTTTATTTTTGTATATATTTTTCATGAATAAATTTTTATTTTTTGTCTATATGTTCTTTTTTTTTCAAATTTCCATCAGCCCATTTTTTATTATTGTCCGAAATTTTCAGGCGCGTTTTTCTCTCAGTATATTGGTAAACTTTTCATGAAAATTTTGTTATAGTTTCAAACTTTTATCGAAATAAAATCCTATTATTATCCCATTTCATTCCTTCTAATTTCAAATTAATAATTCATAATATCTTAACTCTATAAACAAACAGTTAATATATCGAAATTTGATATTCAAATGAAAACAAAGTAAAGTAATAATTAAATGTTCAAAATTGAATCCTAGTAGTAAAGAAACAAAAACGATTGCATATAAAGCTTATTTAAAATTTCCATTAGATTCTCGAAGTCATATCCTAATTTTTTTAAGGGAATTCGATATCTCTCAGATAATAAAGATTTCCTACGTTGTAGGAGTTGAAAATTTTTATCTAAGGTCTATAAACAAACAATAAAGATTTCGAAATTTGATATTTAAATGAAAACAAAGTAGAGTAATAAATAAATGTTCAAAATTCAAACCTAGTTTTAAAGAAAAAAACTATTGCATATAAAGCTTATTTAAAAATTCCATTAGATTCTCAAATTCATATCCTAATTTTTTTAAGGAATTTGGTATCACTCACATAATGAAGATTTCCTACGTTGCAGGAGTTGAAAATTTTTATCTTAAGTCTATAAACAAACAATAAAGACATCGAAATTTGATATTTAAATGAAAACAAAGAAAAGTAATAAATAAAGGTTCAAAATTGAAACCTAGTAGTAAAGAAAAAAAATTATTGCATTTAAAGCTTATTCAAAATTTCCATTAGATTCTCAAAGTAATATCCTAATTTTATTAAGGGCAAGTATCTCTCACATAAAAAAGATTTCCTACGTTGGAGGAGTTGAAAATTTGAAGAATGAAAATATGAATATCAAAGAGGTATAGACAATTCAGCAAATGATCCCTCGAATAATTGAAAAAACTATTGATTTCTCCTGAAGAAGTTACAATATGTCACGAAATATACAGGGTCGTTCACGAGGAACCTCACCCATATTTATACGGGAAACTACTGAACGTATTTTCATGAAATTCAGCACTTATAAGTATTTCACGATGCTGATGAAATCTAAAATATTTTCAAGTCATGAGCACCTCCGGTTTTTCCGGAAATGACGTCAACTTCCGTTTTTCAAATAAGAACACCATTTTTTTATTGCAGAAATAGATTACTTAGAAAATTTCAAGTTATTTTGATGTAACATTTTTCAGTTTTGGTTGGAAAATTCTCTCTGAGCGGGAAAATTCGAAAAAAAAAATCGAAAATAGAGCTTCGCTGAAACAAGAATAACTTCGAGGTTTATGGATGGAAAATTTTCATTTTTGGGATTTTTCAAGATGTAAGATTGATGTATCCACTTTGAAAATCGAAATCGCGATTCATGATACAGGAGGTGAAAAAATCGCTTTCAAAGTTAGGGATGACAAAATCGTGAAAAATCAATTTTTTCGAATTAGAACCCCATTTTTTTATGGCAAATATTGAATCTACGTTGCAAAATAATGTGAGTGTATGCATCATACCCTTGCCCTAAAGTGGATATTTTCTGAGTTATTCACAAAAAACTGTTTTTCGTCTTGAATTTTCAGCTATTTCTTTTCCCTTCACGCCAAAAAGATGAAATTTTCAGGAACTGTTATTTGAACCATGCTGTAGATTTTTCACCTCTTCTTGAAACCGACTTCAAGTTACTATTAGGAGAACCATGGCAAACTCTCGCAGTTATAACTAGAGAAGATGCTCAAAGTTTTGACCGTTAATTTCTAGACATTTATTTATACGTCTCAGGAATGCTTCGTGCGTTGCTCTTCTTATTTCATCGGGAGGAAGAGATCTGAAAAAGTGTTTAAAAACCAAATTGAGTTTCAAAACTATGAATCTAAAAATCTAAACAAACCTGAACGCATTACTGACTCGTTCTATGCAGTCCTCTTTATCAGTCAGGGGAGTTGAGTAGACAATATTTTTTACCCTACCCCAAACATAATAGTCTTAAGGAGTTAAATCGGGAGAACGTGGTGGCCAAAGATGTGGACCATTGTTCGCCAACCATCGATCTTCAAATAGCCTGTAGAGGCGCGCCATCTTGTTGATACCATAAGTCATTATGGTTCTGTACTAGCGGCTCAATTATTTGAGTCAATATGTCAGAATATCTATCTCCTAAGGGAGAACATTCTTTAAATAATGCAAACATGTGTAGTGTTCTATCTTTCCAGTTAAAGTCCCATTATAAATGTGAACATCGAGAATTGCATTATTTTTGATGGCGCAAAAAACATTGAAACTTCAGGTCTCTTGAAAGTTCCATTTTCTGAAGTGGTGGTTGTTCTCTTCATCTCAATAATGACTGTTATGCCTATTGAAAGAACCATTTTTTGTGAAAAGATTCATCTGTCCAAATTATACAGTCCAAAAAGTTTTCATTCTCTTGAAATCGAATCATCATAGCTTCGCAAAACTCTGTTCTCCTGACGAAATCAGTTTCCTTCAAATGCTGTACCCTATTGAATTTATATGGGTGCATTTTATGTTTTTTTAATATTCTCCAAACACTCGATTGAGATAATCCCAGATCAATCTCGGCATCTTTGAGAGAATTTTGAGGATTCACACGAAAATATGCAAGAACTGTAATTTCGTTGTTCTCATCTTCCACTACACTTTTTTCTCTGTGTATAGTTTTCTTAACGAAAGATCCGACATTTCTCAAGTTTGTCATGGTTCTGATAATGGTATCTCTCGTTGGTCTGGGTCGGTCAGGAAACCTCTCAATGAACAGTCGAATCGTTCTATCCACAACTTTATTACATTCTCCATGAAGTAGAATGAGATTTAAATAATCTTCATTGGTAAAATTAGGCATAGTGATCGATTTTATAACTTAATACGAATTATCACCAAATTAATAGTAAACACAAAATGCTACTGAATAAAGAGGAATTTGGCAGATGTAATTAATGATATCTATCATTAAAAAAAAAGAATGTAAAACATGGTAAGTTTTTGCATATGGTTCATAAGGAATTATTTATTTATCACTGCAGGGAAAACCGATGGCCGATTAGTTGAAATAAAGAGGTTTCCGATACAAATTCGAATCCAAATTCGCCATCTATTCGGGAACAACCTGTAACTTTTTCGCTCGCATATTAGGGTAGTAAAATCTAAAACATGGTTTAAGTAACAGTTCCTGAAAATTTCATCTTTTTGGCGTGAAGGGAAAAGAAATAGCTGAAAATTCAAGACGAAAAACAGGTTTTTGTGAATAACTCAGAAAATATCCACTTTAGGGCAAGGGTGTGATGCATACACTCACATCATTTTTTAACGTAGATTCAATATCTGCCATAAAAAAATGGGGTTCTAATTCGAAAAAATTGATTTTTCACGATTTTGTCATCCCTAACTTTGAAAGCGATTTTTTCACCCCCTGTATCATGAATCGCGATTTCGATTTTTAAAGTGGATACATCAATCTTACATCTTGAAAAATACCAAAAATGAAAATTTTCCATCCAAAAACCTCGAAGTTATTCTTGTTTCAGCGGAGCTCTATTTTCGATTTTTTTTTCGAATTTTCCCGCTCAGAGAAAATTTTCCAACCAAAACTGAAAAATGTTACATCAAAATAACTTGAAATTTTCTAAGGAATCTATTTCTGCAATAAAAAAATGGTGTTCTAATTTGAAAAACGGAAGTTGACGTCATTTCCGGAAAAACCGGAGGTGCTCATGCCTTGAAAATATTTTAGATTTCATCAGCATCGTGAAATACTTATAAGTGCTGAATTTCATGAAAATACGTTCAGTAGTTTCCCGTATAAATATGGGTGAGGTTCCTCGTGAAAGACCCTGTATAGATTTCCTACGTTGCAGGAGTTGAAAATTTTTATCTTAGGTCTATAAACAAACAATAAAGATAATAAATATCTATATTTGATATTTAAATGAAAACAAAGTGAAATAATAAATAAATGTTCAAAATTGAAACCTAGTAGTAAAGAAAAAAAATTATTGCATATAAAGCTTATTTAAAATTTGCATTAGATTCTCAGAGTCATATTCTAATTTCATTAGTCATTGTCTTTTTTGTCCGTTTTATCAGCAGTGTAGATAAGTTTTTTTAAGTCAGCGGACAATTGACTCGAACAACTAACAAGTATTGGTTTAGTTTCTGAGAGTGCAATATGAAGTAGATAACTGACCAGTAAGTAAGTTTCATTTTATAAAATACAGGTTGAAAGTGAAAAATATACAATAACTTCCGAACAAAAACTTTGCCGCAATAAATACATTTAGATACGGAAAAAGGTTTAATTTTGGAAAGATGAATTTTCAAATCTTCATGTTAGAGAAACTCATTTCGACTTATAGTCCTTTCAATCTTAAGTAGACCACCCTGTGTGAGTTTTAATGACCCAACGACGGACGCGTATTATGAATAAACAAACGATTGGGTCGAATATTGTAAAACAACTCCGAGAGAAAAAATACAAGGAAAACATAAAATGAAATGTCTTTCCGAGAAAACAATAAATCAATTATTCCAAAATTTTTGGCACGAAAAACATCAATTTCTTCCTAGAATCTTCGGTTTCAATTTTACGACAAAGTTAGGGACCATAATTATCACGATGAGAAATTACACTTTTGTTGATTTATGACAGGATTAAACTAGGTACTAACAAATCGCATCATTTATTGCACCAATAGACAAAGGCCCGGTTGTACAGTGCTAGCTCAATTCCACGCTCAACTGAACTCAGCTCACTCTTGAGCTAGGTTCAGATATGTCATTCGGTTGTACAGGTTACGTTTGAGTCGAGTTCAACTAAACTTTCCTAGAATGCAATTCTTCAGAAAATGGCAACGTCGCTTCCTTTGAGAAATGCGTTTTCGATACGAATTGTGACGAATGGAAAGAAAAAAACGTAATCCATCATTCGATAAACAGAATCTTTGCAAAAATTCAGTTTCACACACCTCAAAATGATTTATTCTCTCCCTATATTTCTTTGGAATTCTTCTCGATCATTGCAAAATACACTGCTTCCACAAAATCTTAATCATCGGCCATTTCCGCAAGATTATTGCCGAGTTGAAAATCCATTTCTATCAATTTGATGTACAAAAATCTATGTTCTTGAGTGAAACACTCATTCACAAAAATAAATAATACTGACAAGAGAAAGCGGAGCGTTTCATCCATATATCTAATAATTCCAATATGGGCCATGAGCCAATCAAAACTGAAGCTGGGATTTGGTAAAAATCCAGATCTGCGCTTGTGCGGCAATATTGAAAATAAAAATATTTTTTTAATTCTGTCTCTCTCCGACACATCGTATTATGTCGTGAAACGTATGTCATTCATAACTTCATGTGAATAGTTTCGATCATAACCTCACAATTTCATGTGAAATGTTTCAATCGCTTTATTCCGTTTTCTTCAAGTCCTAAATATCATTGCTAACTCCTATTCATATTCTAAAATTGAACTGAAAGTATTCAAGTGACATATTTTCATTCTCGATATCTATTTTCTTGTTGTATTTCAGAATAAACATAACCTCCAAATTTCTCGCAATTTTTGAATTTCCAGTTGACGCAAGCGTACAACTCAAGCTTTACCAAAGATTTGGCTTCACTTTGAGACTGTGAAAAGCAGGCGTATAATCCATATTGATGTTATTAGATATATGGTTTCATCACAGGTATTCTGTGGTTTCAACTTTCAACTATTTGACATATAACCAATAAATTGTTAATTTGAAGTGACATTTCATCTGAACCAGGTTTGAGCGCCCGATTTCGTTAGCTCAACTTGAGGGTCGATTTGAGCGAAGCTCAGGCTTGAACTCGCACTGTACAACAGATGTTTCATGTTTGAGTAGGGCTCAGTCTTGAACTCGGTTTAAACTCGGACTGTACAACCGGGCCTAAGAAGCATTTTGGGGATTAAGGGTAAAAGTCATTGTCCTTCTTGAGGAGGAAAACATTTTCGAGAAGGAGTACCTAAATGTGTTTTTGAATTTGAATAGAGTAATTTTTGCGTCTTTGACCCTCGTGTACATTATTTTCAGGTCTTCTAGGTAAAAGATTTCAAAAATATAAAAGTTATAACAATACATTTTTATGATGTCAGTTTTGAGTTTTACAATGTCCCTTTAATGACATAGCTTTTCAAATTTAATGGTCTCTCCGACATTTTCAACATTATCAGCACTTCATTATGTCTGATTTACATCTAGCAAGTATACAGGGTGGCCCAGAATTAATTCAACAAAATTAAGTCACAGATTCAGAAATTAGGATACCCCTATTTTTGATTTAGTTACAGCTCCCTGAATTTCTCCTCAAAAAATTGTTCTTCCTTTTCACCTCAGATTCCAGTTATATCATTCAGATAATTCAGGCCTCATTTCAGCAATAACACGAGTTTTGTTGGCTGCCAAAGCGTCTATTGTTTCTGGTTTATCAGCAATCAGCATAAACCAATGATTTGGCATAACTCTAAAGAAAATAATCAATTGGAGTAATGTCGCGTGATCTTGGAGGCCAATTAATTGGACCATTTCTCGAAATAATGTTATCGCCAAATCTTTCTTTCAATAAATCAATTGTAACAGTAGCAGCCTGAGGTGCAGCACAATCTTGTTGGAATCAAAACACAAAACAAATTTTTAAACGAATAATCATTGATCATCGTTCTGTAACGATCACAATTCACTATAACAATAGCCCCAGAGCTAGTTTTGTTGGACATATGCCGGAAATTATTTTTAAAACATAAATGCCATTAAATTATCTTTCAACTAAGAATATTTGGCTTCAATCGTAATTAAAATGTGTTTTATTTCAATTTGAAATTCTATCACTCCAAAAAAACACCAGATAATAAACATTAACCGCATATTCAAATTCCTTGAAAATTCTCAAAACGTTAGAAAACCCATTTAATTAAAAATCTTTCTTATCTCTTTCAATTTTTTTCAAGAAACACGAGATTCTTATATTTCAAGATTCCAAAGAAAAATATCAAAAGTAACTATTGGCTGAAAATAATATTCAACATCGATTTAAAAGCAATTATCGATAATTATACCTGTACTTTTCTGACCAATTTTGTGGAAAGCGCACCCCCCACTTATAATTTTGGAACTACCCTCATTCTCAGGTATAAAAGGGCCAGTACAGCCCTGTCCAAACCAATTGAGTTATTAGCAGAGTGAAGTACGCTTAAACTTGAAAATTTGCATCTCCGTTTTATTACGATTTTTGTGTTGTGTTGTGTTGTGTTGTTTCCTTGGAATAAATAATTATGTCTCAGGTAAGTTTGAATGTTTTATTTGAAAGTATTTTTGTTTGTAATCTTCTTCTCTATTCTTTATATTTTTGTATGCAAATATTTCAAGGAAATTCTTGCTGTTTATTTCTTTGATGTATTTGTTGTTTTACTTGGTGCTTGGTTATACAGGGTGTTTCTGAATTGATGCGAAAGATTTCAAAGGGTTATTTCTTGTTCAAAATTAAGGGTAGTTTGTTATGTGAATGTTGGGTCAAAACTCAAACGTTTGGAGATATCGTGTTTCATATATGTCGAAAAAATGATATTTTTATTTTGTATCTTTGAAACGAAAAGCGATAGAGTGATGATTTATTATGGAAGTAATAAAATTATGAAAACACACTTTTTTGATATTTTTTCATATTTTTAGAATAAGTGGAAGAGGTTGAAGTAGATTTCATTTTTGTTGACTAAATTTAAAGAAAACTTACGCAACGATTTGGATATAATTAAATTCGGATTGACTGATTTGGTTAGAAACTTTTTTAATTCTAGTATTTTTTTCGTAAAATGTACTGTTTTGAAATTAAAAAATTAAATGTAAATCAGTTCTATAACAAATTGCCGTTTCCGGACACATAATGATTTACATTTAATTTTTTTATTTCAATACGGTACATTTAAAAAAAAAAATACAAGAGATGAAAAAGTTTCTTAGTAAAACAGGCTATCCAAATTTATTTCTATCCAAGTCGTTGCGTAAGTTTTTCTTCGAATTTAGTTAACAAAAATGATAGGGGTAGTCTACTTCAACCCCTTTCACTCATTATAAAAATATTGAAAAATATCAAAAAAGTGTGTTTTCATAACAGTAATACTTCCATAAAATATTATGATCCTATCTCTTTTCGTTTTTAAGATACGAAATAAAAATATAATTTTTTTGCCATCTTTGAAACGGTGGACTTTTGACCCCACATTTAAACAGCAAACTACCCTTTATTTTGAACAAGGAATCACCTTTCGAAATCTTTCGCATGAATTCAGAAACACCCTGTATAATTATAATTTTTATATTGCTGCTTCCCCAAGATATTCGAGCAAAAATCCAATTTAAAATATTCTCTTCGTTCAAATTGCTGCTTTTCTTGGATCCCCATTGTTTGAAAACTTTCAGAATGAACTTTTACTGATAAAATTCTTTGTTTTCAGAATAAGAAGATCTACAGGCCACGTGTATCTGCCATCAAAGAAGAGGATTTCTACTCATACCTGGTCCAAAACCATCTCGCCGGCCAGGATTACCTATTCCTGAACGGCTATCCAGTTCTGGACAGTGATGGCAGCGTCCAGATCTTCAAAACAAATTTCTTCAATCCCCACCAACGAAGAGAGGATACCGACCAGGGTGTGGTAAGGAGAAACTGTGCAAGGTGCAGATCCGGTTTCTTCATGAAGGGCAAGAGTTTTGTCGGCACGGACAAATGTTTCTCCCACTGGGGGAAGTTGGTGCAAGGCAGGTTCTCTTGCTGTTCGAAAGAATCCAAATCTCCCGGTTGCACAGTTTCCCAAAGCCACGTCTGGACCGGTATAGACGTCGGGTTAAATCACCCTCAAGGATTCTTGACCACTCAGGATTCGGTAGCTGAGAAGAAGCCCGACGTCTATGGTTTGGACTGCGAGATGTGCTACACTGTGGTGGGCCTGGAAGTGTGCAAGCTAACCCTTGTAGGCTTCCAGGGTGAGTGCATCTACGAAGAATACGTGAAACCTGAAAACAAGGTATTGGACTACAATACCAGGTTTTCGGGAATCACGGAGAATCTCCTGAATATTGAAGGCGCCAAGACTTTGGACCAAGTACAGGACGATCTTCTGCGTATATTAACAGAAGACACGATATTGGTAGGTCATGGTTTGGAGAACGACCTTCGTGTTCTTAAACTGATGCACACCAAAGTGGTGGATACTGCATTGGTTTTCGAACACGAGCGTGGGTATCCATTCCGGCATTCCCTCAAGAATTTGATGCTGACGCATCTCAATAAAATAATACAGGTAGACGATGATGGACACGATTCTTTTGTGGACGCTTTAAGCGCTCTACAATTGATGAGGTTCAAAATGAAACCTTCTTTATTTTATTGAGATGTGCAGAATCATTTCCTGTGCCTCTCTGTTAGTATATTCTGAAGATCGTGTTGTACCTTTTATTTTAATTCTTTTGATACTGTTTTATTCATTAATGTTTCCGTATTTTGTACAAATATATTTCAATATTCACTATGTCTCAATTTTAATTCTTTATTGTGTTTGTATCGTTTTGTATCTTTCATTTTTACACTTTTGCTACTGTGATATCTATTGATCAAAAAATGTTGTGATATTTATATTTAGGTACCAATAGTCATTATTACATTTTTCATTTATTTATTATTGTTTTCGTATTTTGTACGAACATATTTTAATATTCACTATATCTCAATTTAAATTTTTTAATGTGTGTGCATATTTTTATTTTTGTATATATTTTTCATGAATAAATTTTTATTTTTTGTCTATATGTTCTTTTTTTTCAAATTTCCATCAGCCCATTTTTATTATTGTCCGAAATTTTCAGGCGCGTTTTTCTCTCAGTATATTGGTAAACTTTTCATGAAAATTTTGTTATAGTTTCAAACTTTTATCGAAATAAAATCCTATTATTATCCCATTTTATTCCTTCTTATTTCAAATTAATAATCTATATATTAATTAAATAGTGAAATGCTATGACCGGACCATAGAAGGGTTGTCAAGTTTGCGGAGAGACGTTTTTAGGGTCGCGGCGAAGCCGCGACCGAGGCCGCTAGCGGCCTCGGTTCGCTGCGGGAAAAACTTGGTCGGAAAGTCGAAGAAACGGCCGAGATTTCGATGCCCGCCGCGCATCTCTACGACGTCGGGAAGTATTTTAAAAAAATTCGCGAAAAAGGTCGAAATCGCCCGATGGACCGAATCGGTCCGACACTTTTCGGACCTTCGGAGGCCCCCAGCCGACGGTTTCTTTTTTTCGATCGGCGCCCCATATCCCCGTTCGGCGACAGTTGAAAACCGTTTTTCGACGCGGTCCTCCGGGTGTCCGCGAGAAATTCGCGAAATTTTGACGTTTCTCGAAAACGGTAAATTTTCCGATCCGGCCAGAAAATATCGTCAAAACCAGAGACTTTCGGTCATTTCGATGACTTTTCACGTTAAATGTAGGTTAGGGTTCTTGACAACGGCCTTCAAAGATTGACGGGACGCACAGATGTCCGTTTTTAGGTTGGGTTTTTTCGACGTTTCGAGACGTCACAGTTGACGAGTGCCGTGAATTTAGTAGGTTCTGTGGATATCGTCCATAAAATCGGAGAGCTTTGACGTGCATTCTATGCATCTACGCTTTGAACAAATGAGCACGTCATATGCCGCCATATTGGCTTCGCGGAATGTTTTCGTGAAGAATTTTCGAGAGCGGTAATTTATGGAAAAAACGGAACTGAAACGTAGCAGTAAGTATGCAAATATGAGATTGTCGTACAAAATGTGATGTTTGAATTTTTTCAGGATGTCTTTGTGGAACTCTTCATGCTTTTATGGGAATCGATATCTTGGATATTTTCGACCGAAGGATACCTAGCCTTATTCCGAGTGTATCGAAAAACGACACGTTACAATTAGGACGTTTCAGCGTTGATTTCAAATGAAATGGAATCAAGGTGAGGATTTTCCTACGGGGTTTTTTGATAACGCCTCTTGAAAACTGTTTGCCGTGGGGAACTGAAAATCGAGTTTTTCGAATAAAATGAAGCAGCTGGGGGCCCAATATGATCGGATATCATGTTTCACGTTGCTTTTCAGAGGTTCGTAATGAAATTTCCCGATTTTCCCAGGGTTTTGTGAAATTTTGAATGAATTTCGAATTTTCTTTTTCCAGCCAAACGAAAAGGTGAAAATCGAGTATTTGGAATTAAATAATGCTCGGATCTCATGTTTTACGTCGTTTTCCGAGTGGTTTGTAATGGAATTTCCCAGGTTTTTGTAAAATTTTGGATGACATTTTTGATTTGAGCTTTCAGGTCGAATAGATGGGTGGAAAACAATGTAAGTAGTCGAGATTAACTTTATTATACCTTCTTTTATTGAAATTGACCTTTTTTCAGTTGATTTGCGTATAATAATTTCAACGATTCGCTGAGAATACACGGCCAGCATGTTCCTAATGCTTATAATAGATGGCGCAGCAGTAGAAACTTTACTGTTACATAAATTTTTTCGCAGATGGCGGAAATAAAAGCGATATTTTCGTATCCGAGGTAACGAAGAAAAAATGCACGTTTAAAAGTCGCCATTTCAGATTTTCAGACCGTTTTTGTAGAAATGTGGCGATATTGAGGAAAAACGATGCCGAAACCTCGATTTTTGAACGAATAGGTATGTAATTATGGAAATGTCGTCCGAAACGTAATATTGATTTTAGATTTTCTTTCAGATTGCCTGTGGAAATCTCTGTTTTGATGAGAATGGATATCCCGGATGTTTTGGAATGAAAAAGACCTCCTGCAAAGAGGAAGACAATGAAATATGAAATCCCACATCGTTTTTGAGGGAAATCGAGGATAATTGAAACATATTCAGGTGAGCATGAATGAAAAACGTTTGGGGGCCCAATTTCATGTTTTCCGAAGATTTCTAATGTAATTTCCCTGTTTTCCAAGGATTGTGTGAAACATTTAACGAATTTTGAATTTTCTTTCTTTCAGGCTGTTTTCTTTTGAGATGATCGTTTGATACTGGAAAAATATGACTGAATTTGGACGGAGGAATTGCTATGCGGAGGGATTTCTTGGAGGATTTTCGTGGGAATGCAAAAATGATGCAGATTTGTGGAAGAAAAATTGGAAAATTCCAGAGTAATTCCCTGAACAGTGCAATTCAATAATGTAGAAGAAGACCACCTGGCAGAGTTTGAAGGAACTTGGGCTGCATTTTTAACGTGACATTGCAAGTGAAAGAATTAATGGAAAACTCTTTTGAAACGTGGATAAATGAACAAAATACAAGGTGAGTGCAAGAGTTGAATGTTATTCGCAAGATTCTCATTCTGCATTTATAGGTTTCTGCCAAATTAACGAAAAATACCTAGAGTATTTTGAAAAGAATGAGAATTTCACATTATTTCAACTATTTTTCGGGCAGCTCCCGAAGGGAGCTGTCAATTCAGCTGTGGCCGAAGGCCACATGTATCAATAAAACTTTGTGTTGAATGAGCCCCGCAGGGGCTCTTCTCAAGACAGCCTTGACAGTTGCTGCTTCTTTCCTTAGGGCCACAAGTCACGAAATTTTTTCTGTATGACGGTTTCTCAAAATAACGATTTTTTTCAGCAATGGCCAATTGTCCCCCGCCCCTTTCAGAGTAATTCCGTGAACAGTGCAATCCAAAAATACAGAAGAGGACCCCCTGGCTGATTTTTCGCAGTTTAAGAGGATAGATGGAAATGAAAGAATTTAAAGTGTACCAAAGTGATATGTTAATAATTGCATTTTGTAACTATTCCATTGTATACATTGTAGCCTTTGAATAAACAATAAATAATCGTTATAATCTTGAATTTTTTGAATTTTAATTCAACAATTCCCAAAGTTTTTAATTCTCGAAGTATCACTTACATTTACATTCGAAAGAGAACTTGAATGAAAGAGAATCGAATCGAAGTAAGCATAATTACTGTATCTGCATATTCCATTCTTGAATATAACGAGATGTTAAAAATTCCCAAAATGTTAATTTTCTATTTCATTCGTTGTTTCACCGATGTCAATAAAGAAGTCAGCTGTTTCGTTGTCGGTCACGATGCCATTTCATTGGTAAGGATTAGGAAGTTCGAGGGAAACGTAGAGGTTACGTATATTTCGAGGGACGATAAGAAATTAGATGACGACGATGGAAATATTATCAGTTCGGTTCCGAGATACGATTGAGAATTATCAATGACATTCGGGATTCGAAGAAGACGGAATAAAGCGATCTAAAGATTTCACGTGAGAGTGTGAGGTTATGGTCGAAGATATTCACATGAATGAGCGAAAGACACACGTTCCACGACATAGTGCAATGTGTCAGAGTGAGATACAATAACGAAATAGACATGTCTATTGTATCCCTGCACGAAATAGACATGTCTTTTGTATCCCTGCACGAATGATATCTATGTTCCTTCACAGCCGTGGAACATACAAGTGTAACGTTGTAACATTCTATGGTGGTCGATGTCCGTCATAGAGTTTGACACCTGTATTCTATGGTTGTCGATGTCCGTCATAGAGTGACACGAGTGTCAAGTTGTGACATTCTGTGGTTGTCAATGTCCGTCATAGATTGACACGAGGGTCAAGTTGTGACATTCTATGGTTGTCGATGTCCGTCATAGAGTTTGACAACTGTCAAAAAATTTTTTCTTCTTACCATTGGCCTTTTTTGTATATAAATGCGAATCTACATTCAATATTGATCTACCGATAACATTGATCTACCAAAAAGGCGGATCCGTGGGCCAATCTAGTCTTATTATTTAATTTAATAAGGAACACAGAACGGGGTAAAGTTTTGGGGAGGCTCTAAAAAGGCGATCGGCTTGCCGATCGCGGGGGTCGCTCGCGACCCCCGGCGAGGGGGCGAAGGGGGCTCCGGAAAGGGGAAGGACGGGGGCTCCTGGGGGCCCCTTCGGATTTTTTTTCCGAGTTCGGGAAGTATTTTAAAAAAATTCGCGAAAAAGGTCGAAATCGACCGATAGACCGAATCGGTCCGACACTTTTCGGACCTTCGGAGGCCCCCAGCCGACGGTTTCTTTTTTTCGATCGGAGCCCCATATCCCCGTTCGGCGACAGATGAAAACCGTTTTTCGACGCGGTCCTCCGGGTGTCCACAATAAATTCGCGAAATTTTGACGTTTCTCGAAAACGGTAAAAATTTCCGATTCGGCCAGAAAAAATCGACAAAACCAGAGAATTTCAGTCATTTCGATGACTTTTCACGTTGAATGTAGGTTAGGGTTCTTGACAACGGCCTTCAAAGATTGACGGGACGCACAGATGTCCGTTTTTAGGTTGGGTTTTTCGACGTTTCGAGACGTCACAGCTCACGGGTGACGTGAAGTTTTAGTAGGTTCTGTGGATATCGTCCATAAAATCGGAGAGCTTTGACGTGCATTCTATGCATCTATGCTTTGAACAAATGAGCATGTCATATGCCGCCATATTGGCTTCGCGGAATGTTTTCGTGAAGAATTTTCGAGAGTGGTAATTTATAGAAAAAACGGAACTGAAACGTAGCAGTAAGTATGTAAATATGGGATTGTCGTACAAAATGTGATGTTTGAATATTTTCAGGATGTCTTTGTGGAACTCTTCATGCTTTTATGGGAATCGATATCTTGGATATTTTTGACCGAATGATACATAGCCTTATTCCGAGTGTATCCAGAAATGACACGTTACAATTAGGACGTTTTAGCATTGATTTCAAATGAAATGGAATCAAGGTGAGGATTTTCCTACAGGGTTTTTTGAGAACGCCTGTGGAAATCTCTGTTTTCATGGGAATGGATATCCCGGATGTTTTTGACTGAAAAAGACCTCCTGCAAAAAAAGAAGACGATGAAATATGAATGCAGATTTGTGAAGAAAAATTGAACAAGAAGCTTCCGTGGAATTTCAAGATTCCGTGAACAGTGCAATCTAAAAATACAGAAGAGGACCAAATGGCTGATTCTACCGAGTTGAAAAGGATAGATGGAAATGAAATAATTTAAAGTGTACCAAACTGAAATATCAATAATTGCATTTTGTAACTATTCTATTGTATACATTGTAGCCTTTGAATTAACAATAAATAATCGTTATAATCTTGAATTTTTTGACTTTTAATCCAACAATTCCCAACGTTCTTTATTCTCAAAGTATTATTTTCATTTAACTTCGAAAAGAACTTTAGTGAAAGAGAATCGAATCGAGGTAAGCATAATTATTGTATCTGCATATTCCACTCTTTAAAATAACTTACGTAGTGGCTCTCGAGATGTTGAAAATTCCCAAAATGTTAATTTTCTATTTCATTCGTTGTTTCACCGATGTCGATAAAGAAGTCAGCTGTTTCGTTGTCGGTCACAAAGCCATTTCATTGGTTAGGATTATGAAGTTCGCAGGAAACGTAGAGGTTACGTATATTTCGAGGGACGACAAGAAAATAGATAACGACGATGGAAATATTACACTGAAAAATTCTCAGTTCGGTTCCGAGATACGATTGAGAGTTAAGAATGATATTCGGGACTTGAAGAAAACGGAATAAAGCGATCGAAAGATTTCACGTGAGAGTGTGAGGTTATAGTCGAAGATATTCACATGAATGAGCGAAAGACACACGTTCCACGACATAGTGCAATGTGTCAGAGTGAGATACAATGAAATAGACATGTCTATTAATCCCTGCACGAATGATATCTATGTTCCTTCATAACGGTGGAACATACAAGTGTCACGTTGTGACGTTCTATGGTTGTCAATGTCCGTCATAGAGTGACACGAGTGTCAAGTTTGACATTCTATGGTTGTCGATGTCCGTCATAGAGTTTGACACCTGTATTCTATGGTTGTCGATGTCCGTCATAGAGTAACCCGAGTGTCACGTTGTGACATTCTATGGTTGTCAATGTCCGTCATAGAGTGACACGAGTGTCAAGTTGTGACATTCTATGGTTGTCGATGTCCGTCATAGAGTATGACACCTGTATTCTATGGTTGTCGATGTCCGTCATAGAGTAACCCGAGTGTCACGTTGTGACATTCTATGGTTGTCAATGTCCGTCATAGAGTGACACGAGTGTCAAGTTGTGACATTCTACGGTTGTCGATGTCCGTCATAGAGTTTGACACCTGTCAAAAAAAATTTTCTTCTTACCAACTATTGGCCTCTTTTGTATATAAATGCGAATCTACATTTAATATTGATCTACCGATAATATTGATCTACCAAAAAGGCGGATCCGTGGGCCCAAACTAGTTCATAATATCTTAACTCTATAAAAAAACAGTTAATATATCGAAATTTGATATTCAAATGAAAACAAAGTAAAGTAATAATTAAATGTTCAAAATTGAAACCTAGTAGTAAAGAAACAAAAACGATTGCATATAAAGCTTATTTGAAATCTCCATTAGATTCTCGAAGTCATATCCTAATTTTTTTAAGGGAATTCGATATCTCTCAGATAATAAAGATTTCCTACGTTGTAGGAGTTGAAAATTTTTATCTTAGGTCTATAAACAAACAATAAATATTTCGAAATTTGATATTTAAATGAAAACAAAGTAAAGTAATAAATAAATGTTCAAAATTCAAACCTAGTTTTAAAGAAAAAAAATTTTGCATATAAAGCTTATTTAAAATTTCCATTAGATTCTCAAATTCATATCCTAATTTTTTTTAAGGAATTTGGTATCTCTCACATAATGAAGATTTCCTACGTTGCAGGAGTTGAAAATTTTTATCTTAAGTCTATAAACAAACAATAAAGACATCGAAATTTGATATTTAAATGAAAACAAAGAAAAGTAATAAATAAAGGTTCAAAATTGAAACCTAGTAGTAAAGAAAAAAAATTATTGCATTTAAAGCTTATTTAAAATTTCCATTAGATTCTCAAAGTAATATCCCAATTTTATTAAGGGGAAGTATCTCTCACATAAAAAAGATTTCCTACGTTGGAGGAGTTGAAAATTTGAAGAATGAAATTATGAATATCAAAGAGGTATAGACAATTCAGCAAATGATCCCTCGAATAATTGAAAAAACTATTGATTTCTCCTGAAGAAGTTACAATTTGTAACGAAATATACAGGGTCTTTCACGAGGAACCTCACCCATATTTATACGGGAAACTACTGAACGTATTTTCATGAAATTCAGCACTTATTTCACGATGCTGATGAAATCTAAAATATTTTCAAGGCATGAGCACCTCCGGTTTTTCCAGAAATGACGTCAACTTCCGTTTTTCAAATTAGAACACTATTTTTTTATTGCAGAAATAGATTCCTTAGAAAATTTCAAGTTATTTTGATGTAACATTTTTCCGTTTTGGTTGGAAAATTCTCTCTGAGCGGGAAAATTCGAAAAAAAAATCGAAAATAGAGCTTCGCTGAAACAAGAAGAACTTCGAGGTTTTTGGATGGAAAATTTTCATTTTTGGGATTTTTCAAGATGTAATATTGATGTATCCACTTTAAAAATCGAAATCGCGATTCATGATACAGGAGGTGAAAAAATCGCTTTCAAAGTTAGGGATGACAAAATCGTGAAAAATCAATTTTTTCGAATTAGAACCCCATTTTTTTATGGCAGATATTGAATCTACGTTGCAAAATAATGTGAGTGTATGCATCACACCCTTGCCCTAAAGTGGATATTTTCTGAGTTATTCACAAAAAACTGTTTTTCGTCTTGAATTTTCAGCTATTTCTTTTCCCTTCACGCCAAAAAGATGAAATTTTCAGGAACTGTTATTTGAACCATGCTGTAGATTTTTCACCCCTTCTTGAAACCGACTTCAAGTTACTATTAGGAGAACCATGGCAAACTCTCGCAGTTATAACTAGAGAAGATGCTCAAAGTTTTGACCGTTAATTTCTAGACATTTATTTATACGTCTCAGGAATGCTTCGTGCGTTGCTCTTCTTATTTCATCGGGAGGAAGAGATCTGCAAAAGTGTTTAAAAACCAAATTGAGTTTCAAAACTATGAATATAAAAATCTAAACAAACCTGAACGCATTTCTGACTCGTTCTATGCAGTCCTCTTTATCAGTCAGGGGAGTTGAGTAGACAATATTTTTTACCCTACCCCAAACATGATAGTCTAAAGGAGTTAAATCGGGAGAACGTGGTGGCCAAAGATGTGGACCATTGTTCGCCAACCATCGATCTTCAAATAGCCTGTAGAGGATATTTGACACATTGAGTGAATTGTGTGGAGGCGCGCCATCTTGTTGATACCATAAGTCATTATGGTTCTGTACTAGCGGCTCAATTATTTGAGTCAATATGTCAGAATATCTATCTCCTAAGGGAGAACATTCTTTAAATAATGCTAACATGTGTAGTGTTCTATCTTACCAGTTAAAGTTCCATCTTAAATGTGAACATCGAGAATTGCATTATTTTTGATGGCGCAAAAAACATTGAAACTCCAGGTCTCTTGAAAGTTCCATTGTCTGAAGTGGTGGTTGTTCTCTTCATCCCAATAATGACTGTTATGCCTATTGAAAGAACCATTCTTTGTGAATTTAGATTCATCTGTCCAAATTATACAGTCCAAAAAGTTTTCATTCTCTTGAAATCGAATCATCATAGCTTCGCAAAACTCTGTTCTCCTGCCGAAATCAGTTTCCTTCAAATGCTGTACCCTATTGAATTTATATGGGTGCATTTTATGTTTTTTTAATATTCTCCAAACACTCGATTGAGATAATCCCAGATCAATCTCGGCATCTTTGAGAGAATTTTGAGGATTCACACGAAAATATGCAAGAACTGTAATTTCGTTGTTCTTATCTTCTACTACACTTTTTTCTCTGTGTATAGTTTTCTTAACGAAAGATCCGACATTTCTCAAGTTTGTCATGGTTCTGTTAATGGTATCTCTCGTTGGTCTGGGTCGGTCAGGAAACCTCTCAATGAACAGTCGAATCGTTCTATCTACAACTTTATTACATTCTCCATGAAGTAGAATGAGATTTAAATAATCTTCATTGGTAAAATTAGGCATAGTGATCGATTTTATAACTTAATACGAATCATCACCAAATTAATAGTAAACACAAAATGCTACTGAATAAAGAGGAATTTGGCAGATGTAATTAATGATATCTATCATTAAAAAAAAGAATGTAAAACATGGTAAGTTTTTGCATATGGTTCATAAGGAATTATTTATTCATCACTGGAGAGAAAACTGATGGCCGATTAGTTGAAATAAAGAGGTTTCCGATACAAATTCGAATCCAAATTCGCCATCTATTCAGGAACAACCTGTAACTTTTTTCTCTTGCTTATTAGGGTAGTAAAATCTAAAACATGGTTTAAGTAACAGTTCCTGAAAATTTCATCTTTTTGGCGTGAAGGGAAAAGAAATAGCTGAAAATTCAAGACGAAAAACAGGTTTTTGTGAATAACCCAGAAAATATCCACTTTAGGGCAAGGGTGTGATGCATACACTCACATTATTTTTTAACGTAGATTCAATATCTGCCATAAAAAATGGGGTTCTAATTTGAAAAAATTGATTTTTCACGATTTTGTCATCCCTAACTTTGAAAGCGATTTTTTCACCCCCTGTATCATGAATCGCGATTTCGAGTTTTAAAGTGGATACATCAATCTTACATCTTGAAAAATCCCAAAAATGAAAATTTCCATCCAAAAACCTCGAAGTTATTCTTGTTTCAGCAGAGCTCTATTTTCGATTTTTTTTCGAATTTTCCTGCTCAGAGAGAATTTTCCAACCAAAACTGAAAAATGTTACATCAAAATAACTTGAAATTTTCTAAGGAATCTATTTCTGCAATAAAAAAATGGTGTTCTAATTTGAAAAACGGAAGTTGACGTCATTTCCGGAAAAACCGGAGGTGCTCATGCCTTGAAAATAATTTAGATTTCATCAGCATCGTGAAATACTTATAAGTGCTGAATTTCATGAAAATACGTTCAGTAGTTTCCCGTATAAATATGGGTGAGGTTCCTGGTGAAAGACCCTGTATAGAGATTGCGTTTACTCGTGGAAAGTTCTCCAAGCAGGGCAGCTACCCGAGCATCAGAAGGACACGCACGCGGTCGATAGATGCAACCAATGGTGAAGCAGCAGGAGCTCCCAATTAGGTGATCGATGAATAAACAATCCACTCCAGGAAAATCAGGACTTAAGGTCCGAAGTGAGAAAGGAGTTGAGTTTCTCACTAGCCACATAAATGCAAACCATGACCTAGGGTCGTCACGCTGTCATGTCTGTACATAGAGTAGCCAGGTTGTGCAACCAGAGTGTCCGGAATTGCAGGCTGTAGCCAAGATTCCGCAACCAGGATGAAGGTCGGTTGGTGAAACCCAACATATGCGAGAAGCTCGAGATACTTAGAAGGCAGAGACTGAGTGTTAGTGTAGATGATAGACCACTCGCAAGTACCAACTAGTTTTTTGAGTTCTTGGAAGCTGGTAATCTGGTAATGGTGGGGATACCAGATACATATTTGATATCGATCCCAGACTCACCTTTCATTCCCAAAGCAGGGAAAAAGGACGGGACTGACCCTCGATCCTCCAGACCCATTTGCCTAACATCGTTTCTTCTTAAAACGATGAAAAAAGTCGTAGATAACTATATAAGAACGAAGCATCTGGGGAAAACACCAATTCACAATTCTCAGCATGCCTACAGGGCAGGACATTCAACGGAGACCGCTCTGTATCAGCTGACTGAAATCATCCAGAGAACTCTGAATAACAAAGAAATCGCAATGTGTGCCTTCCTGGATGTATCTGGGGCCTTTGACAACACAACACACGTGTCTGTCAGAGATGCACTTGAGAGGCGAGGAGTGAATAATACCATCTTAAAATGGGTGTATGAGGAATTAACGACGAGGATAGCCGAGACATCGATGGGCGAGGAATCCGTCTTCGTCAAAGTTACTCGTGGAACACCCCAGGGTGGGGTGTTATCCCCCCTCCCATGGCGCCTGGTAATGGATGAACTTCTACACCTGCTAACGAAGCTTGACTTCGAATGTGTAGGCTATGCTGACGACATAGTACTAATAATTAGAGGCAAATTCGAAGGCACTCTCTGCGACCTATTGCAGAAGGGCCTTAGAATTATTGAGCTGTGGGGCTGAACATCAACCCAACCAAGACCACATTGATTCCGTTCACTCGGAAGAGGAAACTTCCAGCCATGAAAACGTTAGTATTGAACGGAAATATCTTGGAGTGGGGGTCTGATGTCAAATACATAGGAATAACACTAGATAGCAAACTTCTGTGGAATAAGCATTGTAGAAAATGTTCCAGTTTATTTTCAGTAGTCATAACCCAAGGACATTGATAATTGTTCGAAAAAATTCTATGACAGATTTCGAAAGCTTGTTGCTTGGAAACAGACCGACGCCGTAGGCGGAGGTCTGTTGTCTACAAGCAACAAGCTTGAGAAAGTTGTCATAGAATTTTTGAGCATTTATCAATGTCCGAGGGTTATTCGGATCGAAAATTTTTTGCTAATTATAGAAAAAATACAGAGCTAAAACAATTTATTTAAAGGTGCAATTAACAAAGGAACAATTAGAATAGTTAAATGAAGATCCAGACGTGTTAGTTTCTATAACTGATGATGATGTATTTCCACTACGCATGCTGTTAATAATTTGATTATGATGTTCTTCGTCAATATTCAAGTAGGGTTTTATTGAGTTGGCATTGTTGTGACCCGTAATTTTTATAAGCTGTTGTTCTTGTACACCACTTTTGGCCAATCGACTAACCGCGGTCGATCTATTGGAATGATTAGTAATTTTTTTTCCTTTGTATTCAATCCAATCGCTTCGGCAGACGATCTTGTCCAATTTTGAATCGTATTTCTTCCAATGGGCATATTATCATACCAGTGATCATTTTCGGATTTCCATTGATGATTTGGTCTGACGAATAATCTGTTGGTTTTAATATTTGGGCCCCTTTTCGACATCAATTTTTTGAATAATCGGACAGGACAAACGTTGCTGTCATCGTTTTCTATTAAAAACTTGCTTCCAGTACACATTCTTGAACCACCCTGGCAAGTCTTGCTGAATACAGGGTTATATTCCACTCGGTTGGTTACAGAACCATCGTTGTTTGATTCGATACAAAAAAATTCAGTCAAGCATGCAGCAGCTTCCCCACCTCGCCAAGCTAATCCTACCGCGGCTATGTGATAGAATTTCCGTTGCAGCCCTTCAGGAGTATTTTCATTCCATAAATTCACCATTTTTGTTATTTCCACAGAACTTAATGCTGCCGAACTTTGCTTCCTTTTACTTGGGTCTGATTGCAGTTTTCGTCGTATAGAATCACGGGCAGCTCGCGCTTGTTGAAATACAACACTTTTGAATGGGTCAATAATAACTTTCATTTCTTTATAATATTTTTCTTGTAACAGCTTACTTGTTATATTCCACATGGTTTTGACCGTACTTTCTTTGAACTCTTTACCATCTTTTCTCCTCATGTTCACAGCCCAATCCTTTAAAATCAACGCCAATTCTTCCGCCGTCCGATTTCCATCTAATTGATACTTTCTATCGTTGCAAAAGTCTATAAATGCTTTCCATACAAATTTCTTACTGTAAACGGTGTTTTTTGGTATGTTCGATTCTATAGTTTCATTAATATTATCGTCAGTATTGCAACCAAATCGTGACATTTCGAAATATTAAATATTTGAAACTTCAAAATCGAAATGAATCAATATGTGTCCATAGCAACGTGAAAACAGCCCATGGTCTGTTATCGATGTAATGTTGACATGATTGGGTGAAATTGTTCATCTGATATCAAATGAGGAAATTTAATTGGTTGTTGGAACTGTCAAAAAATTTTCATATTTAATAAAAATACCGGTTGCCAAGAAAAATAGAGGAAAAAAAGAAAAAATTTGTCATACTGAAAAAATATAAGAAAGCGACCGTATTCGAGTTTTTTGGTTATTTTTACTAATATTACACCAAGTTGAAATAAAACAGATACTGTAAATAGTCGCCTACCACCGTTCATTCTTCACAAAATCTCAAATATGTAAATATTAGTCTGGATATTGCAAGCAGTTATCTACTGGATCTAGAAAAAATGGCTTCAACAGCAGTTGAGGGAACCAAAGATAACTATGATCTCTGTCCTGTCTGCAGTAAACCCTATAGAGAAGAAAGGATGGTGGAATGTACCCAATGTGAAAAATGGTGTTGTTACGAATGTGTAAACGACACAGATGACATCTCTGGAAATGAAAATTGGAAATGCCCAAAATGTGAAACTGGAAATGAAATCACGATTTCCACTTCACCAAATCGTTCTCAGAAGATGCATACACCAAGAACCAGCACACATAATTCCTCTGGCAAAAGTGTAAAATCATTTTTTCCTTCAAAAATCAAACTTAAACTGCAATTCATACAAGAGGAAAGAGCACTTCTTCGAAAAGAGCGCAAGTTGGCTCAAGAAGCGCGAAGACTTCTTGAAGAAGATTGTAACATATCGGGTCATACAGTGCTTCCGAAATCCCCAGAACCCTTGCCCGTAACCTAGAGACGACATTTGACTAATATTCAACACCACTGTTTCCCAAAGATACCGTTATGAGGGTAACAACGAAGGAAGTTCAATAGTTTGTGAATAAGTGAAGGTGCGCAGAAGTGCAAAACAATAGAAAGTGAGGTTTAGGGTAAACGCTTAAAAGGGCTTGCTTTTCAAAAATGGGCTTCTTTGACTTTTGTGTGCCGAAGTATATTCTTCATTCATTCCCACGATAATAACTATACCCTTTAGTTCATCTTACTAAAATATACTGTAAGTAAGCCATCTTGAATTTCTGTATGCGTGTACTTGTTCACTGTATGTTTCTTCCTCTGATATAACTAGCGTACCATTCCATCTAACAGTTTAACCAATTATTTACATATCATTGCCATTTCTAAGTAATACATTCGTTTTTCAGCATATCGCCACCATTCTAAAATACCTATTCCTTTTTTTTACTTCGACTGCGCCCCTTTTCACTGCTAGATTCCATTCGTTTCAGTTTCATCCTGGTTCACAAAAATGTTCCTTTAAAATGGAGTTCCTCTTCTAGGAATCCGCCATTTTAGTATATTTTAAAGACGCTTCTTTGTTATCTGGTATGTACACTGTCCCCATTTAAATAACTCTGTTTCAATTCACAGGATTTAATCTCATGCAAGCTTGTTCTATCTTATTATTGCATTTCTATTGAATATTGTGGAACTCTGTCCTACCACCAGCCCATTTGGAATATTCTTATACTGTTCGTAAGGCCTACCGCACATTTAACTATTCACTCGACACTATGGTATAGGCATTTGGAGCTGTTGCTTTTAGGATAATATTTTACGTACAAATATCAATGGTTTGGAGGCCTAGGATAATTTGTTTATATCGTATGTGCCAAGGAAAACATCCCCCACAACAGTGGCTCGAGACTTCCTCTGAGAGTTCTCTAGACGAACGTCCTCAGTAAACCAAGCCTCGTCTTCGGGCCTCGGCGTACCGGATAAGCAAGGAGTGCTTTGAAGGTGCCATAGTTCATCAGTTAACAGGAAATATAAGGAGTTTATCGTCACTTCCAAACCAACGCGACTGCTAGGATCTCACACATAGCACTTGGAAGATTCTCAAATTAGGGACTACAAGGATACTGCGTAGGAATTTCATTAATGATCGAGTGACACATCCTATATGCCTATAACCTATGGATAACTTTGGATGTATTGGATTCTGCTTTTTATCACGATTGTGCCAGTAATAACCTTACCGGGGTATAGGGAGCTCCATATTGTACATACTATCACCAGTGCTCGTGTTATTAATAATTGTTCTATGGATTGTAAACATATCATCTGTAATGCTAGAAGGGTTTTTTGCTTTGAGTTTCAATTGATTCACGTTCGTTTTTCCCTTCATATGGCTATGATTCCTCGAACTATGGCGCTGGACGAATAAAGGCTCTTGTTCCATCCTTATGTCCAATCTAGTGTATTATTTATCTATTTTACCTCATTATTTCTCATCCTATATTTCAAAAATCTGAGTTATTACGAAACTGAATTACTACGACATAACACAGAGTTCTACCAATCTATAGACGATCACATCACAAGCCAAAAGTATAAGTATAAAATCCCCTTTAACGTAAGTCTACCTTTAGCCCAGCTCAACAGTGCAGGGTAGGTTTTTGCCGTTTTCTCTTTTTCAAATAATATTTCCTAGGATTCACAAACCTGGAATGTTACAGTGTTGCCGTGACCTAAGATAACTCAATCGATTGTGAAATGTGGAAATATGAGGTTGAAATTTATTGTTATTAATATTCTAATTTCTGTTGTGTTTTCAGTTTATCTGCTGTTTAATTTCTTTTAGAAATAGGTACCTATCGACCAACGCCCACAGATACTTTGAAACCGTCTCTGTAGAATTCCAGAAGATATGTGACAATCAATGGTATCTGTAAGTCCAGGCGCGCACCGAGGTGGTGTGGTGGTGCGGTGGTAGCGAGGTGGCGAGCTGAATCGCTAAAGCTCATGTAAACATATCTAGCTACGCGTATTGAAGTGGTGTTGAGGTGGAGTGGCGGTGGCGTGGTGGATGCAATACGAAGTGGTGCCACTAGTCTCGTGCATGTTTAATTCTTGAGTGGCAAGCGAGACGTTACCACATCCATTCGGCTCCAAATAATACTATTATTTCACGAAATGTTATGAGTAGTGTTTCCTCCGGAGACACACTCTTCTGAAGTTTGTATCCTTCTTCTGGAGCACAGGTCCCACTTTTTTAACCAACTCACGGAATGTCCCTTTCTTCATTCTATAAAATATTTTGAATTTTTCATTATCCAAGTTGAGATCTCTTTTGAAGGCATTGAATATTCCATATCTTTTGTTGTGTCGCTACAGGGGATGGACCCAATATTTAACTGGTCTCTTTTTTTCCGAACTTCAGCATTCATATTAAGAAGTTGCACATAGGAAAGCACATCTTCATCAAACGAATACATTTCGACAACTGATGAAGTGGTGCCATTTGCCACTTCAGTGCGCATTAAACCACATCCACACCATTTCGCCACCTAGTTATCCTTCACCATTCAGCTCTCCACTTCGCTACCACCCCACCACCACACCAACTCCATACCATCTCAGTGCGCGCCTTGCCTAATGTCTCCAATCTATATTCTTTTTCTACACGATCTCTCCTTGCATACTTTTCTTCGAAATAACAGGTGGAATTGACACAATAAGGTACAAGTGTATATTCAATTTTAAATAACAAGTGAAAACGTTTTGAATTGATCTGAATGTGGTTTCTCTTAGCAGTGCAGTTTTAGATTATGTATTCGGTGTTGGGAATGGTTCCGAGATAAGAAGTTGATTTGCAAATGGAGGACGTCTGACATTTGAGAGTCAGTTCTTTTATCTCGGTTCCATTATCGTAATGAAGCATTTTAGAGGTAGCTTTATGTAGATACAATAGGGGATCCTCCGAAGCTTTTACAATTAGTGAGAACCATTGAGAATCCATATTCAATCAGGCATCCATTTTGTAGTAAACTTGTACCACTGATTTGTGTCATTCTACTTGGGATTTCTCAACTGAGTTGTTCAAGTAACAAATGGACTTCCCCCAGAGCATTCCAGAGTCTGCTTACCTTTTCTGGATATAATCACAAAATAAGTATATAGGGGCGTTATTTCTTTAATCTGATTACTATGGAACTTTGTGACCCTAGGGGCTTTGTTTGTTTCGTCTTCTGAAATAATACCGGAATATAGGATTGGATCTTCAGCGAGCTGGGAGTTCCTGAAGGTTATGGTGTGATAAGTTTAATCATATTCAACATACTTTTTCTTGATCATATCTCCACGCATTGACAGAGTTCACAAATACTGCTGTCCCATTTCTGTTTAGGTGTATCGAAGATGGAATCCACTGATCAAGGATTTACGGAACTCTCCGCTACCGGTGAGATGCTAACCCTGAGGGAGGAGTTAGACCACCAGCGCCGATGTATGAGCGCCATTCTCCAGAGGTTGGAACAATTGGTTGCTGAACGTACAGTCGAAGCCCCAGCACCACCTACCGAACCCGCTGTGACGAGAACGACGATGTCTCCCCCGATCTGACACACCCGTGTGACGACCCAAGTACCCAGAGACCCAGTCATCCCAACTACGGTGACCATGCCAGACCCTGGTCCCCCAGCCGAAGCCTGGCAACAAGTACTGACAGCCCTCGTTGGACGAAACCCACCGACGAAAATAAGTGAACCGCATATATTCCAGGACCCGGAGACTGCCCAACTGCTCGGTTCCTGCAGAACTTAGAAGAATACTTCGAACTAGCGAAGATCCCCTACAACGACCGACTACGGATGGCGATAACCTCATTACACTGTCGTGTCGCTGAAAGGAGGACTTTCCATGGAAAAGGGTGGAAGACTTACGACGATTTTCGTCAAACATTTCTCAAAACCTACTGGTCGGAGGACAAGCAGTTCCGAACCAGACTACAGTTGATTGAGCAGAGGTTCGATAACCGAGACGGTACCAGTTTTGCATCCCTTTTCATCCAACAAGTAAACCTTTATGGCCTTTCTACACCCCCGCTAGAAGAGAGTACCATGCAGGCGGAAATATTGAAAGGTTACCCAGGAGAGGTCGAAGCACGGTGGAATCTACTCCCAAACACCACGTTGGCTGAAACCGTCAAATTCCTTGAGAAGGAAAAAGACATTATCAAGAGACAGACCGAGCGAAGAAAGAATTTGAAGAAGGCATCAAGTAGTCAAAGCAATCCTACCCGCGCTTTGGGAAACTGTCCATACCCTAGACACAGACCCAATGGTAGACACCACCAAAACCCACATCGGTCGGAAAACTAAAGAGGGAAGACCACTTGGGGCAGGAACTTCCCAAATCACTAACCAGCGCCCAAGACCCCAAATCTAACAAGACTGTGCTGTTCGTACCTGAAGGAACACCTTGTCACCGATGCAGTAAATCCAACTCTGCCTGTTTATGCCCCTCGTTTGATTGGAAACTTCACCCAGTTATACGACAAGGACCTCCGTTACCCATGAAAACCATCCACCAATTATATGGCAAAGGGACAAACCTTGCGAGGATCCAAGGAGTATTACCCTTCCCATTGTGGCTAAGGCGGTCTCAACCACTCGTGGCTTTCCATCAAGACCCAATGTTAGACAAACATGTGTGCGCGACGATACCCTACCCCATGTTATAGTGTCGTGCTTCGGACAAACATTACTAGCTCTTCTCGACTCAGGGTGTGAGCTATCATGTGTCAGTGCGGACCACATCTCCTCGTTGTCACATCCTACGTTATTGGTGCTACCAGTAAATAACACTTTCCTCAGGGTAGCCCTGGGAAACAGAAGTGATCGGATTAAACAACAAGTATGGCTCACATTCATTATTCCTCCATCAACAACGCAATATGAACACGCTTTCCTGGTGGTACCCAAAGTTGTACGACCTGTCATTTTGAGAAGTGACTGGCTAGCCGCTGTACAGGGAACCTTGGACTTCCGAGACCACAGACTACGAATATCAAACGGTCAAGGGGCGTCAGTTATCCCATTCCGGAAAAAGGTCACTGAGCAAACGACTGCTGGAGGAGAACCCGAAGAACCAGTAGGGGAATCCAGGGCAAAACGGGGTACTGGGGCATAACAGGGTACCGTCATTTTACGTGAATTTTATTCGAATAAACCCGCCAAATCTCAAACGCATTATCCTTACTACCAATACCCTTCTCCGCAATAGACGCACCACGAATCGGACGTACTTTCGTTTGACTTTGTCCGCCATAAAGTTATGAACACCTTGTAACGGAGCAAGTTTCCCGGTTGAGTGAGGGAATATCTCGCGGCGCGGTGATTGACGCGCGATAGGTCCGAGTCGCGAGTCTACCACGTTGGGCGTGGTCAACGTCGCGACCCGGAAGCGTATAAGATCGGGCGCGCGGTCGAGGAGGTCAATCGAATTAACATAATTACCGTGCTTGCCAGTGAAACTCCAGGTCGCCGAGTACAGCCGAAATCCAGGTCCCAGGTTCCAGGTTCCGATAGTGAATACGAAGCGCGAGTGGTAATCCAGGTCCAGGTCCAGGTCAAAGAAAAATCAAAGGAAACCAGTGAGTGTACATAAAGGTTACGCGTGGGCAAGTTGTTAGGTATGAATATTTACTTTCAATATTATTATTTTGTCGGTACGTTGCTGAATTTTTCTATTCCATTCTTCACCTTCTTGGGCCGTAGAATTATGTATTAGCTTCAAACGGCCTGCATGATTCTGCGAGTTTCCCAATATACGGGGGTGTACATGTTAGCTTTAAACGGCATATTTACATCTTCGTTCCTTTCCGAATATCCATGGCGCCACGTAGTAGCTTTAAAAGGCCTATTTGACTCCGTGGATTTCCTAGTCTACAGGGTGGTGCATGTTAGTTTTAAATGACGCATCCACGGCCCTGTATTGTCCCTAGTCTTCCGTATCCCCATGAATCCGTGTAGTAACTTAAATGGTCTGCATGGATTTATGGGGTTTCCTAAAGGTGCGGGGATGTGCATGTAAGCTTCAAATGGCGCATTCGACAGTCCCGCATCGCCCTCAAGGTACCGCTCGAATTCTGGGAGTCCGTGTAGTAGCTTGAAACGGCCTATAGTTCTCTTAGCATTCTGAGTGTGAAGGATTGTGCGATGTTAGCTTAAAACAGCGCATCTCACAATCCTGCTCGGGTACATTCCTTTTTTAAGTTGGTTACCACCGGGGATTTCGAGGATATAAACAGTCCTCTAAATGCTCAAGGGTCGGAGAGTCCGAGCGCGCCTTCCGGGGCGTGTTCGTCCTCCTCAGCCCGGTGACTAGTCGTTTCCCACCAACCGTAGCGTACCGACATCCAATTTTGTTCAACGCTACCCACGTTATTGCCTGCCGTAGTTCTGTTTGCTTGTAATATTGTCCGCTTGCACTCTTGCTTCATTTTCGCTTACGCCCGCTTGTTAATGCACGTTACTTTTGCCGCTTTCTCATCGACATCAAGGTAGTTACAACACTTCGCCAATGGTAATGTGTGTGCCTCAGTTCAAATCGTATATCACCGACATCAAGGTAGTTACAACACTTCGCCAGTAGTAATGTGTGTGCCTCAGTTCACATCGTATATCACCGACATCAAGGTAGATACAACACTTCGTCATTGGTAGTATGTATGCATGGCTTCATATCGTACAACACTTCACCCTGGGTAGTATGCCCGACATCAAGGTAGTTGCAACACTTCATCATTGGTAATATGTATGCATCGCTTCATATCGTACAACACTTCATCCTGGGTAGTATACCCGACATCAAGGTAGTTGCAACACTTCATCATTGGTAGTATGTATGCATCGCTTCGTATCGTATAACACTTCATCCTGGGTAGTATGCCCGTATCATTGCACGTCATTTGACATCATGGTGGATCATTTCCCATCAGGTACATCGAGGCACACATAAATATCATTTTCACACCGGGTTCATCGTGGCACACAGATATATCATTTCATATCTTGAGCACCGCTATGTACATCACATTACTGTTGGCACCTTTACCTGTATCATTTTCTTATCGAATCGACATCATAATGTATATCATACCATTTCATAGAAGATATCGTAATGTACATTAGTGAACAGTAAATAGAAGTTTCCTGGTTATTGTTTGTTTTATTTTCCTGAGCGGCACGTTCAAAACCATTTTCAGAGACAGGGAATAATTCAGAATTTTATTATATTATTATATCCTGGACACCTGTGGGGGTACCGCCCACAGGTTCCGAGTGTCCTCAACACTCAAAACTAGAGGTGGCGCCCGAGGTTTCTGTTTCCAGAAGGTAAGACGGCAACGGATAGAAACGGAAGGCCGTCACAACCTTGTGTTGTAAAAGTGGATAATTTATTTTCTTAAGTTACGTACATTTTTTCGAAAAGTTTTTGTGGTTTTGTTCATGTTATATCGTTATTGCCTCTATATAGATACTTTATCAAAAGCATGGCTCCAAGATCACTACTAATTTTGTTTCTTGTTTTATTTGAGCAGGTATTTTGGGGCAGAATGGGGTTTTGATGATGGGGTGAAACGGAACCTCGTTTTACCCAGTCCTTGGGGATCCCATTTTGCCCCAAGCAATGTATTGAGAAATTAATATGTTTTTTATTGGTTTCAGATGGTACGAAAATACGCAAGAGAGACAACTCGTCGAAATTGCTCTAAAGAGTCGATGAAAGAAGCAGTGCAGGTGATTATTGGGGGTACCATGGGTTATGAAAAAGCAGCACAGCAATTTAAGGTGCCTCAAACTACATTAGAACGTTATGTTGCAAAAGCAAAAAGAAATGTGGGTTCAAATTTTGAAATAGCGCAATTAGGAGGCGCCAGAAATGTGTTTACCGAAGCTCAAGAGTTAGAGATTGTGAAATATTTGAAAGAGATGGAATCAAGATTATTCGGTTTAACAATGAGGGAGTTGAGAAAATTTGTTTATCAATTGGCGGTCGCGAACGGTGTTGCAAACAGGTTTAGTGAAGACACTCAGATGGCCGGTCCTGACTGGATAGAACATTTTCTTCGAAAACACCCTACCATAACCCAAAGGAAACCAGAAGCTACATGAGGAGCTAGAGCAATGGGCTTCAATAAGGTTGCTGAAAATCAGTTCTTTGGTTTGCTTACAGGTATTATCGATAAATATCAATTAACTGCAGAGAAGATTTTTAATTGTGATGAGACTGGTATCACTGTAAATCCAAAGGGACATTCCAGGATTTTAGCACTCAAAGGAAAACGCTAAGTTGGAGTTCTCACATCTGCAGAGAGGGGGGAAACCGTTACTGTTGAAATTTGTTGTTCAGATTCAGGAAGTTATTTTCCTCCTTGCCTAATTTGCCTTTTTGTGGGGCTTCCGAGGATAACGCTGTACTTTTAATTTTTGATGGCCATGCTAGTCACACAAAAAATCTTGACCTTATTAATTATGCCCGAGAAAATGGGGTGATTCTGCTATGTTTACCACCGCATTGTTCGCACAAGTTGCAACCTTTGGATTTCGGCTTTATGAAATCTCTCAGCAACTACTACGAAAATGAAGTAAGAGTATGGCTTCGAAGTTATCCCGGAAAAGTCGTAACACTTTGGCAACTTTCGACTCTTTTTGGTACTGCCTATGTTGTAATGAAGCGCCCTTGATTTTGAGAATCTCGGTAAGATCACCTTGAAAAAGTCGAATAAGACCAGACTCAAACGAGGATAAACCTGAACAAGATAGCGTCGCACGAACGGCGGGCATTAGGAAGGCAGAACCCGACGAGGCCCTTCCGAACCTGAACATTGCTGATTTGGGACAAGCAAAACGACCCAGTTCAACGTGCAGTCAACCGTCCATTCCTGTTTATAAATGGAACGTGCATTTTGACGGCTCTACTAGCGTGAACACTTTCCTGGAAGAGATCGAGCAGCTATCTGAAACTCGCAAAGTTACACGACAACAGCTTTTCGAGTCCATTTTGAGCTTTTGAGGAAGGATGCACGAGATTGGTACATTCCCAGACGAGGTTCCTTCGGAAGTTGGGAAGATTTCAAGGAACAGCTCCATGAAGCCTTCCTATCACTCGATTACGAAGAAAACCTCTTGGATGAGATCAGAAAACGCACGCAAGGAAATGGAGAGAAACTGCTACTGTTCGTGACCAGGATGCAGAATCTGTTTTTGAAGTTGACGACCAAACGACCATCCGAGGAAGAGCAGGTGAACATTGTCAAAAAGCGCTTGATACCGTCGCTCCAGGAAGCGCTGGCCTTCCAGGAAACGAACAACTACGAACAGTTGCTGAAGAAGGGAAAAGTTTTCGAGTTGGTGAAATGGCATGCCGACAATTATGTCTCACCACCGGATCGGAAGGGTTTGATAGATGAGCCTCATCTAATCTACAGAAACCTCCGTTCGAAAGTAGCAGAGAGCCTGGCCGTGAATTCGTCGCAGCAAGAAACAAGGGAACATACATCCCCTCTACCATCCACACCGGGGTCCAAGGTCGCTGTCAAACCGGAGGAATCAAGGGAGAAGCCGAAACCTCCACCGGCTGAACCGTCAGACCCGCCGTCACAGGAAATACAAAGGAGGGTTCGTTTCACCAAGATTGTTTTGCTCACGATGTGGAAGACCCGGAATCCTATCACGGGATTGTCCATGTTCGGGAAACGGGAGCGGAACTGCCATGACGAGGGGAGGAGGCAGTTCCCGTCCGCAGTATCCCCAATAAAACCGCAGTCTCCTTCCAGAGGAGAAAACCGTCCAATTATCACTGTCCACGTAGGAGGAAACTCCTTTAACGCCTTGTTAGATACGGGAGAATCTAGATCTTTCGTGAGCCAGAGAACGGCGGAAACATGCCGGAAGTTTGGCCTGTCAAAGTCACAGGCATGTTGGCCACCGTAACCGATGGAAATTCCGTAGCCGTTGAAGCGATGTTCAAGCCGTTGTGTAAAATTGGTGACGAAGAAATCGAGCCCCGACTGTATTTAGTACCTCATTTATAGGTGGATTTTATTTTTGGTATGGATATTCTGACCTCGCACGATTTCCACATCGACTTCCATACATCCCGATGTTTTCCCAAAGGGAAACTGTTGATGAAATCGGAACCTGCAACACATGAACCAAAGGACTCGATGATAGGTTCGTTGAGTTCCGAGGAGAAAACGACGCTACGAGAGTTCTTAGAGGTAGAGATGGGAAGTTTTCAGGAAGTATGTACAAGGCCAGACTACTTTGACCAACCACGAGATTAAGATCTAACCTGGTACCGAGCCGATTAAGCAAAGATACCGTCCGTATAATCATGCAGGAGATCATTAATCGAGAAGTGGATAGAATGTTGGAAGAAGGAGGCCAATGGAAAACCTCGTTTTTACATCGACTTCCGTGCGGTAAATGAAGTGTCTGTTAAGGATGCTTACCCGTTGCCCTACATCGCTGGGATTTTGGACAAACTCAGGCGAGCCAAATATATATCGACCCTGGACTTGAAACAGGGTTATTGGCAGGTCCCGCTGTCCGAGGAAAGCAAACCCATTACCGCCTTCACAGTCCCGGGAAGAGGTTTGTTCCAGTTCAGGGTCATGCCCTTTGGCCTACACTCCGCAGGGGCTACGTTCCAGCGGTTGTTGGACCGAGACATCGGCCCGGAGATGGATCCGGATGCTTTTGCGTATCTAGATGACATAGTGGTACTGGGTGAGACGTTTGAGAGCCACTTAACCAACCTGAGAACCGTATTCCGCCGTCTCCGTGAAGCGAATCTGAAGATAAACCCGGAAAAATGCGAATTCGAAAGAAGCTCGCTAAAATACCTTGGACATGTGGTAACTGAAGATGGAATTGCGACAGGTCCGGATAAGATCGCCGCCATTAATTCCATGTCACCGCCAAGGACAATCCGAGAACTCCGGCGATTCTTGGGAGTGGCGAGTTGGTACCGTAGGTTCGTAGAGGATTTTACGAAGACAGTCACTCCGCTGACGCTGTTGTTGAAGAAGACGCAAAAGTGGAAATGGGGAAATGAACAACAGCAGGCGTTCGAGGCCTTGAAAGCCAAGCTCACCGAATCTCCGGTCTTGGCGTGTCTGGACTTTTCGCAACCGTTCACGTTGCAGACTGACGCTTCAGACACAGGACTTGGGGCCGCTCTAACACAAGTTTTGGAGGTCATGAGCGAGTGATCGCTTATGCGAGCCGTACGTTGAACGACGCCGAGAAGTGTTTGGCCATAGTTTGGGCAATCGATAAGATGAGGCCGTATTTGGAGGGATACCGTTTCACCGTAGTCACAGAACATGGGAGTCTCTGTTGGTTACAGTCGATAAAATCTCCCACAGAAAAGATAGCGCGATGGAGCGTGTTCCTACAACAGTATGATTTCGAAATAAAATACCGGAGAGGGACACTGAACCGAGTGGCAGACGCCTTATCACGGGATCCGTTGGCGTATCATGAACATTCCTGCCTAGCTGAAAATGTGGTGCTGTGTCTATGGTACGTCAAGAAATTCCAAGAAGTGTCCAAAGACCCAGCCGGACACCCTGACTATCAAATACAGAATGGGAATTTGTACCGACACTTTTGGAGCTCCAACGACTTCACCGAACCGGAGATGGGCACACCGTGGAAGTTATGCGTCCCCACTGAGGACCGTCTCACGGTATTGTGGGAGAACCATGACAATCCCGTGGCTGGTCACCTGGGTATTGCGAAAACTATAACCAGGGTGGCCCAGAATTACTATTGGCCCGGAATGTTCCGCGAGGTAGCCTTGTATGTTCGACGATGCAAACGTTGTCAGCATTCATGAGTAACATGGCGCCGAATACAGATCACGTTTCTGGCGATCTCAAACTAAAGTGTTTGTTTTGCGGTAAAAATGCCCTGACAAATACTGTTAAATGTATAAAGTGTGACCAAATGTATCACAAATATTGTTGCACTAAAAATAACGTTTCATTTGAGCATAATGGGGAAGAATTTGTGTGTTGTGCGAGCAATGACGACGAGTTCCATGATGCTTCGAATGGCAATACTGTTGACGACACCTTCATGATAGCCCATTTGAAAATGAAGGTAAAATTACTTCAGCAGCTTATTTGTGAAAAGGAGAATATTATCGCTGAGAAATGTACAATTGTTTCAAGTAAAGATGAAATCATAGAATTGTTACGCATTCAACTTGAGTCTTATGGTAAAAAAACGTATGTTCCTGAAAATGAACGAGATATGGAATTACTGATTGATAAGCCCGGAAAACAACAACATGTAGGTGATAAGGATTCTCAACTGAATAAAACATATGCAGACATGGCTAAGGGAGATGACGTCAAAGCAAAATCCGCAAGTGGTAAAAGGAGTGCGAGAAGAGAGAGAGAACATATTCATGCGAACCAGAAACTGAAATCGCTAAATTCAGGAAATTCCGTGAACACAGAACCACAGAGTAATTTAATTTTAAATAAACAAATCAACTCTGTCAACAATGAGGTTAATTCCGGAAAGTTGACATCAAGAAATTTGCGGAAACAACGTCTTTCTTGGTCGATAATGGGTGCATCGAAGGAACTTCCTATTGGCGGTGTATCTAAAAAGCGAAATTTGTTCGTTTCCAGGATAAATCCTGAAACATCAATTGAAAATTTCACATCCGTGATCAGGATGAATTTCCCTGAAGCTGTTTGTGAGAAACTAACTTCTAAATACCCTGATATTTACAGCTCGTTTAGGGTATCCATTGATGAGTCAAGTATGGAAAGAGCACAGAGCGCAGAAAATTGGCCTATTGGTTCTTATATTTCCAAGTTTTTTCGGAGGAAGCCAAGCACACGAAACAGTGACACCCAAGGTTAGTGGGAGTGTTCTGAATAGATTCAGTGTTTTCCATCTAAATACTCAAGGTGTTTCTGGAAAAGAAGGAGCATTGGAAATTCTTCTTGACAAATGGAGAGACCTCCAAATTGTTAGTTTGTCTGAGCACTGGATGTCTGAAGAAGAGGTAGCATCATTCTCTCTTGAAGGTTGGAATGTGGGTCACCACTTCAGTAGGAAGAAAGCAATTAGAGGAGGTGTAATGACACTTTGTCGCCCATCTGTAAGTTTTGTTTGCTGTGATATTCTGAATGAGCTTTCCATTGAAATTGATTGCGAAGTTTCATCGATTAGACTGATAGATTTTAACTTGACTGTGATCTCAGTATATAGATCACCCAATGGTGACTTCCATAAATTTTTGAATGTTTTTGAGAAAATTTTTGTGAATGTTAAAAACTTGACTGAACCTATTGTTATATTAGGCGATTTCAATTTATGTTTTAATGACCCTGATCTAAGATGTAAACAATTCTGTGATTTATTAGCCTCAAATGGCTTTGTTTGTTGTGTTTCATTGCCCACAAGAGGTAACAATTGTATTGATAATATTCTTGTGAACTTTCCTGTCGGTGATTCCAGTTCACAGGTTGTAGATTTTGCATATTCTGACCACAGAGCTCAGGTTGTTAGTATGGATATTGTGACTGATGTAAAATCCGGTGGCTATGTACAGAGATACATTCGCCCTTTGACTCAAAGAGGTTTATGCTCTTTTCATGATATTTTGTGTAATGTTTCATGGGACTTTGTGAATGATGATAATTTGAGTGTTGATGAGGGTTTCAGCATTTTCAATGATATAATAACTGACTCATTTTTAATATCTTTTCCCTTAAAGAAAATCAAGGCCAAGAAAAGTGACGGGGGTGTGAAGTGGTTCTCTTCGGAACTACACGAAATGCGTGATCGTTTGAACTTGTTGAATGATATGTATGCACACTACCAAACTGATGATCTCCTCGTTGCTCGTAATAATTTGAAAAAAATTTATAGGAGTAGGATTAAGCAGGCTAAAATAGGAGCTAATGATGAAATTATTAAGAACTCTAACAACCGCTCTCGTACAATGTGGAACATGATTAATAATATCAGAAACACTCCAGGGAGGGATCGGTGCCCTTCAATCTCTCCTCAGGAATTCAATAATTATTTTGCAACAATTGCAGATAAAACTATTGAGGGAATAACAAATAAAGTTCATGATCCTATAAGCTTAGTCTCAGTGAAGGATAAGAAATCCTTTTCTTTTTCGGAAATTTCATTTAACGATGTAAGAGATGCTATAAATGCTCTGAAGAATGGTAAGAGTACGGATTTCTATGGATTGTCCTCAGTGTTGATAAAGAAAAACATAAATAATCTTGTGATGCCACTAACGAAACTATTCAATTTATGTATCGTCCACAGTACATATCCCAGTTGCCTCAAGATTTCTAAAGTTATCCCTCTGTTTAAAAAAGGCAATGTTGATCAATTAAAGAACTATAGGCCAATATCTCTAGTGCCAATTCTATCTAAGGTCTTTGAAAAATTACTTTATTCTCAATTGGTGCACTATTTTGAATCCAACAATTTGTTTAGTGGGGCACAGTTTGGATTTAGAAAAGGAAGAGGTACATCCGATGCCATTTTGGCATTTATTGATCGTACTCTGAGTTGTTTCGAGGGGGGTGAGTGGTCGTGTTCGTTGTTCCTGGACTTGGCGAAGGCCTTCGACTGCGTTTCTGGCTCTATTCTGCTTGGGAAGCTTAGGGCGTATGGATGCTCCGAGAGCGGTTGTGCCCTTATATCTTCTTACTTATGAGATCGAACTCAATCCGTATTTTTCAATAACGAGTGGTGTGATGAACGGAAAATTTCGTTAGGAATTCCGCAGGGGTCAGTTTTGGGACCTGTACTGTTTCTCATTTTCATAAACGACCTCCCAAACTTCCTAAATATGTTTCACACCATACTTTTTGCGGATGACACAACTGTTTCTACGAGTTCATCTAGTTTGTGTGCGGTTCTGGAGGGGAGTACCACTGCACGGGTTAGGGCCTTCGAGTGGTTTGCGTCGAACGAGCTGGTTGCAAACAGGGAAAAGACTGTTGAGCTGATTTTCTCTCTGAAGAAGACTGATGAAGATCTATCAGGGTCCACAAGATTTTTAGGTGTGATTGTTGATACATGCCTCCGGTGGGACGTTCACACTGATCAGTTGGCTGGAAGGTTATCAGGTAATATATTTTTGCTCAAGTCAATGTCGAATAAATTGTCAGGTGGAGTGTTGAGGATGGCCTATTTTTCTCTGGTTGAATCGTTGCTACGATATGGAATTTTAGCGTGGGGAAACTGCTCCTCTCGAAACCGCATTTTTGCTCTTCAAAGAAGGGCTGTTAGAATCGTTGCTGGTTTGAAATATAGGGAAGATTGTAAATCCACATTTATTGCGCACAAGATCTTGACCTTTCCTTGTATCTATATTTTGGAGTCGTTAAGACACGCTCATAAAAACAAAGATAACTATATTGGAATAGGAAGCACCCATGAATACAGTACTAGAGGTAGAAATCTTTTGGAACAAGATTTTTGTAGACTGACTCTATCCCAAAAGGGGCCGCTTTATATGTCTATCAAATTATTTAATAAAATTCCATCTGATCTCAAAGTTATGTCCTCAAATAATTTCAAACATGCTGTAAAAAATATTTTAATTAGAGGTGCATTTTACGACATTGATGACTTTTTAAACTGTGATCTGAAACAATACCTGTAGGACCTTTTTATTTGTGCTCGGTTTATTTTCTTTGTTTTAACTGTTTTGTATAAAATAATTTATTGTATAGAGTTTATATATCACTATATTTTATATTGACGAATGCAAACAATGTATTTAATTGTAAAGCATGAATAAAGATTATTATTATTATTATTATTATTACAAAGTCTCTCAGCAGAAACCCGCCGGCAAAATGCAACCCTACGTAAGTACCGACTTGATTGGTCCGTTACCCTGTTCGAGGACAGGAAATACCTTTCTTGTCATATTCCAGGATCGTTTTTCCAAATGGGTAGAATGTAGACCATTCAGAGCGGCCACCGGTAAGATGGTGTTCCAGGCCTTCTACGAACAAGTAGTGTTGAAATTCGGATGCCCTAAAACCGTGATGAGCTACAACGGCTCACAGTACGATGAAAAGTTGTTCAAAGGGAACATCCTGGGTCTAGGTATCAGGCATAGGTTCTCACCGGTTTACTAACCCCAGTGTAACCCCGTCGAGAGGGCAAACCGAACTATCAAAACTATGATAGCGCAGTTTTGCGAAGGGGGTCACCGTAGTTGGGATGAGCACATGGGGGAGTTGACGTTCGCAATAAACTCAGCAAGGCATGAGTCCACCGGATTTACACCGTCGTTCCTGAACTTTGGGAAGGAGATAAGATCCCCAAAAAAGAACCGTCAAGATGTGCAAGGAGCAGACGAAGGCGAAGAACCCCGTACACAAGACGCAGCCCAATACGCTGACCGTTTGAGACACCTGAAGGAAACTCATGAATTCGTGCGAATCCAACTGGAGAGAGCATTCTGTCAACAGAGCCACTACAACCTTCGTCGAAGGGGGTGGACCTGTAGGGTAGGTGATAAAGTCTTACGTAGAGAACACCCTTTATCGTCGGCCGCGAACAGCTTCGCCTCGAAGTTGGCCGCCAAATTTACCGGACCTTACACGGTTGTCAAAGTTGTCTCCCCCGTAGTGTACGATCTTGAAGATGCGTCCAGGAAATACCTGCGGCACATTCATGTTGAAGACTTGAAACCGTTTCGGGAGGGTGAGCAGCGCGTAGAATCTTGAGTAAGACGCGAAACCCCGCGACTTGCCGTAACTAGAGCAAAATAAGATATGTTGAACGAATACCCTTCACCTCTAGAGTCTCTTTCAGGAAATGGCCAACTCCATCGTCGTCATCTCGTCGACTCCCCCGAGCGGCGCATCGCCCCGGGGTGAAGAAACGGAGAAAGACATGGGGCCGTATGAAGTAGTCAGGTTCATCGGGCGGGGGGCTTCGGCCGGGTGTTCGAGATGAAGAGGAAGGATGGCGGCGAGAACTTCGCGATGAAGATCGCGCCAGTTTCTGCCATCGCCATCATCGAAGAGCTGGATAACCCAAACATCCTGCGCCTGATTACGAGTCCCGTCAGTGGTGACCAGCTCGCCCTCGGGGTGGAGCTGATGAACAGCGACCTGCAAGAACTGGTCGAAAGGCAGGGCCCACTTTCCGAGGACAGGTGTCATGCCCGCTACATCCTCCATCGGGACGTCAGGCCGGAGAACTTGTCATTGAAAGGTCCGAGGGTGTGCTTGGCGGATTTCGGGTTGGCGGTTCGGCTGTCGCCTGATCGGCCGACCACCACACATCGAGCGGGGACGGTCCCGTACATGTCCCCTGAGATGGTGAAGGCTTCACCATTTGGCCTTCCCGCCGATATATGGGCTATGGGTCTGGTGGCCAACTACTTGGCTACCGGTTCTACCCCATTCTTGTGTGGGAGGGCAGAATCGGCGATTTCCCAACTTCGCGGGCAGTACGAGGGGCCCGAACTGGAGGGATTGCCAGGGTGGTTGGCGGATGGCATTATCATTGCTTTGTGCCCTCGCTTTCAACAACGATCCGCTGAGGGGCGTTACAAGGTTGTTGAGCAGCAACAACTCTGTTTTAATTGCATGGGCCGTCATAACCTAAGGTCGTGCAGAACTGAACGGACATGTCGTTATTGTTCATCTCGGCACCACTCAATGCTTCACGAATTTATCGCCTCACCAGGCCACTCCAGATCACTCACCTCGAAACAATCCTCTCATTCATCTCCTAAAAGCACATGTCAAACTGTGTCAAAGTCCACCTCCCAATCTTCATCAAAAAATCTGACGAAGTCCACTTCTAAACCTGTCTGAGACTCTCGGGCAGTCGTCGCTAAAAACTCAATTCCAGATCATCTCAATGATTATCAGCACACTCTATTGGCCGTAGCCAACATCATCACACCACTCATCTCGCACCCAGTAAGACTACTCATCGACTCTGGACCACAACTCAGCTTCATCACAGAAGACCTCGCAAGACAACTCAACCTTCCACGAAGCCAATCCGGTGTGGACGTCCTTGGAATTGGTGGAAGCATCTCAAGAACGAAAGGAACAGTGATCGTCACACTGAAGTCTCTTCGCTACAACAGGACAATAAGTATAACTCCCAAAACATCTTGTCCACTCCATCCAATATTCTACCATCTTTCACCTGTTGTGATGGTCAATATTGGCCACATCTCGAAAAACTCAAACTCGCTGATCCAGATTTCCTCACACCTCGACCAATCGACATGATATTAGGTGCTGATGTAGGCGGCTCTGTCATCCTTCCTCAACAACGAAGAGGATCTCAAGATACAACTCCAACGGCACTACTGTCAATATTTGGATGGCTGATCCTTGGTCCTGTAAGTCCACTTCAAGAAGTCTCCTCAACTCAGCGTCCAGTAGGCCATGCAATTCAAGACTCTGACCTTCATCGCCTTCTCGCAAAGTTCTGGGAACAAGAAGAAGTCCAGCCCAGTTCGTCCACGTCACTCACCCCTGATGAACAAGACTGTGAAGATCACTTCAAGTCCACTCACACTCGGCTTTCTTCCGGAAAGTACATGGTAAGACTCCCTTTAAAGTCTGATTCCAGCCTGTTGGGATCCTCCACACAGCGTGCTTTTCGTTGCCTCCAAAGTCTAGTTCGAAAATTCGACAAAGACCAGGAGTACGGCCATCTCTACACTCAATTCCTGAGTGAATACGAACACCTCAACCATATGAAGAAAGCCTCATCTCAAAATGTACACTCAAGGTATTTCCTGCCACATCATGGGGTCCTAAAACCAGACAGCTCAACTACTAAATTGAGAGTAGTTTTCAACGGTTCCAGTCCAACTTCATCAGACCACTCACTGAACGACATCATGCACACTGGTGCCAAATTACAGTTGGACGTCACTGACGTCTTACATTGGGTACGTCGATTTAAATTTGTGTTTTCCACAGACATCACGAAGATGTATAGGCAAATCCAGGTCCATCCTGATGATTGGGATCTCCAAACTATCCTCTGGTTGGATTCTGAAGACAAGATCTCGACGTACCACCTCACAACTGTCACCTACGGAACCAAGTCAGCTCCATTTCTAGCAATTCGTGTTCCACTCCAACTCATTGAAAATGAAGGCCACAAGTATCCACTCGCCATTCGACCACTCACCAAAGGCTGTTATGTTGACGACATATATGGCGGAGCTGACACTCAATAAGAACTCACAGAAATCGCACAGGACTTGAAACATCTCTGCATGGCGGGCGGCCTCCCATTAGCAAAATGGCAATCCAACACTCCAGGTGCACTCAAGATGGTTACTGAGGAAGAAATGATACCATCTCCACTCAACTTCGACGACTGTCCTACTTCAACCAAAATCTTGGGCCTACTCTGGCACCCACAAGATGACCACTTCTCCTTCAAGATCAACTCTGAATCTACTGGGTCGGTAATATCAAAACGTACAATTCTCTCTAATATTGCACAATTCTTCGATCCACTTGGTTTTGTTTCCCCTGTCACTATCAGGGCCAAAATGTCGTTGCAGGAACTTTGGCTCCAGAAACTGTCATGGGACGAACCGCTGCCATTTCATCTCTCACAGAAATGGTGTGACATCAGAGAAGATCTCAAAGCATTGATAGAGTACCACGCTGGGTTGGAACTCTAGAACACTCAATCGTAGCACTTCATGGCTTCTCTGATGCATCTCAGCTGGCAATGTCCGCTGTGGTGTACCTCGTTGCCCACTCACCGTCCACAGGATCCAAAGTCACCCTTTTGTCTTCCAAGACAAAAATAACGCCTCTGAAACCACTCACAATCCCGAGACTAGAACTTACTGCTTCTGTCATATTGGCCAAACTCGCTCATTATACACTCAATATTCTAGATATGCACGTGCACTCAACGACTTTGTGGACGGATTCAACAGTATCACTCTCGTGAATCAACTCTCACCCCGCTCGCTGGAAAGACTTTGTCCGAAACAGGGTAGAGCTCATTCAACAACTGACTCCAAATGCAAACTGGAGGTTTGTCCCCGGAAAAGAAAATCCAGCGGATTGTGCAACTCGCGGTTTACTCTCAACTCAACTACTGAAGAACTCGCTGTGGTGGACGGGACCACCATGGCTCTCCAAGTCAGCAGATTCCTGGCCAACACGTCAGCCGGCTTCGACAGTCGACCCTGAATCTGAAGCAAAGCCCAATCAGAATCTTCTCGTGGCCACAACTCGAGATTACCCATGGGACCTTATATACAGGTATTCCTCTCTTTCTAGACTACTCAGAATCACTTCTATCTGTTTAAGAGTCCTCGCCCGACTTAGATACCACTCTGACCTAACCATGTCTACTCCGCTCTCTTCAACTGACTTGGAGAAAGCACGTCTCCTTTGGCTCAAGAGCACTCAGGAGGTATATTTTCCTCAAGAACTCAAGGCTCTTCAATCTAGCACACCTCTATCGTCATCTCATGCGTTCAGACTCACAGCATTTCACAACCACGATTGTTATTCGTGAAGGCGGACGAATCACCAACGCTCATTTAGACCCAGATAGTACTCATCCTGCAATACTCCCTCGTACATCTCAGTTCACCTCACTGGTTATCAAGGCAGCTCACCTCCGCACTCTGCATGGAGGTACCCAGCTTACACTATCCACCATTCGTCAGCAGTATTGGATCATTGGAGGAAGAGCCCCAGTGAACTCCCACATATTGAAGTGTGTGATATGTGCAAGACAACGTGGTATACGAGCTCAACAACTCATGGGCCAACTTCCAGAGCCACGACTCAAGCCATCTCGACCATTTTTCCATACTGGTATCGACTACGCTGGCCCACTCACAATCAAAACCTGGAAAGGAAGAGGAGCCAAAACACACAAAGGTTGGGTCTGTGTGTTTGTTTGCTTCGCCACCTCAGCAGTCCACCTCGAAGCAGTAAGTGACTATTCCACTGAATCTTTCATCGCTGCCTACAGGCGATTCTCATCTCGTCGAGGAATATGTCACACGATCTACTCAGACTGCGGTACCAACTTCATCGGTGCAGATGTGCATCTCAAGAATCTCTTCACTCAGGCCTCATCAGAAAATCGGATCATCGCAGACCTACTCATGAACGAAGGTACAAATTGGTGCTTCAATCCTCCAGCAGCGCCTCATATGGGTGGAAAATGGGAAGCAGCCGTCAAGTCCTTCAAGTACCATCTCGCAAGATCTACAAAAGACCATATCTTCACAATGAAAGAATTAATGACGCTTCTCGCTCAGATTGAAGCGATTCTCAATTCAAGACCACTCGAACCACTCAGCGATGATCCTGAAGACTGCGCCGCACTCACTCCTGGCCACTTCTTGATAGGCAGCCCTCTCAATATGATACCAGAACCATCTCTGCAAGGCATCTCCACATCTCGATTGTCAAGATGGCAATTCATTCAAGAGCGAACTCAACAATTTTGGTCAAATTGGTCCACTCAATTTCTACAACGACATCTCTCCATCTCAAAGTGGCATCATCCATCCAACGAAGTCAAAGTTGGATCCTTAGTACTACTCACGGACGAACGACTTCCTCCATGCAAATGGCCATTAGGGCGAGTAATGGCTGTACATCCAGGTGCACACGGATTAATCAGGGTCATCACCGTCAAGACGTCCACGTCCATCTTCAAAAGACCTATCTCGAAGCTAGCCATCCTACCAGTCAACTCTGCAAGCGAATCAACTCAAGAACATCTCAAAGTCAACTCATCTTAATAGCCAACTCTGTTCGCTATAGCGGGCGGAATGTTGAAAATTCATCGACTACTCCAGTTCAACTCGTCATCATCAGATGGCCCCCGTTGCAACACTCCAGTGCATAATTAGGGTATGCAACAAATGTTACATTTTTATGCAAAGTTATTGCCTTTTGTCTAAGATTATTGCGCAAGATCATATCTCTCCCACTCTTACTGTCAAATTCGGTGCAATTTCCTGCTGCAGTTTTGTCAAATTAATTAATTGCTTCCTGCTTCGGTTACGAATAAGTTTGCTCCATTGTTTTTTCGCTTTGCTAAAATTTTATATAAGTTCATCTCGCTATTCACAAATTGTGTAATTTCTGATCATCCCGTTTAATCTTGGTAAACAAGAAAAGTGCCCATCTCACGGTATGTAATAATTAATATTTAAATGCCTTATTGACCAATTATTAACGTTTGTTAATCACAGATAGATTCATATCACCTCGTGGTCAATTAAATCCTTACGTTTGATTGACATCCTCGTAGTATCCAACGCATAAAATGCCCATATCTGTTCCACTCATTTCTCTGCATAATCTGCGATATATATTTTCATATATTTTATTAATACAGAGTGCGGCACGGAGGATGGATGGTTTTAAAAAAATAATAAAAGCGTTAATTTTTACTCAAAAACACATTTATTGACGGAATCAGATTCTCAAGGAAATAGCATTTGAGACAGTCAAGTGTGGAAAATCACATCAGGCATGTGGTGGCCGAAATCGGTGATGCAGTGCTGGAGGCGCTCTTGGAAGTTCGCGTAGACTCTCTCCAACATCGCTTTCTCAACTTGGGCAACTTCCACGCGAATAGCCCTTTTCAATTCGTCCAGAGTTCGGGGCTTGGTCTCGTATACTCTAGCCTTGAGGTGTCCCCATAAGAAAAAATCGCATATGGATAAATCTGGGGACCGGGGAGGCCAATGAACATCGCCAAACCTGGAAATAAGGCGACCAGGGAAGAGAGGGCGAATAACGTCCATTGATGCTCTGGCTGTGTGGGCGGTCGCCCCATCCTGTTGGAACCACACACGTCGGATTGGAACACGTTGCCGTCGTAATTCGGGGATAAAGAAGTTGTTGATCATTTCGACGTACCGCTCTGAGTTCACGGTAACAGCACGACCATTAACGTCTTCGAAGAAGTAAGGGCCAATGATGCGAGTTTGCGATACAGCGCACCAAACCGTAACTTTTGGTAAATAAATGCTAGGAACACACGAGTCTAACGGCACCTTCCCCACTTCTCTCGTCCTCAGTGGGGGAAAGTTATGCCCATCTGAAAAACGTCCGCCCTCCGTGCCGCACCTTGTATAATGAGTTCTATGGTCTGTGCAGACTGGACCACTTCGTGTTACCAAGATTAAACTAACTCAAGCCTTCTCTGTACAATTGAAATTGATAATTTAATTGTTAACTTGTTGCAACTCTAGTTCACATCATATTTTCTGTGATTAATATGAATTTTCTGCCCACTTTGAATGTTAACCTCAATCAGACCATGTGCTTATACTGTTCTCGAGTTTCAGATACATTTATGCCCTCGTAACTTCAGGGAGGACCCTGGAGTGGGCCAACTGGACCAGGTGGTAGGATTTTCAGACTACTCGTTGGAAGATTTCCAGTTTTCAATTCAGTTGCCACGTCTGGCCAGCTGCCTCGCTCCATGGGTTCGATCCTGACAGGCCATCTCTTCGTTTGGTATAAGATTTCAATTATTACTTGTAATCTCTTATATTCAATCATTCATTCATGTATTTTCATTCACTCGTTCATTTATTTTCACTCACTCACTAGAGAACATGTATGGCATTTCACTCACCGTTCAACTCAGATCTCTTTTATACAAGTATACTCGGTACATCTCTAAGTTTATCAATCACGTTTCCCATTTTTCTGATAGAATAGAACTGCTCTTGCTTATTTTCCTAAGCACTCTGTCACTGTAAATGTTAACTTGATTGATAGACATGTACACTTCATTCATACATTACGATTACACTCTGAATTCTATACTTTATTACAACTCTCGTTATAGTTTATCATATAAACCTTCTGTTTTTCTGGTTAAATCGAAACACTCACTTTTAATGATTCTATTACAAAGTTAATCACTGTAAACGTTGTGTTGAACGATAAGCTAAGTCCATTTCATGATTCATCGCTTTTCTCATTTGAACACTCTGAATCATTTTGCACTCTTAAATATTTGAATAATATTTAACTATGAATCATTTTCATTTAGAATGTAAATTCTTAGCAATCATACTTCATTCATCAATGAACTTGTACCATCTCATGATCAACTCATATGTTTTAATTGTGATATTTCAACACTCTCTCAACTCGTTTCCAATGAATACTACATCTCTGTTTAGATGTCGTTAATATTTAAAATGAAACACTCTTGTATTGTTAACTTCATGCGAGTATAATATTCATAATGATTGTAAATAATGTACAATAAATATTTCACACTTCCATCTCTTATGCCGAGGCCAGACCAAGCGCTATGCTAGATACGCTATAGACGCTATGGACGCTACGTATGCGATGTTCGCTAAGTTCAGCGGCCACACCGAAAGCTACATACTCGAGTAAATGCCGAGGCTAGATATGCTATGGACGCTACGTATGCGATGTTCGCTAAGTTCAGCGCCCACACCGAAAGCTACATTCTCGAGTATATCTTTTGCGTTTTCGCAATCATTAGGTTCAGTTGTATTTCACGATGTTACCAAGCACGGTGCCATAGGATAGTGATAGCGATGACGATGAGTTGCTTCTATTGTTATCGTTGTGCAAAAATAAACGTAGAAGAAAATGGGTCCACGAAGTGAACAAAATAAGGAATGATTTCGGTGAATTTCATCATCTCGTGGCACAGTTGCGAGAAGATGAATCAAAATTTAAAGAATATTTTCGAATGAGTCCGCAGCAGTTTGACCAATTGTTAGGCATTATTGAAAGGGATATTGGAAAGCAGAAAACAAGCTACCGAGAAAGGATTCCCGCTGGAGAGAGATTAGCTGTCTGTCTCAGGTAAGTAAAAAGTAACTATCTTAGTTCATTTAGTTCTTTTTGTTTTCTGAACATATTCCATCATTTAAAAATATTACATAACATAATGCTTTATTCCCATATTATCAATAGTATATTCTAAAACTAGTTGCAGAATGGGCTCCCATTCCAATACGAATGCGAGCGAGTTTTCGAACGCATGAGTATTGGAATTGCATTCTGCAACGAGTATTAGACGATATTTTCTCTATTTCACTCAAATTTTGTGAAATTCAATGAAAAAATTCAAATTATAGGTCCTAGTGACTTTCATATTTTATCTTGGCAGTTGGTGTGAACGTTAGGAAATACGAAAATTGACGTTTCCAAATTGACGTCTGCTGAAATTTCAAAGGATCGGAAGTCATTGCTGACAACCACAAAACGAAAAATGTAACTGAAAACGATGCTGTAATGAATTCATTACAGCACTGTTTTTAGAACTGTAATGAGCTCATTACGATACTGAAATAGAGAAAATACAATACACAACTCTACAAAATCAACATTTCTCTTCTAAATAACATTTGGAAAATTTTAACAACAAAAACAATTATTTTAATCAACACAATTCACTTTAAGTTAAAATATGTTTGTCCAACATTCTGGTTACATGGGGTTTGAGGAATATTAAATGGTTGTCCATACACACGTCCTGTGATGCCCCATGGGTTGCTCCATGCTATTTCACCTGTAACGTACTGTTGTTGGGACTGATCAGATAGTGGTGACAACATTGGTTGCTGGGTCCGATCGGACTGTGGTGACATCATTGGTTGTTCGGACCGATCGGAATGTGGTGACACCATTGGTATCTGCACCGCTACGCTACCGCTTGTAGAAGTGGCCTGGTATTTAGGTATTCACATTCTGCCTTTATAATTGCATCCATTATGTCTTGTTTGACTCTGAGCTGCAGATAGCATGGTAGGTTTTTGGTGCTCTCATAAGCACTTGCAAAAAAGTAATCCAGATCCCCATTTTTGGTTTTATTGCTCTCTTTCTTACTCAGAAATGTTATTACTTGTTGAACTCCATCATCTTCTTTCTGAACGTTGTTCCTTTTACTTTTTAAAGACTTGTTATAACGAGGACCTTGGCTGTTTAATGAAGAGTTAGACTGGTCATCTTCTAACGCATTTTCTTCATGCTGTTTCTGAGTGTCATCATTAGCTTCGATTGGTTCTACATTGTCCAAGTTTTGTTCGTCAGGATCAAAAACGTTGGATAGAGTGCTGTAAAAATATAAATTTATTGAACGTTTTATCTATTTGATATTTTTAATTTGCCTTCTTGGTAATATATCCGATGCAAGAAAAGACATCAACTCTTCGTACTTCCAAGGTTTTGATTTTGTCCCAGATTGTCCACTCTTGGTTTTTCTTCTTAACATGGCTTGTCTGTAACAATCTTGCAGTTTTTTCCACTCACGTTTAATGTCATCTACTGAGAGTTTTGTTTTATTAGCTATTTATTAATAGAAAAAATCTGAATTCACAATGAATAAAATTTTTCTCTATCCTTAGCCTGAATTCAAAAATAAATACTTTTCAGTTTGCAATTTTTTGTTTTTCATTCCTTTGAATATTTATTGAATTCATTCACTATTTCTCTAATACTTCAAATCCCATAGAATATTATTCAATATTTGCAATATGTTACAAATAAATACTTTGTGAACATTTTTCAATACCTTTAAATGAATAAATAAATTATTATGGCGCACACTTGTACCTTTATGGTTTTGCGCACCCCTCGAAATTTGTTTAATGTAATATTGCTTTTCTTTGTTGTAGGTACCTTGCAACTGGTCGTTTCGGTCAATGGCTTTCACACATCGCATGGGCAGAGCGACTGTGAGCAACATTGTCGAAGATGTGTGTGATGCCATTTGGAAAAACCTTCAGCCTATAGTTATGCCGGAACCTAATGCAGATATTTGGAAAGCATCTGAAAGTGTATTTCAAGAAAAGTGGAACTTCCCCCACTGCGTTGCTGCGATAGATGGTAAGCATGTCCGAATCAAAGCACCTCCTGCACAAGGCTCACAATTCTTTAACTACAAGAAGTACCACTCCATTGTTCTATTAGCACTTGTTGACGGCAACAAAAGATTCCTTTCTGTTGACGTAGGGCAATATGGAAGAGTTAGTGATGGAAATGTTTTTATGAATAGCAGTATGGGAAAGCGCTTGGCAAGACAAACTTTTGGATTACCTCCTGATGAAGATTTAGGTGGAGATTTGTTACCTTATGTTATCGTGGCAGACGAAGCATTTCCGCTTAAAAGATTTCTGATGCGTCCTTATCCAAGGTCCGCTCGAAGGCTTTCCGAGTCTGAAAGAATATTTAACTACAGGCTTGCAAGAAGTAGAAACACGGTAGAAAACGCCTTTGGCATTCTTGCAAGCGTTTGGAGAATTTATTAAACACCACTGGAATGTCGCATTGATCTTGCTGAGAAAATAATTTTAGCAACTATCATTCTTCACAATTATATCCATGAGACAACTACACAAGATAAGCTTGGAGTTGTAAACGAAGAGGTACAAGACAACCCCTTAGTGCCACTGCATGTAGCTGCTGCAACAAATGCAACAAGGGACGCAATTCAAGTTCGGAATTTATTTACGAATTATTTTATGTCTAATGAGGGCCAAGTTCCACGGCAAGAAAGTGTAATAAATCGTATGAACTAGATAAATTACGATATATAATATCATAACTTACCTGGTTTTTTCATTTCATTAGATATCCATTATCTCGTATACAGGGTCTTTCACGAGGAACCTCACCCATATTTATACGGGAAACTACTGAACGTATTTTCATTAAATTCAGCACTTATAAGTATTTCACGATGCTGATGAAATCTAAAATTTTTTCAAGGCATGAGCACTTCCGGTTTTTCCGGAAATGACGTCAACTTCCGTTTTTCAAATTAGAACACCATTTTTTTTATTGCAGAAATAGATTCCTTAGAAAATTTCAAGTTATTTTGATGTAACATTTTTCAGTTTTGGTTGGAAAATTCTCTCTGAGCGGGAAAATTCGAAAAAAAAATCGAAAATAGAGCTCCACTGAAACAAGAATAACTTCGAGGTTTTTGGATGGAAAATTTTCATTTTTGGGATTTTTCAAGATGTAAGATTGATGTATCCACTTTAAGAATCGAAATCGCGATTCATGATACAGGGGGTGAAAAAATCGCTTTCAAAGTTGGGGATGACAAAATCGTGAAAAATCAATTTTTTCAAATTAGAACCCCATTTTTTTATGGCAGATATTGAATCTACGTTAAAAAATAATGTGAGTGTATGCATCACACCCTTGCCCTAAAGTGGATATTTTCTGAGTTATTCACAAAAAACTGTTTTTCGTCTTGAATTTTCAGCTATTTCTTTTCCCTTCACGCCAAAAAGATGACATTTTCAGGAACTGTTACTTAAACCATGTTTTAGATTTTACTACCCTAATATGCAAGAGAAAAAAGTTACAGGTTGTTCCTAAATAGATGGCGAATTTGGATTCGAATTTGTATCGGCAACCTCTTCATTTCAACTAATCGGCCATCGGTTTTCTCTCCAGTGATAAATAAATATTTCCTTATGAACCATATAAACTTACCATGTTTTACATTCTTTTTTTTTAATGATAGATATCATTAATTACAGCTGCCAAATTCCTCTTTATTCAGTAGCATTCTGTGTTTACTATTAATTTGGTGATAATTCGTATTAAGTTATAAAATCGATCACTATGCCTAATTTCACCAATGAAGATTATTTAAATCTCATTCTACTTCATGGAGAATGTAATAAAGTTGTAGATAGAACGATTCGACTGTTCATTGAGAGGTTTCCTGACCGACCCAGACCAACGAGAGATACCATTAACAGAACCATGATAAACTTGAGAAATGTCGGATCTTTCGTTAAGAAAACTATACACAGAGAAAAAAGTGTAGTAGAAGATGAGAACAACGAAATTACAGTTCTTGCATATTTTCGTGTGAATCCTCAAAATTCTCTCAAAGATGCCGAGATTGATCTGGGATTATCTCAATCGAGTGTTTGGAGAATATTAAAAAAACATAAAATGCACCCATATAAATTCAATAGGGTACAGCATTTGAAGGAAACTGATTTCGTCAGGAGAACAGAGTTTTGCGAAGCTATATGATGATTCGATTTCAAGAGAATGAAAACTTTTTGGACTGTATAATTTGGACAGATGAATCTGAATTCACAAAGAATGGTTCTTTCAATAGGCATAACAGTCATTATTGGGATGAAGAGAACAACCACCACTTCAGATAATGGAACTTTCAAGAGACCTGGAGTTTCAATGTTTTTTGCGCCATCAAAAATAATGCAATTCTCGATGTTCACATTTATGATGGGACTTTAACTGGTAAGATAGAACACTACACATGTTTGCATTATTTAAAGAATGTTCTCCCTTAGGAGATAGATATTCTGACATATCGACTCAAATAATTGAGCCGCTAGTACAGAACCATAAAATGACTTGTGGTATCAACAAGATGGCGCGCCTCCACACAATTCACTCAATGTGTCAAATATCCTCTACAGGCTATTTGAAGATCGATGGTTGGCGAACAATGGTCCACATCTTTGGCCACCACGTTCTCCCGATTTAACTCCTTTAGACTATTATGTTTGGGGTAGGATAAAAAATATTGTCTACTCAACTCCCCTGACTTATAAAGAGGACTGCATAGAACGAGTCAGAAATGCGTTCAGGTTTGTTTAGATTTTTATATTCATAAGTTTGAAACTCAATTTGGTTTTTGAGGGTCCTACAAAAGATCCGACACTTGAAGGTCTCCCGATTTTTGATGGAAGGTTTAGACGGCGACAGATACCTCTTAGGAACCGAGCTCATGGAAGAGGATTTGTGGGCATACGTGAAGCGTAATGGACCGTTGCCAGAGGAAAGGGTCCGTCATGTCATGGGACAGGCGATGGCGGGACTTGCAGCATGTCACCAACTGGGGATCCTACACCGAGATGTGAAGCCCGACAACATCCTAGTAAAGGCCGAGACGGTGTGCTTGACAGATTTCGGTCTCGCCGTCGAATTGGCCACGCCTCAATCCACCGTCACCGGCTATGCAGGCACCGTCCCGTGCATGGCACCCGAAATTCTGCTCGAGCAACCGTACGGCTTTCTAGTGGACATGTGGGCGATGGGAATGGTCGCGATATTTGTCTCGACCGGATTGTCCTTATTCTGTTTCGACGAACGCGCGACAGAAAAAATAATAGCATTAGAGGGACAATTCCGGGGTCCCGAATTGGAGGCCGTGCCTCCCAACTTGCGAGAAGGGATTAGTAGGCTGCCGAAGGTGGATCCAGAGACCAGGACAACCGTAGGGGAACGAAAAGCCCTATTCGGTCGCGAATCTTCCCGTCGTAGTTGAGGCCCTCGACACAGACCAACGCCTGGAACCAGCGGGCCGTCACCAAAGCCAAGTTTCTTCTCGAAGAAGGTGGGGCAATCATTCCAGGACGCGCTGCATCAGCAGGTCGGCTCTACCTGGACGCCCAGCTTCCGGAAGAGACTATTGCAATATCGTCCGCCAAACGACCGGAAGAGAATCCGCATCCACTTTGAGCTTCCGAATGGAGCCGTCCGGGCCGTCAACATCCCCAGGAAGTAAACAGGTGGTTATGGGTCGACTTTGCCGTCCGTGATGACCTTCGCGAGAGGCGGGGTGGGACGAAAACTTCAACACAAAATTACTTCCATTCGTATGTTTGTTACACCCTCCTGTTTCAGATATGAGTAGTCGCCAGTACCCCTTGGCGGAGGAACGCCTTTCAATGGATGTCGTCACCTTCACCCCGTCCGAAGGTGAAAACGAGGAATGGGACATAGGCGAGTGGAATTTGGACGAATTTTCAATCAGTTCCGACGAAGGAGAAGAAAAGAAGAAGCGCAGTCCCGTGAATAGCCCGCCACCGATCATCTCCACCATACCAGACCCAGTGCGACCCCGAGATGAATCTCCACTGCCATCCACGTCAGCAGGGGCCGCGGCTCCGATCCGGGGCGGATATCGAGTGAGAGGAAGATATAGTCGCCCAAACCGGAGAGAGCGTGAAATGGAAGCGGATCGAATCGCCCGTCGAACTGCCCGTCAAACCGTAGTGAATACGGATCAAGATACCCGACGACGAGGATCAACTTGGCGTAACCAGCGAAGCCGGTGTGATGCAAGTCGCACCTCAGCTAACCACCCGACCCTGTCTCCATGCCGGGCTACATCAGGCTTCGACAGGGAGACTGTTGGAATTGCGGTCTTTCCGGGTATGCCAGAAGGGATTGCAAGAATCCCCAAAAGTTGTTCTGTTCCCAATATGGACTTATGGATATACTATCCAGGGATTGTCCGTGCAAGAAGCGGGAGCGAACCCGCGGGCTAAGCAGTCGTCGGTCCATCGGAATCCAGTGTGACTTGCTGCAGACACCGAGACGACGAGCAGCACCGGTCTCTTTGAGATGGAGGCCAGGCATTTTTTGGGACATTTATTATTAAAACAGTGAGTACGGTGTGGGTGAGGTGAGCTGTTTAAAAAAAAGGAAAAAACAGTTTTTTTTTTGAGGTGGAGAGGGGGGTGTAATGAACTTCGTCATTTTTATTCACTCAATGCCTATTCTCACATATCATTCCTTCCATAATTATTCACGATTTCAATGGGAGAAAGGTTTAATTCAATAAATTGTAATGAATTTCGTCATTTTTATTCATTTAGGGCCTATTTTCATATATCATTCCGTCCATAATTATTCCCGATTTCAATGGAAGGAAGGTTTCATTCAATAAGTTCAATATTGTGAACAGAACTGCAAGTTGTAATGAAGTCCGTAATTAATTTTCATTCATAAAAGTCCTGTTCTCATTTATCGTTTTCCCATTGAAATATCCGTGATTCCAAAGAAAGGAAAATTTAATTCAATGAATTCAACGTTATAAATATAGCCGCAAGTATAAAAACGCTCGGGCACATGTTAAGCGTTGCGATAAATGACTCGTATCTTGGTTGATTTCACGTTTTCCAACGGCCGGGGATTTGAAAAAAACGGAGATGGAATTGTCGAATTTTAACATAGTATGAATTCTTTCGATTTATTTCTGGAACAATCTGACGTCAATTTTAGCCAATCAGGGGACGAGATTGTTCCCTTCTCTCAAGATTTTCGAATTTTCAGCGCGTCATGACCCCACCATTTCCGAAGGTTTTATAAGGGCGAAACGTCCTGCGGAAGGCCTCTTTTGCGCTCTTTTGCTGTTTTACGCTCGTTTTAACATTGTTTGAATTATTTTTCGCTTTTTTTCATTTTGAATACCGACATAGTTTGCCAGTTTGATTTAACAATTATAGAGATTTAGCATTGGTTTATCTGAGTTAATTTTCCGTAGAAAATAAAATCAGTGCAAGTGAAATTCGAGACAGGACTCCTAATAAGTTTGTGCAGTGCATACTTCAGTAAATCGGTAAGGCCCCGTTCATATTTCTTACATGGCATCATCCGTTAAATATCATTCTAACAATTGAATCATTGTGTGTTCCACGACTTTTAAACCATTTTTGTTATTATTTCTGCCCTGATTTACGATTTTATTTCCTTGGTGATACCTTAATCTCAGTAATTATCAGCAACCTTTTTGAGAATTGAGATCGGCGAGATCACAACGGGGTTACGACCGCGCTTCACCCCTTCTCAATTTGCTCAAGGTTGACGAAAACACGACAGACTTCGTCAAGTCAAGGGTTCCATTTTTCTGGAACTACTTGTCGAGGCGTTGTTGGTTCACAACCATACCCGATTGACATTTTGCATCCTTTTTCATTTCAAGATTATATCTTGCGTTATAAGTCCTTTGTGTTTTCTTAATCTCTGTATTTATCAGCGACCTTTTTGGGAATTGAGATCGGCGAGATCACAACGAGGTTACGACCGCGCTTCACCATTTCTCAATTCATTGAAGGTCGACGGATATACAAGGGACTTCGTCAAGTCGAGGGGTTCCATTTCTCTGGAACTACTTGTCGAGGCGTTGTTGGTTCACAACCGTACCCGATTAGTATTTTACATCCCTTTCGTTCCAAGATTGTATCTTGTACCATTATTTCGTTGTGATTCCTTAACCTCTGGATTTATCAGCGACCTTTCTGGGGATTGAGCTCGGCTAGATCACAACGGGGTTACGACCGCGCTTCACCCTTGCTTAATCCACTTAGGTTTGACGGGAATCCAGGAGACTTCGTCAGGCCGAGAGGTTTCATTTTCTGAGACCAGTCGTCTGGACGTTGTTGGTTCACTGCCGTACCTGTCTTGTTTTCGACCCCATTTTACTTTCAAGATTTCATCTTGTATTTTGATTCCCTTGTGTGGCCTTAATCACTGTGTTTGTCAGCGACCTTTTGAGGACTGAGATCGGCGAGATCCCAACGGGGTTACGACCGCGCTTCACCCCTTTTCAGTTCGCTCAAGGTTGACGAAGACACGGGAGACTTCGTCGTTCGTAACAACAGTTGCGAACAACTTACGAAACTAATATTGTGAAGGGAAAAATAGAATAATTATTGAATAACATGTAATATATTAAAAACAAGTCCAAATTCCACCTGAATGCGAGTCATTTCAATTTTTAAGTGTTTCTGTCGTTTTATCATGTTTAAAGATGAATTAATTTTGTCAAAAAGGTATTCAGAGAAAGAAAGCATGTGTTGTAGTATTGTTCCTTTGTATGTTACTGGTCTAAAATTGAAATAAATTTTCACAGTCCTGAAGAAGATTCCAAAAAAGATCGAAACGTCGACAATTTGAAGAGAGTGTGTTATTCACCCTGAAGCAGTCCTGAAGCCAAGATCCCCATTCTAGTATTGATCAGCAAGGACGAAACTTGTTAAATAGTAAAGATGATATAAAGTCATTTAAGCCATAAGGTGCTACCTATTCAATTGAGAGAAATAAGACACAAATCATTTGCCATTATAAATAATAACAAATGAAATGTGAATACGAACTAGGTCTTCCATACCGTTCACCCCATCAGACCGATTGGTCCAACGTCAACTGAGCACAGAAAGCTGCAGGGACGTTTTCAAACGAGAAGGCATACTTACCATCACATCTGTCTTCATACTCACCTGTATAAATTATGTTCACGCGAACCGGGGAAAGTACCTAAGACACACAAAGATTCATTCTTATAATACAAGAAAAAAGAATGAGTATGCTTTACCACGCCTTCGTATAAAAAAGGAAGAGCATGGCCCTAATTACATCTGCCTCAAGTTGTACAATAAGCTGCCGGATGACATAAAGAATCTAGGTGAAAGACAATTCAATAAAAAAGTGAAAAATCTTTTGCTGATGAACACAATATATCATATAAACGAGTTCCTCAACTAATACACTTGTATTTTGTTTGTATTTTTGTATATACAGTGTAATGTGATTTATATTTTTTAAATTATTTATTGCTAACGTATACATGTTATATTTATATGTGTATATGATTTAATTTTACTCGACGTGTCATGTATTCTTGATGACGAAATATTTTATACATGTATGTCTACTGTATGAAATAAATGAATGAATGAATGAATGAGAATCGCACCGACTGCAGTTTCGTCGTATTTAGGACTCATCAGGGTAATCACATTTCATTTGTTATTATTTATATAATGAACTGATAGCTCTTCTATAGAATTCTGATTGCAGATTAATAAGACAACTGAGTTTCTCTGAAATAAAGATTCTATTCATTATTAAAACATACAAACATAATGAGAAAACCTTACCTGGAATAAAGAAACGACATTTGATGCTATTAATTACAATTATCAATTGACAAAAAATAAACGAATACTATAGCAACATAGATGCATACAATACCTGGTGTAACGACTCCTTTCTAAAAATCGTGACCAAAATTTGTAGATCAAAACGGCATTCTAGTTTTCAGATTTTGGTCTAGTTCCGGAATAAATCCGCAATGTTTATCGGTCGACGCGCTACTGCGGCAACGACAAATAGCGCGACTCCTTTCGGAGAAATAAAAAGCAGCACAAAATATCACATTTTCGATCGACAAGAAAGTCCTAAACAAAATCTAATCAGTGCCAACACCAGGTATTCTATGCATCTATATAGCAACGCACAACAGAGTCACGCCATTTCTTAAAGGAAAAAGATAATTTTTCTTTTACATTTACAATGGCAAATGATTTGTTTCTTATTTCTCTCAAAAAGAATAAAGAAAAATTATGCTTTTATGGAATTAGGAAAAATGTGTAAAGTGTCCACCGCTGAAATTGAGCGAAAGTTAGCCAATATAAATTCGCAGTCCCGAAGAGAGAGACATAATTATAAAACAAGCCTTATTCTCGAAAAACATTTTTGAAGATAAGCTTTCATAACAACATTCATCCGCAATTTTGAAGCCGCCATCTTGAATTCCTCGATTTTGAAGAATAGTAATTTCCGACCCAGAAAACCCCCATATACCAATTTTGAAGAGAATATGATCATAATTACAAAACTCGTCCGCCATATTGTGGCCACCATCTTGAATTTCCCAGTTCTGACAAGAGTATCATCATTCTCGAACCCAAAGATACTAATTTTGAATGGAATCGTATCATAATTACAAAACTCATCCGCCATTTCGGACCCGCCATTTTGTTTTTTTCTATAAAAAATATTTCATGATGCATTGTCACCAGGATTAGGTACACCTGCAAAATTTCAAATCAGTTGGACGATTAGAAGTGTGTCATATTCAACTTGCAAGATTTGATTACAGACACACAGACAGACAGACAGACACCGGGACAGGTGAAACTAAATGAAAGCTTATAATAAAATATAAAAGTCTGGAGCAGCTCCTTCCTTTCATCCTAAATGTTTTGGGTTTAGCCTTAAGCATGGCCTAATCCAAAAGCGACTTTTAGTTTTGTTCTTTTCAATAATGTAAAATGTAACTGCCAGCAAAAACAAATCCTCGTCGTCTTGTTCTCTCAAGTTTACAGCGCGCCACATCGTCCCAACTACACTGTGTCTCTATGTAAACTGAATGAAACTTAAACAAAACACGAACAGTTTTCATTCATTTCTGTCCGTGACTGGTGTAAACAGAAAGTCCGTTGGGAAACCCAACAGTCTTCGAACATTTTCCGAACAAAACTGTTTGAAATTTCTGTTCGAACGGACAGTTCGTATTTTGTTTTGACCTGTCCGCTTGGTGGAAACCCGGCATTATGAGTACCAAACCGGTTTCCATGTACGAGCAGTGAAATGCTCGTTTATATGGGCGGAATGAAGTACTGACTCGGCGCGTCTCCAGGTGGCGGATAGGAGGAGGCCTCCAAAGATGACTGTATATGAGAAGGGGGCCTGCAGGGAAATAGAATCGGCTCGTTGTGCTTAAAAACTCAACTGGTAGCCTTTTAATACCTTGCAGCGGACCAACTTCTCCTGTCCCGGCTGTAGTATCGTGGCCAAGGGATTGCACCAAGATAACGATGCCAGGTGGGATCCCGAGCTCACCTCGGGACCACCCTATAATACCAATACTCCTTGGCTGTCTGTGGTCATGTCTCGCGGGCCAATGGAGTGGGGGGTCGTGGCTTGACCGCCTGGACCGAGATGAAACAACCTCATTAAAAATTCTAAATCCACGGTGCGAAACCAGGCCAAGGGATGCATGGCTAGAAAGAAGACTAGTCTCCACTGGTTTCAACCTAGGAGCATCAGTGGAAACACCATCACTCCATTGTATTAAACCCCTTACCTCTGCATGCGGGGCTCTGCACAGGTGGACTGTTCAGACCCTTGCTTTTCGTGGGACCAAATATGGAACAGGACATGAATAAACAAAATACCACCGGAAAAGAGGTGGAGAAACCCTCCGCCTCTTCTTCCGGGCACCCTTCACAGGGGAAGGTCAAAAGACCGAAAAAAGCGCGACTGCCATTCCAGTTGCCCCAACTGGGACCACCGGGTGGCAGGGACGACTCGCTAAGAAGGGATCTTAGTGGGGCGGGAGTTCGGAGGTACCTGCGACTCCTCCACCAGGGTGTTGAACCTGAGGAGGCAAGGGAGCGGGCCTTTCGGCACCCGGCTCCGGAGACCACTCTTTCGGGGAGCAAAATAGGCCCGGAGCTTATCACACCTCCGCAGCGACCTCCAGCTGCAGCAAAAACTGGGCAAGCCACCGGTTATGCAGCAGTTTTCAAAGCAAAGAAAACCTCCAGGGTGGTAATTATGCCTAAGGACTACCCTAAGGCTACCCTGGAGGTCGAGCAACTTTCCTCCCTAGAGGATGCTCTAGGGAAGGAGATGTGCCAGAGCCAGAAAAGGGGGATCCACTTTGCTGGCGTTCATTTCAGAAATGGAATGATGCTGGTGGACTGTGGATTTCAGGGATCTGCGGAATGGATCAAGAGATCAGTTCCGCGATTGAAATCTTGGAAAGGGCCTGAGTTGGTGGTGCTAGAGGGTGACGACATCCCCAAGCCCACCAACATCACGGTCTTCTTCCCAAGAAGCCAGGAGATGGAGTCTGAGAAAATCCACCTCAGGCATGTTGAAACCGCCCGCTATACAAGGTCTTTCACGAGGAACCTCACCCATATTTATACGGGAAACTACTGAACGTATTTCCATGAAATTCAGCACTTATAAGTATTTCACGATGCTGATGAAATCTAAAATATTTTCAAGGCATGAGCACCTCCGGTTTTTCCGCAAATGACGTCAACTTCCGTTTTTCAAATTAGAACACTATTTTTTTTTATTGCAGAAATAGATTCCTTAGAACATTTCAAGTTATTTTGATGTAACATTTTTCAGTTTTGGTTGGAAAATTCTCTCTGAGCGAGAAAATTCGAAAACAAAATCGAAAATAGAGCTCCGCTGAAACAAGAATAACTTCGAGGTTTTTGGATGGAAAATTTTCATTTTTGGGATTTTTCAAGATGTAAGATTGATGTATCCACTTTAAAAATCGAAATCGCGATTCATGATACAGGAGGTGAAAAAATCGCTTTCAAAGTTAGGGATGACAAAATCGTAAAAAATCATTTTTTCGAATTAGAACCCCATTTTTTTATTGCAGATATTGAATCTACGTTGCAACATAATGTGAGTGTATGCATCACACCCTTGCCCTAAAGTGGATATTTTCTGAGTTATTCACAAAAAACTGTTTTTCGTCTTGAATTTTCAGCTATTTCTTTTCCCTTCACGCCAAAAAGATGAAATTTTCAGGAACTGTTATTTGAACCATGCTGTAGATTTTTCACCCCTTCTTGAAACCGACTTCAAGTTACTATTAGGAGAACCATGGCAAACTCTCGCAGTTATAACTAGAGAAGATGCTCAAAGTTTTGACCGTTAATTTCTAGACATTTATTTATACGTCTCAGGAATGCGTCGTGCGTTGCTCTTCTTATTTCATCGGGAGGGAGAGATCTGAAAAAGTGTTTTAAAACCAAATTGAGTTTCAAAACTATGAATCTAAAAATCTAAACAAACCTGAACGCATTTCTGACTCGTTCTATGCAGTCCTCTTTATCAGTCAGGGGAGTTGAGTAGACAATATTTTTTACCCTACCCCAAACATAATAGTCTAAAGGAGTTAAATCGGGAGAACGTGGTGGCCAAAGATGTGGACCATTGTTCGCCAACCATCGATCTTCAAATAGCCTGTAGAGGATATTTGACACATTGAGTGAATTGTGTGGAGGCGCGCCATCTTGTTGATACCATAAGTCATTATGGTTCTGTACTAGCGGCTCAATTATTTGAGTCAATATGTCAGAATATCTATCTCCTAAGGGAGAACATTCTTTAAATAATGCAAACATGTTTAGTGTTCTATATTACCAGTTAAAGTCCCATCATAAATGTGAACATCGAGAATTGTATTATTTTTGATGGCGCAAAAAACATTGAAACTCCAGGTCTCTTGAAAGTTCCATTGTCTGAAGTGGTGGTTGTTCTCTTCATCCCAATAATGACTGTTATGCCTATTGAAAGAACCATTCTTTGTGGATTTAGATTCATCTGTCCAAATTATACAGTCCAAAAAGTTTTCATTCTCTTGAAATCGAATCATCATAGCTTCGCAAAACTCTGTTCTCCTGACGAAATCAGTTTCCTTCAAATGCTGTACCCTATTGAATTTATATGGGTGCATTTTATGTTTTTTTAATATTCTCCAAACACTCGATTGAGATAATCCCAGATCAATCTCGGCATCTTCGAAAGGATTCACACGAAAATATGCAAGAACTGTAATTTCGTTGTTCTCATCTTCTACTACACTTTTTTCTCTGTGTATAGTTTTCTTAACGAAAGATCCGACATTTCTCAAGTTTGTCATGGTTCTGTTAATGGTATCTCTCGTTGGTCTGGGTCGGTCAGGAAACCTCTCAATGAACAGTCGAATCGTTCTATCTACAACTTTATTACATTCTCCATGAAGTAGAATGATATTTAAATAATCTTCATTGGTAAAATTAGGCCTAGTGATCGATTTTATAACTTAATACGAATTATCACCAGATTAATAGTAAACACAAAATGCTACTGAATAAAGAGGAATTTGGCAGATGTAATTAATGATATCTATCATTAAAAAAAAGAATGTAAAACATGGTAAGTTTTTGCATATGGTTCATAAGGAATAATTTATTTATCACTGGAGAGAAAACCGATGGCCGATTAGTTTCCGAAACAAATTCGAATCCAAATTCGCCATCTATTTAGGAACAACCTGTAACTTTTTTCTCTTGCATATTAGGGTAGTAAAATCTAAAACATGGTTTAAGTAACAGTTCCTGAAAATTTCATCTTTTTGGCGTGAAGGGAAAAGAAATAGCTGAAAATTCAAGGCGAAAAACAGGTTTTTGTGAATAACTCAGAAAATATCCACTTTAGGGCAAGGGTGTGATGCATACACTCACATTATTTTTTAACGTAGATTCAATATCTGCCATAAAAAAATTGGGTTCTAATTTGAAAAAATTGATTTTTCACGATTTTGTCATCCCTTACTTCGAGAGCTGTATCATGAATCGCGATTTCAATTTTTAAAGTGGATACATCAATCTTACATCTTGAAAAATCCCAAAAATGAAAATTTTCCATCCAAAAACCTCGAAGTTATTCTTGTTTCAGCGGAGCTCTATTTTCGATTTTTTTTTCGAATTTTCCCGCTCAGAGAGAATTTTCCAACTAAAACTGAAAAATGTTACATCAAAATAACTTGAAATTTTCTAAGGAATCTATTTCTGCAATAAAAAAATGGTGTTCTAATTTGAAAAACGGAAGTTGACGTCATTTCCGGAAAAACCGGAGGTGCTCATGCCTTGAAAATATTTTAGATTTCATCAGCATCGTGAAATACTTATAAGTGCTGAATTTCATGAAAATACGTTCAGTAGTTTCCCTTATAAATATGGGTGAGGTTCCTCGTGAAAGACCCTGTATAGATTTCCTACGTTGCAGGAGGTCTATAAACAAACAATAAAGTTAATAGATATCTATATTTGATATTTAAATGAAAACAAAGTGAAGTAATAAATAAATGTTCGAAATTGAAACCTAGTAGTAAAGAAAAAAAATTGTTGCATATAAAGCTTATTTGAAATTTTCATTAGATTCTCAGAGTCATATTCTAATTTCATTAGTCATTGTCTTTTTTGTCCGTTTTATCAGCAGTGTAGATAAGTTTTTTTAAGTCAGCGGACAATTGACTCGAACAACTAACAAGTATTGGTTCAGTTTCTGAGAGTGCAATATGAAGTAGCTAACTGACCAGTAAGTAAGTTTCATTTTATAAAATACAGGTTGAAAGTGAAAAATATACAATAACTTCTGAACAAAAACTTTGCCGCAATAAATACATGTAGATACGGAAAAAGGTTTAATTTTGGAAAGAGGAATTTTCAAATCTTCATATTAGAGAAACTCATTTCGACTTATAGTCCTTTCAATCTTAAGAGACCACCCTGTGTGAGTTTTAATGACCCAACGACGGACGCGTATTATGAATAAACAAACAATTGGGTCGAATATTGTAAAACAACTCCAGGAGAAAAAATTCAAGTGGAACATAAAATGAAATGTCTTTCCGAGAAAACAATAAATCAATTATTCTAAAATTTTTGGCACGAAAAACATCAATTTCTTCCTAGAATCTTCGGTTGCAATTTTACGTCAAAGTTAGGGACCATAATTATCACGATAAGAAATGACACTTTTGTTGATTTATGACAGGATTAAACTAGGTACTAACAAATCGCATCATTTATTGCACCAATAGACTAAGAAGCATTTTGGGGATTAAGGGTAAAAGTCATTGTCCTTCTTGAGGAGGAAAACATTTTCGAGAAGGAGTACCTAAATGTGTTGTTGAATTTGAATAGAGTAATTTTTGCGTCTTTGACCCTCGCGTACATTATTTTCAGGTCTTCTAGGTAAAAGATTTCAAAAATATAAAAGTTATAACAATACATTTTTATGATGTCAGTTTTACAATGTCCCTTTAATGACATAGCTTTTCAAATTTAACGGTCTCTTCGACACTTTTAACATTAACAGCACTTCATTATGTCTGATTTACATCTAGCAAGTAAGTATACAGGCTGGCCCAGAATTAATTCAACAAAATTAAGTCACAGATTCAGAAATTAGGATACCCCTATTTTTGATTTAGTTACAGCTCCCTGAATTTCTCCTCAAAAAATTGTTCTTCCTTTTCACCTCAGATTCCAGTTATATGTTAATCATTCAGATATTTCAGGCCTCATTTCAGCAATAACACGAGTTTTGTTGCCTGCCAAAGCGTCTATTGTTTCTGGTTCATCAGCAATCAGCATAAACCAATGATTTGGCATAACTCCAAAGAAAATAATCAATTGGAGTAATGTCGCGTGATCTTGGAGGCCAATTAATTGGACCATTTCTCGAAATAATGTTATCGCCAAATCTTTCTTTCAATAAATCAATTGTAACGGTAGCAGCCTGAGGTGTAGCACAATCTTGTTGGAATCAAAACAAATTTTTAAACGAATAATCATTGATCATCGTTCTGTAACGATCACAATTCACTATAACAATAGCCCCAGAGCTAGTTTTGTTGGACATATGCCGGAAATTATTTTTAAAACATAAATGCCATTAAATTATCCATCAACTTAAAATATTTGGCTTCAATCGTAATCAAAATGTGTTTTATTTCAATTTGAAATTCTATCACTCTAAAAAAACACCAGGTAATGAACATTAACCGCATATTCAAATTCCTTGAAAATTCTTAAAACGTTAGAAAACCCATTTAATTAAAAATCTTTCTTATCTCTTTCAATTTTTTTCAAGAAACACGAGATTCTTATATTTCAAGATTTCAAAGAAAAATATCAAAAAGTGACTATTGGCTGAAAATAATATTCAAAATCGATTTAAAAGCAATTATCGATAATTATACCTGTACTTTTCTGACCAATTTTGTGGAAAGCGCACCCCCCACTTATAATTTTGGAACTAGCCTTATTCTCAGGTATAAAAGGGCCAGTACAGCCCTGTCCAAACCAATTGAGTTATTAGCAGAGTGAAGTACGCTCAAACTTGAAAATTTGCATCTCCGTTTTATTACGATTTTTGTGTTGTGTTGTTTCCTTGGGATAAATAATTATGTCTCAGGTAAGTTTGAATGTTTTATTTGAAAGTATTTTTGTTTGCAATCTTCTTCTCTATCCTTTATATTTTTGTATGCAAATATTTCAAGGAAATTCTTGCTGTTTATTTCTTTGATGTATTTGTTGTTTTACTTGGTGGTTATACAGGGTGTTTCTGAATTGATGCGAAAGATTTCAAAGGGTTATTTCTTGTTCAAAATTAAGGGTAGTTTGTTATGTGAATGTTGGGTCAAAATTCAAACGTTTGGAGATTTCGTGTTTCATATAGGTATGTCGAAAAAATGATATTTTTTAAAAGCGATAGAGTGATGATTTATTATGGAAGTAATACAATTATGAAAACACACTTTTTTGATATTTTTTCATATTTTTAGAATGAGTGGAAGAGGTTGAAGTAGATTACTTCTTTCATTTTTGTTGACTAAATTTGAAGAAAACTTACGCAACGATTTGGATATAATTAAATTCGGATTGACTAATTTGGTTAGAAACTTTTTTAATTCTAGTATTTTTTTCGTAAAATGTACTGTTTTGAAATTAAAAAATTAAATGTAAATCAGTTCTATAACAAATTGCCGTTTCCGGACACATAATGATTTACATTTAATTTTTTTATTTCAATACGGTACATTTTAAGAAGAAAATACAAGAGATAAAAAAGTTTCTTAGTAAAACAGGCTATCCAAATTTATTTCTATCCAAGTCGTTGCGTAAGTTTTTCTTCGAATTTAGTTAACAAAAATGATAGGGGTAGTCTACTTCAACCCCTTTCACTCATTATAAAAATATTGAAAAATATCAAAAACGTGTGTTTTCATAACAGTAATACTTCCATAAAATATTATCATCCTATCTCTTTTCGTTTTTAAGATACGAAATAAAAATATAATTTTTTTGCCATCTTTGAAACGACATATCTCCCTAACGCCTAACGGTGGACTTTTGACCCCACATTTATACAGCAAACTACCCTTTATTTTGAACAAGGAATCACCTTTCGAAATCTTTCGCATGAATTCAGAAACACCCTGTATAATTATAATTTTTATATTGCTGCTTCCCCAAGATATTCGAGCAAAAATCCAATTTAAAATATTCTCTTCGTTCAAATTGCTGCTTTTCTTGGATCCCCATTGTTTGAAAACTTTCAGAATGAACTTTTACTGATAAATTTCTTTGTTTTCAGAATAAGAAGATCTACAGGCCACGTGTACCTGCCATCAAAGAAGAGGATTTCTACTCATACCTGGTCCAAAACCATCTCGCCAGCCAGGATGACCTATTCCTGAACGGCTATCCAGTTCTGGACAGTGATGGCAGCGTCCAGATCTTCAAAACAAATTTCTTCAATCCCCACCAACGAAGAGAGGATACCGTCCAGGGTGTGGTAAGGAGAAACTGTGCAAGGTGCAGATCCGGTTTCTTCATGAAGGGCAAGAGTTTTGTCGGTACGGACAAATGTTTCTCCCACTGGGGGAAGTTGGTGCAAGGAAGGTTCTCTTGCTGTTCGAAAGAACCCAAATCTCCCGGTTGCACAGTTTCCCAAAGCCACGTCTGGACCGGTATAGACGTCGGGTTAAATCACCCTCAAGGATTCTTGACCACTCAGGATTCGGTAGCTGAGAAGTCTATGGTTTGGACTGCGAGATGTGCTACACTGTGGTGGGCCTGGAAGTGTGCAAGCTAACCCTTGTAGGCTTCCAGGGTGAGTGCATCTACGAAGAATACGTGAAACCTGAAAACAAGGTATTGGACTACAATACCAGGTTTTCGGGAATCACGGAGAATCTCCTGAATATTGAAGGCGTCAAGACTTTGGACCAAGTGCAGGACGATCTTCTGCGTATATTAACAGAAGACACGATATTGGTAGGTCATGGTTTGGAGAACGACCTTCGTGTTCTTAAACTGATGCACACCAAAGTGGTGGATACTGCATTGGTTTTCGAACACGAGCGTGGGTATCCATTCCGGCATTCCCTCCAGAATTTGATGCTGACGCATCTCAATAAAATAATACAGGTAGACGATGATGGACACAATTCTTTTGTGGACGCTTTAAGCGCTCTACAATTGATGAGGTTCAAAATGAAACCTTCTTTATTTTATTGAGATGTGCAGAATCATTTCCTGTGCCTCTCTGTTAGTATATTCTGAAGATCGTGTTGTACCTTTTATTTTTATTCTTTTGATACTGTTTTATTCATTAATGTTTTCGTATTTTGTACAAACATATTTCCATATTCACTATGTCTCAATTTTAATTTTTCATTGTGTTTGTATCGTTTTGTATCTTTCATTTTTACACTTTTGCTACTGTGATATCTATTGATAAAAAAATGTTGTGATATTTATATTTAGGTACCAATAGTCATTATTACATTTTTCATTTATTTATTATTGTTTTCGTATTTTGTACAAACATATTTTAATATTCACTATATCTCAATTTTAATGTGTTTGCATATTTTTATTTTTGTATATATTTTTCATGAATAAATTGTTATTTTTTTTCTATATGTTCTTTTTTTTCAAATTTCCATCAGCCCATTTTTTATTATTGTCCGAAATTTTCAGGCGCGTTTTTCTCTCAGTATATTGGTAAACTTTTCATGAAAATTTTGTTATAGTTTCAAACTTTTATCGAAATAAAATCCTATTATTATCCCATTTTATTCCTTCTAATTTCAAATTAATAATTTATAATATCTTAACTCTATAAACAAACAGTAAATATATTGAAATTTGATATTCAAATGAAAACAAAGTAAAGTAATAATTAAATGTTCAAAATTGAAACCTAGTAGTAAAGAAAAAAAACTATTGCATATAAAGCTCATTTAAAATTTCCATTAGATTCTCGAAGTCATATTTTATTAAGGGAATTTGGTATCTCTCACATAATAAGGATTTCCTACGTTGTAGGAGTTGAAAATTTTTATCTTAAGTCTATAAACAAACAATAAAGATATCGAAATTTGATATTCAAATGAAAACAAAGTAAAGTTATAAATAAATGTTCAAAATTGAAACCTAGTTTCAAAGAAAAAAACTATTGCATATAAAGCTTATTTAAAATTTCCATTAGATTCTCAAATTCATATCCTAATTTTTTCAAGGGAATTCGGTATCTCTCACATAATAAAGATTTCCTACGTTGTAGGAGTTGAAAATTTTTATCTAAGGTCTATAAACAAACAATGAAGATTTCGAAATTTGATATTTAAATGAAAACAAAGTAAAGTAATAAATAAATGTTCAAAATTCAAACCTAGTTTTAAAGAAAAAAACTATTGCATATAAAGCTTATTTAAAATTTCCATTAGATTCTCAAATTCATGTAAAGAAACTGTATTTCTTTATTCAATTGTTTAGAGATTAGGATTATAAGAGGCTTAGGATATGACAGCTATTGAATGATAAATGATTTGACGTTCAATCGGAAAATCTAATTTTCGAAATAATATTATATTATATAATTGTTTGATAGAGATTTAGGATTTGAAGAATCGACTTCAATTGTCGTTTCTTTATATTCATAGAGCAACACATTTGAAGTTATTCTAATTCCGAAGGACTTATTGGAGAATCAGTCTTATAAAACGACCATTTTGGTCAAGAATATGGAAACGTTGAAATTTCATTTTCTGGTGAAAGGATCAGAAGATGGAAAAACGAACTTGCTCTGTATCACTTCAACAACTACTGAAGATGGAAGGAATTATGAAGTGCCGAAAGAACTACAACCTGCCACATTACATGAAAGCATCACAGGATCTGCTGTATATTCTAACACAAGCAGGCCTGTCCCAGCTTCGCCCGAGTAGAAATTTGTTTCACGCGGCGGTTTCATCTTCAACACTTCAACCTGCCATATCTTTTGATGTACTCGTTGTAATTGTATGATGTGAAGGGCAATTTCGTTCCAAATTAAATACTGGGTATAAATAACGTATTATGATGGATGAGGATCAATACCCAATTCATAAAAACACACTCCGAAATAGTGCATAATTTTGGAAAACATCTGATAACCATAAACAGGTAATAGCAAGTCAATCTTGAGAGATAGATATATGCTATCGCGGACTTTTTTGTAGAACTATTTAAGAGGTACATTTCTGTCATACATTGTATCCACGTAAGTCTCACGGTTTTTGCAGCGCACGTGAAAATAGCTGATTGTGGCTGATTTTTTTGTAATTATTGAAGTTATAGTAGGTATCCTTAATTTTTCCGGTGGAAAGTATAGCCTATGTCACTCAAGGACAATGTAGCTTCCTAAGGGTGAAAGAATTTTTGAAATCGGTCCAGTACTTTTTGAGCCTATTCGTATCAAACAAACAAAAATACAAATCTTTCCTCTTTATAATATTAGTATAGATAAAGAAGACGTTAAAAAAACGACATCAATCTAGGAAAGTTGGAATTGTTGTCACTGACGAGATGAGAAAAACATATTGGGATTCTGATGGAAATGTGATAATTGGAGGAGAATATCCAGAGGAAATTCTAAGTGGTAGCAATACTGATACGACTATTCCTGAAAATAACATAATAACAGATAAGATGATGCAAGCATTCGAGATGATCATGAAAAAACAGAGTAATAATGACAGACCAAATCTCAGGAAAATCACAGAAAAGTTTGTGATTGAGAAGTTCAATGGAAAAGGTAATGCCCATGAGTGGATGAAAGTCTTTGAGAGAGAGTGTGGAAGATTAGAAATCAATAGAGATGAAGAAAAAATCGAGATTCTGAAATTTTTTCTGGAAAAATCATGTTTAGATTGGTACAGTGCTATGATGATTAAATACACATTGAACTCTGATTGGGATGATTGGAAATTAACTTTTTGCTACACCTATGCTAACAAGGGTTGGGCAAACAGCAGATATGCTCTATCATTTAGATACAAATCAGGATCTTTGTTGGAGTATGCAGTAAGGAAAGAAAGACTGTTGCTTGAATGAAGAAGTACGACAGACCAAGGAACTTTGATTGATATCATTGCAGCTGGTTTACCAGATTACATCGCTGACAGAATAGACAGGGAAGAACTTCTAGATACCAAAGATTTGTTCAACTATATTAGTAAGTTTGAACATTTGGGAAATAAGAAAGATTCTGGTTATAAAAAAAATACGAAATTGGACTATGAAACAAAATTTGAAGAAAAACAACCTTGTAGAATTTGTGAAAAACTAAAGAAACCAAATCGCTTTCACCCTGAATCAAAGTGTTGGTTCAAAACAAATGAAATGGGAAATAGAAATAGAAATCACTCAACCAAAATGAATAATTCAGTGATAGAATCGGAATTGAATATCAGTGATCAAAGAAACGAATAATCACACCATTGATTCAGGTCAAATTAATATCTATATATATAAAAGAAAGATGTTGGTTACACCATTTATAACTCGAGATCGGATGGACTGTTTGTTATGAAACTTCATATATGGATTCGTCTGAGGTCTGGTTGTTATAAAATACAATAAAACTTGGGAAATATCGATGAAAATTTTGCTTTTACAGGAAATGCTTTTCCTTCTTTAGAGTAAGGCCTCTAGATGACGCTACAGTTACAGTAACGCTACAGCTTATTCGTAGGTACTTCTCGCCGACTTGGCGTTCTTACGACTTCAGATGGCGCTATTCACACATTATGACTTATTGATGAGTTATTATTATCAGTTGTTTTTACAGTTTTGCTTATTAATAACGACGTTAGCAAACATTTTCCTGTCCATGAATTTTAGTTATTACAATAAAACTGAAGTGAAAAGTAATAAAATCGAATATTTGGCAAAGAAGAATTCTGTGATATCTGTCATTGATATCTGCGCTGTTGACCAAAACAAACTATTTTGGCGTAGGAGTACAGATCTCTTTAGATTCCGTTGAGATATCTCAGTTCTCTTAAAAAGTTTCGTTCTTACGACTTCAGATGGCGCTATTCACACATTATGACTACAGTGATTATGACTCATTATTATCAGTTATTTTTACTGTTTTACTTATTAATAACGTTACTACACCAAAACTGGAGTGAAAAGTGGTAAAATCAAATCAAGAATTCTGAGATACCTGCCACACTTATATCTGTGTTCTGTGTTCTTCTTCTGGATTCTGTGTTGCCATCGTTTTGTCAAGGACGCAAAGTTTGGTTAAGTGAAAACCGTTAAGTGAGTGAATTTCAATTCGAATTTTCAGTGTCTTTGGTGTTTGTATTTGCATTTGTAAACCTAAAGTGGATCAGTGGTAATTGATCATTGGAACTATCGTGGACATATGTAAGTATTGAATGCTTCTTTCCCACATTTTGATTTGTAACAATTTGTTTTATTCTCCAGTGTTATTTGTAAACCTAAAGTGGATCAGTGGTAATTGATCATTGGAACTATCGTGATCTATATTTGCATTCGTGGACATATGTAAGTATTGAATGCTTCTTTCCCCCATTTTGATTTGTAACAATTTGTTTTATTCTTCAGTGTTATTTGTAAACCTAAAGTGGATCAGTGGTAATTGATCATTGGAACTATCGTGATCTATATTTGCATTCGTGGACATATATAAGTATTGAATGCTTCTTTCCCCCATTTTGATTTGTAACAATTTGTTTTATTCTCCAGTGTTATTTACAATGCCACGTACCAGAAGATCTGATACATCACGAAGAAGCCGTAATGCAACTAGGCTTCGGAATATTTCGAGTCAATCCTCTGTAGAGGATCAAGAAAGAGCACGGGAGCAGCGCCGTTTAAGTATGGCCCGACTTCGTTCTTCACGGACACCAGAACAAAGAGAGGCAGTCCGTCGAACAGCTCAGATGGATATGAGACAGCTTCGAGCTAATCGCAATAACTCGATTATAAATTTGAAAGGTATAGCTTTTCAATATGATTGTACAATTGACTACAGCTCTCACCGTTCAGTTGTAATAGGCCCAATGGAGGTTGTATGCTGCTATTGCGATGCTTTGAGGTTTGTTGGAGAAGTTCCAGGATTGTGCTGTTTGAATGGCAAGGTAAAATTGCCATCATTGCCTCCCCCACCTGAACCATTGCATTCTCTTCTTCTTGGAGAAACAACAGAATCGCGACATTTTCTATTGAATGCTCAGAAATACAATGGATGTTTCCAAATGACTTCCTTTGGAGCAGACATTATTGAAGAACGTGGATTCAATCCAACCTTCAAGGTAAGATAGTTTTACTAACATTAATGATATCGAATCACTTACTTTGTCTTCCCCTTCCGATGTATAGATACAAGGCCAGATTCACCATCGAATTGGATCATTGCAACCACATCAGGATGCACAGCATAAATTCCTCCAAATTTACTTCATGGGCAATATGGATGATCAACTCGATCAACGGCAAACTATTAATGCATCAGTGAGAAGAATAATTCTTCAAGAACTGCAGCAAATGCTTCATGATAATCATGCATTGGTTCAATTGTTTAAAACTGCTTTGGAACGCATGCCAAGTGACGATCACAAGGTTGTGATTAGAGCAGATAAACGACCTGTCGGAGCACATGCACGCCAATTCAATGCTCCAACAATAGACGAAGTGGCAATTGTGATTGTAGGAGAAAATTTGGATACTCGGGATATTATTCTGACACGTCGCAATACAGGAGAATTGCAACGAATATATGAAACACACCGTTCATATGATGCTCTGCAATACCCCCTCATGTTTTGGAGTGGAGATGATGGATATCACTTCAATATCAAGATGATAAATCCATCGAATGGTGAGTACCTATATTTGAATTTGAAAAAATCCAAAACAGTACTTCAGTATGGGTATTTATTCAAGTAGAAACCCAGCCCTTTCGACAAATTGTCATCATCAGGATTTCCTGGAAGGGTAGCTATGGTTATTACAAAGCAAGTAAAACAAACCTAGATAATTACCTGTCCAAGAGTTATACCCACACTGAAGTACCGTTTGATTATTTTTAAAATATTCATTGTGCACAACCATCTTCTGATTATCTATATTAGAATAGAATGTCTATTTTATACTAATTTGCATTATTTGATTTCAGGCCAGGAAACTACCAAGAAAGTTAGCTCGATGAATTATTATGCATTCCGTTTGATGATCCGTCAAAATGCTGATAACTATTTGCTGAGATTTCGTCGTTTGCTGCAGCAGTATTGTGTGGACATGTATGTTAAAATAGAAACAGAGCGCCTCACATTCATCAGAATGAACCAGTCTAAACTACGTTCAGAGGAATATATTCATTTACGGGATGCAATCAACACCGAAGGAGATGCAGCTAATGTAGGTCGATTGACAATTTTACCAGCAACGTATATTGGCAGCCCGCGTCATATGCATGAATATGCACAAGATGCAATGACATATGTTCGTAATTATGGTCGCCCTGATTTATTCATTACATTTACATGCAATCCGAAATGGGATGAAATCACTCAGCTGCTACTTCCCGGACAAACATCAAGTGATCGACATGACATCACTGCACGTGTCTTCAAACAAAAAGTGAAGTCGCTAATGAATTATATCACTAAACATCATGTCTTTGGGGATACTCGATGCTGGATGTATTCAATTGAATGGCAAAAGCGAGGCCTTCCACATGCACACATTCTCATCTGGTTAGTAGAAAGAATTCGACCAGACCAGATAGATGACGTTATATGTGCAGAGATTCCTGATCATGTGAACGACCCTGAACTGCATGATATTGTAGTCACTAACATGATTCATGGACCATGTGGCATCATCAATCCCCAATCACCTTGCATGGTTAATGGAAAGTGTTCAAAGCGTTATCCTCGAGGTTTCACAGAGAACTCCATCACTGGCAACGATGGTTATCCACTTTACCGACGTCGATCACCTGATGATAACGGCAGAACCACCATAAGGAAAGTTAAAGGAAATGATATTGTAATCGATAATACTTGGATTGTTCCTTATTCACCACTTCTTTCCAAAACCTTCAAGGCCCATTGCAATGTGGAGTACTGCAATTCAGTGAAGTCGATTAAATATATCTGCAAATATGTCACAAAAGGCAGTGATATGGCGGTTTTCGGCGTACAAAATCCCAATACCAATGATGAAGTCACGCAGTATCAAATTGGTCGATATGTCAGCTGCAATGAAGCAATTTGGCGTATATTTTCATTTTCAATACACGAACGCCATCCGACTGTTGTACACTTGGCAGTTCATCTGGAAAATGGACAAAGAGTTCAATTCCTCGAATATAGCTCAACGAGCTGAAACACCTCCAGCAACAACATTGACCAGTTTTTTTTCGATCTGCCAAAGTGATCCGTTTGCACGAAATTTACTTTACTCTGAGATACCACGTTATTATACTTGGAATGCTTCTTCAAAGAAATTTCAACGTCGAAAACAAGGTAACGTGGTGCCCAACCATCCAGGTGTGCGTTCTTCTGATGCTCTTGGTCGCATTTACACAGTTCATCCGAAAAATGACGAATGTTTTTACTTGCGATTATTGCTGGTGACTGTTCGTGGGCCAACGTCGTTCCAGTCTCTTCGAACTGTCAATGGTGTTGTATATCCAACATTTCGTGCTGCATGTCAAGAGCTCAATCTACTTGAAAGCGATGCACATTGGGACACAACAATCGCTGAAGCAATTGTTTCTGCATCTGCAAGCCAGATACGCACATTATTTGCCATCATTATTTCTGCATGCTTTCCATCGAATCCATGTGAACTGTGGAGTAAGTACAAAGATGACATGTCCGAAGATATACTACATCACCTTCGTGTCACATCAGGCAATCCTAATCTAGAGATGAATGCAGAGATCCATAACCAGGCTCTGATTTTGATTGAAGATCTTTGTTATCTGATGTCAGGCAATTTGTTGCTTAAGTTGGGAATGCCATCACCTCATCGTGGAACTAATGAAGCTTTCAATCGAGAATTGGAACGCGAACAGGAGTATGATCGAGATGCTCTAAACCACTTAGTGCAAACAAATGTACCACTCTTAAATATCCAACAAAAGGAAGTTTACGATAGGATAATGGGAACAATTCAAGAAGGGAATGGTGGTTTATTTTTCCTCGATGCGGCCGGTGGCACTGGTAAAACTTTATTGATATCAATAATTTTAGCTACGATTCGTGCAAATTCAGAAATTGCAGTAGCAGTAGCTTCTTCTGGGATAGCAGCCACATTGCTAGAGGGATGCAGAACAGCTCATTCTACATTCAAGCTACCGTTAAACCTACAAACAGTAGAATACCCAACATGCAATATTGCAAAGCATTCAGCAACGGCAAAAGTTCTGATAGCAAGTAAAATAATTATCTGGGATGAATGCACAATGGCCCACAAACGAGCATTGGAAGCACTCGATCGGACTATGAAAGACTTGCGCAATGATTCCAGATGTTTTGGAGGCGCATTGATTCTATTGTCTGGCGACTTCCGACAAACATTACCGGTCATTCCAAAATCGACCGCTGCTGATGAAATAAATGCTTGCCTAAAGTCATCGACTTTGTGGCGTTATGTGCAAAAACTGCAATTGACAACAAACATGCGAGTTGCATTGTTAAACGATCCATCTGCCAGAATTTTTTCAGAACAGTTACTGGATATAGGTAATGGTCGTGTGCCTGCCGATCAATCGACAGGTTTGATTTCGCTACCTCGGACTTTTTGCACTTTTGTGTCAACAAAGGATCAACTAATTAGCAAAGTCTTTCCTGATATTACTGGCAACCATAAAAATTTGAATTGGTTAAGTGAACGAGCCATTCTTGCGGCAAAGAACAGAGATGTTGATGAGTTGAATCTGACCATTCAAAATCAAATTATAGGTCAGCTGCATAGCTATAAATCTATAGATAGTGCAACGAATGAGAACGACACAACAAATTATCCAACTGAGTTCTTGAATTCATTGGATATACCTGGTTTGCCACCTCACAATCTACAACTGAAGGTTGGATCTGTTGTCATTATGTTGAGAAATCTTAACCAGCCAAAATTATGCAACGGAACACGTTTAGTGGTGAAAAATCTCAAAAATAATGTGATTCACTCCACAATACTCAAAGGAAAATATAAAGGTGAGGAAGTTCTCATTCCCAGAATTCCGATGATCCCAACAGATATGCCATTTGAGTTTAAAAGAATTCAATTTCCTATTCGCCTTGCCTTTGCTATGACAATCAACAAATCGCAAGGCCAATCATTGGGAGTGTGTGGACTGAATCTAGAAAATAGTTGTTTTTCTCATGGTCAATTGTATGTTGCATGTTCGCGAGTTGGAAAACCTTCTGCTCTATTTATTCTGGCACCAGGTGAAAAAACTAAAAATATTGTTCATCACAGGGTACTTCAATGAGGTAACTGCAGAAAATTAAAAATGTTATGCTTTAATGAAGATGACTTTTTTTCTCATGTAAATATCAATGTAATTAAAATTTTGTATATTTTTACTTTAATTTTGCCTCATTTATCTCCTGCTTGGGAACTTAGCAATGGTAAGTTAATACAACTTAATGTAAAATTGAGGCGAAACAACGTTCGCCGGGTCAGCTAGTTAGATAATAAACTGGAATTACACGGAATATATGACTCAGGATCAAATGTTTCTTTGATAAATTCAAAGTTTCTCAAACTGAAACACAATGGAGGAAACATTCCGAACCAGAATAATCTAATATATATATATATATATACACACTGGTTTAATTCCCGAACAATTATAGAAAATGATTAAGGGGTGTGGGAAATGATTGGTGTTATATTTGTACTCTCTTCTTTATTTCATATGTCTACGTTTCGATCCACATTGGGATCTTCTTCAGGACAACTAAAAACATTAATATAAATCAGCACATGTGTGAAGGACAAAACTATAAAATGACCTACCGAAATACAGAGGCGTTCAAGTTGTTTCCAGAATTACAGCAATCATGATACGTAGCTAACATAGGATGCGACTGTCAGGAGGTGCATACCTCCAAATGAGTATGATATTATTATAATCTTATATAGCTTGCAGAAATGATTTTACAATCGACATAAAAAGGCACATTCGGAAGTTTATAAACCATAGAGCAACAAAGAGGTTAAAGCGAAGTGGAGCATAGAGCCAGGTGGAAACCCGTGAACACAAAACCCTGAATTGGTTTCAAAGAATTGTCATTACCATATTAATTATTTATAAGTTGTTGATATTGTGTTATTTTAATTTATTTTATTATATTTATTCTATTTTATTCATTAAATGTCCTATCATTATTCTATTTTATTCATTAAATGTCCTATCATTATCACTATCACTTTTCCAGTCTGTTCTTTCATTCATTATTGTCTAGTTGTCTTTTCACATTTACACATCGGTATCTCTATTCCAGTCCTTTTCTTCTATCAGTCAATTGTTCTCCCCTTTATTTGACCTCGTGATTCACTCTCACTAAAACACGGTTTGGTAAAAAGTCCCTCTCACGGACCGCATTACCCGTTACTTAATCACTTGTCGGTTCGCAATTGACCAAGTCCCAACTTTTGCCATCCTTTCACTCTCACTGAAGGATAGAAAATGTGGATGGAAATCCAAACATCCGAGGCTCATCCACCATCCAATGCACTCATATCAGCTCCACCTAGCGGCCTCGCCACCTCACTCTCACTGAGTTGGTCGAAACGGATCAAGTACGTGTAGATACTGCTGATATTATTGATGTCTCTTCTATAATTCATAGAATTGACATGTCGTATGATATGGTACATCTCTAGAAAACATCGTTTGCTTCCATTCCGCTCACAGTCAAGGACCTGGACAGAGTTATAGTCCATCAGGTGATCTCTGTTCCTAGTATGGTCAGCCAATGCACAAATCTTTTTGGGGTTTTTTATGTCGCTCTTGTGCTGTGTCAATCTTTTCTTTAATTGTTGTGATGTCTGGCCTATGTAAACCTGCTCACATACAGAGCAAGGGACTAAATATACTACGCCACTCTTGTTCATGGTGTTGATTCTTTCTTTTGTGCGACTGAAAAGTTTATCAATCTTAAACTCTGATCGGGGTATCAATCTCACGTTTGAGGTACTTAGGAGACTGATCAGTGCATTGGTCAGACCTTTGATCAACGGAATGGAAGAATAGATAAGGTTGACGTCTGTTGTGGCGGATGCGCTCCCATCTCCATTTCGTTGTCGTTCAGGTGGACTGGAATTGGAATTGTAAATTAGCCTATTCAATAGATTTCTGGGGTATCCATTCTCCATCATAGACTGATGTAAGAGTCTGAGGTTCTTCTGCTTCAAGGAGTGGTGGGCAATTCTCAAGATGCGGTTCTTCAACCCCAGCACCATGTTTACCTTCTGCGAATGTGTATGGTTGGAAAGATAGTGTAAATACCGTCCTGAAGCGGAAGGTTTCTGATACCAGTCAAGGATCAGCTTGTTATCAGATGCCCTAATGACCCTTGTGTCCAAAAAAGGGACACTTCTGTCGGTTTCTTCCTCTAGAGTAAATTGTATGCGGTTATGTTGTGAGTTGAATTTGTTTAGGAGGTAAGTCACCTTGTCTTCTGGCACCGAACAAATGATGTCATCCACGTATCTTTTTATGAGTGGGATGTAAAAAACGACTCCTATGAGCGCATTATCGAGCACAAACTCCATCACAATCTCCGCAATGGGCGAGCTGGAGCTGGAGCCCATTGGGGAGCCCAAAATCTGAAGGTAAAAGTTGCCATTGAAGATGAAGTAGTTGGATTCAAAAAGAAACCTGACAATGGCCATAAAGTCCTCTCTTGGGATGGTGGTGTGGCTGGCTATGGCCTCCCACTTCTCTCCGACAGCTAACAATGTAAGTTCTAATGTTATGTTGCTGAAAAGTGAGACGACGTCGAGACTGATCAACACATAGTTGTCCGGGAGCTGAATCTCACTGATGTAGCTCGCGAAGGAAAAGGAATCCTCCACATGGTATCTGCTCCTCGTTGTCGATAGGTAGGAGGATAGAATATTGGTCACAAACATAGATAGGTTTGCGGTGGGGGTGTTGATGCAAGACATGATGGGCCTCAGGGTTAGGGTGGGCTTGTGCACTTTGGGTAAACCGTAAAATCTCGCTGGAATCGAATTATAATTGTACATCTGCTTTCCTTGCGCTTGGGTTATGTAGCCTTTGTTGACCAGACTCTTGATCAGTGCATTGCCTAGATTCTGTATCCTTGTGGTTGGATCTCCGTGCAAAAGTTTGTAATGTTGTGTGTCTTGCAATAAGGTGTCCACCAATTCCATGTACTGGGCCCTGTCCATCAACACTGTCACACTGCCCTTGTCCGCTCTTAAAACCAGTAATTCCTGATGTTCTCTGAGGTAATTCCTGCAGTGAAAAAACTCTCTTTGGTATATATTATTTGTGAACTTCCTGGGATTGATGTGGTTAGTGATCACATTAGTAGCTTGCGCACGTTTTATGTTCTTCCCCTCTTCTGAAAGTGCACTGTTGAGATTGATGATATATTCTACGTCTGCCAGCAATCTGGGGATCGAGATCAGTCTCAAGGGGAGGTCTATGCTGAATTTTGGTCCAAGTGCTAGGAATTTCAACACTCTGTCAGGTACCACAGTGGAACTGATGTTCTGAAGATGATCTGAAGTCTTGGTCATCCTATAACATCAAACTGGCATCTTACAGAAACAGAAGAGTGTTCCTCCTGGAATGCAAGAGGCAGGGTTTGCTGCCGAAGCACATGTTGAGTAGCATGAATTACTTACTCAGCCCAGCATCTGATGCTGTATCATCGAGACAGGCACTAAAAATGAAAGAAGGATCCTTACGTCTCATTCTTAAATTCGAGATCACTGTAACTGTGACAAAAATTGCGAGAATGGAAGGTGAGCTTTCCAGATTGTGGCAGACTCTGGAGAACACCCTCCCAAGAGAGGTGTTGAATCAATTCAGACACTATCAAACCAGCAGATATAACAGGCAATTCTCAACCATCAGAGATAAAAATCGGAGAAAAATAAGAGCACTTATAGATGAGCAACTCAAGAAGGTGAGTCCACAGGACAAATGGGTGAAGAACATCAGTTCCACTGTGGTACCTGACAGAGTGTTGAAATTCCTAGCACTTGGACCAAAATTCAGCATAGACCTCCCCTTGAGACTGATCTCGATCCCCAGATTGCTGGCAGACGTAGAATATATCATCAATCTCAACAGTGCACTTTCAGAAGAGGGGAAGAACATAAAACGTGCGCAAGCTACTAATGTGATCACTAACCACATCAATCCCAGGAAGTTCACAAATAATATATACCAAAGAGAGTTTTTTCACTGCAGGAATTACCTCAGAGAACATCAGGAATTACTGGTTTTAAGAGCGGACAAGGGCAGTGTGACAGTGTTGATGGACAGGGCCCAGTACATGGAATTGGTGGACACCTTATTGCAAGACACACAACATTACAAACTTTTGCACGGAGATCCAACCACAAGGATACAGAATCTAGGCAATGCACTGATCAAGAGTCTGGTCAACAAAGGCTACATAACCCAAGCGCAAGGAAAGCAGATGTACAATTATAATTCGATTCCAGCGAGATTTTACGGTTTACCCAAAGTGCACAAGCCCACCCTAACCCTGAGGCCCATCATGTCTTGCATCAACACCCCCACCGCAAACCTATCTATGTTTGTGACCAATATTCTATCCTCCTACCTATCGACAACGAGGAGCAGATACCATGTGGAGGATTCCTTTTCCTTCGCGAGCTACATCAGTGAGATTCAGCTCCCGGACAACTATGTGTTGATCAGTCTCGACGTCGTCTCACTTTTCAGCAACATAACATTAGAACTTACATTGTTAGCTGTCGGAGAGAAGTGGGAGGCCATAGCCAGCCACACCACCATCCCAAGAGAGGACTTTATGGCCATTGTCAGGTTTCTTTTTGAATCCAACTACTTCATCTTCAATGGCAACTTTTACCTTCAGATTTTGGGCTCCCCAATGGGCTCCAGCTCCAGCTCGCCCATTGCGGAGATTGTGATGGAGTTTGTGCTCGATAATGCGCTCATAGGAGTCGTTTTTTACATCCCACTCATAAAAAGATACGTGGATGACATCATTTGTTCGGTGCCAGAAGACAAGGTGACTTACCTCCTAAACAAATTCAACTCACAACATAACCGCATACAATTTACTCTAGAGGAAGAAACCGACAGAAGTGTCCCTTTTTTGGACACAAGGGTCATTAGGGCATCTGATAACAAGCTGATCCTTGACTGGTATCAGAAACCTTCCGCTTCAGGACGGTATTTACACTATCTTTCCAACCATACACATTCGCAGAAGGTAAACATGGTGCTGGGGTTGAAGAACCGCATCTTGAGAATTGCCCACCACTCCTTGAAGCAGAAGAACCTCAGACTCTTACATCAGTCTATGATGGAGAATGGATACCCCAGAAATCTATTGAATAGGCTAATTTACAATTCCAATTCCAGTCCACCTGAACGACAACGAAATGGAGATGGGAGCGCATCCGCCACAACAGACGTCAACCTTATCTATTCTTCCATTCCGTTGATCAAAGGTCTGACCAATGCACTGATCAGTCTCCTAAGTACCTCAAACGTGAGATTGATACCCCGATCAGAGTTTAAGATTGATAAACTTTTCAGTCGCACAAAAGAAAGAATCAACACCATGAACAAGAGTGGCGTAGTATATTTAGTCCCTTGCTCTGTATGTGAGCAGGTTTACATAGGCCAGACATCACAACAATTAAAGAAAAGATTGACACAGCACAAGAGCGACATAAAAAACCCCAAAAAGATTTGTGCATTGGCTGACCATACTAGGAACAGAGATCACCTGATGGACTATAACTCTGTCCAGGTCCTTGACTGTGAGCGGAATGGAAGCAAACGATGTTTTCTAGAGATGTACCATATCATACGACATGTCAATTCTATGAATTATAGAAGAGACATCAATAATATCAGCAGTATCTACACGTACTTGATCCGTTTCGACCAACTCAGTGAGAGTGAGGTGGCGAGGCCGCTAGGTGGAGCTGATATGAGTGCATTGGATGGTGGATGAGCCTCGGATGTTTGGATTTCCATCCACATTTTCTATCCTTCAGTGAGAGTGAAAGGATGGCAAAAGTTGGGACTTGGTCAATTGCGAACCGACAAGTGATTAAGTAACGGGTAATGCGGTCCGTGAGAGGGACTTTTTACCAAACCGTGTTTTAGTGAGAGTGAATCACGAGGTCAAATAAAGGGGAGAACAATTGACTGATAGAAGAAAAGGACTGGAATAGAGATACCGATGTGTAAATGTGAAAAGACAACTAGACAATAATGAATGAAAGAACAGACTGGAAAAGTGATAGTGATAATGATAGGACATTTAATGAATAAAATAGAATAATGATAGGACATTTAATGAATAAAATAGAATAAATATAATAAAATAAATTAAAATAACACAATATCAACAACTTATAAATAATTAATATGGTAATGACAATTCTTTGAAACCAATTCAGGGTTTTGTGTTCACGGGTTTCCACCTGGCTCTATGCTCCACTTCGCTTTAACCTCTTTGTTGCTCTATGGTTTATAAACTTCCGAATGTGCCTTTTTATGTCGATTGTAAAATCATTTCTGCAAGCTATATAAGATTATAATAATATCATACTCATTTGGAGGTATGCACCTCCTGACAGTCGCATCCTATGTTAGCTACGTATCATGATTGCTGTAATTCTGGAAACAACTTGAACGCCTCTGTATTTCGGTAGGTCATTTTATAGTTTTGTCCTTCATACATGTGCTGATTTATATTAATGTTTTTAGTTGTCCTGAAGAAGATCCCAATGTGGATCGAAACGTAGACATATGAAATAAAGAAGAGAGTACAAATATAACACCAATCATTTCCCACACCCCTTAATCATTTTCTATATATATATATATATATATTCTTTTGAAAGAGAGAATTACATACTGTTTTGTAATATCAAACAATATATGGCATATGGCACGTGTGAAGAAATGGCGACAAGAAACAGATTGTATAAAAGAATAAAATCTGTTTCCCGCTCCAAATCTGAGTGTTAGCAGAGGGAATGTAAACGGGGTACCATACAATTCTGCGTATGTTACACGAGAACAGATAAAAACCTCTGAAAAAACTCTGTCTCCCCGTTTTTGTGTTGTGATACTGAATTTGTTCGCAAAAATATGCTGCTATCCATGTTACAGAGCTCCTTGTGCTTGAAAACATGCCTTTTCATCCAACTGGAGGCAAATATCTTGAAATTATATCTGTAACAAGACAAAAAAGAAGAAAAACGAGAAAGAAGCAGTAGAAAAAAAATACTTCACCTGCTAAATAAACCTTTTCACAAAGTCCTAACTCTCTCATGGATCGGGAGGATCTTTCGATCAGGTCCGATCTTCCAAGTGATGATACTTCTGTTCTTCAGGTGTTCGAGGAACGCTACAGGCCCCTTATGTTGGGGGATCATCTCCCATAGATTAGAGTGGTTGTTTTTAGCGAAAAATCAGCAAAAAAGCTAGAGCAAATTCGAAAAACGTCTGACACTTCATTGTCATTTCTGACAATCAATGGTGTGAAAAAAACGAATGGTTTGACAACTTTGAAAATAAAAATTTTTGAGATTGAAGAGAATATTGATGTATACATAATGGATGAAAAAGAATTTCAATATGAATTTCTCATTGGATTGGATATGATTAAAAAGTTTAAATTAATTCAAAATGAAAACCTAATTATATCACAGAAGAATATTTTATCTCTACAGAAAAAAATTGAAGAATCTTGTGATAAAAATGAAATTGAAGATGATTCAAATGATTTGGTGGAGATAGAAGTAATGCCTGAAAATTTAAATCAATATGAAATAAACTTCAATGAAAATGTGGTAGAAAAAAATTTCGAAATAAGTATAGATCATTTAGACTCTTATCAAAAATTGGAGATAAATAGGCTAATTGAGAAATACCAAACAATTTTTGCCAAAGATAAATATGACATTGGTACAGTAAGGAAATATGAGGCAAGAATTGACCTAATAACAGACAAATATTGTTGTAAAAGGCCTTACAGATGTTCCATGGATGATAAAAAAGAGATAGAGGAACAAATATCGAAATTGTTACATAAAAACCTCATAGAAAAATCCTACAGTCCATTTGCTGCACCGGTGACACTGGCATTCAAGAAAGAGGACAATAAAAAGTCCCGACTTTGTATAGATTTCAGGGATTTAAACAAAATTGTAGTACCGCAAGCCCAGCCGTTTCCGTTGATTGATGATTTGATCGTGAAAACAAGAAATTGTAAATTTTTCTCTACATTGGATGGGAACTCCGCTTTTTGGTCAATACCCATACGCATTGAAGACAGGAAAAAGACAGGTTTTGTAACACAGGAAGGACATTACCAGTGGACTGTTCTACCATTTGGTCTAAAAACAGCACCAGCTATATTTCAGAGAATATTGAGCAACATCCTGAGAAAACATCAGTTATCTGACTTTGCAGTTAATTATATAGATGATATTCTTATATTTTCTAAGACATTTTCACAGCATATAGATCATTTGACAAAATTGTTGGAAGCAATCAAGGCAGAAGGTTTCAGGCTGAAATTCACAAAATGTACATTTGCATCAGATAAGGTTAAATATCTTGGTCATATTATTCAAAATAATTCGGTCAGACCTTTGAAGGATAATTTGATTTCGATAAGAAATTTTCCTGTACCAAAAACTCAGAAAAATATCAGACAATTTCTTGGAAAAATAAATTTTTATCATGAATATATACCAAAAAGTGCCATAATTCTAGATCCACTTCACAATTTATTGAGAAAAAACCAGAAATTTACGTGGACTGATGAATGCCAAAAATCATTTGAAACAATGAAAAATTTGTTATGTTCGCAACCAGTACTGGAAATTTTTGATCCGAACTTGCCAATCAATATCTACACAGATGCATCATTAAAAGGAATAGGCGCAATTCTGAAACAGGAACAACCTGATAAAAAGGAAAAAACAGTTGCGTACTGCTCAAAAAAACTCAATGAAGCTCAGAAAAAAAAGAAAGCAATATATTTGGAATGCTTGGCCATTAAGGAGGCAATAAAATATTGGCAATATTGGCTTATAGGAAGAGCGTTTACAGTTTATTCGGACCACAAACCATTAGAGAATATGAATTTTAAATCGAGAACTGATGAAAAACTGGGTGATTTAACATATTATTTGTCACAATATGACTTTGTAGTTAAATATTCCCCAGGAAAAAATAATGTAGAAGCTGACTGCTTGAGCAGGAACCCGGTTTTGGAACCAGAAGATAATGAAGACGAAACATTAAAAATTGTGAACCTAATTAAATTGAAAGACATCTTAATAGATCAAGAGAAAAATGAAGAAGTACAAAATAAGAAAGACCAGTTAATTGAAAGAAAAAAAATTTATTACAGGAAGACCAAAAAGAAAGAGAAAATTATCCTATCAGAAGAATTCAGCGTTAAACTCATAAAGGATATTCACGAGAATCTATGCCATATCGGCACTAAACAATTACAAAAGAAGATTGGGCCCTTTTACACAGCTAAAAATCTGACTCGAAACATTGGAGAAATTTGCAAGAAATGTGAAATCTGCATAAAAAATAAATCAAGGGGCCAAAACAAGTTTGGCCTCATGTCTCATTTAGGTCCAGCCACTAAGCCATTTGAAATAATCTCTATCGACACTATTGGAAGTTTAGGGGGATCGAGATCTACAAAGAAATACCTGCACTTATTAGTAGATCATTTCACCAGATACGCATTTATTGTAACATCGAAAACCCAGAGTGCAAATGATTTCATAAGGTTGGTAAAGAGTATACCAGAATCAGAGGATATTGGAATGTTACTCACAGACCAATACCCTGGAATAAATTCGAAAGAATTCAAGAAATATTTGAATGAAGAATCAATACCTATGGTTTTTACCGCGGTAAACGCACCGTTCTCGAACGGACTAAATGAGAGATTAAACCAAACTTTAGTGAATACGATCAGATGTAAAATGAATGAAAAAAACAAAACAATTGCTTGGACAACAATAGCCAGAGAATGTGTCGATAAATACAATGAAACCGATCATTCAGTTACTGGTTTTGCACCTAAATATTTATTATACGGTACTGATGTAACAATTCTACCAAATGAATTGAAATCTGAACCAACAGAAGATAATTGGAAAAAAGATAGAATGACAGCTTTGAAGAGAACGATAGCATCTCATAATTATAACAAAAAATTATTTGATAAAAACCGGAAACATTTGGAGTTCAATGTAGGCGATTGGGTGTATGTCGAAAATGGAAATAAATTGAACAGAAAAAAATGGATGAGTTGAAAATTGGAACGTACCAAATTATGGAAAGAATATCCAACTCAATATATAGAATAAACACAGGTCACAGAAAATCAGAGTCCAACCTTTTTCATATAACAAAACTTATCCGGACTCCAACGCAACAAGAAGAAGAAGAAGAGAACTAAGCAATATAGTGTTCAAAGAAGATGAATCAGAAAATTTTAGAAATTTTAGTGCTTTTCTTTAAAATTTTCTCTCCTAGAGGGGGAGATGTAAAGAAACTGTATTTCTTTATTCAATTGTTTAGAGATTAGGATTATAAGAGGCTTAGGATATGACAGCTATAGAATGATAAATGATTTGACGTTCAATCGGAAAATCTAATTTTCGAAATAATATTATATTATATAATTGTTTGATAGAGATTTAGGATTTGAAGAATCGACTTCCATTGTCGTTTCTTTATATTCATAGAGAAACACATTTGAAGTTATTCTAATTCCGAAGGACTTATTGGTGAATCAGTCTTATATTCATATCCTAATTTTTTTAAGGAATTTGGTATCTCTCACATAATAAAGATTTCCTACGTTGCAGGAGTTGAAAATTTTTATCTTAAGTCTATAAACAAACAATAAAGACATCGAAATTTGATATTTAAATGAAAACAAAGTAAAGTAATAAATAAATGTTCAAAATTCAAAAAAAATATTGCATATAAAGCTTATTTAAAATTTCCATTAGATTCTCAAAGTAATATCCTAATTTTATTAAGGGCAAGTATCTCTCACATAATAAAGATTTCCTACGTTGGAGGAGTTGAAAATTTGAAGAATGAAAATATTAATATCAAAGAGGTATAGACAATTCAGCAAATGATCCCTCGAATAATTGAAAAAACTATTGATTTCTCCTGAAGAAGTTACAATTTGTAACGAAATATACAGGGTCTTTCACGAGGAACCTCACCCATATTTATACGGGAAACTACTGAACGTATTTTCATGAAATTCAGCACTTATAAGTATTTCACGATGCTGATGAAATCTAAAATATTTTCAAGGCATGAGCACCTCCGGTTTTTCCGGAAATGACGTCAACTTCCGTTTTTCAAATTAGAACACCATTTTTTTATTGCAGAAATAGATTCCTTAGAAAATTTCAAGTTATTTTGATGTAACATTTTTCAGTTTTGGTTGGGAAATTCTCTCTGAGCGGAAAAATTCGAAAAAAAAATCGAAAATAGAGCTCCGCTGAAACAAGAATAACTTCGAGGTTTTTGGATGGAAAATTTTCATTTTTGGGATTTTTCAAGATGTAAGATTGATGTATCCACTTTGAAAATCGAAATCGCGATTCATGATACAGGAGGTGAAAAAATCGCTTTCAAAGTTAGGGATGACAAAATCGTGAAAAATCAATTTTTTCGAATTAGAACCCCATTTTTTTATCGCAGATATTGAATCTACGTTGCAAAATAATGTGAGTGTATGCATCACACCCTTGCCCCAAAGTGGATATTTTCTGAGTTATTCACAAAAAACTGTTTTTCGTCTTGAATTTTCAGCTATTTCTTTTCCCTTCACGCCAAAAAGATGAAATTTTCAGGAACTGTTATTTGAACCATGCTGTAGATTTTTCACCCCTTCTTGAAACCGACTTCAAGTTACTATTAGGAGAACCATGGCAAACTCTCGCAGTTATAACTAGAGAAGATGCTCAAAGTTTTGACCGTTAATTTCTAGACATTTATTTATACGTCTCAGGAATGCTTCGTGCGTTGCTCTTCTTATTTCATCGGGAGGAAGAGATCTGCAAAAGTGTTTAAAAACCAAATTGAGTTTCAAAACTATGAATCTAAAAATCTAAACGAACCTGAACGCATTTCTGACTCGTTCTATGCAGTCCTCTTTATCAGTCAGGGGAGTTGAGTAGACAATATTTTTTACCCTACCCCAAACATAATAGTCTGAAGGAGTTAAATCGGGAGAACGTGGTGGCCAAAGATGTGGACCATTGTTCGCCAACCATCGATCTTCAAATAGCCTGTAGAGGATATTTGACACATTGAGTGAATTGTGTGGGGGCGCGCCATCTTGTTGATACCATAAGTCATTATGGTTCTGTACTAGCGGCTCAATTATTTGAGTCAATATGTCAGAATATCTATCTCCTAAGGGAGAACATTCTTTAAATAATTGAAACATGTGTAGTGTTCTATCTTACCAGTTAAAGTCCCATCATAAATGTGAACGTCGAGAATTGCATTATTTTTGATGGCGCAAAAAACATTGAAACTCCAGGTCTCTCGAAAGTTCCATTGTCTGAAGTGGTGGTTGTTCTCTTCATCCCAATAATGACTGTTATGCCTATTGAAATAACCATTCTTTGTGAATTTAGATTCATCTGTCCAAATAATACAGTCCAAAAAGTTTTCATTCTCTTGAAATCGAATCATCATAGCTTCGCAAAACTCTGTTCTCCTGACGAAATCAGTTTCCTTCAAATGCTGTACCCTATTGAATTTATATGGGTGCATTTTATGTTTTTTTAATATTCTCCAAACACTCGATTGAGATAATCCCAGATCAATCTCGGCATCTTTGAGAGAATTTTGAGGATTCACACGAAAATATGCAAGAACTGTAATTTCGTTGTTCTCATCTTCTACTACACTTTTTTCTCTGTGTATAGTTTTCTTAGCGAAAGATCCGACATTTCTCAAGTTTGTCATGGTTCTGTTAATGGTATCTCTCTTTGGTCTGGGTCGGTCAGAAAACCTCTCAATGAACAGTCGAATCGTTCTATCTACAACTTTATTACATTCTCCATGCAGTAGAATGAGATTTAAATAATCTTCATTGGTAAAATTAGGCATAGTGATCGATTTTATAACTTAATACGAATTATCACCAAATTAATAGTAAACACAAAATGCTACTGAATAAAGAGGAATTTGGCAGATGTAATTAATGATATCTATCATTAAAAAAAAAAGAATGTAAAACATGGTAAGTTTTTGCATATGGTTCATAAGGAATTATTTATTTATCACTGGAGAGAAAACCGATGGCCGATCAGTTGAAATAAAGAGGTTTCCGATACAAATTAGAATCCAAATTCGCCATCTATTTAGGAACAACCTGTAACTTTTTTCTCTTGCATATTAGGGTAGTAAAATCTAAAACATGGTTTAAGTAACAGTTCCTGAAAATTTCATCTTTTTGGCGTGAAAGGAAAAGAAATAGCTGAAAATTCAAGACGAAAAACAGGTTTTTGTGAATAACTCAGAAAATATCCACTTCAGGGCAAGGGTGTGATGCATACACTCACATTATTTTTTAACGTAGATTCAATATCTGCCATAAAAAAATGGGGTTCTAATTTGAAAAAATTGATTTTTCACGATTTTGTCATCCCTAACTTTGAAAGCTGTATCATGAATCGCGATTTCGATTTTTAAAGTGGATACATCAATCTTACATCTTGAAAAATCCCAAAAATGAAAATTTTCCATCCAAAAACCTCGAAGTTATTCTTGTTTCAGCGGAGCTCTATTTTCGAATTTTCCCGCTCAGAGAGAATTTTCCAACCAAAACTGAAAAATGTTACATCAAAATAACTTGAAATTTTCTAAGGAATCTATTTCTGCAATAAAAAAATGGTGTTCTAATTTGAAAAACGGAAGTTCCCAAACAACACACACGCATCTAAATGACATCTAATCGATATCAAAAGAGATCTAAAGCCATCTTGCTCTAAATTCTGATTGAAATTAGATTATCTAAATAAGATGTTTTCTATACATAATGTCTAGAAGACATCCTTTAGATGCATTATCGAAGACCTGAAAAAAATTTTATATCCTGCAGATATCCAAAAATGTATAGCTTTTTGATTACACGTTCAAAAGCCGTATATTAAATATCAAATTTTTAAAATCGTGGAGGGGGTATTTTATTAAACGTTCAATGGACATCTTTTGTTTTACGTATGTTAGACATCCACATTTGGCTTTTTTTTGTCATCTAAAATACATCGATAAAACATCTAACTCATATGGTCATAAAACAGTAGATTGATTGACATTTTTTAAAGATATACTGTATATATTGTCTTTAAACGTACGGTTTTGTATGTCTCAAATATGTCGATAATTGTATTTCAATTCGACCACACGTTTTTTAAACGTTTATAAGATATCTGATTGATACTATCGAAAAAAGAATAACTTTTTGACGTGTAATAGATATGCTATGCCACATCGATTTTAGACATCATTATTCGACATAATTTAGTCATCAAGAATACATAAATAAAATATCTAACTTCAAAGGTCAGAGAATTGTGAATTGATTAACATCTTTAAGAAGTATTATTTTTATAAAGTCTCTGAACCAATGATTATGCATGTTTTTAAGATGTTGATGGAAATATTGCATTTCGACCATACGTTTTTAAAACGTTTATACGAGTAGAATATCCATTTGATGCAATAATAGAGAAATGAGCCATTTGTTGATGTTTTTCAGATATGCTATGCTACAATTTCAATAATATCATATTGAAAATAAAAATTTATTTAGGTATGAATTCGACAAGCAGATACGCATAGACATACAGGTTGTATGTCTTAGACCATCCCTTTTCGAGATATCACCCTTGAAAGGTGGTGACTAAAAAAAAATCCTTGAACGTGCACGGCAATCCATGACATGTAAACTACGTTCACATATTTTGGCTGGAGGTTGTCATTTCCAGCATTCAGCATTCATTATGTTTTTTTTTTTCAAATGGCGCACTAGGTATATTTTTTCACATTTTTATTGTAAATATCAATTTTAGTATAAATTTGTGTCACCTGTTAACATATTATATTATGTGATTTTTTTTTTTTATTATTTCAGTTTCGTCCTAAATGAGTGAAAATGTCATCGTTGAATTTTCATTACAACATCAGGGAAAAATTGACCCCCTCCCAAAAAAAGTCTAAAATTTCCCAGTTTCTTCAGCCTTCAATATTTTCGGAATGTTTTTCTTCAGATGTAAATGAATTGGAAACAAAGTATTATTAGAAAAGCCATTTTTTCTGCTTAATTCGATACATAATACATCAGAATCGCATTAATAATCATCAAGAGATAATACTCTATATCTGGCAATCTTGTCAGATGACGCATATTGTGCTCTGGAAATAAAATATAAATATAAATTCTAATATTTCGGTATCTTAGTTAAATTTAAAAAAACGAAATTGATAACTTCAATAGCACCTATTCAAATGTGAGCGTGTTTCCATATTCCGTTAAAATATAAAATGTGATCTATGCGATCACGATGAGAAAAGAGAGCGATATGTGAACACCTATATCGGCCTCGATCACGTGGTAACGAACCACCGTACCGCCGAATGTTAAAGTTCATACAGGGATAGCGGATGCCGGACAGGGTTATAGATAGGAAGACATTTGAACTTGGTCATTTCGTTAGAACACTGCTTCGTCAAAAGGTCAAGTCGAATAGTGATTGTTTTCCTTTTCGCCGTAGTTTAGTGAAAATAGTGTTTGTTGCGGTAACTCTTAAGTGGCGAGATAAATGAACTGTATATCTAACAAAAAAATAGAGATAAACTAAAAAGAAAAGTGCACTAGAAAACTCACCACAGGATCTTCTTCCACACACCTGAGAGCTCTCGTTTTGGTGGGATTTTCCATCAAGTGGAATCTTCTTAGGCAGCTTTTACACTTCTTCGTCAAAATAAGACGAAGATGCTATCAATAAGCGTTCAATTTCAACAGCGAACAATAGATCAGAAAAATGACACTATTAAGGGAACACAAGCGTTTTTCGAATCTCTACAGTTTTCGAACTTAACTAACACACTCACGAAGGGTCCAGATGACATCTTCAAGATGCCGTTCAACTGGCGATCTTCAGAGTGGTCTAGAGGTCTAGTGCACATAGGTTTTAATTTAAAATCAAATAGCGAATATTACGGCAACATTTCCTGCCCCCCAAAAATGCCATAGCATTTTTCATAATAATAATAAAAAAAGAACAATTATTCAATCAAGAAGTTGTACAAACCATGGTGCAGAAGAATATACAAAATTCACATCTTTACATATATACCCATACTATATATTAAAGATGATATGAAAAGAGAAAAAAAAAAGTACAATATTCAATGAGCTAGGGTTCATCGCATACAGGCAAGGGACATAGTTTCACTAATGGGCGCGTAAGGGTCCCGTCTCGTGTTTTTACTTGGGCAACCCGTGAAATACCATCACTACCCTGGAAGAGAGTGATTATACGACCAAGACGCCATTGATTTGGAGGCACATTATCCGCTTTAATCAAAACTAGCTGGCCAATGGCAGCAGGAGTAGAAACATCGCACCATTTAACCCGTTGTTGTAATGTATGGAGATACTCGTTCCTCCATCTAGCCCAAAAATGTTGATGAAGGTTTTGCAAAAGTTGCCAACGCGATAATCGATTTAGAGGTTGATCAGTGAAATCTGGTATGGGTATCGCAGTTAGCGGTTCCAGGGTTAGGAAATGACCTGGAGTGAGACAATTCAAATCATCAGGATCTGAACTTATGGCGCATAAGGGTCTTGAATTCAAAATAGATTCAATTAACGTGAGTAGAGTATAGAATTCCTCATACGTCAAAATCTGCGCTCCGATTATTCTAAAGAAATGGGATTTTACCGATTTCACTGCAGCCTCAAATAGACCTCCAAAATGACTTCCCGACGGTGGATTGAAATGAAATCGTATAACCTCTTTTTCAGCAGCGATTTTCATCAAATTCATCAACTGGCGATTGGCTCCAACGAAATTAGTACCATTATCGCAGTATAGGTCGGTACAGCGACCTCTTCGTGCGATAAATCTCTGAAGAGCGGCTAAAAAGGACTCAGAGGACAGATCATTAGCCAGTTCTAAATGAACGGCTTTCGTGGAGTGACAGACAAAGAGGCAAATATAAGCCTTTGAAGTTTTTTGTCCCCGATATTTTCTCATTGGCGCAATCGTAAATGGACCAGCGTAATCACACCCACAATGTAAAAATGCCTTTATAGTAGAAAACCTTGATTTAGGTAGATTTCCCATAGGGGGTTGATAAGGGACCGGCTTCATTCTAAAACACCTAACACACTTCGACAAGACCGAATTTATTGCACGTCGGGGGGATAATATCCAAAATTGTTGAATGAGCAAGAAATGGAGTTGACGCGGACCAATATGAAAGTACTTTTCATGATAATGTGCAATAAGATGTCTCGTCAACAAACTACTTCTTGGTAAAAGTATAGGGTGTTTAGCATGATAATTAATATCCGCATATTTTAGACGGCCACCCACTCGTAGAAGGTCATCGACATCCTGGAAAACATTTAGTTTTCTCAAGGGCTTTGAAAACTTCTTTCCAGAAATTTCATCATTAAAGGATACATGTTGTGTATACTTAGCTAGATATATTAATGACGAGTTAAGCTCTTGCGTTGTCAAAAACCCATATCGTTTCTCTAGCGGATGACGGATATTATGAACGAATCGCAAAACATACGCACAGATACGTAATACAGTCGAAAATTTTGAATGTGTTTTCAGAAGGAATTCACAAACGCTATCATCTTGTGGTGCAATCAACAAAGACAGATTTCTTTCTTCGCGAGTAACATCCTCTGAAATAAAAACTTCCGGCGGTTCTGTAGGTAGAGAATCCTGACTTATAGAATTCCACAAAAATTTCGGACCCTTCAACCAAAACTCATTGTTCACGATTTCTGATGGAAAAAGACCGCGGCTGCCGAGATCAGCGGGGTTCTTGTCGGAATTAACGTAATTTCAATGCACATATGGAATTTTATCTTGGATATATGCGACCCTATTGGCTACAAAATTCTTCCAACGATAAGAAGGTGAACGAAGCCATGCTAAAACTACTTGCGAATCACTCCAGGCATAAACATTAGAAATGGTGAATTTATTAGATAAAAGTTTCTGTACAAAATTTATCAACTTGGCTAACAAAACCGCTCCACACAGTTCCAATCGCGGTATACAAATTTTTTTCAGTGGTGCTACTTTGCTTTTCGCCAAAACAAGACTAGTGGTCGTATTTCCATCGATAGTTATTGTCTTGAGATACAAGACAGCGCAATATCCCTTTTCCGAGCTATCACAAAAGCCGTGAAGTTCCAATTTCACAAAATCTGACGGGAAACGGTGCCTTTCGATTTTAAATCGGGAAAGACATTCTGCCTGGGATCGGAAGCGTTTCCAGACGCGCAAAATTTCATCTGGAGGCTCATCGTCCCATGTGAGACCGATCATCCAAAACCTCTGAATGAGGTGTTTTACCAAAAATGTTACCGGCGTTAAAAACCCTAAAGGATCGTAAATCCGAGCTAGTTGAGAAAGAAGTTGCCGCTTGGTACAAGTTTCTTCAGTCTGAGGGACAACAGAAAATGAGAATTTGTCTTCATGTGGATTCCACAATAATCCTAAGATTTTGAAAGCAGATAAATTTTCCTCAGACTTAAAATCAAGTGGGTCTAGACTACGCATAGAAGCTGGAAGAGCTTCCAACAACGCAGGATCGTTACTGGACCACTTTCTCAAGAGAAAACCTCCCTTCTCGAATAATTCAATCAATTGCATTTGAAGAATCTTGGCTTCCTGAAGGGAAGAGGCACCGGTGACAACATCGTCAATGTACGTATCTTCTTCCAAAACCCTCGCCGCTAAAGGAAATTCTTTTCCTTCGTCGTGTGCCAATTGTTTCAAACAACGCAGCGCCAAAAAAGGAGCAGATGAAACTCCATATGTGACTGTTTTCAAGCGATACATCTTCAAAGGTTCTTTAGGCGAAAATCTCCAAAATATTCTTTGATAATCTAGCATATCGGAATTGACCAAAATCATTCTATACATCTGTTTTATATCCGAACATAACACGTAAGAATGCAGGCGAAACTTCAAAAGGATTGAAACTATGTCAGCCTGGAGTTTTGGACCTGTCAAAAGACTATCGTTGAGAGAAAATCCCGAAGGAGCCCTTGCGCTCGCGTTGAATACTACTCGCAATTTGGTGTGAACACTAGAAGGCTTCAAAACACAATGATGGATAAGATAATACGGGTTTGCGCTCATTGAATTCTCAGGTACAAGCTCCATATGACCACAGTCTAAATATTCGCGCATAAACGCAGAGTACTCCTCATAAAGACGAGGATTTCTCATGAGTCGGCGTTCCAATGAAAAAAATCTTTCAGATGCTAATTTTTCCATACCGCTAAAGCTGGGTGGATCATTTGCGAAAGGTAAAGATACTATATATTTACCAGAAACATCGCGTTTATGTGTGTCGACGAATATTTTCTCGCATGAATCATCTGTAGAACTAACATTCACCGATGGGATAGATTCAATTTCCCAGAAACTTTTTAAAATATTAGGAAGCGAGTCATCACTAGCTTGACAATCTATATTACAAAAAAACGAAGAAGTTACATTTCTAGAAAGGTCGGTTCCACTTCCGATAAGAATGAATCCAAATATAGTATCGAAAGCGTCTATGCCGTTAGAACCAGAAATATGACTGCCAAGCAGTATTTTAGCAAACATATCAGCTCCAAACAAAATATCGATATTTCCAGGACTATGAAACGAGGGATCGGCTAACTTTAAATTCTTAAACTCATCAGTTATAACAGCGGGTACCGGCGTAGTGGGCAGTTTTTCCGTTATTTGGGTGATAACAGATGCGTTAGTGTACAATGTTGGAGATTCCTGACCAACTGGTCTGAATGTAATAGTAACTAAACCCTTACTAGTACAAGATTTGGAAGAGTTCAAGCCCGTCACTTCGAGAAAAACGTTTTCAGATCTCAAACGCAATCGAGAAGCCGCATGCTTGGTTATGAAAGAGGTCATGCTGGCTGAATCAATTAAACATCTTAATTTGTGAAAAGTACCATTTGAATCTGAAACTTCCACCAAAGCAGTGGCCAAAATAACATATGATGTTCTATCCGAATTAAGAACACCAGCACTCGAAAAATTAACAACTGATTTCGCCTCTGAATTAGATACACCGCCAGAAGTAGAAGGTGATAATATCACATCCTCTCAGTGGCGGCTCGTAAAATTTTATCTTGGGTCGGCAGATATATATATATATATATATTTTTTTTTATTTCTAGTTGTACTGCCAGTTAACCATCCAAATTTAGAAAACCAAATTTCATTAAATGACCTATTCGATTGATTTCGCGATCCCGTTTGAACCAAACTACTCATCTTCGGGCAGGGTCTTGGCATGTTCTTCAAAAATATCCTATCATCGTGAGATAAATTTTTCATCGCATCAACTATAAAATTTACGACGTCTGGATGTTCACAAGAAGCAACAAATTCTCTAACCTGATTATTGGCCATTTTGTTCGCGTAAAATAATTAATTTCCTGGAAGAAACGATCCAACCACTCCCCCCTTTAAGAACCAAAACCAAACAAACTAACACTGAACTGAAGGCTCCTTAGCGGGCCGCATCCCGAACGAAAACAATCGAGGCACCCCGATCCGATGGTTCCTCGTGTATACGAGTCGAGGCATTTCTAGTACGGCATAATCCCATTTGCCGACCCTGCGATATATTGAGCCTGCTATATGAGTTTAGCGGCTACTGTTCAGCATTTTTTTTCTCGGCTAAAAATTTCTGGAAATAGTGGAAATGGGCAGGAATTCGTATGAGTACTATCATGTTCAGAATCCTCGTCTATAAAAGTACGAAATACGACAAAAATTCGTTTTGAGCAACATTGGTCTCTTAAAATTGGTGAGGTGGAACGAAAACATCGCATTTTCGATTTTGAAAAAGCATTAACTAAAAGGCGAATATAATAATTATCATTATCTGAATGAAATTGCAACAGAAAACAGTCGAGTTAAAATTGTTTCGCCTCATTCGTATTCGCCTTTCATTGATGCAGTACGGCCAGGTACGGCATGCCGTACCTGGTCGGTCCCCAGAAACCGTTCGATGCTTGGCAGTTGGCGCTCTCGTCTTCGCGCAGTTACACACATTTCAATTCTCGGACTGATTTGGGTTGACGAAACGGCGCTGCGTTGAGATTGGAAGAGCGTATTTCCAAGAAGTTGAAATATATCAGTGATATACAAATATGATTTATAGAATTTTATTCACACAGGTCTTGGAAATACAATAATTATAATAAATTTGGTAATCAAACAGAAGAAAGAGTAATTCAAATTTTGGCTGGACATAAAATATATAGGGTCGGCACTGCCGACCCTGCCGTCCCTGACGAGCCGCCACTGCATCCTCTTTGGTCTTAAAATGCAATAACGAGTGATGTTTTAATGAGCAATGACGACAAGTGGACTTGGATTTGCAAGAACGAATATCATGTAAGCTAGATAAACAATTGAAGCATAAATGACGTTTCTTGGCGAGATTATAGCGCTCAAACGGTTTCATATCAAGAAATGAAGGACACTTGAAGATAGAATGACTGGTTTGACAAATAACGCATTCAGAATGGGAGTTCTTTGATGTGCTTGCTGCGTTTTCAACAAAAAAATTCTTCATTCTATTGGTCTTTGAGAATTTTTTATCGCCAATATTAGAGTTTACATTGCTACCAAATGGTTTATTATCATCTATCATCTCCGAAGCTATACATTCGCGTTCTAAAAATGACGTGAGATCACTATACTTCGGCACCTCTGAAGAACCGTAAGAATGTTCGAATCGCGAAACTATTTCATCGTCTAAACGATCATACAGCATCATAAGCAATATAAAGTCCCATTCGTCAGTTGGAAAATTCAAGTTTTGCAAGGCGCATATATTCTCTTGAAAAGTATCCAATAAATTTCTTAACGAATTTGGAACCCTAGACCTAATTTTTACGGTACCCTGAATGCGACGCCAATGACACTTTGCCAGCCAACGCTTATTATTAAAACGCTGAAATAAGGCATTATACGCAGATTGATAATTGTTACCATCGAATTCATAGTGTTGAATTAATTTAAGCGGTTGCCCTTCAAGGGATGAAACCAAATAATTAAATTTTTCATCATTGCTCAATGAGTCATTATTATGCACCAGCGAATTAAACAATCCAATGAAAGTTGGAAACTGGGTTATATCGCCTGAGAATCGCTTCAATTCTAACTTCGGCAACTTCATATGCGCACTACTTTTCGGTTTGGACCCAATATCTCCAACACCTTTCGAATTATTGGCCGTTAAAACTTCATAAATAGACTTAATCTCATAATAACAAGCCAAAAATGCCTCTCTAATTGCTTCCTCCCCAGTTAAATCCACATTTTCCTCTTGAAGCAAAGTATCAACAATTGTCTTATGTTCACTGACAAACTCATTTCGTATTCTCTCAATGTCGGAAAACCTAGCTTTGAATAAATTGAAAAGACTTCCATCCAATTCAGTCTTTTTTGCGAAATTGACCAGTGACTGAATTTCACCGCTTGCCGTAGCACGATATGCCCTAGCTCGTTTTATTTTCGACATCGTTTCAGAATTCAAAACACCTGAATTCCGAAACAATAAGATGCGAAAGATCGTCCGTTACAGAACGCGCTTTCAATACGCCAACAATGTATTGAAAAGATGAACGTATGTTCGAATTAATTATCGAAGCGGACAAAAAAACAGCCGACGATAAGAAATATGATTCTGCAAGAATGAATGAATGAAACGAAATAATGAGTATTCAATATCGTTTCTCGATTATTCTTCTGCACAAATTTGAAAAACTTCATAAGAAAAGTAAACAATGAAAATTTTAATACCAAAACGAAATGATTCAAAATCCGGCCCGAAGGACCAAAAAATGTTGCGGTAACTCTTAAGTGGCGAGATAAATGAACTGTATATCTAACAAAAAAATAGAGATAAACTAAAAAGAAAAGTGCACTAGAAAACTCACCACAGGATCTTCTTCCACACACCTGAGAGCTCTCGTTTTGGTGGGATTTTCCATCAAGTGGAATCTTCTTAGGCAGCTTTTACACTTCTTCGTCAAAATAAGACGAAGATGCTATCAATAAGCGTTCAATTTCAACAGCGAACAATAGATCAGAAAAATGACACTATTAAGGGAACACAAGCGTTTTTCGAATCTCTACAGTTTTCGAACTTAACTAACACACTCACGAAGGGTCCAGATGACATCTTCAAGATGCCGTTCAACTGGCGATCTTCAGAGTGGTCTAGAGGTCTAGTGCACATAGGTTTTAATTTAAAATCAAATAGCGAATATTACGGCAACAGTGTTTAATGATTAGTGCTGTCACAATTGAAGAAGATGAGTGCAAATGTTGCTTATGGTACCTAGTTCCAGTAAGTATAATTTCTTCATCATTTAGCTCTTGAAATGTAGCGGGTTCAGGTCTGGGCTCACTATTATAAAAATGAGATTTATTTATAATTTTCAAAAACTAACCTGCATTTTTAGATACAAGCAAAATAGGTATTATGGTAGATCTTGAATGAAAATATCTTCCATAAATGGATCATCTATTAAGATCTATTGAATGATGTTTTTTAGATAACCGTTCAAAAGTGAATATGTAATGTTGAATTATATAGGAACCTATTATTCCCGGTGTAGTACCTAAAATGTGTTCCTCCGAATAATGTGGTAGCACTGAGATATGCTAATTATTATAAAATTGGAGATTTGTCATCTTTCATGGTACGATGATCTAGAAAAGTCGATTGAATGATATCTTTCAGATAACCGTTCACTAGTGAATAACTTTTGATTAGCCCTGTGAATTATACCTATAACATGTGTTCTACTGGAGAATATATTGATTAATTATTAGGAATTAGGTAGGTAAATTGTGATAAGAAATTTGAAACCTTTCATAGAATGATCATCTGAAAGAGTCTATTGAATGATATCTTTTGAATAACCGTTCCATTGAATTGTTATGTCTGTTATCACTATTTTGAATACTCTGTTTATTCAGATATTATCCCAGGAATATAATACCTGAAATCCACTCTTTCTGAAAATATGTTTATAGTTTACACGATGATCGGTTTCGAAATCTTTTTCGAATAGTTTAGGATAAATATTTCAAGATCATCTGAAATTTCAAATTATAGAATTTCATAATTTGCGTTGGAGATTTCGTAGGGCTGAAATTATAACAGTCCCTATCCTAGTGGTAATATTTTTCTGAATAAATAACTTGGTAAGAATATTATCTAAGAAATCTATTGATAGACCTCTTTGAGATATTGGTTGAGTAAGAAATAATACTCAACCACTCGACTTGAAAAACTTGCTGAAAAATATTACCATTACACTTTAGTCAAAAAGTCGAGCACAAAATAGATTCAATCAGTATTTGAAGAATAATTGAATTTCCAGAGTTTGAAATCTTCGAAGAAATGTTTAGATGTTTTTCAGATCATTTTAGACTCCAAATGTAATTCGTAACTCGATGTTCGAATTAAAAACTTTTGTATGAATAATTGAACCATTAGAACCCCAATTATAGCAGTAGGTATAAGCGTTTTCCATTTATGTGTAGAATGTTGCCCTTTTTCTTATATCGTTTCAAAATTGGATATTTATTGGATATAAGTACTCAATATACAATGTCAAAAAATGAAGCATTCATATGAAAGATAGATTTAATAAACAATATTGCAATTTTATCGATTTTGGAATTATCAGATTATTCACATTCACTTTTTGACATTTCTTGATCATCTTGAATTCAAAAGATCATTTATTATTTTTCTGATGTTGTATTCGAAGGTCATATTATTACGAATAGGTCGAAATCTCAAAAAAATACACTCTGTATTCATAAACTTTCAATTCTTTCTATTTCTTATAAAAAACTGAACGCAATATCGTTTGAAAAAAAACTAAAATAATTTTCTGCAAAACTTTGATATTCTTTTATTCTAAGATATAGCATTTGTTGTGATTGTTTTCAAAAGTTGTACTTAATTGCAAAAAAAATCACTTATTTTGATTTGTGTGTTGGTTCCAGAGGCTGATGTTTATAATCTGTTCGAGAGTGAAACACGGCAGATCTCAACGACACGACCATAACAAAGGAAATTCAAGACTAGATACGCCTTGCCAACCAACGATACGAATATGAGACAACGAAGAGCAAATCCTCACGAAGTGCCAGTGCCTACGACACAGTTATATATTTTTTTATTTAAACAAATTGTCTCGACTACATTGGTCACTGACACAATTTATATTTTTGATACATTTGAATTATGTTTATTTATTTTTTCATTATTATGAATATACCTTTTTATTTTTTCATATCAGAACTTGTTTTTGCTTTCCTAACTGATATGAGAGATTTCAACTGTGTAGATAATAATATATTATATCTGATAATTAGCCGGGCCGCACACCACAGAAACATGAAACGAGAAACAAAATACATGAAACCCTTTTCATACTCACAATGTGATCTGATGGAAATGCAATAATATTTAAAAATACTCAGACGTTATGAAATTTAAATCTATATCTGCATACTTTTGAAGTCTCTCACCAAATCTCCTCAGGGTAACCATGATCTTGAAACGATCAAATGTCAATTTTCTTTGAAATTTTAGACCATATAACTCCCTTCTTCGAAAAATCTGATGGAATTAATCAGTAGGTCATTAATATGATGTTTTTCAAATCATTACATCAATATTGTTTTGGAATTGACAATAATTAGATGTCAAAAACTATACAATACAAAGACTTTTTAGGGACATAGAACAAACGTTCATCTTATGTCATCTAAAAAACGTATACAATATGACCAACTATTTTCATCAATAATATTCCGTCTAATAGACGTCTAATTTCGATCATGACGACAATGCTCCAAAAAAGATCTATGATGTTATATATTTTAGAGGTCATGAGTGTGGATGTTTTTCGGATCATCTATATATTATCAGATTGTTGATAAAAAAAAACGACAAAAATATAATGATATATAGACATAAGCGAGTCATAACAATAACATAAATCCTCAAACGTCTAATACATGTCAAACGTGATACTAAGTTAGGATAAACTAAAAAAAGACAGAAATTTCACTTGTTATAGAAAGACTTCTTTTTACGTAAAATAGACGTCTGAAAAAGTGATATTTTTCAACGTAAATCTCGCGGACATTTTTACGTCGAATCTATGTTAGAAATTCAATACATTTTGATGTTTTATAGATAATCTAATAATCTATTTCATGTCGTCTATAAAATGTTCAAAAGATGTTTGTGTGTTGTTTGGGTTGACGTCATTTCCGAAAAAACCGGAGGTGCTCATGCCTTGAAAATATTTTAGATTTCATCAGCATCGTGAAATACTTATAAGTGCTGAATTTCATGAAAATACGTTCAGTAGTTTCCCTTATAAATATGGGTGAGGTTCCTCAAGAAAGACCCTGTATAGATTTCCTACGTTGCAGGAGTTGAAAATTTTTATCTTAGGTCTATAAACAAACAATAAAGGTAATAGATATCTTTATTTGATATTTAAATGAAAACAAAGTGAAGTAATAAATAAATGGGGGAAGATTTTGCGGCATGCAGACAAATTTTGTGAAATTCCGGAAAAAGTCACACACCGAGCAGGAATCGAACCTGCGTCTTCCACTTGCCGGGCGGATGCTCTACCGCTAAGCTACCAGTGTGTGTGATACCTTTTCCGGAATTCAGTATCATACGGTTCACCTCGTATGTAGTGAGAGGGGGTTCCTAGGTGGGGAGCACTGATTCTTCGTCATCATTAGCCAGAGGACTCCATTTATCCTTCACTTTTACGTCATCGAATTTTTTCCGATTTCAGTTTTAGGTCAGATGTTGGATTCCGACCAATGATGAAATACTTAAGCCGAGAATTAATATATAAATGGATTTTATCGTCTGTGTGAATAATTGGGGAAAGATTTTGCGGCATGCAGACAAATTTTGTGAAATTCCGGAAAAAGTCACACACCGAGCAGGAATCGAACCTGCGTCTTCCACTTGCCGGGCGGATGCTCTACCGCTAAGCTACCAGTGTGTGTGATACCTTTTCCGGAATTCAGTATCATACGGTTCACCTCGTATGTAGTGAGAGGGGGTTCCTAGGTGGGGAGCACTGATTCTTCGTCATCATTAGCCAGAGGACTCCATTTATCCTTCACTTTTACGTCATCGATTTTTTTCCGATTTCAGTTTTAGGTCAGATGTTGGATTCCGACCAATGATGAAATACTTAAGCCGAGAATTAATATATGAATGGATTTTATCGTCTGTGTGAATAATTGGGGAAAGATTTCGCGGCATGCAGACAAATTTTGTGAAATTCCGGAAAAAGTCACACACCGAGCAGGAATCGAACCTGCGTCTTCCACTTGCCGGGCGGATGCTCTACCGCTAAGCTACCAGTGTGTGTGATACCTTTTCCGGAATTCAGTATCATACGGTTCACCTCGTATGTAGTGAGAGGGGGTTCCTAGGTGGGGAGCACTGATTCTTCGTCATCATTAGCCAGAGGACTCCATTTATCCTTCACTTTTACGTCATCGAATTTTTTCCGATTTCAGTTTTAGGTCAGATGTTGGATTCCGACCAATGATGAAATACTTAAGCCGAGAATTAATATATAAATGGATTTTATCGTCTGTGTGAATAATTGGGGAAAGATTTTGCGGCATGCAGACAAATTTTGTGAAATTCCGGAAAAAGTCACACACCGAGCAGGAATCGAACCTGCGTCTTCCACTTGCCGGGCGGATGCTCTACCGCTAAGCTACCAGTGTGTGTGATACCTGACCTAAAACTGAAATCGGAAAAAATTCGATGACGTAAAAGTGAAGGATAAATGGAGTCCTCTGGCTAATGATGACGAAGAATCAGTGCTCCCCACCTAGGAACCCCCTCTCACTACATACGAGGTGAACCGTATGATACTGAATTCCGGAAAAGGTATCACACACACTGGTAGCTTAGCGGTAGAGCATCCGCCCGGCAAGTGGAAGACGCAGGTTCGATTCCTGCTCGGTGTGTGACTTTTTCCGGAATTTCACAAAATTTGTCTGCATGCCGCAAAATCTTTCCCCAATTATTCACACAGAAGATAAAATCCATTTATATATTAATTCTCGGCTTAAGTATTTCATCATTGGTCGGAATCCAACATCTGACCTAAAACTGAAATCGGAAAAAATTCGATGACGTAAAAGTGAAGGATAAATGGAGTCCTCTGGCTAATGATGACGAAGAATCAGTGCTCCCCACCTAGGAACCCCCTCTCACTACATACGAGGTGAACCGTATGATACTGAATTCCGGAAAAGGTATCACACACACTGGTAGCTTAGCGGTAGAGCATCCGCCCGGCAAGTGTAAGACGCAGGTTCGATTCCTGCTCGGTGTGTGACTTTTTCCGGAATTTCACAAAATTTGTCTGCATGCCGCAAAATCTTTCCCCAATTATTCACACAGACGATAAAATCCATTTATGTAATAAATAAATGTTCAAAATTGAAACCTAGTAGTAAAGAAAAAAAATTATTGCATATAAAGCTTATTTAAAATTTGCATTAGATTCTCAGAGTCATATTCTAATTTCATTAGTCATTGTCTTTTTTGTCCGTTTTATCAGCAGTGCAGATAAGTTTTTTTAAGTCAGCGGACAATTGACTCGAACAACTAACAAGTATTGGCTTTAATTTCTGAGAGTGCAATATGAAGTAGCTAACTGACCAGTAAGTAAGTTTCATTTTATAAAATACAGGTTGAAAGTGAAAAATATACAATAACTTCTGAACAAAAACTTTGCCGCAATAAATACATTTAGATACGGAAAAAGGTTTAATTTTGGAAAGAGGAATTTTCAAATCTTCATGTAAGAGAAACTCATTTCGACTTATAGTCCTTTCAATCTTAAGTAGACCACCCTGTGTGAGTTTTAATGACCCAACGAAGGACGCGTATTATGAATAAACAAACGATTGGGTCGAATATTGTAAAACAACTCCGAGAGAAAAAATTCAAGTGAAACATAAAATGAAATGTCTTTCCGAGAAAACAATAAATCAATTATTCTAAAATTTTTGGCACGAAAAACATCAATTTCTTCCTAGAATCTTGTGTTTCAATTTTACGACAAAGTTAGGGGCCATAATTATCACGATAAGAAATGACACTTTTGTTGATTTATTACAGGATTAAACTAGGTACTAACAAATCGCATCATTTATTGCACCAATAGACTAAGAAGCATTTTGGGGATTAAGGGTAAAAGTCATTGTCCTTCTTGAGGAGGAAAACATTTTCGAGAAGAAGAACCTAAATGTGTTTTTGAATTTGAATAGAGTAATTTTTGCGTCTTTGACCCTCGCGTACATTATTTTCAGGTCTTCTAGGTAAAAGATTTCAAAAATATAAAAGTTATAACAATACATTTTTATGATGTCAGTTTTACAATGTCCCTTTAATGACATAGCTTTTCAAATTTAATGGTCTCTTCGACATTTTTAACATTATCAGCACTTCATTATGTCTGATTTACATCTAGCAAGTATACAGGCTGGCCCAGAATTAATTCAACAAAATTAAGTCACAGATTCAGAAATTAGGATACCCCTATTTTTGATTTCGTTACAGCTCCCTGAATTTCTCCTCAAAAAATTGTTCTTCCTTTTCACCTCAGATTCCAGTTATATGTTAATCATTCAGATAATTCAGGCCTCATTTCAGCAATAACACGAGTTTTGTTGGTTGCCAAAGCGTCTATTGTTTCTGGTTTATCAGCAAACAGCATAAACCAATGATTTGGCATAACTCCAAAGAAAATAATCAATTGGAGTAATGTCGCGTGATCTTAGAGGCCAATTAATTGGACCATTTCTCGAAATAATGTTATCGCCAAATCTTTCTTTCAATAAATCAATTGTAACGGTAGCAGCCTGAGGTGTAGCACAATCTTGTTGGAATCAAAACACAAAACAAATTTTTAAACGAATAATCATTGATCATCGTTCTGTAACGATCACAATTCACTATAACAATAGCCCCAGAGCTAGTTTTGTTGGACATATGCCGGAAATTATTTTTAAAACATAAATGCCATTAAATTATCTTTCAACTAAAAATATTTGGCTTCAATCGTAATTAAAATGTGTTTTATTTCAATTTGAAATTCTATCACTCTAAAAAAACACCAGGTAATAAACATTAACTGCATATTCAAATTCCTTGAAAATTCTTAAAACGTTAGAAAACCCATTTAATCAAAAATCTTTCTTATCTCTTTCATTTTTTTTTCAAGAAACACGAGATTCTTATATTTCAAGATTTCCAAGAAAAATATCAAAAGTGACTATTGGCTGAAAATAATATTCAAAATCGATTTAAAAGCAATTATCGAATATTATACCTGTACTTTTCTGACCAATTTTGTGGAAAGCGCACCCCCCACTTATAATTTTGGAACTACCCTTATTCTCAGGTATAAAAGGGCCAGTACAGCCCTGTCCAAACCAATCGAGTTATTAGCAGAGCGAAGTACGCTTAAACTTGAAAATTTGCATCTCCGTTTTATTACGATTTTTGTGTTGTGTTGTGTTGTTTCCTTGGAATAAATAATTATGTCTCAGGTAAGTTTGAATGTTTTATTTGAAAGTATTTTTGTTTGCAATCTTCTTCTCTATTCTTTATAATTTTGTATGCAAATATTTCAAGGAAATTCTTGCTGTTTATTTCTTTGATGTATTTGTTGTTTTACTTGGTGCTTGGTTATACAGGGTGTTTCTGAATTGATGCGAAAGATTTCAAAGGGTTATTTCTTGTTCAAAATTAAGGGTAGTTTGTTATGTGAATGTTGGGTCGAAATTCAAACGTTTGGAGATATCGTGTTTCATATATGTCGAAAAAATGATATTTTTATTTTGTATCTTTAAAACGAAAAGCGATGGAGTGATGATTTATTATGGAAGTAATACAATTATGAATGCACACTTTTTTGATATTTTTTCATATTTTTAGAATGAGTGGAAGAGGTTGAAGTAGAATACTTCTTTCATTTTTGTTGACTAAATTTAAAGAAAACTTACGCAACGATTTGGATATAATCAAATTCGGATTGACTGATTTGGTTTGAAACTTTTTTAATTCTAGTATTTTTTTCGTAAAATGTACTGTTTTGAAATTAAAAAATTAAATGTAAATCAGTTCTATAACAAATTGCCGTTTCCGGACACATAATGATTTACATTTAATTTTTTTATTTCAATACGGTACATTTTAAGAAAAAAATACAAGAGATAAAAAAGTTTTTTAGTAAAACAGGCTATCCAAATTAATTTCTTTCCAAGTCGTTGCGTAAGTTTTTCTTCGAATTAAGTTAACAAAAATGATAGGGGTAGTCTACTTCAACCCCTTTCACTCATTATAAAAATATTGAAAAATATCAAAAAAGTGTGTTTTCATAACAGTAATACTTCCATAAAATATTATCATCCTATCTCTTTTCGTTTGTAAGATACGAAATAAAAATATAATTTTTTTGCCATCTTTGAAACGACATATCTCCCTAACGCCTAACGGTGGACTTTTGACCCCACATTTCTACAGCAAACTACCCTTTATTTTGAACAAGAAATCACCTTTCGAAATCTTTCGCATGAATTCAGAAACACCCTGTATAATTATAATTTTTATATTGCTGCTTCCCCAAGATATTCGAGCAAAAATCCAATTTAAAATATTCTCTTCGTTCAAATTGCTGCTTTTCTTGGATCCCCATTATTTGAAAACTTTCAGAATGAACTTTTACTGATAGATTTCTTTGTTTTCAGAATAAGAAGATCTACAGGCCACGTGTACCTGCCATCAAAGAAGAGGATTTCTACTCATACCTGGTCCAAAACCATCTCGCCAGCCAGGATGACCTATTCCTGAACGGCTATCCAGTTCTGGACAGTGATGGCAGCGTCCAGATCTTCAAAACAAATTTCTTCAATCCCCACCAACGAAGAGAGGATACCGTCCAGGGTGTGGTAAGGAGAAACTGTGCAAGGTGCAGATCCGGTTTCTTCATGAAGGGCAAGAGTTTTGTCGGTACGGACAAATGTTTCTCCCACTGGGGGAAGTTGGTGCAAGGAAGGTTCTCTTGCTGTTCGAAAGAATCCAAATCTCCCGGTTGCACAGTTTCCCAAAGCCACGTCTGGACCGGTATAGACGTCGGGTTAAATCACCCTCAAGGGTTCTTGACCACTCAGGATTCGGTAGCTGAGAAGAAGCCCGACGTCTATGGTTTGGACTGCGAAATGTGCTACACTGTGGTGGGCCTGGAAGTGTGCAAGCTAACCCTTGTAGGCTTCCAGGGTTAGTGCATCTACGAAGAATACGTGAAACCTGAAAACAAGGTATTGGACTACAATACCAGGCTTTCGGGAATCACGGAGAATCTCCTGAATATTGAAGGCGCCAAGACTTTGGACCAATTGCAGGACGATCTTCTGCGTATATTAACAGAAGACACGATATTGGTAGGTCATGGTTTGGAGAACGACCTTCGTGTTCTTAAACTGATGCACACCAAAGTGGTGGATACTGCATTGGTTTTCGAACACGAGCGTGGGTATCCATTCCGGCATTCCCTCCAGAATTTGATGCTGACGCATCTCAATAAAATAATACAGGTAGACGATGATGGACACGATTCTTTTGTGGACGCTTTAAGCGCTCTACAATTGATGAGGTTCAAAATGAAACCTTCTTTATTTTATTGAGATGTGCATAATCATTTCCTGTGCCTCTTCTCTGTTAGTATATTCTGAAGATCGTTGTGTACCTTTTATTTTTATTCTTTTGATACTGTTTTATTCATTAATGTTTTCGTATTTTGTACAAATATATTTCAATATTCACTATGTCTCAATTTTAATTTTTCATTGTGTTTGTATCGTTTTGTATCTTTCATTTTTACACTTTTGCTACTGTGATATCTATTGATAAAAAAATGTTGTGATATTTATATTTAGGTACCAATAGTCATTATTACATTTTTTATTTATTTATTATTGTTTTCGTATTTTGTACAAACATATTTAAATATTCACTATATCTCAATTTTAATTTTTTAATGTGTTTGCATATTTTTATTTTTGTATATATTTTTCATGAATAAATTGTTATTTTTTGTCTATATGTTCTTGTTTTCAAATTTCCATCAGCCCATTTTTTATTATTGTCCGAAATTTTCAGGCGCGTTTTTCTCTCAGTATATTGGTAAACTTTTCATGAAAATTTTGTTATAGTTTCAAACTTTTATCGAAATAAAATCCTATTATTATCCCATTTTATTCCTTCTAATTTCAAATTAATAATTCATAATATCTTAACTCTATAAACAAACAGTAAATATATCGAAATTTGATATTCAAATGAAAACAAAGTAAAGTAATAATTAAATGTTCAAAATTGAAACCTAGTAGTAAAGAAAAAAAAATATTGCATATAAAGCTTATTTAAAATTTCCATTAGATTCTCGAAGTCATACCCTAATTTAATTAAGGGAATTTGGTATCTCTCACATAATAAGGATTTCCTACGTTGTAGGAGTTGAAAATTTTTATCTTAAGTCTATAAAAAAACAATAAAGATATCGAAATTTGATATTCAAATGAAAACAAAGTAAAGTTATAAATAAATGTTCAAAATTGAAACCTAATAGTAAAGAAAAAAAAACTATTGCATATAAAGCTTATTTAAAATTTCCATTGGATTCTCGAAGTCATATCCTAATTTTATTGAGGGAATCTGGTATCTATCACATAATAAGGATTTCCTACGTTGTAGGAGTTGAAAATTTTTATCTTAAGTCTATAGTGTTTATTTCGCACTTTTCCACTCAAGAATAGCTTATGGTGTTGCCCTTTGGGGAAATTCTGCTTCTGCCCTGCGCGTTTTTAGATTGCAGAAGAAGTGCATTCGAATTATGTTGGGTTTGGGCATGAGGGAGCACTGTGGGCCTCATTTTCGGAGATTAGAAATAACGACGCTGCCTTCAGTGTTCCTTCATAGTGTTCTTTGCGACATACATAATAAAAGATCAACGCTAATTACGCACCAAAGTGTTCACAATTACGAGACGAGAACGAGACATAATATCATGGTGCCGTTCCGTCGTTTACATCTAACAAAGAGAAATTCGGTGAATTATGATTTCTACAATGTTTTACCGACGTCATTAAAGACTTTAAATAAAAGAGAGTTCAAGCGTGAATCGAAGAAATTTTTGGTGAGGGAGTGCTTTTACTCGGTGGGAGAAATTTTGAATTTCAGTTTTTGATATTTTTCAATATTGTCCTTTGTTTTTTTGTATGAAAATTTTGTATGGTTTGACTTGCTACTAAACTGTAATGTTACACGTAGTCAAATAAACATTATTATTATTATCTTTCATCATCGGTCTCCCGGTCTCAGCTTGAGCTGGTATTTCTTCTGTGAATCAGTGAAAAAACATTTCAGTTCCTCCCACTAGTTCAGGAATTTCCGCACGATGTGACAGGTTTGCAAAGCTACAGCCTGCTGTGCATATCCCGCGATCCTCTGGGATATCTCGATCTTTTGAAGATTTTTCTTAAATGATTTGGACATGACTCCCTCAGCCGAGATCACCAATGGAATAATAGTGACTTTCGACAATTGCCACATGTTCTTCAGTTCTATTGCCAAGTTCTCGTACTTCGTTATTTTTTCGGACTCCGTTTTTCCGATGTTATGAGTCAATGGTACTGCCACGTCAATTATCACCGCATACTTCTGATCCTTCTCAATGAACACAAGGTCCGGTCTATTGTAGTCCACTGTTCTATCCGTTGTTATGGGTCTGTCCCAATAGAGAACCGCTGCGTCCGTTTCCAACACGCCTGCAGGTTGATACCTATAATATGGTGGACAAGTATCCAAAAAACCATGCCTAAGAGCTAACTGCTGGTGAACAATTTTTGCCACTTGGTTGTTTCGGCCCAGATATGCGTAATCGGCTAGAACTCGACAACCGGCGATTACATGTTCAATAGATTCGCCAACTGCGCCACACTTCCTGCATTTGTCCTCCACGTTAAGCTTCAAACAGTGTTTCTCGTAGTTGCTAGTTCTTATTACTCGATGTTGGATAGCCGTCAGAAATCCCTCAGTTTCAGGATACAAGTGTCCTGCATTCAACCACGACAAAGATGCTAATTTATCGACATTTTCCCCTTCAAGGTGATTGGGAAATCTGCCGTGCAAAGCTTGTTCTCGCCATGCACTTCTGTCCTCGCTTCTGGTAGTGATCTCAAACGCCATGTTTCGGTGTTGCAGGTTGAGAGGTGTATATCCCTTATCTTCTGTTGTCACCAATTTCATCAGGCTATCCTCGGACTCGAACAATCGCTGCCTTATATTTTTCTCCTGGGTTCTGCAGAGTCTATAGATGTTCAACAGACCTCTTCCGCCATCACGCCTAGGAAGATAGAGTCTTTTGACCGATGCATTGGTGTGTAAACATCGAAATTTTGTCATAAGGCGACGGGTGAGTCGGTCCAACTCATTCAGATCAGCCTCTGACCACTTCAAAACTCCGAAAGTGTGGGTCAGAACTGGCGTAGCCCAAGAGTTCAATGCATCGATCTGGTGTTTTGCAGACAGCTTTGTGTTCAGTACTTTTGTAACCCTGCTCCTATATTTCGCCATGAACTCAGTTTTCAAACGAGTGTGATCAGTTCTTCGATTTTGAGGTGTGCCTAGATATTTGTAGGTGTCTTCTTATTATTATTATTTTTTTTTAACGTCCGTGTGAGGGGAAAACCCTTTATGGGCACCGGAGAGGATCCGCACTCTCGGTAGTGTGAGAATCCAGGATCTTGTGTGGTTACTCACTAAAAACCCCTCACACTTCAATGGAGGAGTTCTTCATCCTGCCCTCGCAGCGTCCGTTAACAAAAGAGATGAGCTGCAAGTGGCTTCTAGAGTTCATGGGACCTGATGATATGGAGTGACCCGAGCAACACTGCTTTCTGCATTCTGTGCGCCAATACCTCGGCCAGTGATCTGCAGACCGAGATAATCGTTTCCTGTTGCCCATGGCAAGCCCTGCAAGTTGTTGGGGTGTCCATTTTCACGATGTTCTTTTTATACCATCTCGTATTGAGTACTCCATCTTGACACGCTATCACAAATCCTTCTGTCTCTGACTTAAGGCTAGCTGACTTTAGAAAGGCGAAAGACAATTCTTCAGACAGGTCCTGGTCTTTCAAACTCCTGAAATATATGGAGTGCAAGATCTTACTCATATGATGTTCGAGTAATGTATCTGACTGAGACTTTCGGGTCAGTCTTGCTAGGCTTCTTTGGTCCGCTTGAGTGATCGGTGTTCCAGCGAGCTCGGGATTGATTGATACGCCGGTTATGCTGAGCTTCTCCATGGCCCTTTGTGCAGCTCGGAATAGGAAGGCTCCATGGTTCGCAATTTCATGCTGAGCGACAAATTTCAGAAGCGGATCTTCACTTCTTAGAATCCTTACTGCCATTTCCAATGTTTGTTGATAGTGTTGATATTCCAAACATTGCAATCCTCTACCCCCCTGGCTTCGAGGAAGGTATATCCTCTGTATTGAACTGTTGGGATGTAGGCTACGATTCATGTTCATCGTCTTCCTTGTTGACCTATCAAGATCGAGGAGTTCGTTTACCGTCCAGTTCATCACCCCGAAAGAGTAGGTGAGAATCGGGATGGCTAGCATATTTGTAGCAGATACTTTGTTCTTTCCCGAAAGCTGCGATTTCCATATGTCTCTCAGCTTCTTTTTGTAGCTGGCTGTCAAGGCATCCTTTATCTGGGTTGTCTCCAGTACACCCCTCTGTTTCATTCCAAGAAACTTGTAAGTTTCTACGTCTTCGAGTTAATTATTATTATTATTATAAACAAACAATAAAGATATCGAAATTTGATATTCAAATGAAAACAAAGTAAAGTAATAAATAAATGTTCAAAATTCAAACCTAGTTTTAAAGAAAAAAACTATTGCATATAAAGCTCATTTAAAATTTCCATTAGATTCTCAAATTCATATCCTAATTTTTTTAAGGAATTTGGTATCTCTCACATAATAAAGATTTCCTACGTTGCAGGAGTTGAAAATTTTTATCTTAAGTCTATAAACAAACAATAAAGACATCGAAATTTGATATTTAAATGAAAACAAAGTAAAGTAATAAATAAATGTTCAAAATTGAAACCTAGTACTAAAGAAAAAAAATTATTGCATTTAAAGCTTATTTAAAATTTCCATTAGATTCTCAAAGTAATATCCTAATTTTATTAAGGGCAAGTATCTCTCACATAATAAAGATTTGGAGGAGTTGAAAATTTGAAGAACGAAAATATGAATATCAAAGAGGTATAGACAATTCAACAAATGATCCCTCGAATAATTGAAAAAACTATTGATTTCTCCTGAAGAAGTTACAATTTGTAACGAAATATACAGGGTCTTTCACGAGGAACCTCATCCATATTTATACGGGAAACTACTGAACGTATTTTCATGAAATTCAGCACTTATAAGTATTTCACGATGCTGATGAAATCTAAATTATTTTCAAGGCATGAGCACCTCCGGTTTTTCCGAAAATGACGTCAACTTCCGTTTTTCAAATAAGAACACCATTTTTTTATTGCAGAAATAGATTCCTTATAAAATGTTATTTTGATGTAACATTTTTCAGTTTTGGTTGGAAAATTCTCTCTGAGCGAGAAAATTCTAAAAAAAATCGAAAATAGAGCTCCGCTGAAACAAGAATAACTTCGAGGTTTTTGGATGGAAAATTTTCATTTTTCGGATTTTTCAAGATGTAAGATTGATGTATCCACTTTAAGAATCGAAATCGCGATTCATGATACAGGGGGTGAAAAAATCGCTTTCAAAGTTAGGGATGACAAAATCGTGAAAAATCAATTTTTTCGAATTAGAACCCCATTTTTTTATGGCAGATATTGAATCTACGTTGCAAAATAATGTGAGTGTATGCATCACACCCTTGCCCTAAAGTGGATATTTTCTGAGTTATTCACAAAAAACTGTTTTTCGTCTTGAATTTTCAGCTATTTCTTTTCCCTTCACGCCAAAAAGATGAAATTTTCAGGAACTGTTATTTGAACCATGCTGTAGATTTTTCACCCCTTCTTGAAACCGACTTCAAGTTACTATTAGGAGAACCATGGCAAACTCTCGCAGTTATAACTAGAGAAGATGCTCAAAGTTTTGACCGTTAATTTCTAGACATTTATTTATACGTCTCAGGAATGCTTCGTGCGTTGCTCTTCTTATTTCATCGGGAGGAAGAGATCTGCAAAAGTGTTTAAAAACCAAATTGAGTTTCAAAACTATGAATCTAAAAATCTAAACAAACCTGAACGCATTTCTGACTCGTTCTATGCAGTCCTCTTTATCAGTCAGGGGAGTTGAGTAGACAATATTTTTTACCCTACCCCAAACATGATAGTCTAAAGGAGTTAAATCGGGAGAACGTGGTGGCCAAAGATGTGGACCATTGTTCGCCAACCATCGATCTTCAAATAGCCTGTAGAGGATATTTGACACATTGAGTGAATTGTGTGGAGGCGCGCCATCTTGTTGATACCATAAGTCATTATGGTTCTGTACTAGCGGCTCAATTATTTGAGTCAATATGTCAGAATATCTATCTCCTAAGGGAGAACATTCTTTAAATAATGCTAACATGTGTAGTGTTCTATCTTACCAGTTAAAGTTCCATCTTAAATGTGAACATCGAGAATTGCATTATTTTTGATGGCGCAAAAAACATTGAAACTCCAGGTCTCTTGAAAGTTCCATTGTCTGAAGTGGTGGTTGTTCTCTTCATCCCAATAATGACTGTTATGCCTATTGAAAGAACCATTCTTTGTGAATTTAGATTCATCTGTCCAAATTATACAGTCCAAAAAGTTTTCATTCTCTTGAAATCGAATCATCATAGCTTCGCAAAACTCTGTTCTCCTGCCGAAATCAGTTTCCTTCAAATGCTGTACCCTATTGAATTTATATGGGTGCATTTTATGTTTTTTTAATATTCTCCAAACACTCGATTGAGATAATCCCAGATCAATCTCGGCATCTTTGAGAGAATTTTGAGGATTCACACGAAAATATGCAAGAACTGTAATTTCGTTGTTCTTATCTTCTACTACACTTTTTTCTCTGTGTATAGTTTTCTTAACGAAAGATCCGACATTTCTCAAGTTTGTCATGGTTCTGTTAATGGTATCTCTCGTTGGTCTGGGTCGGTCAGGAAACCTCTCAATGAACAGTCGAATCGTTCTATCTACAACTTTATTACATTCTCCATGAAGTAGAATGAGATTTAAATAATCTTCATTGGTAAAATTAGGCATAGTGATCGATTTTATAACTTAATACGAATCATCACCAAATTAATAGTAACTACAAAATGCTACTGAATAAAGAGGAATTTGGCAGATGTAATTAATGATATCTATCATTAAAAAAAAGAATGTAAAACATGGTAAGTTTTTGCATATGGTTCATAAGGAATTATTTATTCATCACTGGAGAGAAAACTGATGGCCGATTAGTTGAAATAAAGAGGTTTCCGATACAAATTCGAATCCAAATTCGCCATCTATTCAGGAACAACCTGTAACTTTTTTCTCTTGCTTATTAGGGTAGTAAAATCTAAAACATGGTTTAAGTAACAGTTCCTGAAAATTTCATCTTTTTGGCGTGAAGGGAAAAGAAATAGCTGAAAATTCAAGACGAAAAACAGGTTTTTGTGAATAACCCAGAAAATATCCACTTTAGGGCAAGGGTGTGATGCATACACTCACATTATTTTTTAACGTAGATTCAATATCTGCCATAAAAAATGGGGTTCTAATTTGAAAAAATTGATTTTTCACGATTTTGTCATCCCTAACTTTGAAAGCGATTTTTTCACCCCCTGTATCATGAATCGCGATTTCGAGTTTTAAAGTGGATACATCAATCTTACATCTTGAAAAATCCCAAAAATGAAAATTTCCATCCAAAAACCTCGAAGTTATTCTTGTTTCAGCAGAGCTCTATTTTCGATTTTTTTTCGAATTTTCCTGCTCAGAGAGAATTTTCCAACCAAAACTGAAAAATGTTACATCAAAATAACTTGAAATTTTCTAAGGAATCTATTTCTGCAATAAAAAAATGGTGTTCTAATTTGAAAAACGGAAGTTGACGTCATTTCCGGAAAAACCGGAGGTGCTCATGCCTTGAAAATAATTTAGATTTCATCAGCATCGTGAAATACTTATAAGTGCTGAATTTCATGAAAATACGTTCAGTAGTTTCCCGTATAAATATGGGTGAGGTTCCTGGTGAAAGACCCTGTATAGAGATTGCGTTTACTCGTGGAAAGTTCTCCAAGCAGGGCAGCTACCCGAGCATCAGAAGGACACGCACGCGGTCGATAGATGCAACCAATGGTGAAGCAGCAGGAGCTCCCAATTAGGTGATCGATGAATAAACAATCCACTCCAGGAAAATCAGGACTTAAGGTCCGAAGTGAGAAAGGAGTTGAGTTTCTCACTAGCCACATAAATGCAAACCATGACCTAGGGTCGTCACGCTGTCATGTCTGTACATAGAGTAGCCAGGTTGTGCAACCAGAGTGTCCGGAATTGCAGGCTGTAGCCAAGATTCCGCAACCAGGATGAAGGTCGGTTGGTGAAACCCAACATATGCGAGAAGCTCGAGATACTTAGAAGGCAGAGACTGAGTGTTAGTGTAGATGATAGACCACTCGCAAGTACCAACTAGTTTTTTGAGTTCTTGGAAGCTGGTAATCTGGTAATGGTGGGGATACCAGATACATATTTGATATCGATCCCAGACTCACCTTTCATTCCCAAAGCAGGGAAAAAGGACGGGACTGACCCTCGATCCTCCAGACCCATTTGCCTAACATCGTTTCTTCTTAAAACGATGAAAAAAGTCGTAGATAACTATATAAGAACGAAGCATCTGGGGAAAACACCAATTCACAATTCTCAGCATGCCTACAGGGCAGGACATTCAACGGAGACCGCTCTGTATCAGCTGACTGAAATCATCCAGAGAACTCTGAATAACAAAGAAATCGCAATGTGTGCCTTCCTGGATGTATCTGGGGCCTTTGACAACACAACACACGTGTCTGTCAGAGATGCACTTGAGAGGCGTGGAGTGAATAATACCATCTTAAAATGGGTGTATGAGGAATTAACGACGAGGATAGCCGAGACATCGATGGGCGAGGAATCCGTCTTCGTCAAAGTTACTCGTGGAACACCCCAGGGTGGGGTGTTATCCCCCCTCCCATGGAGCCTGGTAATGGATGAACTTCTACACCTGCTAACGAAGCTTGACTTCGAATGTGTAGGCTATGCTGACGACATAGTACTAATAATTAGAGGCAAATTCGAAGGCACTCTCTGCGACCTATTGCAGAAGGGCCTTAGAATTATTGAGCTGTGGGGCTGAACATCAACCCAACCAAGACCACATTGATTCCGTTCACTCGGAAGAGGAAACTTCCAGCCATGAAAACGTTAGTATTGAACGGAAATATCTTGGAGTGGGGGTCTGATGTCAAATACATAGGAATAACACTAGATAGCAAACTTCTGTGGAATAAGCATTGTAGAAAATGTTCCAGTTTATTTTCAGTAGTTGTTGAAAATTGAAGGCCCATAATTCAACTTTCATCTAGTGAAAATAGGACACTCAGTATAGGGAAAATATGGGTACTGAAAAGACATCAGGTACGTCACTCAAGCGCGTTCGATGTCCGTTTACGACCGGTTCTTCAGAGCGCATCTCGCTGATTTCATCCCCACTATAGCTGCGCGAGCGGCATTTTCCGGATTCATTTTCCAATAAATCAATCGAAGATCATCTCTACACTCGATAATACAATGTTATTATTCTGACCATCTCAATTTCATGAAATGTAATTCTAGATTCACTTCGAACATCTCAATTTAGTGCAACTCGTTTAATTCTGATGCAAATTCAGTGTTTATTCTAAGGTAATGTGATTTGAATCTTATTGAATAAATTATATCGTTGTTTTCTCGACCACTCATGCCCATATTCATGTGTTCTCATTTTTAGATATGAAATCTATTTACTGAATTGCAATAATCGGTCATCTCAAATTTTAATATTGCCATCTCGATTCACCTCGTTTATTTGCACACTCCACAATATATATTTTCTAATATTTTTGGCAATTCAGTAGTGTTTTTCGATCTTTGTAGATTTACATATGGAACATCTCTTTGCACCAGAATTGAACTCATTTTAGCCTGCTCTGTACTCTGAATTGATAATTTGATTGTTAATTCGTTACATCTCTAGTTCATTTCATATTTTTCTTTGATTTATATGAATTTTAGCCCACTTTATAATGTTAACCTCAATAAGACCATGTGCTAATACTGTTCTCGAGTTTCAGATACATTTATGCCCTCGTAACTTCAGGGAGGACCCTGGAGTGGGCCAACTGGACCAGGTGGTAGGATTTTCAGACTACTCGTTGGAGGATTTCCAGTTTTCAATTCAGTTGCCACGTCTGGCCAGCTGCCTCGCTCCATGGGTTCGATCCTGACAGGCCATCTCTTCGTTTGGTATAAGATTTCAATTATTACTTGTAATCTCTTATATTCAATCATTCAATCATATATTCTCATTCACTCGTTCATTTATTTTCACTCACTCGCTCGAGAACATGTATTGCATTTCACTCACCGTTCGACTCAGATCTCTTTTATACAAGTATACTCGGTACATCTCTAAGTTTATCAGTTCAGTTTCCTATTTTTCTGATAGAATAGAACTGCTCGTGCTTATTTTCCTAAGCACTCTGTCACTGTAAATGATAACTTGATTGATAGACATGTACACTTCATTCATACATTATGATCACACTCTGAATTCTTTATTTTATTACAACTCGAGACTTCTCGTTATAGTTTATTATATAAACCTTCTGTTTTCCTGGTTAAATCGAAACACTCACTTTTAATAATTCTATTGAAAAGTTAACCACTGTAAACGTTGTGTTGAACAATAAGCTAAGTCCATTTCATGATTCATCGCTTTTCTTATTTGAACACTCTGAATCATTTCACACTCTTAAATATTTGAATAATGTTTAATTACGAATTATTTTCATTTATAATGTATATTTTTAGAACACTCATTACTCATATTTAATTCATAAAAGTACTTGCACCATCTCATAATGAACTCTCATTTTATAATGATTTTTCAACACTCTCTCATCTCATTTCTTTGTGATTAATATATCTCAGATTTAGATGCTGTTAATATTTATGGTAAAATTTATTATATTATTGACTTCATGCGAGTGTATTATTCACGATGTTTGTATATAATGTATAATAAATATCTTTTACAATCCCATCTCCAACTCAATTATCTGGTAACAGTCCACAACAAGTAATTAGCCAAAATCCTAACACCTCGATTTTGAACATTTGGTCCTTCGGGCCGGATAATTGAGTTGGAATTTCAGCATTATATACACATCATGTCATTTCACATGACCATATCGAGCTCGAAATCTGCCTATCTCAAGCTCACGATAGTCGTCAAAGAGATCAACTCCAGGGGGAGCTCCCTACTGCCCACTCATGACCTTGATCATGTCAGAACGAAAGACCTCTCTCTCGCCGACCACCTCAAAGAAAGTTGCAAGCTCTAGGGAAGCTATCAGCACACTCTATTGGCGACAGCCGTAGCCAACATCATCGCACCACTCATCTCGCACCCAGTAAGACTACTCATCGACTCTGGATCAGAACTCAGCTTCATCACAGAAGACCTCGCAAGACAACTCAACCTTCCACGAAGCCAATCCGGTGTGCACGTCCTTGGAATTGGTGGAAGCATCTCAAGAACGAAAGGAACAGTGATCGTCACACTGAAGTCTCTTCGCTACAACAGGACAATAAGTATAACTGCCCACATCTTGTCCACTCCATTCAATATTCTACCATCTTTCACCTGTTGTGATGGTCAATATTGGCCACATCTCGAAAAACTCAAACTAGCTGATCCAGATTTCCTCACACCTCGACCAATCGACATGATATTAGGTGCTGATGTCTACGGCTCTGTCATCCTTCCTCAACAACGAAGAGGATCTCAAGATACAACTCCAACGGCACTACTGTCAATATTTGGATGGTTGATCCTAGGTCCTGTAAGTCCACTTCAACAAGTCTCCTCAACTCAGCGTCCAGTTTGCCATGCAACTCAAGACTCTGACCTTCATCGCCTTCTCGTAAAGTTCTGGGAACAAGAAGAAGTCCAGCCCAGTTCGTCCACGTCACTCACCCCTGATGAACAAGAATGTGAAGATCTTCAAGTCCACTCACACTCGGCTTTCTTCCGGAAAGTACATGGTAAGACTCCCTTTAAAGTCTGATTCCAGCCTGTTGGGATCCTCCAGACAGCGTGCTTTTCGTTGTCTCCAAAGTCTACTTCGAAAATTCGACAAAGACCAGGAGTACGGCCATCTCTACACTCAATTCCTGAGTGAATACGAACACCTCAACCATATGAAGAAAGCCTCATCTCAAAATGTACAATCAAGGTATTTCCTGCCACATCATGGGGTCCTAAAACCAGACAGCTCAACTACTAAATTGAGAGTAGTTTTCAACGGTTCCAGTCCAACTTCATCAGGCCACTCACTGAACGACATCATGCACACTGGTGCCAAATTACAGTTGGACGTCACTGACGTTTTACATTGGGTACGTCGATTTAAATTTGTGTTTTCCACAGACATCACGAAGATGTATAGGCAAATCCAGGTCCATCCTGATGATTGGGATCTCCAAAGTATCCTCTGGTTGGATTCTAAAAACAAGATCTCGACGTACCACCTCACAACAGTCACCTACGGAACCAAGTCAGCTCCATTTCTAGCAATTCGTGTTCTACTCCAACTCATTGAAGATGAAGGCCACAAGTATCCACTCGCCATTCGACCACTCACCAAAGGCCGTTATGTTGAGGACATATACGGCGGAGCTGACACTCAAGAAGAACTCACAAAAATCGCACAGGACTTGAAACATCTCTGCATGGCGGGCGGCCTCCCATTAGCAAAATGGCAATCCAACACTCCAGGTGCACTCAAGATGGTTACTGAGGAAGAAATGATACCATCTCCACTCAACTTCGACGACTGTCCTACTTCAACCAAAATCTTGGGCCTACTCTGGCACCCTCAAGATGACTACTTCTCCTTCAAGATCAACTCTGAATCTACTGGGTCGGTAATATCAAAACGTACAATTCTCTCTAATATTGCACAACTCTTCGATCCACTTGGTTTTGTTTCCCCTGTCACGATCAGGGCCAAAATGTTGTTGCAGGAACTTTGGCTCCAGAAACTGTCATGGGACGAACCGCTGCCATTTCATCTCTCACAGAAATGGTGTGACATCAGAGAAGATCTCAAAGCATTGGCCAATGTTAGAGTACCACGCTGGGTTGGAACTCTAGAACACTCAATCGTAGAACTTCATGGCTTCTCTGATGCATCTCAGCTGGCAATGTCTGCTGTGGTGTACCTCGTTGCCCACTCACCATCCACAGGATCCAAAGTCACCCTATTGTCTTCCAAGACCAAAGTAACGCCTCTGAAACCACTCACAATCCCGAGACTAGAACTTACTGCTTCTGTCATATTGGCCAAACTCGCTCATTATACACTCAATATTCTAGATATGCACGTGCACTCAACGACTTTGTGGACGGATTCAACAGTATCACTCTCGTGGATCAACTCTCACCCCGCTCGCTGGAAAGACTTTGTCCGAAACAGGGTAGAGCTCATTCAACAACTGACTCCAACTGCAAAATGGAGGTTTGTCCCCGGAAAAGAAAATCCAGCGGATTGTGCAACTCGCGGGTTACTCTCAACTCAACTACTGAACAACTCGCTGTGGTGGACGGGACCACCATGGCTCTCCAAGTCAGCAGATTCCTGGCCAACACGTCAGCCGGCTTCGACAGTCGACCCCGAATCTGAAGCAAAGCCCAATCAGAATCTTCTCGTGGCCACAACTCGAGATTACCCATGGGACCTCATATACAGGTATTCGTCTCTTTCTAGACTACTCAGAATCACTTCTATCTGTTTAAGAGTCCTCGCCCGACTTGGAGAAAGCACGTCTCCTTTGGCTCAAGAGCACTCAGGAGGTATATTTTCCTCAAGAACTCAAGGCTCTTCAATCTAGCACACCTCTATCGTCATCTCATGCGTTCAGTAGACTCACAGCATTTCTCGACCACGATGGTGTTATTCGTGTAGGCGGACGAATCACCAACGCTCATTTAGACCCAGATAGTACTCATCCTGCAATACTCCCTCGTACATCTCAGTTCACCTCACTCGTCATCAAGGCAGCTCACCTCCGCACTCTGCATGGAGGTACCCAGCTTACACTATCCACCATTCGTCAGCAGTATTGGATCATTGGAGGAAGAGCCCCAGTGAAGTCCCACACACTGAAGTGTGTGATATGTGCAAGACAACGTGGTATACGAGCTCAACAACTCATGGGCCAACTCCCAGAGCCACGACTCAAGCCATCTCGACCATTTTTCCATACTGGTATCGACTACGCTGGCCCACTCACAATCAAAACCTGGAAAGGAAGAGGAGCCAAAACACACAAAGGTTGGGTCTGTGTGTTTGTATGCTTCGCCACCTCAGCAGTCCACCTCGAAGCAGTAAGTGACTATTCCACTGAATCTTTCATCGCTGTCTACAGGCGATTCTCATCTCGTCGAGGAATATGTCACACGATCTACTCAGACTGCGGTACCAACTTCATCGGTGCAGATGTGCATCTCAAGAATCTCTTCACTCAGGCCTCATCAGAAAATCGGATCATCGCAGACGTACTCATGAACGAAGGTACAAATTGGTGCGTCAATCCTCCAGCAGCGCCTCATATGGGTGGAAAATGGGAAGCAGCCGTCAAGTCCTTCAAGTACCATCTCGCAAGAACTACAAAAGACCACATCTTCACAATGGAAGAATTAATGACGCTTCTCGCTCAGATTGAAGCGATTCTCAATTCAAGACCACTCGAACCACTCAGCGATGATCCTGAAGACTGCACCGCACTCACTCCTGGCCACTTCTTGATAGGCAGCCCTCTCAATATGATACCAGAACCATCTCTGCAAGGCATCTCCACATCTCGATTGTCAAGATGGCAATTCATTCAAGAACGAACTCAACAATTTTGGTCAAATTGGTCCACTCAGTTTCTACAACGACATCTCTCCATCTCAAAGTGGCATCATCCATCCAACGAAGTCAAAGTTGGATCCTTAGTACTACTCACGGACGAACGACTTCCTCCATGCAAATGGCCATTACGGCGAGTAATGGCTGTACATCCAGGTGCAGACGGATTAGTCAGGGTCGTCACCGTCAAGACGTCCACGTCCATCTTCAAAAGACCTATCTCGAAGCTAGCCATCCTACCAGTCAACTCTGCAAGCGAATCAACTCAAGAACATCTCAACGTCAACTCTGCAAGCGAATCGACACAAGAACATCTCAAAGTCAACTCATCTTAATAGCCAACTCTGTTTGCTATGGCGGGCGGAATGTTGAAAATTGAAGGCCCATAATTCAACTTTCATCTAGTGAAAATAGGACACTCAGTATAGGGAAAATATGGGTACTGAAAAGACATCAGGTACGTCACTCAAGCGCGTTCGATGTCCGTTTACGACCGGTTCTTCAGAGCGCATCTCGCTGATTTCATCCCCACTATAGCTGCGCGAGCGGCATTTTCCGGATTCATTTTCCAATAAATCAATCGAAGATCATCTCTACACTCGATAATACAATGTTATTATTCTGACCATCTCAATTTCATGAAATGTAATTCTAGATTCACTTCGAACATCTCAATTTAGTGCAACTCGTTTAATTCTGATGCAAATTCAGTGTTTATTCTAAGGTAATGTGATTTGAATCTTATTGAATAAATTATATCGTTGTTTTCTCGACCACTCATGCCCATATTCATGTGTTCTCATTTTTAGATATGAAATCTATTTACTGAATTGCAATAATCGGTCATCTCAAATTTTAATATTGCCATCTCGATTCACCTCGTTTATTTGCACACTCCACAATATATATTTTCTAATATTTTTGGCAATTCAGTAGTGTTTTTCGATCTTTGTAGATTTACATATGGAACATCTCTTTGCACCAGAATTGAACTCATTTTAGCCTGCTCTGTACTCTGAATTGATAATTTGATTGTTAATTCGTTACATCTCTAGTTCATTTCATATTTTTCTTTGATTTATATGAATTTTAGCCCACTTTATAATGTTAACCTCAATAAGACCATGTGCTAATACTGTTCTCGAGTTTCAGATACATTTATGCCCTCGTAACTTCAGGGAGGACCCTGGAGTGGGCCAACTGGACCAGGTGGTAGGATTTTCAGACTACTCGTTGGAGGATTTCCAGTTTTCAATTCAGTTGCCACGTCTGGCCAGCTGCCTCGCTCCATGGGTTCGATCCTGACAGGCCATCTCTTCGTTTGGTATAAGATTTCAATTATTACTTGTAATCTCTTATATTCAATCATTCAATCATGTATTCTCATTCACTCGTTCATTTATTTTCACTCACTCGCTCGAGAACATGTATTGCATTTCACTCACCGTTCGACTCAGATCTCTTTTATACAAGTATACTCGGTACATCTCTAAGTTTATCAGTTCAGTTTCCTATTTTTCTGATAGAATAGAACTGCTCGTGCTTATTTTCCTAAGCACTCTGTCACTGTAAATGATAACTTGATTGATAGACATGTACACTTCATTCATACATTATGATCACACTCTGAATTCTTTATTTTATTACAACTCGAGACTTCTCGTTATAGTTTATTATATAAACCTTCTGTTTTTCTGGTTAAATCGAAACACTCACTTTTAATAATTCTATTGAAAAGTTAACCACTGTAAACGTTGTGTTGAACAATAAGCTAAGTCCATTTCATGATTCATCGCTTTTCTTATTTGAACACTCTGAATCATTTCACACTCTTAAATATTTGAATAATGTTTAATTACGAATTATTTTCATTTATAATGTATATTTTTAGAACACTCATTACTCATATTTAATTCATAAAAGTACTTGCACCATCTCATAATGAACTCTCATTTTATAATGATTTTTCAACACTCTCTCATCTCATTTCTTTGTGATTAATATATCTCAGATTTAGATGCTGTTAATATTTATGGTAAAATTTATTATATTATTGACTTCATGCGAGTGTATTATTCACGATGTTTGTATATAATGTATAATAAATATCTTTTACAATCCCATCTCCAACTCAATTATCTGGTAACAGTCCACAACAAGTAATTAGCCAAAATCCTAACACCTCGATTTTGAACAGTAGTCATAACCCAAGGACATTGATAATTGTTCGAAAAAATTCTATGACAGATTTCGAAAGCTTGTTGCTTGGAAACAGACCGACGCCGTAGGCGGAGGTCTGTTGTCTACAAGCAACAAGCTTGAGAAAGTTGTCATAGAATTTTTGAGTATTTATCAATGTCCGAGGGTTATTCGGATCGAAAATTTTTTGCTAATTATAGAAAAAATACAGAGCTAAAACAATTTATTTAAAGGTGCAATTAACAAAGGAACAATTAGAATAGTTAAATGAAGATCCAGACGTGTTAGTTTCTATAACTGATGATGATGTATTTCCACTACGCATGCTGTTAATAATTTGATTATGATGTTCTTCGTCAATATTCAAGTAGGGTTTTATTGAGTTGGCATTGTTGTGACCCGTAATTTTTATAAGCTGTTGTTCTTGTACACCACTTTTGGCCAATCGACTAACCGCGGTCGATCTATTGGAATGATTAGTAATTTTTTTTCCTTTGTATTCAATCCAATCGCTTCGGCAGACGACCTTGTCCAATTTTGAATCGTATTTCTTCCAATGGGCATATTATCATACCAGTGATCATTTTCGGATTTCCATTGATGATTTGGTCTGACGAATAATCTGTTGGTTTTAATATTTGGGCCCCTTTTCGACATCAATTTTTTGAATAATCGGACAGGACAAACGTTGCTGTCATCGTTTTCTATTAAAAACTTGCTTCCAGTACACATTCTTGAACCACCCTGGCAAGTCTTGCTGAATACAGGGTTATATTCCACTCGGTTGGTTACAGAACCATCGTTGTTTGATTCGATACAAAAAAATTCAGTCAAGCATGCAGCAGCTTCCCCACCTCGCCAAGCTAATCCTACCGCGGCTATGTGATAGAATTTCCGTTGCAGCCCTTCAGGAGTATTTTCATTCCATAAATTCACCATTTTTGTTATTTCCACAGAACTTAATGCTGCCGAACTTTGCTTCCTTTTACTTGGGTCTGATTGCAGTTTTCGTCGTATAGAATCACGGGCAGCTCGCGCTTGTTGAAATACAACACTTTTGAATGGGTCAATAATAACTTTCATTTCTTTATAATATTTTTCTTGTAACAGCTTACTTGTTATATTCCACATGGTTTTGACCGTACTTTCTTTGAACTCTTTACCATCTTTTCTCCTCATGTTCACAGCCCAATCCTTTAAAATCAACGCCAATTCTTCCGCCGTCCGATTTCCATCTAATTGATACTTTCTATCGTTGCAAAAGTCTATAAATGCTTTCCATACAAATTTCTTACTGTAAACGGTGTTTTTTGGTATGTTCGATTCTATAGTTTCATTAATATTATCGTCAGTATTGCAACCAAATCGTGACATTTCGAAATATTAAATATTTGAAACTTCAAAATCGAAATGAATCAATATGTGTCCATAGCAACGTGAAAACAGCCCATGGTCTGTTATCGATGTAATGTTGACATGATTGGGTGAAATTGTTCATCTGATATCAAATGAGGAAATTTAATTGGTTGTTGGAACTGTCAAAAAATTTTCATATTTAATAAAAATACCGGTTGCCAAGAAAAATAGAGGAAAAAAAGAAAAAATTTGTCATACTGAAAAAATATAAGAAAGCGACCGTATTCGAGTTTTTTGGTTATTTTTACTAATATTACACCAAGTTGAAATAAAACAGATACTGTAAATAGTCGCCTACCACCGTTCATTCTTCACAAAATCTCAAATATGTAAATATTAGTCTGGATATTGCAAGCAGTTATCTACTGGATCTAGAAAAAATGGCTTCAACAGCAGTTGAGGGAACCAAAGATAACTATGATCTCTGTCCTGTCTGCAGTAAACCCTATAGAGAAGAAAGGATGGTGGAATGTACCCAATGTGAAAAATGGTGTTGTTACGAATGTGTAAACGACACAGATGACATCTCTGGAAATGAAAATTGGAAATGCCCAAAATGTGAAACTGGAAATGAAATCACGATTTCCACTTCACCAAATCGTTCTCAGAAGATGCATACACCAAGAACCAGCACACATAATTCCTCTGGCAAAAGTGTAAAATCATTTTTTCCTTCAAAAATCAAACTTAAACTGCAATTCATACAAGAGGAAAGAGCACTTCTTCGAAAAGAGCGCAAGTTGGCTCAAGAAGCGCGAAGACTTCTTGAAGAAGATTGTAACATATCGGGTCATACAGTGCTTCCGAAATCCCCAGAACCCTTGCCCGTAACCTAGAGACGACATTTGACTAATATTCAACACCACTGTTTCCCAAAGATACCGTTATGAGGGTAACAACGAAGGAAGTTCAATAGTTTGTGAATAAGTGAAGGTGCGCAGAAGTGCAAAACAATAGAAAGTGAGGTTTAGGGTAAACGCTTAAAAGGGCTTGCTTTTCAAAAATGGGCTTCTTTGACTTTTGTGTGCCGAAGTATATTCTTCATTCATTCCCACGATAATAACTATACCCTTTAGTTCATCTTACTAAAATATACTGTAAGTAAGCCATCTTGAATTTCTGTATGCGTGTACTTGTTCACTGTATGTTTCTTCCTCTGATATAACTAGCGTACCATTCCATCTAACAGTTTAACCAATTATTTACATATCATTGCCATTTCTAAGTAATACATTCGTTTTTCAGCATATCGCCACCATTCTAAAATACCTATTCCTTTTTTTTACTTCGACTGCGCCCCTTTTCACTGCTAGATTCCATTCGTTTCAGTTTCATCCTGGTTCACAAAAATGTTCCTTTAAAATGGAGTTCCTCTTCTAGGAATCCGCCATTTTAGTATATTTTAAAGACGCTTCTTTGTTATCTGGTATGTACACTGTCCCCATTTAAATAACTCTGTTTCAATTCACAGGATTTAATCTCATGCAAGCTTGTTCTATCTTATTATTGCATTTCTATTGAATATTGTGGAACTCTGTCCTACCACCAGCCCATTTGGAATATTCTTATACTGTTCGTAAGGCCTACCGCACATTTAACTATTCACTCGACACTATGGTATAGGCATTTGGAGCTGTTGCTTTTAGGATAATATTTTACGTACAAATATCAATGGTTTGGAGGCCTAGGATAATTTGTTTATATCGTATGTGCCAAGGAAAACATCCCCCACAACAGTGGCTCGAGACTTCCTCTGAGAGTTCTCTAGACGAACGTCCTCAGTAAACCAAGCCTCGTCTTCGGGCCTCGGCGTACCGGATAAGCAAGGAGTGCTTTGAAGGTGCCATAGTTCATCAGTTAACAGGAAATATAAGGAGTTTATCGTCACTTCCAAACCAACGCGACTGCTAGGATCTCACACATAGCACTTGGAAGATTCTCAAATTAGGGACTACAAGGATACTGCATAGGAATTTCATTAATGATCGAGTGACACATCCTATATGCCTATAACCTATGGATAACTTTGGATGTATTGGATTCTGCTTTTTATCACGATTGTGCCAGTAATAACCTTACCGGGGTATAGGGAGCTCCATATTGTACATACTATCACCAGTGCTCGTGTTATTAATAATTGTTCTATGGATTGTAAACATATCATCTGTAATGCTAGAAGGGTTTTTTGCTTTGAGTTTCAATTGATTCACGTTCGTTTTTCCCTTCATATGGCTATGATTCCTCGAACTATGGCGCTGGACGAATAAAGGCTCTTGTTCCATCCTTATGTCCAATCTAGTGTATTATTTATCTATTTTACCTCATTATTTCTCATCCTATATTTCAAAAATCTGAGTTATTACGAAACTGAATTACTACGACATAACACAGAGTTCTACCAATCTATAGACGATCACATCACAAGCCAAAAGTATAAGTATAAAATCCCCTTTAACGTAAGTCTACCTTTAGCCCAGCTCAACAGTGCAGGGTAGGTTTTTGCCGTTTTCTCTTTTTCAAATAATATTTCCTAGGATTCACAAACCTGGAATGTTACAGTGTTGCCGTGACCTAAGATAACTCAATCGATTGTGAAATGTGGAAATATGAGGTTGAAATTTATTGTTATTAATATTCTAATTTCTGTTGTGTTTTCAGTTTATCTGCTGTTTAATTTCTTTTAGAAATAGGTACCTATCGACCAACGCCCACAGATACTTTGAAACCGTCTCTGTAGAATTCCAGAAGATATGTGACAATCAATGGTATCTGTAAGTCCAGGCGCGCACCGAGGTGGTGTGGTGGTGCGGTGGTAGCGAGGTGGCGAGCTGAATCGCTAAAGCTCATGTAAACATATCTAGCTACGCGTATTGAAGTGGTGTTGAGGTGGAGTGGCGGTGGCGTGGTGGATGCAATACGAAGTGGTGCCACTAGTCTCGTGCATGTTTAATTCTTGAGTGGCAAGCGAGACGTTACCACATCCATTCGGCTTCAAATAATACTATTATTTCACGAAATGTTATGAGTAGTGTTTCCTCCGGAGACACACTCTTCTGAAGTTTGTATCCTTCTTCTGGAGCACAGGTCCCACTTTTTTAACCAACTCACGGAATGTCCCTTTCTTCATTCTATAAAATATTTTGAATTTTTCATTATCCAAGTTGAGATCTCTTTTGAAGGCATTGAATATTCCATATCTTTTGTTGTGTCGCTACAGGGGATGGACCCAATATTTAACTGGTCTCTTTTTTTCCGAACTTCAGCATTCATATTAAGAAGTTGCACATAGGAAAGCACATCTTCATCAAACGAATACATTTCGACAACTGATGAAGTGGTGCCATTTGCCACTTCAGTGCGCATTAAACCACATCCACACCATTTCGCCACCTAGTTATCCTTCACCATTCAGCTCTCCACTTCGCTACCACCCCACCACCACACCAACTCCATACCATCTCAGTGCGCGCCTTGCCTAATGTCTCCAATCTATATTCTTTTTCTACACGATCTCTCCTTGCATACTTTTCTTCGAAATAACAGGTGGAATTGACACAATAAGGTACAAGTGTATATTCAATTTTAAATAACAAGTGAAAACGTTTTGAATTGAATGTGGTTTCTCTTAGCAGTGCAGTTTTAGATTATGTATTCGGTGTTGGGAATGGTTCCGAGATAAGAAGTTGATTTGCAAATGGAGGACGTCTGACATTTGAGAGTCAGTTCTTTTATCTCGGTTCCATTATCGTAATGAAGCATTTTAGAGGTAGCTTTATGTAGATACAATAGGGGATCCTCCGAAGCTTTTACAATTAGTGAGAACCATTGAGAATCCATATTCAATCAGGCATCCATTTTGTAGTAAACTTGTACCACTGATTTGTGTCATTCTACTTGGGATTTCTCAACTGAGTTGTTCAAGTAACAAATGGACTTCCCCCAGAGCATTCCAGAGTCTGCTTACCTTTTCTGGATATAATCACAAAATAAGTATATAGGGGCGTTATTTCTTTAATCTGATTACTATGGAACTTTGTGACCCTAGGGGCTTTGTTTGTTTCGTCTTCTGAAATAATACCGGAATATAGGATTGGATCTTCAGCGGTAGCCCTGGGAAACAGAAGTGATCGGATTAAACAACAAGTATGGCTCACATTCATTATTCCTCCATCAACAACGCAATATGAACACGCTTTCCTGGTGGTACCCAAAGTTGTACGACCTGTCATTTTGAGAAGTGACTGGCTAGCCGCTGTACAGGGAACCTTGGACTTCCGAGACCACAGACTACGAATATCAAACGGTCAAGGGGCGTCAGTTATCCCATTCCGGAAAAAGGTCACTGAGCAAACGACTGCTGGAGGAGAACCCGAAGAACCAGTAGGGGAATCCAGGGCAAAACGGGGTACTGGGGCATAACAGGGTACCGTCATTTTACGTGAATTTTATTCGAATAAACCCGCCAAATCTCAAACGCATTATCCTTACTACCAATACCCTTCTCCGCAATAGACGCACCACGAATCGGACGTACTTTCGTTTGACTTTGTCCGCCATAAAGTTATGAACACCTTGTAACGGAGCAAGTTTCCCGGTTGAGTGAGGGAATATCTCGCGGCGCGGTGATTGACGCGCGATAGGTCCGAGTCGCGAGTCTACCACGTTGGGCGTGGTCAACGTCGCGACCCGGAAGCGTATAAGATCGGGCGCGCGGTCGAGGAGGTCAATCGAATTAACATAATTACCGTGCTTGCCAGTGAAACTCCAGGTCGCCGAGTACAGCCGAAATCCAGGTCCCAGGTTCCAGGTTCCGATAGTGAATACGAAGCGCGAGTGGTAATCCAGGTCCAGGTCCAGGTCAAAGAAAAATCAAAGGAAACCAGTGAGTGTACATAAAGGTTACGCGTGGGCAAGTTGTTAGGTATGAATATTTACTTTCAATATTATTATTTTGTCGGTACGTTGCTGAATTTTTCTATTCCATTCTTCACCTTCTTGGGCCGTAGAATTATGTATTAGCTTCAAACGGCCTGCATGATTCTGCGAGTTTCCCAATATACGGGGGTGTACATGTTAGCTTTAAACGGCATATTTACATCTTCGTTCCTTTCCGAATATCCATGGCGCCACGTAGTAGCTTTAAAAGGCCTATTTGACTCCGTGGATTTCCTAGTCTACAGGGTGGTGCATGTTAGTTTTAAATGACGCATCCACGGCCCTGTATTGTCCCTAGTCTTCCGTATCCCCATGAATCCGTGTAGTAACTTAAATGGTCTGCATGGATTTATGGGGTTTCCTAAAGGTGCGGGGATGTGCATGTAAGCTTCAAATGGCGCATTCGACAGTCCCGCATCGCCCTCAAGGTACCGCTCGAATTCTGGGAGTCCGTGTAGTAGCTTGAAACGGCCTATAGTTCTCTTAGCATTCTGAGTGTGAAGGATTGTGCGATGTTAGCTTAAAACAGCGCATCTCACAATCCTGCTCGGGTACATTCCTTTTTTAAGTTGGTTACCACCGGGGATTTCGAGGATATAAACAGTCCTCTAAATGCTCAAGGGTCGGAGAGTCCGAGCGCGCCTTCCGGGGCGTGTTCGTCCTCCTCAGCCCGGTGACTAGTCGTTTCCCACCAACCGTAGCGTACCGACATCCAATTTTGTTCAACGCTACCCACGTTATTGCCTGCCGTAGTTCTGTTTGCTTGTAATATTGTCCGCTTGCACTCTTGCTTCATTTTCGCTTACGCCCGCTTGTTAATGCACGTTACTTTTGCCGCTTTCTCATCGACATCAAGGTAGTTACAACACTTCGCCAATGGTAATGTGTGTGCCTCAGTTCAAATCGTATATCACCGACATCAAGGTAGTTACAACACTTCGCCAGTAGTAATGTGTGTGCCTCAGTTCACATCGTATATCACCGACATCAAGGTAGATACAACACTTCGTCATTGGTAGTATGTATGCATGGCTTCATATCGTACAACACTTCACCCTGGGTAGTATGCCCGACATCAAGGTAGTTGCAACACTTCATCATTGGTAATATGTATGCATCGCTTCATATCGTACAACACTTCATCCTGGGTAGTATACCCGACATCAAGGTAGTTGCAACACTTCATCATTGGTAGTATGTATGCATCGCTTCGTATCGTATAACACTTCATCCTGGGTAGTATGCCCGTATCATTGCACGTCATTTGACATCATGGTGGATCATTTCCCATCAGGTACATCGAGGCACACATAAATATCATTTTCACACCGGGTTCATCGTGGCACACAGATATATCATTTCATATCTTGAGCACCGCTATGTACATCACATTACTGTTGGCACCTTTACCTGTATCATTTTCTTATCGAATCGACATCATAATGTATATCATACCATTTCATAGAAGATATCGTAATGTACATTAGTGAACAGTAAATAGAAGTTTCCTGGTTATTGTTTGTTTTATTTTCCTGAGCGGCACGTTCAAAACCATTTTCAGAGACAGGGAATAATTCAGAATTTTATTATATTATTATATCCTGGACACCTGTGGGGGTACCGCCCACAGGTTCCGAGTGTCCTCAACACTCAAAACTAGAGGTGGCGCCCGAGGTTTCTGTTTCCAGAAGGTAAGACGGCAACGGATAGAAACGGAAGGCCGTCACAACCTTGTGTTGTAAAAGTGGATAATTTATTTTCTTAAGTTACGTACATTTTTTCGAAAAGTTTTTGTGGTTTTGTTCATGTTATATCGTTATTGCCTCTATATAGATACTTTATCAAAAGCATGGCTCCAAGATCACTACTAATTTTGTTTCTTGTTTTATTTGAGCAGGTATTTTGGGGCAGAATGGGGTTTTGATGATGGGGTGAAACGGAACCTCGTTTTACCCAGTCCTTGGGGATCCCATTTTGCCCCAAGCAATGTATTGAGAAATTAATATGTTTTTTATTGGTTTCAGATGGTACGAAAATACGCAAGAGAGACAACTCGTCGAAATTGCTCTAAAGAGTCGATGAAAGAAGCAGTGCAGGTGATTATTGGGGGTACCATGGGTTATGAAAAAGCAGCACAGCAATTTAAGGTGCCTCAAACTACATTAGAACGTTATGTTGCAAAAGCAAAAAGAAATGTGGGTTCAAATTTTGAAATAGCGCAATTAGGAGGCGCCAGAAATGTGTTTACCGAAGCTCAAGAGTTAGAGATTGTGAAATATTTGAAAGAGATGGAATCAAGATTATTCGGTTTAACAATGAGGGAGTTGAGAAAATTTGTTTATCAATTGGCGGTCGCGAACGGTGTTGCAAACAGGTTTAGTGAAGACACTCAGATGGCCGGTCCTGACTGGATAGAACATTTTCTTCGAAAACACCCTACCATAACCCAAAGGAAACCAGAAGCTACATGAGGAGCTAGAGCAATGGGCTTCAATAAGGTTGCTGAAAATCAGTTCTTTGGTTTGCTTACAGGTATTATCGATAAATATCAATTAACTGCAGAGAAGATTTTTAATTGTGATGAGACTGGTATCACTGTAAATCCAAAGGGACATTCCAGGATTTTAGCACTCAAAGGAAAACGCTAAGTTGGAGTTCTCACATCTGCAGAGAGGGGGGAAACCGTTACTGTTGAAATTTGTTGTTCAGATTCAGGAAGTTATTTTCCTCCTTGCCTAATTTGCCTTTTTGTGGGGCTTCCGAGGATAACGCTGTACTTTTAATTTTTGATGGCCATGCTAGTCACACAAAAAATCTTGACCTTATTAATTATGCCCGAGAAAATGGGGTGATTCTGCTATGTTTACCACCGCATTGTTCGCACAAGTTGCAACCTTTGGATTTCGGCTTTATGAAATCTCTCAGCAACTACTACGAAAATGAAGTAAGAGTATGGCTTCGAAGTTATCCCGGAAAAGTCGTAACACTTTGGCAACTTTCGACTCTTTTTGGTACTGCCTATGTTGTAATGAAGCGCCCTTGATTTTGAGAATCTCGGTAAGATCACCTTGAAAAAGTCGAATAAGACCAGACTCAAACGAGGATAAACCTGAACAAGATAGCGTCGCACGAACGGCGGGCATTAGGAAGGCAGAACCCGACGAGGCCCTTCCGAACCTGAACATTGCTGATTTGGGACAAGCAAAACGACCCAGTTCAACGTGCAGTCAACCGTCCATTCCTGTTTATAAATGGAACGTGCATTTTGACGGCTCTACTAGCGTGAACACTTTCCTGGAAGAGATCGAGCAGCTATCTGAAACTCGCAAAGTTACACGACAACAGCTTTTCGAGTCCATTTTGAGCTTTTGAGGAAGGATGCACGAGATTGGTACATTCCCAGACGAGGTTCCTTCGGAAGTTGGGAAGATTTCAAGGAACAGCTCCATCACTCGATTACGAAGAAAACCTCTTGGATGAGATCAGAAAACGCACGCAAGGAAATGGAGAGAAACTGCTACTGTTCGTGACCAGGATGCAGAATCTGTTTTTGAAGTTGACGACCAAACGACCATCCGAGGAAGAGCAGGTGAACATTGTCAAAAAGCGCTTGATACCGTCGCTCCAGGAAGCGCTGGCCTTCCAGGAAACGAACAACTACGAACAGTTGCTGAAGAAGGGAAAAGTTTTCGAGTTGGTGAAATGGCATGCCGACAATTATGTCTCACCACCGGATCGGAAGGGTTTGATAGATGAGCCTCATCTAATCTACAGAAACCTCCGTTCGAAAGTAGCAGAGAGCCTGGCCGTGAATTCGTCGCAGCAAGAAACAAGGGAACATACATCCCCTCTACCATCCACACCGGGGTCCAAGGTCGCTGTCAAACCGGAGGAATCAAGGGAGAAGCCGAAACCTCCACCGGCTGAACCGTCAGACCCGCCGTCACAGGAAATACAAAGGAGGGTTCGTTTCACCAAGATTGTTTTGCTCACGATGTGGAAGACCCGGAATCCTATCACGGGATTGTCCATGTTCGGGAAACGGGAGCGGAACTGCCATGACGAGGGGAGGAGGCAGTTCCCGTCCGCAGTATCCCCAATAAAACCGCAGTCTCCTTCCAGAGGAGAAAACCGTCCAATTATCACTGTCCACGTAGGAGGAAACTCCTTTAACGCCTTGTTAGATACGGGAGAATCTAGATCTTTCGTGAGCCAGAGAACGGCGGAAACATGCCGGAAGTTTGGCCTGTCAAAGTCACAGGCATGTTGGCCACCGTAACCGATGGAAATTCCGTAGCCGTTGAAGCGATGTTCAAGCCGTTGTGTAAAATTGGTGACGAAGAAATCGAGCCCCGACTGTATTTAGTACCTCATTTATAGGTGGATTTTATTTTTGGTATGGATATTCTGACCTCGCACGATTTCCACATCGACTTCCATACATCCCGATGTTTTCCCAAAGGGAAACTGTTGATGAAATCGGAACCTGCAACACATGAACCAAAGGACTCGATGATAGGTTCGTTGAGTTCCGAGGAGAAAACGACGCTACGAGAGTTCTTAGAGGTAGAGATGGGAAGTTTTCAGGAAGTATGTACAAGGCCAGACTACTTTGACCAACCACGAGATTAAGATCTAACCTGGTACCGAGCCGATTAAGCAAAGATACCGTCCGTATAATCATGCAGGAGATCATTAATCGAGAAGTGGATAGAATGTTGGAAGAAGGAGGCCAATGGAAAACCTCGTTTTTACATCGACTTCCGTGCGGTAAATGAAGTGTCTGTTAAGGATGCTTACCCGTTGCCCTACATCGCTGGGATTTTGGACAAACTCAGGCGAGCCAAATATATATCGACCCTGGACTTGAAACAGGGTTATTGGCAGGTCCCGCTGTCCGAGGAAAGCAAACCCATTACCGCCTTCACAGTCCCGGGAAGAGGTTTGTTCCAGTTCAGGGTCATGCCCTTTGGCCTACACTCCGCAGGGGCTACGTTCCAGCGGTTGTTGGACCGAGACATCGGCCCGGAGATGGATCCGGATGCTTTTGCGTATCTAGATGACATAGTGGTACTGGGTGAGACGTTTGAGAGCCACTTAACCAACCTGAGAACCGTATTCCGCCGTCTCCGTGAAGCGAATCTGAAGATAAACCCGGAAAAATGCGAATTCGAAAGAAGCTCGCTAAAATACCTTGGACATGTGGTAACTGAAGATGGAATTGCGACAGGTCCGGATAAGATCGCCGCCATTAATTCCATGTCACCGCCAAGGACAATCCGAGAACTCCGGCGATTCTTGGGAGTGGCGAGTTGGTACCGTAGGTTCGTAGAGGATTTTACGAAGACAGTCACTCCGCTGACGCTGTTGTTGAAGAAGACGCAAAAGTGGAAATGGGGAAATGAACAACAGCAGGCGTTCGAGGCCTTGAAAGCCAAGCTCACCGAATCTCCGGTCTTGGCGTGTCTGGACTTTTCGCAACCGTTCACGTTGCAGACTGACGCTTCAGACACAGGACTTGGGGCCGCTCTAACACAAGTTTTGGAGGTCATGAGCGAGTGATCGCTTATGCGAGCCGTACGTTGAACGACGCCGAGAAGTGTTTGGCCATAGTTTGGGCAATCGATAAGATGAGGCCGTATTTGGAGGGATACCGTTTCACCGTAGTCACAGAACATGGGAGTCTCTGTTGGTTACAGTCGATAAAATCTCCCACAGAAAAGATAGCGCGATGGAGCGTGTTCCTACAACAGTATGATTTCGAAATAAAATACCGGAGAGGGACACTGAACCGAGTGGCAGACGCCTTATCACGGGATCCGTTGGCGTATCATGAACATTCCTGCCTAGCTGAAAATGTGGTGCTGTGTCTATGGTACGTCAAGAAATTCCAAGAAGTGTCCAAAGACCCAGCCGGACACCCTGACTATCAAATACAGAATGGGAATTTGTACCGACACTTTTGGAGCTCCAACGACTTCACCGAACCGGAGATGGGCACACCGTGGAAGTTATGCGTCCCCACTGAGGACCGTCTCACGGTATTGTGGGAGAACCATGACAATCCCGTGGCTGGTCACCTGGGTATTGCGAAAACTATAACCAGGGTGGCCCAGAATTACTATTGGCCCGGAATGTTCCGCGAGGTAGCCTTGTATGTTCGACGATGCAAACGTTGTCAGCATTCATGAGTAACATGGCGCCGAATACAGATCACGTTTCTGGCGATCTCAAACTAAAGTGTTTGTTTTGCGGTAAAAATGCCCTGACAAATACTGTTAAATGTATAAAGTGTGACCAAATGTATCACAAATATTGTTGCACTAAAAATAACGTTTCATTTGAGCATAATGGGGAAGAATTTGTGTGTTGTGCGAGCAATGACGACGAGTTCCATGATGCTTCGAATGGCAATACTGTTGACGACACCTTCATGATAGCCCATTTGAAAATGAAGGTAAAATTACTTCAGCAGCTTATTTGTGAAAAGGAGAATATTATCGCTGAGAAATGTACAATTGTTTCAAGTAAAGATGAAATCATAGAATTGTTACGCATTCAACTTGAGTCTTATGGTAAAAAAACGTATGTTCCTGAAAATGAACGAGATATGGAATTACTGATTGATAAGCCCGGAAAACAACAACATGTAGGTGATAAGGATTCTCAACTGAATAAAACATATGCAGACATGGCTAAGGGAGATGACGTCAAAACAAAATCCGCAAGTGGTAAAAGGAGTGCGAGAAGAGAGAGAGAACATATTCATGCGAACCAGAAACTGAAATCGCTAAATTCAGGAAATTCCGTGAACACAGAACCACAGAGTAATTTAATTTTAAATAAACAAATCAACTCTGTCAACAATGAGGTTAATTCCGGAAAGTTGACATCAAGAAATTTGCGGAAACAACGTCTTTCTTGGTCGATAATGGGTGCATCGAAGGAACTTCCTATTGGCGGTGTATCTAAAAAGCGAAATTTGTTCGTTTCCAGGATAAATCCTGAAACATCAATTGAAAATTTCACATCCGTGATCAGGATGAATTTCCCTGAAGCTGTTTGTGAGAAACTAACTTCTAAATACCCTGATATTTACAGCTCGTTTAGGGTATCCATTGATGAGTCAAGTATGGAAAGAGCACAGAGCGCAGAAAATTGGCCTATTGGTTCTTATATTTCCAAGTTTTTTCGGAGGAAGCCAAGCACACGAAACAGTGACACCCAAGGTTAGTGGGAGTGTTCTGAATAGATTCAGTGTTTTCCATCTAAATACTCAAGGTGTTTCTGGAAAAGAAGGAGCATTGGAAATTCTTCTTGACAAATGGAGAGACCTCCAAATTGTTAGTTTGTCTGAGCACTGGATGTCTGAAGAAGAGGTAGCATCATTCTCTCTTGAAGGTTGGAATGTGGGTCACCACTTCAGTAGGAAGAAAGCAATTAGAGGAGGTGTAATGACACTTTGTCGCCCATCTGTAAGTTTTGTTTGCTGTGATATTCTGAATGAGCTTTCCATTGAAATTGATTGCGAAGTTTCATCGATTAGACTGATAGATTTTAACTTGACTGTGATCTCAGTATATAGATCACCCAATGGTGACTTCCATAAATTTTTGAATGTTTTTGAGAAAATTTTTGTGAATGTTAAAAACTTGACTGAACCTATTGTTATATTAGGCGATTTCAATTTATGTTTTAATGACCCTGATCTAAGATGTAAACAATTCTGTGATTTATTAGCCTCAAATGGCTTTGTTTGTTGTGTTTCATTGCCCACAAGAGGTAACAATTGTATTGATAATATTCTTGTGAACTTTCCTGTCGGTGATTCCAGTTCACAGGTTGTAGATTTTGCATATTCTGACCACAGAGCTCAGGTTGTTAGTATGGATATTGTGACTGATGTAAAATCCGGTGGCTATGTACAGAGATACATTCGCCCTTTGACTCAAAGAGGTTTATGCTCTTTTCATGATATTTTGTGTAATGTTTCATGGGACTTTGTGAATGATGATAATTTGAGTGTTGATGAGGGTTTCAGCATTTTCAATGATATAATAACTGACTCATTTTTAATATCTTTTCCCTTAAAGAAAATCAAGGCCAAGAAAAGTGACGGGGGTGTGAAGTGGTTCTCTTCGGAACTACACGAAATGCGTGATCGTTTGAACTTGTTGAATGATATGTATGCACACTACCAAACTGATGATCTCCTCGTTGCTCGTAATAATTTGAAAAAAATTTATAGGAGTAGGATTAAGCAGGCTAAAATAGGAGCTAATGATGAAATTATTAAGAACTCTAACAACCGCTCTCGTACAATGTGGAACATGATTAATAATATCAGAAACACTCCAGGGAGGGATCGGTGCCCTTCAATCTCTCCTCAGGAATTCAATAATTATTTTGCAACAATTGCAGATAAAACTATTGAGGGAATAACAAATAAAGTTCATGATCCTATAAGCTTAGTCTCAGTGAAGGATAAGAAATCCTTTTCTTTTTCGGAAATTTCATTTAACGATGTAAGAGATGCTATAAATGCTCTGAAGAATGGTAAGAGTACGGATTTCTATGGATTGTCCTCAGTGTTGATAAAGAAAAACATAAATAATCTTGTGATGCCACTAACGAAACTATTCAATTTATGTATCGTCCACAGTACATATCCCAGTTGCCTCAAGATTTCTAAAGTTATCCCTCTGTTTAAAAAAGGCAATGTTGATCAATTAAAGAACTATAGGCCAATATCTCTAGTGCCAATTCTATCTAAGGTCTTTGAAAAATTACTTTATTCTCAATTGGTGCACTATTTTGAATCCAACAATTTGTTTAGTGGGGCACAGTTTGGATTTAGAAAAGGAAGAGGTACATCCGATGCCATTTTGGCATTTATTGATCGTACTCTGAGTTGTTTCGAGGGGGGTGAGTGGTCGTGTTCGTTGTTCCTGGACTTGGCGAAGGCCTTCGACTGCGTTTCTGGCTCTATTCTGCTTGGGAAGCTTAGGGCGTATGGATGCTCCGAGAGCGGTTGTGCCCTTATATCTTCTTACTTATGAGATCGAACTCAATCCGTATTTTTCAATAACGAGTGGTGTGATGAACGGAAAATTTCGTTAGGAATTCCGCAGGGGTCAGTTTTGGGACCTGTACTGTTTCTCATTTTCATAAACGACCTCCCAAACTTCCTAAATATGTTTCACACCATACTTTTTGCGGATGACACAACTGTTTCTACGAGTTCATCTAGTTTGTGTGCGGTTCTGGAGGGGAGTACCACTGCACGGGTTAGGGCCTTCGAGTGGTTTGCGTCGAACGAGCTGGTTGCAAACAGGGAAAAGACTGTTGAGCTGATTTTCTCTCTGAAGAAGACTGATGAAGATCTATCAGGGTCCACAAGATTTTTAGGTGTGATTGTTGATACATGCCTCCGGTGGGACGTTCACACTGATCAGTTGGCTGGAAGGTTATCAGGTAATATATTTTTGCTCAAGTCAATGTCGAATAAATTGTCAGGTGGAGTGTTGAGGATGGCCTATTTTTCTTTGGTTGAATCGTTGCTACGATATGGAATTTTAGCGTGGGGAAACTGCTCCTCTCGAAACCGCATTTTTGCTCTTCAAAGAAGGGCTGTTAGAATCGTTGCTGGTTTGAAATATAGGGAAGATTGTAAATCCACATTTATTGTGCACAAGATCTTGACCTTTCCTTGTATCTATATTTTGGAGTCGTTAAGACACGCTCATAAAAACAAAGATAACTATATTGGAATAGGAAGCACCCATGAATACAATACTAGAGGTAGAAATCTTTTGGAACAAGATTTTTGTAGACTGACTCTATCCCAAAAGGGGCCGCTTTATATGTCTATCAAATTATTTAATAAAATTCCATCTGATCTCAAAGTTATGTCCTCAAATAATTTCAAACATGCTGTAAAAAATATTTTAATTAGAGGTGCATTTTACGACATTGATGACTTTTTAAACTGTGATCTGAAACAATACCTGTAGGACCTTTTTATTTGTGCTCGGTTTATTTTCTTTGTTTTAACTGTTTTGTATAAAATAATTTATTGTATAGAGTTTATATATCACTATATTTTATATTGACGAATGCAAACAATGTATTTAATTGTAAAGCATGAATAAAGATTATTATTATTATTATTATTATTACAAAGTCTCTCAGCAGAAACCCGCCGGCAAAATGCAACCCTACGTAAGTACCGACTTGATTGGTCCGTTACCCTGTTCGAGGACAGGAAATACCTTTCTTGTCATATTCCAGGATCGTTTTTCCAAATGGGTAGAATGTAGACCATTCAGAGCGGCCACCGGTAAGATGGTGTTCCAGGCCTTCTACGAACAAGTAGTGTTGAAATTCGGATGCCCTAAAACCGTGATGAGCTACAACGGCTCACAGTACGATGAAAAGTTGTTCAAAGGGAACATCCTGGGTCTAGGTATCAGGCATAGGTTCTCACCGGTTTACTAACCCCAGTGTAACCCCGTCGAGAGGGCAAACCGAACTATCAAAACTATGATAGCGCAGTTTTGCGAAGGGGGTCACCGTAGTTGGGATGAGCACATGGGGGAGTTGACGTTCGCAATAAACTCAGCAAGGCATGAGTCCACCGGATTTACACCGTCGTTCCTGAACTTTGGGAAGGAGATAAGATCCCCAAAAAAGAACCGTCAAGATGTGCAAGGAGCAGACGAAGGCGAAGAACCCCGTACACAAGACGCAGCCCAATACGCTGACCGTTTGAGACACCTGAAGGAAACTCATGAATTCGTGCGAATCCAACTGGAGAGAGCATTCTGTCAACAGAGCCACTACAACCTTCGTCGAAGGGGGTGGACCTGTAGGGTAGGTGATAAAGTCTTACGTAGAGAACACCCTTTATCGTCGGCCGCGAACAGCTTCGCCTCGAAGTTGGCCGCCAAATTTACCGGACCTTACACGGTTGTCAAAGTTGTCTCCCCCGTAATGTACGATCTTGAAGATGCGTCCAGGAAATACCTGCGGCACATTCATGTTAAAGACTTGAAACCGTTTCGGGAGGGTGAGCAGCGCGTAGAATCTTGAGTAAGACGCGAAACCCCGCGACTTGCCGTAACTAGAGCAAAATAAGATATGTTGAACGAATACCCTTCACCTCTAGAGTCTCTTTCAGGAAATGGCCAACTCCATCGTCGTCATCTCGTCGACTCCCCCGAGCGGCGCATCGCCCCGGGGTGAAGAAACGGAGAAAGACATGGGGCCGTATGAAGTAGTCAGGTTCATCGGGCGGGGGGCTTCGGCCGGGTGTTCGAGATGAAGAGGAAGGATGGCGGCGAGAACTTCGCGATGAAGATCGCGCCAGTTTCTGCCATCGCCATCATCGAAGAGCTGGATAACCCAAACATCCTGCGCCTGATTACGAGTCCCGTCAGTGGTGACCAGCTCGCCCTCGGGGTGGAGCTGATGAACAGCGACCTGCAAGAACTGGTCGAAAGGCAGGGCCCACTTTCCGAGGACAGGTGTCATGCCCGCTACATCCTCCATCGGGACGTCAGGCCGGAGAACTTGTCATTGAAAGGTCCGAGGGTGTGCTTGGCGGATTTCGGGTTGGCGGTTCGGCTGTCGCCTGATCGGCCGACCACCACACATCGAGCGGGGACGGTCCCGTACATGTCCCCTGAGATGGTGAAGGCTTCACCATTTGGCCTTCCCGCCGATATATGGGCTATGGGTCTGGTGGCCAACTACTTGGCTACCGGTTCTACCCCATTCTTGTGTGGGAGGGCAGAATCGGCGATTTCCCAACTTCGCGGGCAGTACGAGGGGCCCGAACTGGAGGGATTGCCAGGGTGGTTGGCGGATGGCATTATCATTGCTTTGTGCCCTCGCTTTCAACAACGATCCGCTGAGGGGCGTTACAAGGTTGTTGAGCAGCAACAACTCTGTTTTAATTGCATGGGCCGTCATAACCTAAGGTCGTGCAGAACTGAACGGACATGTCGTTATTGTTCATCTCGGCACCACTCAATGCTTCACGAATTTATCGCCTCACCAGGCCACTCCAGATCACTCACCTCGAAACAATCCTCTCATTCATCTCCTAAAAGCACATCTCAAACTGTGTCAAAGTCCACCTCCCAATCTTCATCAAAAAATCTGACGAAGTCCACTTCTAAACCTGTCTGAGACTCTCGGGCAGTCGTCGCTAAAAACTCAATTCCAGATCATCTCAATGATTATCAGCACACTCTATTGGCCGTAGCCAAGATCATCACACCACTCATCTCGCACCCAGTAAGACTACTCATCGACTCTGGACCAGAACTCAGCTTCATCACAGAAGACCTCGCAAGACAACTCAACCTTCCACGAAGCCAATCCGGTGTGGACGTCCTTGGAATTGGTGGAAGCATCTCAAGAACGAAAGGAACAGTGATCGTTACACTGAAGTCTCTTCGCTACAACAGGACAATAAGTATAACTCCCAAAACATCTTGTCCACTCCATCCAATATTCTACCATCTTTCACCTGTTGTGATGGTCAATATTGGCCACATCTCGAAAAACTCAAACTCGCTGATCCAGATTTCCTCACACCTCGACCAATCGACATGATATTAGGTGCTGATGTAGGCGGCTCTGTCATCCTTCATCAACAACGAAGAGGATCTCAAGATACAACTCCAACGGCACTACTGTCAATATTTGGATGGCTGATCCTTGGTCCTGTAAGTCCACTTCAAGAAGTCTCCTCAACTCAGCGTCCAGTAGGCCATGCAATTCAAGACTCTGACCTTCATCGCCTTCTCGCAAAGTTCTGGGAACAAGAAGAAGTCCAGCCCAGTTCGTCCACGTCACTCACCCCTGATGAACAAGACTGTGAAGATCACTTCAAGTCCACTCACACTCGGCTTTCTTCCGGAAAGTACATGGTAAGACTCCCTTTAAAGTCTGATTCCAGCCTGTTGGGATCCTCCACACAGCGTGCTTTTCGTTGCCTCCAAAGTCTAGTTCGAAAATTCGACAAAGACCAGGAGTACGGCCATCTCTACACTCAATTCCTGAGTGAATACGAACACCTCAACCATATGAAGAAAGCCTCATCTCAAAATGTACACTCAAGGTATTTCCTGCCACATCATGGGGTCCTAAAACCAGACAGCTCAACTACTAAATTGAGAGTAGTTTTCAACGGTTCCAGTCCAACTTCATCAGACCACTCACTGAACGACATCATGCACACTGGTGCCAAATTACAGTTGGACGTCACTGACGTCTTACATTGGGTACGTCGATTTAAATTTGTGTTTTCCACAGACATCACGAAGATGTATAGGCAAATCCAGGTCCATCCTGATGATTGGGATCTCCAAACTATCCTCTGGTTGGATTCTGAAGACAAGATCTCGACGTACCACCTCACAACTGTCACCTACGGAACCAAGTCAGCTCCATTTCTAGCAATTCGTGTTCCACTCCAACTCATTGAAAATGAAGGCCACAAGTATCCACTCGCCATTCGACCACTCACCAAAGGCTGTTATGTTGACGACATATATGGCGGAGCTGACACTCAATAAGAACTCACAGAAATCGCACAGGACTTGAAACATATCTGCATGGCGGGCGGCCTCCCATTAGCAAAATGGCAATCCAACACTCCAGGTGCACTCAAGATGGTTACTGAGGAAGAAATGATACCATCTCCACTCAACTTCGACGACTGTCCTACTTCAACCAAAATCTTGGGCCTACTCTGGCACCCACAAGATGACCACTTCTCCTTCAAGATCAACTCTGAATCTACTGGGTCGGTAATATCAAAACGTACAATTCTCTCTAATATTGCACAATTCTTCGATCCACTTGGTTTTGTTTCCCCTGTCACTATCAGGGCCAAAATGTCGTTGCAGGAACTTTGGCTCCAGAAACTGTCATGGGACGAACCGCTGCCATTTCATCTCTCACAGAAATGGTGTGACATCAGAGAAGATCTCAAAGCATTGGCCAATGATAGAGTACCACGCTGGGTTGGAACTCTAGAACACTCAATCGTAGCACTTCATGGCTTCTCTGATGCATCTCAGCTGGCAATGTCCGCTGTGGTGTACCTCGTTGCCCACTCACCGTCCACAGGATCCAAAGTCACCCTTTTGTCTTCCAAGACAAAAATAACGCCTCTGAAACCACTCACAATCCCGAGACTAGAACTTACTGCTTCTGTCATATTGGCCAAACTCGCTCATTATACACTCAATATTCTAGATATGCACGTGCACTCAACGACTTTGTGGACGGATTCAACAGTATCACTCTCGTGAATCAACTCTCACCCCGCTCGCTGGAAAGACTTTGTCCGAAACAGGGTAGAGCTCATTCAACAACTGACTCCAAATGCAAACTGGAGGTTTGTCCCCGGAAAAGAAAATCCAGCGGATTGTGCAACTCGCGGTTTACTCTCAACTCAACTACTGAAGAACTCGCTGTGGTGGACGGGACCACCATGGCTCTCCAAGTCAGCAGATTCCTGGCCAACACGTCAGCCGGCTTCGACAGTCGACCCTGAATCTGAAGCAAAGCCCAATCAGAATCTTCTCGTGGCCACAACTCGAGATTACCCATGGGACCTTATATACAGGTATTCCTCTCTTTCTAGACTACTCAGAATCACTTCTATCTGTTTAAGAGTCCTCGCCCGACTTAGATACCACTCTGACCTAACCATGTCTACTCCGCTCTCTTCAACTGACTTGGAGAAAGCACGTCTCCTTTGGCTCAAGAGCACTCAGGAGGTATATTTTCCTCAAGAACTCAAGGCTCTTCAATCTAGCACACCTCTATCGTCATCTCATGCGTTCAGACTCACAGCATTTCACAACCACGATTGTTATTCGTGAAGGCGGACGAATCACCAACGCTCATTTAGACCCAGATAGTACTCATCCTGCAATACTCCCTCGTACATCTCAGTTCACCTCACTGGTTATCAAGGCAGCTCACCTCCGCACTCTGCATGGAGGTACCCAGCTTACACTATCCACCATTCGTCAGCAGTATTGGATCATTGGAGGAAGAGCCCCAGTGAACTCCCACATATTGAAGTGTGTGATATGTGCAAGACAACGTGGTATACGAGCTCAACAACTCATGGGCCAACTTCCAGAGCCACGACTCAAGCCATCTCGACCATTTTTCCATACTGGTATCGACTACGCTGGCCCACTCACAATCAAAACCTGGAAAGGAAGAGGAGCCAAAACACACAAAGGTTGGGTCTGTGTGTTTGTTTGCTTCGCCACCTCAGCAGTCCACCTCGAAGCAGTAAGTGACTATTCCACTGAATCTTTCATCGCTGCCTACAGGCGATTCTCATCTCGTCGAGGAATATGTCACACGATCTACTCAGACTGCGGTACCAACTTCATCGGTGCAGATGTGCATCTCAAGAATCTCTTCACTCAGGCCTCATCAGAAAATCGGATCATCGCAGACCTACTCATGAACGAAGGTACAAATTGGTGCTTCAATCCTCCAGCAGCGCCTCATATGGGTGGAAAATGGGAAGCAGCCGTCAAGTCCTTCAAGTACCATCTCGCAAGATCTACAAAAGACCATATCTTCACAATGAAAGAATTAATGACGCTTCTCGCTCAGATTGAAGCGATTCTCAATTCAAGACCACTCGAACCACTCAGCGATGATCCTGAAGACTGCGCCGCACTCACTCCTGGCCACTTCTTGATAGGCAGCCCTCTCAATATGATACCAGAACCATCTCTGCAAGGCATCTCCACATCTCGATTGTCAAGATGGCAATTCATTCAAGAGCGAACTCAACAATTTTGGTCAAATTGGTCCACTCAATTTCTACAACGACATCTCTCCATCTCAAAGTGGCATCATCCATCCAACGAAGTCAAAGTTGGATCCTTAGTACTACTCACGGACGAACGACTTCCTCCATGCAAATGGCCATTAGGGCGAGTAATGGCTGTACATCCAGGTGCAGACGGATTAATCAGGGTCATCACCGTCAAGACGTCCACGTCCATCTTCAAAAGACCTATCTCGAAGCTAGCCATCCTACCAGTCAACTCTGCAAGCGAATCAACTCAAGAACATCTCAAAGTCAACTCATCTTAATAGCCAACTCTGTTCGCTATAGCGGGCGGAATGTTGAAAATTCATCGACTACTCCAGTTCAACTCGTCATCATCAGATGGCCCCCGTTGCAACACTCCAGTGCATAATTAGGGTATGCAACAAATGTTACATTTTTATGCAAAGTTATTGCCTTTTGTCTAAGATTATTGCGCAAGATCATATCTCTCCCACTCTTACTGTCAAATTCGCTGCAATTTCCTGCTGCAGTTTTGTCAAATTAATTAATTGCTTCCTGCTTCGGTTACGAATAAGTTTGCTCCATTGTTTTTTCGCTTTGCTAAAATTTTATATAAGTTCATCTCGCTATTCACAAATTGTGTAATTTCTGATCATCCCGTTTAATCTTGGTAAACAAGAAAAGTGCCCATCTCACGGTATGTAATAATTAATATTTGAATGCCTTATTGACCAATTATTAACGTTTGTTAATCACAGATAGATTCATATCACCTCGTGGTCAATTAAATCCTTACGTTTGATTGACATCCTCGTAGTATCCAACGCATAAAATGCCCATATCTGTTCCACTCATTTCTCTGCATAATCTGCGATATATATTTTCATATATTTTATTAATACAGAGTGCGGCACGGAGGATGGATGGTTTTAAAAAAATAATAAAAGCGTTAATTTTTACTCAAAAACACATTTATTGACGGAATCAGATTCTCAAGGAAATAGCATTTGAGACAGTCAAGTGTGGAAAATCACATCAGGCATGTGGTGGCCGAAATCGGTGATGCAGTGCTGGAGGCGCTCTTGGAAGTTCGCGTAGACTCTCTCCAACATCGCTTTCTCAACTTGGGCAACTTCCACGCGAATAGCCCTTTTCAATTCGTCCAGAGTTCGGGGCTTGGTCTCGTATACTCTAGCCTTGAGGTGTCCCCATAAGAAAAAATCGCATATGGATAAATCTGGGGACCGGGGAGGCCAATGAACATCGCCAAACCTGGAAATAAGGCGACCAGGGAAGAGAGGGCGAATAACGTCCATTGATGCTCTGGCTGTGTGGGCGGTCGCCCCATCCTGTTGGAACCACACACGTCGGATTGGAACACGTTGCCGTCGTAATTCGGGGATAAAGAAGTTGTTGATCATTTCGACGTACCGCTCTGAGTTCACGGTAACAGCACGACCATTAACGTCTTCGAAGAAGTAAGGGCCAATGATGCGAGTTTGCGATACAGCGCACCAAACCGTAACTTTTGGTAAATAAATGCTAGGAACACACGAGTCTAACGGCACCTTCCCCACTTCTCTCGTCCTCAGTGGGGGAAAGTTATGCCCATCTGAAAAACGTCCGCCCTCCGTGCCGCACCTTGTATAATGAGTTCTATGGTCTGTGCAGACTGGACCACTTCGTGTTACCAAGATTAAACTAACTCAAGCCTTCTCTGTACAATTGAAATTGATAATTTAATTGTTAACTTGTTGCAACTCTAGTTCACATCATATTTTCTGTGATTAATATGAATTTTCTGCCCACTTTGAATGTTAACCTCAATCAGACCATGTGCTTATACTGTTCTCGAGTTTCAGATACATTTATGCCCTCGTAACTTCAGGGAGGACCCTGGAGTGGGCCAACTGGACCAGGTGGTAGGATTTTCAGACTACTCGTTGGAAGATTTCCAGTTTTCAATTCAGTTGCCACGTCTGGCCAGCTGCCTCGCTCCATGGGTTCGATCCTGACAGGCCATCTCTTCGTTTGGTATAAGATTTCAATTATTACTTGTAATCTCTTATATTCAATCATTCATTCATGTATTTTCATTCACTCGTTCATTTATTTTCACTCACTCACTAGAGAACATGTATGGCATTTCACTCACCGTTCAACTCAGATCTCTTTTATACAAGTATACTCGGTACATCTCTAAGTTTATCAATCACGTTTCCTATTTTTCTGATAGAATAGAACTGCTCTTGCTTATTTTCCTAAGCACTCTGTCACTGTAAATGTTAACTTGATTGATAGACATGTACACTTCATTCATACATTACGATTACACTCTGAATTCTATACTTTATTACAACTCTCGTTATAGTTTATCATATAAACCTTCTGTTTTTCTGGTTAAATCGAAACACTCACTTTTAATGATTCTATTACAAAGTTAATCACTGTAAACGTTGTGTTGAACGATAAGCTAAGTCCATTTCATGATTCATCGCTTTTCTCATTTGAACACTCTGAATCATTTTGCACTCTTAAATATTTGAATAATATTTAACTATGAATCATTTTCATTTAGAATGTAAATTCTTAGCAATCATACTTCATTCATCAATGAACTTGTACCATCTCATGATCAACTCATATGTTTTAATTGTGATATTTCAACACTCTCTCAACTCGTTTCCAATGAATACTACATCTCTGTTTAGATGTCGTTAATATTTAAAATGAAACACTCTTGTATTGTTAACTTCATGCGAGTATAATATTCATAATGATTGTAAATAATGTACAATAAATATTTCACACTTCCATCTCTTATGCCGAGGCCAGACCAAGCGCTATGCTAGATACGCTATAGACGCTATGGACGCTACGTATGCGATGTTCGCTAAGTTCAGCGGCCACACCGAAAGCTACATACTCGAGTAAATGCCGAGGCTAGATATGCTATGGACGCTACGTATGCGATGTTCGCTAAGTTCAGCGCCCACACCGAAAGCTACATTCTCGAGTATATCTTTTGCGTTTTCGCAATCATTAGGTTCAGTTGTATTTCACGATGTTACCAAGCACGGTGCCATAGGATAGTGATAGCGATGACGATGAGTTGCTTCTATTGTTATCGTTGTGCAAAAATAAACGTAGAAGAAAATGGGTCCACGAAGTGAACAAAATAAGGAATGATTTCGGTGAATTTCATCATCTCGTGGCACAGTTGCGAGAAGATGAATCAAAATTTAAAGAATATTTTCGAATGAGTCCGCAGCAGTTTGACCAATTGTTAGGCATTATTGAAAGGGATATTGGAAAGCAGAAAACAAGCTACCGAGAAAGGATTCCCGCTGGAGAGAGATTAGCTGTCTGTCTCAGGTAAGTAAAAAGTAACTATCTTAGTTCATTTAGTTCTTTTTGTTTTCTGAACATATTCCATCATTTAAAAATATTACATAACATAATGCTTTATTCCCATATTATCAATAGTATATTCTAAAACTAGTTGCAGAATGGGCTCCCATTCCAATACGAATGCGAGCGAGTTTTCGAACGCATGAGTATTGGAATTGCATTCTGCAACGAGTATTAGACGATATTTTCTCTATTTCACTCAAATTTTGTGAAATTCAATGAAAAAATTCAAATTATAGGTCCTAGTGACTTTCATATTTTATCTTGGCAGTTGGTGTGAACGTTAGGAAATACGAAAATTGACGTTTCCAAATTGACGTCTGCTGAAATTTCAAAGGATCGGAAGTCATTGCTGACAACCACAAAACGAAAAATGTAACTGAAAACGATGCTGTAATGAATTCATTACAGCACTGTTTTTAGAACTGTAATGAGCTCATTACGATACTGAAATAGAGAAAATACAATACACAACTCTACAAAATCAACATTTCTCTTCTAAATAACATTTGGAAAATTTTAACAACAAAAACAATTATTTTAATCAACACAATTCACTTTAAGTTAAAATATGTTTGTCCAACATTCTGGTTACATGGGGTTTGAGGAATATTAAATGGTTGTCCATACACACGTCCTGTGATGCCCCATGGGTTGCTCCATGCTATTTCACCTGTAACGTACTGTTGTTGGGACTGATCAGATAGTGGTGACAACATTGGTTGCTGGGTCCGATCGGACTGTGGTGACATCATTGGTTGTTCGGACCGATCGGAATGTGGTGACACCATTGGTATCTGCACCGCTACGCTACCGCTTGTAGAAGTGGCCTGGTATTTAGGTATTCACATTCTGCCTTTATAATTACATCCATTATGTCTTGTTTGACTCTGAGCTGCAGATAGCATGGTAGGTTTTTGGTGCTCTCATAAGCACTTGCAAAAAAGTAATCCAGATCCCCATTTTTGGTTTTATTGCTCTCTTTCTTACTCAGAAATGTTATTACTTGTTGAACTCCATCATCTTCTTTCTGAACGTTGTTCCTTTTACTTTTTAAAGACTTGTTATAACGAGGACCTTGGCTGTTTAATGAAGAGTTAGACTGGTCATCTTCTAACGCATTTTCTTCATGCTGTTTCTGAGTGTCATCATTAGCTTCGATTGGTTCTACATTGTCCAAGTTTTGTTCGTCAGGATCAAAAACGTTGGATAGAGTGCTGTAAAAATATAAATTTATTGAACGTTTTATCTATTTGATATTTTTAATTTGCCTTCTTGGTAATATATCCGATGCAAGAAAAGACATCAACTCTTCGTACTTCCAAGGTTTTGATTTTGTCCCAGATTGTCCACTCTTGGTTTTTCTTCTTAACATGGCTTGTCTGTAACAATCTTGCAGTTTTTTCCACTCACGTTTAATGTCATCTACTGAGAGTTTTGTTTTATTAGCTATTTATTAATAGAAAAAATCTGAATTCACAATGAATAAAATTTTTCTCTATCCTTAGCCTGAATTCAAAAATAAATACTTTTCAGTTTGCAATTTTTTGTTTTTCATTCCTTTGAATATTTATTGAATTCATTCACTATTTCTCTAATACTTCAAATCCCATAGAATATTATTCAATATTTGCAATATGTTACAAATAAATACTTTGTGAACATTTTTCAATACCTTTAAATGAATAAATAAATTATTATGGCGCACACTTGTACCTTTATGGTTTTGCGCACCCCTCGAAATTTGTTTAATGTAATATTGCTTTTCTTTGTTGTAGGTACCTTGCAACTGGTCGTTTCGGTCAATGGCTTTCACACATCGCATGGGCAGAGCGACTGTGAGCAACATTGTCGAAGATGTGTGTGATGCCATTTGGAAAAACCTTCAGCCTATAGTTATGCCGGAACCTAATGCAGATATTTGGAAAGCATCTGAAAGTGTATTTCAAGAAAAGTGGAACTTCCCCCACTGCGTTGCTGCGATAGATGGTAAGCATGTCCGAATCAAAGCACCTCCTGCACAAGGCTCACAATTCTTTAACTACAAGAAGTACCACTCCATTGTTCTATTAGCACTTGTTGACGGCAACAAAAGATTCCTTTCTGTTGACGTAGGGCAATATGGAAGAGTTAGTGATGGAAATGTTTTTATGAATAGCAGTATGGGAAAGCGCTTGGCAAGACAAACTTTTGGATTACCTCCTGATGAAGATTTAGGTGGAGATTTGTTACCTTATGTTATCGTGGCAGACGAAGCATTTCCGCTTAAAAGATTTCTGATGCGTCCTTATCCAAGGTCCGCTCGAAGGCTTTCCGAGTCTGAAAGAATATTTAACTACAGGCTTGCAAGAAGTAGAAACACGGTAGAAAACGCCTTTGGCATTCTTGCAAGCGTTTGGAGAATTTATTAAACACCACTGGAATGTCGCATTGATCTTGCTGAGAAAATAATTTTAGCAACTATCATTCTTCACAATTATATCCATGAGACAACTACACAAGATAAGCTTGGAGTTGTAAACGAAGAGGTACAAGACAACCCCTTAGTGCCACTGCATGTAGCTGCTGCAACAAATGCAACAAGGGACGCAATTCAAGTTCGGAATTTATTTACGAATTATTTTATGTCTAATGAGGGCCAAGTTCCATGGCAAGAAAGTGTAATAAATCGTATGAACTAGATAAATTACGATATATAATATCATAACTTACCTGGTTTTTTCATTTCATTAGATATCCATTATCTCGTATACAGGGTCTTTCACGAGGAACCTCACCCATATTTATACGGGAAACTACTGAACGTATTTTCATTAAATTCAGCACTTATAAGTATTTCACGATGCTGATGAAATCTAAAATTTTTTCAAGGCATGAGCACTTCCGGTTTTTCCGGAAATGACGTCAACTTCCGTTTTTCAAATTAGAACACCATTTTTTTTATTGCAGAAATAGATTCCTTAGAAAATTTCAAGTTATTTTGATGTAACATTTTTCAGTTTTGGTTGGAAAATTCTCTCTGAGCGGGAAAATTCGAAAAAAAAATCGAAAATAGAGCTCCACTGAAACAAGAATAACTTCGAGGTTTTTGGATGGAAAATTTTCATTTTTGGGATTTTTCAAGATGTAAGATTGATGTATCCACTTTAAGAATCGAAATCGCGATTCATGATACAGGGGGTGAAAAAATCGCTTTCAAAGTTGGGGATGACAAAATCGTGAAAAATCAATTTTTTCAAATTAGAACCCCATTTTTTTATGGCAGATATTGAATCTACGTTAAAAAATAATGTGAGTGTATGCATCACACCCTTGCCCTAAAGTGGATATTTTCTGAGTTATTCACAAAAAACTGTTTTTCGTCTTGAATTTTCAGCTATTTCTTTTCCCTTCACGCCAAAAAGATGACATTTTCAGGAACTGTTACTTAAACCATGTTTTAGATTTTACTACCCTAATATGCAAGAGAAAAAAGTTACAGGTTGTTCCTAAATAGATGGCGAATTTGGATTCGAATTTGTATCGGAAACCTCTTCATTTCAACTAATCGGCCATCGGTTTTCTCTCCAGTGATAAATAAATATTTCCTTATGAACCATATAAACTTACCATGTTTTACATTCTTTTTTTTTAATGATAGATATCATTAATTACAGCTGCCAAATTCCTCTTTATTCAGTAGCATTCTGTGTTTACTATTAATTTGGTGATAATTCGTATTAAGTTATAAAATCGATCACTATGCCTAATTTTACCAATGAAGATTATTTAAATCTCATTCTACTTCATGGAGAATGTAATAAAGTTGTAGATAGAACGATTCGACTGTTCATTGAGAGGTTTCCTGACCGACCCAGACCAACGAGAGATACCATTAACAGAACCATGATAAACTTGAGAAATGTCGGATCTTTCGTTAAGAAAACTATACACAGAGAAAAAAGTGTAGTAGAAGATGAGAACAACGAAATTACAGTTCTTGCATATTTTCGTGTGAATCCTCAAAATTCTCTCAAAGATGCCGAGATTGATCTGGGATTATCTCAATCGAGTGTTTGGAGAATATTAAAAAAACATAAAATGCACCCATATAAATTCAATAGGGTACAGCATTTGAAGGAAACTGATTTCGTCAGGAGAACAGAGTTTTGCGAAGCTATATGATGATTCGATTTCAAGAGAATGAAAACTTTTTGGACTGTATAATTTGGACAGATGAATCTGAATTCACAAAGAATGGTTCTTTCAATAGGCATAACAGTCATTATTGGGATGAAGAGAACAACCACCACTTCAGATAATGGAACTTTCAAGAGACCTGGAGTTTCAATGTTTTTTGCGCCATCAAAAATAATGCAATTCTCGATGTTCACATTTATGATGGGACTTTAACTGGTAAGATAGAACACTACACATGTTTGCATTATTTAAAGAATGTTCTCCCTTAGGAGATAGATATTCTGACATATCGACTCAAATAATTGAGCCGCTAGTACAGAACCATAAAATGACTTGTGGTATCAACAAGATGGCGCGCCTCCACACAATTCACTCAATGTGTCAAATATCCTCTACAGGCTATTTGAAGATCGATGGTTGGCGAACAATGGTCCACATCTTTGGCCACCACGTTCTCCCGATTTAACTCCTTCAGACTATTATGTTTGGGGTAGGATAAAAAATATTGTCTACTCAACTCCCCTGACTTATAAAGAGGACTGCATAGAACGAGTCAGAAATGCGTTCAGGTTTGTTTAGATTTTTATATTCATAAGTTTGAAACTCAATTTGGTTTTTGAGGGTCCTACAAAAGATCCGACACTTGAAGGTCTCCCGATTTTTGATGGAAGGTTTAGACGGCGACAGATACCTCTTAGGAACCGAGCTCATGGAAGAGGATTTGTGGGCATACGTGAAGCGTAATGGACCGTTGCCAGAGGAAAGGGTCCGTCATGTCATGGGACAGGCCATGGCGGGACTTGCAGCATGTCACCAACTGGGGATCCTGCACCGAGATGTGAAGCCCGACAACATCCTTGTAAAGGCCGAGACGGTGTGCTTGACAGATTTCGGTCTCGCCGTCGAATTGGCCACGCCTCAATCCACCGTCACCGGCTATGCAGGCACCGTCCCGTGCATGGCACCCGAAATTCTGCTCGAGCAACCGTACGGCTTTCTAGTGGACATGTGGGCGATGGGAATGGTCGCGATATTTGTCTCGAACGGATTGTCCCCATTCCGTTTCGACGAACGCGCGACAGAAAAAATAATAGCATTAGAGGGACAATTGGGGGTCCCGAATTGGAGGCCGTGCCTCCCAAATTGCGAGAAGGGATTAGTAGGCTGCTGAAGGTGGATCCAGAGACCAGGACAACCGTAGGGGAACGAAAAGCCCTATTCGGTAGCGAATCTTCCCGTCGTAGTTGAGACCCTCGACACAGACCAACGCCTGGAACCAGCGGGCCGTCACCAAAGCCAAGTTTCTTCTCGAAGAAGGTGGGGCAATCATTCCAGGACGCGCTGCATCAGCAGGTCGGCTCTACCTGGACGCTCAGCTTCCGGAAGAGACTATTGCAATATCGTCCGCCGAACGACCGGAAGAGAATCCGCATCCACTTTGAGCTTCCGAATGGAGCCGTGCGGGCCCTCAACATCCCCAGGAAGTAAACAGGTGGTTATGGGTCGACTTTGCCGTCCGTGATGACCTTCGCGAGAGGCGGGGTGGGACGAAAACTTTAACACAAAATTACTTTCATTCGTTTGTTTGTTACACCCTCCTGTTTCAGATATGAGTAGTCGCCAGTACCCGTTGGCGGAGGAACGCCTTTCAATGGATGTCGTCACCTTCACCCCGTCCGAAGGTGAAAACGAGGAATGGGACATAGGCGAGTGGAATTTGGACGAATTTTTAATCAGTTCCGACGAAGGAGAAGAAAAGAAGAAGCGCAGTTCCGTGAATAGCCCGCCACCGATCATCTCCACCATACCAGATCCAGTGCGACCACGAGATGAATCTCCACTGCCATCCACGTCAGCAGGGGCCGCGGCTCCGATCCGGGGCGGATATCGAGTGAGAGGAAGATATAGTCGCCCAAACCGGAGAGAGCGTGAAATGGAAGCGGATCGAATCGCCCGTCGAACTGCCCGTCAAACCGTAGCGAATACGGATCAAGATACCCGACGACGAGGATCAACTTGGCGTAACCAGCGAAGCCGGTGTGATGCAAGTCGCACCCCGGCTAACCACCCCGACCCTGTCTCCAAGCCGGGCTACATCAGGCTTCGACAGGGAGACTGTTGGAATTGCGGTCTTTCCGGGTATGCCAGAAGGGATTGCAAGAATCCCCAAAAGTTGTTCTGTTCCCAATGTGGACTGATGGATATACTATCCAGGGATTGTCCGTGCAAGAAGCGTGAGCGAACCCGCGGGCTAAGCAGTCGTCGGTCCATCGGAATCCAGTGTGACTTGCTGCAGACACCGAGACGACGAGCAGCACCAGTCTCTTTGAGATGGAGGCCAGGCATTTTTTGGGACATTTATTATTAAAACAGTGAGTACGGTGTGGGTGAGGTGAGCTGTTTAAAAAAAAAGGAAAAAACAGTTTTTTTTTTGAGGAGGAGAGGGGGGTGTAATTAACTTCGTTATTTTTATTCACTCAATGCCTATTCTCATATATCATTCCTTCCATAATTATTCACGATTTCAATGGGAGAAAGGTTTAATTCAATAAATTGTAATGAATTTCGTCATTTTTATTCATTTAGGGCCTATTTTCATATATCATTCCGTCCATAATTATTCCCGATTTCAATGGAAGGAAGGTTTAATTCAATAAGTTCAATATTGTGAACAGAACTGCAAGTTGTAATGAAGTCCGTAATTAATTTTCATTCATAATAGTCCTGTTCTCATTTATCGTTTTCCCAATGAAATATCCGTGATTCCAAAGAAAGGAAAATTTAATTCAATGAATTCAACGTTATTAACATAGCCGCAAGTATAAAAACGCTCGGGCACATGTTAAGCGTTGCGATAAGTGACTCGTATCTTGGTTGATTTCACGTTTTCCAATGGCCGGGGATTTGAAAAAAACGAAGATGGAATTGTCGAATTTTAACGTAGTATGTATTCTTTCGATTTATTTCTGGAACAATCTGACGTCAATTTTAGCCAATCAGGGGACGAGATTGTTCCCTTCTCTCAAGATTTTCGAATTTTCAGCGCGTCATGACCCCACCATTTCCGAAGGTTTTATAAGGGCGAAACGACCTGCGGAAGGCCTCTTTTGCGCTCTTTTGCTGTTTTACGCTCGTTTTAACATTGTTTGAATTATTTTTCGCTTTTTTTCATTTTGAATACCGACATAGTTTGCCAGTTTGATTTAACAATTATAGAGATTTAGCATTGGTTTATCTGAGTTAATTTTCCGTAGAAAATAAAATCAGTGCAAGTGAAATTCGAGACAGGACTCCTAATAAGTTTGTGCAGTGCATACTTCAGTAAATCGGTAAGGCCCCGTTCATATTTCTTACATGGCATCATCCGTTAAATATCATTCTAACAATTGAATCATTGTGTGTTCCACGACTTTTAAACCATTTTTGTTATTATTTCTTCCCTGATTTACGATTTTATTTCCTTGGTGATACCTTAATCTCAGTAATTATCAGCAACCTTTTTGAGAATTGAGATCGGCGAGATCACAACGGGGTTACGACCGCGCTTCACCCATCTCAATTTGCTCAAGGTTGACGAAAACACGACAGACTTCGTCAAGTCAAGGGTTCCATTTTTCTGGAACTACTTGTCGAGGCGTTGTTGGTTCACAATCATACCCGATTGACATTTTGCATCCTTTTTCATTTCAAGATTATATCTTGCGTTATAAGTCCTTTGTGTTTTCTTAATCTCTGTATTTATCAGCGACCTTTTTGGGAATTGAGATCGGCGAGATCACAACGAGGTTACGACCGCGCTTCACCCTTTCTCAATTCATTGAAGGTCGACGGATATACAAGAGACTTCGTCAAGTCGAGGGCTTCCATTTCTCTGGAACTACTTGTCGAGGCGTTGTTGGTTCACAACCGTACCCGATTAGTATTTTACATCCCTTTCGTTAGAAGATTGTATCTTGTACCATTATTTCGTTGTGTTTCCTTAACCTCTGGATTTATCAGCGACCTTTCTGGGGATTGAGCTCGGCGAGATCACAACGGGGTTACGACCGCGCTTCACCCTTGCTTAATCCACTTAGGTTTGAGGGGAATCCAGGAGACTTCGTCAGGCCGAGAGGTTTCATTTTCTGAGACCACTCGTCTGGACGTTGTTGGTTCACTGCCGTACCTGTCTTGTTTTCGACCCCATTTTACTTTCAAGATTTCATCTTGTATTTTGATTCCCTTGTGTGGCCTTAATCACTGTGTTTGTCAGCGACCTTTTGAGGACTGAGATCGGCGAGATCACAACGGGTTTACGACCGCGCTTCACCCCTTTTCAGTTCGCTCAAGGTTGACGAAGACACGGGAGACTTCGTCGTTCGTAACAACAGTTGCGAACAACTTACGAAACTAATATTGTGAAGGGAAAAATAGAATAATTATTGAATAACATGTAATATTTTAAAAACAAGTCCAAATTCCACCTGAATGCGAGTCATTTCAATTTTTAAGTGTTCCTGTCGTTTTATCATGTTTAAAGATAAATTAATTTTGTCAAAAAGGTGTTCAGAGAAAGAAAGCATGTGTTGTAGTATTGTTCCTTTGTATGTTACTTGTCTAAAATTGAAATAAATTTTCACAGTCCTGAAGAAGATTCCAAAAAGGATCGAAACGTCGACAATTTGAAGAGAGTGTGTTATTCACCCTAAAGCAGTCCTGAAGCCAAGATCCCCATTCTAGTATTGATCAGCAAGGACGAAACTTGTTAAATATTAAAGATGATATAAAGTCATTTTAGCCATAAGGTGCTACCTATTCAATTGAGAGAAATAAGACACAAATCATTTGCCATTATAAATAATAACAAATGAAATGTGAATACGAACTAGGTCTTCCATACCGTTCACCCCATCAGACCGATTGGTCCAACGTCAACTGAGCACAGAAAGCTGCAGGGACGTTTTCAAACGAGAAGGCATACTCACCATCACATCTGTCTTCATACTCACCTGTGTAAATTATGTTCACGCGAACCGGGGAAAGTACCTAAGACACACAGAGATTCATTCTTATAATACAAGAAAAAAGAATAAGTATGCTTTACCACGCCTTCGTATTAAAAAGGAAGAGCATGGCCCTAATTACATCTGCCTCAAGTTGTACAATAAGCTGCCGGATGACATAAAGAATCTAGGTGAAAGACAATTCAATAAAAAAGTGAAAAATCTTTTGCATGCTGATGAACACAATATATCATATAAACGAGTTCCTCAACTAATACACTTGTATTTTGTTTGTATTTTTGTATATAGAGTGTAATGTGATTTATATTTTTTAAATTATTTATTGCTAACGTATACATGTTATATTTATATGTGTATATGATTTAATTTTACTCGACGTGTCATGTATTCTTGATGTATGAAATAAATGAATGAATGAATGAGAATCGCACCGACTGCAGTTTCGTCGTATTTAGGACTCATCAGGGTAATCACATTTCATTTGTTATTATTTATATAATGAACTGATAGCTCTTCTATAGAATTCTGATTGGAGATTAATAAGACAACTGAGTTTCTCTGAAATAAAGATTCTATTCATTATTAAAACATACAAACATAATGAGAAAACCTTACCTGGAATAAAGAAACGACATTTGATGCTATTAATTACAATTATCAATTGACAAAAAATAAACGAATACTATAGCAACATAGATGCATACAATACCTGGTGTAACGACTCCTTTCTAAAAATCGTGACCAAAATTTGTAGATCAAAACGGCATTCTAGTTTTCAGATTTTGGTCTAGTTCCGGAATAAATCCGCAATGTTTATCGGTCGACGCGCTACTGCGGCAACGACAAATAGCGCGACTCCTTTCGGGAGAAATAAAAAGCAGCACAAAATATCACATTTTCGATCGACAAGAAAGTCTTGAACAAAATCTAATCAGTGCCAACACCAGGTATTCTATGCATCTATATAGCAACGCACAACAGAGTCACGCGATTTCTTAAAGGAAAAAGGTAATTTTTCTTTCACATTTACAATGGCAAATGATTTGTTTCTTATTTCTCTCAACAAGAATAAAGAAAAATTATGCTTTTATGGAATTAGGAAAAATGTGTAAAGTGTCCACCGCTGAAATTGAGCGAAAGTTAGCCAATATAAATTCGCAGTCCCGAAGAGAGAGACATAATTATAAAACAAGCCTTATTCTCGAAAAACATTTTTGAAGATAAGCTTTCATAACAACATTCATCCGCAATTTGGAAGCCGCCATCTTGAATTCCTCGATTTTGAAGAATAGTAATTTCCGACCCAGAAAACCCCCATATAGGTACCAATTTTGAATAGAATATGATCATAATTACAAAACTCGTCCGCCATATTGTGGCCGCCATCTTGAATTTCCCAGTTTTGACAAGAGTATCATCATTCTCGAACCCAAAGATACTAATTTTGAATGGAATCGTATCATAATTACAAAACTCATCCGCCATTTCGGAGCCGACTTTTTGTTTTTTTTCTATAAAAAATATTTCATGATGCATTGTCACCAGGATTAGGTACACCTGCAAAATTTCAAATCAGTCGGACGATTAGAAGTGTGTCATATTTAACTTGCAAGATTTGATTACAGACACACAGACAGACAGACAGACAGACAGACACCGGGACAGGTGAAACTAAATAAAAGCTTATAATAAAATATAAAAAGTCTGGAGCAGCTCCTTCCTTTCATCCTAAATGTTTTGGGTTTAGCCATAAGCATGGCCTAATCCAAAAGCGACGTTTAGTTTTGTTCTTTTCAATAATGTAAAATGTAACTGCCAGCAAAAACAAATCCTCGTCGTCTTGTTCTCTCAAGTTTGCAGCGCGCCACATTGTCCCAACTACACTGTGTCTCTATGTAAACTGAATGAAACTTAAACAAAACACGAACAGTTTTCATTCATTTCTGTCCGTGACTGGTGTAAACAGAAAGTCCGTTGGGAAACCCAACAGTCTTCGAACATTTTCCGAACAAAACTGTTTGAAATTTCTGTTCGAACGGACAGTTCGTGTTTTTTTTTACCTGTCCGCTTGGTGGAAACCCGGCATTATGGGTACCAAATCGGTTTCCATGTACGAGCAGTGAAATGCTCGTTTATATGGGCGGAATGAAGTACTGACTCGGCGCGTCTCCAGGTTGCGGATAGGAGGAGGCTTCCAAAGATGACTGTATAAGAGGGGGGGCCTGCAGGGAAATAGAATCGGCTCGTTGTGCTTAAAAACTCAACTGGTGGCCTTTTAATACCTTGCATACCTGTCCCGGCTCTAGTATCGTGGCCAAGGGATTGCACCAAGATAACGATGCCAGGTGAGATCCCGAGCTCACCTCGGGACCACCCTATAATACCAATACTCCTTGGCTGTCTGTGGTCATGTCTCGCGGGCCAATGGAGTGGGGGGTCTTGGCTTGACCGCCTGGACCGAGATGAAACAACCTCATTGAAAATTCTAAATCCACGGTGCGAAACCAGGCCAAGGGATGCATGGCTAGAAAGGAGACTAGTCTCCACTGGTTTCAACCTAGGAGCATCAGGGAAAACACCATAACACCATTGTATTAAACCCCTTACCTCTGCATGCGGGGCTCTGCACAGGTGGACTGTTCAGACCCTTGCTTTTCGTGGGACCAAATATGGAACAGGACATGAATAAACAAAATACCACCGGAAAAGAGGTGGAGAAACCCTCCGTGAAAAGAGGTGGAGAAACCCTCCGCCTCTTCTTCCGGGCACCCTTCACAGGGGAAGGTCAAAAGACCGAAAAAAGCGCGACTGCCATTCCAGTTGCCCCAACTGGGACAACCGGGTGGCAAAGACGACTCGCTAAGAAGGGGTCTTAGGGGGGCGGGAGTTCGGAGGTACCTGCGACTCCTCCACCAGGGTGTTGAAACTGAGGAGGCAAGGGAGCGGGCCCTTCGGCACCCGGCTCCGGAGACCACTCCTTCGGGGAGCAAAATAGGCCCGGAGCTTATCACACCTCCGCAGCGACCTCCAGCTGCAGCAAAAACTGGGCAAGCCACCGGTTATGCAGCAGTTTTCAAAGCAAAGGAAACCTCCAGGGTGGGAATTATGCCTAAGGACTACTTTAAGGCTACCCTGGAGGTCGAGCAACTTTCCTCCCTAGAGGATGTTCTAGGGAAGGAGATGTGCCAGAGCCAGAGAAGGGGGATCCACTTTGCTGGCGTTCATTTCAGAAATGGAGTGATGCTGGTGGACTGTGGATTTCAGGGATCTGCGGAATGGATCAAAAGATCAGTTCCGCGATTGAAATCTTGGAAAGGGCCTGAGTTGGTGGTGCTAGAGGGTGACGACATCCCCAAGCCCACCAACATCACGGTCTTCTTCCCAAGAAGCCAGGAGATGGAGTCTGAGAAAATCCTCAACAGTGAGGCATAGAGAGTTCTGAACTCCAAGAAAGAGGGCAAGGGAACGGTCCTCACGATTGGGATCGATCCCTTATCCGAGGAAGCTCTGAAGGCAGTGGGATGCAGCTTGAACTTTCGGTTCTGGCGCATCCCGGTCTCAGGAATAAAGGGTACAAATGTGCCAAATGTCCCGGCAGAGAATTCGATGGACGTGGACATGCCCTCCACACGGAGAACTCAAGACGCAGGGAGAAGAAGCAGGTGCAAGTCCGGGCCAACCTGGTGGCTCTACCGGGGCGCCAAGGGGAACGGAGATTTCCTCTGCTATCCGGGGAATTGAGCCGAGCTGCCTGGTGGCCAAAGGGGCCGACTCAGATTCCGAAAGGGAAATACCCCACGAGGAATCTGAGGAGGAACAGGAAAATATGAAGGCATAAAGGGACTGGGTAACCACCATCTCTCCCCCAAAATAACAATCTTCTTCTACAGAGTAGTACAAGTGAACCTGCATCACGCGAAGGGCTCTTCAGCGGTGATTGCAAGGTCATTTGCGAGTTTGCAACTGAGCAGGAACCCTGGATCAACAAAGAAGGCCAAATACTGGGTTTGGGGTGCAAAGACTCGAGACTGGTTTAAGACCAAAGGAAGTCTCCACGTGCCTGTATGCTCATGAGGAGCAATTTTAACTATATTTGTATTTCAGAATATATGTCTCGGGACCTGATTCCGATAATGGTACACCTCAATGTTGGGGGCATTATTATTATTATTACAAAATTGAAAAGAGTTTAGGCAGTGCCTATAAACTCACAAAAAAAATACAATATAATCAAGATACACGCGAACACCATCACATCCCGTCACACACGGCGAATCCAGCTGTCGTAGCCATTCTTGAAGGTGTTCACCGAAACTGAACTCACCACGGCTGAAGGTAGAGCGTTCCATTAATCAAATACACGATTTGCCAAAAAGTGTTGTCTCTGCACTGATTTAAAATTTTCCTTCTTTAACTTATAGGGATGACCACGAAAACGGTCGTCCGAATTGATAACAAATAAGTTCCGCCAACTAACACCAAACATGTCATGAAGAGCGCGAAAGGAAATGATAAGGTCACCACGAGTCCTCCGGTCCGCGAACGTTGATAAGTTCATTATTGAAAGTCTCTCGTTGTAGGAAGGGCCTGAAACACCATAAGGTAGACGAGTTGCGCGACGCTGAAGGCCCTCAAGCAGCGACAAATCACGGCTCAAAACTGGACACCAAACCAGACCAGCGAACTCCAGGATGGGGCGGACATACATCCGGTAGATAGCTGCGCACGTTGGTGGGTCACTCCTGCCAAACACCTTTTGAATCAGGAATAAGGATCTCTTGGCTTTATTGACAGTGTGGAGGATATGATCCGACCAAGTCAGGCTATCAGTTATGATCACCCCCAGATCGTAGTGACTACCAGAAACTGGGATGGGGATCCCATCAAGGTAGTACGGCCGTCGTGGATTGCGGGCATCCATGTGAAGAACGACGCACCTTTCGATGTTGAGAGGCAACTGCCAGATAGAGTCGAGGTCCATCTGAATCGTATCGAGGCTAGTGGGGTTACCAAAAATTTTTGTGTCGTCGACAAATTGAGAACAGTGGGAGTGATCATGAGACGGCAAATACGAGATGAAGATTAGAAATAGTATAGGGCCTAGTGCAGATCCCTGGGGAACCCCACTCACAACTGGCTTGGGTGAAGACAGAGACTCCCCAACGCGAACTTGAAAAGTGCGATCCGAAAGAAATGCCTCGATCCATGAAAGAAGGCGACCACGAATGCCAAGATGTTCCAATTTGCGTAGAAGACACTTATGGGGCACACGGTCAAAAGCACGAGAGAAATCCAGATAAACAACATCGACTGGTACAACCTTGTCGAGGGAGACTGACCACTAGTTGACGCATTCGAGGAGGTTGGTAATGACTGAGCGCCCTGGGAGAAAACCGTGCTGCCATTGAGGGATTAAACCGTGGCTCAATGCAAAATGAAGAATTCCATCCAGTAAAATCTTCTGACAAATCTTCGCTGCAATCGGGGTCAGACTTATAGGACGATAGATAGCAGCTAGGATGCTGGCAGCCTCATCCGTGCCTGAACACGGTTGGTTATTTTGGTTGAACACTAGTGGAACATCAACTTTAGAATTCAAGGTCGACCTGACATACCTGAAGAAACCCTTGCGATCGCCAGACCGCGTTAGCCTGAGCTCGAATTCTCTCTTAGCGTTCGCAAGGACATAAGAGAGATAGTTTGAGAAAATTCGATGAGCCTCATAGTCTCTCCGATCATTCCGACGTTTGTAACGCTGCCATATGGATTTCTTATGATGACGGATCAGCTTGAGGATATTGGCATCGATCCAAGGCTTCGCCGGTATGAAGGGAATATCTTTTGAGTAAGTGCAAGCTTCGACCAAACCGTGCAAAGTCTTGGTGAAACAGTCCCACTTCAAGTCACTCAGCGGTCGACTGGAGCAAAGACACCCAGTCAACCCCCTCAACCAAACGATTGAGCCGAAGGTAATCTGTAATTTTCAGGGTTTTAACTGTTTTAATATTAACGGCAGGAAATTTCAACTGTAACGTGGAATATAAGACAACATGGTCAGATTTACCCAATGGTGGATGTTGTTCGATGTTTGGGACAATGTCGGGGTCGTTAACCATTATCAAATCAAGAAGCGACGGAGACTGCGAACCACGGAAACCGGTTGGGAACTCGATCAACTGAACAAGATTACGTTCGCGGATGCAGTCAACAAAAACACTAGAAGCCGTGTTGTAAATTCTCGTCGACAATGGCCAAACCACCTCAGGCATGTTGAAATCGCCCGCTATACAGGGTCTTCCACGAGGAACCTCACCCATATTTATACGGGAAACTACTGAACGTATTTTCATGAAATTCAGCACTTATAAGTATTTCACGATGCTGATGAAATCTAAAATATTTTCAAGGCATGAGCACCTCCGGTTTTTCCGGAAATGACGTCAACTTTCGTTTTTCAAATTAGAACACCATTTTTTTATTGCAGAAATAGATTCCTTAGAAAATTTCAAGTTATTTTGATGTAACATTTTTCAGTTTTGGTTGGAAAATTCTCTCTTAGCGGGAAAATTCGAAAAAAAAAATCGAAAATAGAGCTCCGCTGAAACAAGAATAACTTCGAGGTTTTTGGATGGAAAATTTTCATTTTTGAGATTTTTCAAGATGTAAGATTGATGTATCCACTTTGAAAATCGAAATCGCGATTCATGATACAGGGGGTGAAAAAATCGCTTTCAAAGTTAGGGATGACAAAATCGTGAAAAATCAATTTTTTCAAATTAGAACCCCATTTTTTTATGGCAGATATTGAATCTCGTTAAAAAATAATGTGAGTGTATGCATCACACCCTTGCCCTAAAGTGGATATTTTCTGAGTTATTCACAAAAAACTGTTTTTCGTCTTGAATTTTCAGCTATTTCTTTTCCCTTCACGCCAAAAAGATGAAATTTTCAGGAACTGTTACTTAAACCATATTTTAGATTTTACTACCATATGCAAGAGAAAAAAGTTACAGGTTGTTCCTAAATAGATGGCGAATTTGGATTCGAATTTGTATGGGAAACCTCTTTATTTCAACTAACCGGCCATCGGTTTTCTCTCCAGTGATAAATAAATAATTCCTTATGAACCATATGCAAAACTTACCATGTTTTACATTCTTTTTTTTTAATGATAGATATCATTAATTACATCTGCCAAATTCCTCTTTATTCAGTAGCATTTTGTGTTTACTATTAACATGGTGATAATTCGTATTAAGTTATAAAATCGATCACTATGCCTAATTTCACCAATGAAGATTATTTAAATCTCATTCTACTTCATGGAGAATGTAATGAAGTTGTAGATAGAACGATTCGACTGTTCATTGAGAGGTTTCCTGACCGACCCAGACCAACCAGAGATACCATAAACAGAACCATGACAAACTTGAGAAATGTCGGATCTTTCGTTAAGAAAACTATACACAGAGAAAAAAGTGTAGTAGAAGATGAGAACAACGAAATTACAGTTCTTGCATATTTCCGTGTGAATCCTCAAAATTCTCTCAAAGTTGCCGAGATTTATCTGGGATTATCTCAATCGAGTGTTTGGAGAATATTAAAAAAACATAAAATGCATCCATATAAATTCAATAGGGTACAGCATTTGAAGGAAACTGATTTCGTCAGGAGAACAGAGTTTTGCGAAGCTATGATGATTCGATTTCAAGAGAATGAAAACTTTTTGGACTGTATAATTTGGACAGATGAATCTAAATTCACAAAGAATGGTTCTTTCAATAGGCATAACAGTCATTATTGGGATGAAGAGAACAACCACCACTTCAGACAATGGAACTTTCAAGAGACCTGGAGTTTCAATGTTTTTTGCGCCATCAAAAATAATGCAATTCTCGATGTTCACATTTATGATGGGACTTTAACTGGTAAGATAGAACACTACACATGTTTGCATTATTTAAAGAATGTTCTCCCTTAGGAGATAGATATTCTGACATATTGACTCAAATAATTGAGCCGCTAGTACAGAACCATAATGACTTATGGTATCAACAAGATGGCGCGCCTCCACACAATTCACTCAATGTGTCAAATATCCTCTACAGGCTATTTGAAGATCGATGGTTGGCGAACAATGGTCCACATCTTTGGCCACCACGTTCTCCCGATTTAACTCCTTTAGACTATTATGTTTGGGGTAGGATAAAAAATATTGTCTACTCAACTCCCCTGACTGATAAAGAGGACTGCATAGAACGAGTCAGAAATGCGTTCAGGTTTGTTTAGATTTTTAGATTCATAGTTTTGAAACTCAATTTGGTTTTTAAACACTTTTGCAGATCTCTTCCTCCCTATGAAATAAGAAGAGCAACGCACGAAGCATTCCTGAGACGTATAAATAAATGTCTAGAAATTAACGGTCAAAACTTTGAGCATCTTCTCTAGTTATAACTGCGAGAGTTTGCCATGGTTCTCCTAATAGTAACTTGAAGTCGGTTTCAAGAAGGGGTGAAAAATCTACAGCATGGTTCAAATAACAGTTCCTGAAAATTTCATCTTTTTGGCGTGAAGGGAAAAGAAATAGCTGAAAATTCAAGACGAAGAACAGTTTTTTGTGAATAACTCAGAAAATATCCATTTTAGGGCAAGGGTGTGATGCATACACTCACATTATTTTTTAACGTAGATTCAATATCTGCCATAAAAAAAATGGGGTTCTAATTTGAAAAAATTGATTTTTCACGATTTTGTCATCCCTAACTTTGAAAGCGATTTTTTCACCCCCTGTATCATGAATCGCGATTTCGATTTTTAAAATGGATACATCAATCTTACATCTTGAAAAATCCCAAAAATGAAAATTTTCCATCCAAAAACCTCGAAGTTATTCTTGTTTCAGCGGAGCTCTATTTTCGATTTTTTTTTCGAATTTTCCCGCTCAGAGAGAATTTTCCAACCAAAACTGAAAAATGTTACATAAAATAACTTGAAATTTTCTAAGGAATCTATTTCTGCAATAAAAAAATGGTGTTCTGATTTGAAAAACGGAAGTTGACGTCATTTCCGGAAAAACCGGAGGTGCTCATGCCTATTTTAGATTTCATCAGCATCGTGAAATACTTATAAGTGCTGAATTTCATGAAAATACGTTCAGTAGTTTCCCGTATAAATATGGGTGAGGTTCCTCGTGAAAGACCCTGTATACACGTATAGGAAAGAAAGGGAATATTAAAACGGGTTGAAAAGGAAAAAGGGTTGTAGGAAGTAATGATTCAAATCAACAGCCAATATAGGCAAGTAGATAGAAAGATGAAAATCAGAGCAAAACGCCTCCGTGTTCCGAACCATATGAAAAATGTTCTAAATTTACGAAAAGGAGCCTCCTCATTACAATGAAGCAATTATTTATCAGTGTAGCCGTATATTTCCCAAACCAGAAAATGAACACTTTGCATACAGTGACATTAGTAATCAGTAATAAACAACAACAAAGACCCACAAATAAAGTGACATGTGACATTTCTCCGATTTGTTCGCGCGAAGCACTCATAGGTACAAATATGTTCCCCCTCAGAGAATAAAATAATATTATGGAGGTAAACAAGAATCAAAATAATATATACTCAACATGATTTCAGCCAACAAATTAAACAAAGATGTAGGTATACAAACCGAGACCTCAGTAATCATATCATCTATGAACGCAATCAAAACCCAATGAAATCGTGATAACACATAAACAATTCGGATCCCCCAAAATAACAAGAGGCAGTGCAGTATCACATAAATTCCCATCCTCAGAAAAATACAGTTATAAAAAAACAAACCCACCCAAATATTGACAATATTGATAAACCCTGCAGGTGAAGAAACAATGAGTAGTGGGCAATGTTTAAATATTCAACTGACAGAAATAAACCCTAAGCACACCCTGAAGAACCAGTCCATAATAAGTAAAAAATCATCATACATACAATTCAAAGTTTCAATTTATCCAAATCACTTTCCTGTTCAATACGATAAACTTTTTCTCGGCATCGCACATAAACACTGCCATAGTTAGACCACACATTTTTACCGGAAAATATTTTTACTGCCGATTTCAATAACTTCACTCGATACTGAGTTAAATCTTCCTTGATCGCAATACCCGAATTTTTCAAGAGTTTACGCTCTTTCAAGACAGGGGCTCGCTTGTTTACATCCCCATTTCAATTCTAAATGGCATTTCCTGATGTTTTGCCTCTGCTTTTTCGAAACTACCTTCGGCATTCTTAGTTTTCAGGCTTGATAATTAATTTGATAATGAAAAATAAACTTCGGCAACGTCCACGAGATTTATTCATTGACGTAATGTCATTCACAAGTGCCAACCTGCAATTTTTTTAGGTGAAAAAACTTGATAAACCTAAAACTTGGCCAACCGCGATATTTTATAAAAGTGAATGGAGTATATACGCAACGGATTTTGAAACGCTTTTTTTTAATAGATAAAGTGGAAGAGTTCAAGAGGAAGGTTTATATGTATGATACATGCATTATATTGTAGGGAAAACACCTATGAATTTACAGGTTTCTAATGTGATGTCGTAAATGAACACTTTTTTTGCGCTTTCATTGCAAACGCTGACTGAACCCCACGAGATTAATCAAAATAATGTACTCGGTATTTTACTCCTAAAAAAGGTCCACAAAAAAGTCCGCGATGGAATATGTCTGTCTCTCAAGGAGAACCCACAATAACCATTGTTTATCCTTCACATTTTACGGGAAAAATGGCTTATTTAGGAAGTTATTTTATCCAATTGAGTACCTTAAATACATTGTTCATTCAATATACATCAATATGGCCATACAGCATGTAATTTAAATGAATATTTCCGAAGATATTGCAGATTCAAAATGCAGGGACTTAGCGGTGCGGGCCGGCAATACCGTTGTTTATAAGGATTGTTGCATCCGTGCGAAGCCGGGGCGGGTCGCTAGTTCACAAATAAAAATAATGTTGAAGCAATAGGAATATATCATGGTAATGAAAGACCTGCCAGTGCTAATGATTTTTTCCGGCATTCGTTGATGAAGCCAAAAATCTAATATCAAATGGATTTACTTACAATGATAAAAAATCTGATGTTAGAGTTAAAATGTTTGTGTGCGACGTTCCTGCAAAAGCTTTGTTAAAATATACCACAGGGCATACAGGCTACTTTTCTTGTTCAAAATGTGAAATTGAGGGAACATATCTCGACAGAAGGACATGTTTTCCTTGACTTCAGGATGAAAAAGCAAAATGAACACCATAGTGGAACATCAATACTAGAAGAGATTCCAGAATTGGATATGATTTCTGATTTATTAGAATTTTGATTGAATAGCAAAATACTGAATTGTTGGAATATTTTTATTGGTTAGAATTTTGATTGGATAGCAAAATACTGAATTGTTGGAATATTTTGATTGGTTAGAATTTTGATTGGATAGCAAAATACTGAATTGTTGGAATATTTTGTTTGGTTAGAATTTTGATTGGATAGCAAAATACTGAATTGTTGGAATATTTTGATTGGTTAGAATTTTGATTGAATAGCAAAATACTGAATTGTTGGAATATTTTGATTGATTAGAATTTTGATTGGATAGCAAAATACTGAATTGTTGGAATATTTTGATTGGTTAGAATTTTGATTGGATAGCAAAATACTGAATTGTTGGAATATTTTGATTGGTTAGAATTTTGATTGAATAGCAAAATACTGAATTGTTGGAATATTTTTATTGGTTAGAATTTTGATTGGATAGCAAAATACTGAATTGTTGGAATATTTTGATTGGTTAGAATTTTGATTGGATAGCAAAATACTGAATTGTTGGAATATTTTGATTGGTTAGAATTTTGATTGGATAGCAAAATACTGAATTGTTGGAATATTTTGATTGGTTAGAATTTTGATTGAATAGCAAAATACTGAATTGTTAGAATATTTTCTCACTCCGTTCGGCGGATAAACTCAAGCTCGCCACGAAAAGTGACACTTCTCCTAATGAAATAATATACTATTATTCTAATTCTTTCAGATAGCTACTTGGAAGCTGGGAATAAAACTAGGGTAGCAGAATACACTAGTGATTTGAACGAGAAAGATTCTAAGTCTAGGAAATATAGAAAAAAAAGACCCAAATTTTTTCCTCTGATGATGATAGTGGAGAAACAAGTAAATTACCTCCTCCTCCATGCATAACAAAATATAAAAATACCCCTCACATCTCAGACGATGAGGTTATATCCATCCACTCCTTCACCGACTCCAATAAATGAAGGTGAATAATTTAAAATTTTTCTATAATAATAAGTTGGACTCCAATTTTACAATTTCCTAATTCCATTCATAGTAACATGACAGCCATTCAAAATGCCACTATGATTTCTCTTCCTTTCATAACATTAGTTATATGGATTCATCTACAAATATTGATTCTATGTAGTATTAGATTTGTACAATTTCCTAAAAAGAATTATGGATATTAATTCTTTGAAAAATCAATGATATTCCATAATTTAATCATGTTAACATTAAACATCTATGGTTTACAGCACCACTGAAATCACTCAGTGATTTTGCCAAGGAGAACAGTTGCCTTTGCTGCCCAATTCATGGGAAGCAAAACATGGGTGAGTAGATCGGTCCTTAAATAAGTAATAGATATTTTATAATATTCTTTGCTCTTTTTCAAATTTTATGTAAATTTCAGATGAAGCGATTAAAAAAATTAGTAAACAATATTACCTGATCAATAGCGTCTTAACTGATATCAGTGCCAAATTGGACAACCTCCGAATAAATGCGCTGGCGCCGGTGGAAGAGGTTGAATCAATTTTTACCAGATTTTCATTGTTCCCTCTCAGAAATCCGGAAGATCTGAATGCCATTGCGCAACATTTGGGAGAAAAGGGCAATTTCAGAGAAGCAGTGAGTACACGGAAGAACGGAAGAACAAGGAGGACCTAATATAAGTTTTACAGAGATGTTAGAAACGCCATAATATTAGAAGCAAATAAAAAAAACAAATAGGAAAAAAAGCAGAGCATTGGTGGTTAAAAGAGACGTTTTCAACAAGGAAAAATTAAAAAAGCAAAAAAATAGAGAAACTGAAACGAACCGTGGTAAAAATTCTGTACAGACCAAACAAACGCGGAAGAACAAACTTTTTCATGAAAATGAACAAAAAGATATGAGGCTGTGCACAGTTTGCTTCTTCCAAGTTCACGAATAATGCGCATGTCTTTTCAGAAATGATAAAATTCAGAACCGTTACTTTGCTCGACCTAACTGTGAAAAAATTTCAGTCACAATATGAAGAAGTTGATAAAATCTTAATGTGAATAGATTCTCAATACGGTTCTGACTCACACGCGCGCGCGATGATTTTCACGGAAAGATCAGGTCCGTAATTCACGGAAAATAACATTGGCGAATAACTTCGTCATCTTGAAAGTTTTATTTAGGTGATTTGTTGTAAATTTGTTTACTTTGATGAATTTTATCTCCTGTTGAGAATAAAAACTCAATTTTCGGTTATTTCAGGCAAAAGCATGGCCTTGCAAGTTTTCTTACATTCCATTCGATCTTAAACTATTGTTTTTTGGATTTATTTTTTTTCATCTGCAGCACTGACGAAGTTTCGACCATATCTACTCTTTCGCAGATGAAAACCATCTTTCAACATGTATAGCAAGATAGTAGCCGCTGGAAACTCTGCACTCCACATCGCAGTTCGAGAAAATGACGAACTCAAAGTCCTAAAGCTCCCCCAGAACAGTGCGGACCCCAACAAGAAGAACAACTCTCAAGACACTCCAGTACACGTGGCAGTTCTGCAAGGAAGATTCAAGATCTTGAAGCACCTCGTTGACAACGGCGGGGACATAAATATGACGGGAAGTCATGGTAAGCTGCCCCTCCAAATGGTGACTTCCTCCAAAGAGGAAGACTTCCTGAATGCGGTTTTGGCATTCGATAACGACATGATCAAGAAGAATGACTCTGAAATAACTCGCCTGGTTCATTACGTGCACGAGCAGTATAACAGGGTAAGAGACATCGTGAGCTTGAGTGTGGGGGTGATCCAAACATCAAAAACATCGGATTGGAACTTAAGTGAAGCCACCTTGACCAGAGTTCTTATTCAGTACGGGATCGACATAAACGCCGAAACCCTAAAAGGCTTAACTGCCCTTCAGCTGGCCTACGGAAACCCAGATGCCAATTTCTTAATACATATTTTACTGCAGAATAATGCTGAGTTTCCCAGTAAATTGAAAAAATACAAACCTATAATGAGAATAGGGTACAAGAACCTACTCACCCTGTGCGCACATGCTTGTTTAAGAAATTTCAACTACTTGGATTTTAAACAGGGACTCAATCTATCTGGGGAAGCTGCCAGATCAAATTTTGATCATGCCTATAACAAATGTCGCGAAGAATTAGCTGAACTCAGAAACACCAGACTGAAAAAATACAAAATCAATTCATATAGATATCTGAAAAAAACATCTGAAGAAATCTGCAAATTGAACAAAGATAAGGAAAAAATATATGATTTACATTGATATGTGAATAAGGAATACGAAATAGTCGAATTATTTATATGATTTACTTTTTTTTGCCCAAGAAAATATTCTATGAATAAATAAGAGTATTTCTTACACCAAGCCAAAATGGGCATATTGACATCACCTACCTACCTTACAAAGTACTAATCAATGATCATGTTTGTTGAGTTTAAATGCAAGAAGGCTCTTCGGCCCCTGAATGCAGGTTTATTCATGTAATGTCTGGTTTAAGTGACTAAAGAGCATAAGCTGTCTTGTTGATTATATCTGTACGATATGATCATGCTTACTGAGTAAAGTACGACAAGGGTCTTCGGTCCCTGGCAGCATATACTTTAAGAAATTTAGTAGTTAATCATGAAAAAAAGGTGGTTTCTGGGTATTTTCGTGAGGTTCAAAGTTCATTTCATGACTGAATCACCCTGTATTCTAGTCCATGATGATATTTTCTAAAAAATTAAACAAACACCTTGAATCAACCCATAAATACAGGGTGTCCACTTAACCTTCATTGTGAATAATTTCTATAATAATGGATCACCCAGTATAAATTCTTGGTATTATAGACTTTTTCGATTTAACAACAACATATCTAGTGTAATAGTTCATTTTGTGAACGTTCTCGCTCTGAAACTGACATATTTTATATTTTCAAAATCGGGCATGCATTCTGGAGAAATTCAGAATACTGTAACGTTTCGAGTATTTAGCAAATTTCCCGATAGATGACGCCAGTCTCGATGATTATCACAAGTTATCAGTTGATTTATGTCGTAATTGTAATGTCCTTCATGTAGCTTCATTCTTTATGAAAAAGGTACATTCTGTATAATTCTATAATTTAATGCTAATATCTTTATATTTTAAGTTCTTTGATTTCTTCTTCTTTACTATGTAAAAGCTCTATGTCAATGTTGATGTGCCTAGTCTCAAATATTTTATAACTCTCTTCTTCTTCAATCTACTAAAGAGTAGACCATTTTCTCGTCGATCTGTTGTGAGATGTACTGTGAGTTGCAGGCATCTTCGTTGTAAACATAACCTAAATTGCAGTTCCAAAATGGTTGTTACGGAAATGGTGAGATGACTACATTTCCTCGCGTCCTGGTTTGGAACTCCCAATCTGTTAAAATCACAAGAAATTATTTGAAAAAAGCATTTAAAATTTAGTGATCGTGTTTATAAATTGTGATTGTATCAAGTGTTTCCTGTATTTCCAACGACGAAGATTAATTATTATTGTTTAAAACTGGTGCTGGGATTGGACTTCCAAGACTCCTGACGCCCTCGGGACCCAGCATCAAAGTTATTTTTTTTTAAATACACTGAGCCTGGGTACATAGCCTATAGTTGCTGAGCCCATATCTTGGCTGTCCTCATGTCAGGGGCTTATCTGGCTGGGGCCATGCCTTTTTGAGAATATACATACATACATAACCTAAATTGGTTCTGTGCATAAATATTCTTGAAGTAAACTTTTTAGTGTTAGTACACACGTGTTTTATTTAAATTAATCAGCGCAGGAAAATAAGTTCATTCAGTCCACTACGTCGAAATAAATCCACATTCAATTATGGATAACCCTGTATTCATAACGATTTTCGGGTCATATTCCAGTATATGGTTGCTCCCTGGGGTTGTCATGAAATGTTTCTTGAAAAAATTGAAGTTCCTTCGATTCTGTTCCGAGATACGGGCGTAGTAAAAGTGGGTAATTCTCAACTTCAACGCCCTGTATCTCGAAAACTAGTCATAGGATTGAGAAGCCCATGCACACTTTTGATCAGTAGGTCGAGTACTATATTATACCAAAATTTTAGAACATTTGACGGAACGCCATTTGCCACAGAAAAAGTGCGGGGTCCTTTATTTTAATTATTCCTCGTTACTCTTGTTCTTGAATATTCGAAATATTTGAATATTCGAAATTTTTGAATATTTTCACCTAAAAATGGATAAGTGGTTAATACAATCAAACTCCCTAACGATTGAGCCAAAAGTGAGTATGTAGTTATTTTTTAAGTTCATATGTGTGATAATAGCTATTTATGTACATAAATTAGGTCTTTATGGACGAATCCAAAATTTATGGCAGAGCGAGCAAAGAGAACGAGGCCAATAATTTGGGCAAGTCCATAAGGCTAATTATGTACGAGTTGCATAATAGTTATTTATGTAATAAGGATCATAAAGACGATCATTATGGTACAAGTCGTGAATGTTATCGGGCGAGGCGTAGCCGAGTCCGATAACACGGCGTGTGCCATAATGATTGTTTATGATTCGTATTACATACAAAATTTTATCTGATGGCATTTATATCAATACATTTTCGAAAAATTAAAAACTGCATTTTCGACATGTCACAATGACAACTATTTTTAAAGAAGTATGTCACTCAATTATGATGACATAAGGAAGCTCATTATGGTACTTAGTACCATAATGAATTCATTATGGTACTTAGTCCCATAATGAATTCATTATGGTACTTAGTCCCATAATGAGCTTGCTCATGTCATCAAAATTGAGTGACATAACGTTGTCATTATGACATGCCATCAGATAAAAAGCTTTATGTTTGACTGCAATGCAGATATTTTATTTTCTGAAATGGCAATTAATATGGACCGCTTTATGCAATAACGTTTCAAGTGACAAAAATTGAAAATTTGGGATTTTATCATTATGGCTTGAATACTAGGGGAAGACCATTCTCCAATATCATTTCAAATGATTTGAATGTGTTTATTCTGGTAAATCTATCATTTATCTTGAAATAAACGGCTCTCCTACTGTACATGATTTTGTAAGAATATAAGTTATTTCACATAGGAATATGCAAAATTTCTATGGGCATATCGAAGACAGGTTTTTATTTTCGATATTGAATGTGTTTATTACTTTCGGTGTCCGTTTTGTGTCCGGCTCAAGTCCAAACGTCCATGGATGTTGAATGGACATCCATTGTATGTATAGGACATGGACGTACAATGGATATTCTAATTTGTACGTCCATTGTACGTACATATACAGGGTCTTTTACGAGGAACCTCACCCATATTTATACGGGAAACTACTGAACGTATTTTCATGAAATTCAGCACTTATAAGTATTTCACGATGCTGATGAAATCTAAAATATTTTCAAGGCATGAGCACCTCCGGTTTTTCCGGAAATGACGTCAACTTCCGTTTTTCAAATTAGAGCACCATTTTTTTATTGCAGAAATAGATTCCTTAGAAAATTTCAAGTTATTTTGATTTAACATTTTTCAGTTTTGGTTGGAAAATTCTCTCTGAGCGGGAAAATTCGAAAAAAAAAATCGAAAATAGAGCTCCGCTGAAACAAGAATAACTTCGAGGTTTTTGGATGGAAAATTTTCATTTTTGGGATTTTTCAAGATGTAAGATTGATGTATCCACTTTAAAAATCGAAATCGCGATTCATGATATAGGGGGTGAAAAAATCGCTTTCAAAGTTAGGGATGACAAAATCGTGAAATATCAATTTTTTCAAATTAGAACCCCATTTTTTTATGGCAGATATTGAATCTACGTTAAAAAATAATGTGAGTGTATGCATCACACCCTTGCCCTAAAGGGGATATTTTCTGAGTTATTCACAAAAAACTGTTTTTCGTCTTGAATTTTCAGCTATTTGTTTTCCCTTCACGCCAAAAAGATGAAATTTTAAGGAACTGTTACTTAAACCATGTTTCAGATTTTACTACCCTAATATGCAAGACAAAAAAGTTACAGGTTGTTCCTAAATAGATGGCAAATTTGGATTCGAATTTGTATCGGAAACCTCTTTATTTCAACTAATCGGCCATCGGTTTTCTCTCCAGTGATAAATAAATAATTCCTTATGAACCATATGCAAAAACTTACCATGTTTTACATTCTTTTTTTCAATGATAGATATCATTAATTACATGCTACTGAATAAAGAGGAATTTGGCAGATGTAATTAATGATATCTATCATTAAAAAAGAAGAATGTAAAACATGGTAAGTTTTTGCATATGGTTCATAAGGAATTATTTATTTATCACTGGAGAGAAAACCGATGGCCGATTAGTTGAAATAAAGAGGTTTCCGATACAAATTCGAATCCAAATTTGCCATCTATTTAGGAACAACCTGTAACTTTTTTCTCTTGCATATTAGGGTAGTAAAATCTAAAACATGGTTTAAGTAACAGTTCCTGAAAACTTCATCTTTTTGGCGTGAAGGGAAAACAAATAGCTGAAAATTCAAGACGAAAAACAGTTTTTTGTGAATAACTCAGAAAATATCCACTTTAGGGCAAGGGTGTGATGCATACACTCACATTATTTTTTAACGTAGATTCAATATCTGCCATAAAAAATTGGGGTTCTAATTTGAAAAAATGGATATTTCACGATTTTGTCATCCCTAACTTTGAAAGCGATTTTTTCACGCCCTGTATCATGAATCGCGATTTCGATTTTTAAAGTGGATACATCAATCTTACATCTTGAAAAATCCCAAAAATGAAAATTTTCCATCCAAAAACCTCGAAGTTATTCTTGTTTCAGCGGAGCTCTATTTACGATTTTTTTTTCGAATTTTCCAACCAAAACTGAAAAATGTTACATCAAAAGAACTTGAAATTTTCTAAGGAATCTATTTCTCCAATAAAAAAATGGTGTTCTAATTTGAAAAACGGAAGTTGACGTCATTTCCGGAAAAACCGGAGGTGCTCATGCCTTGAAAATATTTTAGATTTCATCAGCATCGTGAAATACTTATAAGTGCTGAATTTCATGAAAATACGTTCAGTAATTTCCCGTATAAATATGGGTGAGGTTCCTCGTGAAAGACCCTGTGTAGAAGTAATTATTTTGAAATTGTCAGACTTTTATATTTCACCTTGTAAATCATCAGAACTAAGTATTCATTTGGTTTCAACTAATGAAAAGAGTTCACTTCAACCTAGGAAAATGAGTGATATTTCGCATAAATGTATGGTATTGCCAATTGAACACAAAAATGTAATCATTCCCTTGCTACATTTGCAATAATTTTTTTCAAATGATTAATTTTTTTCAATTTTATCTCTTATTGTTTTTTTTTAGTTTCACGAGCACTCATCTGCCCTTATATCAATTCAGACAATTTTATGGTAGAATCATTTGTAATTCGAAATTATTTTAGTTAGAAATTTATTCTGAAAGCATGTTTTTGATAATTTGTTTAGGATTTTATTCAACGATTGGAGAATGGAGAATAAAACATGGACGGTAGTTAAATTCTTGGAAGAGATTTCCGTCGAAGCAGTCCCTACACACTGGTTGGTGGGGAACACATGTGTCTGGCCACCCTACCCTGATAGGGAAAAAGTGATCCAATCCATAAGAAATTATGAGGACAAAGACACATCTTGGCCAAGCTATAAAATAACAATCTTTCGCAATGCAACATACAGTAAGTAGATTGTTCTGTAAGGGAATCTATTTCACGACAGGATACATTTTATACAATGTGTCAGTGTAATCTTTTACTGGTGAATTAATTAAATTCTAATTCTTTCAGATAGCTAGTTGGAAGCAAGGAATAAAACTAGGGTAGCAGAATACACTACTGATTTAAACGAGGAAGATTCTAAGTCTGGGAAATATAGAAAAAAAGACCCAAATTTTTTTCCTCTGATGATGAAAGTGGAGAAACAAGTAAATTACCTCCTCCTCCATGCGACCCAAAATATAAAAATACCCCTCACATCTCAGACGATGGGGTTATATCCACTTCTTCACCGACTCCAATAAATGAAGGTGAATAATTTAAAATTTTTCTATACTTAATAATAAGTAGGACCCCAATGTATAAGTACGTCCAACGGACGTTATCAAAGGACGCCTAACGGACGTCCAAAGAGGTGCCTTATGGGCCTCCACTCGACATCCGTTGGACGTATTACGTACAATAACGGACGTACAATGGATCTTTTGGATATCGAAAACGAACGTTCATTGGACGTACATAGGATGTACATGTGCTGTGTGGAAGTGATCGGAAGGCCGGCATGTCACTGAGAACAGTGGCAAAAAAATACGGAATTCCAAAGGACACAATTGGCCGAAGAGTAAAAAATCTCCATCCATTGAAACACAATGGATCACAATGGGGATTTCCTCTCACATCAATTGATGTGAGATATACTATCAAATCATACCTTGACAGTAGCGGAAGGATCATACAAAAATTCAAGAATAACTTACCAGGAAGGGAGTTCATGAGAAATTTTTTTAAAAAGACATCGCCAAATTCTCAGCGAGCGCTGGTGCGAGAATATTAAGAAGGTGAGAGCAGGCCTTAATCACTCAACAACAAATAAATTTTTTGACGAACTGGAGAAGATTTTAGAAAGAATACAATCCAATGCAATTATAAAATACGATGAGACAAACATGACAGACGATCCAGGCAAACAAAAAGTAATTATTCGAAGAGCATCCAAGCACGCCCATCGAGTTCAGTCAGTCACTTATGTTTGCCAGTACTGCTTCTGGATTGTTGTTACCACCGTATATAGTATATAAATCCATCCATGGCTCTACAACCCGGGGTGGGTCTTGGCCGCCTCAACAATTCTCCTCCATTTATGTCGATCCTGAGTAATTTCTTCCCAGTTAAGGACTCCCATAGTTTGCGGGTCCTTGCGGATATTATCCCGCCATCGAAGTTTTGGTCGACCAAGTGGTCTTTTGTTGTTAGGGGCTTCTTCTCAGACCATTTTAATTAGCCTTGAGTCATTTTTTAATTTTTTGAAACAAATTATTTACAGAATCTTCAAGTGAATGGCAAACTACCTGTTCCCTATGAGAAGATTCTCCTGAAGCCTTGAGGGTATTTTTACCAGAGAAGGTAAACGGGAGGAGAAGAGAGATTCCTTCAGGATTACCTTTGGAAGAGATAGATATTCCCGAGGATATTCCAGAAGGTACAGAGGGATTACTAATTCTTCGTTCCATGTATAACTGTTTGCATTATTTCACAGAATCTCAACCATTGGATGTTCAATTTCCTGAAGCTGATGGAAGTTCCCAAAGGGAAGATATTGAAGAAGGTATATAGTTTTCAGTAATTATTTTTCAAAGTTCAATGATTGACATTATTTTTCAGAATATATACCGTTTATTCAAGGAACTTCTGGAGAACCATAAACTTCAGGAATACAGATTCAAAGATCATCAAGTTCAAGGACGCCTTCCAGGAAAGGTATAGTTCTTGATAAAGTTAAAACATTTTTCCTCATTCAAATTATTTCAGCTTGCATGGAGAGGACATGCAGCAAGGAGGTGTTTCAGTTCAGGCAACTTAGGACTATGAAGCAGAAAGTTAATAGATTGCAGAACAGAAACAAAGCCTTGAAGGAGAGATTGGTACCCTTGAGGAGTTCCAACATGGTGCAAAACCTCAGCAATGTGAACAAAACAACAATACTATTTTTCATCTCGCAGCAAGTCAACCAAAATTTGAAAAAGAGGGGTCGAAGGTTTTCTCTTGACGACAAATTTTTTGCCCTTTCATTGTATAAACAAGGTGGTAGAGGATATAAATATCTGTCCAAAATATTTAGTTTACCCCCAAAACGCACTCTCACAAAATTACTTACTCATATACCATTTAAGCGGGGCATCAATTCCCAAATATTTGAAAGTTTGGGAGATGCTGTCGGTAAACTAAATATAAAAGACACATTTTGTGTCCTCATGTTTGATGAGGTTGCTCTTAGTCCTGGGCTTTCATATAACTTTTCCGGCGATTTTATTGAAGGAATAGTGGACGTGGGCAGTGGAGAGCGCAAAGCACAATTCGCAGATCATGCTCTCGTTTTCATGATAAAGGGCATACGGGGAAAATGGAAGCAGCCACTTAGTTTTTATTTCTGCAAGAGCACCACCCCAACCGGTGATCTGGTGAGAATTATTAAAGATATGGTAAGACATGTTCGTCTGGCAGGGTTGCGCATTGTGGCCACAATATCTGACCAAGGAGCAACAAATGCAGCAGTCAATAGACTGCTGCACGAAACAAAAGAATACTGTTTGAGAACTGGTAAGGAAAATACATACCAAGGATATATCTTATAGATAAAAAAGAAATCGTTCATCTATATGATCCTCCTCATCTCCTCAAAGGTATTCGGAATGCTTTCTTGACAAAAGATTTGTACTTTTGTCAAGAGAGCATTGAAAAAGTTGCTACTTGGGCACATATTGTTGCTCTTTACAATCTGGACCAATGTGATAACGGTAAATTCAGTTCTCTACCGAAACTGTCAGAGTATCATGTTTTGCCACATAAAATAAAGAAGATGAAAGTTAATTGTGCTGCACAAGTTTTCAGCCGGTCCGTAGGTGTTGTCATGAGAATGAGGGCATCAGTTAGCAATGATCTGCCAACTTCATCAAAATATTATCTTGATCCCTCTGCATCTGAAACTGCTGATGCTATACTTTTTTTTGATTAACTTTTTGATAGTGTCAACGGTCGTTCAATGGAATCTTCTTTAACAAAGCCTCTGCGAGGTGTGGTGACAGAAAATTCTCCTCATGTTTATTTATGGAATAGATCCCTGCAACTCCTGGATTCTATGTCCTTTAAAACCAGCTCATCCTCAAATCCAATAATAACTCCATCCCTGAAGCATTTCAAATTCACGATCCGTGGCTTCTTATATATCTGGAGGACTTTAAAGGCCAAAGGATTTAAATCATTATCTCCTCGAAATTTTAACCAGGATCCCCTGGAAAAATTTTTTTCTCTAATAAGAAGCCATGGTGTGAGAAATGTTAATCCCAACTGTACATCCTTCATTTCTTCCTTCAAATCCCTCCTTATAAATAATTTTCTGTCAACACATTCACCAGGTGCTGATTGTGAAGAGGATGAAACTTGTGACGCCCTTGACACTCTTAAAAACTTCATCCAGAAAAAAATGTAGCATCGCAATCAATGACACATATACGCCCTCCTGTTTATGCAATCGAAGGGACAGAAATTTTGGATGTCGATAGAGATCTGGCAACACCTTATGTAGCGGGATACTTGGCGAGAAAAATCATGAAAAATATAAGTAATTGTCCTGAATGTTTGGAAGTAATAGAGGCATATGAGGAAATTCCCTCAAATGCCCTCATTAAAGCAAAGACACACCCTAATTGTAGAATGGTGAACCCATCCAGGACATATACTTCTGTTTTTCGTGAGTTTTCTCGACAAGTATTTGAAGCTATTCCTTGCAGGATTAATTCTTTTAGTTTAAAAAAATCAATTATTAATAACTTGCGTGAGGAGAATATTCTAATGTTGTTTTGTTCTGAACATAAGGAGGTCCACAAAGAATTTATTGAATTTGGTGTTAAATTTATTTGGCTTTTCTATATTGGAAATGCAAATAAAATACTTTGTGGTAGAAAAAGTTTACATTTTTCTGATCCCATCATGAAGATAGCATCAGAAAAATACCTTAAAAGGAGGAGATAGATTCAATCCTTCCATGATTTTATTTATCTCCTCATGTTGTTTTCATGTTGAATATTTCTTCAATTTCTTTATTTTGTATATATTTGTTTATTTCATTAGTGTGCTGTGCTTACATGATGTTTTTTATGTAACATTATGTTGAAAATTTTCAAAACATATATTTCATAACATCGTTCTTAATTGTGTATTTGATTAGTGTTCTATGCTTTTTTTTATTTGGATATTTTATATCTATATTTCCGATTTCAATTTCTATTTCATTTTTAAGTATTATGCATATTTTACTATTTGAATTTACATTGTCTCGGCCACTTGGCCACATGTTACGATGTTTTATGTCCTATGTATTACAGATAATAATGTTTACAAAATATGATGATTTACAGAAAAAGGAAACGTACTATAGTTACATTGATCAAATATGATTGTACAATTGGCATTTTTTCTATTGTTATTAAATTATTTTCTAAAAACTACAAATTGTTATTCATTACTTTTTACTAACTAATTTTCCATTAGATTTGGAGAAAACATTTCAAGTTGGAACTTGGATATTCCATTCAAATTCAAAATTGAAATGTTTTCGACAAATTCAATGGAAAAAGTCTGAAATTATTATGTTCCGTCTTTGGAATCAACTATTCTCATATGCATTCCGATCTGCAGATGGCGCCACCATACATTATTCATTATAATCGCGAATAGTTTCGAGAAGAATAATAGATGGCGCTCTGATACTTGTCCCAAATTTTACACGAGAGTTTCCTATCTATAGGTTATCTATGCATGTTTCGCTGCCGTATGTTACAACTGGTCTTATAATAGTTTTATATATCTTTATTTTTGTTTGCCTTGTCAGGGTCCTTGATCTTAATGAATGTTGGGTTGCATAATAGCATTTATTTCCTTGGAGTATACGCTGTTTTATTTCTACTTTAACGTTATTATCTGATAGAAAATTGGATAGTGGGAATTTATTTATCTCTTCATCAGGAGAACTAAAATGGAAAGAAAACGGTAGAAACAAATAAGATGATATCATGGAAAACTTACGGAATTGAGAATGTATAAAAAGATGGAGGTTTCTAAAATTGACATCACTAACTTAGGTGTATAAAAATTGAAAACATATATTACTTTCTTAATATAAATAACAAGAAGAATGACTCTGGAATAACTCCCCTGATATATTGCGTGCACGAGCACTATAACAGGGTGAGAGATATAGTGAGGCTGCTCGAGTGTGGGTGTGATCCCAACCGTGAAAACATTAATGGTTGGAATTGTCTCCACTTCATAGCCTCGGATTGGAACTTGAGTAAGGCCACATTAACCAGAGTCCTTATTCAGTACGGGATCGACATAAACGCCGAAACCCTGAAAGGCTTGACTGCGCTTCAGCTGGCTTACGAGAACCCCGATGCCGGTTTCTTCATTCACATCTTACTGCAGAATAATGCCGAATTTCCGAGTAATACGAAAAATTACAAACCGGTAATGAAAATAGGGTACCAAAACCTTCTCACCATGTGCGCACATGCGTGTTTGAGAGATGTTGATTACTTAGATTTCAAAAAGGGGCTCAATCTATCTGGGGAAGCGGCCAGATCGAATTTCGATCATGCATATAATAAATGTCGTGAAGAATTGGCTAAAATCAGAAATTCTAGACTCAAAAAATATAAAACCAATTTATATGGATATTTGAAAAATTCCCCGGATGAAATCAGCAAACTGAACAAAGATAAAGAATTCAATTCGGCGATCACACAATGCACCCTTTCTTTCCCCATCTATTCAAATTTCTTTTTGGACCAAGTGTTTGTAGATGTCCAATCGGAAAGGGCTAAGAAAGCTGCGAGCATCTACTTGAGCGAAACTTTAAACTTACCTATCGTTGCGTGCGATCATATTGTAAGCTTTTTCAATACAAAAGAATTATTGTCATTATATAGGAATATACAAATTTTGTGAACGATTTTATAAATATTTTCTACAATATTTCTGTGATAGCCTTTTCGCAATATACGAAAATATAATTTTAACACATTGCCATGTAAGAAAGTTCTTTTTCTGGACGACCCTGTTCCTTTTCTTTAATATTTTATTTAATTTAATCTCTGTGGTTTTGTGTTCAATTTGTATAATATAAATTTTCAGCAATTTCTATAAATGGAAATTGTAACATCAGCTGTCAATTTCATTAATTTATGTATATTTTTATTTTTAATAGTTTCAATAAAATGTTTATTATTTAATCTCGACTTAAATTTTCTTCCCTTTTTTAAAATGCTTTGTTAGAATGAAAATTTCTTTTTTAAGGAACCATTCGACATTTTCCCAAAATTTGGCACATCTGAAAACAAATGAAAGCCATAACTTGAAGTTATCATTTTAAAAATTTCCTTTCATTAACTATGATAAATCTCGGGGGGTGCAGCCTCTTTATTGCTTCCCCTGGTTGCGCCAGTGCTTAGAAATAATCAAAGAGTACCAAGAAGAAAATAATGTTATTTTTAAGTAGCATCACCCAAAAAAACTATCTATAGATTTTCAATGTGATGAAAAACTTGAATCAATATTTACAATATTAATTATTAAGAGAGAAGGAGTTAACGGCATACAGACAATTTTTCTAAATTCTTTCTCTCTTATAATTTCACAGACGTTAGACCTATTTATATATTACAAGCAGGCCGTCCCAGCTTCGCCCGTGTAGAAATTCGTTTCACGCGGCGGTTTCATCTTCAACACTTGAAACCTGCCATATCTTTTGATGTACTTGTTGTAATTGTATGATGTGAAGGGCAATTTCGTTCTAAATTAAATACTGGGGATAAATAACGTATTAGGTTGGATGAGGATCAATACCCAATTCATAAAAACTCACTGTTGAAACTGATTGTTTCTTAAGTTCTCTAACTATCAAATATGGGTGAGGGCCAAAATCTACTTCAACTCAAACAAACTTTTATTTCCCGATCTATCTTGACAATAATATCACAAGTTCTCTTTTTCTACTATCATGACATGAACAACTATGATATATCATCTAATACATCAAAATGAACACAGACAAATATTTAACACACTCCCACCTTGTGTCATGAAAATGCCAAAATTGTGACACAACTAATCTTTGTATCTTGCTGGAAGTTTCACCTTCCTTCCATATCTGGTCTGTACCTCCTGTTCTTTAACTATACTATTATTTCGAAAGCCTCCTTCTGTTTTCTTTTCAACCTCCCTTATTGGCAGATCTTCAGATCTTCCCATCTCTAGCATTACCAATCGTTGGACTGGTCGCAATAGCTCACCACAGGCAGTCTTTAGTCTTACAATTCGTATTTCACCATCACGTCCTGTCACGGTCGCCAAATGTTGAAACTGATTGTTTCTTAAGTTCTCTAACTATCAAATATGGGTGAGGGCCAAAATCTACTTCAACTCAAACAACTTTTATTTCCCGATCTATCTTGACATTAGCTTTGTTTTGGTTCACAGTTCTGGACCGTTCGCACAAGCGCAGATGTCAAAATCCTAAATAACCTGTTTTGGTTCACTCTGAACTGGTTCGGAACTATATTGTCCGGTGTTTTGGTTAGATTACGGAACGATTCTGAACTATCCTAGGACGGTGAAAACAGTTCGAACCTCTGATAACGAACTGGTTCAGAATTCAGAGTTCGGATTATGCGAGGTAGCGTAGTGCTTGTTATAAGAATTTGGTGTTTTCTTGTATTTTGTCGAATATAATATAAAGGAAATATATTGCGTAATGGAGGTAATGAGTACAATAACTTTATCATTTATAATTTCTAATATTAACTTTTTTTTCAGAATTTCCTGTTAGAAATGTTGGAATCCAGCTCAAGTTCATCATCTTCTAGTGATGAAGATGAATTTTTAGCCACAGTCCTACCTGAATTATTGGAACATCACCAAAAAAATGAATGGTATGCAGAAAATGTGATTCCTAAATATACAGATAAGGAATTCCTAGAACATTTCAAAGTTCCTAGGCCAGTAACAGAAAAGTTAGCTGAAGAATTTGAATCAAGTGAATTTTATCCGAAAAAGGATACAGGATTTGCAAGAATAACCCCCATTAAATGCATGTGGGTATTTTGCTGGTATGCAACACATGAAGCTGCATCATGTTGCTGATAGGTTCAATATTTCACTCAGCTCGCTGTATGTGATAATTGAAAATGTGAGTGTTTTTATCAGCAATAAATCTAAAGACATTATAAAATGGCCATCAGAGGAAGAACAATTTTCAATCGCTGAGGATTTTTTTAATATGGGATTCCCAAATGTTATAGGATGTGTGGATGGTAGTCATGTGAGAATTGACAAACCCAAACATGATCCTGAATCCTACCTCAACAGAAAAAAATATTACTCGATACAGGTGAGTGGTACAATGTTTCTCTTAGTGATAATCATCTAATGTGATTTTCATATTTTCAGTTTCAAGCAGTTTGTGATTCAAAGAGAAGGATAAGGGATATCTTTATAGGATTTCCAGGATCAGTGCACAATACTCCCCTATACACAAATCTTTCGTCATGGTGTAGAGATAAATACATATTAGGAGATAGTGCATATCCATGCTTAAGAAATCTCCTCACACCATACAGAAATAATGGCCACCTTATGGAAGTGGAGACAAATTATAATATTAAATTAAGTCATTGTCGAATACTTATCGAACATACCTTTGGCATATTATAACAAAAGTTTCGGCAATTGTATCACCTCAAACTGAGGAGTGTTCCTTCGATTTGCCATTTCATTAGGACCTGTTGTATATTGCATAATTTAACATTAGGAGAAGGTGACAGTGAGTTCCTAGATGAAGAAAATGTTGGTGTTACATCACAAGCACAAGGAAATGTGGAGATGAATGAAGAAAATGAAGGAAACAATTGTAGGATTTAATTTTAGGAATTATGTTGCTAGTACATTGTATATAAATACTTGAAAACACTTTTAACAAACCATTGGTTATGATTAATGTTTCTTTGCTTTCTTAATTTGTGTATGCAAAAAATTACTGTGATGAAACAGTTACTTTTGAAAAATAATAATATATTAGTGAATTAGTAACATCAAATACTTGGGTATTATAGTGAACAATACACTGAAATGGGACAACCACTCAAATCACCTAACAAATAGATTTAGAAAGTTAGTGTATACTTTTTATGAGTTGAGGAAATTTTTACCTATAAATATTTTGAGGATGATTTATAGATCTTTGGTCGAGTCCATTCTTTCTTATGGGAATATTATATGGGGTGGTACATATGAGAGCCAAATAAAAACTCTAATTTTGACCCAAAGGTGGATACTTAAGGTGATAATTTCGAAGCCCAGGATGTTTTCTACGAAGGAACTGTTTGCAAATGATTGGATGATGGACTTACAACAATTATATATATTCAATGTTTCTAAGTTCATGTATAAAAACAAAATTATAAAGAACATAGGTTGTCACATGTATGAAACAAGAAAAAAGCAGAATTTGAAAGTACCTCAAGCAAAGACAACGATGTTCCAGAGGTTCATCTGCACCACTGGACCGAAGATATTGTATTCCACAGGATTTGAGAGATATCAGAAATTTCAAGCTGTTTTCTAAGAGGTTGAAGCAGTTCATCATAAAGAATAAAAGCAGTTTTCGGTATATCGGTTGAGGGAGGCTACTCGCCCTGTTGTAATCCAAAAAGGGGGAAAGGGTTCAGGGAGGGGGGGAAATAGATGGGGGGAGGAAATAATGAATTGATGTTATGTTACTTTTGAGAATGTGTATCTATGTGTACCATGAAAATACCTAACAATGAATTTTTTTTTTCAATTTATGCACAACACAACTCCTCAGGAGTTAGGTGCAAAATCAACCAGTTATTTTAGTCATGTATTTGCTGTTTTTATGTAAGAGTTGTTCAATAAATTTTTTGATTTGATTTGAATCTGTTTCTCGCATCGAGATTAAGGTGGGCGTTCAATGTAGTGTGTTTTTATTTCAAGTTGATTTCGAAAACGGTTTAACTTTGAGAACTGAAATTTTGTGGGTGAATTCAGAAAGGATTAGGGTTTTTGTTGAAATAATTTTAATTGATTTCATTCCGTTTCAATTGTTTCAAATCTTACCGCCGACGCCGACCTTGCACTATCCGAAACATAGAATAGTGTTTTGGTTTTATCATTTTTCGAACTGTTCTAGAATCGTTCTGAATCGACATTTCAATGCGCATCAGTTCGACACAGATTCGGAACAATACCAGGACAGTTCCGAATTTCCGAACCAAAACAAAGCTAATAATATCACAAGTTCTCTTTTTCTACTATCATGACATGAACAACTATGATATATCATCTAATACATCAAAATGAACACAGACAAATATTTAACACTCACTCCCAAACTTTGCAAAATTTTGGAAAACATCTGATTACCATAAACAGGTAATAGCAAGTCAATCTTGAGAGATAGATATATGCTATCGCGGACTTTTTTGTAGAACTATTTAAGAGATACATTTCCGTCATACATTGTATCCACGTAAGTCTTACGGTTTTTGCAGGGCACGTGAAAATAGCTGATTATGGCTGATTTTTTTGTAATTATTGAAGTTATAGTAGGTATCCTTTTTTTTTCGGGTAAAAAGTATAGCCTATGTCACTCAGGGATAATGTAGCTTTCTGAGGGTGAAAGAATTTTTGAAATCGGTCCAGTAGTTTTTGAGCCTATTCGTATCAAACAAACAAAAATACAAATCTTTCCCCTTTATAATATTAGTTTAGATGAAGTTGAATTTTGATTAAGGATGTCGAATTGACAGTGATTTTACATATCTTGATTTAAGCATTATGGAATTTGAAAACATTTCTCTAAAAACTCAACTAGAATTTGAAGAATCTAAATGGATCAAATATGAAAAAATGGAACTAAGACCCCCTATATCTCTTCTGAAGTTCATACATTTATCATTTTGGGCAATTCATTTCAAGAAAATTTCTTTTTTTCGAATTATTCTCTGAATCTATTATTTCTACACTTTCAAAATTTGGTTCATGTTCCTCTTGTATCGAATGAATTGCAAGAGCGCATGTATCTTTTTTTGCCCTAATATTACTTTTATGAAGTGCAATCCTCTGTTTCAATTTTGTGGTAGTCTGGCCAATATAACATTTATCACAATCGTTACATTCAATTTTATATATCAAATTAGATCTATTATATACATGTAATTTATCTTTCAATTTTAAGAATATTTTCCTGAGAGGTTTCACATTTTTATTGGAAATTTTGAATTTTTCTTTAGGAACCAATTCTCTGATTCTAGAAGAAAGGTTTTCATGATATGGTAAAACTAAATAATTTTGTCTTTCTTCGGCACCTTCTGGTTGATGAACACTCAAAACTTCTTTGTTATTAGGCGTATTATAAAGAATTTTGTTTAACCATTTCTTAGGATACCCATTATTTATCAAAAGTTCTTCTAATATTTTGAGGTTTTTCGTTTTGAATTTAGAATGCGAAATTTTGGAAATTCTGAATTTTAAATTACGAATCATATTAATTTTTTGTTGAATTGGTTGATATGATTGCCAATGAATATATCTACCCGAGGACATGGTTTTCTATACCAATCTGTTAATAATTTATTTCCTTCTCGAATTACTAACATATCAATAAAGGGAATAGACCCATTATTTTCCTTTTCTACTGTGAATTGAATTTTTTTATTGAATTGATTAATAATTTTGAGAGATTCTTCAACAAGATGTTTGGGAACAGCAGTTATTATATCATCCATGAATTTCTTAATGAATGGTACTTCGAATGGTAATTTGGATAGGGCATTTTTCAGAACTAGATCAACTACAAACTGGGCAATAATTGGAGAAAGAGTGGAACCCATAGGTGTACCATGTTTTTGTTTATAAAATATACCTTTAAAAGAAAAAATTGTTGAACCGAAAACGAACTTTATAATTCTTATAAATTATTTTTTACTGACAGGACAATTTTCTTTAATTCTGTTCCAATTATTATTGATACATAATTCAGTTAATTCAAAAGAAATGTTAGTGAACAATGAAATTACATCCCAACTTACTAGGATATAATCATCAGGTATAATTTTGTTGTTGATGAATTCTGAAAAATGAAAAGAGTCCGAAACGTAAAATTCATTATTGAAATCATAAGATTTAGTTAAAATGTCTTTTGCGAATTCTGCTAATTTTGAATTTGGTGATACTAAAGATGCTATAATGGGTCTCAGGTCCATATTTTCCTTATGAATTTTGGGTAAGCCATAAAAGTGAGAAGCATTTCCTCTGTAGTACATTAATTTAGATGCTAAGGTAAAGTTAATGAGTTTTTTCTTTTTTAAATCTGAAACAATACTATTCGCTTTCTGCTGTATGCTCATACTAGGATCACTAACTAATTTTACATAATTATCTTCATTACTCAGTTGATTTTCTGCTAGTCGATCATATTCTTCTCTATCCATAACTGTGGTGACGTTTCCTTTATCCGATTGAACAATTATTATTTCTGGGTGTTCCTTTAGGAATTTTTTTGTTGTTTGGTAAAACTTCACTAATTCTGATGAATGTGGTGACTCTTTTTGAAAGAAATTCGTTATGATATTAACGAATTTCGCTGTTAATATATCTCGTTCCTTGCTGTCACTTATGGTATCAACAATTTGGTTGATTTCCGCTAGCAGGTATGGTATTTTTATATCTCTGATATTAGGAGGTATGCAAAATTTTGGTCCTAATTCTAAAGTCTTTTTTACAGTTTCAGGTAAATCAATAGTTGAAAGATTTTTAATCCATGATTCTTGCGTTATCAAATAGATCTATTTAAGGAGATTTATCTACGGCTAGAATGAAGGTCATTCAAGCCGAAGTAGAATCAGATCTCAATTCAGATGTTGAGGCAGGATTTGGAAGAAGAAAATTGATAAAAAATAGAAAATATGACAATGATTCATTCCATGAACTAAGGGGACATATAAAAAAGAACGGAAATACGGATACATCCGAATCTGAAGAAGAAAATCAAGAGATCGGAGGGTCACCAGAAACGCCCACCATGAATATAAGCAGATGTTCAAAGTTGGGTGAGGATAGTTTACTTCAAAATATAATCCCATCAAATTCTTCGTTTTTGGCTTCAGGCTCAAATGAAATTAAATATGCCATAATAGAATGCTGCACAGTGCACACCTGTCAGTTCGATTTCAGAAACAAGTAATTAAAAATAATTTCATTTAAAATAAATAATTTTATGCCTTCTCAATTTTAGCTAGAAGTCTGGATATTCCGATTCAGATAACTGAAGAAATGCCCACTACAGGTTTGTATAACAAAAATGTTTATTACTATTAAGAATGACTATTTTTTAAGTAGTTAATTAAATCGACATGTCATTATGGTGGTAATCCATAATAATAAATCTGAATATATTATATATGATATGTATATATTTTATCACTAATTGAAATATGAATTGTTTGTAATAAGTTGATGTTATATATACTGTTTAATTTTCAGCACCTCCTGTTATCATCAAAGAGGCAGATCCCACCAGAGTATTTGCCGGTACGTATTTGAACTCAACCATAAAGCAATGGCAAAAAGACTGCTGGAAAGGCTTATTGCAAATGTCCTGGCAATGAACTACAGTTGGCTGGGGTTCAAAATAAAGGATAATTTTTCAGGATTAATTTTATCCAAAGTAGTGATAGGTAAGAATTTTGAAAGAATTTACTATTTTCTGTTTAAGAAGCGCATTAGCTTTACTTGGAATTATTATCTTAACTGAAATATACTAATATTCCATGTTTGAATTACCTCTCATATTTCACAGAATCTGTATTGAAAATTCATAGGAAGAATACAGAGTCAGATGTAGAATTGGCAATAAAGAGCTGGTTGGTTGAGGCCAAAGAGAGGGAAGAAAAATCTCACAAGTGAGGCTTTGAATCTAATCCTAATGAAGGTAAGAATATTATTCATATATATCATTCATACCATGAAGCAATTTTTTTTATTGTTCAACTGTCTAATATATAGTATTTCATTCTGATCTGGTTTACACTGAAAACCATTAAATTATTCAAGGTGACCTAGTAATATATATTCTCTTTCAGAATCTGTGATGTTGTAACCAAGAGGCTGGTTGGCTGGTTAGAGAAAGTACTCCAGCAAATTTATTTTTTTTTAGTTTTTTTATAAAGAAAGAATTTATATATTTTTTTTAACTTCGAGATCATGTCTTCTCAAAATAAAACTGTTGACTTGAATAATTCATTTTATTATGAAGTGTTTATGAAATCTTATTTAAAGTTTATCTGCATTTACAAAGCATTAATTTCAAACAGAACTTAATACCGTTAATTCATCATTGAGCACATTTTTTTTAGTTTTTCAGAGTTTGGTGTGATTCTATGAAGGTTCCCACTCCTAGAAATTTTCCCAGAGTAATTATACATTGTACTTTCATTCTGAGGGTATTTGGATGAATTTATTAACTCATTGGTATTCTTAATTCCTGCTGTGTGCGCTGTAGGAATTAATCATACCAATGAATTTATAAATTTATCCAAATATCCTCAGAATAAAAGTACAATGTATATTCTGGGAATATTTCAAGCAGTGGGAATCTTCATGGGATATTTGGAGTAGTATCAATAGGAGATTTTTCGAAACATTCCTGGAATATTGTCAGAAATGTTCCTGAAATATTCTCAAGAACATTCCTGAAATATTCTCAAGAACGTTCCAGGAAGGTTCTAGAGTATTCGGGAGAACGTTCATAGAACCTGTATAGAATCAGAGTTCCTCTCTCATTCAATAGTCCATTGGACGTTCTCAGAATGTGTGAGGTCTCTTGTGAGGATGTTCTATGAATATATGAACATTCTGGGTCTCCTGTGTGTTTGGCGAGCGTTGTAGCGTGCGTTTTTTATACACAGCGTCTGACTCTCGGTTGTTTACCGAAGAGTCTATCGGCAAGTTTCCGTCCACCTCCTAGTGGTGAACCCTGGTAACGATCTTGGTGATTCTCGTGCTTCCTAAACGAAGCACAACGAGATAGCTGGATCGGCTAACGGACGGAAGCGATCTTGGGAAACGCACCGAAGGCTCAATTTCACGGCGGCCTGCAGTCTATCTCGTAGGTCGTTTGAGTCTACCTTCAACTCCCAAGATTAGAAGGTCAGTGGCTCGTCGGTCTGAGGTTGATGAAAGTCGATTTCTGATCGGCGCATCTAGGTGTTGGTTACGCCTACCACACCAAATTGTGCGGAGGAAGGGGTCAGCTAAGTGGTCATGGTTCTCTGTCGCTGCGGCAAGGACTTCTCCACTGTTGAGTACAACGGTGAGTTGGAGGCCAGATACGAGGGGCCCCGGAGGAGAAATGAGGTATGGGAGGATGAGGACTACGTTGAGCTTGCTCGACATGAGTTAGCCTGTACCGGGAGATTCGTCAACCAGTTTCTCCATCAGTTCTATCCGGACAAGGCCATCGATTTCATAAAAAATCGACGGAAGACTGAACGGTACAAGGCCATCCTTCAGCGCCTCAGGGGGAAGTCGCAGGTCCGTCGAGCGAAGCTCCCGAAGCGATTCGGGCGCCCAATGAGACGGCAGCGGCTCCGCCCGCCCGCTGGGAACCCCTTGTAGAAGCTGCGGAGGCTCTAGTTGTCCAGCCGTCGATCGGGGTTAGCGAGGTCGTGGGCTTCTAAACCCCGAGGCTGCCGAGTTCGTACCGCAGGGAGAGCACGCTATAGTGTCTTTCCTTCGAGGTTACTGGCGGGACCAAGGTGGATGGTCCGAGGCTGACAAGGCCCTCTATAGGCTGAGTCAGCTAGAAAACGCCAGTGACCACAGAGCGAGAGTTAGAAATGGGGTCGACATATACATGCGGACGCTGTTCACTCAGCTGTCCGACGATCCCTGTGTCGGCCGCCCGAACATCAGGCAAGAACCGAGTCGTCAAGCGCGGTTCCTGAGGTCAACACTGTATTTTCTAAAGAGCAAAAAAAAATTTCTTATAAATTATATTGAGGAATGTGCACTCATGTTTTATGGCCTAACTGCAAAGGAAACTCGTCAATTGGCTTACCAGATGGCGGTTGCAAATAATATAAAATTTCCGGAGTCTTGGGCTAAAAATGAAATAGCTGGGAAAGATTGGCTGCGGTCATTCAAAAAGAGGCACAAGAAACCAGAACCTTGCAGTATTGCACGTGCTACCGCTTTCAACAAGGAAAACGTTAAAAAATTCTTCAACAATTTAAAGGAAGCTATGCAGCGACATACGACGTTTGGCGACGGCACTCGTATTTATAACTTGGATGAAACATCGACCACTACCGTTCATCGGCCGTCTTAAGTCTTGGCACCAAAAGGCAGTAGCATTTGTAAAGCAACAAGCGGTGAAAGAGGAGTATTGGTTACAACATGTTGTATAGTATCCGCAACCGGACAAGCATTACCTCCTGCAATGGTTTTTCCTAGGAAAAATTTCAAAAGCCACATTTTGAATAGAGCGCCGCCTGCAACACTTGGCTTTGCCACGCCTACAGGATGGATGAATGCAGAAATATTTGTTGACGTTATGAAACATTTTATCAATCATACTTTCGCCACAAAAGATAACCCAGCGCTCTTGATGATGGATAATCATGAAAGCCATTTATCTTTAGAAGCACTGAATCTTGCTAAATACTCTGGAGTAACTGTACTCATATTACCTCATCATACAACCGCAAAGCTTGAACCATTAGACGTTGGCTTAAACGGTCCCTTCAAAGCGTACTATAACTCTGCTGTGGATTCCTGGCTACTACGGAAACCAGGTCAAGCCCTTACTATCTACCACATTGCTGAATGTGTGGGACAGGCATATTTGAAAGCAATGACACCTCTCAATATCACAAATGTCTTTAAAAAATGTGGTATTCATCCATTTGACGAGTCAGTTTTTACGGATGAAGATTTCATGCCTAGTTCTGTCACAGATAGACCAGATCCAGGTGAGGAAAATAACGAAATCAATTCAGAGATAGAAAGATCTGAATCGAACCAATATCAAAAACAAGAAATTCCTGGTCTCGCAGTATCAAACGCTGAATCAGGCCCACGACCACGTCAGGGAAGCGAGGCATCATTCCAACCAACACCAGACGCAATATATCCATCTATTCCTGATCCGCCATCTCCACAACTACTCAATATATCCATGAGAATTTCTGCAGACAACAGCCCCCAGCAAGCAGGATCTTCTAAAGTAAGGGTCTTCAACCGGCGGGCCGCTTGCGGCCCGCGGTTCCTTCCTTGGCGGCCCGACATTGTATTGACAAAATTAAATTAACTTTTTAATTTCTGTCATAGAAAACGATAACGAAACGATAAAACGGGCGGTATCCGAATTTTTGTTCTTTCATCAAAAAGTTCGTTTTCAATTATGTTGGTTACCCTGTCCGTTACTATAGCCACAGTAACGCATGAAACGCACTCTAAGTACGCTTTTTAGTTCCGTGCAAACAAAATAGCTCCTTTTATACAATGAACCAAAAAAATGATTATATAATGAATGTTTGAAATGAAATTAAAGAAATAAATGTTATTTTTCGCCACTAACGCGAAATAGTTATTAAAGATAATTGTTTATGATTTTTAAATACAAAAAGAAGCTATTTCGTTTGCACGGTATTAAAAAACGTACTTTAGCACGGTCGCATCTCGCCCCGCTCCCCCCTCAGTCACGTTTGCATCGCACCACAACCACAGAAATATGTATAATAAACACTAGAACGCTATTAGGTACGTCCGAGATTCAATAAAATGACCCCACATAGCGAATAAACACCTACTACTTGTACATGCGCAGCTCGTCTTTTCTTGCCACGTCGTTGCCAAGCGTTGAAGTTCGGAATAAATCTTATTGTGAAACCCAGTGAATTCGGCAACACCGCTACGCGACATAAACAAACACACTTCACATCAGAAAAAGAGCAGTGTCGAATTTTAGGATTTGTTGATTCCCTTTGCTGTTTATTCATTCGTATAAATTCGCTTGCCTTTTCTGCTCCGTTTTCGGTGTTTCCTCGTTGTTTTCTTGAACATTGTGTAGTACTGATAGTCCTTTAGTTTAGTTTTGTACATGAGTTTTACTAGTTAATTTTGATAGTTGAGTGCTGTGACAAATTATGGACAAAATGAAGTGCATGGTTCTTTTTTGCGAAAATAAAGGAGAAACCCATTTTATGAAAGTAGGTTTAAGTAAGATACTACAGCTAATTATTATTATTGCAAATGTTGATATTGACAACTTATTCATACCACATTCTCGAAGTCAAAAATTTTAAGTCCTGTCCTGATGACACGTTCAAATATTGCGCAAACTCTGTAGTAGGTCAATTTGCGCTGTGGGGTGCTATGCAGAACTGATTAGCGTTCTAGTATTTATTATATTTCTGTGACCACAACGCGTACGCCGCCCGCGCATTTCTTTCACTCGCGCAGTGTGATAAACAAGTTGCAACTTGAGTAAATTTTCGATATCGAACGAGTGTGATGGCAGCAAGTACAAGTAGAAAACGCAAGGTTACTGATGAACACAGATCATTCCAAGATAAATGGACGAACTTATATTTATTCGTCTGTGTCGGGGAAAAACCCATGTGCCTCGTATGGAATGAATCAATTTCTGTGGTGAAAGAGTATAATATCAAACGACATTATGAATCCAAACATTCAAGTTAGTTTGCACATCTTCAAGGACAATTACGAATTGATAAGGTGGAGGCTCTGAGAAAAAACAACTTCAAAGACAGCAGTATTCATTTCACAAACAGAATGAAGACAGTGAAGCAAGTGTGAAAGTGAGCTACATTATTTCAGAGAAAATTGCTCGTAAGTCAAAACCATTTTCTGATTGCGAATTCATAAAAGAATGCATGGAGGCTGCAGTAGAAGTTTTATGTCCCTCGCAAAAGCAACTTTTTTCCAAAGTAAGTCTGTCCGGGGTTACAGTCGCAATGAGGATAGAGGAATTGGCTGGTGATATCGAACGATCATTAAAGGAACGCGTGTCGCAATTTGTTATAACTACTCCGTTGCACTCGACGAAAGTACAGACCTAACTGACACCGCTCAACTTGCCGTGTTTATTCGCGGCGTTGACGTCAATTTTGTTGTTACAGAAGAAATGGCTGCTCTAGTTCCCATGAAAGGTACTACAAGATGATGTGATTTGTTGGAATCGTTTAATACCGTCATAAATAGATATAACCTCAAATTATCAAATTTGGCTGGAATTTGCACAGACGGCGCACCGTCTATGGTTGGCAAAAATGAAGGACTTGTTGCTTTAATAAAGAAAAATAATCCCGATGTCTCCTTCATACAGTACCACTGTATTATCCATCAAGAGAATCTAAGTGCAAAGTCTGTTAATATTCAAGATGTCATGCGTGTTGTGGTAAAAACTGTTAACTTCATCAAATCACGGGACCTCAACCACGGGCAATTTCAGGAATTTTTGAAAGAAACAAATGCTGAATATGGTGACATAACTCATTTCTGAGATGTTCGTTGGCTCAGCAGAGGAAAAATGTTAAAACGGGTGTTTGATTTGCGGAAAGAAATTGCAACATTTATGCACAGTAAAGATAAAGCCATTCCACACGCTGATGAAGCATGGCTAAGTGATTTGGGTTTTCTTGCGGACATAACATCACATCTCAATGATTTAAATAAGAAATTGCAAGGAAAAGACAATTTGATTCACGAGCTTTTTGACGCTTCGAAGGCGTTTGAAGTGAAATTGGACTTGTGGATCAACCAATTAAAAAAAAAATGTTAATACACATTTTCCAAATTTGTCGTCTTGCCAAACTTCAAACATGGACAAATATATTACTAGGCGCTGCAGGAACTGAAAACACAATTCGACTCACGTTTTACCGATTTTCGGGAAAATGAAATAAACCTGAATTTGTTTGCTCGCCCGTTCAATATTTCAGTCGAAAATGTCCCTGAAGAAGTTCAGATGGAATTGATAGAATTGCAGTGCAACTCTACTTTGAAAGACAAATTCAATTTAGGTTTGATCGAGTTTTATTCAAAATACATCACTATATGTGATTTTCCTAAAATAAGAGATCATGCATTGAAAATGACATCTCTGTTTGGCACCTCATATCTTTGCGAACAATTATTTTCTCGAATGAAAAACGTTAAGTCGAAGGCAAGGACCAGAATCACCGATGTTCATCTTGAAAATTGTTTGAGAATTGCAACGACTACTATAGGGGCAGATATTGATAAATTAGTTAAGAATAAACAATGTCAAAAGTCTCATTGAATAAGTTTTATTAAAATAATTTTTAGTTTGTAAAATAACGTACCAATAAATAACTTGAATGATTATAATTATTGCTTTTTAATTACTTTTAGTATAGAATGGAATATTTTTTGGGTTGCGGCCCACCAAACCAATTTCAGAGTTTACTAGCCCTTGACTTCAAAAAGTTTGAAGACCCTTGTTCTAAAGCATTTATCACACCTCAAATGTTGAGACCAACACTAAAAGCGCCCCCACGGAAGAACATCAGAAGACGCCGAACTCTAGGAAAAAGTATGATAGCGACTGATACCCCCGAAAAGGATGAAATAGCGAAAAGAAGAATCAAAGTTAAAAAGAAAAATTGCGAAAGGGTAAAAAAATCAAATTTGTTTGAAGATCATAAAAGGAGCAAGCCTCCACATAATGATTCTGATGATGATTCTAGTGAAGAAGACGTTTTTCAGCCAAGTGGGGAGTCATCTGGAGGCGAACTGTTTGCCAGTGAAACCGATGAAGATGAAATAATTATCGATAGTAACTTTCCAGCTTTACCATTAAATTCCAGATTTCAAATCTGCATTGTGTGTTGCCTATCGCTCGATTCTCGAATATGCGATTTGAATGCAATATTTGTCATCCTTTTTTTTTTGTTACATGTGGTCTCTTCAAAAAGAAATCGGATCAAATACTCTCTGATGGTACGTGTGAGAATATCGAGAAATAATTTGAATTTTCATAGTGAAAATCCGATATATTTCGGGAATAATTTTTATCGGCAATTCGACATTAGATTGTGTGGAAGAGCGATATATAACCCGTTTCGGGGATTATACATTACTATTAAGAAGTTTGTTCCAAAGGCCGCCCAACATCTAAGTAAGTCCTTTCATCTTTGAATTTGCAGATGTTCATTTGAAAGCGAGAGAAAGGAAAAATGAATATAAAATGCTTTCTTTCTTTTAGGGCCTTTTATTTTACCATCTTATATATATTTGTGTTTCCTGAAAACACCATTTTCCGTTTGAAAATACTGGCGAACGATTTGTTTTCAGTTACATTTTTCGTTTTGTGGTTGTCAGCAATGACTTTCGATCCTTTTGAATTTCAGCAGACGTCAATTTGGAAATGTCAATTTTCGTATTTCCTAACATTCACACCAACTGAAAGTCACTAGACCTATAATTTGAAGTTTTTCATTGAATGCCTCAAAATTTGAGTGAAAAAGAAAAAATATCGTCTAATACTCGCTGCAGAATGGAATTCCAATACTCATGCGTTCGAAAACGAGCGACGAAGGAGCGATTCGACGAAGGACCATTCGTATTGGAATAGGAGTCCATTCTGCAAGTAGTTTCAGAATATACTGTTATATCAGGATAAACAATATATCATTATCATTAGATTCTATGGTTACGATATTGTTAGGTTAGGGACGTTCTAGAAGGAGTTGAGTAGCGAATAGTTGTGTTGAGCTGTTGAGAAATTGAGAATGAAGCTATTCAAAATTACATAATTTTTATTGTGTATGAGTGCGAAATACCAAAGATAATAATTATAACAATTCAGAAGTGGGATATTCCGAAAATATCTACGTGAGAAAGCAGATTGCAGAAAATACATCGAGAAATTTCGAGAACATGGCCTCTCAAAATGACGAACACCTCGTGGTAAGAGAAGATTTTGAAAATTTCCAAAGAAACCTGGGTGAAGAACAAGCAGCAAGCGGAGATCAGAATGCAAATCGACCTCAGTCATCCAAACCAGATTTGATAAGTACTATTATGACCTTAATTAATCAAAATTCCATGTTAATGAACACGATGATACAACAACAGAATTCCAGTAGTAATGCCGCCCAAAATTACCACGTGATGCCCGATCTAAGTAAAACTATCGAGAATTTCAATGGTGAAGATGGACCTCATCAAGCACAAGTATGGATAACCAACTTGGAGACAACTGCAACACTTCATCAATGGCCTGCAGAATTTATATTCGAAACAGCGAGAAGTCACCTTGGTGGAGCTGCCAAATATTGGTATGAAGGTAGGATCGAATCAATTAGAAATTGATTTGAATTCAACAGAAGCTTCAGCAAAACACTTTTATTCAATAAGTCCAAAACAGAGAAATGGAACGAAATGCAAAAACGAGTACAGGTACGTGGAGAAAGTATCAATGTTTATTGTCATGAGAAAGTTTCCTTGTATAAGCAATTAGATTAGGATTTTAACAAAATTAAGGAGCAAATCATTATAGGATTATTGTCAAAAGAGTTGAGTCAATTTTTAATAAGCCAGAGTCATATAGATGAAGATGAATTATGGAGAGATATTATCAATGCATCTGATGACGGCCAATAACCAAGAAACCGGTAATGCATTGTCTTCCTGTGGTGGTGCCACCTGGTGGTGTGCTTCGGAAACTAGATCTCTACTAGTCCAATTATGATATTTATTCTAGTTTGTTCCAACTTAGGGACATGATCCTCCTTTTTCATGTTTAATAATTGTGGGCTCCTTAACCGTATGAACCGGGCGTATTCGACTTCCCTCGGTAAGTGCATGAGACTTTATATAAGTACTTGCAAAACTCCGAATGGGAAAAATGAATGTACGTAGAGATCTAGTTTTTGAGGTAACCTCCGGGATGAAGCGTAGACATTTGCCCCCTAGGTGGAACTACTGTACAAAACTGTACTCAATAGTTCTTGCTAGGTAGCAATATAAGTTCTGCCGTTTCAGTTGGCATTCATCTCAGGATAAGGCTACATGCATCTGATGACGGCCAATAAGCCAGAAACCGGTAATGCATTGTCTCTCTGTGGTGGTGCCACCTGGTGGTGTGCTTCGGAAACTAGATCTCTACTAGTCCAATTATGATATTATCAATTACAATCGTATAGTCAATGCCAGGATAGAAAAAGCCAGAGAAAATAGAACCAAATTTGAATTTAAAGATAAAAACCACCGTAATGATGTAGATACAAAAAACAAGACTGAAACTGATAGTAGTAAATCTAGAGTGACACCTAACCAAGGTACATCCTATAATTTTGCGGAAATGGGACTTTTTTCATACAATTGCTAAAAACCTAGAAGAGAAATTAAATGTTTAAGATGCAATGAAGTAGGAAATACACCTAAACATTATACAAAACCAAGCAATTTTGAGAAACCAGAAATAAAAAAAGCGTGTAGCGGATAATAGGGGATGATCCTCAGCAAGAAGAGAAAAAATTATTGGAATAACATGGTGCACTGGTATCCAGATTGAACTTTAACGTCCATCATGGAATCTCACGAGATGAGTGAGCGGAACTGAAATTGGCTTATCGTATCTCATCGAATTACGAGTAGACCCCACCAGAGATCAACAGAGAAATAGTTCCCATACTCTCGGTGATTCATAAAAAACGCGATTCCCGTTATGCTGATTTTCAAGGCAATCTAGCTCGCAGCCTTAGTGCACTGGGGTTGGGCTTGACTATATTACTGGAAAATACAGTTAATTTTGAAAAGGAGTCGAAAGAAAGACTCATGAAACCACTATGGGATAGTGGAAAAATTTCAACTAATGTATTTCATGATGGTACTGGTACTAGGCGCCCGCTATTGTTGCAATTACTGAACGAATCAGTGAAAGAGATAGCGGAAAAGACTGAGCCCACAAAATCTTATTTTGGGAGCGATTTCGGAAAAATGGCTTTTTCAGTTATTAATAAGTGCCATGGACCTCGTAGATGATTTGAATCTTTTAGTTGATAACTATGATGAGGAGCTTCTCAATACGAGAAGACCTTATGATGATAGTTCAAATCTTTCCCATCATTAGGATAACCTTGATGCATAAGACGATTTGGAATTTTACCAACGATTTCGTCTAAGTAAAACCTCTGTAATGAGATTACTTCAGTTGATAGACAATATCATATGAATCCAATAGATAACTAGCAATCAATTTTTAAATTTTCAGGATTTATTATTATTTTGTATTTTCAGAAATAATCCTATTCCACCAATGCAACAGCTGTTATTGACTCTCGGATTTTTTGAAACTGGGGGCTTTTATATGGCTATTGGAGATTTCGGCCATATTCATAAATCTACCATAGGCAAAATAGTAAGGTAACTGAATGCCTGGCTCGCCTGCGATCACAGTTCATAAAAATGCCTCAGTCAAATGAAGAGAAGGTTTCAGTTCAAAGAAAATTGATGGAGATGGCAAGATTTCCAAGAGTTATTGGGCAATAGATTGCACCCATATCAGAATTATTCATCCAGGTGAATTGACTAGTAAAGCTGAATGGGCAGGTTTTTAAATCATTTTTATTTACTAGGTGGTACTAATGTAGAAGTTTTCCGCAACGGGAAAGGGTATTTTTCCTTGAATGTACAGGCAATTTGTGATGCAGAGTACAAAATCAAGGATATTGTAACTCGCTGGCCCACGATTGAAATATTTTCGATCATTCATCAATCAAAAACAGGTTTGTCAGAAATGAATTCGGAAACACAGTTCTATAAGGTGATAGTGGGTATGCTTTGAGGAAGTACATGATACAAGTACAATACAGAGCCCCAAGGGATGAAGCAGAGAAATCAGAACAAGGGGAATAATAGAAAGAACATTTTGGATTTGGAAGAGACGCTTTCCATGTTTATCAAAAAGCCTAATGTGCATGCTTCCATTAGCCCAAAATATTATTGTACTCAAAATGAGAACTTGGACAGTTCCCCAGAGTAGGCAACGTAAACCGCGCACCTATTTCCTTGCTCGTGTTACGCACCTGAACGCAGCCCGTAACCTTGAACAAAACGGCTTCTGCAAATGTCAAATTCAATGTCACTTGTCACGCATCTTTTGTCAATTTGTCACATCGATGTGAAATAAATATCTGAATATCGGCGATTAATTTATCATTGATCATCAGAACGATCGAAGTTTTTACCTTATTTCGAAAAGCGTGAAGGATTTGACGATTTTTATCCCGGACGCGTTTTTACCCGGAGGATTATTTTTATTCCGGAGGATTATTTCTATCCTGAACGAATATCTTTCCACTGGACGAATACTTTCATAACGGATCACTTTTCCCCAGGCCATTACTTTTATCTGAAGACTGGATCATCGTTCTTCATCCCTGGACCAACTACACCGCAACGAAGCTGTTGAATGGAACATATATTACCAAGATAAGTGGAAACTACAGGGGGATCGAGTTCAGATCTCAACTTTAGAATTCAGACTACAATTCTAGAATTAAAATTGTACAAAACACCTTTTAATTGAAACCTTTAAGTTTGTAAAGTTAATATATATAGTTGAGGAAAGCTAGATTTTACATTTCCACTACCTGATTAGCGATTTGGAATTCGGACAGGAACATTTTCTTTTTTAGTAGCACATTGTGAGGTTCCTAAAAAGGTTTCTCACATGTGAACGTCAGAATTAGACCTTATATCCATGAAGGGTCAAAATTTTGTGGAGGAAGATCAAGAACGAGAGGTTACGACTGATAGTAGTAATTTCTATCGGTCTGAATTTTTAAATTATTTTAGAAGTTTGAGATAATATGTTATTGTTGAATTTTTATTCATTTCTCCAATCCTCTGTAATACAGTTATAACAGTTGTATTATTGAAACCTGTCAAATTGACCAAAAAAAATTCTGGAAAAATCAGACATGGTGTTCATCTCTATGGCAAGAAAAAGATTGAGTACTATTATTCACAGAGAAGTTGCATAGATCTTAGTGTGATCTCATGTGTGAATGAACACGTGTTGTAAGCTCCCGCCAACAACAGGCATTGCAAATCGAAACGAAAACGTGTACGTGGTTGATTAATATACCTGTTTTATTTTTGTGAGTGGTAGGTCAAATAATAAGCACATCAATACAAATATGCAGTTTTCGTTATACCACTTTTTACCCGTTACCGTTAGATTAGGTTTATCAAATATAAACAAATCTTTCTATCCGTTTAAGTATTTTAACTTCATTTTTATACGTTCTTTGTACAGTCAGCAATGCCAAAAAACGCAAAGGGGCCAATTCGAGTCGTCAATCGATCTATTCTAGAGTCAAGCGAGATATAAGAGCACGGAGATCAAGCGAACAAATTTCAGAAAACAATGAAGATTTGAGTGAGAAGATGGTGCAGTTACGTGAATCGCAATCACAAGAGGCACGAGATGAACGAAATCAACAAATACAACTAAGAGAAACTCGCAGATTCAAGCTGCGTATACATGTGCGAGACGAACGTATCGCGAACCAATAGCGATAATTATTTGGACGGCATGTCGAATGTCTATAGAGCCGCTCGCAAACTGTTCGCGCCGATCCATCGATAGTCGGTTTTTTTTACGAACACAACGCGAGCCCAGTGTAAATTTGGAAGGCGCGTAGACAGGTTCGTCAGTTTTAAACGAATATCATTATTTTTATCATGGAGTGGTCAGAGGAAGAAACTATTCACACAAAAGTAAAACTTTATTGTGGTATCCTAAAGACGAGGATCATTTTAAAAAGGATTCAAAAGAGGATGCATGGAGGGAAATCGCCGCTGCTATGGCGGAGAAGTCTATCGATGACTGCAAAAAGAAGGTTGTCGCACTACTTATTACCAGCATCGCATAATCTTCGGAAGACATAGTTAGTAGTTACTAGTTGACAAGTACGAACGATACTGCCGGTATTTCGGTAAGTTCGTTCTGTTCGCCATCGGTATTGGTTCGCGAGCGGTGTGTACGTGAAATTAACGAACATGACACGAACACTTCGCGAGCGATTCGCGATAGGTTCGGCTCGCACATGTATACGCAGCTTTATATTATTTTATCATGAAGTGGTCAGAGGAAAAAACTATTCAGCTTATTGATATTTACAAGAGTAAACCTTTATTGTGGTATCCTAAACACGAGGATCATTTTAAAAAGCATTCAAAAGAGGATGCATGGAGGGAAATCGCCCCTGCTATGGCGGAGAAGTCTATCGATGACTGCAAAAAGAAGGTTGTTTGCTTATTGGCTTCCTTCCGGAGGAAGAAAGCAAAAATAAAAAAGAGCCAAAGTAGTATGCCGGAGTTCTAATGACAAAAACTTAGAATTAGCCGCAAAAGAGGCGATATTTGCTTACCACACAGCAAACCATAGCTTAAGTTTAAATTCTAATGTTTCAATTCCAATGTTTCTAATTCCTGTTCATCGAAACTAATTTCTAAGTTTTTTGAACCTAAATTCTCACTCGGAAAAACTAAGTGTGAAGCAATAGTTTTAAATGTCATAGCTCCATTAGCTGAGGAGGAGCTTAAAGAAGACTTGACCAAGCCAAACTACGTATCTGTGAGTATGGATGCATCAAACAGAAAAGATATAAAACTTTTATTTTAATCCTAATTCAGGTGTGCAAGTAAAGCTCTTAGATTTCAAATATGTGGAGGGTGAAACATCCGAAATTCTTACAAATCATTTATGATCTGTCCTGTTGCAAAACGATTTGATCAACAAAGTGGTTGGTTTTTGTGGCGATAACTGCAACACTAACTTCGGTGGTGTAAAAAGAGCAGGAAAAAACAATGTCTTCCACCGACTCAAGAATAGCCTAAGACGCGGAATCAATGGAATCGGTTGTGGAACACACATTGTGCGCAACTGTGTGCAAACTGCAGTAGATAGTCTCCCAATGGATATTGAGGCCTTAGTGGTGAAGTACTTCCACATATACACAGTCCGTGTAACTAAACTAAAATCATTCTGTGAATAAGCAGAGATAGAGTATCGTAAATTTCTTCAACACGAAAACACTCGATTGTTATCAATGATGCCGGCACTGGAAAGAATTTTACAAATGTTTGAAGGTCTGAAAGAGTTTTTTTTTAGACCAAGAAATGTGCCCATCAATAATAAAAAACTGGTCCCGGTTGAACATTTTAGATATCTGGCAAGCCTAACTATAGGCAATATGATGGAGGTTGAATTAGGCAATTATTATAGAATATATTTGCCATCAAAAACATACATGACTTGTCAATAATACACTTCACTAATATAATACAATTTCTGGATGGAGATTCTCGGTACAAGGAACAATAAAACCCAAACTTATTTATGAGACAAACCATCAATTTGACTTCGACAATCCGAAAATACTCAATAAGGAAAGTAATTATAGAAAACCGTTAATTAAGGAGATGATTTACATCAAAAGTGAAAATAATACGGTTAATTTACACACTGATACATCGAATCTCAGTAATATTTATATAAACCTTATTAATAGGCTCGGACGAACGTAATGAAATAATAAATATTTTCACTATCCTATTGATTTGCTACACCATATGAGGTCATCCGAAGACAATCCAGTTGTCGTTCTCCATGCATTGTAGTCGCATCGTTCCCTGGGTATTCAAATATTGAAATGAAAAAAACCGATGTATCTTAAAATTTGGGAAATTTCGAATTATGACTGAGAACATTGAGGTGTTGCATTGTTGAGTTTATTGAGGTAGGTTACTTGATGTGCATTTTTGTTGAGAATCTCCAACAGTTATTTTTGAGAACGTGAATTGTTGGCTTCTCTGACCTTGACTGGTTTTTCGTTTTAATAAAAAATTATTTATTGTGTTTAATTCCATTTAGTTGTTCTGTCCTGCATGTTTAATTGCTTTTCTGATTATTGTTATCCATTTAGTTTCATCTCGTCTTGGCATCGTTAGCGATTTATTAATTTGATAGGTTGTAAACAAAAAAAAATTTTTTTTAACCATTTTTCTTCAGTCTATGCAGTGTCAGGATGGTATATGTAGATGTTTTGTTTTAGCTTGAAGAAGACGTCAATAAAGTCGTCGAAACGTCGCTTGATAAATAAGTTTGGGTTTTATTGTTCCTTGTACCGAAAATCTCCATCCAGAAATAATACTGTTGGAACGAAAACTTTACTTTGGAATATAATACAATATACAGGGTGGAGAGACGGTGGTCTCCGGGGAAGCAGAACCGGATACCATAACCTTATCCAATACTTTTGAAGGCAACATCTCCATGGACTCCATAACGTTGGGCTCCAAAACCACGTCTTTAATAATGGGAAGGTTCGGTCTTCACACACAAACTGACGATGACAAATCTGGACAACTATCTCTCTCCCACACCCACGCTCTAAAACTTGGTCGAGCTGGAATCATCCTGGAAGAAGCCTTCGGAGGTCCCAGAGACATCGAATGGGCCATCTTCAAGGACCACTTGTACATCCTGCAGTCCAGGCCAGTGACCACCCTGCACCAATGGACTGACCAAGAGCTCACCCACGAATTCGACGGTCCACGCGTGTCGAACGAGACGTTCTACACCAGAGCCAACATAGGGTAAGTGTCCCCGTTCGCTCTCACGGCCCTCACTTTCAGTACCACCCTGTATTGCGTTGATAAGGGCCTCCAGATGTCGATTTTCGGGAAGTACGACCCTTACGTATCCGTCAACATACGATTCAGCCACCATTTTTGCCTGATCGAGCTCTTGGCTGGTTTGTATCCGAGACCATCTAATCTCGACCTTCAATAGTATGGTGGATCTGGCTATATTCGGACGTCCTGTTTCAACTCCTGAGATGAACAGGAGGGCGATAGCTAGATACGGATTGCAGTCATTTTATATGAAACTATTAGAGGTACTCACGATGGTGTACAGTCAACTGAACGCTGAGAAAATTGTGAAAGAGATTGTGAAAGACGAACAGAACCTTCTGATACACCTGGATAAAAAAGATACCGCCAAGGAAATGTACTGCAGGATATCAGGTTTGTCCGTGGCCTACTTATACATAGTCTTTCGACAGATTATGGGTGGTCACGATGAGATCAAAATGGAGCATTACAACGACTTGGCCTTGATTTTGTCGTCATGCGGCGACGTGGTATCTGCTGAAATTCCCAGCAAACTTGAGGAGATGGCTGGAATCCTTGGAAACTCAGAACTGGTCGAGGAGTTCGTGAAGGTGAAGCCGAAGGATGGGGTGGAATGGTTGAGGAAGAAATGTGTGACCGTTAATGAGATGTTTGATGAGTTCTTGGAGGTCCATGGGCATAGGCTGTTAGGGGAGATGGAACTAAGTCTGAAAACAGGGTGGCCATTTGAAAACGAAACAGACGAGATTACAGACGAAATAATTTTTTTCGATAGAAATGCTCGGACAGGTCGATTTCTGTTTCGAGGGGGACAACTTAAGATGTGGGTTACGGACGCATAGCGCTTCAACCCTTGCTGCTACAACCCCCACCTTCAATTCTTGAATAGGGCAGATGGAGTGAGTGATACCTCATTTGAAAGGTATTTTTATACTGATTTCAGCTCAGTAATTTTTTTTCCTTTTATGCATTACTTCTCGAAATATTCTTAACTAAGTATTTAAAAATGAAGTGGTGTTTTCATGGCACTTGTAGTGTTTTTTTGTGAAAAATCGACATTTTGAGCTTCAAAACAACCATGACTGTGGCTTCCTTCCTCCAATCCACTGACATAGAAATCTTTAATCAAGATGTCGAACAAACAAAGCGTATAGCGAAGGAGCTCAATCTTGCTGAAACTCAATCTAAATTATCTTCCATATAATTTGCAGTATTTCCATTAACATGCGGTAACACGATCGATAGAAATCTCCAAAAAGTCCAAATACGTACATATCTCTAATCAGATTAGCAGGTAAGAAAATCAAATCATTAATGATGCCACAGAAATATTCCAGTCCCAATTCGTGAAACGATTTCCGACTTAATTATGAAGTGTTTTCTCAGTTGGCTTCAATAATGTTTTCATTTTGTTGATTATTGAATTCATATCTTTTCAAAAAAATGAGAATCGATAATTTTTTATTTATTACGAACAGATCATTAAGTTGGCTTACTGGTTCTTTGACATGTGAATTATTCTTAGTTTTGAATCGAGACTTGTATGTGTTCTAATTCATTGTTCGACATGGTTTATTCAATTGCAGAGCGGGTGGAAATAATTTCACTTTTTTTTGCAAACAATCAATGTGCGAATAGAACCGCAGAATTCTTCAATCAACGATATTTAGATAAACATGTCAATAGAAAGTATGTTTTGGAATTAGTGTCAAAGTTTCAAGAAACCGGGTCCGTGACTAATAAAAAACGAAACATGGAAAGAAATGAAGCAGCTGAAGTAGCTGTTCTTGGACAGATTGCTCTGAATCCAATGACGAGTACGAGGCAGCTAGCACATGAATCTGGTTTTACACGAACTCGAATTGCAAATATTTTGAAGCATCATAAATTCCATCCTTACAAAATCCATCTTTCACACGCACTAAACGAAGATGATTTTGACCGTCGTGTTGAATTTTGTGATACAATGAGTGAACGAGTAACTGCTAATCCCAATTATCTGTACAATGTTTGTTTCTCCGATGAGTGTTCGTTCTTTCTAAACGGCACAGTAAATCGACACAATTGTCGTTATTGGGCCGATGCTAATCCGAGATTGTTCCACGAAGTTTATACTCAACAACCACAAAAACTCAATGTTTGGGCTGGAATATTTGGTGACAACATTGTCGGCCCGTTCTTTTTACCTGGTAATCTTACTGGAGATATGTATTTGGACTTATTGGAAAATCACATTGATCCAATTTCGACGGAAATTATTGAAAACAATGCTGGAAATTATGTGGAAGATCAGATTGTGTTTCAGCAGGATGGAGCTCCTCCACACTACGCCCTACCAGTTCGAGAATATCTGGATCAAAGATTTCCAAATCGGTGGATTGGAAGAAGGGGTCCCACTGAATGGCCAGCCAGATCGCCAGATCTGTCACCACTAGATTTCTTTCTTTGGGGCCAATTGAAGAGTAAAATTTACTCTACACAGCCCGATTCCATAGAAGATTTAAGAAGACGTATAGTGAACGAATGTCGTCAAATCACTCCAGAAATGCTGCAAAATGTGCGCCATCGTTTCGAACAAAACTTATTTCATTGTATGGAAGCTAATGGTGAACAATTTTAATATTTCATTAATTGATGTGAGTTTTTGATAAATTATTTACTTTACTTTACTTTGAAAAGTCTTACTTCTTAGATCAATACTTCAAATTGTTCTGATACCGTACAGTTGGAGAATGATTTCAGTGAATAAAACAGCTAGTCGAACATCTGACCCTAGTAGCATTAACACGTACGGTATGACTTCATTTGCCCAGTGGTAGATGTTTTGCAATTTCAAATACAAGTACGGAAATTTTGGTGTTTCGGAAGCACGAAATGTCAATTATTCGCAAAAAATTAATTTAAGTGATAAACTTAACTAACTAAATATTTCGAGAACTAATGCATAAAATGAAAAAACAATTACTGTGCTGAAATCAGTATAAAAATACCTTCGAATTGAGGTATCACTCACCCCATCTTCCCTATTCAAAAATTGGGGGTGAGGGTTGTAGCAGCAAGGGTTGAAGCGCTATGCGTCCGTAACCTACATCTTAAGTTTTCCCTCGAAACAGAAATCGACATGTCCAAGCATTTCTATCGAAAAAATTTATTTCGTCTGTAATCTCTTCTGTTTCGTTTTCAAGTGGCCACCCTGTATAACAATAATGAGTATAAGACATGAAAAATCATCTTGTAGGACAAACTGTTTCACACATTGAAAAATATTCATCGATGCTATAGAGTGGAGTGTCCATCAGGAATGTCTTCATCCTTCGAAGAAACTCAAGAATCCTAACTCCGCCGAAGAAACTCAAAAATCCTTCGTCCATCGAAGAAACTCAAGAATCCTAAATCCATCGGAGAAACTCAAAAATTCCAAATCTGTCGAAGAAACTCAAGAATCCTAAATTCATCGAAGAAACTCAAGAATCCTATATCCATCGAAGAAACTCAAAAAACCTATTTTCATCAAAGAAACTCGACAAGAAGCTGAAAGAAATACCTAAAAACAGTAAGTCAATCTATCTTTTCTCAAATACTTGTTCATATTGTTACGATTAGAGTTGTAACGAATATTCGCAATCGCATTCGCATTCGCGAATATTCGCATATTTTTGGATATTCGTATTCGCATTCGCATCCGCAAAATTTCTGCGAATGTTTTGCGAATATGAATATCAGAAAAAAAAAACTTATAACACAAAAATTAGGTGCAATTGAAACTTACAAAAACAAATCTATGAACTATTTATCAGTATTTCTTTAAATATCTTTTTAATGTTTAAATAATAATCATCTTGAACAAAATACAAACGGAACGCACCGCGTAACTGCCAGCAAGCCATACACAATTGGCGCGAAATTTGAACATATCTTTACATTCGCATTCGCACTCGCATTCGCGAATGTCAGTAGCAGACATTCGCATTCGCATTCGTATTCGCGAATGTTTGAAAAATGACATTCGTTACATCACTAGTTACGATATCCTCCTCGTACCAAGTAGCTGACGCCGGCCGCGAGTTCCTGGAAAGTGCTACGCGACAGTGCGAGAGTTCTGATACGGATTCTTTCAGAATCCAGGTGTCTAGTGAAAATAGACACTTCTTAGATTTAATTCCATTTTAGACTTTAAGCTTCATGTTACTCCGTTCTACTCTGTTTAATTGTATAATCATTCATTCGTGAACGATTGTGATTTATAATTGAAAGAAATTTTTTTTTTTTAACAGTTTAAGTAGATCGAAAATCATAACTGGCGCTGCGAACAGGATATCGCAACGGGATTTTAGTTCGAAAAAAACTGAAATTAGTGTCCATAGTGAATACGAACTGTGGACGGATCGTGTTCTAGGAACTCCCGTTGAGTTTCAACTCTTAGTGCGATATCTGCTAACCAAAAACCAAACGGAATAAGTTATCCAACCACTTCAACTCAGAAGGAAGGACGACCCACTTTAGGGTGCAAATCTTGGTGTATGTCCTATTTTCCCTGCGTAAATTCCAATAGTTCAATCATTCTTGCTTTCCATGACAGATTCACCCACAAAATTAGAGGTAATTGCTGAAGACATCGAAATTTTAGAATCTTTAAACACAAATAATATTCAAGAACGATTATTGGGAAATAACCGATTTCGGCCTTATCCCAGTAGAGTTTTGAACGTCGAAATGAACCAAAACTCTTCTAACACATCTGTGTCCGACACAAGACATCCAATTAGTTATTATTGAATTCCATTCCAGAATTTTCACCAGGAAAAAATTTGTCAATTTTTATAAACGAAGTAGATAATTTAATATCACATTTACATGGTAGATTAACTAAGGATTCAGAATTTTGCTTAAATTTTTCGATTCGCTCGAAAATTCTGAATGAAGCAAGAGACTTCATCTCATTTCAAAATGCCCTCCATTAGACGTGCTTTTTTACAGAGATACGGCGATCAAAGAAATGAAGAATTATTAATTGCTGCAATCTCACAATGCGTCCAAAGTAGAGACGAAAATTATTTAGACTATTATTGCCGAATTTCGAAAACCTTGAGTGACCTTTTACAACACCTCACTTTAAATATCCAGGACCAAAATCTACTGGATTATAAGAAATACGAGGCAGAATTATCATTGAAAACATTTCAAGTAGGACTACTAGAACCCTACAGATCTTACATAAGTAATTTCGAGCTTAATAACTCAGAAGAATGCATCAATAAATGTAAATTCTATGACAACAGGAAACATGAATGGGAATTGTGAATTTCGAGTTTCTTCGTAAACCCCAAAAAACTAAGAAAACTTTGGCACAACCTCAATTCAAACCAATTCAAAATTACAATAATCATCCGAATAGATCTTCTCAAATAACCATTTTAATCAAAATCGACCAAATATTGTTTTTCCGAATAATCAACCCATAAGAAATAATCAGAAATATTTCACTAATCAGCAAGTTTTCGGTACTAAACCAGGTTCAAGTATCAATAGATCGAATCCAGAAGCGACACCAATGTCAATTTCAACTCGAAATACAAAACATACCCCTATGTCTGTCTCTACTAGAAATACTTTCAGACAGCAGAATACACCCATGTCTGTCTCAACAAACCAACGGAGACCAAACTTCATTTCTGAAGAACTATTTAATGTCCAACCAGTAGATGAAAACCTTGAGGATTACTCCTCGAATTTCTGACTGAAGATGTCGATTATCAAGACGATCCAGAAAACCTTTAAGGAAATTTTCAGAAAGTTGCCTCGGAATTTCCAAAAACTTAGACTTAAATTGAGTTAATATCAAATCAAAATTACCTTACATTTACCTCCCTAATGTTGACTTAAAAATTTTCATCGACTCTGGAGCAACTAACTCAGTCTTTAATAAAAAACCTGCCTTCGAAAAATTTTCCCAATTTCTGTTCAAAGAAGAATTTAGTGTATCATGTTTAGGAAACACAATCAAAGCAAATGATAACCTGAATTTTTCAATATTGTAAGAACTAGGCATTTTTGAGAATATCCACTTACATGTAATTGATTGGCATAAAAAATTTGATGCTTTATTGGGCACGTCTGACCTGCAAAAACTAGGTGCAAAAATTGATTATCAAACCCATACTCTGGAAATCAATGGTTTGAAAATTCCTTTTCTTAAACATCTTACTGCAAACTATTCCCGAGTGTACCCTTTACCTAATCACCACGATATTGCTGTTGTACCTCCAAAGAAGTACTTGATTAAAATCAAGAATGAAGAATACTGGAGAAACGAAGCCTGTTCCTCCACATTAGGCAATACCATTGTTTTATGCCTTCGACCACCAACCAAAGAAGAATGCACCCTGTCATCACCAGATCGCTGCCAAATAGTTTACATTGAAAATGACTACAAGATCATCCACACCCTGAAGAATAAAGAACTCCTCACCCTGTTCAAGCATACGCAGACAATACTAGAGGACTGCCATGGTATAGCAGTCAAGAAATCTATCCAAGGAATAAACCTGTTGAATTTCGACTGCAACATCATCATCCAGAATTCAATATTCGACAATACAATTCCAATTTTTGAAATTAAATCACGAAATATTTCAAAAATTACTTTCAACTACAACCACCAAGTGGAACTTCAATTACAACACTTGGTAGAAGCAACCTCAATCCTTCAGGAAGCCGAGAAACTTCAGGACCAGCCCCTGTATCTACATGCAACATCCCAAATTTCCCACTTATCAACGAGCGCAATTTTGCTTTGTTTCATAGTTGCAGGAATAATCATAATCAGGAAACATAGGGCAAGAATTTCCCAGCTAATCTACAATCCACGGAAAATCATACATGTAGAAATGGAAGACATTCACCAAGGCCATCCACCAGATAACAGAGACGTTATCTCTTAAGGAGGAAAGTGTTACGATATCCTCGTCGTACCAAGTATCTGACGCCGGCCGCGAGTTCCTGGAAAGTGCTATGACTGCTACGCGAGAGTGCTGATACGGATTCTTTTAGAATCCAGGTGTCGAGTGGAAATAGACACTTCTTAGATCTATGTAGTTCCATTTTAGACTTTAAGCTTGATGTAACTCTGTTCTACTTGGTTTAATTGTATAATCATTCATTCGTAAACGATTGTGATTTATAATTGAAAGAATAAAATTCTTTTTAAAAACAGTTTAAGTAGATCGGAAATCATAACTATATGAAGAGAAGTCAATAATATCTGAAGATGAAGATAATTCACTTCCTATTACTGTCTTATTCAAATTCATAAAACCTTTTTCAAGAGAAAGAAATGAACTCAATACTTTCCTCACAAATACAAACTGTACTTTTTCTATAGCTTCACCTAATCAAATAAATAGCTTATTCTTATTATTGTATGTGGTATCGCAACTTCCGAATAATATGGTGAATGAAATCGAATTGTCAGAAGTAACATCCAGAACTCAATTAAAACAAATTCTCAAACAATTTTATGGTCAGTCTAAGCATATCATTCAAGCTCACGAAGAATTGGAACCAATCAGGGAAAATCCAAATGAAAGTATAATTGATTTTTTTAAACGACTCGAAAAGGCAAAACCCGAGTGTATTCGGACAGAAATTCTTAGTTGTGAACATCCAGATGAACTTCCAGGTTTGAAACTTGCGATACAACAAACTGCTCTTAGAAGATTCATAATTCATTCTGAATCAGAAATTGGTCAAATGTTGAGAGAAATAAATATAGTTGATCTGAATGAAGCTTATTCCATTGCTATACAAGAGGACAAAAATTATTAATAATACTAAATCTAAATTCTTTAATTCAAATAATCGCAACTGAAATTCACATAATCGCCCAAATGCTCATAATTCTAATCATAAACGCACCAATTACCGAAGTAACTTCCAGGGAAATCCTAAGTTTCAAAATACTTTTCAAAAAAATTCGAACCAACACAATTATTTCCGAAGAAATCCTACTCATCAAAATACTTTTGAAAGAAATACTAATAATTTCAATTATGCGAATTTAATAGACCATCGACGTCAAATCAAAATCATCTAGAACCAATTAAATCCAGATTCTCAGTCATTCAAGTTGTACAATTACTGTAAAAATCCTGGACACAGATTAACTGGATTTAGGAAAAGAGAATTCAATAAAAAAATGAACCAAACGAGAACAGGCTGGCTCCGATGAAAGCACAGGATCCCGACCTATCTTTGGATCGAAATTGTTCGAAAGAAATATAAAAGCTACTTCTTCTAACGAACTACAAACTTTATCTTTCAAATTAGAAAATTCGCCTAAGAAATTTCTAACTTTTCTTATTGAAACAGGAGCTGCTTCTTTAATTATTAATCATACTGCCCTAACTCCAAATCAAACTTGTTTTAATATAAATGATATTGTTTTATTAAATGGAATAAATCCGAATGCACCTATCAAAACTATAGAAACAACGGAAGTCGACACTCGATATTTTTCACAAGATCAATGTTATAAACGCAAATAACATACAGTCCCAATACGACGGGCTTCTTGAAAATAATTATGCAGACGAAGCTGTAGTTATGAATGGTCACAAGATACCTTTCAATAATATAATTTCGCAAGATAAAATTGAAATCCCTGCACGATGCGAAACTCTAGTCGAAATAAATATACTGAACAAATGAAATCAAGGCCTAGTTGAAAGGGTTTTCCTTACGAAAACATCATAATTCCGAATTCTTTAGTGATAAACAAATTCCAAAGCAACAGTGCCTACTCTTAATCGGAATTATTAAGAAGTAACGATTGACAGACCTTCGGTCGAAATAATTGAGATATTTACAGAAAAATCTATCAACTGCTAACCAAGGTTCAGATTACTAATTCCTGCAAGAAAAGAACTATCATTGGTGAAGCTGAAATATGGCCAAACCAATGGCTCTTTTTAGATGAAGGCATAGATGACTCAAGTTTTATGTTGATTGATGACGAGACAATCAACAAAATTTTTGAGAAGGCTGGACCCAAACTCAATTTCCGATGTGCTTTCTTCAAGTTCTACATCTACATTATCTACAACAAACGTTTTATCATTTGAACCAGATGAAGAACTTCTTTCTATTCTCAAAAAGTGTATGCATTATTTGTATAATATTGTATGATATCTGATTAATTATTATTCTAGTCACTGGAGGAACTCTTGAGAACAAGCACAGATGGAAAGCTTGTTCTTTTCTCTATCGACGTAAATTATGTAATGATTTGAGGCAGAAACTCTGCAAAATCATTATCAATGATTTATTTTCTTCAAGCAATAGTTCCGAGTGAGTCTTTTACCTCATCTAAAAGAATGCATGCTAGTTTATTGTGTTTTTTCATAACATTGAATTTTTTAAGGATAAAGAGAAGTATATTTGAGAGAGTTGCTGAAGAGATTGTAGCCCTCTTTCCAAATGAGGAGAAAAGAACATATTACATTCCATATTCCTCATCTGGTAAAACAGGCGTTCGCCAAGCAGCAAGAGGAAAATTATGGTCCAAATATATAAACGTCAAAGCAGCTCTAAGGTTGGCAAATAAAAGTTTAATTGTGGAAGAATTACCAAGCTCCCCTTGCAAAACTGTAGATACAGACCCTGAAATTAGTACAGCACTATCATTTTTGAGAGCAGGCATAGAGCCTAAAGTAAAAGTGATAAGTGCTTGGGAAAGTACTGTTAGAGTCAGAGTAAAACAGTACTCTGACCCTCGATTAGATAATCCATTTGAAATATTTCCTTGCCTATCGAGCCCATATGGATTGGAGCTGGTGAGTTTGAATTTCCTATTCAATCATTTCAAAATGTGTTATCACAATTTGACCATAAGGGTCTATTCTCACTTTTTTAAACGTCCGATTGGTCTAGACCCTTATTCAGTAAAAGGTGTATATATTCAGTTACCTAATGAAGTGCTATTTTTGTTTCAGCTGGAATCTGATTTCAATTACTTATATCCCGAAAAAATAGATGTGATATATTCAAATTGGGAGAAAATAACTACTGCTATATTAGAACAGGTGAAGGAAAGAAAAATAGAATTGATTCCTTCAAAAGGTGAGATGATCCTTCTATTTGAATGAACATCACTACTGTTTCATTATTTCAGACAAGTACACAGGCATTTCTGACACTTCCCTTCTTATTCTCCCCAGTAACATAGCGTACGTAGCGCTATTTGTGGTCTCGACATAATGGAATAAAGTTAGTTTAAGAATGTATATGTGTTTGATTAGAACCTCTCCAATATTCACGAGAAATAAAGTAATGAGGCGAGACATCACAGCTTTCAATTTTGGACTTGGCTGATGCTGAAAACTTGCCTCAAAATCTGTTCTTATGTTCGGAGCACTTCGAATCCAAAGATTTTGGCGAGCGAATGGTACCAAATATCTTAAAAATGATGTCAATCCTGTTCCCATGAAACAACTCTGGGAACTAACGTCTTCAAGGTAAGTTTCTGTGCGAAGTTCCAGAGATTAATATTTTAATTCAACCTGTTTGAATATAACTTCATGAAATAGAGTCAGAATATGTGTCAGTAAATATTGTTACATATATGTATAATAATATTATTAAGTATAATTCAATACATTAATTGAGAACTTTTTTGCAGCTCAAGCTCAATTGTCACCCCCAAGATGCTAAAAGGTAATTATGCATTTATAATTTACCATTTGACAATGAATATTCAAAGAAATATATTCACAGAGATCAAGTTTCATTCCTCGATGCAGAAATTTACCGAAATATTGCTTCTATTCCTTGTTCTCCAAAAAGGAGGTAAGACCTGTGTGTCATTATTGGCACATTCTGATTAACCATATTTGGTGTAATTTTGTTACAGTGAAGAAAATGTGAAATCAACTGTTGTAAAACTGGAGCAACCAGTGGAGAAATTTGATTCGAAGCCTTCCATCTCTACCGAAGAACCATCTACCTCTAAAATTAGAAGGGGAAGGTAAATATTTCATTCAAACGCTGCCCACATCGAATTATTTTATAAAATTCAAGACTAATTATTCTGTTACATTACAGAAAGAGAGCTTACGTAGGTGATTTACATACCAGTGATTTTTCTACACCTGAGAAAAGGAAAAAGAGTATGAGTATTATCAGAAGGAGAGTGCGGGGTCAAAGCAAACAGATACGCATATTAAGGCAGTCTGTTCGAAGGATGAAGAATAAAATCACCTCGATGAAAACATTGATGGATTGTTTGAGAGAAAAATTGCTTACATCAAAAGCCTCAGAAGCAACCATATCTGTATGTTCTTTTTTGTTTTTGGTGAAAGTGCAATAGCATGTAACTCGATTTTTATAAGCTTTTATTTAGTTTCACCTGTCCCGGTGTCTGTGTGTCTGTCTGTAATCAAATCTTGCAAGTTAAATATGACACACTTCTAATCGTCCGATTGACTTGAAATTTTGCAGGTGTACCTAATCCTGGTGACAATGCATCATGAAATATTTTTTATAGAAAAAAACAAAATGGCGGCTCCAAAATGGCGGATGAGTTTTGCAATTATGATCCGATTCCATTCAAAATAAGTATCTGGGGGTATTTGGGTTCGAAAATGATGATACTTTTGTCAAAACTGGGAAATTCAAGATGGCGGCCACAATATGGCGGACGAGTTTTGTAATTATGATCATATTTTATTCAAAATTGGTATATGCGGGTTTTCTGGGTCGGAAATTACGATTCTTCAAAATCGAGGAATTCAAGATGGCGGCTTCAAAATGGCGGATGAATGTTGTTATAAAAGCTTATCTTCAAAAATGTTTTTTGAGAATTAGGCTTGTTTTATGATTCAGGATATCGGAGACATTAGATTTTAAATAGTGTTGTGCATAGCTAGTAACAACATTGGTGTCGTTTGAAACCTTATCTTAGAAGTGGAAATCAAGTACAACGTATCGTAACTTCAGAAAGAAGATTATATTTTTCTGAGAATTAACACGTTACTCGAATATATGAAGCTGGTCTAATGTTCTCATTTAACATATTATAGGGCCAATTCTGTAAACAACTGTTGAATTTTAAAGCATAGTTAAAAATTAAACTATCCGCTAACTTCATTTCACTATTCTGTATGCTTCATAAGCTTTGAAATATTAACGGAAGACGCTTAATTTTAGCCGATATATCTTAAAATTTATTAACGTGCCTTTAATTTTTAACCAGTTCTTATAGAATTGACCCTTATATGAGTTACATGGCATTGCACAGTCAAAGATGAAGTAGAGAAACATTTTGAGACAACCAGATGAAAAAATTTTTCTTTTTCACGCATCTGTCAATCCTGGAGCTGCTACTGATTTATTCGAGAGAATGTTGAAAGGATCGAGTAGGCAAAAATTCAACCCAACATTGAGAGCCTTTGCTTCAACTTTAGCATTTTATTCACTGAAAGGATACCATTTTTTTTTTCAATAATAGCCTTCCGTATTTAGATACTATCTCGAAGTGGTATAGGTCTGTAGATGGAAGCCCTGGATTCACAAAGGAAGCATTGACAGCCTTGTCTCTACGACAAAAAGGAGTCTCCTATCCTTTGTTGTGCAATCTTGTTATGGATGAAATGTCCATCAGACGTGAAGTTGAGTGGACAGGTTCTAAATTCACAGGATATGTTGATGTTGGTACCAACTTGGATTCTGATATTTTACCCGAAGCTCGAGAAGCATTAGTTTTCATGCTAGTGTGTCTGAATGGTTCCTGGAAAGTTCCTGTGGGATATTTTCTGGTGAATGGGTTAGTGGCGACAGAGAAAGCTGAGTTAGTGAAAAAATGTCTGGGTTTTCTACATGAAAGTGGAATCAAAGTAATTTCATTAACTTTTGATGGTGCTCCTTCAAATTTTTCAATGGCGGAAAAATTAGAAGCAGATTTCAGTGATCCATCAAACTTGAAAACGAAGTTCGAACACCCAATAACACAGCATGATATATAATATTAATCCTGATGCCTGCTATATGATTAAGTTAGTGAAGAATTGTTTTGCTTCCCAAACTGGCTTACGAAATATGGAAAATATGGAGATTAGATGGACTTTTGTTTCAACTTTAGTTGATGAGCAAGATATTGAAGGTCTGCACGCTGCTACAAAAGTAAGGCAGAGGCATTTACAATGGATGAGGGAAAAAATGGCGATTAGCAACTCAGACACTAAGCAAAAGTGTAAGTGATGCAATAGATTTCTTAAGAGATGATCTCAAGTGTTCTGAATTTCAAGGATCAGAAGCCACTTCTGAATTTATTCTGAAGTTCAACAACTTATTCGACATTTTCAACTCGAGGAATCCTCGTGCAAAATACTTTTTTAAAAAACCATTCATGACAAGCGATCTGAAGTCTTCACAGATTATATGCATATGATGAAAAGATATATTCTTGGACTGACATTGAATGGGGTCCCGATCACAAGAAGTGGAAGAAAAACAGAATTTTTAGGTTTCTTGATCCGCATTGAAAGTTTGGAACAAATGTACAAGAAATATGTCATCGAAGAAAAATTCCTCAAGTATCTTCTTATTTATAAACTGTCGCAGGACCATTTAGAGCTGTTCTTTGGATGTGTGAGAAGTAAAGGTGGACATAACAATAACCCCACTGCAAGACAGTTCGAGGCGGCATACAAAAGGTTGATTGTTCACTCGCAAATATCCGCTTCTGATACAGGAAATGCCATCAATCTGGAATCCATCAGTATCCTGACATGTGGATCTGCAGTTAGCATTCTCTCACCTGAACATGCAACCAATATTGAAAAAAATGAACAGTTCGCTTCAGTAATGGAAAGTGTTTTTTCATATATGGATAAATTTGAGTATGCAACTTCAACAGCATGGAATCTCACTCCATATGTAGAAGATATTGTGGGATATATATCTGGATATGTTGTTCGGATACTCGAGAAATTTATTTCATGTCGAAAGTGCCTCGATCTTTTGACAGATGAAGATTAATAAGGGGCCAGCCAATTTGTAATTACAAATCACACAATCATCAAACATTGTGTATTAAATAGAGAAAATTTAATAGTTGGCGTTCCTTTCAAAAATTGCGAGAAATGTAGAGGTTATGTATATTTGGAGAGACAACAACTAAATAGATAGCGGGGATCAAAATATGTCACTTAAATATTTTGCGTTCAATTCTAAAATATTAATAGGAGTTAACAATGATATGCAGGACGCAAAGGAAACGGAACAAAGCGATCAAAACATCTCACATGAAATTGTGTGGTTATGATCGAAAGTATTCACATGAATATGAATCATTCGATATAATTGTGCCTCTGACCGAAGAGAAAAAGAGATCTGCATTTTATCAAGCTGTGTCAGAGTCTTTAAAGATCTTAGCATAATTAATTATTCTAAACGTCAGATCAGCACAGATATGACCTTGAATTAAATTAAAATGCACCTGTTACAGCAAGAAGCAGAGCGAAGATCAAATTCACAAGTCAGACGTTGAGAGACCAGGGTAAATATGACAGGTGCAGGAACAGCTAGACCAAAGTGTTACCGCTGCAATAAAATCGGTCGTCTAGCCAGAAATTGCCCTCTGGTAGAATATCATGCTTGGTATTGTTTTTACTGCCAAGCAGTCACAGAGCACAAAGGAAACGACTGTCCTAATAGGGAAATCCCAAGAATGGATGTGTCAAAAAACATCCAATAAACTTGCAGAACAAGAGAGATTTCAGAGTCAGAGGTAGAGGAAAGGGTTCATTCAGAGTCGGACGTGTTAATAATTGGAAAAAACCACGTCTCGAAACGAGGACGAAGAAGTGTCAAACCGAAAGCCTTCTATTCAGATGGGTCGAAACATCACCTCGACAATAGAGGCAAAAATATTTCATGAAGAGAGAAATTCAGATGAAAGATCAGAGGCCCAGCGACGCCGTTCCAGTCGAAGTGGAGCCAGCCCCATGTACTGACAGCTTGAGAACTCCACCGTGTCCGGCGCATCCCTAAGGGCTTACTTAGGCTAAGGGCACAACGAAGTTCTGCCAGTGCGCCAAGTCGCTTGGTATCAGTTAGTTGGAACTTGGAACCACTATGTGTTTATATTTAGAGTTACGTTGAATTCCCTTTGTTCGAAAAAAGTTTCTTTTTGTGTACAGTGTTTAATCGCACCATTAACACACCCAACCACACACTCCAGCAGGTAGAATTAAAGAAGAGATGCATCCATTTTGCTGAGAAACGATACAAACTTCAACCTTTACAAACTGGGTACTACAAGACTAATAAAACAAACACAAACTGAAATAGAGCACAATGAAAAATATTATCCCTGTGCATATAGTGCTAAGGTTTGTTCATAAAAAATATTTGAGAAGACATGCAGAGCGATGTATTGTAGAGGCACAAAACGAGCGAAAAAGCTGTTCTGCTTGTGCGATGGACGCTACCAATGTTATTTCTAATGTAAAACATCAGGTAATTCATCATGTGAAATACTTTTGCAGTTTTTTATTAATTATACTGATGATATTTCCTTCGAGGCAAGAAAAGATCCCCTTTTAGTCCATTTTGCGAAATATTATTCGAAAAAACATAAGAGAGAAAGGATGCATTACACCTTCAGTAGCCGCATGAGAGAACTCTCCCGCCTGATTGCTTTTAGACAAATTTCAGCAGAGGAAAATTGTCCGATGTAAGAGTTAATTATATCAGAAAAATTCGGGATTGTACATAGACATCTAAAACACCAAATCTTACTATACATGAAAGCACCCCTTCAAAACATGTATGCTATGAGTTGAAGAATTTAATTCTGCAGGATTGTGAAGGTTTTAGATTCTTTACAGATATCGCAGGATGAACTTCAGAATTTCATTAAGCTGATAGAAAATCGACGGACTATCGAACAATCATCGTTGGCCAACAAAGACCTCCAGGAAAAAAAAATGAAATAAGCCGTCACTTGATCCCCTAGTTAATGACATAAGAAATTCAAGGATGAGTCTTTTAAGCTAGAGGATCATTATGTAGAAAGTTTCATAAGGGATGAGGATCAGAACGATACCTAGAGTAAATGCGGGCAAAAGTCCGCACCGGGGCAAAAGTCCTTTTGATTACAGCGCATGCGTCGATTGCGCAATCTTGAATTCTCTAGGCGTTCCTGACCAACACTGCCCTAAACAACCAATAAGCTTATAGTATTCTTTCGGGGTTCTTGTGTTGTACTAGAAAATGAGGTAAGTCGAAAATACTAGATTCTGATATAAAATTTTATATGTTTTTAATAAGATATTGTAATGAAGTTCGATTTTCCGATCATGAAATCGGTCTTCATTTTAAATTAATTATTCCGGATTTTTATTTCGAATTCCTGCATTTCATTTCCGTTCAGAATTAAACCGAGAAGATCGAATATGGTTCGTTCGATATTGTTTTACATGCAGAGAACATAGTAAAAAGAGTCATAAGAACCACGTAGAATGTAGATAACGCCGTTTTTCTAGTTTATACGTACGATAAGCCAGATTCGATGATGTTTTACCGAAGTACTTTTCTAGAAAAGTAGCATTTGTGCGCCGGCCGTTTCCGCCCCCCTCAGGGAGATTATAAAAGACGATTTTCCCCTCATCTGTCATCCATTATTCATTTTTGCTCCGGCCTGAATAGAGTATTATCTTTTGCGTTTCCGAAACATCCTTTCTTTTTGATTTGAAAGTTTAACGAATTCCGTAATTCTCGATTTTTCATATCCCGCCAGAGTGTGGCGTGGTATGATTAGTAGTGAAGAGTAAGATGTTGAGTAGTTATGATTATAATTCACACGCAGAAATGAACTGTCATTGGTTTTTACGTACGTTAAGATCTCTAAAATGAACTGAGATACTATTGTTAGAATCTTGAATTCTTTGAAAAAATGTCTACACATGTTCTATTCTGGCTGACTCGTACCGTGAAATATTTCTTTTGAATGAATGCTCGTATTCAGGCAAAACTGAATCACTTTTCTTTACCTGTGTATATTTGATATATCTTGGGATTAATGCATATTTGATGTTTTATTGATATTGGTGAATATTTGATATTTTCTTATTATTGCATATTTGATATTTTCTTGACATTATTGCATTTGTATCACTATTTCAACCGTTTGAATAAATTGTGTGAATTGCTCTATTTTCGATTTCTCAGTTATCGCTAACACCCTAGATACAACCGAACTCTGTCTCCGGCTAAGCAGCTATCCTGGCAGGTTTGCTATTCTACCTTATAAGCAAAAAGAATAGCTGGCGCTCGAAGTAAGGTTTCTACGGGAAAAAAACCCTATTACAATATATCACTGTTTCAAAAAAGAGCTCAAATTCTGTCTTATCTGGATTGTGTATTGCATGATCGTGTCCTCTAGATCACAGAAGTAAAACGAGGTTTTACTAACCAGTCTAATAGGGAACCATTTTGTTTGCCGAAAAGTAAACAGGGGGTAAAAGCCCGCAGTATCCGGATGTTTACCCCGGGTGCGGACTTTTGCCTCACTAATTTTTTAATTGTTGCCTATTCAAACAACACTTGATTTTTCTTGCATTCTATCAGTTTGATTTCATATAATTTTGTAGATATTTGAATAAATATATATTTTTTCATAGTAAAAATAAATAAGAGGGCGCGTGTTGCGCGATACTAGTTGCAAATTTTTTTATTTTTAGAAATTATAAAAGAAAAACTGATAGGAAACCAATAATAACACCTGATATGCTGAGAATAACTGAAAGAAAACTGCAGAAAGGAGAGTCGATCAGAAGCATTGCCAAAGGTTTTCATGTTGACGAATCATCTTTGAGAAAGAGATTGAAGCGTGGATTTGGAGTAGAGTCATTGGGCAAATTTAAAACAACCTTTAGTCATGATCAAGAACTTGCACTAGCTGAGCATTGTCGACAAATGGATGTTCGTTTTTATGGGATCACTAAAAAATCATTTCGACAGTTAGCTTACCAATACGCTATTCAAAACAATATTCCTAATCAGTTTAACAAGGAAACAAAATTAGCTGGAGAACAATGGACTCAATCTTTTTTATCCAGACACAAGCTGACTCTAAGAATTCCTCAAAAAACCAGTATTGGGAGAATTATGGGTTTTAACAAAAAACAAATAGAAACATTTTATGACAACTTAGCTCAGCTACTTGGAAAGTATAACTTTCCCCCTAGTAGAGTCTATAATATGGACGAAACGGGAATTACTACCGTTCCAAAAATAATTGCCACGAAAGGCAAGAAGAGTGTTTACAAGGTTAGCTCAGCCGAAAAGGGACAACTAGTTACTGCAGTCTGTTGTTTTAGTGCTGGGGGCCACTATGTGCCCCCAGCTCTAATTTTTCCTCGGAAACGCTCAAAACCAGAACTATTATATGGAGCACTCGCCGAATCCATAATGTTTGTATCTGATTCAGGTTATATAAACTCAGAGCTTTTTTGTCGTTGGCTGAATCACTTTCAAAAACATGTTAGATCTACAGCAGAAGACCCGGTGCTCTTGGTCTTAGACAATCATGCCTCTCATTGCACCCTGGAGACCGTCACATTTTGTAGGAATAACAATATTCACCTTCTAAGTATTCCGCCACATGCGAGTCATAAAGTTCAACCTTTGGATCGAGCGTTTTTTAAATCCTTAAAAGATTTTTATAGTGACCTTTGCGATCAATGGCTTGTGAATAACCCAGGACGATGCATATCGCAGTCTGAAGTTGCGAAGATTTTTGGCGATGCCTATTCAAAAATTTGTACCATTGAAAGAGCTTCGAACGCTTTCAGAGCTTGTGGTATTGTGCCGTTAAACCGATTTATATTTTCCGAAGAAGATTTTGTGTCATCTAGTGTTACAGACCAAAGAGAGGAAAATTAATCTGAAGAAGAAATTATTGAAACTGATAATTATTCAAGTGATGATGAAATTCCTTTGGCTGAGTACAAGAAACGGATAAACATTACTTTAGAATCAAGTGCAAAAGAAACAATATCGACAATTCAACAAGATAATACAATGCCTTTAACACATGAAAGAGTATGTGAAACGACAGAGCAAGTATCGCTTTTTGGAGAGCTCGTTCCATGCACCTCCAAGTCAGTGCTAAAACCTACAGAATACATAGCATCTACCTCCAAGTCAGTTTCGAAAACTAAAGAATTCCTACCATCCACCTCCAGGTCTGTCATAGAATCCGTACCATCTTTATCCTGGACAGTGTTAAAACCTATAGAATCTATTTCCAATTTATTGTTAAGACCTACAACCGAATCGAAACCATCTTACTCAGAGTCAATGTTGAAACCCGCGGAACCCGAAATGAAATTGTCACCCCCCAAAGCAATAGGGGTATGTCATGAACAGAATTTTAATAGAGATCAGAATCACTCTTTAAAATCCCCCCAGGATATTTTACCATATCCAAAAATCAAAGAAAAAAGAATTAGGCGTAGAAAAGGCAAAAAATCCACAATCTTAACATCAACCCCAAATAAGGAGGAATTAGAGAAGGAAATGCAGATTAAATTAGCGAAACGGCGTAAGCAGAAAGGTAGGAAATTTCTTTCATCAAAGAAAAATATACAAGAGCTACAAGACGCCGAAAAGGAAAGACCAGAAATAGAAGCGACTGTTTCGTCCTGCTTGCAATGAAAAATACGAAAATCCTCCTACAGAAGACTGGATTCAATGCATTTCTTGTAACCGATGGTGGCATGAGAGTTGCACTGACTATACCTATGGCCAAATATACTTGTGATTTCTGCTGAGCATTTTTATTATTTTTTAATGCAATGTTGTGTTTTTCAACAGAGGATTTTATTTTTGTTTGTAGTTGTTAATTAAACGTGTTCTATTTAAAATTTTTTGAAGAAAAATTTTATGTTTTAAGCGATAAAATATTTATATTGTGATCTCAGACCAATAAAACTATGTTTTGTTAAATTTTTTGTCATCATTATCAATTGAAATATAAATGGGACTTTTACCTCAATACACTGACTTTTGCCCCGTAGCTTTAGGACTTTTACCCCAGACCATGGGGCAAAAGTTCTTTTTTACAACATACCGACTGAAATTTTATACAACCCTTAAATATATTAGTCCAATTTTTTTTTAGTAGTCAGGTGGATGTGTGTTGAGTGTAGCTACCCACATATGAAAAACTTTTTATAAATTGTTCAAAATAGCGAAGTTATCAGTTGTTTTTCTTTGGGTGCGGACTTTTGCCCACAGTTACTTATACCATTTTGATTTAGGCTTAAAAATGTGACTAATTTTTATGTTCAATTCACTCTGATTCTAGGTCAGGAAAAAAACAGCAAAAGGGCGTCTCTATTTAAGAACTCTATATGCGACATGTCATCATAATACATATGGAAAGTTCTATGATGCAGAAATGCCAAAATAACAATGAAAAAAAGACCTCCTTTGGATGGAATGCATACCAGCACTTGGATTTTTGTAGAATATAATCACAACCATCCAGCACTAGCAGCTGACTCATTAAGATTCCGAAAACCAACTAAAGAAATAGAAGAGAAATTCCTGAAGCTCTTTCAGAATGGTCATTCGCCAGGATCAGCTCTGCATTTACATAATTTTGATTTAATGTTAAAGAATCCAGAAAATTATGAACTGATGCTTGCGGATAACAGTATAAGTCCTAATATTCAGTGGATATCTCACCTACATAAGAAGGTTGCAGACTCCTGTTATGGAAGCAATAAATTAAACAATGAGGAGCAGATTGCCAAATTGGCTTCAGAGAGAAATTTTCTGTATAAAATTGTGTAAATTGGAAGCCAGACAGGTATGTGCATATCATTTTGATAACAAAAATGATGCTAAGAATTTCAACAATGGTGGAATCAGGAGGAACATGTTTTGTTGATTCTAGTGGGGGTGTGGATAGGGATGGTACACGGTTTTTTATATTTCTGGCAAAATGCCATGCTGGAGGTGTACCTTTAGCAGTGGTATTGACAACTTCAGAAAATCAAAGCCTATTGACTGAAGCATTTAAAGCATTCAGAGTTAGTCTTTAATACTAGAACCAAATGTGATAATTAAGTTTAACATTTTCAGGATTTACTTCCTCCGGATGCTTTTGGGAGAAGATCAAATCTAAAAGGTCCTAGAATTTTCATAACAGATGATTCTGCATCTGAAAAGAATTCCCTAAAAGAAACCTGGCCTGACGCAAAACTTCTCCTTTGCATTTTTCAAGTATTACAGGTACTTGAATACAAAAAAAAAACTAAAACATTTAATTCAAACTTATTTAAGGCATTGTGGAGATGGTTATTCGATAAAAAACATAATATTTTGTTGATGGATAGGAAACATTTGTTCAATCTATTCAAATCATTGATGTACGCAACAAGCAAGGAAGAATTGGAAGAACTTTTTCGTCGCCTAATCAATGACAGTTGTGTCAAAAAATACCCAAAGTTTCAGAAACATATTAGATCTTATATTGATCGTCAGGTTGAGTGGGCTCTTTGTTTCAGAGATGAATTGATGGTTCGTGGTAACAATACAAATAATATATCCGAATCAGCCATGAAGATAATGAAGTCCTTCAAAGAGTAAGAGCTTATAACATAGTACAGTACATTGATATTATAAAATTATCTTAACAATTTAATTTTTCTTCATTTTTGTTCGCAGTTGGCTGATTTTGTCATATCTCGTTTGGATTTATATTTTGCGTCCTATACACAAAACATACAAAAGAAACCGTCGATATTCAGGGTCGTACTGGTACAAGGACAAAACCATGTTGTTGAATACAATGGAGCGAAATCGTCAATTGATCAATCTGATCAAATGGCAAGTTATCACTCACCACTGACAAAATCTTTGAAATGGTACAGAAAACTTGGCATTGAATTCCTTCTGGGAACAGCTCATGAATTCTCATATAGTATTCAACCAATTGTCTGACAGAAAAATTAAAATAACAGAGTTCAGGGAGAACCTAATAAAGTCTCTATTATTCATGATGAAGGAGAAGATACCATAAAAAATATTGACAAACCTGCCAAAGACCTACAGAAAATGCATTCTTTACTGAAAAAGGAAGGCCCATATTATGATAAAATGTGAAAAAAGTTATCACCTACTGTGAATCCTGCGAGAGTAAACCGCATTACTGTAGAGAGTTTTTTTACATGATGTTCACACAAAATGAAAATGTATTTTTATGATATTTCGATCCAACAATAAAAGAATATGTATTTAGTTGTAAGCACTTTTTATCCATCATCTAATGAGACATTCAAAAACTCGTGGCTGATATGCCACAGCGTTCGGAATTAATAACAATACCGAGCCTAAAAGCACAGTATAGACACTAGTGTCTATACTGTGCTAAAAGCGACCGCTGGCGAACGGAGAACCTAAAGGTGCGTATTCACTTGCAACAGAACGCTCCGAACGAACCAAACCCGCCGCGCGCGCTGAACCGATTGCAACAAATATTAAGCGCGTTCGGCAATAGCATCCGAGACCGGACGGATTTTTTAGTCACGTGATAACAGATTGTACAGATTTGTCAGATTTTTCTGTAATAAACGAACGCTACGGAGCATTTAGATCGATTTTTCTGTTTGACGTATGTAACGCCTTACCCGAGCCAGATATTAAATTAGAGCTTAAAGGTCTATTCGTCCGTAGAGGTAGTCTGGGTACTATTTTAATTCTTTTGTTATAGTTCTCAACATTTCTACCCCTTGGTTGAGATGATTCAATATATTGAATCATTATTTTTTCATCAAACAACATTTTTTTATTTATTACTACACAACAAATTACATAAGACACGAAAATTCAACAGACTGTTCAAGAATATTCGAAGCGGGATAAAAAATCCATTCACAAAGGCCGAAAAGTAATTTCTGTTTCTGTTCTGTGGAAAAAAATCCGTTTCCTCCGTCGAAATACACCGAGCAAAAAGATCTACATCCGATTGATCAGATTTTCTTTCCGAACGGTCCAGATGTGTACTCCCCTCAATCTGGATGTAATAAACGAACGGTTCAGATCAATCCGACCAGTCAGATGTCATTGCCGAACGCGCTTATTGTTCGCAAAAATTCGGGCTAGAACACCGGCGAAACAATAATTCCCTTTGAGCAAATCGCGTTTACCGGCAATCCTCGGAAAATGTTTGGCGCCTTCAGTTCTGTTCTGCGCAACGTATTGACTAGACAAATTTGTTGCAGCACACGCGGCGCGTTTGGTTCATTCGGAGTGTTCTGTTGCAAGTGAATACGCAGAACGATGTACCATAGCGGGTGTATACGACCGATACGACATATCAGGAAAAGGGGTGAGCGATCGTATACACCCGCTGTGGCAGACAACCTGTTAAAGACTACAAGAAGCATAAGTGCAAAAAATGCTTATACAGCAGTTTCAAATAGTCCGAAGAAAAGTTAAACAAAAAAGTAAGGAGTGTAGAAAAAGAAAATTAAGAATGTACTCTCTTCGTTCACGAATGTAATGGAAGTACTCTTTCACCCTGGTATGGAAAAATTTCTGTTGAAGGTGTCCGGGTTCAATTCAAATTGGACACAGGTTCTGATATTAGTATACTCAAAATATTAATCGATCGAGAAGCTTATTGAAGAAGATAGTGAAGCATAGGCATTTAATTGTCGATTCACTGTTTTCAGGTTTGTTAATTTCACTGAATTTGCTGGAACTTATGAATTATAAAAGAACACTGTTTTCAGGTGAATCAATTTGTGCTTTTGCTTCAAGAAACTCAATTCCAAATCTTATATCCATTTTAAGCCTCTCACTAATATTGAGTTCAGAGCTGCCAGGGATGCGAAATATGAAGCAAAAAGATCCACAGAAGAGAAAGAAAAGTGCAGTTTTTCTGAAGTACGATGAATTCCAAAATATGGTTTATGGTTGTGACGAAAACACACCGGATGGTTTGCACAATAAGTTATTTTTTTTGCTTTCGAATTAGCTTGGCGTGGTGGAGAAGGCCACAAGTGCCTTATTTCGTACTCCAAAGAAGAATAAAATAACGTAGGTGATAAAACAGGAAGAATTATTCACGATCCCGTGTGTTCACTAAGACGACGCAAGGAGGAAATAGTACATTGTATAATTAGTGGGAATACGAGTATGCTTTTCCCACGAATTATACATACTATTTCCATGCTTCGATCAACTTTGTCTGTTAAAAATAATATTAATGTTGCCCAGTACCAAAAACTGAGATCATTTTTGAAACGTCAAGCTACAGGATACAAACCGAAAAAATCCAAAATTTTAACCCAGGAACAAGTTCAGAAATTCATTTTGGAGGCATCAGATGACATATTTTTATCGATTAAAGTAAGTAGATACATATAGATAAAATACTATTACTTAACCTTTAAATCCATAGTGTATCATATTTGATACACATAATTTCTCGTACTGACAGCGACATCTCTTAAAAAATTTAGGTGTTAGAACCTGTCTCATATGTGCGTATTCTAACTAGGAACGAATCTTAAGCGATGTTTTTTACACATTGTACGTATTAGTATAATCTGAACTGTTAGAGCGCTAGTGGTCTGTCTAGTTCTGCAGAAGTGAGCATTTTACGTGGTTTTATTCAAAATACTTTTGGGATTGAAGCAAAATAAAAATTAAATCTGGATTCCATAAGGCATATTTGTGGTAAATTTAAAATTTTTCGGAAGATACTCTAAGTAATTGAAGTAAGTAAAGCCTCATTTTTGTTTGTATCATATATGATACAATGCGAATTACCATAGTATATTTCGATTATAGGATGAGTGGCTGGTACGAGAAATATCTAAAAAAAAGACCGCTTAGCGAAATGGAAATGTTACAAGTTATTGATATTCCTTTGGGTAGCGAGGATGAAATAGATGAAGAAATTGAGGATGACCTAGATGTTGACCCTGATGTGAACCTTGACAACTTGGAAGATAGTGATGATAGTGAAGATGAAAAGGAAGAGGAAAATATTTTGCAGGATGTGACTACACCCGATGTAAGACCTATCAAAATGAAAAAAAAGTTACTTTGGAAAAGCGGTAATTTGATACTACCCGATTCAGACAAACAATTTCTAGGTAACGAAAATCTTCCTCAAGAGATCTTAGATCTGGAACCTCCTTACCAATATTTCAAATATTCCTTTGATGATAACATACTAGAGCTAATTGCAAAAGAATCTTCCCTTTACAGTACATAAAAAACCCAAATAGACCACAATATATCTCAGTGAAAGATATACAGAAACAAAAACAAATAAACCTATACTCCATTCACTTTTATAAAGTAGCCCGGTTGGCGCTGGAATTCTGACACATTTCACCGCGTATATTTTGAAAATGTTAGGTTATAGTCATTCTTCTGTCAGATATGAACGCAACGTCATGGGCGTAGCCAGCGTGGGGCAGGGGGGTGGCAGCTGCCCCCCCCCTGGAAGAAAAAATGAATTAAATCTGCCTTTTCTTTTTATCCCAAAATTTCACATTTTGAACGACCTTGGACCATGAGCATGGTTTGCCCCCCCCCTGTTATAAATCCTGGCTACGCCCGTGTTGCCGTTTCTACATATAAATCGTAGAAATTACGTATTTATCAAAATGTTTATTTACTTTAGGAAAACAATGAATTTGAGGAAATATCATGTGAATTCAATAATTCCAAAGATCTGACGAATATTGAAGAAACTTTTTTCTATGTTAATACTCGAAATATTTCACGTGTACGAGAATAAACATGATTGGAAGATTCAGTTATGCTTTTTTCTTCTACGGAAATCAAGAACCCAGTGTTGAAATTTTACTGAAAAATAATGGACAGAATAGTCCGTTACTTTGTGATAGTTCATTAAACCGACAGAAACTGTTAGACGGACAGAAAAGACGGACGTATGGAAATCCCCACTTTTCAAAATTCTCAAGAAATAAGCCTACAGACGACGATTAAATACCTTTTTGCGCAACTTGAAATACTCCAGTATGAAAATGTAGTGGCACTACGAATCTTGTGTCACAGATGAACCTTAAAAGAACTAACTCCATTCACCAAGTTGAAAAAGAGTAATTAGAAAGTAGACTTGGCAATGTCGTTTGATTTTCATGATTGCTAACCTGCGTCCGTTTTAAGTAAAAGAACTTGATAAACCTAAACCATGGCCCACCAAGATACTTTATAAAAGTGAATGGAGTATAGATCATTTATCATTAACGAAACCTATTTAAATGTTTATATAAAGTACGTATCATTTAGGACTAATGATTTTGAAAATCCTAGATTTTTTTTTAAATTCAACAAGGGAAAGTATGGAAGACAGTCATTGGAATGAATCAATATGGAAAAATGCCGCGAATTGTTGCAAGTTATTTACAGTTGCCAAATCCGACAGAATATACAGGACATTGTTTCCGAAGATCATCGGCAATACATTTGGTAGATGCTGGAGCTGATATTCTTTCTTCAATGCGCCACGAGAAATCTTCCCATGTGGCGGAAGAATATATTGACGAATCACTTAATAATAAAGTAGAAGTGGCTAATAAAATATTCAACGCCCCTGCCTCGACTTCAAATGAAAATGATCGAAACGGGATAAACCAAACAATTAGCAATGCAGCTTCAACGTCTATAAATTCTCGTTGCCCTCCAGTACAATTTACAAAATGTACAAACTATACCTACAATAAATGTAAATATTAACAACAATTGATTTGTCTTCAAGAATATCGTTATAAATTAGATGTTTCTTTTATTTCTTTTATAACAAATTTATCAATATGAAAATTAAAACCCTTCCTTGTTTCATTTTATTGTAATAATCCATTTGTAATACTACCGCACGCTACAGCAGAACGGTAAAAATATTACCGCACTGTTATTTTCTAATTGCTTAGCAACTGCCCACTGTTCTGGAATGTTGAGCTTTGCGCATAGAAAATAGGTCAAAATAGTGGCACTTTTCCCACGATCGGAGAAAAAAACCATGCGCTTCATTGAAATGGCTAATAAAGAATAATATTAACCCAGATTTGTGTCAAATTCGACTGAACAAAAAGTTCTTAGAACAGCGGGTTGGATTAAAAACAAATCGACTCTTTCTCACTGTAAATCCCGCTAGGAAGATGAACAGAAAATGGTATAAACGGGTCATAAAAATCACGGGTCATACAAATTCTGCCATATCTTCAAATGGATGAAAATCACCAAGAAGAAATAGTCAGAAAAATGCTTGCTAATGACGTACAACAGGCACAGCATTCCCAAACTATTGAGATGTTGGTAACATTGTATAACTTCGTCATGATTGTATGTATAGGTTGGCAACTATGTTTTTTTTACAATCAAGATATATCAGAAAATAAATGATAGACAGAGTCTTTCACGTCAAATTCTTCATCGAGAATAAAAAATCTAAAGTGTTTTCCAAAAGCTATAAATACACACCGACAAATAACAAATTACAAAAAAAACATCCTCTTCTGCTGTTAATACTCCGATAGATTGTCTAATCAGAACACTTATATAATAATTGTATTATTCACTGCAATTCTCACAATTTTCGATTGAGTTAACCTTGAATAAATAGTTTCAATTACATCGTTTGTTTATCAGATATACAGGGTTGGGATAAAGTTTGGCACCAAATTAATATATTTAAAACGGAACGGACGGTAATTTTGAAATTTGGCAGCTGAGTGAATGGCAAGCACTTCGAACATTTACAATGATTTTTTTTTTAATTATTTTCAATAAATTTTTTCTACCAGTAAAAGCCCTGTAATTCTTCTCTTTATAGATTTTCATAAAAAATAAGTCATGAAAAGCATGGAGCCCGATATGGACAGATCCGAAACAAGGTGCACTTTCAGAATCTGCAGAAATATACAGGGTGCCCCATCTAAATAAAATTTTGTTTTGTCATTTCCGGTTAAACCGGAAGTATCTCATTAATGAAAATATGCTCATCAGATGCATTGTGGTCCATTACACTCAGCTGCCAAATTTCAAAAATATCGCCCGTTTCGTTTTAAAGATATTAATTTGGTGCCAAACTTTATCCCAACCCTGTATATGAATATCAACAACCGCCATGGATCCGACTCGAACTTGCTGTTGAGAATTGATCAAGACACCAAATCAGCTTTTTATTTCAAGAAATTATTATGAATCAAGTCAACACATTTATATAATTGAATTCGTCAATAAATAGAAACATCAGTTTGAGATTGAATAAAGTGGTCAATCAGTTTTAGTACAATACAGTCTATTCATTGATCAAGGAGTTTATTCATTTAAACCCATACACTTGCCACAAATCTTCATCCAGGGAACTAATGAAAGTTCCAACCTCATCGAAGTGGGTAGAAGTTTCGATCTTGTTTTGATCTCTTCAGAACAACATAACCCTACTACGATGAAAATTGATTTGTACCAAGTTCGAGTCGGATCCATGGCGGTTGTTGATATTTATATCACCGAACTCGATGTATCTGATGAACAAACGATGTGTTGTCACAATGATACCTATTGGAGATACATATTACTTTCTTAGTTTCAATTTCTTTGTATTTACGTACCTATGCTTTTATAAGAAACGAATAAAAAACATTAAAATAAACGTATTCATCTTCGCCTGTTCTTTTTTCAGTTACGGAATATTAATTGATATGAGCTAAGAATTTATAAATTCATAACGTCAGTTTGACAAGTTAAAAGTTCATTCGGTACAAATTCCCCCAAATAATCTTCCATTCACTTTCATAAAGTATCGCGGTTAGCCATGGTTTAGGTTTATCAAGTTCTTTCACTTAAAACTGACGCCGGTTGGCACTCGTGAAAATCAATTTACTCTTTTTCAACTTTGTAAATGGAGTTAGTTCTTCTAAGATTTAACTGTGACACAGGTTTCGTAGTACTACATTTTCATACTGGAGTATTTCAAGTTGTGCAAAAGGGTATGTAAATGTCTTCTGTAGGTATTTCTTGAGAATTTTGAGTGGGGAAGTGGGGAATTCTAAAGGTCTGTTCCGCTCGTTTTTCTGGGTTATTCTTTTTTCGAATGAACAATCACAAAGTAACAGACTATTCTGTCCATTATTTTTCAGTAAAATTTCAACACTCGATTCTTGATTTCCGTAAAAGAAAATAGCTTAACTGAATCTTCCAACCATGTTTATACAGTATGGTGCAAATGAAAGGAATAAATTCGTGATTTCGTAAACCGGCGACTTAGAAGTAAATGTGGGTGTTGTAATACATTATTCTTTTAGATACCTATTCGGTCATATCAATAATTTGCAGTAATTGATTTTTGTTTTTGTTCAAGAAATTAACAAAATTTTATTATTACAATGAATATTTAATATGTATTACTCATTAAATACAACGAAACCTGAATTAAGTGCTCAAATTGTTTACCTTTAGCTGAAATACAATGACGGCCTTTACAAAATTTATTTTTGTGTGTCAATAAATACATCATACCAATACTTAATACATTTTATTAAGAAACCTGTTGAAATTTCATCAATAATATTTGTGACAATAAGCAAATCAATTACTGTACATATTGGTATGGCTGAATAGGTATTCAAAAGACCTTTCAAATAATGTATCACAACACCCACATTTCCATTTAAAAATTTTAGCGATGACGTCATCATGCTCATATAGATGACGTCAAAAATAAAAAGGTATCCTTACGAGTAGCCCGTTTCAAAATAAAAATCGACGGGTTTCAGAATATACGCGGTGAAATCTGTCAGAATTGCATGGCAAACTGCGATACTTTATAAAAGTGAATGGAGTATACCTACATACACTCGTGCATCAAAATGACCGGATAATTTAGCATTCCAGCGTGTTGTCATAGAAAAACTGCAATATATCATTTTCATTTTTAATAAAATGTTGAAGCGTAGTGGATGATTTTGCGAACAGCATAATTTTGTTCTGGATTTTTCGTAAAAAAATAATCATACAGTGTGTTTCACTTCAAGTGGCAATAATACATTATATCATTACAGATCAACCGATTTTTTTACTAATGATAAAGGTCCTTTATTTTGTATATTATGAAATATATACAGGGTGTTCCCAAATTGAACGTACAAACGAAAAGGGGTGATTTCTCAAGTAAGTCTGAGGAAAAAAGTCCCATAAACATAAACTACAGGACACCAAAATTTGTATTATGTATTTAATTTTTTCAAATCAACAGTTGCTCCGAAAAAAAAGTTCTGGGGGAAAACAGGTGACAGTGTTCCAGAAAAATACACCCTGTAGATCTGCTATAGAAATTGCCATGTCACCTGGAGATAATTCTCAAATGTTATATCTATACCAAATTTCAGTTGAATGTCTTGTAAAGTGTGGATTCTATGAGAAAAAAAATTGAAAAAAATTCAAACTTCAACACTCTATATCTCGAAAACGAAACGTTTGCAACTCCATGTTTATGGGAGTTTTTTTGAACTTACTTAAGAAATCTCCCCTTTTTGTTTGTACATACGTTCAATTTAGGAACACCCTGTATATGAGAAGAGTCCGATAGCTCCACTTCCTGATTCCGAATACTAAACGTATTTTAATGAACAATATTTCGAAAATATCAAAGAAAACTGCAGAAACAAAGAAAATTGTAGGGATTTCTTGAAGAGCTAATAGCTCTATTGCCACTGTTTCATCTGAAACCCACAAATCTTTTATTTCAATATCGAAACTCATACTGAATGTTCACATCGTGAGTGTACATAATAAAAAAATTGGATTTGTGTAGTGTTCTCTGTAAAGGCATCCTAGTCTGTTGTTATTATTCATGAAAAAAAATATATTTTGATTTTGAAAATTATCAGATTGTGGAGTTAGAATTACATGGTGTATCTAATAGCATATAATTCATTCAACATCAAGGCGTAAATGAATTGTCAACTGTTGAATACAGAGATATACCCTCCTACAAAAAAAAACATGGGAAAATTTCTTTCTGGAAATAGGTTTCAAGAAAGAAATGTTATGAATCAGTTGCCCGTGGTTAATTTTTTTATATTTGATAATAAATTTTATGAGATCCACAAACATATAAAAAAAAATTTTGGATACATTAATTAATTTCGAACAAAAACTCGAAGCAATGAATAAAATTAATATCTAATGACTATTCTAACACAATTTCTGTTTAAGTCTTTTTCCAAAATAATTAAACACTCAAGATTGTCTTCTCTAGGACGGCTGTGGGATGAATTAAAGTCTGTGTTATTGTTTATTGTCTTCTATGGCATCATGTTACCTCCAAATTCACAAGTTACGTAATCCAAAAACAGGTTTATTGTTTCGACTCAAGAATCTGGAATCTTATTTCAGGATTTCTGCTTTTTTGTATTTTCCAGAATTTGGGAAGTTGGTACTTCAAATTTTCAGTTAAATTTCCAATCTTGTGGATTATAATGTATTTCATTTCACGGTGTTCACATAGGCTGAGATGTTTGTGAGAGATTCTCAGAGGATTTGTAATAGTCTCTACGATGGTTCGGTATCGACTGAACTGTCGCTGATTCATCTCTATAACTTTTCAAATTTTCCAAAAATCCTGTTGTCTTCGTCTACCAAATGATGCTCTGCCCATTTTCTTCTTGGAGATAACTTTTCCTTCTTCGTAACCATTCCAGAAAATTTGTCCACAGTTTTCCCTACACTTCCATACCGATTTTGACTACATTCTTAAATCTTCATTCACAAAATTTTAGAAGTCCAACTCTAAATTACCAAACATTAAAAAATGTCCACTTTTCTGCCTGGCATCAATTTCTGACATTTTTTTGAAATTATATCAAAGAAAACATATAAATATACATTCTGATTTAAGGCACTAAGACTATACACAATTTCAGAAATATTGATCATATCGTGTATAAAAATATCCATCAAAATCAATACATGAGGGAGAACTATCATACGTCTAGTCAATTTTTTTTTAACACTTTTTCGACAAACAAGAATACATTAATTCTTCCCCATTTCAGAATCACAGTTGAACAACTCATTCACAAAATTTATATAATTAATAAATTTCAAACTGTGTGAAATAAATCTTTGAGAATTTTACATTTACATCTTAGTTAATGGATAACAGTCAAGTATAATCAAGATATATTTGGTTGTTTTCATTTTCTGAATAGACTACAGAAAAAAATGGAATTACTTTCTTTTATTTGTTAGTGGATCTTGAGTAATTGAATATTTTGATGATATACGCTAATATGCTGATGAGTGGACTCGATTTACTTAAATTTGGGGATGCGTTGAATTCTTACATATTTTCCAATAAAAAAAAACATGTTTTGTCTTTCTCAAGAGTATATTTCCGATTTGCATCTGCGGATGTTATTATATAAATCAACACACCAAGTAATTCTTAATCCATTAACAATCTGATATCGACAACAGATTCAGTAGCGTTCACATTCTCAACGTTTTTGAATGTTTTTAATAATAAGTGGTGAATACTCGGTATAAGTCGTCACGATATTGAAAATATTCACACCAATTAATGGAATACGTTCATTTATCGACATAATACAATGTGTCAGAGTGAGATAGAATGAATGAGTTATGTTTACTTCTCATATTACGACCACTCATGCGCAGTATTTTGAGCCCGTCAGGAAATTTCCTGACCGTTGAAGCCTCCATTAATAAAACCAATATCAATATGGATCAAGGATCATACGCCTGTTATTCAGAATCAGAGAGTGGAGCCGAATCTTAGGTAAGAATTGAGTTGTACGTGATGGGTAGAGTTTCAGTTAACCAACTCTAAAACTTACTAAGTTTACGAATAGAAAAATAATATAGCTAGTGACTGTTTACGTATGTAAAAAATGAAAACACAAATGAAAGGATAAATGTACCCAAAATAACAGTTGAAATATAGTCTCACCTATTTCAGCAAAACGGTCAACCAGATCTTGTCGGTTACTCCTATTTCCATGAACAGAGTGATCGAGCTCGACAAACGAACACGGAATGAAGCTGAAGTGAAAATCCGTTGCTAAAAATGTGAAATTAAGCACACTTATCCTTGTGGCAATGTAAAATAACCACGCCACTGCTAACAGTTTTGTTCGAACTAAATTCGCACAAATAAAATGTAATTCGATGATATCGAAATCACAAAAACTGCGAATCACAGGAAAAACTGAAGTTTTCCGAATTCGCGAAAGGAAACAGAAAAATATGTACATAATTAGCGGAAGCAGAAGTATTCACGATCGTTAAAATCAATGAACTGAATGGAAAAATGAAAATTAAACAAACATACGACATATGGGCTACACATCAGCTGACTCTCCATAAGGGATCTCCCTAAGTACGGAGAATTAAATTAATTTTGAAGGAAATGAATATTATGAAAATTCATAAAAGTTTCTGAACCGTTCACTTGTCGTGAACAGTTCGTGTTCATCATGACAATTGGGAATTGCCTACTCTGCATACAGTTGAGGCCAGTTAAAATCTACTCGTTTAATGTATGGAGTTGTGTCAGTACCTGTTAGTTGGCTAAAAAGTATTGAAACCATTTCACAAGGTATCGAGGGGGTAGCAACCTTCTTCAATGACTTAAGGGGAAGTATCACCTTTTGAATCGTGGTAAATCTCCATTCAAAAAGTGGTCTCTTTATTTCACGAGTAACTACCCTAATTTACGGCGTAGAGACTTGATTTTTTTTGCCGAGGGCAAATAGTTTTCTTTTTTTCGATTCAATTAGTTTTGCATTAAAAAAAACAGGTTGAACTTCAGCGCTTTGGAAACTACACTTAATGATTTTTTTTCGATGGTTATTCATCAGTTTTTGGAAAAAATCGCAACTATTTGCCCTCGACAGTTTAATCTTCTATAAACTACATGATGATTAGTTCAAAAATATAGCTTGTACTCATAAAAAACAAAAAACATATTCAATAACCCAAATATGGCTGGAAGACTGCGGTCGATAGCCATTTGATTACAAGATCAATAAAGTTGATTTCTCTCTCTCTAACCCAAATATTGCAGAGATCTAACGATTACCCTGTTTTTTTAATTGAAAAACTAAAGAAATCGAAAAAAAGAAAACTCTTTGCCCTCGGGACGTTCTTCAACTTCAGTTTAAAAAAAGAAATCAAGTCTCTACGTCGTAAATTAGGGTAGTTACTCGTGAAATAAAGAGACCACTTTTTGAATGGAGATTTACCACGATTCAAAAGGTTATACTTCCCCTTAAGGATTAGAGCTCCAGATGATGAAACACATTTAGAGAGTTAAGGAAAAATATTTGAAAGATTTCATCAATACAATATAGGCATAAATTTTGATGAAAGCGTTTTTATGGAAGATAGACTATCGCGGTCATACTATAACTAAATTAGGTATAGAAAATTTTGAAAATAAAGTTGATGCAATATTGAATAAATACCGGATAAATACGAATTGAGTTCGTTCTTAGGATTACTTAATTATTATGGACAATTTAAAAAAAAATTGAGTTCGGTGACATTTCCATTGAATCAATTATCACACAAAGAAACCCCTTGAAAATTTAGTAGAAAATGCGAAAGTTGTTTCAAGTTTGTTGAAAGTAAAATGAATTCAGATTCACTTTTGACTCATTACAATCCTGAATTGCCATCTGATCTTGCTACACATAGTATTTCTTTTGGCGTAGGAGCTGTTTTATCTCGCATAATGCCTGACGGAAGTGAAAGACCAATTCAATTTGTTTCATGAACTTTATCAGGTACTCAAATGAAATATTCCCAAATCGATAAAGAAGAATATGTGTTAAACGTCTTTACCAGTATTTATAAGGGACCGAGTTTATTTTAATTACTGTCTGTAGCGCCTTGGACCAAAATTTTCAATCCAGGAAAATACCTTCCTATATATTCTGCTGCACGAATGCAACACTGCACTCTATTTGCAAGCCTTCAATTACAGAATTAAGTACAATAACAGAAAAGATCATGGAAAAGCCGATGTTATGTCCAGATTATCGAACAAATCGGTTTCTAATGAGAGTACTGTTGAAGAGTCGAAGTTTTTCGATGAAAATTAGATTTGTGGCACGGCAGTGCCCCTGCCAAGTCGGAACCATTTCGCCGCATTTTCAGGACCCTATTTGAGAACCTCTGGATATGATCAGAACGCTGAAATTTTCGTCATCCAGTAAGTTATAATCACGTACTTGAAATCAAAAATTTCAAGTGTGTAGGTCATTTAGTTCCGAAGTTAAGCGAAAGCAATGTTTCGCATTTTCGACACTCACTCACTCAGGATCATAAAATAGAACCTGTACTTCCCATAAACTCAGAGAGCTGAAATTTGGTGCAGAGTTGGGTTTAATGGCCACATAAAGGGAAAACTATAAAAACTAGGATAATCGAAGATCTGGAGTACCTGGTGACACTTATTTGAAATTACAAGAGCCCAACTGTCAGAGACATTGATTAGGCAACCCAAGATGTTTTGTGTTCGCTGTTTTCCATAAATCCGTCAACGGATAAGTGTGACTCGACAAAAAGATCTTGAAGCCCTTCGAAAAGGGATAGGGGAACCAGGGGAAATAGTCCCAACTAGATATTTGAGAGGTGCGTCAAGTTGGTGACACACCCCCCGAATTTTGGTATCAAATTGTTTTGGGAATTTTGTGCCCATTTTGTGCCAATTTGTGCCGTATGTTATGAATTTTGTGCTCATTCCGTTCTCGAGATATTTCAAGTTTTCCAAGTGTGTCACCAACTTGACGCTGTGACACACTTGTGGAAATTTGAAATTTTTTTTCTTTCGATAAATTGTGCCCATTTTGTGCCAATTTGTGCCGTATGTTATGAATTTTGTGCTCATTCCGTTCTCGAGATATTTCGAGTTTTCCAAGTGTGTCACCAACTTGACGCTGTGACACACTTGTGGAAATTTGAAATTTTTTTTCTTTCGATAAATTGTGCCCATTTTGTGCCAATTTGTTCCGTATGTTACGAATTTTGTGCCCGTTCAGTTCTCGAGATATTTTGAGTTTTGTTTGTGAGGAGCGTCAAGTTGGTGACACACCCCTCGAATTTTGGTATCAAATTGTTTTGGGAATTTTGTGCCCATTTTGTGCTAATTTGTGCCGTATGTTATGAATTTTGTGCCCATTCCGTTTTAGAGATATTTCGAGTTTTTCTTGTGAGTCACGTTGTGACTCACATAAGGAAAGCTGGAAATTCTTCTTTGGATAAATTGTGCCCATTTTGCGCCAATTCGTGCCGCATAGTATAGATTTTGCATGCTTGCAGTTTTCGAGATATTTGAAGTTATTCCTGTGAGATGAATAGATGTAGCAGAATTCAAAGACGAGCGTTAATTCCATGTCATAAAATTATGTGATCATTTTAAAGTATGAGTTGTTGAACTGGCAGACATTCGGTGAAAACAACCAAATTTCAGTGATTCGACGACCTTTTCACTTAGAATAATCAATTCAATATATAATAATTGAGTTGATGAATTGATATATAGGTACAGGTTTATCGAATACGTTGACACATCCTCAGTTTCAATTATACAGGGTCCGGCAGGGAGGTATGGATGATTTGAAATAACAGTTACACACTCATTTCCGAACGAAACTGAAAATTATTTTTTTTAATGTGTACCTCAGATGTTGCCATTATATAAATTAAAGAGGAAAATTAAATTAACACATTGATTAGGTACGTGCGAAGAGCACGAGCATGTCGCACAGCCGAACGACGAGGGCTTGTTTCAACTGCTTGACACACTCTTCCAATGTTTTCCGGGGTTCGTACTGTTCGTTCGCCACCTCGTGCAGTTCCAGATCTCAAGGAACCTGTTGGTTGAAAGTTATTGACCCATTTCATTATTGTTTCAAACTTCGGAACACGACCATGACGGCCAACGTTGAAATGATTTCGGAACCGTCTCTGAGTTTGAATGACGGAACGTCCCGTTTCAAAGGTGTTGTACACAAATACACGATGCTCTATGGACCACATTTTGATTGATACTAAAATGGCAACTCATAACAAACATATGCCCCCCACATTTTATCCGCCAAGGTTATCCCCTCCTTGCACTACCCCCCGTTCAAATCATCCATACCTCCCTGCCGGACCCTGTATATTAGTAATATTCTACTTCAATCCATAATGAAGTATATTACGATTCAATAAAACAGACAATACTCATAAAAATATATTACTTTATAAATCCTTCAAAACAAATAAAAAACAACAAGAGTAACAAAACTAATGAAAACATTAATGTAACGTGAAAAATATAAATTGTAGCTAAATAAATATGAAACCATTAAATCACAGGGTGTAAATCAATAAATAAGTATTTATTGTTGAACATTCATGTTTCCATTTGTTTTGTTACTCTTGTTGTTTTTTATTTGTTTTGAAGGATTTATAAAGTAATATATTTTTATGAGTATTGTCTGTTTTATTGAATCGTAATATACTTCATTATGGATTGAATTAGAATATTACTAATATACAGGGTGTCCCGAAAACAATGGATAAGCCTGCAACTATAGATAGACACTGTCGTGGTATAACTTATTCCAAATTTTGACCTTAATGAAAATTCCACGGTTTCGGAGATATTCATGGTTTTCGTATTTTTAGAAAATTTCCAAATGCGAATAGTTTTTCTAGTGCCATTTCTACAAATGGAGAGGTATTTCGATATGGTTTTTTTTAATTTCACATGAGATAGTTCAGCTATCGGAAACAAAGACTTAAATTCATCAAACTAGTGTAAAAAGTTAGAAACTCGTGAATTACAAAGAAAAATTGAAAACTAAATGAAATTTCCTTCAAGTTTGATGAGCTACAGTGTAAAAAAAAATTTAGGACGCCCCTGGTAGACATCATCTTAAAAACTTGCTCAGTTATTGCAGATTCCAAAAAGGTATCATCAGCTCGTCTTTGAATTCTGCTATAGTCCATCCAAGAATGATTGACATCTCGGGGGGCTTTGGAAAATCGAAATTATGTTGGTAATGCCCATTCAGTAATATTTTGAGTTGCAGAATTCAGGTTGGTGTTGGAAATAACACTGACATTTTGTTCTGTCATTAATGTTTCGAACAAATTTGGCAAAAAATTGAGCAAGTGAAATGAATATCTTTGAAATGAGGTTCTTGAAGAGTGAACAGCTAAAAAATGGAAAGCCTGCACAGAGCACGTAGAAAAAGAAATGAGAGAAGATTAGTCAAAATATAAGCAACGTTATGATATATTGCTGACAAAACCTTTCATTATGAACATGACGAGTTCTGCCCAGATGAGGAAAAAATAACATGTTGTGGTTGTTGAAACAGAATAATAGAAATATTTATATTTTTCATATTTCATATTTTACACCTTCATTGTTCACAAATATTGATAGTTACAATGTCATGACAAAATTCTTCATACCTATATTATATAATAGATCAATTGGTTAAGTTTTGTTTCTATCTTAGTGTCTTGATATCTATTACAAATTTCCCAATCAATTCACATTGCAGTAACACGCTTCAAATTATCAACTAGATTTTTTCGGTTCAGCGAATATTCATATTGAACATTGAAAAGGAACGAGCTATTTAATCACCCACGATACTTTTCGTTGCCAAACCAGAATTTCCAGGCTGTATGCTCCTATAATTGATCGTAAGATCGAGAACGTATCAATACAAGATGAAAATAATATACTGCTGGTATACAGATTCACACGCTGGTAATCGTATGTGAAAATTGGGAACATTTTGATGTTCAAAGTTCCTTACTTTAAAAAAATATCGTTCAATTTTTAGGTTATTTGACTTGTCCTATACATCTTCATGTCAGAATGGGCCAATAAATGTATTATTATTATTATTATCTATGATGAAAGCACAGAAAATTTTTAGTTACTTTTTTGTACCTAGAAATAAAGCTGCGACTGGACTTTCAAGGCCTGCTCTGATGTCAATCATTCTTGGATGGACTATACATCTATTCATCTCACAGGAATAACTTCAAATATCTCTAAAACTGCAAGCATGCAAAATCTATACTATGCGGCACGAATTGGCGCAAAATGGGCACAATTTATCCAAAGAAGAATTTCCAGCTTTCCTTATGTGAAGTTGGTGACTCACATGAAAAACTCGAAATATCTCTAAAACGGAACGGGCTCAAAATTCATAATATACGGCACAAATTATCACAAAATGGGCACAAAATTCCCAAAACAATTTGATACCAAAATTCCAGGGGTGTGTCACCAACTTGACGCTCCTCACAAACAAAACTCAAAATATCTCGAGAACTGAACGGGCACAAAATTCGTAACATACGTCACAAATTGGCACAAAATGGGCACAATTTATCGGAAGAAGAAAATTTTCAAATTTCCACTAGTGTGTCACAGCGTCAAGTTGGTGACACACTTGGAAAACTTGAAATATCTCGAGAACGGAACGGGCACAAAATTCATAACATGCGGCACAAATTGGCACAAAATGGGCACAATTTATCAAAAGAAAAAAATTTTCAAATTTCCACAAGTGTGTCACAGCGTCAAGTTGGTGACACACTTGGAAAACTTGAAATATCTCGAGAACGGAACGGGCACAAAATTCATAACATGCGGCACAAATTGGCACAAAATGGGCACAATTTATCAAAAGAAAAAAATTTTCAAATTTCCACAAGTGTGTCACAGCGTCAAGTTGGTGACACACTTGGAAACCTTGAAATATCTCGAGAACGGAATGGGCACAAAATTCATAACATACGGCACAAATTGGCACAAAATGGGCACAAAATTCCCAAAACAATATGGTACCAAAATTCGGTGGGTGTGTCACCAACTTGACGCACCTATATTTGAGCATGAATGTATACTCCATTCACTTAAATTTAATCACATAGGAGGTCATGGTTTCGTTTTCAGGAGTTGGTGCCCCTGATGAAAAGCACAGAACATATGATGAAAAGTCAGTGTTCGCAGATTTTTGGTATTTAGTCGATATTTGCAGGTGAGTTTTTCGTCGAATATCCTAGATTAACGTATGTTTATTGTTTTTAGCACCAGTTTGGAGCGTGAGAACGATTTTCAAGACCAGGACGAATGTTTACATTTCGAGGTTGAAGGGGTACACGCGAATTTCGTTGAAAAAGCTGTTATTTGGACAGATATCGCTGTATAGATGGATCGAATGGAGCCTCGAGAGGTCGATTAGGATGATATTTTTCAGGTTTTCCAAGAAATTTGGCGATATCTGCGCAGATTTGCAAAAGTCAGGTACCTCACTAATGAGATGGAAATTAGACCTAATTCTCCTATAAGAAACGCCTTTCAAAGGTCGAGATGGTGAAAAATGTATTCTTTGGATGTATCACAACATTGATTTTAAGAAAGTTATCAACAAAATAAAATTGTCATTATTCTTGATTCTTGTAATTACCCATCTTATATCTTTGGGTTGATTTTTTGTAATGAATTCTTGATTAGAATCAACAATTGATTCAAGTCTTGAACTTTCAGTTCAAGAGGATAATAAACATTAAATCTTCACAAGCATGCATATGAAAATTATGTGAAATCAATGCAATTTTCTTCCATGACGAAAAATAATATATTTCAACAGTGATCTCTTGTACTTTTCATGCAAATAACTAGAAAAGGAATCCTTTCTATCAATTCATATAAACGTTCATTATTTTCGTCCATCACATCTTTTCCAATTCATTCATTTTCCGAATAAATTCACATTCTGAGAAATACGCTAAGAATGTAGAAAGGGCAACATAGTGTTGACTTGGAACTTCAAAATATTTTCAAAAACGTCATAACTTCGATACAGAGTGGAATGTGTCAAATTTCCAAGGCCAGAGTTGTGATTTTATAATTGTGAATGGAGTGTATGCATTAGTTTTCGAAATCCATTTCATTAGGAAATTTTCATAACACATAGTAAAGTGTTACTGTTCTCTGGATTAGTTTGTGGATTACTTCTCTATACTCTATGATAGATATAGAGGTTAGAGGTTAAGTCTAAGATATAGATCATGATGGTAATGCATATGTTAAAGTGTTTTATGTTAATTTAACTTTATGGAGAATAAAAATATGGTTTAAAATACTTGGCTTTATTAATTACAACATGGTAGCAGAGCGTGGTTAAGTATTCATCAGGCTGGATAGCATAAAAGGAGATTAACAAAAAATGGATACACACAATCCAATCCCCAATTTCAAATCAGGTTCAGAACCTTGCGACACATGGCGATAAAAAATTTTCTCATTACTTGAAATGAAAAACTGCAAGGAAACGAATTCTAGAAATAATACACACAGATGTTAAATATTTGGATGTTGAAGGCTACGAAGGTTCTAAAGGTGAATACAGACTATTCTGACGTGACGTGATTTCACGTCACGTCAAGCACCGTCAGTGCTCCCATTGGCCTGATATGAACGTGAACGCACAGAACGATGTGTTGCATTTTTATATCACGCACATTTTGACGTGGTCCCACATGTAAACACGTCACGTCAGAATAGTCTGTGTTCACCTTTAGTATGTTGTGTCTCATTCATTGATGATTACAGTCACGTTGCTTCAGTTGATTGCATCAAGGTTAAATACGAGGTTCTTATAATTGCTTTAAGTCCTACTGCAATTACATTATTAATTTTACAGGAAATAGGATTCGAGAAATACGTTGTTATGGTGGTACTGAATACCTGAACGGAAGACTTTCTTTGGAAAGAAACCTTCAATCAAAAACTTGCACTTGTATGGCAGTAAAGCATTTGTTCATGTCCCTGATGTACATAGAAAAACCCAGGATGATAAGGCTCGAGAAGATACAATTCGATAAAACAACAAAATTTCTTGGATTATGGATAAATGAAAATTTGAGCCGGACAGAACACATTCAAGATTTATCAAAAAAACTCTCAATAACCTGTCACCTTCTGAAGGTAATAAAACAGTATTTGGACATAAAATCTCTGAAAATAATCTATCAGAACTCTTTCGAATCAAAATTGAGATATGGGATTATGTTTTATGGTGCGAGCTCAAATGTGGATAATGTCTTCAAGATCCAAAAAAGAGCACTAAGAATCATCCTTGGCATGAAGTCAAAAGACTCTTGTAGAAGTAAATTTAAACAGAACGGCCTTTTAACAACAACTGCTATTCACATACAAGTGAACCTACTTTTTCTTTTTAACAACAGACATTATTATACCGAAAACAGAATTCAGCATTACAATACAAGAACAACACAGATTTTGTACCCAGCACACAAGCTTACAACAACAGGAAAGGGGCCACAATACCAATCAATAAGATATTTCAACCATTGTCCTATAGAAATCCGAACAGAAACTAATATTAATATATACAAAAGAAAGATCTTCAAAATCCTTCTTGAAATGGAACCATACGGCGTCGAGGAATTTTTTATGAGTACCCATCTTAAATAGACGTAAAGTTTTGACACAATTTCACTTCTAATTGTTTGCAATGTCATATAATTATTATGTCATGTAACATGATGATTTGAATTAAAGAGAATTATTTATTTATTTATTTATTTAGGTTGGTTTTCAGGTGTTGGTTTTCGTGTTTTGGTCAATGGAGAAGTTATTGTTGCAAGAGATGTGAAATTCATTGAAAAAGGTAAACTTCTCATAAGCTTAGATAATGGTGATAGTGGTGAAGAAGGTGGTAATACAGAAGAATTGAATGACATGGTGGAAAATGACGAAGATGAAATTTGAAAATCATCAAGATCTAGAAAATTTCCTGGAAAATATCAAGACTTCGAAATGTACAACTGTATCGTTGACATTCCTAAAAATGTTGAGGAAGCCTTATCTAGTGAGCATTGGAAGGATGCCATGGAAAAGGCGTATAATCAATTCACTGAAAATGGAACCTGGTAGTTGATTTTCCAAAGGATAGGAAATTATTTGGTCATAAAGGGGTCTTTGTTAGGAAAAATAATGGCACGTTTAAAGCAAGGTTGGTTGCTCTGGAGTATCAACAGCCAGTTTCATTTGAGGAAAATTTATTTTCACCAGTTGTCAGTTACCAACACTCTTATGAAGGTCTTTTTGGTAATATCAACCAAATTAAAACATGACTGTTGATGGGGTTATTCATGTCCATGACTAATATAAATAAAAGGGAATTAAATCCAGTTGAATTCTGTCGACGTTTCGGACATTTATTGTTTGATTACATTCAAAACAATGGGGTTGTCCTTAATCATGACTAAAAAGCAGCAGATGTTAAAATTATATCATATTAACGTACACAAACATATAAATACCTAATTCATTTTAGTTGTTTGAAATTTGAAATCATACAATCGTCAATTCGTTTAGATCATCAACAAAACTTGCTATAAACAATGAATGCAATTTAAAAACTTTGAAAATATCCTTCCTCTGTAAAATCCAAAACATATTTAAACCTACACATTGAACGACATTGACACAGGTCAACCGAAGACAGATGATTGACAGTTACATCTTTCTATACTTATCATATCTACAGTGTGAGAACAATTACAATATATCATCCAATATGCGCAACCTTATACTCGAGTACACATCTCACACAATCAAAGAGTCAAAAATATAAAATATACACATACAAAGAGAAGGACAAGTACAGTCGGTGGTCAATAAATAACATAAAATAGTGACAATTATTAATTATTTCAGGAGGCTCAACAACAGTATTCTTACCTCTTATATAAGAGGTAAGAATACTGTTGCAGTATTCTTACATATTCTCCAAACTTAAAAAGATCCCACCCCTATAAGTTTGATGTCCAATGTTATATATAAGATCCCATGCAATGATTGTTCAAAATTTTATATCGGAATGACCAAACAATACATAAAAAATCGAGTTCGCCAACATATATACGACTGTAAACCTATTTATGAAAATAAAAATGAAAAAACCGCCCTAGCCCTCCATCATTTTGTAAATAAACACGACTTCAGTTTTGCGGATTTTGAAATTCTTGACTGTGAGAGCAACTACCAAAAAAGATGTTTGAGTGAGATGATCCAAATTTCAATCAATGATACCGTCAATTTGAGAACCGACGTGTCCAATCTGAGCGCGATATATAGCGGTATTTTACATAAATATAAACATCCAGATTGATTTTCCTCACCCGAACATGCCAAAAATCCTTATCTTTGTCAGGGCACCTGTCAGCGTGTTGACAGATTTCATTCGTTAGTTTGACTGGGAATTAATAAACAGTTTTTGGGATATTTCATCGAATTTTAGATCATTTGACTATATGTTTTTAATTTTTATGATTTCTTGACCCATGTCTAATTCAGACAATAACAAGATTAAGACGAATCAGCCCAACAAAAATTCGCAAGTATTCATGAAGAGGTGAAAATATTCGTGTAAAAAGGTATGCACTTGCAATTTGTACATTATTTGTTTTTACACTTGATGATTTCTCTCTGAGCTGAGTTTCATTCTATTTTAGATGTATTTAAGTGTGTTAATAGATGTTATTTGTTTTTATGATATATTCTCATACCGTTGTTTTAACTTGTGTGTGATGTTGAAAGAGTTAGTGTCGCTATTCTGACCCCCGATATTATATTTTAGCCCTGAAGAAGATCATAATAAAGTGATCGAAACGTTGGCAATTTACTAAGAATAGTTTATTTGCCTGTCCTTCCACTGCAAAAACAGTAACCTAAAATCTAAATCTAAAGGACACAATACTTCTTACAGTATTCTTACCTCTTATATCAGAGGTAAGAATACTGTTGTTGAGCCTCCTGAAATAATTAATAATTGTCACTATTTTATGTTATTTATTGACCACCGACTGTACTTGTCCTTCTCTTTGTATGTGTATATTTTATATTTGTGACTCTTTGATAGTGTGAGATGTGTACTTGAGTATAAGGTTGCTCATATTGGATGATATATTGTGATTGTTCACACTATAGATATGATAAGTATAGAAAGATGTACCTGTCGATCATCTGTCTTCGGTTGACCTGTGTCAATGTCGTTCAATGTGTAGGTTTTAATATGTTTTGGATTTTACATAGGAAGGATATTTTCAAAGTTTTTAAATTGCATTCATTGTTTATAGCAAGTTTTGTTGATGATCTAAACGAATTGACGATTGTATGATTTCAAATTTCAAACAACTAAAATGAATTAGGTATTTATATGTTTGTGTACGTTAATATTATATAATTTTAACATCTGCTGCTTTTTAGTCATGATTAAGGACAACCCCATTGTTTTGAATGTAATCAAACAATAAATGTCCGAAACGTCGACAGAATTCAACTGGATTTAATTCCCTTTTATTTATATTAGTCCAATATAGCCACGAACTCTCAAATTCATATTAAAACATGACGTTCATCAGTTTGTTGTCGTTACAGCGTTTTTACATGGTGAAATGTTTTATCGGTTAATTTTCATAGAAAATATATATTTTTATTGTGGTATTGCCTTTTTTTCTCTTAATGAGGCAATATAGAACTGAAGAAAGACTAAAGTGCAAAATATGCCCCTCAGCGTAGAGTGGGGTGGTTCAAAAAAAAGAAATCTAAAGAAAACTATATTTAATTAGGGCGCCACGTAACTTGATTACAATTATTTATTGTACAAGAGAGCTTTACTTTGATTAAATTACGAAATAACAAAGCAGAATAAATGATGCTATGATCGATTAGGTTATGTGACCCGACGATGAATTTGATTGACTGTAATACTATACAATAATGTTGTAAATATTTCCCTGAGTGTAACGTTACAGACAGTTGACACTAGTCGTTATCAATAAAGAAGGTATTCAGGTTGTGTAATTAAATCATAAAATTTCTTCAATATCGACACAATTTTACTGCTTCTGGAGCAATCAGTATCAATATAAATCTCTTTAATATTAAGGAAAGATCTTACCTCGTTTTAGATGTACCCCCTTGATTCAGGGATGGTGAAGACGAATGACGATTCAGACTTGTCTTCCAAATACCCCTTGTTGGCAGGTCAGGGTTCCACGGCAAATATTCGATGTTATAAATCAATTCAGGTATAAAATAAGTGAATGAATGAATGTACTAATGTACGAATTAAATGAAGCCTCCTGAAAATGAAACAAAAAAAAAATGGCAGAAGGAACAATAAAGGCAAAGTGTGGTCCACTTACGAGATGTTGTGTAGGCTTAATGTAATGGGTTTTCCCAGCAAATGAATCCGACGTAGTCGATAATAAGGTGCTTCTCAGGTAAGATACGAACAGTTAGCAAGAAACAACTTATGAAAATCTTGCTTAAACTTCACATAGAAAAATATCCGTAAAACGAAAGAAATCAGTCTTCTACAGCGAAGTGAAACCATATGATCTGCATTCCTTCCGCGGACGTAGCAATATTCTTTCAGATATCGCCAACAAAAAAACATCGCGTCGAAGTGTAAAATCACGAACACATTGGAACACATCGGCGGCTCGCCCATGAGGCGGAGGGCACAGAACGGGCATGAAATTGAGGATGTGACAGTGGGCAGAATAAATATTTCGTTGGAAACAGTTGTTCTTCAAACAACAATTATCGTTTTTTTCTTTTTCTTCTGAAAGCTTTCAATTGAAAACCGATGAATAAACTGGAAGAAATATGCAGCTAGAGAATGAATTGAATACAGGGTGAGAGAAAAGAAAAACCGCCGATACTGGAACAAGGTCAACGGTCAACACAGGACCTCCCGCAAAAAAAACGTCGCATACAAAATGGGAAAATTTGATTATGGGCCACGCGCCAACAAGTAGAACCAACGGAAGACGAAATCAAAGAACTGAAAAAAAAATCAAGCCAGATAACTTAAAATTTGATTTCTTGTTTTGTTTATTATCTAGTTAGTTATGTTGCTTAATTGATGCATTTTATTTTATGTTTAAGGTTACCGAAGAACAGAGGAATGTGATTTCCCAACTGACAGTGGGTCAAAGTGAAAATCACATGTAGGTATACAGGGTGACTGGTGACGTAAGGGACAACGGCTAAGTGGAGATAGAGGACCTCAAACTGAATGAGAATTTGGGTTTCAAATGTCCCATGAGGGTATTCGTTTCGGAGATATAGGGTGATTTATGAAAAAATGCTAAATCTATGAACTCCCATATCTTTGTTAATATGATATGTTTTTCGCTGATATTTTACATGTTTGTTCATACAGGCATTCTCTGTCAGCATAAGAAAAAAAAATTGAAAAAATTGCTGGCTCGTACTCAAAAACTTCAATTTACATGTCAAGTGAGAAATATCACACGGTATATGAGATAAAATAAAATCAAATAGAAATTTGGAAAGAGGGAAAAAAACTGATGAAATATCTGTTTTTTGTTTGAATGGCACAAATTTCCTTTCGTTTCTGTGATATGTTGAAGTAAGAATGTTACAATATTTTTATATTCCCATCACGAAAAATAATATTCTTGATAAAACAAAAACAGAGCGGTTCTAAATAGGAGGTTTCCTGACAGGTGGATTGGTCGGGGAGGTTCTAGGAATTGGCCTGCTAGATCACCCGATCTAACTCCTCTGGATTATTTCCTATGGGGTCATCTTAAGGATTCGGTGTATAAAGAAACAATAACAAGCCGTGAACATTTGAAGAGCAGAATAACTGAAGCATGCGAAGAAATTAAAACAAATATTCCTCTGATTAGAAAAGCTGTGCTTCATTTGTTCAAGAGAGCCAATAAATGTATGGAGGTGAACGGCTCTCATTTCGAACATTTGCTTACTTGATTTTTTCATGAATTATATTTGCGACTTTTTCTATTTTTGTGTTTGAGTATCCAACTCTTTCATCACCCCATCTACAACAAATTTTATTTCGAAATTTTATATGGCATCGAAATATTAATTGATAAAAATAGATTTCAAGATTTGAAGGAATATTCTGATGCCAGGCTCATTCTAGCGCCTTGAATTCAAGGTTTTTTCTATCAGTAGTACTAATTTTCATGATTTGAATATAAAAATATTGTAATATTCTTACTTCAACATATCATAGAAACGAAAGAAAATTTGTGCCATTCAAAAACAGATATTTCATCAGTTTTTTTCCCTCTTTCCAAATTTCTATTTGATTTTATTTTATCTCATATACCGTGTGATATTTCTGACTCGACATGTAAATTGAAATTTTTGAGTACGGGCCAGCAATTTTTTAAACTTTTTTTCTCATGCTGACAGAGAATGCCTGTATGAATAAACATGTAAAATATCAGCGAAAAACATATCATATTAACGAAGATATGGGATAGATTTAGCATTTTTTCATAAATCACCCTATATCTCCGAAACGAATACCCTTATGGGACATTTGAAACCCAAATTCTTATTCAGTTTGAGGTCCTCTATCTCCACTTAGCCGTTGTCCCTTACGTCACCAGTCACCCTGTATATCCGAAAGGAATGACAGGTTGACAGCTCCAAACTTCGAGACAGTGATGAATAGAAGAAAAACCACGAGATGTCATTCGTTGGGACATAAAATTCTCCATAGTGGACATAAGAACCCGAATCATATCTCCAGTATACAGGGTGAGTCTTTGACTTGTACATATATTTTAACTGAAGATTCTTGGGGCCAAAAGAAACCTTTTTTTCATTTTCCATTTTTCCGAATTCGGCTCTGTTAAAAAGATACAGCCATTTGAAAAAAAAACATTGGGCTGAATACGTCCCTGAAATGATACTGTGGAATTGATTCAAAGTTCATATTTCTCGATAGAAATTGAGTTTATACATTTAGGCCCAATTTAGGGAATACTCAAGTACTAACCTTATTGGAATAAAAATGTTGCAAACACGATAATTTCTACAAAAACAGTTAGTTTCATCGGATTATATCTGCAACTAAAAAGCCACATTTATTCCAACAAAATAAGTTCCTCCTTCGATTTTTCTGCAGATTAGTTTGTAAACACTAATAACTTGTTCATATTTTCCTCGAAATTTCCAAACAATATCATGAAGAAAGACTTTCATTCAGATTTATTATTAAACAACCTAACTTAATCTAATTTGTATCGATTCTGTGAATTTTTGGACAGAAATGTCAAGAACATGTTGTCAGCTTGCTGATATTTTCATTGAGGTTGAGGATTTTTTACGAAACATAGTATAAATCACGATACATTTGTGTACCGTGGTGTCCGTGGTATAAATATCTATGAATTCTGCCGTTTCCATCATAAATCGACTTTGCCGCCAAATTTCACCACGCATGCGTAGAGCGAAAACCGAAGTATGGTTATCTGGAGGCCAACGTTAAAGAATAACAAACCAGAGTCTCTGAAAAAACTGTAAACAGTGTAAACATTATGTGTAGTTCTTAATACATTCAGAGGATCATTGTTCTAATGTGATTATGACGTGAAGTGAATTAATATAATTTCAACTGTGTGGAGTTTATAAAATTCAAGAGGACGTTGTTTACATAGAAACATATCAGGTATCGTTTCGTTAATTTCAATTTAATAAGTAGTTTGTGTTGAGATTCATCATTCATATCCGAATTTTGAGTTCATCGACATTTAACTTCAATATGAACCGGTAACCATGAATTTTCAATTGAAACTGTGCGTGTTAAATCCTCCTTGGTGTTCAATTTTATCTCCCACATTTGGGGGATTTTATTATTGGAAAATATCTCGACAAAGTTGATAAATATTGTGACAACATTGTAAACTCGTTTAAAGACCAGAGATGGAATAATAATCATAATATTCGATGATATTTAATTCAGAGACGCATTCAGGTTATTCTTGAAATTAATGATTTTTTCGTCAGATTTCTGCGGGTAAAATTGGAAATAACTCGAAAACGACACGTTTTATTGAAAAAAAGTAGGAATACTTTTAGTTTCTTAAATGATTGATTCTTTCGAAAATATGAACCGTTTATCTTTTTTAAGTGGTTTTATGGTGTTTTAGCGTGTATTGATGAGTCGACTACCCTGTAACTTTTATACTAGTGAAGATATTGAATAGGTTTCGATTGAGGAATATGCACCATGAATAGAGTAAAAACTCAACCAAAATTCAGTTCATTCAAAATAACGGTTCCGAAGATATAAACAGAAAAGTGTTTTTTTCATGGATTTTCGACACCCTGTATCTCCCAAACCAAACCGAATTTTCAAAAATGGTATAGGAAAAAAGTATTTCGTTTGATGAGAGGAATCTACAGTTAAAATATATGTACAAGTCAAAGACTTACCCTGTATTTAATGGAAAAAAGTGAAATAGTGGCTCTCAAGATACTGGAGGAAAAAATTGGATGTAGAGTGCAACCTGTCGACCTTTTCATTGACAGCGAAAAACCTGTTTTGGCAGCTTCAAGTGATGGTTAGTTGATGTTGGTTGTGAAAAAGAGATAACCAGTATGATTCCAAGCACAACCTCCAAACAGACTTCACCAACCCAAAAAAAAACCTTTCTTGATTCATCTTTTCGAAAAAATCTCGGAAAATTTATTCAAGATTACTAAACAAGTATTTAGGGAGGGGAAAAATGTATTGATGATATTGATAGTGGTCGCATCTTGAACCAAATTGTTTTTCCCTTCATGTTCTGAAAATCGTTTTGAGATCTGTTTCAGTTCCGATGGTTCATAACAATGCTCTTTCAAAAATTAACCCACTGTATCCTCTCAAACTCAGGGATAATAGAAAACACGTATTGTGTAGAAATCAAGGGTTTACCAAGCATCCTGAAATCGGGTTTGACACTTGAAGAATCAACGAAAGAAAAAAAAACTTGCTCAGGACTGAAAGACAATCAATTGAGATTGAAACGGAATCATCCCTATTATTATCAGGTAAAACATAGTTTTATATTTACCGACTATTCATGATGATTAACGTTAGTATTGTTACAGGTTTATGTGCGATTAAATATAACAAACGAGATTTTTGTTATATTTATTGCCGAACATGTAGAGATTATCGTTGAGAAAATAGAAAAAGATAACATTTTGTGGAAAGAAAAAAATGTTACCCACTCTGGAAATGTTTTACACACGGATTGCGTGCTGAAGGAAATAATCCGACAGCGCGCTCTGAGAAACGAGAAATGTTATGACCCTCCGAGGATAGGAAGCACCATACGAGCAGATTCAAAAACAGAGAAATAAATGATATTAATCGAATTCGAGCGAATGACCTGGTCTTCATTGGTCAATGACCAACTGCATTTAAGCGCTTTTGGTCATCGTTGTTCATTTTCTATGACGTCATAAATTAGCCCTTCAACGTCATCGATTAAGACCGTGGATGACCATACTCGAGAGCCGCGTCAAGCTTCTGGTCATTGAAGAAAAGCTGAAATAAGGTTATATTCTATGTTTATATTTTATTTATATCAGAGATATATTCATTGATTGCACATGTTTTATTTTTCCGTTAGCTGTTAGATACCGGCCATTAACCAAACGCACGTGCTACCAGCGATATTTCAGTATTTCATTTCTTTCTTTCTTTTTATTTTTTTCTTTTGTGATAGTTATAGTAGTTAGTTTATTCATAGTTATATATCATATTTTAGATTATTTATAGTTAATAGTTATTTGTGTTTTTTTTAATGGAAACCGAACAATATCAAGTCGTCCTTAATATTGAAGGAGAAGATAAAGTTGTGGTAGTGCCAAATTTATGGACGGCACAGTTATTACTGAATGGTGAATATTTTGTCGAGAATAATATTCATACAATATGATATTATTTTTCTTTCCAGATCCTGATGCCGCTCTCTCATATTACAATCGTCAGCTTCAACAGAATCAGCCATTAGAAATTATTGAAAGCGGACCATCAGAAGACGATCAGCCAGAAGATGAAGGCATGTTGAGATCAACAATTACCGAATTTACAAAAGTGAAATGGAATTTTTCTTCATTTGGCAATTTTTAGAAGATGGGGAAAGCATTCCTTCCAAAGAGCAAGGTTCAATATGGCTGAAAAAAAACCCACCGAGTTGGATATCGAGGCAACTCAACTCCTCTTAAAATGTAGGGAGGAGAAGCGAGTTGCCTTTGATGATAAAAAGACCAATAAAAGGCAACTGTGGAATTCCATTGCGGAAGTATTGGAAAAAAACAATTTCCGCCTTGGAGGAAATGGGGGTGAGAGGTGCCGCCAGAAATTTGCAAATTTGACGAGGGTATATTTGAAGTATACTAGAAATCAAAAAACTACAGGTGCTGCATTCATGGAGGAACCATTATTCATGGAAGAAATGCACTCCATATTAGGTAAGTAATCATAGCTCAAAATTTCGACATTTTCTAATTTTTCTTTCAATGTACTTCAGGGGGGAAACATAAAACATGTCCAAAATATTTGGTGGACACCATGGAGAAGGAAATTGATATACCTGAAGGCACTGCAACACAGGAGAGCCTGCAACAGGGAAATATGGAACCGATTCCTTCATGCAGCTCAAGCGGTGAAGCAGGACCTTCAGCATCCAGCTCGAGTAGAGAAGCTGGATCTTCATGGTGTCCACCTCAAGATCGGTTCAAAAACCTGAGAGAAGATGCGCCGAAAACCAGCAAGACGCAAGATCGACCAGGTACTGGAAGAATTCAAAAAGAGCCAACAACAGCAAGCAAGCCAGTTCGAAGTGTTGAAGGCGCATCTTAAAAAAACCGAAGAGCAAAGAGCCTCGTTAATTAATGTATTAAAAAAATTTTTGAGTAGAAATAGTAATGAATAATTTTTTTGCTGAGTTTCTTCTGATTTATAATAATCAATATTTTATCTTGTTCCTTTTTTGTGATATGTATTTTTTGAGTTCCTCGTCATTATTTTCAATATATTCTGTATGTTATAATGAATATATGTTATATATTTTTGTATGTTATGATGTATCTTTTCTCCATTTAGTATAAGGGGTTTGAAATATTTCTAAGTGTGTGAAATGAGTTCTTTTATAATGGCACATTAGTGTTAATTTTTTGTCATGGCCATGAAAACACAAATTCTATGCACGAAATATAAACATGAATTAAAATATCTGATAAATTTGAATCAACTTTTCAAGAAATATGTAACATTTCTGAAGTGATAACTTAGAAAACCCTCGGGAATTTTTGTTGGAAATAAGAGTTCAAACTTTACCATCAGGTTTTTTCGACAGTTGTGCAAAAATACATTATATCTAATGAAGCACTGACTATGGAGGAATATTATATAAGATAAATAATTTGTTTTTGCTGATAATTCAATCATTTTTGTCTCTCCTTTAGGTGTCATTTCATCAATAAATTTGAAAAACAATCTAAGACACCAACACTACGTCCAACTAAAAACAAGAAGAAAATGACAAAGCCAGGAACTATAAATATGAGCTATGGGGTTCCCTTTGAAGACAAATCAACAACACATCCCACATATCATTAATTACATAATTTGGTTCTTCAAAAAGAAGGTGAACTGAAATCAGAAGTTGGTGCATTGGATAGTGTTTGGAAAAAAAAACCTGGGGCCAGTCTTCTCAAAAAGAATAAACCAATACTGAATAAAGAAATTGAATCTGTTTCGTGAACATTTGAAACTTCGAAGCAGATTAGTCCAGCTACATACAGATTAATAGGTGAGTAGCACAAGATTCTGGAACTGGGAAATATAGTTCTTCAAATTGAAACTATCACTGAGTGAATAATGTTCTTTTAAGTTAGGTTCATTAATCTCTAAACTGAATGATAATTGAATTTTCAGAGTTCCTACATACGTATGTAGTTGATGGAAAATCAACGGGTTTGAAACCAAGAGGGGTGAATAATAACGGCTATTATTGCAAATTCCATAATTCAAGCATTACTGACCTGTCCCCCCCTTACTCAATCAAATGAAAAGACTTTCCCAGAATTGACAACACATGGTGAATGTCAGTCAATACCTATAATTAGAAATATGTAAGTGTAATATTCATAAATGTTAAAATTATTCTTAGGTTGGCTACCATGTGAGGTTGACAGTAGTCAGTCTGAGTCAAGCTAAGCATGGTAAACGGGCGAAGTACAGTGAATAAAGAGAAGTTTCTAGAACAGCGTTTTTTAATCAAAATAAAAGCAGTAACAAACACCCTCTCAACAACATTACATTTTGGCGGCGAGATTACGAACCACGAAAAGAGGCAATAACATATTTCGAACAATGGATATCAACAACATAGAAGTATTCAACCCCCATGATGGAAACGTAGGGATAAGATGGCAGAAGTGGATAAAAAGATTCGATAATTTTCTTATAGCATCGGGCATAACGAGCGATGAAAGGAAAGAAGCCATGCTATTACACTGCGTCGGTGAGGAAGTTTTTGATATATTCCTTTCTCAGCCTGAACCTCAAACAACCGGAGGCACATCGAACCAAGCAACAATAACACTGAAATATGAAAGAGCAAAACAGAAATGGGACAACTATTTTGCTCCGAAAATAAACACGGAATTTCAAATATTCAATTTCCGCCAAGCAAAGCAATCGGACAATGAATCAGTTTATGAGTTTTATGCTCGCCTGCTCAAACTTAGTTTAAATTGCAATTTTGCCAACAAGGACCAAGAAATAAAGTCCCAAATCATCCAAGGAACACTTTCAACCAAGTTAAGGAGAAGAACACAATATCATACATTGAAGGAAGGAGGCCTAGTCCTTTGCAAACAACCAAAGAGAAACAGTTTAACTCCATATTTTGACCCACATCCATACAAAATAATACAGATCTTAGGCAGCAACATAAAAGCAATGAGAAATGGTAAAGTGATTACAAGAAACTCATCATTTTCCAAGAGATTTTCCCAATCAGAAAATTCTCAATTTGAAGACAAAAGACCTAAAGTTATCAAGCCCCAAAAGGAAGAAATGAAGAAGAGAGAGAAGAGACATATATATTGGAAACTGATTGATAACAGTAATCCAACAAATCTTGATGAATATCCTTTAACTCCACAAAGTTTTGATATGGGAGCATTACAGGAAAATCAAGGTTTTGTCGAAGATATTGAAGATGACTATGGAATTGCAAAATTGTTTGAAGACTCCACCAACCCCATAGAAATTGTAGAGATGTCAGGAGAAAGTGACAGTGAAATAACTGACCCAATTGAAAGACCTCGAAGAGACATCAAACGTCCAATGAATCTCACAGACTTTTATCATCGAATAGGGAACTATTATGCAGCGGAGTGAAATGAATAAAATGTTTTTTTTTCATAATGATTTCACATTTATATTTTCATTTGAAACACATTTTTTTTATAAAGTTAGGGGAGAATGTAATATTCATAAATGTTAAAATTAGTCTTAGGTTGGCAACCATGTAAGGTTGACAGTAGTCAGTCTGAGGTAAACGGCCGAAGTACAGTGAATAAAGAGAAGTTTCTAGAACAGCGTTTTTTAATCAAAGTAAAAGCAGTAACAAACACCCTATCAACAACATTACAGTAAGTAGAATTCTTTTTCTGTCGATCTTATTTTTTGTTGATGAATAATTTGTTTTTGCTGATAATTCAAGCATTTTTGTCTCTCCTTTAGGTGTCATTTCATCAATAAATTTGAAAAACAATCTGAGATACCAACACTACGTCCAACTAAAAACAAGAAGAAAATGACAAAACCGGAACTATGAGCTATATGGGGTTCCCTTTGAAGCCAAATCAACAACACATCCCACATATCATTAATTACATAATTTGGTTCTTCAAAAAGAAGGTGAACTGAAATCAGAAGTTGGTGCATTGGATAGTTTTTGGACAAAAAAACCTGGGGCCAGTCCTCTCAAAAAGAATAAACCAATACTGAATAAAGAAATTGAATCTGTTTCGAGAACATTTGAAACTTCGAAGCAGATTAGTCCAGCTACATACAGATTAATAGGTGAGTACCACAAGATTCTGGAACTGGGAAATATAGTTCTTCAAATTGTAACTATCACTGAGTGAATAATGTCATTTTTAGTTACGTTCATTAATCTCTAAACTAAAGTATAATTGAATTTTCAGAGTTCCTACATACGTATGTAGTTGATGGAAAATCAACGGGTTTGAAATCAAGAGGGGGTAAATAATAACGGCTATTATTGCTATGCAAATTCCATAATTCAAGCATTACTGGCCTGTACCCCCCTTACTCAATCTAGTGAAAAGACTTTCCCAGAATTTGACAATACATGGTGAATGTCAGTCAATACCCATAATTAGGAATATGTAAGTAGAATTCTTTTTCTGTCGATCTTATTTTTTGTTGATAAATAATTTGTTTTTGCTGATAATTCAAGCATTTTTGTCTATCCTTTAGGTGTCATTTCATCAATAAATGTGAAAAACAATCTGAGATACCAACACTACGTCCAACTAAAAACAAGAAGAAAATGACATAGCCGGGAACTAAAAATATGAGCTATGGGGTTTCCTTTGAAGCCAAATCAACAACACATCCTACATATCATTAATTACATAACTTGGTTCTTCAGAAAGAAGGTGAACTGAAATCAGAAGTTGGTGCATTGGATAGTGTTTGGACAAAACAACCTGGGGCCAGTCTTCCCAAAATGAATAAACCAATACTGAATAAAGAAATTGAATCTGTTTCGAGAACATTTGAAACTTCGAAGCAGATTAGTCCAGCTACATACAGATTAATAGGTGAGTACGACAAGATTCTGGAACTGGGAAATATAGTTCTTCAAATTCACTGAGTGAATAATGTCATTTTTAGTTAGTTTCATTAATCTCTAAACTAAATGATAATTGAATTTTCAGAGTTCCTACATACGTATGTAGTTGATGGAAAATCAACGGGTTTGAAATCAAGAGGGGGTAAATAATAACGGCTATTATTGCTATGCAAATTCCATAATTCAAGCATTACTGGCCTGTCCCCCCCTTACTCAATCTAATGAAAAGACTTTCCCAGAATTTGACAACACATGGTGAATGTCAGTCAATACCCATAATTAGGAATATGTAAGTAGAATTCTTTTTCAGTCGATCTTATTTTTTGTTGATAATTCAAGCATTTTTGTCATCTCATCAATAAATTTGAAAAACAATCTGAGATACCAACAATACGTCCAACTAAAAACAAGAAGAAAATGACAAGGCCGGGAACTATAAATATGGGCTATTGGGTTCCCTTTGAAGCCAAATCAATATATACCACGTTGAATAGCACCAGAAATGGGTCATTCGTAGTTGAAGATCGCCAAGAAGATGCTGAAGAATTTTTAGGGCTGCTGTTGAATGACCTGAATGACGAAATGACGAACATAAGTGAAGTTATTGTATATTTTCAAGGTGTTACAAACATAACTTTCGATATTAATAATTGTGATATGAAAACTGAATTAAAGGGCATTTGATTTGATCAGAGGGAGTATGATGTCTTATGAGTTGGGAAAGATATCTGTCTTTCCGTAATTTGGAGCTGGAAATGACAGCTGTTCAAAGCAAGTTGGAAAACTTATCCGATATAGGCGCCACCGTGCATTTTGTGGGATTACATTAGCACCAAAGATTATAGAGAAGGAAGATTGGAAACGAAGCGACAACATTGACGTGAGCGCCGTCTGGTGAGAAGAAAGTCCTGGCTAAGAGAAGTGACATTATGTTACCATGGTTACCACATATCGTACAATTCAAACAGACAAATTCAAATCAAATTTAGATTATTCTTTGGCTGAAATAAAAGCGATATTTTCGTATCCGAGGTAACGAAGAAAAAATGCACATTTAAAAGTCGCCATTTCGGATTTTCAGACCGTTTTTGTAGAAATGTGACGATATTGAGGAAAAACGATGCTGAAACTTTGATTTTTGAACGAATAGGTATGTAATTATGGAAATGTCGTGCGAAACGTGATATTAATTTTAGATTTTCTTTCAGAATGGCTGTGGAAATCTCTGTTTTCATGGGAATGGATATACCGGATGTTTTGGAATGAAAAAGACCTCATGCAAAGAAGAAGACGATGAAATATGAATTTCCACATCATTTCTCAACGACGTGTGAATGATTTCAGCAAATTCCTATCATTTTTGGGGAAAATCGAGGAGAATTGAAACATATTCAGGTGAGCATGAATGAAAAACGTTCGGGGGCCCAATTTCATGTTTTCCGAAGATTTTGAATGTAATTTCCCGGTTTTCGAAGGATTGTGTGAAACTTTTTGACAAATTTCGAATTTTCTTTTTTTCAGGTTGTTTTTTCTTGAGATGATCGTTTGAAACTGGAAAAATATGATTGAATTTGGACGGAGGAATTGCTATTCGGATAGATTTCTTGGAGGATTTTCGTGGGAATGCAGAAATGATGCATGTCTTTTTTGTTCAATCATTATTCGATTATAATATTGTTTCCTCAAGATACCACATCAAATTCATTGAGCGACGCGGGCATGGCGTCTGAATGGGATCGGATTAGTCCTTATACAAGTTTTACACCTCTACAAGATGTTTTTTAAATTGTGATTTTGAATATTCTGTAAAAAATATGTTCTAATAATTCTGTAACTCAGATGTAAAGATATTTTTGACATGTATATTCCAATTTAAAATTGTATGTATATTTTGAAATAAAAATAAGTAAGCAAATCTATTTGGTGTGTTTAATTAGTATCAATTGAATTGATATGTAGATCAAAAATATAATCCTGAGCAGAACAGAAGCCCTGCTTTTGTTGTGTCACCCTGTATATTATTGTCTGGGCTCGATAGGTGGAAATCAAAATTATTACTTATGGTGGTATTCAAATTTCGCGCTCTTTCCAGTAACAGTAATCTGTAATGAAAAAAACTACAGTCACTGTAATCTGTAATGAAAACGCCATCTCGTGAGTAAAAAGTCCCGATATATATATGCATAAAACGTAGTCGGTTTTTAGTACGAGAGATATGAGGGCGTTTCCTATCTTTGAACTCTATAATCTTTGATTAGCACTATATAAGTTCTATGAATATCTATCTAATCATGAATGAAATGTACAATGGCGCTCTCATTCCGAAAATTGCTGAACTATGAAATCAGTGGATATGTGAGTAAAGCAGGAACTTTTTCCCGAAAAGTCCAAATATCCCACATATTTGGACTTTTCGGGATGTATGAGCTCCTTTTATTCTGTTTTTGTTGCTTTCTAAATTTTATATTATGAGTTTCATGTTTGATCGAACACACAGTACCACTTCTCACATTGATCTGCCCTGAAGAAGGAAACGACGGTTTCCGAAAGCTTGGCTGAAACAATAAAGAGTTAAGTCTTATAGATATTTGACTACAAAACCGATCATCCGTAGATATATATTGAGGTATGTAATTTTCTGTCACTTTGTGTATCTATGTAAGAGAAAATATTATTGATGTTTTTCATTTTTGTAGGCCTGAGGAAGCAAATGTGAATTTGCGAAACGTCGCCAAATATATGTACTAAATAATCTGACATATTCTAATTTGTCCTATTCCCACAATAAATTTTCCATTATTTAATCTTGGAGGATACTAAGCAATATTTTAATATTAAACAGAATAATACAGAAATAAACTGAAATGGATGCTTTACAAATGCCACCCTTCAACTGTAATGAAGAAATAGCGTCGTTAGGCGTGAAGTGTAAAAAGTGGAGAAGAAGTTTTGAGATATTCATTAATGCAAAAGGTATTACAGACAATATTCGGTAGAAAAACCTACTCTTACATTGTGCAGGACCAGAAGTCCAAGATGTGTACTTTACACTACCAGCGCCCGAAGACACTACCTCGGAAAACCAATAGGAAGAAACAATGAAGGCGTTAGATAGCTACTTTAGTCCAAAAATGAATACAGTTTACGAAAGATACATATTTCGTAGTATTAAACAAGCACGGGGAGAGTCCATGGAACAGTTCATCACAAAATTGAAGGAACAAGGAAAAAACTGCAATTACATTGATTAAGACCAAGATTAGAGACCAAGTAATCGAGAAGTGTTCATCGTGTGAACTGAGAAGGAAATTCCTGGAGAAGGGTGAGATTAAATTGGAAGAAGTTCAAGAAATTGTCAAGGCGTTTGAAGCAATAGAATTACAAATTAATGCTATGAATGGAAACGGAGAAGTCAATAAGGTTATCTTTAGAAAAAATAAGAGCAATACGAATGGGAATACAAAACAGAAGAGATATCATACTGATAGCTGTTCGACAGGTAGGAGAAAATGTTATCGTTATGGAGATTCATATCATCTGGCAAACACATGCAAGTTCGTGAATTCATTTTGTCATTTTTTCAAAATTAAGAAATCTAATGAATGTAATGAAGTTTCAGATTCAAACCAGGATAATATTGGAGGCTCGGGTGATCCGAGTAAGGATATTTGCGAGTTATATTAGGTAACTACAAGTGACAATTCATCCCTACGTAAGAAATTTTTCTGCACAATAAAAGTTGAAGGTACGAGAATCAAATTTGAATAAGACAGCGAGCTGCTGTTTCCATAATGGGTAAGGATGATTTCAATGTACACTTTCCTCACCTTACACTCAAACTACAAATGTGAATAGGACCCCGCACTTTTCTTATGTAAATTGGCGACCGGTCAAATTTTCTGAAAGATTGGTATGATTTTGTACCCGACTCAGTAACCAAAAGTGTCAATGGGTCCAACCCAATCCTATGGCTAGTTTTCTAAATACGAGGAGTTAAAATTGAAAATCGCCCAGATTTTCGAATTTATTTGTTATTTATTAAAAGTTTGATTGGATTTCTGTCTCATGCAGACGTTTACTACATGTTCTAGTAAGGAAATTAGTGGAAACGTATCAAAATATTTATATTTACAAGGTGCTTCACGGTAGTTTTTTGCCAAAATTCACTTTTTCTACTGTAACGTCAGGGAAGCAAATTTTTGAAACAGCTTGTATGTAAATTGATAATTTTTCAGTACCTGGTTTGCTATTTTGTCCGGTTATGTATGATGTATTGTTAATATACGTAATGGGTCTATTTAGTTTTACTTAGTATTTCGGGTATTGAAAGTATGATTACACCTACCCCACGAAAATTTTTAGTAGGAAAGTGAAATCATATCATGATGGGAAACTGCAACCAGTGGTGATTGCACTTTTCCATTATCACTGTACTCTCCTTTTTGATTTAACATTATCAGAAAATATGTGATCTACGCCGATGTTCAGAATGCAGAAAATAAGGCTGAGTTGAAAAAAAAACCAACAACATCGAAGAAACAAAGAATTGTCAAGTAAATTGAAAAATGACGCCGAAGAATTTGCTCGAAACCACCCACATTTCTGTTCTGCGGTTTTTGATTTGCAGCAGGCATTCCCTGTACCAAAATCTAATCTAGATTTGTCATATTATAAACTTGAATTCTGGACCTATAACTTCACTGTGTACAATTCATCTACAAATGAATGTGATTGTTTTATATGGCACACATATTTTTTCCCGAAGAGGCTCTTGAATAGGAACCTGCCTACTTAAATTTATAGAAGAGAACGACGCATTCATGGAGCTCGGAGCTGAATCAAATAATGATGATGTATTGCTTAAAATGGCTGATGAGGCAGTCGAAAACTTACGAAGAAGTTCCGAAAATTCGCACAACTCAGCAGTCGATGGGCCTGAGGAACTTCCTAACTTTGGAGATAAAACTTGTAATCCAAAAAGCCAATATAATGGAATGAATAATTTGCCAGGGTTATTGAATTTAGGAAAGAATGAAGATTTTGACGAGCAAACAACTAATGGTGATGACCCAGCTGACCCGACCTATATTATACCAAATGAAGAAGAACCAACTTCTTCCGACTCTGAAGTAGGTAGTGAAGAAAATGAAACCTTCGTGTCTAGAGCTGATGAAGGTGAAAATCAAGGAAATGAAGTAATAATTGAAACCAGAAGGAGACGAAAGAGGCTTCACGTAAATCAAAGTGAATGGAAAAAGAACTCCGAAAAACTTAAAACGCAAACAGGACAACAGTATTTAGGAAAACGAAAGAATGAAGAAAACTGGGACTACAAGATTATTGCGAATAGAGGAATTTTTGAGCCACATTCTATTAGTTACAATAAAGCCAGTATTGGAATTAATAAAATATCTCTACCAGTTAGAAATATTGCCGTTTCGGTTAATTTTTCGGAATAACGGACGATATTCCCGTGAGGGGGATTTAAACAATCTGTTGTAAATTGATCAACTGACCGCTAACCCAACTTTATCCCGACCTATCCTAACTTCCACACATGCATTTTTATTTTATATATAGTTAAGGTTGGCAACTATGTAAATTTTATGTCATCCACTAATTAGGTTGGCAGTTCTGATTATGACATATTCATGTGACACTTTGAAGGAAGCAGATGAAAAATTGTATGGCGATTGGGAAAACGTGCTCCAAATTGTTAATCTAGAATTTATAATTGTTTGCACAACAATCCGGCGATTGTTTAGTGAAAGTTTTGTTTGACAAAAACAAGAGCAACTGAGTAAATCAAAAGGTACCTTTTGATAAGTGAGTCAATAAATTTGTGACCTCACTTGGACTAGATTTGTTCTGCCAACCAACCCTTCCACTCACCAAAATAACAACACAATCATATATCTTCAAGTACGAAGAGGCCGCATACCAACTAAGGAAGTCATTGAAATTCGATAGGTTTCCCGTATTGACGATAACATTCACAGGGCCTCTTCTTCAGATCTTCGATCTGAACAGTTCTTTTCTTCGTTTCTTTTCACCAATTTATCTCCATACGAAGGACGTTGTGGAACCTCCAGATTACAGTCAAACCAGAAACAGGATTGCCGCTCACCAAACCAACTGGTGGAGCTGACTTTAAGGAAGAACAACGTCAGTTCTCGACAGACAGGATCATCGAAAAGTTCTATTTCTCCGCCTAGGCGGAGATTTGCTGTGAATAAAATAAATTAGATCCACCAAAAATAAGGTTTTTGTTTTATGTATTTTTCCATACTGAGGAGAAAAAAACAAATAAGAGGAAATACGAAATGACTTCAAGCTCAGAGGAGTCTGAGAACGATGAAATTAAAACTTACGGCGGTGATAAGGATATCGATTCTGAAGAAAAATTGGAGAACGATAACCTTGTTGACATGGACTCTCCAGGACTAGGAGAATGGGTTCTGGTGAAATATTCAACAAAAAAATCGGTTAAGCATTTCATTGGGCAAATTGTCGACATTCATAAAAATGCTTATTTCGTCAAATTCACTATGTTCCTTAATGAAAAATTTTATTGGCGGGAAAAGGAAGACTGTGATAATGTTACCGAAGATGATATAATAAAAGTTCTACCTGAACCTACTTTGGACAGGCGTGAACAGATGGATTTTGTGGTTGTGTTTGATGGATATGATATCGATGAAAAGCATCTCCCCAATTCACATTTGAATTTTTTCTGGTTATTCTGGAAGTTTATATTGGATTTTTTTAATATACCTCAGTAATACTTTTTTTATTTTTCAGTATTATTTTATATATTACCTATATATTTTCAGTATGATAACATGTTGCATTTATTTTTTGGTCATTTGGTATTACATATTTTATATTTTGTTATGAGAATATGATATTTATTTTTCATACAATTTTCTATCGACATGTTTTTTTTGCGAAAACAAATTTTTTCCTCATCTTTTATTTTCCATATCTTGTTGGTACTCGGCTCGAAAATTTTTACTGTTTTATAATCTAATATTTCAAGAGCGATTATGATTGATGGCGATTAATGGGGTTAGGACATGGCAATTATTAGGAAATTTCAATATTTCGGTGGCAATTACAGAAGCATAATGCCACATAATTTCATGGATTCGCAGACGCCAATCAAAAGGCGTATGCAGCTTATGTGTATCAAAGTGTCATTAATACAGATTAATAATTTTCCATCAATTTATTTGACTAATCTTCTCCTATTTCTTTTTATACAGGGTGTCTCAAGTTCGAGTGCCTATTAGACGTTTCTGGAGAACTGGACATATTTGAAATCTGAAATTTGGGATTATGATATTGTTCGAAATTCTCTACAGACCTAAAATATTTTCAGAGCCAGAGCACTTCCGGTTATACAGGGAGTGAAAATAAATTTCCTCAAAAAATTTGTTTTTCAATGTTTTCGTTTCTGATATGATTGAGTATTCAGTGCTGAATACATTTCTGTTGAAACCATTGTATTCATTCGAATAGTTTTCAAAATATCGAAAAAAAAACCTGAAAAAAAGTAAAATATTCATAGTCAGTATTATGTTCATTTTTCTTATTCTGAACATCCTGAGTGTGAACCGTTTTCACAACGTCAAAGTAGAACAATGTGGAAAGGTCATGCATCTTTTGAATTTCATAAAGATCATCACAGGGTGTTTCAAATTTCGTGTCAAAAACTGTGATCCAAAATTGGCCATAACTTCTGTTTTTCAAATTAGAACCCTATTTTTTTATTATTGCGTTGGATTCTGCGGAGAAAAATAATGATAGCACTCTCAGATGCTCTTGCTCTTAAATTCAGTAATTCCCGAGTTATTTGAGCTTTTCTGGATTCATGTTGTACGTAGAATCAAATTCATCTAATCTTTTACTTAAGAATAGATGCATAGAATACCTGGTGTATCGACTACCTACTAAAAATCGTGTACAAAATTTGTAGATCAAAACGGCATCCTAGATTTCAGATTTCGGTCTAGTTCCGGAATAAATCCGCAATATTTATCGGTCGTGGCGCTACTGTGGCAACGACAAATAACGCGACCCCTTTCGGGAGAAATGAAAAGCCGCACAAAATATCACGTTTTCGATCGACAAGAAAGTCTTAAACAAAATCTAATCAGTGCCAACACCAGAATATTCTGTGATCATAGAAGATAAGTTTTCCCATTAATAATTCCCAAGTGACAGGTCTAATTTTAGGTTTGATCTTTACTTTTCGATTTTATTCAATGGTTTCATAAAAATATTCATCGAATATGTTGCATGAGAATATTCTGTGACTATAGAAGATAAATGATCCCATTAATAATTCACAAGTGACAGTTCTGACCATTAATTGTTACTATGGTTTCATGAGAATATTCATCGAATCTGTTTAGATTCGATGAAGTTTACTCTACGTACGACATGAATCCAGAAAAGCTCAAATAACTCGGGAATAACTGAATTTAGGACCAAGAGCATCTGGGAGTGCTATCATTATTTTTCTCCGTAGAGTCCAACGCAATAATAAAAAAATAGGGTTCTAATTTGAAAAACAGAAGTTATGGCCATTTTTGGATCACAGTTTTTGACACGAAATTTGAAACACCCTGTGATGATATTTATGAAATCCAAAGATGTATGACCTTTCCACATTCTTCTACTTTGACGTTGTGAAAACGGTTCACACTGAGGATGTTCAGAATAAGAAAAATGAACATAATACTGACTATGAATATTTTACTTTTTTCAGGTTTTTTTTTCGATATTTTGAAAACTATTCGAATGAATACACTGGTTTCAACAGAAATGTATCCAGCATTGAATATTCAATCATATCAGAAACGAAAACATTGAAAAAAAAAATTTTGAGCAAATTTATTTTCACTCCCTGTATAACCGGAAGTGGTCTGTAGAGAATTTCGAACAATATCATAATCCCAAATTTCAGATTTCAAATATGTCTAGTTCTCCAGAAACGTCTAATAGGCACTCGAACTTGGGACACCCTGTATATGCTCTGTGCAAGCATTCCAATCATTAGCTGTAATCTCTTCACATGCCAAAGATATTTCACTTGCTCCCTGTCTTCTTCCTATTTTACATGAATTTTCGGATTATAACTCATTTTACAGAAACCCCAAGCCACTTCTATAGTTATATTGGCAATTGTATAGTGGTAGATTAAATCGTCATGTTTAGCATTTTCCAAAACTTGACCAATTGCCTTCTTTTTTGACCAAAATTCTTCGAACTGCAGAACAAAAATTGTCTTGGTAAGTATTAATCAGTTTCTTGTACATAAATTCAAAACGATTGACCGACGTGGGCCATTCATAATTAGATTCAGAACAAGGTTCTGGCCAAAAAAAAACAACTATTCGATTTCTCAACAATGTCTGCCTTCAATTAATTTCCTCTATCGTTGAAAAATTATTTTCATGGACGTGGAACATCAAATCAAAGAAGTACCCCAAAAAAAAAAGAAACTAACGAAAAAAACTAGCATCAGGTGGCTATAACTCTCGTGGGGATTAGTTCCGCATAAGTAATTTTTTCTTTAGAAATTTGAAAACTTAGGATATTCTCTATATGAAAGTGGAACTCTACATTCAACATTGCTTTCAACATCTTAAGATCAGTGACTTCGGAGATGAGTGGGACAATGGATAACTAAAGAGACCAATAAATGAACTATTATTTAATAGAACAAACATCGAATTACAATATAGCGAAGATTCCAACATAATTAATATTCATCAATACCTTCCCCATCTCAACCACAAATTGCAAGGTCCTAAGGAAAAACATCTACATCTAGCATTCAGAAACCTTTGTACAATTAACAAAATTAAAAGATAGAGATCATGATAAGGAGCGTTCAAATGTTTTTTGATGCATTCGTTTTGAGCTATGCCAAAGGTTTATAGGAAAAACAAAACAATATCAAGAGACTACATCAGTATAGGTTCAAATAAGAGTTATATTATCTAAACAGTCCTGTTCCCTAGCACAATACTGCGTACAAGAACGCACACCAAATTTTGAAAATACGACAATATTTGATCATGAGTGTAATACGGTGTTTCCCACAGGGGGGCAATTTGATAGTTAAGGGGAGCAATTTGAAAATGGACTCAACACTACTTTAACCCTTGCGCTTTGGGTTATGTAAATGCAATGCCAGATATCGTTGACTTTAACAAAAAAGACAAATTCTCAGAAAAAAAATGCTGTAAATAATTGTGAGGGATAATTTCGTTTGACGTTACCAGAACATCAACTGGGTAGTTGGGGTCGTCAAGTAATCATCATCAGCGGAGTGTGTTTCACATCATTCGATGATTCAGTTGGTATTAAATTATTGAAATAAGTGTCCGTCAATTGATTGTTGATTCAACAAATATACATACAGGGTGAGTCTTGGACTTGAACATATTTCAACTGTATATTCCTCTCATCAAATAAACACTTTTTTCTACACCATTTTACAAAATGAGGTTTCGTTTGAAAGATACAGGGTGTCGAAAATCCATGAAAAAAAAAACACATTTCTGTTCATATCTTCAGAACCGTTATTTCAAATGAACTGTAAAAATGAATTTTAGTTGATTAGGTACTCTATTCATTCCTCGATTAAAACTTATACGATATTTCTCCTGGTATGAAAGTTACAGCGTAGTCGACTCATAAATTCACGCAACAATACTATAAAACCACATATTTCCGATAGAATCAACCATTTTAGAAAATAAAAGTATCCTTATATTTTTTCAATAAAACGCGTCGTTCTCAAATTATTCCTAATTGTATACGATGAGATTTGAGGAAAAAATCATGAATTTCAAGAATAATCTGGATACTTCCCTGGATTAAATATCATCGAATATTATTTCTTCTCTGGTCTCTTAACAAGTTAACAATGTTGTCAGTATGTTAATTAACTTCGAGACTAAAATCTCAATGATGCAAAACGTTAGACGTGGAGATTTGTAATAATAAAATCCCAAGAATGTGGGAGATGGAATTGAACACGAAGGATCATGAAATTATACTTTTAATACGAACAGTTCCTATTGAAAATATACTGTTACGAGTCCAGATTAAAAATAAAATGCAAATAAATACAAAATTCAGATCTGATCCACGGTACAAACCACTTATTAAGTTTGAATTGATGAAAAATAAAATTAAACTTAGCATTAAATAATCTGTGGCGATGTTTCTACCCAAACAATATCCGCTTGCAATTTTATGAACTCGGCACTTCACGGTTAATATTACATTCATCCACTGAAAGTCTTCACATAATCATCACGAGAACGTATAAAAACACTTAACTTTCCCCATTTATAACAACATAGTTCTGAAAAATATTTCCCCCAGGTTTGTTTGGTGGTCGCTATACGCATGCGTCGTTCCACTTTGCCCAGACCAGACGTTATATTACGTACACGTAATCAAAAGATTACGCAGGATACGGATGGGTCGATTCGCAATCCTCTCTATGCTATGAAAGGCTGTGGTCGATTCATAGATTCCACTTATATGGATGGGAGAAATATGGCTTTTTAATGGCAGACATAATCGGACAAAACTGAGTGTTTTCGTTGAGAAATATCGTGTTTTAAACATTCTTATTCACATGAGGTTAGTGCTTGAGTATCTCGTAATAGTCCTTAATGTCAATCCAAAATTATTAACTTTGAGGTGTTCGCAGAGAAGAGAATCGTATTAGGCACGTATTTGGCCCAATTTTTTTTTCAAATGTCTATACCTACCTCTTCAACAGAGCCGAATTCGAAAAAATGGAATACGAAAAAACAGTTTCTTTTTGCCTTAAGAATCTATAGTTAAAATATATAAGAAAGTCAAAGACTCACTCTGTATATTGTATAGATATAATTGGTAAGTATTTCATTTCATTTTCATTAATTTCAGAAGCATTCAACTTTGTAGAAATTTCAAGTGAAAAAAATATCGGTATACATTTAAATAAAATGTTTCTTTGCAGGTACGTTTTTTCTGTCATATGAAATTCATTTGACCACATATTATTATTGTTTTTCAATCGTTTTTTCTAGCACATAATAAAATGAGTGGAACAAACAAGAAAAAACTAGTCAATATTCGGTGAATATTTTAAATTTGGGTTCATACCCGCTGCTCACCATAAGATGATGCCATTAGGTCGGTGCAATGCCACACCCACGAATGTGCAAAATTTTAGTTTCTCACCTAAGTACATCACTAACAATGTCCCAGTCATTCCTTTACTCCGCCACGATCACGAATGTGATTCAAGGCTCAGAAGTGGTGGAGAGGGGATATGCACTTTAACGAAAGTCAGTCTAAATTGTTCACTTGCAATAGTTGCAATGCGTGCATCGCGAATGTACCAATTCGTGTTTGTGGCAGAGTAGTGATCGAGTTGACCTTGGACGCGCATATCGCGGAAGTGACATTTTCGTGTTTGTGGCGGTGTGGATTTTGCATGTGTTATACATTCGTTGACTTGATTCTACTGAACCTTTCTCAGTTTTGTGTGTAAAAATGAACGCCCACACTGCTAAAATATTCGCAAACTTGAGACAATCACTGGATTCACCAAAGGAGCATGAACAGGAGGTAGGAAGATGTTAATATGCCATTATGGAAATACAATTTTGTACATTTTAATGATTGGCTGATAGGAATGAGCATTCTGAAGCCTATAGAGTGCAGTATCTTATATCATTTTTTTAATTTTCTGCAGTTAAGAATCCGGCTTTCCAAAATATATAATATGAGGTACTGCACTTAAGCCATTAATTTGACAACTAGTTAAACGGTTTTTTTCATTAGGTCTCAAAGAAAATTGATGAGGAACGTCACATCAAACAGAAAAATGGAGCCGGAACATCAAACGTTTCTGCTTTTATACCAAATAATGAAATGGTTTCAGAGATCCAACTAGAAGGTACTGCTTCTTATCATAAAATTTCACATTATTGATAAATACAACAACTAATTTGTTTTAGCACAATCTTTGGTAGTGATTACGGCCGCCTCCAGTAGGGGACCGAAGTTCGATAACGAACTAGCTTCACACAGGAGTGTTTTCTCTGACTCTTCATCAGATAACTATAATCCCAAAAAAGACTCAAGTTCTAGCAGTTCTTCTTGCTCTTCTTGTTCGAGTTCTAGCGATACAAGTTCAGAATCAGAGGATCAAAATGAAATGAAAGAAAATACATTAAGTAAGTTCTTTAGAAAGGTGTGACGCAAACATACATTATTCTAAAGTTATTTTTCTTTGGAGGTGAGGGCCCTAAGAGGAAGAAGAAAAATAAAACGCTTGGAAGAAAAACATAAGAAAACAAAAAAGAATAAAAGGAGAGTCTTATGTTTGTTCTAGAAATAAAGAGAGACCAGCACGTCCTATTTTACCATTCCCGTGCTCAGGTAAAGCAAAGCATAAATGTGACACCTTCATTAACGAGGAAAACCGACGCAAAATTTACAATGAATTCCGTCAACTGATTTCGGTAGATGATCAGCGAATTTTCTTAAATAGTCATATTGATAGACAAAGGAAAAAGAGAGTGACTAGAAACATTGAAAGTTCAAGAAGAACGTTCACCATGGGTTACTCGTTTACCGTCAATGGGGAGAAAAGACAAGTATGCCGAGCCTTTTTTATGGCTACACTCAATGTGACAGATGCATTTATGCGCGGATCTATGACAAAGCTTTCTTCTAGCGGCATAATTGAAAAAGAAAATCGTGGAAAACATGTTCCACACAACAAATTAAAAGATGCTGATGAACAGCTGCTTCGCGAGCACATTCTTTCATTTCCAGCCGTTGAGTCTCATTATTGTAGGACCTCTAGTAACAAGAGGTATTTGGATTCTTCACTAATCGTCTCTATTATTCACAAGTTGTACAAATCAAAGTGCTCAGAATTGAATGTCCATCCAGCTTCTTTCGAAAAGTATCGACGAGTATTTAGAAGTTATAACTTGGGGTTCCATAAACCCAAAAAGGACCAATGTAAAAAGTGCTTAAAATATACGAATATGACAGAGGAGGAAAAAAGAACACACGAACAGGCTCATCACGAACACATGTTGAGGAAAAAATTAGCTCGTGAGGCTCGAGATGAAGACAAGGAAATTGCAAAGAATAATTTAGAGGTACTGTCATTTAACTTTGACCTCGAAGCAGTGCTTACGACTCCAAAGGGTCCAACAGGACAAATATTTTACCTACGAAAATTGGCTATTTACAACCTGACTGTATACAACTTAGGGAATCAGGACGGAATCTGTTACCTTTGGGATGAAACCCAAGGAAAAAGGGGGTCAAACGAGATATCCTCGTGTATTTACAATTACATTATCAATCAACCAAACATTACTGAGGTTCGAATGATGTCGGACGGGTGTGGCGGGCAACAAAAAAATTCATATTTTGCTGCTATGTGCTTGAAACTTCTTACGGATCACACTAATTTGAAAACTATTGATCACAGGTTTTTTGAATCAGGACATACCGAAATGGAGTGTGATTCACTCCACTCGAAAATTGAGCAGAAGTCAAAATATGTTCCTGTTTATTCACCCGAAGGTTGGGCTCAGATAATAAGAAGTGCTCGAACACACCCTCGTCCTTTCGAAGTCAGATAGGTACATGATATTTGATGACATCTTCGATTTAAAGTCTTTCGGACCAAGAAATTATAAATTGAACCAAATTCCCTGGCAACAAGTTTGCTGGTTACAATACATCCGAACTGATGACGTAGTTACAATGTCCTTTAAAAAAATTTTTGAGATGAATTTCAACGAGTAAACAGCATGAAAAGCCGTGGACGACCGAAAAAGGATGATTTAAAGAAAGCTTATGATAAGCATTTACCAATTGCGATTGCTAAATATAAAGATCTTCAGAAAATGTGTAATGATTTAACTATTCCGAAGAACTATCATAACTTTTATAACTCTCTAAAGGCCGATAAAAATATAAGAGATAATTTGCCGGTGCCAAATGAGAGCGAGGATTTAGACGAAAGCTAAATTATTGTAAAAAATGATGTTTTTTACTATAGTTCGTCTATCTTTGTAGTTTTCAATATTAGAAAGTTCTTTTTGTTCCAGTTTCACCATAATAAAGATTGATATGGTTTCACGTATATGCATTTTATTAAAAAAACTACAATGCTACAATCACGAATGTAGCTTTTTTCGAAAATTGATGGATATTTTCTTGAATCCCTGATAATATTTCTAAAATATAACTCTTACATCTTGTTTAGTTATTTTACCCATTATATATGGTTGCTGAAGAACCCGCCCTTGTGATGTAATGCTTGCCCTCATTTAATATTGTTTCAATATGATGATAACTCCAATTAGGAAAGGATATTACAACACCAGGGCACTTAAGTAGGTTAGGTAGTAAGCTCAATAAGCATGTTAGAATTAGGAAAATCTTCGATTGCAATACTGAATTGTACAAAAACATCATGGTCATCAATAATGACAATAAGGTAGCTCGTTAGAGTTAGAACCAATGAGAGTCAGTCTAATGGTCACTATTCAATGTACAAGATGTCATTCGAAGTATAAATAATAAGTAGTTTTAGTGTTTGAGTTTAAATATACCAGCTCCACACAGTTTACCACATGGCTATCCTGCTTTAAAGAGCCAAAAATGGAAAGTACTATAAAATTTTAAAAAGTGAGTCAAAATATGGGTAGTAGCCAGAGCAAAGAAGAGGTAGTCATTGCCCAAGCCGGAAACAGTGGTGGACAAACTACCCCAGCATCAGCAACGACAATCCATACATCGGAGATTCTATCCGTTATTGGATTCATAATAGGCATGATGGCGGCGATACTATGGACAGTGAGGAGATGCAAGAAGGCCCTCGAGGAGAAAATCCGTGAGGTGGTTGGAAGAAGCCGAGAAGTTCTGAGTATTTACACACAAAGACGGTCTAAAATAAAATTCGTTTTCACATAAAATAATAATTAAAAGCTAAATATATGTCTGAACAAATCCTAGAGGAAATATTAAAGCAAATTTCAGCAGATAATATCATTACGGATGAATTCATCAACAAATTTATACAAGATTTTGAATACCAGGGTTTTAATGCGAATAAAATTTTGGAAATGGTTAGAGATCATCTGAAAACAACTAATACTGGAGGGAAGAATGCCGGATCTGAAAATATTTTGCGTTTGGTTGCTCTTGGTTTATTCAGAGGAAACAAAATTTCCACCATGATAAAAGCTTTAAAAACACTGTCTAGATTTCGTATGGCTCTTCCTCAGTATGCGATGAAAGCTCTGGCATTTGGTAGTCTTGAGAGACAGGTTACACTGACAAACATCAAAGAAAATTTTAACATAAATGTTTTCCCGAATGTCTTACGTGATATGTGCATAAAGTCATTATTGCCAAAGAAGACAGCAAATGAAATGAATTCAAAGAAATTCAATACCCTCATTGCATATATTTTCGCATACTGCTACACTGGCTAAAAAATAATTCGTTTTAACATAAAATATAATTTCTAAAACATCATGTCTGAACAAATTCTGGAGGATATCTTAAAGCAGATCTCAGTCGACAGTATTTTTACTGATGAATTTATTAATAAATTTGTAGTAGATTTCGAATACCACTTCAATGCCAACAAAATATTGGAACTGGTGCGTGATCATCTGAAAGCCAATAATGTTGGAGAAAATATATTAAGATTGGTTGCCTTGGGATTGTTCAGAGGAAATAAAATTTCCACTATGATAAAGACATTGAAACCAACAGAGTCTAACTGGCTAAAAACAATGGCCAAGGAGTTTAAGTTGGTTGATCGCATAAACTAAGATGACGGTTCTAAAACTGGTGTTCAGAATGTTGATAAGGTGACATTATCGAGATTCAGAATGGCATTGCCACAGTATGCAATGAAGGCTCTAGCTTTCAAAAGTCTGGAACGGCAAGTGACATTGACACACATCAAGGAAACTTTTAATTTGAATTTTTATCCTAATACATACACTCAGTTGCAGGAACGTCCATTATAATTTAAAAGTGTCATTAAAATCCTAATGCCACATTAAACATGGTTTCCTGCCACAGAATACCATGTTTAATGTGGCATTAGGATTTTAATGACACTTTTAAATTATAATGGACGTTCCTGCAACTGAGTGTAAGAGACATGTTTATAATGTCTCTTATCCCAAAGAAAACTAATAGCGTAATGAATGATAATAAATTTAAAATCATCATTGCGTACATTTTTGCATACTGCTACACCGAAACTGGGGTACTAGTAAATCCAAAAATGAAGCCAAAAACTGATGAGAGCCGTGCTAAAGAAATAGTTAAATATATGTTTCATCTAAGATGAGATTGTCTAGTATTTCGACAATAATTGATAACATGGATTTTGAAACTTCAGGAGAAAAGATGGAAGAAGATATGGCAATCATATTTGATACGGCTGATAAATTGGGAGTTGATCTTGAGGAAATATTTACTATAGAATAAGTCATAATATTTATTTAATCATAATTATTTGAAGTATTAATATTATTTAGATTTATTTTATAACACTTATTACAATATTATACAGGGTCTTTCACGAGGAACCTCAACCATATTTATACGGGAAACTACTGAACGTATTTTCATGAAATTCAGCACTTATAAGTATTTCACGATGCTGATGAAATCTAAAATATTTTCAAGGCATGAGCACCTCCGGTTTTTCCGGAAATGACGTCAACTTCCGTTTTTCAAATTAGAACACCATTTTTTTATTGCAGAAATAGATTCCTTAGAAAATTTAAAGTTATTTTGATGTAACATTTTTCAGTTTTGGTTGGAAAATTCTCTCTGAGCGGGAAAATTCGAAAAAAAAATCGAAAATAGAGCTCCGCTGAAACTTGAATAACTTCGAGATTTTTGGATGGAAAATTTTCATTTTTGGGATTTTTCAAGATGTAAGATTGATGTATTCACTTTGAAAATCGAAATCGCGATTCATGATACAGGGGGTGAAAAAATCGCTTCCAAAGTTGGGGATGACAAAATCGTGAAAAATCATTTTTTTCAAATTAGAACCCCATTTTTTTATGGCAGATATTGAATCTACGTTAAAAAATAATGTGAGTGTATGCATCACACCCTTGCCCTAAAGTGGATATTTTCTGAGTTATTCACAAAAAACTGTTTTTCGTCTTGAATTTTCAGCTATTTCTTTTCCCTTCACGCCAAAAAGATGAAATTTTCAGGAACTGTTACTTAAACCATGTTTTAGATTTTACTACCCTGATATGCAAGAGAAAAAAGTTACAGGTTGTTCCTAAATAGATGGCGAATTTGGATTCGAATTTGTATCGGAAACCTCTTTATTTCAACTAATCGGCCATCGGTTTTCTCTCCAGTGATAAATAAATAATTCCTTATGAACCCATATGCAAAAACTTACCATGTTTTACATTCTTTTTTTTTAATGATAGATATCATTAATTACATCTGCCAAATTCCTCTTTATTCAGTAGCATGTAATTAATGATATCTATCATTAAAAAAAAAGAATGTAAAACATGGTAAGTTTTTGCATATGGTTCATAAGGAATTATTTATTTATCACTGGAGAGAAAACCGATGGCCGATTAGTTGAAATAAAGAGGTTTCCGATACAAATTCGAATCCAAATTCGCCATCTATTTAGGAACAACCTGTAACTTTTTTCTCTTGCATATTAGGGTAGTAAAATCTAAAACATGGTTTAAGTAACAGTTCCTGAAAATTTCTTCTTTTTGGCGTGAAGGGAAAAGAAATAGCTGAAAATTCAAGACGAAAAACAGTTTTTTGTGAATAACTCAGAAAATATCCATTTTAGGGCAAGGGTGTGATGCATAGACTCACATTATTTTTTAAAGTAGATTCAATATCTGCCATAAAAAAATGGGGTTCTAATTTGAAAAAAATGATTTTTCACGATTTTGTCATCCCCAACTTTGAAAGCGATTTTTTCACCCCCTGTATCATGAATCGCGATTTCGATTCTCAAAGTGGATACATCAATCTTACATCTTGAAAAATCCCAAAAATGAAAATTTTCCATCCAAAAACCTCGAAGTTATTCTTGTTTCAGCGGAGCTCTATTTTCGATTTTTTTTTCGAATTTTCCCGCTCAGAGAGAATTTTCCAACCAAAACTGAAAAATGTTACATCAAAATAACTTGAAATTTTCTAAGGAATCTATTTCTGCAATAAAAAAATGGTGTTCTAATTTGAAAAACGGAAGTTGACGTCATTTCCGGAAAAACCGGAGGTGCTCATGCCTTGAAAATATTTTAGATTTCATCAGCATCGTGAAATACTTATAAGTGCTGAATTTCATGAAAATACGTTCAGTAGTTTCCCGTATAAATATGGGTGAGGTTCCTCGTGAAAGACCCTGTATAGCTTTTAGTTTTTATTTTTTATTATTCAATAATTTTGGATAAAATAATTTACAAAATACAAAAACTGAAACCGGTGTGTTAATAAACCCTAAACTGAAGCCTAAATCAGAGGAAAACAGAGCTAAGGATGTCATCAAATATATGAGAATATCATACAATGCAACTCATGTCTCAGCTGAAATGAGGCTATTAAGCATTTCGACAATAATTGACAGAATGAATTTCAACATTGCTGATGCTGAAATGGAAGAAGGTAGGTCAATAATTGCCAATAGTGCCATGGGATTGGGTGTAGATCTAGAGGACCACTTTACTATAGAATAGTAATGTATAATATACAGGGTGTTCGATAACTGGACAGCCAAAATGAAATATTATATCTTAAATCGAATTCTAATCATAAAACAAAGAATAGATTTTTTCCATATCGAGCTTCGTTTAGGAGATATTTGAAAAAACTTAAAAAAATGCATGTCATAGATATTCTACAAAATTTAAAGGTAAACATGTAGGAATTTCAAGTTGTTTGTTTATTATTTGATGGCCTGTCATTAACTAGTTATGTTTGTATAATGTGCATGACATTCGGATAGTACTTCTTTCAAAATGCAGTTCAGTAATGAAGAAATTGCTGATATTATTTACGTTTATGGATACTGTGATGGTAAGGCGAGATCTGCATGTCGGGAATATGGCTTAAGGTTTCCAAATAGACGGCAGCCATATCGTGAAGTTTTTTCCAATGCTTTTCGAAGGCTTCGTGAATTTGGAATTAATAAACATCGTACTGGAGGTCCACATCAACAACACAATGTTGCACAAGAAGTTGCCATTATTGACGCAGTACTTGATGATCCAACGACGAGTACTAGAAGAATTTCCACACAATTACAATTGCCGCATAATTTTGTTTGGAGAACTCTAAATCGAGAAGAATTACATCCATATCATTACCAAAAAGTTCATCACTTGCATCCCGGCGACGAGGTACAGCGGTTAGCATTTTGTAATTTTGTACTTCAACAGAATGAACAAAATCCTAACTTTATTAGGGAAACTCTGTGGACAGATGAATCAATCTTTACAAGGGATGGGTCTAACAATAGTCACAACCAGCATAAGTGGTCATTACAAAATCCACACGCAGTTAGAATTAGAGGATTCCAAGAAAGATTTTCAATAAACACTTGGGGTGGTATTTTTAATGGACAACTGCTACCTATTCAAATATTGCCTAATCGCTTAAATGCTGACACATACCTAGCATTTTTAGAAAATGGGTTGGAAGATTTATTGGAGGACATTCCCATTATAGAATGTGGTATCAGCACGATGGTGCACCACCACATGCTGGAAGAAATGTAGTAGAGTGGCTCATCACTAAGTTCAATGGGAGATGGAATGGAAGGCGCGGTCCAGTTCATTGGCCTGCAAGGTCGCCTGACCTCAACCCTTTAGACTTTTACCTATGGGGTCACTTGAAACAACTAGTTTATGCTGAACAAATTATTACCATTGAGCAATTAGCAGAAAGAATTTCAAATTCAGTGCATACTATTCAACAAACTGTAAATTTTGAAGAAGTTTATAATTCACTTGTTTGTTTTGCGTTGCCAGGCATGTATCAATGTAAATGGTGGTATTTTTGAACATTTACCATAGTTTTGTATTTATATATGTCGCAGTCGGATACTAAAATCCGTCAGTTTGCGAAATGACTAGGCAGTTTGTAAACTGACGAACATTCTCTGAAACGCTCTTGAAATGAACATCGTTTTACAATCGGTCTGAAATTTTAGTCAGTTTGTAAACTGCGAACAACGCATCCGACGGATTGTCAAATCATTTGAATCGTATTCTGAAAACGTTACGTGTCTTCATGCAACTTGATTCTTGAATAACTGTTATATTTGTACAGTGCGGTGGAATTAACTACTCTATTTATCTTAAGAAAAAAGCTCAAATAGGTCAATTTTTATATTAAACGTAGTATGTTATGACATAAAAGCCTGACATAATCCCTCTCATGGGGGTGTCACCCCTTCGATTTTTCAAATGAGAAAGTGCATCATGCGACACCTCATTTGAAACCTATTGAAACACTGATATCAAAAATCTATAACACTTTGGTTCAAAAATTAACGGAGTCTGAGTTACTGGAGAGTTTTAATCTTACCTTCCATGAATTCAATGAATTGTGTTGGCTTGACGGTAGGTTTTTTCATTGGAGGGTTGGAAGTGTTTTGTCTAATAAAATAAATCTTTCCTACATTGTAAATGTTGGTAACTGAATTTAATCATTTACGGTGGGTTTCACAAAGCGTAATCACCAGTGATCGGAGCTTGATCTAGAATCAACGCGATTTGTCAGTTCAAAATTCACAGAATCAAGACATGATCTTGGATCACCCTTGATTACAATTTGTGAAACCCACCGTTAATGTAATAAATTTCAAGTAACAACTATAAGGGTGTACTGAAAACTAAATAAATTTTAAACTTAAACAGTAACCAAAGTGTTATACATTTTTGAAATCAGTGATTCAATAGGTTTAAAATGAGGTGTCGCATGATGCACTTTCTCATTTAAAAAAATCGAAGGGGTGACACCCCCATGAAGAGGGATTTTTCAGGTTCGTTACTTTTATGTCATAACATACTACGTTTAATATAAAAATTGACCTGTTTGGGCTTTTTTCTCAAGGTATAAAAATAGAGTAGTTAATAGGGGGGGGGGGGGGTAACACTTATTTCACCGCACCGTACAATCAGCTGTACTTCATTATTCTGGATACAGAAATAATGAAGGAGAAATAATATTCACACTTATTATTTTAATATTTTATTATCGAAAGACCACAAAAAAATAAAACCATTATTGCTTATTGCAGCAGGGGCCACTCAAATGGCACCTGCTATTGCATTTTTTATATGCTTTGAAACAAAAGGATCTCCTTGTATTACACTGATTTTTGTTCGGGCGGCAAGCAAATTTTTTTGAGCCTTGGCCGCCTAACTTTGAGGAATTCGCTAGTGCTTCACTTAATATTTTTGCTTTTTCAATTGTAACATTGAATTCTACAGAATTGAGTGAGCTGTTCGGTATCAGTTCCTCAGTCGAAAAACATGGGTTCAAAATGCCATTTTCATCAGTACCTATTTTATAAACGCCATTTTTTCTATCTATAATTGTAGCTAATATATTTTTCGGATCAAGAGGAGCGCAATCAATTTATAAAATTGCGTGAACGTCAGCAGTTGCACTTGGTTGAAAAAAAACATGAAACTGAAGTAGTTTCAAGTGGAACGTTTAAAAGGATGTAAGATATGACAATCCGTCTGATACGTTATACGCGGTTTACAAATTGACTGAAATTTTCAGGCCGATTGTAAAACGATCAGTATCTTGAAAGCGTTTTAGAAAACGTTCGTCAGTTTACAAAATGACTAGTCATTTTGCAAACTGACGGATTTTAGAATCCGACTGCGACATATACATAAATATATTTATACCATTAATAAATGTTAAATGAAATATTGAAATATTTTTTATAAGTTGATTATCTCCTAAACGAAGGTCGATATGGAAAAAATGTATTCTTTGTTTTATGATTACAATTCTATTTTAGATATAATATTTCATTTTGGCTGTCCAGTTATCGAACACCCTGTATATTCATTTTATTTGTAATTATTAAATGTATGAATAATCATTAGACGTATTTAATAATATCAAATATTTTAATAATTTTAGTTTAGACATAATATTTCAACAATATTTTATCAATATATAATAAAAAATATCAAATACAGTCAACGGCAGAAACAGACAGATTAATAAAATTTCAAATATGGAAGCCGAAAACGTATACTATACTCCTGGAGAACCTTCGACAAACACTAATGGGTTAGACGAAGATCAAATAACTAAGCAAAACGCTCGAGATTGGGAATTAGATAATCTTTTCAAAATTTACGAACATATATCTCAGAAACATACTGGTGATCCAAAGGAGGAGGCCTTGGGAAAAATGAGCGCAGATAAGAAGACTGTAATTATTGACATTGATACCTCAAATGAAATTGCAGGGTGTATAAGTACTATTTTCTCAGCCATGAGAAAAGAAGAGAACAAACAAGGAGCACGTTCCGAACTTCTTGCCCAAGAAGCAACCATAGCTGGTAAGGCACTCAAAATAAAAGAGTTGTATGATGAACTACTCCCTAATAACAAGCCTAGAAGCTTTTCCGTTGCTACCCCCATCATGAATACTCTTACTGCTTTCAAATTGTTTTTTGATGAGGTAAGAAGGGGAGTCACTAAATTCACAAAGATCTGATTTGGCGCTGAAACGAGGAACGAAGAGGTCTTCCACTGGAGAAATTATCAAGCCAAAGAAAGATGGTCCTACCGACTGCGCCATGTAATGAAAACACACTACTTGGTTTAATCTCATTTATTCGACTGTGAGGAAATTATGAATCAAATCGAGGTTCATACTGACATGCGCATAATCAAACACATAGAATTACATAGAATATATGACAACATATATTAATATTTTAATAATTTAATCATTTATTTAGATTTAAGTTAGGGGCACTTAAGTAGGTTAGGTAGTGAGCTCCATAAGCTTTTTTAGAATTAGGCAAATCTTCGATTGCAATACTGAATTGTACAAAAACATCATAGTCATCAATAATGACAATAAGGTAGCTCGTTAGAGTTAGAACAAAGGAGAGTCAGTCTAATGGCTACTTTTCAATGTAGAAGATGTCATTCGAAGAATAAATAATAAGTTGTTTTAGTGTTTGAGTTTGAATATACAAGCTCCCCAGTTTACCACACTCTAGTAATGATTCAAGTCCTAGGTGGTTCTGAACCTATTTCGGATTTGAATGAATTGGAGGAATTCTTAGCGGATCAGCTGTCAGCAAATCTGCAAGAGGTGAGATACTTTATTTTATTTAAATTAATATGGTATGAGAATATACTGAACAAGAACACAATGTCTAACGATTTTTCCTTTATTTCAGCCTTCCCAGTGTTCTTCGGTGGACCATATTGAAACAACAAGAAATGTGAATGCGACAGAGGAAAAGGAATTAGGTAAGTCACTCAATTTTAATTCGGTAAAATGGTATCCGATAGTCTCATTTCCAAGAAATGGATGGTTGCCAAACCAGTCACAACAGTAGGCATGGCTTAGGGAAAGAAGAATGAAGAACTTGCAAGGAGAAAGTATTCAAAGTTGTTTCTTGAGAAAAATCAAGTATTGACCGAAACCGGACTCATGTGGAATGATAAATACCCTTATTTGGCTACAAGTCCAGATGGAGTTGTGAGGGATGGAGAATTTATAGAACACATAATAGAAATAAAATGCCCAAAACTATTGGAGTATCCTAAAAAAAATTCTTAACTTTGATACACATCTGTCAAAGTCGCAGCTGAGCAACTTTTTTTCAGCAAAAATAGACGACAATACTGTTCTCATTAAGGAAACTCACCCTTATCTTTACCAAATGATAATGCATTGTAATGCTGTGCCAACACTCCATGTTGACGATCAGGTTGTTTTTTTATTTTATTTACATATACATATCGATAGTGAAAGTGTACACCTCGTAAGTCTCAATTTTTTATATTATAATGATTTGAGCTCTACGGGTAGTATTTGAGCCGTTGATCTACCAGGTGAAGTCTTGCTAATAGGATTCTCGTTCCATGTGCTTGCTTTCAAGATAAATCTCCATCCATAAAAAATACAGAAAGGGGTAGCCTCCGAAACTAGTACTTTTTCCTACCCTGAAAATTTTCTTTTTTCGGACTTACAAGGATTCACACTTTTACTATCGATATGTGAATATCTTTGAAGATTGTAACTAACCAGAAATGTTATATATTTTTTAGGTATTTAAGAAGTTTTAGATTTCTCGGAGCAAAAAATCTTTTTCTAGTATTACGGATGAATATGAAGGTGAGCAAGCATTAATGATTTATGACTTTTGTACTTTATAATTGCGTTTCATTACCTTACTGATTAAATAATTTATGTTTCAATTGGATAATTAGCATGAGCAATGAGCAAAAAACTCAATATCTGTAGATTCTGATGGCAATGGAGCAATTCTTTCAGAGCACAGTGAGTATTGATTGCCTATCCATATTTATATATATGTAGATGTAACTTAATTCAAAATGTCTTTCTCTGCCAAATGCAGTTAATAAAAATATTTGTTTTATAGGTTATTCGTCATGTCCCACTCGTTCGCAAAACCAAGTTCATATGAAAAAAAAATGACATATGGCAGTGCCTATGATGACCTTGAGGGAGAGAAATCTTTATTCTGCAGTAAAAAAAAATGTCCCAGGAGTTGAAAAGTACCAAGAAAGCAAAAAATTATTTCAAGAAAAGATTGAATATAGCAAAACATTATATGAAGGAACTGGCTTTGGAGGATGCCCTTTCTTCATTTAGTTCCGTAGCCTCTACATTCCTAAGATGTTAGGCACAGGTATGGAAGGGGAAGGCAACATAGATTTACAAAGGATTAGAAAATCATGGCTTTGACTCTTTTTAAACAGAGTCCAAAAGCATATCGCTTTCTATCCAAGATTTTTGCACTTCCAAGCCGATCTACATCGAATAATTTTTGAAGGGAATTAATTTCGAGGCAGGGCTCAATGAGAATATATTCAACCTTCTGAAGAACACTGCTGCTCAATTGAGTCCTCAGGATAGAAATGTGGCATTGATGTGGGATGAAATTTCATTGTTGCCATATTCTGATTTTGAGGAGTCGAAAGGAAGAATCTGTGGTTTAAAGGACATGGGGAATGGAAATCGACCAGAAATTCGTTATGTCTGAGGTAAGTAATCTATTTAAGTATATCAAAATACACCAACGAACAGGTATATATACTTCTAGAATACCCTCCGCTGCAATTGGGCGAAAGTTAGCCAATATGAATTCGCAGTACCGAAGAGAGAGACGTAATTATAAAAAATATAAAAAGTCTGGAGCAGCTTCTTCCTTTCATCCTAAATGGTTTGGGTATAATTTGATGGCTTTCCTCCGAGATAAAAACAAACCAAGGAAAACAGAAGAAAGTGGATTTGAAGAAAACTCATCAGTGGAAGTATCTATTTCGTCCAAATTCGGCACAAATGTTTCCTAAAGTTTGTTGTTTTTCTTCTTCTTGAGACGAGTCAAGCTCAAGACTAGGCGAGACTTCTCGAAAAAGAATAACTTGAATGAAATGAAGTTAATTTCGGTAATCATTGAAATATTATTTACAAAAGAAATACAAAAAATAGGCTCAGTCTCACCATTGGGATCTATAATAATAAAAGAATAATATAAAGAAATATTTTTAATAACTGACATTCATTTCCGAATCCTGCAGTTAAGTAGTTTGAATATTGAGTTATGCATAACACAAATTAATATTGCCCTTGAGGGGTTACAAGGGAAGCGAAATGAAAATTCTGTGAATATAGATTTTCGAAAAGTCAAAGGCACCTTTCGACCGAAAAAAATATAATTTGAACGAAGTTGATCTTTTTGAAAAATATAAACGTTTATTTTATGAAATTGTATCTTTCATCAGATAAAAATTAGGTTCGAGAATCTGAAGGAGATTAAATTTAGGATTACTTGACAGGTCCAAATATCAATTATTTTCATCAGAGTTCCCTTCCACGTTGATGAATTTAACAGAGAATTATCAGGACGTATTTGATGAGGACCGGTTGAGGAAGATATATACGGCCCCCTCAAATTGATAAATAATCTCGGTATGTTTCAGGTAAAATTATCGTTCCGAAGATTCAATTCGATGGTGAGGAATATCAGTCACAAGGATAGCATTAAAACCACATCAAACAAGACGTATCAGTATAAACGATGCTTTTGTTTATATTGATACGTCTTGTTTGATGTGGTTTTAATGCTATCCTGAGAATGCCATTTTATTGTATGAACATCTATTTGATTATTTCGATGTATTCGAATGATTTATAACCGTTATTCATGGGGTGAGTTCGCTTTTTCTTTTAATCTTATTGTTTCCTTGGACGACCTGGCGTGAATTGTTTATGTGTTTTGCTTTATATTTGTATTCATTGTTATTTTGTCAACTATTTTATATTTCATATTTATTGTTGTATAGCGACGTCACTTTATCTATTTTTTGTCTTTATTGCTACACCAATTGTATGATCCATGCCGTTGTTTCCAAATTGGTTTTTTGTTTTTAGCCTGATGAAGGAGCTAAATGCTCAGAAACGTTGCCGTTGAATAAATTGTATACAACTGTTCCTTGTGACTGATATTCCTCACCATCGAATCTCGGTATGGTTTCGGTGTTTCGGAGGTTTATAAGCTCGCAACATTAATTGTGACTATCCCTATTACAAGTGCTCAACCTGAAAGAGAATTGTCATGTTTGAAAAGCGTCAAAACATATTTTTTACGGAATACGACATCCCAAGATAGACTCTCTGCTCTCGCAATGATGTCAATAGAGAGGGGGTTGTTAGTCGCCATCAGCGAAAATAATGGTCAATTTTTTTAAGACATTATTGATAAGTTCGCGGCAGGTTACAAATGGATGCGTTCATTTTCGAGGAGACATCCTCAAGTATCCTTCAGAAAACCACAAGGCTTATCCACTGCTCGAATCGAAGAATTCACAAAAGAAAACGTGAACATCTTTTTCGATATCTTAGAACAATTGATGGAGGAAATTGCATTCAATTCCTTTAGGATCTATAACGTAGATTAAACAGGAAAAACTTCTGTACAACAGAATAATAACTCTTAAAGGGCAAAAACAAGTTAGAGCTGTCACATCTGAAGAAAGAGGAGCTCTAGTAACAGTAGTTACGTGTATGAGCGCTAAAGGTAGTTTTATACCTCCAATGGTAATATTTCCAAGAAAGAACATGGAGGCTGAACGGCATGAACGGTGCTCTCCCCGGTTCAATTGCTGCATGCCATATATCTGGGTGGATTCAAGGGTATATTTTCACCAAATGGTTTCAACCTTTATCGACCACGTAACCAACAAATGAATCCGAAAAACCTCATAAACAGGCTACTGAACCTGATAAAGGACACAAACCTATTCTCGTGAGGAACCACTGACGAAAGAGTGATACAATAGACCCAAGTTGGTCGCAGTGTCACAGGGAGGCCAAGCGCTAACCCGGTCTCTTGTTCGTCAGCTTATCAATCAATCAATCAATCAACATCTCTAAACGTTGGTAAGAGCACCCACCCGGAAAGTAGGAGACGCAGGTTCAATTCCTGCACGGTGTGTGACTTTTTCCGGAATTTCAAAAATTGTCTGCATGCCGCTAAAATCTTCCTTTCTGATTGAATTCACAGACGATAAAATCATTCATAATCTAAACCTTCCTTCATGAAAGCTCAATCTACACATAACAATTATACTTTCGAATTGCCTTACTTGACAATTAATGAAATCACAGGATTAACACCTCAAAACAAAATATCCCCGGAAAATGTAAAAATTACAGGCAATGTTTCACTTACGGACCCTTGTTTCAATGTGCCCTTCGGTATCGACCTATTATTGGGCGCTGGGATATTTTTCGATCTCTTATCAAATGGAAAAATAAAACTAGGAAGAAATAAACCAATCCTTCAAAAAACCAAGCTAGGCTGGATTATCTCCGGATCTTTGCATTTAACTCAATCTCCAAATCCTGACTCGTGCTTCCTCTCCACAGCCAATCAGAGTGTAAAATTCAATTACAGGATTTCTGGCAAATCGAAGAAAATAATATACATGAAAAACCCCTCACCAAAAAAAAAGCCGAATATGAATCTTATACAGATATGGAAAATGTAGTTGGAAACACTGGGGTTTCAGTACAAAATTCGAGCAGTCTTCTAGTTCAGTTGAACAGTGGAAGAATCGAAACCTCAGTGCGATTCGATATCGAATAAGCGGCTGGTCTAGTTTTATGGCAGTTTGTAGTGGGGATGCCAGAGGCCAGAGCGCAACGATCTAGGATCTCAGATCGAATTAGATTAGAGGAATCAGTAACACTCCCAACGCGCGAAGTGATGGGTGTTATCATGTCCGTTGAAAATGAATACGACAATTTTATTCCACTCTTATCGGAGGAATTAATTTGCCTCAATGAATGACACAAATACAAGTAATTTCCTTTGAAAATTAGTGCTCAGGTCTTTTTCTCCATAACTGGTTGGAAAATAGCCGAACGTGAAGGTATCGGCCTATCTCCAAAGGCAACAATAAACGAATTTATTGTCTCCGCAATTGATTGACCACCGAAATACCATTTCATCATTTGAATTTTCTCTTGAACAGTAAACATTTTTATTCACCGCCGCCATTTCTAATAACGTCATCCTTGAGAGCATGCGCAGTAGTCTTGTGCGCCGTCGAATTGTCATTGCTTGACAGTTACACAGAATGAAAATTTTCTTCTTCTTCTTTAGAAGGACATATAGATTTAAACTTCAGCCAGCTAGAGGCGATAGAAAGAGATGCAAAGTAAAACAACCGCAACGGCCAACAAAACCACCGCTGTGAGGTGCGGAGCACTGATGAGGAAAGAGCTGCTACAAAATATTGCATTTGATATTATATTTCAAAGAGGACTAATATTGAAAAATTCATTTGGTAGAAAAATCTAGAGAATATGATGTGAGATTTTTTATATAAAGACAAAGGCAACGTACCCTCATTAGGAGGAGAAAAAGGGCTTATGGAAGGTCGCCCTTCTTAATTTTTAACATACTAAGCGAGACATCTTCGTAGATGAAGGCAAACAGTAAAGGGGAGGAGACAGGTGCCAGACAACAACGACTTATTTTCTGAGTTATTTATCGCAAGTTAAAAGGAAACTATATATTGTGCTGAGGTTGTTAGTATCAGCCTTGGTGTTCATTGTGTTATTTTTATTTATGTGACACATTTCTAGGAAAACTCTTTTCTGATGGTTCTCCTCATGTTCTAGGATACGAGGGTTTTCAAAATCTACGGCGTGGCCTGTGTTTCTGATGTGTTGTCCTAAAGCACATCTGTCAGGTCTAAGCCTGGAGTCACTTTTGTGTAGCGCCAGCCTCCTTCCCAGGGCCTGAGAAGTCTGACCTATATATACCAAGGGGCAGTGTCTACACTGAAGTTGGTATATCACATTTTTCATATTTTCAGATTTTAATTTATCTTTGGCACTCTTATATAGAGACCTGGCAGCGACAAGATTGTATTTACCTATTTTAACATTAGTGAATCTTTTAAAGAGTTTTGTTAGTTCACAAGTTAATTCTTTGATATAAGGCAATTTGGCAAAAATGACACGATTTTCTTCGTTGTTGGGGGTGTGTGGGATTTCCATGGGTCCAGCACCATCAAATTGTTCAGAGGGGCGTGGGGCATCCTGTTCTGGATCTTGTAGGGTTGTGACAACCTCGGTTCTTTCTGGAGGCCTGGGAGAGTTGTATATAATCTTCTTAAGGAAAATATTGCTGTAGCCATTATCTTTCATGAGACGATAAAGCCTGTTCAAGGCAGAATTTTTTAAGTAAGGATGTTTGATATCTATTATCCTCTGTTTTAATCCAAGGATGACGTTGGTTTTCATGCGTATGTCATGATACGAAGCATTATTGATGTACCTGCCTGAACTGCTGGGTTTTCTGTACCAATCCAATTTGATTTGATTGTTGTTATCCCTGTGTACTCTTGTGTCGAGGAAGGGTACACTATTGTTAGTTTCCCTCTCAATGGTGAACTTGATGTGCTCGTCGAAACTGTTGAAGGCTTCCAAGGTTTCATCTTCCCTGTCTGATGGTATGGAAAGTATGTTCAGTGCATCACAAATAAGCTGAATAATCTTGAAATACTTTTAACAGAAAAGAAACCTGAAATTGTGAGCATTGTTGAGCACTGGTGTTGTTCTGAAAATATAAGAACCATGACCATCCCTGGCTATTTACAAGCTGACTTCTACTGTCGCCCCAATAGAGCACATGGAGGTTCGATGATCTACGTTAAAACTGGTGTAGAGGTGAAAAGATTGAATGTGTCGCGATTTTCCGAAGAAATGATTTGTGAAATAAGTGGAACCATAGTGATAGCTCAAAGCAACCGGCTGGGCATTTTGAGTGTTTACCGACCTTGTTCTGGTAATTTTGAAATTTTTCTGGACAGATTATCAGCTGCCCTCTATTTTTGTTGTACTGTGACTGATATGATATTTCTCTGTGGTGACTTGAATGTTGATTTCTTGAAAGACAAATGCAAAAATCGTAAACTACTTGTAGATATACTAGAATCTTTCAATCTTAATGTGTCATCGATTGAACCTACCAGGGTTTTCACGGATATAACGGGACATACATCTACCTCAAAAGTTGATTACATCTTGACAGATGCTAAATTATTGAACTGTAAAGCTGAGGTTTATGAGGCTCATATCAGCGATCACCGAGTTCTTTCACTTGAGCTACCCATTAGTTTCATCCAGAAGACAAATAATGGAACGCGGTTAGTCAGAAACTTGAGTCAGCATAATCTTGATGAATTCATTTCTTGTATTTCGTGTAGTAATTTTCAGGATGTTTATGGGTCCAATCACATAGACGTATGTTTCGAGAAATTCATGGATATTATTCGTGATTTGTTTGAAGTTTGTTGCCCATTAGTAAGGTATACTGACAGTGACAGCAATCAAAAGTGTAGGAAGTGGATTACGCGAGAGATTGTCACGGCTAAACGAGATCTAAATAATCTCTATTGGTTACATTGTAATCTCAGAAATCAATCCACTCATGATTTATATAAACAAGCAAAACGATCTTACAATTCACTAATTAGAAGTACGAAATTCCATTACCATAGTGAAATTATTGAAAAATCCGATAATAAAAATAAAACTGTGTGGAACATGGTGAATGCTATGACAGGTCGCAAAAATAAGGAACAAAGATCTATCAAGCTTGATATTGAGGGTGTTTCATATGAAGAACCTGAAGTCTTGGCGAATATTCTTGCCAAACACTTCACATCGGTCGCAGAGACCACTCTTTTCAGTTTTTATGAAGGTTCATTATCCTCATCGTGTACCACTTCTTCTATATTAGGTACCACATTTTTTTTTCATCCGGTTCTGCAACATGAAGTGTTCGACGTTATAAGAACACTCAAAAATAAAAAAAGTTCAGGTGTTGATTTCATCTCTGCGCGCATATTGAAATCAATGAATGGGGAAATATGTGAACATTTTGCACACATCATTAACCTATCAGTTAGCACGGGTGTATTTCCTCAACTACTAAAAAAGGCCATTATTATTCCGGTCCACAAAAAGAACGATATAAACGCCATTTCGAACTATAGACCAATTTCCATCCTCAGTGTCTTCTCCAAAGTCTTCGAGAAAATAGTGATGAGTAGAATGATGAAATACCTCGACAAATTCCAAATTCTTGATAATGCCCAGCACGGTTTCAGATCTGGGCGTTCAACTCAAACAGGGGCTGTGCACTTTGTTGAGTTTGTCTATGAATGTCTTGACAATGGCTCTTACGTCGCGGGATTATTTTTTGACTTGTCTCGGGCATTTGATAGTCTTGCACACCAGTTTATACTGGACATACTGTATAGTCTGGGTTTCAGAGGTGTATTTTTGAAGTGGATCCGTAGTTATCTCGAGGGTAGGGTCGCGTCTGTAAGAGTGGATAACGCATTTTCCAGTGAGCATGACATTAAATTGGGTGTACCTCAGGGATCTGTGTTAGGGCCACTTTTATTTTTACTATACATTAACGACCTTCCAGTAAATCTGAGAAAACTGTTCGTCAAGATATCAGGCTATAACAGCCTATTACACAGAGTACTCAGATTCATCTTGTTTGCTGATGATTCTTCTATAGGGATCACTGCAGAAACCTTGGAAGAATTACAGAGTTTGTGCGAATTGCTAGTTCAAAGCTTTAAAGATTGGTGTCAGTTAAATAGAATCGTAGTGAACATTGAAAAAACGGTATGCGTTCACTTTTCGCTGACTAGCGAAGATCAGAATACATTAATTATTCGAAATCTGGATACAATAATTCCATGTAAATCGTCAACGAAATTCCTAGGAATCCATATCGATAGACATCTAAGGTGGGATACACATATTGATGCGGTCTGTAGAAAACTTAATAGTTCTTTCTATGCTATGAGCAGGATTAAAAACTCGCTTCCTATAAGATCTCTCATTAATGTCTATTATAGTTTGGTATACAGTCACTTGGCGTACAACATTCTACTATGGGGTAATTCCTCTGACATTGGCAGAGTTTTTATAAATCAGAAACGAATAATTCGCTTAATGTTCGACTGCGCTCCACGATCCTCCTGCAGATCTGTTTTCTTGGAGAATGGCATCCTCACTGTGTCCTGTATATTCATTCTGAGATGCCTTGTATATGTGAAGGAGAATGAGAGCAATTTTGTCAAACTATCTAGCTTCCATTCTCACAATACTAGAAATAAAGATACATTGAATGTTCCTATGCACAGGACCTCAAAGTTTGAATCGTCTCCAATCTACCATAGCATCAAACTTTTTAATCATTTACCTCTCCACATGAAATCGCTTAGTATAATTAGATTTAAGAAAGTAATTAAGGAATTTTTGTTAAAAAAATGTTTTTACAGTGTAAATGAGTATCTTAGTGATAAGTTTGAAAATTGTTGAATACTTGATTTTCGTTGACATGTTGTAATAGGGGAGATAATTTGTGAAACTATAAAACAGACATGTCTTGAAAATTGGGACTTGAACGTTTTCTTTCCTGTAATATTTAACCGGTATTTTCCACTTCAACTTCTGAAATTTAATAGCCTTGTGTTAGAAAAATTAATGGATCGTTTATCAAGTCCACATAGGAATGTCTGGCGAAACATTAACGACCGAAATTGTTGATTTTCAGTTTAAGTTTATTTAGAGAACTAAATGATAAATTATAATTGTCCCACGAATTTGGTTGCAATTACTGCACACGATGACAAGAATAAAATTCAACGCAGGCATTGTTGAGAATTGTCACGTAGCAGAAAAAATCTTTAATTTGATTGGTTCATAAAAACAAAGATGGAAGAAGTTTTGATTTGATTGGTTTTGAAAGATTGACGATTGGTTTTTGGAGGAGACGAAGAGGGGAAAAAAACTTCGACTTGCTCGGGAGACGAAAAAGGCAGTGTCTGGTGGAATCTTAAACGAGAAGGTTGCCAGTACTCGCGTCGGTAATTGGGAGTAACTGGAGGAACCTAAAGGGAAGGTCCTCAGTTGACTCAGGTTTGAAATCGGAAACTAAGGGTAGTACGGTTTTAGGGTATGTACTTCAGTGTTTGGAAGTACGGTCTCAAAGCGGAGACGAAAACATTTAAGGTTGAATCGGAAGTTTAAGGGAAGTAATTTCTAAATTACTTGGAATTATTTTAGATTGCGTATCGTCGGTATATTCGGGAGTGAGGTCAATTTGCGAAACGCGTGTGGGTGTCGTGTTTGGTGTTTAATCTGTCTGTTTCAGGAAAGAAGCACCGTCAAAGAATTATCCTCCTAGGTTCATCATTCTTGGGATTATTGGTACAGGAAAAGGTCAGACTATTTTGTTTAGGCTTAGCTTATTTTGAGTATTGGTAGAAAGCTGCATGAAAGCCCAAAATATATTTATAGTCCAGAGTCCTGAAATCTCCCATAAGTCGTAATTGTTGTTTAAAGGGTATTGTTTATGTAATCAACCTGAAGTATTTGAAAGTACATATATGTGGAATTAATTTTGAGATTTCCCTTGTATATTAGAAAGTTTGAATTTGTATTATTCTTGAAATCTCTCTTGAGTAGCTGAAGGTTTAATTAAGTGAATTTTGAGATCATCCCATGTTAATGATCTTGGGGGTTATTTTGACAAACCCTTCTTGTTTTTGTTGATAACTTGACTTCATCATTTTTTAATTGGAATTCACACCGATGGTTGATTTGATTTCGATAATTGGATTATGTTTCACAACCTAACGTTGATGTATCAATTTGATTTGTTGTGATTAATTGCATTTGAATTAAGAAATATTCGAGTACTTTTGATAATTTATATCGTTGAAATATACGTAACGAATGTAAAGTTGAAAGTCTGATTTGGTTTTAATATACGTCTTAAATTCAATCCAAAAAGTTTCATTTATCATCCCTCTCCCTAGAGAATATTTTTAAACACTAAGTCCCGACCCAAGTGCGTTGGGCCGATCCCACACTTTCTCCCTTCTGGAGAAAGAACTTCAAAATTAAAATAACATCTTTTCTTTTCTTTAAGTAATAACACCCTTGATTGGTGGAAAGCCGCTCTTCCGTCAAATCACAAAGAGGGTGCTTTTTACATATGGTGACAGCGGTGGGATGTGTTTAATTTTCTGGGGGAGAGTTTTTCTTTTGTAATACGTTAAATTTTTCCGGTAGATAAAAAGTTTTTGGTTTGTGTATGTCGCATCAGTGTGAATGTAAAGATTTCTGGAGTCAAATGTGTTAAATTTTCAAGGGAGATTTTTTAATGAGATTTTGAGAAATTCAGAAGAAATTTCGAGGTATAGGGAATTTTTATCCTGTTGTTTTATGGGTGATCGAAATAGTGTGTATTGACTTGTTGGAAGATTTCCGGATGAAGGTTTTCAGGTTCTTATGTTGAATTGGATTATATTTTCTGTATGAACGTATATGCCTATGAATTTGAAATTGAGTTTTAAAAATTGCAATTGGTAGGGACAGAATTTAGGATTGAATTAAAGTAAAGTAAAAAATTATTGACCTAAAGATTTTTTTTATGAGCTATTGAAAAATTGAGTAAATACAATTGGTTTTTCTTTGGATAAATTCGAGTTTTCTTTTTTTTTTGAAATTATTATAGAACAGTTCATATTTCTGTGATGTTCTATCATTTTATGTGAAGGATTTTTGATAGAGTCAAGTTGATATTGAGATTTTAAGACTTTAGAGAGGTTTTAGATTCATTGCGGCTTTATAGGGAAAAAGGCATACGTTTGTTCTCACAGGACATTTATTTTTCTTTCAGGACATTGTTTTTTCTTTCAGGACGTTGAATTTTCTGATTGTTGAACGTGTGTGATCAAATTTTGTTTCAGGAAGGTTATTTTTGATTTTCTGAAAGTTATTGTGCCTTTATCGATTGATTGAAATTTTGATTGAATTTTTTTCAGGGCGTATTGCACGAAAAATTTTCTTTTGGTTACTCTATCCATTTACTTGATTTTGTTTGAAGGTGTTGGTTTTTTCTGTTGGTGATATAGCGGATCAAATTTTGTTTCAGGAGGGTTATTTTTGTTTTTCTGAAAATTATTGTGCTTTTATCGATTGATTGAAATTTTGATTGAATTTTTTTTTCAGGGCGTATTGCGTGAAAATTTTGTTTTGTTTTTGGGATTTCGTCTGAATCTCGAATAATTCTATTTTCATAAAGTAACATCATTCGGTTTTGTATTGAGTTTGATTTGGAGAATAATTGAATTTGGCTTTCCTTGTTTTAACTTGAGCTGAAATTTTGGGAAACACTTTGATAGAAGGGAAATTTTTATTTTTTTTGAGTTGGGTTCAGTTTGAAAGTTCAGAAGTCGGGAAAATTATAAATTTGATTGAAATTTTAGTAGATGAGCCGCTGATCGTGATCTTTCGAATCTTAGAATAAAAATTAGAATTATTTTTATTTCAGGTGGTTTTGTGTACTTTTATTTTTCAGGAATTCGACACTTGGTGATTTTCTTGTTTTTTTTGGTTACATCATTTCGCCAGATTTTTCTTGAATTTTTTTTTGGCGTTGGTCTTTTTGAACTCGTTTCCAGGTGATTTGTTTTATTTTGGTGTTTTGGGTAAGACTGTTTGAATTGGAATCATTAGGGTACCATTTTGCTATTTTTTTTTTCTAATTCGTGAAATTTGAAGTCGTAATCTTGAGCGTATTTCAGTTCTGTTGGAATTTGAGGGTGAGAATTTAAAATTATTCATCGATTTGGAAAGTAAATAATTCATTGAATACATTAAAAAAAAAATCATATTTTGGTTAAGATAATCGGGTTCTGGTTGAATTTTTGAAAAATGGCTCAACCAGCTGGCGCATCCAACGTGAATGTTCCCGCGGGTCAAGTAACACCTATGTACTCGCTAGGTATGCTATCGACTACTTTAGAGGATTTTACTGGGAAGGACGCGACCGGGTATTTCGAAAAATTGGAGTTGCTGGCAAAATTATACGGATGGAATGAGAAGGATACCCTTACTCTCCTCAAGCTTAAGCTCGAGGGCGATGCCTATAGTTTCTTCAAGTCGGATATCACCTTTGACTTCCTGGATTATAATGATCTGAAGAATAAATTTGTTCGGAAGTTCACAACGGTTAGATTTCCTGGGGAGAACCAGTGGAATCTTAGCCGATGCTATCAAAGACAGGACGAGGATGTGTCCTCGTTCTGCACTAGACTGCGTACAGAAGGGGCGAGGTTACTGAACGAGGATTTAGCCGGAGCACAAAAGGACGAAGAACCTGGAATAAGGAAGAAGAACCGGGAATCAATATTGAATCAGTTCAAGATAGGACTGAGAAGGGACGTAATGAGGGAAATTGGAATTTTGTTGTTGAAAGAAGAAAACTTGGATCTGGAAAAAGCAGAGGAACTAGTTAGGCTACAGGAGGCCACTAGCAAGATGTTGCAAAGGAGGTCGGTAAATATGTGGGTATCGACAGTTGACACCGAAAAAGTATGTCAACTGTGCGACAAAGAAGGCCACACCGCGAAGGGGTGTAGGAGTGTAAGGCAGAACCGAGGAAATGGGGAAAGAGGTAATGCAAGGACATGCCATTCTTGTGGCCAAACAGGCCATTTCGCGAGGGATTGCCGGAATAACAGACAAGGAGGACAAATGACACAGGGAGTGTGTCATAACTGTAATCAACAGGGACATTGGGCAAGGGAGTGCCCTAGCAGGGGTTCGGCTGGATGGCGGGAGCCAAAGGTCAAATGGTTGAGGAGGGAATATATAGAGGAACCGAATACTTCCTGGAACCAACGCATAGGCGTAGATGAGGGTGTAGAGGAGATTTCCGGGGTAATACGGAATATTGAAGGGCCAAGTTTCGGAGGCCATTATCCAGAGGAACAAACTTGTATGGAAAATGAGGAAGTAGAGGAGATTACCGGAGTGGTACAACGAGGAAGGCCGGATCTAGGAGGCCACTATCCCAGGGAAGTCCGTCACGAGGACAGTGGGAAAATGGAACGTTTTTACGTTCAAGGGAAAGTCCGGGAGGACACTAAGGGAAAAGGAGTAAGGGTCGAGGTTGATAAGGCGTTCAGGAATACCAGTGTTAGCACCCAGACGGAGGGTGCCGAGGGAGCCGACAGCAATGGACTGTCGAAGGGTGACACCATAAGGGAATGGAATGGTGTTGTCACCGGGTCGAAGGATGTGGAGATGACGAACGAGAATAACGAAGGGGAGCTTCGTTGGAATAACAATGTGTCTCCGGCTGAAGGGATAGATCGGGTATCTATCAGGAAGGAATCAGCCGTTGAGGAAAATGGTACCTGGGAAACCGACGTTATGTTGATGTCGGGGATCACCATCCCCGCCCGTTCGGAAATGGTGGTAGAGGCCAAACTGAGGAAGGAGAAAAATAGGGAACGATTTTGGATCAAGATAATAAACGTATCCAACAGGGAAAGTACGTTGAAAAAGAGGCAGAAACTCGAAGAAGCGGTGGGTCACGAGGAGCAGGGAGGTTCGGTAGTGGTAGCCATACCATTACGACGATCTTCGAGGGCAAGGCGCCCTCCGGACCCGGGAAAAAACTGGCCAGGAAATCGGGTAGCGAGAAGGCAACTCATCAACAGCCTTCCAGGAGAAGTGAATCGACTCCTGCCCATTTCGTTAGATTCCAAGGATAAACTAGTCAGGAACACGGGTAGCGAGAAGGCAACTCTTCACTAGCCTTCCAGGAGGGGTGAATCGACTCCTGCCCATTTCGTAGATTCCAGTCATTTGAAACGTCTGTGTGGTGATTTGGGAGTAGCTGTGCTAAAGTCTTTGATGGCGATTTTCAACGCCAAATTTTTTTATTGAAGCAGCGAAATTGAAAAATCTTTTCAGTGCGTATTTAATTTTTTTTTAATTCATCTTTTCCTCTATCAAGAAGTACCACTCGACCTTATAATTTATGTGTTAGCGCTGACGCTAAAGTGTAGTTTACGGTTTGCGGGAATCGTTTTGGAACAATCGTGATGAGATTTTGCGTTTTGTGTCCCACAACAAAAAGCAAATGTGGATGTTTTATTTGTGGTATTCTTCCTCAGATGATTAAAAGGGAACTAATTATGTAAGCGATCATATGAGGACGAATAGGGAAAAAGGGGATTTACGTATTCTTCATTTTAAATTGTTCTATGAATTTTTGAAAAAAATTGTGAAAATTTAATTTTTTGTTTGTTTGTATTGCTACTGTATTTATTGTACAGTTATTGTACAGTTATTGTACACAAGATGTTTCAAGAGGATCCAAGCCCATTAACAGTATGAGAAAGATACTGACCCTAACCAGAGGAATGACCTTATTCGTAAAAGTGAACAGTGCTGACGCGCTAATCGCGTACGCGTGTGCGAATGAAAACAGTGAGATAACCGCGGTGTCTATACGCGAAACCGCGAAATGTGTCCCAACTTCGAGAACATCTACAGAAGTTAATCCGTCAAAGGGATCGTGTTACCAGAGGGACGTAGTAACAATTAAAAAAAAAACCGTATGGACCGACTGTGTCGAGTAAGCTTGAGCGATTACTGATTAAACGTTGCGGGAATCATAGGCGTAGCTTAATCGTGGCCAAGGGTATAATAAACTTTATTTGCCGTTTGAAAGCCGTGGAAAACATCACCGACGAGTACCAGAACTGGAGACTTTTGACAAATGGGTTTATGGTTCAAAACGATCAGCATGGTCAACACCGAAGAGATGAGAAAGCTGGCACCCAACCCAGCAAGACAGATATGAGGATGGTTCACAGACTTCCTGTTTATGAGCAGACTCATGGTATTCTATGCGATACTCCGAATCATGAAGCAAGGGATAGATGTTATATCGAATGGACTACACCTTTGTTGTGGAATAACTCTGCTGGCCAACTTCTGGAATACTCTAACCATATGGATTATGAACCGACACAGGACCAGGCAAGATAACACGACAAGAGATAAGGATGCAGAGGCGGACGTAGCTGTAGCAGCAAAAACATGACCGTCGGGATTTTACCCAACAGTAAAACCGAACGCACCACACTGGACTGAAGAAGAAAGCGCACGTGTTGTTATCGGTCGCGAGCCCGGAATAGGTGCTGTGTAGAGGGACATCTCTCGCGATAACGATGATTGTTGGTGATGAACGTAAACATTGAATTCGAGTGTTTGGAACCCAAATTTATCGGACACAAAGTGCGGTACGCTAATTACGAGAGACTAGGTCGTCGTGCATCTCCGAAAGGTCATTCTCGAGGTGAAGGTCAGCCCCAAACTCCAAAGGAAATAAATATATGGAGATAGTCAGAACCGGATTAAGAAGATTCTGTGGTGATCGCGAGTGAAGTTTGAAATCCGAAAAATAGACAATAATGAACTCCATGTAGGAGAAGTGCAGTGACGGACAGATTTTCTTAAATTTTCTTTCGAAGAATTTGAGTTATGCACGTGATGTTTTGTTGTATTGAACCTTATTTTTTTTTATTTCTTGAAGTTTAGTTGATCCTGAGGGATATTGTTTACTATAGACTAATTAGATGAGCAAGAATGATATTTAATTTTAAGGCATGCTGCATGAAAGTTAAGAATTCTAAGTTTGATACATTCGAGTTGTATACCTTTTATAATGTCTTAAACGGAAGACAAGGGACTATTGGACTATTGGGGATGATGGTCAAGGAAAAGTTATGGCAAACGATGCCAAAACTTTTTCAAAGAAGGGGATATTGTAATAGGGGAGATAATTTGTGAAACTATAAAACAGACATGTCTTGAAAATTGGGACTTGAACGTTTTCTTTCCTGTAATATTTAACCGGTATTTTCCACTTCAACTTCTGAAATTTAATAGCCTTGTGTTAGAAAAATTAATGGATCGTTTATCAAGTCCACATAGGAATGTCTGGCGAAACATTAACGACCGAAATTGTTGATTTTCAGTTTAAGTTTATTTAGAGAACTAAATGATAAATTATAATTGTCCCACGAATTTGGTTGCAATTACTGCACACGATGACAAGAATAAAATTCAACGCAGGCATTGTTGAGAATTGTCACGTAGCAGAAAAAATCTTTAATTTGATTGGTTCATAAAAACAAAGATGGAAGAAGTTTTGATTTGATTGGTTTTGAAAGATTGACGATTGGTTTTTGGAGGAGACGAAGAGGGGAAAAAAACTTCGACTTGCTCGGGAGACGAAAAAGGCAGTGTCTGGTGGAATCTTAAACGAGAAGGTTGCCAGTACTCGCGTCGGTAATTGGGAGTAACTGGAGGAACCTAAAGGGAAGGTCCTCAGTTGACTCAGGTTTGAAATCGGAAACTAAGGGTAGTACGGTTTTAGGGTATGTACTTCAGTGTTTGGAAGTACGGTCTCAAAGCGGAGACGAAAACATTTAAGGTTGAATCGGAAGTTTAAGGGAAGTAATTTCTAAATTACTTGGAATTATTTTAGATTGCGTATCGTCGGTATATTCGGGAGTGAGGTCAATTTGCGAAACGCGTGTGGGTGTCGTGTTTGGTGTTTAATCTGTCTGTTTCAGGAAAGAAGCACCGTCAAAGAATTATCCTCCTAGGTTCATCATTCTTGGGATTATTGGTACAGGAAAAGGTCAGACTATTTTGTTTAGGCTTAGCTTATTTTGAGTATTGGTAGAAAGCTGCATGAAAGCCCAAAATATATTTATAGTCCAGAGTCCTGAAATCTCCCATAAGTCGTAATTGTTGTTTAAAGGGTATTGTTTATGTAATCAACCTGAAGTATTTGAAAGTACATATATGTGGAATTAATTTTGAGATTTCCCTTGTATATTAGAAAGTTTGAATTTGTATTATTCTTGAAATCTCTCTTGAGTAGCTGAAGGTTTAATTAAGTGAATTTTGAGATCATCCCATGTTAATGATCTTGGGGGTTATTTTGACAAACCCTTCTTGTTTTTGTTGATAACTTGACTTCATCATTTTTTAATTGGAATTCACACCGATGGTTGATTTGATTTCGATAATTGGATTATGTTTCACAACCTAACGTTGATGTATCAATTTGATTTGTTGTGATTAATTGCATTTGAATTAAGAAATATTCGAGTACTTTTGATAATTTATATCGTTGAAATATACGTAACGAATGTAAAGTTGAAAGTCTGATTTGGTTTTAATATACGTCTTAAATTCAATCCAAAAAGTTTCATTTATCATCCCTCTCCCTAGAGAATATTTTTAAACACTAAGTCCCGACCCAAGTGCGTTGGGCCGATCCCACACTTTCTCCCTTCTGGAGAAAGAACTTCAAAATTAAAATAACATCTTTTCTTTTCTTTAAGTAATAACACCCTTGATTGGTGGAAAGCCGCTCTTCCGTCAAATCACAAAGAGGGTGCTTTTTACAATGTCCTATACATAATTTTTTATGTCTTGAAGGATTAATAAACTTATTATTATTATTATTATTATTATTAGGTCATCCACATATTGATATAGGAGGGCTGGAACGAACGTAAGTTTGTTGAGGGCTGTTTTTATGAGTGTGGTCATCACTATGTTGGCAAGAATGGGACTTAGGGAACTCCCCATGGGACAACCGAACTTTTGTTTGTAGTAATTTCCATTGTATAAGAAATAATTTGAGTGGAATAGGAACTCGATAATGTGGATGAAATCCTCCTCAGGAATCTCTGTGTTAGGCTCGATCAGGTGCCAATATTCTTCAATGACGTAAATAGTAGTTTCCAAGGAGATGTTTGTAAAGAGGGACACCACATCCAAGGAGACAATTTCATGTCCAGCAGGTAACAACTGTCCATTAACTTTGGTGGCAAATTCCTTAGAGTTGATGATTGAATATTCATTGTACTGACTGAAGGATGTTTTTAAGATATCAGCCATATATTTGCTGATATTAGAGGTTGGAGATAGGATGGTGCTCACTATAGGTCTCATGGGCACTCCTTCTTTATGGATTTTTGGAAGTCCATATAATCTTGGGGGGTTGCAACCATAACACATCAACTTCTTTGCTGTTGCATTGTCGACATAATTCCTATCTTTCAGGAGTTTGATCCTGCAGTTGTTCTCCTTTTCTATCCTGGAAGTGGGGTCCTTGTTTAATCTTTCGTAGATCTCAGTGTCCTCGACGAGCAGGTCACATTTTTGAAAGTACTGAACCCTGTCCATCACCACACTAACATTACCCTTGTCTGAATTCATGATTAGTAGATCATCATTAGATTTGAGAAATTGTTTGGTCTTCTCAAAAAGTTGATTAACAAACTTTGTTTGTGCCGTATTTTTAAAAAAGAAATTTGTAATTATATTGGTAGCCTGAGCTCTTACGTTATCTCTGACATCAGAACTTATATTGTTAATAATGTGCTCCGAATCAGCCAACAACTTGAAAAAGGATACCTGACTATTATTAGGAGGCAAAGTAAATTTTGGGCCCAATGCTAACATTGTATTTACTTCTTTGGGAATCTGATGATTTGAGAGATTTACCACCCACGATTCCTTGCAACTAAATCTTTCTAAATATTTAACTCTAAGTTCTTTTACTTTCTTTAAATTTCCAGATTTTACTTTACCAAACTGTTTGTTATAGGTGTTCGTCTGATGGACGTTGAAATTATTGTAAACATCTACAGGCAAAATGTTTCTGACCTCAGACTTTGACACGTCAAGATCTCTCTCAAGTTGTCTTATCCTGATTTCATTTGTCTTAATTTCTAAAAGGAGAATATTAGATCTTAACCTGTTGTTCATCTTCTCGATATCCTTGGCTGCTGCTGCGTTACTGTCCAGTAGATTGTACACACACTTTGCTCCCTCGGTGATGTGCCTGGGGATGAGTCCGTTGTTCTTGCAATTGAGGAGGAAAATTCTTCTGTTTCTAAAACTTGCCAGCTTGGTGTTGCATTTGGCCCACTGTTTAAGAAGTCTCAGAGCATCAGTGCCATGGTTGGTTGCAACTTCTTGATAAAAACCCATTATCTATAAAATTGAAAGGAACGGAGTACTAGTCGTTAAGAACAATATTCTCACTAATTATTAAGGGCGATTCGACTACAGGAAGGGCATCTCCAATAACCAGTCAAACTGTACTAAAGGCTCTATATTTCGTCTAACATTTCAGACATCATCAGGAGCTAACTATAATATAAAATAAGTTACAACCAAAAAACAAAGGCCATGAGGTCATTTGTTACTTACGATACTATGACTTAAAAACTGGAAGGGAAACATCTAAATAGACCTCCAAAATCATGTACATCAAAACAGTAATCTTTCGTTAAATATTATATTACAAACACTTTAAAATCTACATTGAAACGAATAGCGTGATCTACTTGCCGCCATTTCTAATAACGTCATCCTTGAGAGCATGCGCAGTAGTCTTGTGCGCCGTCGAATTGTCATTGCCTGACAGTTACACAGAATGAAAATTTTCTTCTTCTTCTTTAGAAGGACATATAGATTTAAACTTCAGCCAGCTAGAGGCGATAGAAAGAGATGCAAAGTAAAACAACCGCAACGGCCAACAAAACCACCGCTGTGAGGTGCGGAGCACTGATGAGGAAAGAGCTGCTACAAAATATTGCATTTGATATTATATTTCAAAGAGGACTAATATTGAAAAATTCATTTGGTAGAAAAATCTAGAGAATATGATGTGAGATTTTTTATATAAAGACAAAGGCAACGTACCCTCATTAGGAGGAGAAAAAGGGCTTATGGAAGGTCGCCCTTCTTAATTTTTAACATACTAAGCGAGACATCTTCGTAGATGAAGGCAAACAGTAAAGGGGAGGAGACAGGTGCCAGACAACAACGACTTATTTTCTGAGTTATTTATCGCAAGTTAAAAGGAAACTATATATTGTGCTGAGGTTGTTAGTATCAGCCTTGGTGTTCATTGTGTTATTTTTATTTATGTGACACATTTCTAGGAAAAGTCTTTTCTGATGGTTCTCCTCATGTTCTAGGATACGCGGGTTTTCAAAATCTACGGCGTGGCCTGTGTTTCTGATGTGTTGTCCTAAAGCACATCTGTCAGGTCTAAGCCTGGAGTCACTTTTGTGTAGCGCCAGCCTCCTTCCCAGGGCCTGAGAAGTCTGACCTATATATACCAAGGGGCAGTGTCTACACTGAAGTTGGTATATCACATTTTTCATATTTTCAGATCTTAATTTATCTTTGGCACTCTTATATAGAGACCTGGCAGCGACAAGATTGTATTTACCTATTTTAACATTAGTGAATCTTTTAAAGAGTTTTGTTAGTTCACAAGTTAATTCTTTGATATAAGGCAATTTGGCAAAAATGACACGATTTTCTTCGTTGTTGGGGGTGTGTGGGATTTCCATGGGTCCAGCACTTGACGTGTCAAAGTCTGAGGTCAGAAACATTTTGCCTGTAGATGTTTACAATAATTTCAACGTCCATCAGACGAACACCTATAACAAACAGTTTGGTAAAGTAAAATCTGGAAATTTAAAGAAAGTAAAAGAACTTAGAGTTAAATATGAACTCGAAGAGTCACTTCCTCTGAACATCATGTAAAGTAATTTTGATTGGGAACTAGGAAGGTGGTTAAATAATCAGCAAATTTCAGCTAATGCCAACGTTTCGGCTTCGGTAAGTGTGTTTGGAGCAGATCGTACTCTGTAATAGTTTATTTTCTTATGTATGTGTTGGTGTTTGTTTCTCCCCGGTTATGTTATTGAGTATATTTTTTTATCATTTGATTTGTATATATGACTTTTTATCTGTATCTTTTAGCCCTGAAGAAGCAACAATATAGGTTGCGAAACGTTGGCATTAGCTGAAATTTGCTGATTATTTAACCACCTTCCTAGTTCCCAATCAAAATTACTTTACATTAGAGTTAAATATTTAGAAAGATTTAGTTGCAAGGAATCGTGGGTGGTAAATCTCTCAAACCATCAGATTCCCAAAGAAGTAAATACAATGTTAGCATTGGGCCCAAAATTCACTTTGCCTCCTAATAATAGTCAGGTATCCTTTTTCAAGTTGTTGGCTGATTCGGAGCACATTATTAACAATATAAGTTCTGATGTCAGAGATAACGTAAGAGCTCAGGCTACCAATATAATTACAAATTTCTTTTTTAAAAATACGGCACAAACAAAGTTTGTTAATCAACTTTTTGAGAAGACCAAACAATTTCTCAAATCTAATGATGATCTACTAATCATGAATTCAGACAAGGGTAATGTTAGTGTGGTGATGGACAGGGTTCAGTACTTTCAAAAATGTGACCTGCTCGTCGAGGACACTGAGATCTACGAAAGATTAAACAAGGACCCCACTTCCAGGATAGAAAAGGAAAACAACTGCAGGATCAAACTCCTGAAAGATAGGAATTATGTCGACAATGCAACAGCAAAGAAGTTGATGTGTTATGGTTGCAACCCCCCAAGATTATATGGACTTCCAAAAATCCATAAAGAAGGAGTGCCCATGAGACCTATAGTGAGCACCATCCTATCTCCAACCTCTAATATCAGCAAATATATGGCTGATATCTTAAAAACATCCTTCAGTCAGTACAATGAATATTCAATCATCAACTCTAAGGAATTTGCCACCAAAGTTAATGGACAGTTGTTACCTGCTGGACATGAAATTGTCTCCTTGGATGTGGTGTCCCTCTTTACAAACATCTCCTTGGAAACTACTATTTACGTCATTGAAGAATATTGGCACCTGATCGAGCCTAACACAGAGATTCCTGAGGAGGATTTCATCCACATTATCGAGTTCCTATTCCACTCAAATTATTTCTTATAAAATGGAAATTACTACAAACAAAAGTTCGGTTGTCCCATGGGGAGTTCCCTAAGTCCCATTCTTGCCAACATAGTGATGACCACACTCATAAAAACAGCCCTCAACAAACTTACGTTCGTTCCAGCCCTCCTATATCAATATGTGGATGACCTAATACTTTCCATACCATCAGACAGGGAAGATGAAACCTTGGAAGCCTTCAACAGTTTCGACGAGCACATCAAGTTCACCATTGAGAGGGAAACTAACAATAGTGTACCCTTCCTCGACACAAGAGTACACAGGGATAACAACAATCAAATCAAATTGGATTGGTACAGAAAACCCAGCAGTTCAGGCAGGTACATCAATAATGCTTCGTATCATGACATACGCATGAAAACCAACGTCATCCTTGGATTAAAACAGAGGATAATAGATATCACACATCCTCACTTAAAAAATTCTGCCTTGAACAGGCTTTATCGTCTCATGAAAGATAATGGCTACAGCAATATTTTCCTTAAGAAGATTATATACAACTCTCCCAGGCCTCCAGAAAGAACCGAGGTTGTCACAACCCTACAAGATCCAGAACAGGATGCCCCACGCCCCTCTGAACAATTTGATGGTGCTGGACCCATGGAAATCCCACACACCCCCAACAACGAAGAAAATCGTGTCATTTTTGCCAAATTGCCTTATATAAAAGAATTAACTTGTGAACTAACAAAACTCTTTAAAAGATTCACTAATGTTAAAATAGGTAAATACAATCTTGTCGCTGCCAGGTCTCTATATAAGAGTGCCAAAGATAAATTAAAATCTGAAAATATGAAAAATGTGATATACCAACTTCAGTGTAGACACTGCCCCTTGGTATATATAGGTCAGACTTCTCAGGCCCTGGGAAGGAGGCTGGCGCTACACAAAAGTGACTCCAGGCTTAGACCTGACAGATGTGCTTTAGGACAACACATCAGAAACAGAGGCCACGCCGTAGATTTTGAAAACCCTCGTATCCTAGAACATGAGGAGAACCATCAGAAAAGAGTTTTCCTAGAAATGTGTCACATAAATAAAAATAACACAATGAACACCAAGGCTGATACTAACAACCTCAGCACAATATATAGTTTCCTTTTAACTTGCGATAAATAACTCAGAAAATAAGTCGTTGTTGTCTGGCACCTGTCTCCTCCCCTTTACTGTTTGCCTTCATCTACGAAGATGTCTCGCTTAGTATGTTAAAAATTAAGAAGGGCGACCTTCCATAAGCCCTTTTTCTCCTCCTAATGAGGGTACGTTGCCTTTGTCTTTATATAAAAAATCTCACATCATATTCTCTAGATTTTTCTACCAAATGAATTTTTCAATATTAGTCCTCTTTGAAATATAATATCAAATGCAATATTTTGTAGCAGCTCTTTCCTCATCAGTGCTCCGCACCTCACAGCGGTGGTTTTGTTGGCCGTTGCGGTTGTTTTACTTTGCATCTCTTCCTATCGCCTCTAGCTGGCTGAAGTTTAAATCTATATGTCCTTCTAAAGAAGAAGAAGAAAATTTTCATTCTGTGTAACTGTCAAGCAATGACAATTCGACGGCGCACAAGACTACTGCGCATACTATCAAGGATGACGTTATTAGAAATGGCGGCAAGTAGATCACGCTATTCGTTTCAATGTAGATTTTAAAGTGTTTGTTATGTAATATTTAACGAAAGAATACTGTTTTGATGTACATGATTTTGGAGGTCTATTTAGATGTTTCCCTTCCAGTTTTTAAGTCATAGTATCGTAAGTAACAAATGACCTCATGGCCTTTGTTTTTTGGTTGTAACTTATTTTATATTATAGTTAGCTCCTGATGATGTCTGGAATGTTAGACGAAATATAGAGCCTTTAGTACAGTTTGACTGGTTATTGGAGATGCCCTTCCTGTAGTCGAATCGCCCTTAATAATTAGTGAGAATATTGTTCTTAACGACTAGTACTCCGTTCCTTTCAACTATATATATATATATATATATATATATAATAATAATAATAATAATACTTAAAGGAGTATTGCCGTATATAATATAGGAATTAATTGATAGGTTCTCGGCAAGGAAAGGGGCCACTATAATTGATGCACAACCAATTTGCTAACTGTGTCTATATTTCGGACATCGATTATGTCCTTCCTCAGGACTCTACAAAAAAAATCCAGAAATTACAAACAATAAATCTAAAATGAAACAATTTTACACTTACAGCTAACTAGGCTGGAATTAAATTAGACCATAACTGTGAATGTAGTGCGTGACAGGAACGAACAATCATGGTAAGTCATAAACAAATTAAAATAATAACCAATTGATATTGATAAAATGTCGCAAGGAAAATATTTCTTCATATATTCCAGAATGAGGTTATAAGGTGGTAACCATAGAACATCAAAATGTCAACGAGGTAAAAGAAACCGACAGGACACAGACTGAAAACGACAGCCACAGAAGGACAAGCGACAAAAGAAAGAACTGTCAATGACACATATACCAGGTATCATCAAAAAATTAGGAAACGAGGTGTAAGCAGATCGTAGGGTCTCCCAGCCAAAAAACGTTCACCAAAGAATTGAAACATCAAGGGGGATTACAATTGAATTCTCTTGAAAGAAGGTAACTATATATGCTGCTGAGTTTTGCAACATCAGTTTTTTTGTTAACGTTATTAGAGTTAGCTCTAATGTGACACATTTCTAAAAAGGTCCTTTTTTGATAATTGGATGCTCTATCCAAGATCTTGAAATCCTCAAAGTTGAACCGATGTCCTAGTCTTGATGAGTGGAGGGCCAAAGCACAACGTTCAGGGTGAACTCTCACATCACTTTTGTGAAGAGTGATTCTTCTTGTGATGGTTTGTGATGTCTGGCCAACGTATACTCCCTCGCAGTCCAAGCATGGTATACTGTAAACACAGTCAGAAATTAAAGGTCGGGGAATCTTGTCCTTTAGTTTGGTAAGAACAGATCTGCCTGTAATGAGGTTATATTTGGCCACCCTTAATTGCTCTATCTCAGAGAAAATGTGTGAGAGCTTGGTGGATAATTGTGACACATAGGGTAAGGATCTATATTTTGGTGGTGCATCTAAAGGAATAGCATGTGAATTCTCTCCCTCGACAGGAACGGCACGGGGAGGGGAGTCTGGTGGTATGGCAGTGGTGCTCCAAAGGATCTTCCTCACAAGCGTTCTCGGATATCCGTTGTTGATCAAAATATGTTCCAGACGGGACAGTGAACCATGGCGATAATTTATGTGAGTAATGGTTGTAATCCTATTTTTAAGTTGGTTTATCACATTCAGTTTAAGGTTCCAGCTATGATGTGAGAGATAATGTATGTATCGGCTTGATGAAGAAGGTTTCTGGTACCAGTCCAACCTGATCTCACCTTCACTGGATCTAACCACTCTGGTGTCCAAAAAAGGAACCGACATCTCAGTCTCCTCTTCCACTGTGAAATTTATGTATTGGTCATATGAATTAAAAACATCTATTATTTCTTCTACCTTGTCCTCAGGTAGGGACAGTATGAGGTCATCAACATATTGATAAATGAACCCAAGCGAGAAGGATAGCTTTGGTATACATGTAGTGAGCAATGAGGACATGACTATGGATGCAAGTATGGGACTGAGACGTCCCCCCATGGGACAGCCATGGATTTGGGTATAAAAGTCTCCTTTATAAGAGAAAAAATTTGAGTCAAAAATGAAGACAATAATGTTTAAAAATTGATCTTTAGGGATATTGGTGTGAGAAGAGATCCTATGCCATTCTTGGCTGATGATGTTGACCATCAGTTGCTTTGAAATGTTAGTGAATAGACTAACAACATCTAGCGAAACCACCACGTATTGCGATGGAATTATCAAACCATTTATTTTCTCCGCGAATGCGAAGACATCCTTGACCGCATACGTATGGTAATCCACGAAGGAGGCACTCAAAATTTCGGCCATAAATCCACAAAGATGTGAGGTAGACGAACCAATCGTGGAAACAATGGGGCGAAGTGGCAAATCAGGTTTGTGAACCTTAGGTAAACCATATATACAAGGTGGTATACCTTTATAGCAGGTGAGACCACTAGCAACCGCTGGGCTAACGAAACCACCATCTTTAAGGTTTTTTACTAACCTATTCAATCTACTCTGGGTACCCGATGTGGGGCTGGACCTAAGTTTTTTGTAGACTGTTGGATCCCGAAGTAGAGTGGCCATCTTATCTTCGTATTCTGTCCTCTTCATTGCCACAGTAATATTTCCCTTGTCCGATTGTAGGATGATGACATCAGGATGTTGTTTTAAGAAAAATTTTGTGGAGAGGAACATATTATAATGTAAAGTTGGAGACTGCGAGCTCTGATGGAAAAAATTGGTCAACACATTAGCACATCTAAGTCTCATAATGTCCTGAGCTTCCGTAGGTGCCAAACTAACAATGGACTCCACATCTGCCAAAACAGACATCACAGAAACACTTTTTGGTGGAGGAACATAACAGAATTTCGGGCCAAGACTAAGGACCGTGGTGGCAACATTTGGGAACTCAGTGTTCGTGTAATTCTTGAACCAGTTAGACTGTATTTTAATAAGTTTTACATGTGAGCATTTTAGGTTATTCAACTTTTGTTCAAGAATCTTTTTATGATGTTTAAAAGCAGTATTGTAAGCCTTCACTTGAGTTAAATTAAATCTATCAAAAACATTGGATGGGAGTGATGAACGACATAAATGACTGGTGGTGTCTATCTTATGTCTAATGTGATGGACGTCCCTGAACGTTATCTCTATTTCAAGATTCAACAGCTTCAACGATACCTTCTGGCTGAAAGACATTATCCTAGAATTGGTACGATTTCCTGATCCAAGTAGATTGGTGGAACATCTCAGACTTTGAACTATATGTCTAGGTAGTAATCCCAATGATCGGCAACTTAATAAGAAGTTTCTCCTACATTCCAGTCTGGCCAACTTGTTGTTTAAACGGGCCAAAAGTTTCAACCTGGTCACTGTAAGCGCTCCATATATGGTTCTTACTTCTTCATACAAACCCATGTTCAATCTAATACTTAAAGGAGTATTGCCGTATATAATATAGGAATTAATTGATAGGTTCTCGGCAAGGAAAGGGGCCACTATAATTGATGCACAACCAATTTGCTAACTGTGTCTATATTTCGGACATCGATTATGTCCTTCCTCAGGACTCTACAAAAAAAATCCAGAAATTACAAACAATAAATCTAAAATGAAACAATTTTACACTTACAGCTAACTAGGCTGGAATTAAATTAGACCATAACTGTGAATGTAGTGCGTGACAGGAACGAACAATCATGGTAAGTCATAAACAAATTAAAATAATAACCAATTGATATTGATAAAATGTCGCAAGGAAAATATTTCTTCATATATTCCAGAATGAGGTTATAAGGTGGTAACCATAGAACATCAAAATGTCAACGAGGTAAAAGAAACCGACAGGACACAGACTGAAAACGACAGCCACAGAAGGACAAGCGACAAAAGAAAGAACTGTCAATGACACATATACCAGGTATCATCAAAAAATTAGGAAACGAGGTGTAAGCAGATCGTCTACCTCACATCTTTGTGGATTTATGGCCGAAATTTTGAGTGCCTCCTTCGTGGATTACCATACGTATGCGGTCAAGGATATCTTCGCATTCGCGGAGAAAATAAATGGTTTGATAATTCCATCGCAATACGTGGTGGTTTCGCTAGATGTTGTTAGTCTATTCACTAACATTTCAAAGCAACTGATGGTCAACATCATCAGCCAAGAATGGCATAGGATCTCTTCTCACACCAATATCCCTAAAGATCAATTTTTAAACATTATTGTCTTCATTTTTGACTCAAATTTTTTCTCTTATAAAGGAGAATTTTATACCCAAATCCATGGCTGTCCCATGGGGGCACGTCTCAGTCCCATACTTGCATCCATAGTCATGTCCTCATTGCTCACTACATGTATACCAAAGCTATCCTTCTCGCTTGGGTTCATTTATCAATATGTTGATGACCTCATACTGTCCCTACCTGAGGACAAGGTAGAAGAAATAATAGATGTTTTTAATTCATATGACCAATACATAAATTTCACAGTGGAAGAGGAGACTGAGATGTCGGTTCCTTTTTTGGACACCAGAGTGGTTAGATCCAGTGAAGGTGAGATCAGGTTGGACTGGTACCAGAAACCTTCTTCATCAAGCCGATACATACATTATCTCTCACATCATAGCTGGAACCTTAAACTGAATGTGATAAACCAACTTAAAAATAGGATTACAACCATTACTCACATAAATTATCGCCATGGTTCACTGTCCCGTCTGGAACATATTTTGATCAACAACGGATATCCGAGAACGCTTGTGAGGAAGATCCTTTGGAGCACCACTGCCATACCACCAGACTCCCCTCCCCGTGCCGTTCCTGTCGAGGGAGAGAATTCACATGCTATTCCTTTAGATGCACCACCAAAATATAGATCCTTACCCTATGTGTCACAATTATCCACCAAGCTCTCACACATTTTCTCTGAGATAGAGCAATTAAGGGTGGCCAAATATAACCTCATTACAGGCAGATCTGTTCTTACCAAACTAAAGGACAAGATTCCCCGACCTTTAATTTCTGACTGTGTTTACAGTATACCATGCTTGGACTGCGAGGGAGTATACGTTGGCCAGACATCACAAACCATCACAAGAAGAATCACTCTTCACAAAAGTGATGTGAGAGTTCACCCTGAACGTTGTGCTTTGGCCCTCCACTCATCAAGACTAGGACATCGGTTCAACTTTGAGGATTTCAAGATCTTGGATAGAGCATCCAATTATCAAAAAAGGACCTTTTTAGAAATGTGTCACATTAGAGCTAACTCTAATAACGTTAACAAAAAAACTGATGTTGCAAAACTCAGCAGCATATATAGTTACCTTCTTTCAAGAGAATTTAATTGTAATTCCCCTTGATGTTTCAATTCTTTGGTGAACGTTTTTTGGCTGGGAGACCCTACGATCTGCTTACACCTCGTTTCCTAATTTTTTGATGATACCTGGTATATGTGTCATTGACAGTTCTTTCTTTTGTCGCTTGTCCTTCTGTGGCTGTCGTTTTCAGTCTGTGTCCTGTCGGTTTCTTTTACCTCGTTGACATTTTGATGTTCTATGGTTACCACCTTATAACCTCATTCTGGAATATATGAAGAAATATTTTCCTTGCGACATTTTATCAATATCAATTGGTTATTATTTTAATTTGTTTATGACTTACCATGATTGTTCGTTCCTGTCACGCACTACATTCACAGTTATGGTCTAATTTAATTCCAGCCTAGTTAGCTGTAATTGTAAAATTGTTTCATTTTAGATTTATTGTTTGTAATTTCTGGATTTTTTTTTTGTAGAGTCCTGAGGAAGGACATAATCGATGTCCGAAATATAGACACAGTCAGCAAATTGGTTGTGCATCAATTATAGTGGCCCCTTTCCTTGCCGAGAACCTATCAATTAATTCCTATATATATATATATATATCCCCCATCGTGGCACAATATGTTATGGACCACCAATTAAACTTAACCTTACCTAGGTTACCGTTTACTGTTCTGATAGTGAAGAAATTTGTAGATGACCTTTTTATGATAGTACCAGAAACACAAATCCAACTTACACTTGATTGTTTCAACTCTATCTGCGCAGATATACAGTTCACATTGGAAACAGAAGATACACAACAGTCGGTACCATTCCTAGACACCAGAGCATATAGGCAGGACAAGAAAGTAAAGTCGAAATGGTACAGAAAGAACACTCATTCAGATAAGATCATTCATTTCTATTCAGACCACAACATAAATGTAAAAATCAACACAATAAATCAAATGAAAAAGAGGATATCAAAAATATGTCATAAGTCATTCATAGAAGAAGGGATAAGAAAACTACATCAGATCCTTAGAGAAAATGCATACCCTAACAGCATGTTAAAGAAACTACTATATGCGGACAGTGAAACACAGACTGGACAAACAGAAGAACAAAATACGACAACAACTAGGACACATTATGCATCGTACCCTAATGTTACAAACTTAACAGGAAAATTGAAAAATGTGTTTAGAGAAGATAATGTAAAGATTGCAGTTTACAACCAAAAAACCATAAGGTCACTGTACACCAAAATAAAAGACCCTATACCAACACCCCTGCAAAGTAATGTCGTTTACAAAATAAATTGTGAAAGCTGCGAAAAATGTTACATTGGACACACCTCACAGTGGTTGAAAAGTAGAATGGCGCTACATAGGTCGGATATAAGAAAATATCCAGAAAGATGTGCTTTGGCTTCTCATGCACATAGTCTGGATCATCATGTAGATTTTGAAAATGTTGAAATATTAAAAACCGAAAAAAATTACCAGAAGAGATTGGTCCACGAGATGATAAATATAAACAAAGAGGAAAACACTGTAAACAAAAAGACAGATACAAATAAACTGAGCTCCATATACAGTTATTTGCTAGAGAGGTTGAAGATGAGTGCCTTTTATGACGGTCCTTTGGATGGGTAGAGACAATGAGGAACATAGAGGAGTGAAACAGACGAAGTTCTATGGAACAGAGAACATAACCAAGAAAATTTTGTGCTGAAGTCTGAAGTTTCGTTTAATGTAAATGAGAATTCTTGTATGTCGTTTTTGAGATCAGGCAGATTCCATGAAGAAGGAAATAGAAATGATTGTATATTGTTTTTAACGTATGGTTTATGGCAGGTGTATGTTTATGAAAAACCTCGCATTCAGTGAGTTGTGTTTTTAAATTTGTTTGACATATTATTGATTACATGTATTATTTTTGTCCTAATAGAAGCCCTGAAGAAGCATTAAAGTAATGCGAAAGCTTGGCATAGAATAAAGAGTAGTACATCATTCACTCCCCAAACCTGAGCCAGTAGACCCTTATCGTGAAGTTTAAATTAAATTATTAAGGCTCTTATGAATACAGTGATTATATATATATATATATATATATATATATATATATATATATATATATATATATATATATATATATATATAAAATTAGTTAAATTTATTTGGGTTGGCAGTCGGAAATAGAAACTCTCTTTTTTCCTTTTCTCTCAAGCTTTCGGCTTTATTTAAGCCTTCTTCAGGAGACGCTACAATATGTTAATAATCAGGAATTTAGAATGAAATTAATATGTATACAACTTACGAAGTTGAGATAATCTACATAAAGTTGAAACATTCTAACTAATAAGGCAAACAAAGGTACAATTTCTTTTTTTAAATTCTGAAAGAGCAGTCAAACATTTTGAAATTGTCAATAATTTTTCATGACATATCGCACCCGTCGTGGAATAAGGGAACAACTCAAAAAACGGCGTTTTTGAGTTAGCGCTAGAATTGGGTCACGGGAGGTGTCAATTTTGTCGGCAGAAGACGGGAACATGGCTATTTCAGTTTTGCTCCGCAAGAGCGCGGGCTTGTCTTTGTTCCACGGACGGATGGAGAGGGTCGTGTCCAGTGTTACCAACCCTACTGTTTTAACAGTAGATTTACTGTTTTCACATTGGTGTCCATGTTTTCTGTTTCATTCCTGATTTCTACTGTTTTTTCATGTTATCTCACTAGAATGAAAAATAATCGAAAATCCTATTATTGAAATAATCGGTATAATCCGAATCGAATCGCTAGAATTCGATTATTTAAATAATCCGTTTATGTAGAACACTACCGTGTTTCTCAACTTGCGTTCAGCGCTACCTATTACATTTTTTGATAACCACTACGTAATAAAACGCAATGCCACTAGATGGCAGTATCTTCTCTTGTCGGGATTCCTTTGGCATTGTTTACTACAGTGCAACGCATACATGGTGTTGGAACGCGGTAAAGAATGGCTGAACCAATGCTCTCTCTACCCAGACATATCTTACTACGGCTCAGCGCAGCGAGGTGTTCAGGCTTCTGGCTTAGTATTATGGATACGCGCGCCTATTCTCGGGTTATTGTTTACCGCGTTCCAACTGCGTTCAAAATTGCTTTCGTTCATAAAGATAACAATAATATACTATCGCCAAAAATAGTTTATTGAACCATACTTGAGTAAAAAAAGAATAATATATAGAAAATGATACATAAAAATAACAATAGTAAAATTTCAGTATCGGTGAAAGCAACTACATAAAATGTAAAATCAACTGACGTATAATCCTAGTGTGCATTTCCACGTGATTCTGCATTTGATCTATTAAGATCAATATTTTTCTTTAAAGATCTGTGCCTTTTAGGATATCATGTCATTTCTTTGTTGGATGACCTACCAGCATGAAAAACCACGTCTAATTTTTCTTCGGCTCACTGATGTTGGCTGAAGAGAAATGTTCTTTTTTCGTGGGATATTTTTTGATGCAAGAATAAAATTTAATAAGTCGTATGGTGTAACAACTTTGTTCAAAGTCTGATTAAATTTTTTTATGGCATTAACCATATCAACCGTTTTATTTTTGCAGGCTATTTTAGTAATGCGTTCAAATTTTTCTGTTAGTTCTGCAGCAGCAGCGGAATATTTTTCATCTAAATTCGTTTCATTGGCATTATCGACAGTTTTTATTGGTACTAGGTACAGAAACATTATCTTGTTGGGTAGAAACATTGTTTTGTTGCTTTGTAGTACCTATTTTGCAAGTCATTTTCTATACTCACATCAGTTGACATGTCGTCATGAAATTCTGAGGATATGTTTCCTCCTAGAGCTAATTTTGCCTATTATTTTCTGTCGTTAGCGTTTATTTGTATACAGGTCCTAAAAGTGATTCCATACTTATTTAGTATGGCGCAAAGATGCTTACAATACCTTCCACCCTGTCCAAAAACACAGTCGCAAAATGCAATATCTACATATGCAGTATAAAACATGTGATCATCGGTCTCCGAAGAAACTAAAGACTAAAAAGGTATCTTCGTCGATTCTTTCAACAGAGACATTAGCAGAATGTGACATTTTTCTGAAGAGTATCTTATTCTTTGAGTTCCGGAAATTTGCAAATGACAGAAAGTGGCGTCTTTGATGGGACTCGAAAACATTGGCAACTAAATCCAATAGGGCACAAGCATTGAACGCTTTACATCTTTGTAGAACAATGTCTTTAATGCGGTAAACAATGACCCGAGAATATTCGCGTATCCATAATACAATAGTTATTACGCTTAAACACCTCCCTGCGCTGAGTCGTAGTAAGATATGGCTGGGTAGAGAGAGCCAATGGTTCAGCCATTCTTTACTGCGTTCCAACACCATGTATGCGTTGCACCGTAGTAAACAATGCCCGGGAAATCCCAGTGACAGCGATAGGCCTATTGCATTGCGCATTGTGTTCCTGTCACAACAGTTTTCAAACTTTGGATTGAAGAAATATATCTGACCCCGCATTTTCAACGTTTTTAATAAAATGAGTAGTGATAGTGATTCATCGATTGAGAAAAGTCATCCTAAAAAGAAAGTGAAATATGAACAGAAATTCCTAAATTCGTGGTTAAAAGATGATAGGTTCAAAGGCTGGTTAAAGAAGAGCACTAAAGGTGAGACCTATTTTTTTTGTTCTGCGTGTGATTGCGATAGAAAATGTGGTATACATGAACTGTAACGACACAAAGATTCCACAAAACACGCGAAGAATAGTTCGAAACTACAAAAACAACAGAAGCTGTCATCAATGTTTACCTCTGCTTCCAATTCACAGGATACAAAAATTAAAGCCAAAGCGGGTGAAGTAAAAATGGCCTGCTTTATTGCTGAGCATAATCTGTCTTTCAATATAGCATCTCATTTGAATAAATTGATTTGCTCTGTATGTCCAGATTCGAAAATTGCAGAACAATTATCAATGAGCCGCACAAAAGCTAGAGCTATTATTGTCAATGTAACTGGGCAGACAGCAGAAGAAAATATAGTGGAGATGTTACAGAACAATTGCTTTGCATTACTTGTTGACGAAAGCACAGATAAGTCTACAATAAAACATTTAGCGCTTGTCGTTAGAATAGTGAAATTAGATTTTAGCGTTGAAGATAGATTTCTGACTTTAATACCAATCGTAGATGGTACAGCAACAGCGTTGTATGGCAAAATAGTAGAATATTTTGTTGAAAAAAAAATTCCTTACAAATCAAACATGATAGGTTTTGCTTCTGATGGTGCTAACGTCATGTTTGGAGAAAAAAATTCATTGGTCACTTTGTTTAAAAATGACATACCTCACCTTTTTACCATGAAGTGCATTTGTCATTCTTTTAACCTTTGCGCATCATACGCATGTGAGAAATTGCCAAGGGGCGTGGAAGACTTCTGTAGAGACGTATATAATCATATACAAAATTCTCCAAAACGTATTGGAGATTTCAAGACATTTCAAGCTTTCACAAATATCAAACCACACAAATTGCTCCACCCTAGCCAAACCAGATGGTTGTCTCTTATTGAGGTAGTAATAGGCTTCTGGAACAATTACCAGCTATAAAATTATATTTTCAAGCGGCGGTTCATGTAGATAGATTACTTTCTGCACAATCCATTCTCTCCAAGGCTCTCGAACCGACAACTGAATTGTATCTGGAGTTTTTGAAATTTGCATTGCCTATCTTTACCGATCTCAATAAAGAAATGCAATCCGAGTCTCCGAAATTATATTTACTATACGACAAAATACTGACCGCATACAGAACTATTTTGGAATGCTTTGTACAAACTGAATATTTGGATCTCACTGAACAAGAAAAACATGAAGAACAAAATATTTTAGACGCAAAGGAAACTAAAATATTAAACCTTGACTTCTCGAGTGAGCAGAAACATTTACCGTTGCAACATATATGCGTTGGTGGAATGGTGCAAAATCTAATAAGAGGAAAGAGAGAAAATGGAGAACTAGAGGAAGAACAGCTGAAAAATTTCTACATAAAGTGTAAGGAGTTTTATATCGAGGCTGCAAAACAGATATTAAAAAGGTTTCCTTTTGACGACAAAGACCGTCAAGCTTTAAAATGTCTGAAGATGCTAAATCCTAAAGCAATTTTGGATCCTGAAATGAAAAAGAAATTTCCTTCCATTGCAGATCTATATTATTTCTTTCCAAAGATTTGTCCAAATAATATAACGGAACTGGATAGAGAATGGCGAATGTTAAGAAATGTCGATTTTTCTTTTGACCAAAACAAAATTCCCGGTATTATCGACTTTTGGAAACATGTTCACGAATTGAGAAATGGAGACGAATCTCAAACATTCCCCACATTGTGTGAATTGGTGAAAAAACTTTTGTGCCTACCACATAGCAGCGCCACCGTGGAAAGGTTATTTTCTGCTATAAATATTATGAAAACCAAATTACGCAACAGAATATCGACCACAACTATCAAAGGAGTATTACACACTAAATCCGAAATAACCGATTGCTATTCCTTTGAAGCCTCAGAAAGGCACATGAAGAAATTCAACAAAAATATGTATGATTTTAAAAATAAAAATGAGTGTGAAAATACTGAGGATGAGGCTTCCGAATGAAACAGAAAAAGAATTTAGCTATGATTTTTGTTGTTGTGATTATTAATATGACAATGTATGTGTGTTCTGGTAACTAAGAAAATTGTTCATTGCTAAATTATACCAGCAAAAGTATGAAATCTGCCTTTTTTACTTTACCTACCGTTTTCTACTGTTTTTTTGTTGGCGAGTTGTTGTTTTTTAGTTTTTTGGGGTTGGCAACACTGGTCGTGTCCATAGAAGACAGTCACTTCTCAGCCTTGAAGCGGAGACGACGTCGGTTTCGGTAAGTTTTTGAATTGTGCCCTTTTTCTACGGATGAAGCAGATCAAGGTTTTAATTGTTTCTTTTTTCTCTGGATGATTCCGTGATGATTTAATGTTGAGTTCTTGCTTGTTCCTTCTTTTACAGCCACTTGTCTCATTTTTTTTTTTATAGGAACGACTCGAGTTGAACTAAAAATATTATTTTTAACCACAACTGAGAAAATATTATTATGGATTCTCGTGCACGTCGAATTTTGGAGATGGTGACTCAAGTCAAGGATTTGTCACAAATTAATGTAGACAAGACGCAGGTCAGTTTCATAAAACTTCAATTTCTGTGGGATTTTTTATTCTGTTGTCTTGTGGGGATGGAAAAAAAAATTGAAAAATTTTTTTTTCACAATGCAGGTGGATCCAAATCGCAGCCGACAGAGCAGTTTGCCCGTACATCCTGCCCCGCAAAAATGTTCTCTCTTGGGCAGCTCCTGGAATGGCAAACTTCAAATAGACAATGGGTACGCCTGGGAAAGAACGCTTTTTGAGCATCAAGCCTTCTTCAAGTGGGTCACAAAGAAGGATATAGACGGGCTACGGGAGAATTTTGAAAACCAGGACACTTTGAAAAAACTCGACTTCCCTCTTCAGGAGAAACCTGAAATGTATGATATGCCTGATATGCCTGGGACTAGTGCCCTGACAACATTCTACTTGGCGGCTTCTTCGATCTTAGAGCTCGACGATGTAGTTCTCGATGTTATACCTCGAAACGCGGATAATACAGAAAACGCGGATGATACTGAAAATGATCCCCAGTTTGATCACGTTCATGAGCAGCCGAGATCTCCACACTCTGAAAGAATATCAGGTATTGACTCGGACGATTCGGACATCGATCCTCACTTTGAAAACTTTCTGAGTGAGTTTTCTGAAACGGAAAGTACATCATCGGAGGAAGGAAAAAAAGTTGAGAAGAGAGTGAGGAGAGTCAAGAAAGCCCCTCCAGTACAGCAGGAAGATGAAAATGCAGGTATAACATCAGAAGTGGAAGAAGTCCTACCAAAAGGACGGAAGAGGAAAGCAAACCCAGATGCTTGGAAACAAAATGTCGCCAAAAAAAGAAGAAACCAAGAAAAGTCCTACAAATCAAAATACCCCAACAAAGAAATCCCAAAACGAGAAATGAAGCCGGGTTGCCAAAGATGCGAATTAGAATGCACTTCAAAAATTGATGGCTCAGCTCGTCTCAGATTATTTCAGAGTTTCTGGGCTTTGGGTAACATCGAAAAGCAACGGGAGTATATTCTTCGATGTACCAAAGAAATCACGCCTTTGTACCGCCGTCCTAAACAAGGAAGCTCAAGGAAACTGAATACTGCCTATTACTTCGTTGTGGATGGGTTGACAAAGAGAGTTTGTCGGACGTTTTTCACGGCGACTCTCGGAATAACCCCAAAAATGATTTATATTGCTCGGGACAAGCTTGATGGTGGAATTTTGGCGGGAGATTTACGTGGTAAACATGCAAACCACAAAAAACTTCCCGACTCAATGAAGGAAGATGTCCGTAATCACATCAACTCAATTCCTCGGATCCCATCTCATTATCTCCGAGCTCAAACTGAACGGGAGTACATAGAAGGAGGGAGAACCATTGCTCAGATCTATAGGGACTATGTGGAGTCTTGTCAAGAAAAAGGAAAACCGTTTGCTAGTCGCACCATGTTCTTCGACATTTTTAACGAGTTTAACATCCCATTCTTCGTTCCCAAAAAGGACCAGTGCGAGTTGTGTGTCGCTCATGAGAATTCGAATCAAGAAGATCGCCCCGACGAGTTTACACAACACTTGAAGGAAAAACAACTATCTCGACTCGAAAAGCAGAAAGACAAAGAGGCTACTGATAACTCCGTCGTCGTATGCACATACGATCTTCAAGCAGCCCTACCAACTCCGAAGGGCGAAGTTTCCTCCTTCTATTATCGTAGTAAATTGTCTACATACAACTTGACGGTGTACGATGTCAAACAAAAAACTGCTGTCTGCAACGTGTGGCACGAGGGGGAAGGCAACAGAGGGGCTAATGAAATCAGCACGTGTGTCTTTAAATTCATAGAAAAAAAAGCAGCTGAGGTGAACCACGATATCGACTTCATATTTTACAGCGACAATTGTTCCGGTCAGCAGAAGAATAAATTTATGATTATGATGTACGGTTATGCTCTGTGTGTTTTCAAGAATGTGAGAAGCATTCAACACAAATTTTTAATTAGAGGTCACACTCAAAACGAGGGTGACTCAGTTCACTCTCTAATTGAGAAAGAAATTAAACGAGCACTCAGATCCGGCCCTATATACATACCGTCACAGTACTATCAGCTTATGAGAACCGCGAAGAAAACAGCTCCTTTTCACGTAGTTAATGAGCTCAGTTTAAACGAATTCGTAGATTTCAAAAAGTTGGCTTCATATTTCGGTGAAAATTTTACCACCAATGAAAATAATATCACGTTCACGTTCGGTGAAATAAAAGTGATAAAACTGTGCCGTGAGAACCCCTTCCGATTTGCGTACAAAACCTCTTACCAGGCAGAAGAATTTGATTACGTCGACATGAATCATGTCAAGAGGAGGAATACCCGAAGATTATCTCGCAATTTGAGCGTCGAAGAACGCAAACAAGAATTGAAAAACTGGGAGGTCGCGAAGGCCTACAGCTCACCAATTCCACTCTCAGAAAACAAAAAAAGAGATCTGAAATTTCTGGTTGAGCGTAACCACATCAAACCAGCTTATGCTGATTTTTACCGTAAGTTGTATGCGTGAGATTTCAATCCATTACTCGGTCGATTATTTTTAGAGAATTTTTTTTTTCTCAATTTTATTTTTTTGGTTTCAATCTTCCTTTTTAACTAATTGTGATAATTCAACGATGTTACCTGAACTAGGACCTGCCATTGTGTAACTTACTCGTAAGTAAATTAAGTAGAATGCGTTGTTTAAAAATTTTGGCTTTCAGCCAACGACTGAAAATAATATTTTGCAATGTAATAGCCAACCAAAGATAAGAATATTAATAATAATTGACTGCAGCTCTCCTCGATAGAGTGTTTATACAGTCATTAAAAATGGTTGTGATTGAATGCTTTAATAAAATACAAATTAAGCTAGTAAACTTTCGTACTTCTTTTAAGTTAGAATTATGTGTAGGTAGTTGAATTTATTTTTATTGGAACATTAAGCACGACTGTGATCAAACTCTGATAACCAAAATGTTATAATAATAACGTAGTTATTTTGATTGTGTCAGAAAATTATAAGAAATTGTACTGGAAGCTTTGTTTGTAACTAAAAATTATTACAAAATGTTCTTTAATTTTCACCGTTTTATTTAACCCCAAAGTTTTACGTTGATTAAATTTCAATAACATGAGTTTTCATTATCAAAACAATGCTGATTGCATTATTATTTTGTTTAAAACCTGGTCAGAAAAGGGCACAATCCAAAATAATACGCAACGTCGTCCATCAAAGAAGGGAACAACTCCAAAATCCATAGAAATTTGACAAAAAACCCTCTCCCCACCTCTTCTACAAGAGCGGAAAAATTATTTATGTTCATAAGCTGATAAAAAACTGTTGTCTGAATCCGTTTACCAAAATTTGAATTAAATCCAACTAGTTGCCGTGGAGATATGGCCGATAGCGAAAGATCAAAACTTTGAACGCGATTTCCCAAAAATCTAATTTTTGTACTTGTTCCCTTATTCCATGACGGGTGCGATGTATGCATCGCTTCATGTCGTACAACACATCAGGTACATCGAGGCACACAGATATATCATTTCATATCTTGAGCACCGCTATGTACATCACATTACTGTTGGCACCTTTACCTGTATCATTTTCCTATCGAATCGACATCATAATGTATATCATACCATTTCATAAAAGATATCGTAATGTACATTAGTGAACAGTAAATAGAAGTTTCCTGGTTATTGTTTGTTTTATTTTCCTGAGCAGCACATTCAAGACCATTTTCAGAGACAGGGAATAATTCAGAATTTTATTAATATCAGGCCCCTGGGCATAACTTTCTCTGACTGTAGCTCCTGGACACCTGTGGGGGTACCGCCCACAGGTTCCGAGTGTCCTCAACACTCAAAACTAGAAGTGGCGCCCGAGGTTTCTGTTTCCAGAAGGTAAGACGGCAACGGATAGAAACGGAGGGCCGTTATAAAGATTAGTTTATAGACACTAATAATTTGTTCATATTTTCTCGATATTCTAAAAGGATCTCATAAAAATTGGTTTCTCACTAACCTATCCTAACTCCATTCACCAAAGTCATATGGTTCGGTGTCAATGACCTAACCATACCCATCTTCTGTGATATTCAATTCACCCACAGAACTCTAGAGAAGACGATGCCAGATTGCCGATTTTCTCTTCAAACAATGCGACTCAAGAAAGCAGTACGTCCCCTATCGTTAGCGGATGAACTATCACAATCGCTAAAGGCGTCCAGGCGTTGCTCTTTGGAAATGCCAAACGAGTAGTTCTGATTCTCGCCAATATAGCGCTACGTTCTTATTTTCAGTCGTCACGGCCCACTCTTCCCTTCAGAAGGCCGTGGATGTAGCCGCCACGCAAGAGAGAGACAAACCGTTGTTCTGTGCTCCAACCAGTCCAACCTAAAACGTTAGTCAGTGATCCCATATACGGCATAAACGAAGTTCACGCTTTATTTATTTACAGCGAATGAAGCAAACAGGTGATGATTATGTAAATGACTTTCAGTGAATTGATGTAATAGTAGTGTCGTTATGGTGTCGAGTTATATTGTTTCGGTAGATATTTTGCTGAAGGACCGGTAACAATGAATTTTAAATAGAAACTGTCTATAAAATGTATAATTTCATGCTTCTTAGAATTAGAGAAAACCGATGGCCGATTAGTTGAAATAAAGAGGTTTCCGATACAAATTCGAATCCAAATTCGCCATCTATTTAGGAACAACCTGTAACTTTTTTCTCTCGCATATTAGGGTAGTAAAATCTAAAACATGGTTTTAGTAACAGTTCCTGAAAATTTCATCTTTTTGGCGTGAAGGGAAAAGAAATAGCTGAAAATTCAAGACGAAAAACAGTTTTTTGTGAATAACTCAGAGAATATCCACTTTCGGGCAAGGGTGTGATGCATACACTCACATTATTTTTTAACGTAGATTCAATATCTGCCATAAAAAATGGGGTTCTAATTTGAAAAAATTGATTTTTCACGATTTTGTCATCCCTAACTTTGAAAGCGATTTTTTCACCCCCTGTATCATGAATCGCGATTTCGATTTTTAAAGTGGATACATCAATCTTACATCTTGAAAAATCCCAAAAATGAAAATTTTCCATCCAAAAACCTCGAAGTTATTCTTGTTTCAGCGGAGCTCTATTTTCGATTTTTTTTTCGAATTTTCCAACCAAAACTGAAAAATGTTACATCAAAATAACTTGAAATTTTCTAAGGAATCTATTTCTGCAATAAAAAAATGGTGTTCTAATTTGAAAAACGGAAGTTGACGTCATTTCCGGAAAAACCGGAGGTGCTCATGCCTTGAAAATATTTTAGATTTCATCAGCATCGTGAAATACTTATAAATGCTGAATTTCATGAAAATACGTTCAGTAATTTCCCGTATAAATATGGGTGAGGTTCCTCGTGAAAGACCCTGTATAGAAGTAATTATTTTGAAATTGTCAGACTTTTATATTTCACCTTGTAAATCATCAGAACTAAGTATTCATTTGGTTTCAACTAATGAAAAGAGTTCACTCCAACCTAGGAAAATGAGTGATATTTCGCATAAATGTATGTTATTGCCAATTGAACACAAAAATGTAATCATTCCCTTGCTACATTTGCAATAATTTTTTTCAAATGATTAATTTTTTTCAATTTTATCTCTTATTGTTTTTTTTAGTTTCACGAGCACTCATCTGCCCTTATATCAATTCAGACAATTTTATGGTAGAATCATTTGTAATTCGAAATTATTTTAGTTAGAAATTTATTCTGAAAGCATGTTTTTGATAATTTGTTCAGGATTTTATTCAACGATTGGAGAATGGAGAATAAAACATGGACAGTAGTTAAATTCTTGGAAGAGAATTCCGTCAAAGCAGTCCCTACACACTGGTTGGTGGGGAACACATGTGTCTGGCCACCCTACCCTGGTAGGGAAAAAGTGATCCAATCCATAAGAAATTATGAGGACAAAGACACATCTTGGCCAAGATATAAAATAACAATCTTTCGCAATGCAACATACAGTAAGTAGATTGTTATGTAAGGGAATCTATTTCATAACAGGGTACATTTTATACAATGTGTCAGTGTAATCTTTTACTGGTGAATTAATCAAATTCTAATTCTTTCAGATAGCTACTTGGAAGCAAGGAATAAAACTAGGGTAGCAGAATACACTACTGATTTAAACGAGGAAGATTCTAAGTCTGGGAAATATAGAAAAAAAGACCCAAATTTTTTTCCTATGATGATGAAAGTGGAGAAACAAGTAAATTACCTCCTCCTCCATGCATAACAAAATATAAAAATACCCCCCACATCTCAGACGATGAGGTTATATCCACTTCTTCATCGACTCCAATAAATGAAGGTGAATAATTTAAAAATTTTCTATACTCAATAATAAGTAGGACCCCAATGTATAAGTACGTCCAACGGACGTTATCGAAGGACGCCTAATGGACGTCCAAAGTGGTGCCTTATGGGCCTCCACTGGACATCCGTTGGACGTATTACGTACAATAACGGACGTACAATGGATCTTTTGGATATCGAAAACGAACGTTCATTGGACGTACATAGGATTTACATGTGCTGTGTGGAAGTGATCGGAAGGCCAGCATGTCACTGAGAGCAGTGGCAAAAAAATACGGAATTCCAAAGGACACAATTATCCGAAGAGTCAAAAATCTCCATCCATTGAAACCGGGGGGGGGGCAAACTATTCTCACCTCGAACGAGGAGGAGAGAATAGTCAATATTATCAACCTGGCATCACAATGGGGATTTCCTCTCACATCAATTGATGTGAGATATACTATCAAATCATACCTTGACAGTAGCGGAAGGATCATACAAAAATTCAAGAATAACTTACCAGGAAGAGAGTTCATGAGAATTTTTTTAAAAAGACATCGCCAAATTCTCAGCGAGCGCTGGTGCGAGAATATTAAGAAAGTGAGAGCAGGCTTTAATCACTCAACAACAAATAAATTTTTTGACGAACTGGAGAAGATTTTAGAAAGAATACAACCCAATGCAATTATAAAATACGATGAGACAAACATGACAGACGATCCAGGCAAACAAAAAGTAATTATTCGAAGAGCATCCAAGCTCGCCCATCGAGTTCAGTCAGTCACTTATGTTTGCCGGTACTGCTTCTGGATTGTTGTAACCACCGTATATAGTATATATATATATAGTACAGGGTGTAACTGAATACTTATTCAGTTACACCCTGTACAGGAAATTAAATCCAACAGATTAAGATGGCTGGGACATGTCCAGAGGCGTAATGACTCAAGGCTAATTAAAATGGTCTGGGAAGAAGCCCCTAACAACAAAAGACCACTTGGTCGACCAAAACTTCGATGGCGGGATAATATCCGCAAGGACCTGCAAACTATGGGAGTCCTTAACTGGGAAGAAATTACTCAGGATCGACATAAATGGAGGAGAATTGTTGAGGCGGCCAAGACCCACCCCGGGTTGTAAAGCCATGGATGGATTTATATTTTATACAGGGTGTAACTGAATAAGTGTAAAACATTTAAGGAGGTGATTCCTCATCGAAAAAAAGATAGGATCTTTCATATAAAGAAACTTCATTGGAGCACCCCTTAAAGGGGGTACATAAAATTTGTATAACAATTTTTTTCACAGGCACTGAAAAAGTTACAATATTGAAATTAACCTGACGTTTTGTACTACCAAAAAGACACTTAGCCAGTAATTTATTTGGTTTACCCCATGGTTGTAAGGGGTGAAAAACGCAACCCCTAAAATTTATTTCCAATGTAACTTTTTGTCTTATTATTTGTTTACCATTTAAAAATTTATTTTCGATAGCCTGTTTCATTCTAAACAAAAAATGTCTCCTGGGTTTTTTGCCCAAAATAAACCAGTAAGCAGCAAAACATTATTTTACGAACAACTACAGAGATACATCGTCATAAATGCGAAAATACGAAACTAATCTATCTAGTAGGTCGCTATTAGCGATAGTGACAATTAAATTGGTATTACGCTGTCAGTTTGGGAATTTTCGAAATTGAATTAATACTAATTGTGTGTTGTTGTTCTGTTCTTAATTTGTTACTTTAATAATTCACTTGTTAATAAAATGGCATACACAAATGAGGAAATGGCTGATATGCATTACGTTTACGGTCTGTCGCAGGGGAATGGGTTAGAAGCTTCTAGAAGATATGCTGAAATGTATCCTCAACGGCAGCATCCTTCACATAGAATATTTGCTCGACTTCATCAACGATTACGAGAATATGGTTCATTCGACAAAAGAACGCAGGATTGTGGTCGTCATCGAGAAATACGAACACCACAGCGTGAGGAAGCAGTACTTAATTTGATTGAAGAACAACCTACTACCAGTACTAGAAAGATTGCTTTCCAGCTAAATGTTGATCATATGACGGTATCTCGAATTTTAAAGGAACAACTCTTATACCCTTACCATCTGCAACGAGTACAGGCACTGTTACCGCGAGACTTTCCGAACCGTCTTGAATTTTGCAATTGGATGCAGGAAATGATTAGAAGAAATTGTGACTTTCTGAAGACGATAGAATTCACAGACGAATGTAGTTTTTCACGCTATTGTCGAAACTAGCCATCAAGAACAGTTTTCTCTTAACGTGTGGCTCGGAGTTATTGGAGATGATTTAATTCGGCCTCATTTTCTACCTCCTCGATTAAATGGTGAGGCATACCTTCAATTTTTAAGAGAAGTGCATCCAGTACTGCTGGAGGAAGTTCCTTTGGGCGTCAGAAGGGATATGTTTTTTATGCATGATGGGGCTCCCGCCCATTTTAGTCAAGTAGCACGTCAGCATTTAACTGATATTGAACATTCACTATGATTTCTACATGTTGTGTGTTTTGTTATTAATAACTTAGTTTTGTTTATTACCCTTTAATCGTTTAATGCAGGTACTAACTACAAAATAACAATAAATCCAGTTCGCATTTATGACGATGTATCTCTGTAGTTGTTCGTAAAATAATGTTTTGCTGCTTACTGGTTTATTTTGGGCAAAAAACCCAAGAGACATTTTTTGTTTAGAATGAAACAGGCTATCGAAAATAAATTTTTAAATGGTAAACAAATAATAAGACAAAAAGTTACATTGGAAATAAATTTTATGGGTTGCGTTTTTCACCCCTTACAACCATGGGGTAAACCAAATAAATTACTGGCTAAGTGTCTTTTTGGTAGTACAAAACGTCAGGTTAATTTCAATATTGTAACTTTTTCAGTGCTTGTGAAAAAAATTGTTATACAAATTTTATGTACCCCCTTTAAGGGGCTGTATCTTAACAAGGGATGCTCCAATGAAGTTTCTTTATATGAAAGATCCTATCTTTTTTTCGATGAGGAATCACCTCCTTAAATGTTTTACACTTATTCAGTTACACCCTGTATAAAATATAAATCCATCCATGGCTTTACAACCCGGGGTGGGTCTTGGCCGCCTCAACAATTCTCCTCCATTTATGTCGATCCTGAGTAATTTCTTCCCAGTTAAGGACTCCCATAGTTTGCAGGTCCTTGCGGATATTATCCCGCCATCGAAGTTTTGGTCGACCAAGTGGTCTTTTGTTGTTAGGGGCTTCTTCCCAGACCATTTTAATTAGCCTTGAGTCATTACGCCTCTGGACATGTCCCAGCCATCTTAATCTGTTGGATTTAATTTCCTGTATTATACTTGGGCTATTATACAGTTCATATACCTCATTGTTCGTGCGCATCCTATACCGCAATGTTTGTTGATTCCAGACTGCTCCGTTTATTTTACTTGGGATCTTTCTTTCGAAACGATTGAGTAGTAGCGTGTCTTGTACCGTCATGGTCCATGTTTCCAGGGGGGTGTAACTCTCTAAGAAACTACTTGAACCGTGCAGAAGTGCTGCCATCCTCACGTCTTTCTCAAGAAGCATCACCGGACTATTGTTAGGATTCCTGTAATAATCCTTATGCGCTTGCGTTCCATTATACATGTCAAATTCCTGAAATTCCATAGACGTCAAATTACTCGGAAAGAAAAATAAACCAATTTATTTTGAAAATTGTTTCTATGCCCAAAATGCACGTAAACGAGAAGGTTTCATTTTCTTCCTATTTCATTTTGTTGTTGGAATCGAGATAGTTCGGTTTTCCCAATATTCTCAAGATGTCCAGGTATTGTTGTGTACCCAAGTGCTTCAACAGGAATGATAAAAAAAATGGTAAAGTACTCAGTTATTCTAGATGGATTCCATTTATTATTTAAATAATTTATCATTAAAGTATTAAAAATAATGTAGCCTAGAAATGATTTGTTTTATACAACATTCCAAAATATTCATATGAGTGTACTAACTGTTTAACAAGTTGCTGATTCAATTTGAAATACAATTCATAAAAGTTGTACAACTACCCACCTGTCTATGTATTTAGTGATGAAATAATGCTGGTGGAGCAGTACCTGGAAGTTCAATTAATTCGGTACCTGGAGATATCTGCGTGAGTAGGTAGTTGATGTAGAAGGTATGTCTTCTGATTATTGTGTGCTAATTATTAATGTTATAATCTCAATAGCTTTCATATACCAACCAACAAAGAAGTCCAGAGAGTATGGCTACAGAGAATTAACAATAAAGATGTATCCAACTCCTCTGCAGTCCATAAATATGTTGTATGTGAGGAGCATTTTGATAAGGAGTGTCTGTGGCCAATTAAGAAATTGAAAAAAATGTTCCTTACCAACACTCAACTTACCTGGTAATGAAGCAGCATCTTGTGATTTATTCCCCTTTCAAACTTGGGTTTTTGTCTTTACAGATTATAGTGCCGATCCAGACAAGGGTGATATGTTTTATTCTGAACCATCTGCAGGCAAAGCACATGATGGAGGAGGTATGTACTCGATATTTAATATTGGTTCATTTTTTAATTTTTTGAAACAAATTATTTACAGAATCTTCAAGTGAATGGCAAACTACCTGTTCCCTATTAGAAGATTCTCCTGAAGCCTTGAGGGTATTTTTACCAGAGAAGGTATACGGGAGGAGAAGAGAGATTTCTTCAGGATTACCTTTGGAAGAGATAGATAGGTATTCCCGAGGATATTCCAGAAGGTACGGAGGGATTACTAATTCTTCGTTCCATGTATAACTGTTTGCATTATTTTACAGAAGCTCAACCATTGGATGTTCAATTTCCTGAAGCTGATGGAAGTTCCCAAAGGGAAGATATTGAAGAAGGTATATAGTTTTCAGTAATTGTTTTTCAAAGTTTAATGATTGACATTATTTTTCAGAATATATACCGTTTATTCAAGGAACTTCTGGAGAACCATCAACTTCAGGAATACAGATTCAAAGACCATCAAGTTCAAGGACGCCTTCCAGGAAAGGTATAGTTCTTGATAAAGTTAAAACATTTTTCCTCATTCAAATTATTTCAGCTTGCATGGAGAGGACATGCAGCAAGGAGGTGTTTCTGTTCAGGCAACTTAGGACTATGAAGCAGAAAGTTAATAGATTGCAGAACAGAAACAACGCCTTGAAGGAGAGATTGGGACCCTTGAGGAGTTCCAACATGGTGCAGAACCTCAACAATGTGAACAAAACAACAATACAATTTTTCATCTCGCAGCAAGTCAACCAAAATTTGAAAAAGAGGGGTCGAAGGTTTTCTCTTGACGACAAAATTTTTGCCCTTTCATTGTATAAACAAGGTGGTAGGGGATATAGATATCTGTCCAAAATATTTAGTTTACCCTCAAAACGCACTCTCACAAAATTACTTACTCATATACCATTTAAGTGCGGCATCAATTCCCAAATATTCGAAAGTTTGGGAGATGCTGTCGGTAAACTAAAAATAAAAGACACATTTTGTGTCCACATGTTTGATGAGGTTGCTCTTAGTCCTGGGCTTTCATATAACTTTTCCGGCGATCTTATTGAAGGAATAGTGGACTTGGGCAGTGGAGAGCGCAGAGCACAGTTCGCAGATCATGCTCTCGTTTTCATGATAAAGGGCATACGGGGAAAATGGAAGCAGCCACTTAGTTTTTATTTCTGACAGAGCACCACCCCAACCGGTGATCTGGTGAGAATTATTAAAGATATGGTAAGACATGTTCGTCTGGCATGGTTGCGCATTGTGGCCACAATATCTGACCAAGGAGCAACAAATGCAGCAGTCAATAGACTGCTGCACGAAACAAAAGAATACTGTTTGAGAACTGGTAAGGAAAATACATACCAAGGATATCTTATAGATAAAAAAGAAATCGTTCATCTATATGATCCTCATTATCTCCTCAAAGGTATTCGGAATGCTCTCTTGACAAAATATTTGTACTTTTGTCAAGAGAGCATTGAAAAAGTTGCTACTTGGGCACATATTGTTGCTCTTTACAATCTGGACCAATGTGATAACGGTAAATTCAGTTCTCTACCGAAACTGTCAGAGTATCATGTTTTGCCACATAAAATAAAGAAGATGAAAGTTAATTGTGCTGCACAAGTTTTCAGCCGGTCCATAGGTGTTGTCATGAGAATGAGGGCATCAGTTAGCAATGATCTGCCAACTTCATCAAAATATTATCTTGATCCCTCTGAAACTGCTGATGCTATACTTTTTTTTGATGAAATTTTTGATAGTGTCGTTCAATGGAATCTTCTTTAACAAAGCCTCTGCGAGGTGTGGTGACAGAAACTTCTCCTCATGTTAATTTATGGAATAGATCCCTGCAACTCCTGGATTCTATGTCCTTTAAAACCAGCTCATCCTCAAATCCAATAATAACTCCATCCCTGAAGCATTTCAAATTCAGGATCCGTGGCTTCTTATATATCTGGAGGACTTTAAAGGCCAAAGGATTTAAATCATTATCTCCTCGAAATTTTAACCAGGATCCCCTGGAAATTTTTTTTTCTCTAATAAGAAGCCATGGTGTGAGAAATGTTAATCCCAACTGTACATCCTTCATTTCTTCCTTCAAATCCCTCCTTATGAATAATTTTCTGTCAACACATTCACCAGGTGCTAATTGTGAAGAGGATGAAACTTGTGACGCCCTTGACACTCTTAAAAACTTCATCCAGAAAAAAAATGTAGCATCGCAATCAATGACACATATACGCCCTCCTAATTGTGCAATCGAAGGGACAGAAATTTTGGATGTCGATAGAGATCTGGCAACACCTTATGTAGCGGGATACTTGGCGAGAAAAATCATGAAGAATATAAGTAATTGTCCTGAATGTTTGGAAGTAATAGAGGCATATGAGGAAATTCCCTCAAATGCCCTCATTAAAGCAAAGACACACCCTAATTGTAGAATGGTGAACCCATCCAGGACATATACTTCTGTTTTTCGTGAGTTTTCTCGACAAGTATTTGAAGCTATTCCTTGCAGGATTAATTCTTTTAATTTAAAAAAATCAATTATTAATAACTTGCGTGAGGAGAATATTCTAATGTTGTTTTGTTCTGAACATAAGGAGGTCCACAAAGAATTGATTGAATTTGGTGTTAAATTTATTTGGCTTTTCTATATTGGAAATGCAAATAAAATTCTTTGTGGTAGAAGAAGTTTACATTACATACCTTAAAAGGAGGGGATAAATTCAATCCTTCCATGATTTTATTTATCTCCTCATGTTGTTTTCATGTTGAATATTTCTTCAATTTCTTTATTTTGTATATATTTGTTTATTTCATTAGTGTGCTGTGCTTACATGATGTTTTTTATGTAAAATTATGTTGAAAATTTTCAAAACATATATTTCATAACATCGTTCTTAATTGTGTATTTGATTAGTGTTCTATACTTTTTTTTATTTGGATATTTTATATCTACAGGGTGTTTGGTAATTCGACGTGAACCTTGAAAAGGGATATACTAGACGTCATTTGCAGTGAATTGCGTCGAGTGAAGCATGGTCCGAAAACCTATGGTTACGAAGATATCGCGATTTTTTAACTTTTTTGAAATTTTCTGCTTCGTTATCGAAAATAATTAATTTTGTGAAAACTACTCGACTCTAAATATTCGATGAATATTTTTTCGAAAGCTGAGGAGATGGTCCTCATTTCTTGCGAAAAACTATTCACTAAAAATTCAGATAACCCGAGATATACAGGGTTAAAATGACTGCACCTGTTTTCCTTATAAAATCTTGATAAAACAATTGAGAATTACTCGAAAAAAGTGTTATGAACTTGGTGTACAAATGTAAGGAAAAACTTGCCTGTTTCATCAGCTTTCCAAAAAGGTACATATGTCAATAATTCCTTCATGCAATCTAAAAATATGGCCGGAAAACCAAGCAGACAACAGACTTTTTCGAGTCATTCAGGTATCCTATTATCCTTTATTTCACTTGGCGTGATTCGTAAGCCGTAAGCGGGCCATGGTTCGATCACTAAATGACTCGAAAAAGTCGGTTGTCTGCTTGGTTTTCCGGCCATATTTTTAGATTGCATGAAGGAATTATTGACATATGTACCTTTTTGGAAAGCTGATGAAACAGGGAAGTTTTTCCTTAAATTTGTACACCAAGTTCATAACACTTTTTTCGAGTAATTCTCAATTGTTTTATCAAGATTTTATGAGGAAAACAGGTGCAGTCATTTATGACCCTGTATATCTCGGGTTATCTGAATTTTTAGTGAATACTTTTTCGCAAGAAATGAGGACCATCTCCTCAGCTTTCAAAAAAATATTAATTGAATATTTAGAGTCGAGTAGTTTTCACAAAATTAATTATTTTCGATAACGAAGCAGAAAATTTCAAAAAAGTTGAAAAATCGCCATATCTTCGTAACCATAGATTTTCGGACCATGCTTTACTCGACGCAATTCACTGCAAATGACGTCTAGTATATCCCTTTCCAAGGTTCACGTCGAATTACCAAACACCCTGTATATTTCCGATTTCAATTTCTATTTCATTTTTAAGAATTATGCATATTTTACTATTTGAATTTACATTGTCTCGGCCACTTGGCCACATGGTACGATGTTTTATGTCCTATGTATTACAGATAATAATGTTTACAAAATATTATGATTTACAGAAAAAGGAAACGACTATAGTTACATTGATCAAATATGATTGTACAATTGGCATTTTTTTTACTGTTATTAAATTATTTTCTAAAAACTACAAATTGTTATTCATTACTTTTTACTAACTAATTTTCCATTAGATTTGGAGAAAACATTTCAAGTTGGAACTTGGATATTCCATTCAGATTCAAAATTGAAATGTTTTCGACAAATTTAATGGAAAAAGTCTGAAATTATTATGTTCCGTCTTTGGAATCAACAATTCTCATATGCATTCCGATCTGCAGATGGCGCCACCATACATTATTCATTATAATCGCGAATAGTTTCAAGAAGAATAATAGATGGCGCTCTGATACTTGTCCCAAATTTTACCCGAGAGTTTCCTATCTATAGGTTATCTATGCATGTTTCGCTGCCGTATGTTACAACTGGTCTCATAATAGTTTTATATATCTTTATTTTTGTTTGCCTTGTCAGGGTCCTTGATCTTAATAGCATTTATTTCCTTGGAGTATACGCTGTTTTATTTCTACTTTAACGTTATTATCTGATAGAAAATTGGATAGTGGGAATTGCAGCAATTAATGAGGTACTCTTTTTTCTTTGCTCGAGCTTTCGAGATATTTATTTATCTCTTCATCAGGAGAACTAAAATAAAAAGAAAACGGTAGAAACAAATAAGATGATATCATGCAAAACTTACGAAATTGAGAATGTATAAAAAGATGGAGGTTTCTAAAATTGACATCACTAACTTCGGTGTATAAAAATTGAAAACATATATTACTTTCAATATAAATAACAAGAAGAACGACTCTGGAATAACTCCCCTGATATATTACGTGCACGAGCACTATAACAGGGTGAGAGATATAGTGAGGCTGCTCGAGTGTGGCGGTGATCCCAACCGTAAAAACATTAATGGTTGGAATTGTCTCCACTTCATAGCCTCGGATTGGAACTTGAGCAGGGTCCTGGCACTTCCTTTCCCCCACCATTCAACGAGTTTTATTTATGTGGGCATACACCAGGAGCGCTGCATACGCTTTTAATAAGTTCAGCCGCCTGTAGACGGCGCTGTATATGTCGTTTCTTTCGTTGTTTTGATTTCACTGATTTCAGCCAGTTTATAAGTATTTGATTTCAGCGTTTCAGGTTCTTTTTGGTTAGAACTTAGTTTATAAGTCTTTGCTTTTAAGAAGCAACATTGCTCTTGTAACACGTGGAATTTTTAATAATTTTAAGTTAGTCAACTACAATAATATAGTGAAAAATGCCGTCGAGAATAAGGAAATGCTGTGTACCTGGGTGCAACGACGAACGACGATGTGAGCAAAAAACATCGTTTACCGAAGAGCAATCCAATTTTGTGCAAAAGATGGATAGAAATTATTAAACCTCTGAATTGGCAAAATTTAACAATGATCAGATGCGTTCCCTACTATAAATGTTCCTGGTAAGTTTTACAAAAACAATATTCAGTTCTTTGAAATTCATCAATTGCATTGTTTATTTTAAAAGATGATTATGTTTCGTTATTTCAACCAACATATTCTGGAGCTAATTAATGTTGAGGAGAACATAAGTGATACTTCTGTTTATTTTGATGAGCCAACATGTTTTGATGCGATGCAGGTTACAGAGGAGGAAGCACTAAAAGGTTTGTAATATTATTCCAACAATAGGTTGTTTCTGGTAGTTATGAAGTCATATGAAAAAAATGATACAACTAAGTTTTTTCTTTCTGAAGAAAGAAAGTGATAGTAATATATATATTTTTCATTTCAGATATAAACAGCGACTTCAAGCTATCCCCAGAAGCTGCAGACACGGCAGACTTAATACTTTTTCTGGATAAATTGTTTGATTCCTTGAATGTTAACGTAGCATATGGGCCAACAGCAAAACCTTTGAAGAGGGAAGTAAACAGTAATTCAAATCATGATAGTTTCTGGCAGCATGCTATAGAAGTCTTGAATAGCATGACTTTTTACTGTCCCTTGAAGAAAAGTTTTGTTGTTGTACCCAGTGTAAAGAACATGTTGCAAAGTTTGAAAGCCTTTCTCTATTTACGACCAAAACTTCTAAACAGAAAGGCTTTTAGCTACATCTTGACAAGGGCTTTTAATCAAGATTGTCTGGAAAATTTTTTTGGCTACATCGAATCTCATGGGGTAAGGAACACCAATTCAGATGTTGCACACTTTACTATGTCATTCAAAACTTCACTAATCAATAATTTCTTATCTGTACACTCTGCTGGCTCAAATTTTTCGGAGGATTTGTCCACAGAGTGTTTGGATAATCTTAAATCTTTTCTTACACGGAACATTCCATCAGCAGTTAGTGCCCCATTAACTGTTGATGAAATATCTGCGGTTATTCCTCCAAGCGTAGCACTTTATAAAAGAAGTAAACTTGGAAGATGCACTCTCGTTTATATGAGTGGTGCAATTTGCAAGATTCTTCTAAAAAATAAATTCATTAAGGACTGTGAATCTTGTAGGAATAACCTGCTCAGTAATAATGAGTTTGGACAAGATCTAGATTTTATTGATTGTAGATAGTATGAGTTTGGGCATTTAATCAAACCAGGCAAATGCACTTATTTCCTATTCACTCATTCATTCAATTATTTGTTTTATTTAATCCCTAGAATTTGCGAAACAAAAAATATTTCAAAATTACTTCAAAAAATCCTTTTAATAAATTTCAATTTTAAAATTATTGAATGCCCAACACACAATCTTGACGAAGTGATGTGTGAAACAATTGTTAGGTGTTCTTTGTCTTGGTGGTGTAATCAAATAAATAAAATTGCTAATTAAGGCGATTTAAAATTTTTCAAATTTCTCTCAAGTAATCCAGACAAACACTTGATAGATAGGTTCAAGCCAAAAATTCTTTTGATTCAAGAAGGAAACGTAGATAGAGAGATGCTCTCGAAATATTTTGTAAGAAATTAGGCTCATCAATTTATTTTTTTATTTATTTATCAACAATGACACCTAGATGCTTAACATCTGTATGTATCACATGCAATTATAAGTTTTCTTACTTTTACAGAAAGAAATATGATTGATATGTAAGTTACAATCATTGAACAATTCAAATTTTCATGAACGAGGAGCAGATTTTTAATATGAATTTATTTTGTACACTAGGTGCCTTTGATGAGTATAGAAGTCTTGTAGGATATCATCTGTCAACATCATATATTATTTTTTAAGGGTATTCATGTTTGTCTTCTAATTTATATAGTGCCTTGTTATAAAGTCCTCATTACAAAAGTATTATAATCTGAGTATTGATTCCTCTAGGGCTTCTAAGACGAGACTGTTTGTTCTCAGAATGTTCCTACTAAAGTAAATTATATGTGTCAGATATTCATTTCCAATATTTATATATATATATACATAATTAGTTGACTTCATTTGGCTTAGCAGTCGGTAATAAAAGAAACACTCTTTTCCTTGTTTCTCAAGCTTTCGGCTTTATTTAAGCTTTCTTCAGGAGACGCTACAATATGTTGATAATCAGAAATGTAGAATTAAATTGATATGTATACAACTTACATATATAGGTGAAAATCATAATTTTGCATTCGATTGTATCATTATGTATGAAAAAATAATTATATTATTAACAGCAATTTTCTTTACTATTCAAAATTCTACCTATACTATTAGAAATTCATTCTCAATGTAATTTAGACAACTTCAACAAAATTGGAGTTTGTTGATTACATTGAAAATGAATTTCTACCAACTTCAAGATATTTTTTTACCACCAAGAACCCAAAGGCAAATTCAAATTTTCGCGCCATTCATCGATAAAGTAGATTTCTATATCTCTATTTATATACTGCTAAAGTTCTGTTCGCATCCGCCGCGAAATAGCGCTCAACCGTTTTCCGCCTATTAGAGGGGGGGGGTGTCGAATCTATATAATTCTTTAATCTATGAACTTGAGTAAGGCCACATTAACCAGAGTCCTTATTCAGTACGGGATCGACATAAACGCCGAAACCCTAAAAGGCTTGACTGCGCTTCAGCTGGCTTACGAGAACCCCGATGCCAGTTTCTTCATTCACATCTTACTGCAGAATAATGCCGAATTTCCGAGTAATACGAAAAAATACAAACCGGTAATAAAAATAGGGTACCAAAACCTTCTCACCATGTGCGCACATGCGTGTTTGAGAGATGTTGATTACTTAGATTTCAAAAAGGGGCTCAATCTATCTGGGGAAGCGGCCAAATCGAATTTCGATCATGCATATAATAAATGTCGTGAAGAATTGGCTAAAATCAGAAATTCCAGACTCAAAAAATATAAAACCAATTTATATGGATATTTGAAAAATTCCCCGGATGAAATCAGCAAACTGAACAAAGATAAAGAATTCAATTCGGCGATCACACAATGCACCCTTTCTTTCCCCATCTATTCAAATTTCTTTTTGGACCAAGTGTTTGTAGATGTCCAATCGAAAAGGGCTAAGAAAGCTGCGAGCATCTACTTGAGCGAAACTTTAAACTTACCTATCGTTGCGTGCGATCATATTGTAAGCTTTTTCAATACAAAAGAATTATTGTCATTATATAGGAATATACAAATTTTGTGAACGATTTTATAAATATTTTCTACAATATTTCTGTGATAGCCTTTTCGCAATATACGAAACTATAATTTTAACACATTGCCATGTAAGAAAGTTCATTTTCTGGACGACCCTGTTCCTTTTTTTTAATATTTTATTTAATTTAATCTCTGTGATTTTGTGTTCAATTTGTATAATATGAATTTTCAGCAATTTCTATAAATGGAAATTGTAACATCAGCTGTCAATGTCATTAATTCATGTATATTTTTATTTTTAATAGTTTCAATAAAATGTTTATTATTTGATCTCGACTTAAATTTTCTTCCCTTTTTTAAAATGCTTTGTTAGAATGAAAATTTCTTTTTTAAGGAACCATTCGACATTTTCCCAAAATTTGGCACATCTGAAAACAAATGAAAGCCATAACTTGAAGTTACCATTTTAAAAATTTCCTTTCATTAACTATGATAAATCTCGGGGGGTGCAGCCTCTTTATTGCTTCCCCTGGTTGCGCCAGTGCTTAGAAATAATCAAAGAGTACCAAGAAGAAAATAATGTTATTTTTAAGTAGCATCACCCAAAACTATCTATAGATTTTCAATGTGATGAAAAACTTGAATCAATATTTACAATATTAATTATTAAGAGAGAAGGAGTTAACGGCATACAGACAATTTTTCTAAATTCTTTCTCTCTTATAATTTCACAGACGTTAGACCTATTTATATATTACAAGCAGGCCGTCCCAGCTTCGCCCGTGTAGAAATTCGTTTCACGCGGCGGTTTCATCTTCAACACTTCAACCTGCCATATCTTTTGATGTACTTGTTGTAATTGAAGCCTTCGGTGCAAAAACCAGGTAAGTCCATAATTTACCGAAATTTATGTTTAGGCATATTATTATACTTCAGGTCATTGCGCATCGTTCGGTGTTAAAATCAGGGATGTCCGCAGGTTTGAACGTACAGAATATATTCGTTTCCACATACCTGATCAAGTATTGGTAACAAAAACCAGGTAAGTCCAGGAGTTACCTGGTTTTTGCACCATACTCGTTATGCGGTGGTGGGGGACTTGCCTGGTCGTGAGGAGGGAGAAGGTGTTTGCGGTTTAGTATGCTGGATGCACTCTATTGAGCACGTTGTTGAAGGGTTCTTGGAGCGGGTTAACACGTAATTTTAGGCGCGAAGATGTCGTCATCCGAAGATGAACCTTTTCAGTCTTCGGGAAGCGAATATATACCGAGTGTTCAGAATCACCCTAGGTCCAGTCGGATGATAAATAAAGGTGAAGAGAAGAGAAGAGAAGATATTCCTCCTAAAAAAGGAAAAAAACGCACTCGTTGTTCAGAGAAATGAAAAAGAAACATAAGAAAAACCAAAAGAGCAAAGGGAGAAATGTACACGTAAGTTTGAAAAAGACAGAACGTTTAAAAGCACGTATGATCGGCCAAAGTGACTGGCCGATCGCATCTTCATGAACGAATATCAGGTACTAAAGTATTTTATTATTATTATTATTAAAGGTCTGTCAAAGGAACCGTAGTACCAGCGAGAACTATTGGAGCAAATTGTAAATGCCGATTAAAATGTTTCGACCTGATTGGTGACGAAAAGATAAGGAAGATTTTCGAAGAATTTAATAAAATAGGCGATAAGCAGAAGCAAGATATTTACTTGGCTGGACTTATCATTCCTTTACATGTTGCTAGAAGAAGGAGCAGGGCCGGAACGGGAAAAGAAAAGGAAACTTCTTTCAAATATAAGGTATAAATCATTTTTACATCTTAAGCGTCTGTTATGTTTCTATACTATCTTATACTTTTCAGGTTCGGGTTAATGGACAAGAATATCCAGTTTGCAAAAATGCAATGTGGGCTATCCATGGCATAACAAAATTTAGGGTAGAAAACATTGCCAAAGCTCTAAAATCCAATATTGTGTCCCAACCGGACATGCGAGGTAGACACCTAAACAGGCCGAACAAAATCCCCGAAAATATTGTTAAAACAATAGATGATCATATAAAAAGTTTTCCCCGACGATCTTCCCATTACAGTAGGGAGAAAAACGAAGGACGATACTATTTGCCGGCAGAGTTAAATGTAACTAAAATGCACAAATTATTTTTAGAAAAATATGAGCCTACAGTCTTTGCAGAAATGCAAGAAGGCAGAGAAATCAAACCACGAGTAACTTATGATTATTATCATCGTTATTTTCTGCAAAACTTCAATATAAGTTTTGGCTCACCAAGGTCTGATACATGTCAGAAATGTGATCGTCTGCAGAACATGATCAATGCGGAGCAGAACATCCAAAATAAAGCCTCCTTACAAGCTGAGAAAGAGCTACACATACGTAAATCTGAAGTATTTTATACTTCATTAAAAGAAAAATCGAGACTTGCTTTGAATGATCCCTCTGTCGAAGTGCTATGTTTTGACTATGAACAGAATTTGCCATTACCCCATGTCCCCGCTGGCGACGTATTTTATAAGCGACAACTCTGGGTATATAACTTTTGCGTACATTCTGCCAAAAGTGAAAGTTCTGTTTTTTATATGTATGACGAAGTCACGTCGAAAAAGGGTAGTAATGAAGTAATTAGCTTTTTGAATCATTGTATAAACACTTACCTGCCTGATACTGTACGAACATTGTATCTTTTCTCCGACAATGCCTTCGCTCAAAATAAGAATCGAACGTTGGTGAAATACTTGTATACCCTCACGAACATCAATCAGAAGGCTATTTTAAAGATCATTCATCAGTATCCAGAGCCAGGACATAGCTTCCTGCCGTGCGACCGATCATTTGCTCTGATCGAAAAGGCTAAAAGACGCAAAGAAAGGGTACATACTCCTGATGAGTGGAAAGATCTGGTACGTTCCACGTCAAGAAAGTTTGAAGTAATTAACGTCAATCAGGAAATGATAATGGATTTTGCAACATTTTTTAAACCTTTTTTCAAAACCACTTTCACCAGCAAAGAAAAAAATAAATTCAGTATTTCGACGTACCGAATATTTCAGTATCAAAGAGTTAATTATGTAGAATGCAGCTGTTCAACAGCAGTCCAAATTTTCACCAGGTTTTATATTCAAAAAGAAAATGTGGCATTGTCCCTTCCAAGTGAACCGATGATACAACCCTATCCTATACCTCTCAAAGACAAAAAAGCTGCTGATGTTAAACTTCTATCATCCAAATACGTTCCAGCTGCCGATCTATGGTATTATCGAATGATCATCAGAGAACCCGAAAATGAAGGTTTGCAAGAGATTAACAATACGATGGAAGATGTTTATGACTCAGATTCTTCATTTATGTAATATTACTGACTCAGTCTATATTTAACTTTAATAAGTTTGTCAATTTTTTCCTTAATAAAGCTGTTTAAACGTTCATTTGTTTTTATTTTTAATTTTCGGTGCAACAACCAGGTAAGTCCAAATTTTCCAAAATTTTTTTGAAACTATGGTGCCTTCATTTTCGAGGCAGAACACTGTTTTCTTAATCTTCTTCAATTTTTTTACATCTTAAAAATTTTCTTTTTTCCTTCCCTTAATTTCAAAATAAAATAATGCGTTTTTTTTAATTTCCCAACATTTTAGAAAACAGGACTTACCTGGTTATTGCACCGATGTCTTCAATTGTATGATGTGAAGGGCAATGTCGTTCTAAATTAAATACTGGGGATAAATAACGTATTAGGTTGGATGAGGATCAATACCCAATTCATAAAAACTCACTCCCAAACTTTGCAAAATTTTGGAAAACATCTGATTACCATAAACAGGTAATAGCAAGTCAATCTTGAGAGATAGATATATGCTATCGCGGACTTTTTTGTAGAACTATTTAAGAGATACATTTCCGTCATACATTGTATCCACGTAAGTCCATAGACAACAACTTATAGATGGGAAACTCTCCCCCTAATGTTTGGGTTTGAAACGCTCCCTGGTGGGTGTTGAAGGAGTTATTTTAGAAAATGTTAGCACCTAGTGGTGATATATAGTACTAACTGGCGCGAAAATTTAAAATGACCTCACCCTACCAATGCTTTGTTTATTTCTTATTTTGAATGCTTAACCACTTACTGAAATAAGATATTATCTTATCGAATTCACATATAAGGGCATTAAGAAAAACAAAAATTTCAAAAATAAAGCATTATATTTCGGTATACTTTATACAAACTATCATTTATCACAATATAATAGTTATTTATGTAATAAGGATCATAAAGACGATCATTATGGTACAAGTCGTGAATGTTATCGGGCGAGGCGTAGCCGAGTCCGATAACACGGCGTGTGCCATAATGATTGTTTATGATTCGTATTACATACAAAATTTTATCTGATGGCATTTATATCAATACATTTTCGAAAAATTAAAAACTGTATTTTCGACATGTCACAATGACAACTATTTTTAAAGGAGTAAGTCACTCAATTTTGATGACATAAGGAAGCTCATTATGGTACTTAGTACCATAATGAATTCATTATGGTACTTAGTCCCATAATGAATTCATTATGGTACTTAGTCCCATAATGAGCTTCCTTATGTCATCAAAATTGAGTGACATAACGTTGTCATGATGACATGCCATCAGATAAATAATTTTTCAAATACCTTCAGACACGACATGATGGAGATCAAAAAAATAACAAAGGTTGAAGAGTGTAAGATATTTTTCTGGATTCGGAAACCGATGACGCTTCCAGGTCCTATCCTCACAATTTGGTACACTTAGGTTTCAACCTCATATTTCCTTCCAATTTGGAAATAGATTTTATTTAAGAAAATTCTCTAAAAACACGATGCACTTTAGACACTTAGACAGTTCAACACAGAAAGATGACAGAAACACAGAGGAAACGAAAATCGTAAGGAAAGAAACCGAAAACAGCGATGCGAGCGCTGTCTGGTGGGTGTTGATGAAATTAAAATCAGCTTCAAATGTTTAGTAGGAGAGTGGCCCATCTATAAGTTGTCTATGCGTAAGTCTTAAGCTGAATACAGATTACTCTGACGTGACGTCCTTACACGTCACGTCAGAGTAATCTGTGCTCCCATTGGTCTGATATGAACGTGAACGCACAGAACATGTTGTTGCATTTTTATATCACTCACATTTTGACGTTCACGTTCATATTAGGCCAATGGGAGCACAGTACACGTCTGACGCGACGTCCTTACACGTCACGTCAGAGTAATCTGTATTAAGCTTTACGGTTTTTGCAGCGCACGTGAAAATAGCTGATTATGGCTGATTTTTTTTGTAATTATTGAAGTTATAGTAGGTATCCTTTTTTTCGGGTAGGAAGTATAGCCTATGTCACTCAGGGATAATGTAGCTTTCTGAGGGTGAAAGAATTTTTGAAATCGGTTCAGTAGTTTTTGAGCCTATTCGTATCAAACAAACAAAAATACAAATCTTTCCTCTTTATAATATTAGTTTAGATGAAGTTGAATTTTGATTAAGGATGTCGAATTGACAGTGATTTTACATATCTTGATTTAAGCATTATGGAATTTGAAAACATTTCTCTAAAAACTCAACTAGAATTTGAAGAATCTAAATGGATCAAATATGAAAAATGGAATTAAGACCCCCTATATCTTTTCTGAAGTTCATACATTTATCATTTTGCCCATTTTGGGCAATTCTGAACATTTCAAGAAAATTTCTTTCTTTCGAATTATTCTCTGAATCTATTATTTCTACACTTTCAAAATTTGGTTCATGTACGTCATGTACGTACGATCTATAAGATATTCCACTTTGAGCTCATGAATTCATCTACCGAGTAAAAGCTCTTTTCAATTAGCATGATTTTTATTTTTCTGTTGAATTCTTTTGGCGCCAGTTGTTTTACGTTTCCATTAAGCTTATTATAAAATTTTACTCCCCAGTAGTCCACAAATTGTTGGGTATATTTTTTCTTATGCAGCGGAATGGTAAGCTGATTCTTGAAACGAATTTCCTTGGAATGTACATCTTCTCCTCTTTGAAAGCTACATTTATGTAGGTGAACATATTTCAAACTTTCTCTTATGTATATAGATGGTAAGGTGAGTATTTTTTCAGATTTGAATTTTTCTCTGCAAGAGTCATGCTTTTTTAATCCACAAAGTATTCTAATCGCCTTCTTTTGGAGAGTGAACAATTTTTGGACATTGGAGGACATTCCCCAGGCCCAGATGCCATAAGATAGTGAGCTGTGTACTGTGGCGAAATATGCTGTTTTTGTAACCTGATCAGTTGTAGTTGCCTTCAGCCTTCTCAGCAGGTAGAGCGATTTGGAGGTTTTTTTCAGAACTTTATCCTCTGAAAGAACCATCACTGCGTCTGATTCTGCAAGTTGCACACTTACAGCATCAGAAGTTGGAGATGAGTTCTTTGTGGAGACAGATGAAGAGAATCAATTCAAAAATCCAGAAAGTAGGAAGTATGGTTTTTCATTAAAGTTTTTTTTATTTTATAACTTTATAATATCTTTTTAAGGCGAAAAGATGAGTCATCTACTTCTAGCCCCTCTAGTTCAAAATCCAGTTCCAGTCCACACAGGGGTCCTGGAAGTATATCTGATAGCACATTATCACCAACAAAATCTCACAGTACAAGAGTTCCTTTGACCAAAAGGTATTACATTTCAAAATTCAAAATTTTAAAAACCACAAATAATAAAACTATAAATTGGCATATCAACGAGCTAGTCAATTTACAGACTACAGAAGGTCTAAGTGCTGCTCCAAAAATCATGAGTCCTCTTATGCTTTATGCTAAAGAGAAAATGAGGGTGAAAATTGCAACCCAAACATTTAGTAAGAGTGTGCATGATGCTTTGATATTTTTGGAGCATGACTTGGGTTTGAATAATTTCAGAGGGGCTGAATATACAGCCAATTTTTGTTTACTTTTTAATGATGTTTTTGATATTCGCAATTCTAGAAGTAAGTTTGCAGCTTATATTTTTAAGAGAGGATTTTCTTCTGAAACAGAAACCATATTTTTGGAAAAATTCAAAGAAATGAAAGAATCTATTTTAAGTTTGACTTTGAGGGACGTACCAGTTACAACATGTTCTAGGAAAACTGGTTTCATAGGGTTTTTAGTTGGGATGGAAAGTTTCAATGGAATTTACGAAACGTATGTAGAATCGGGAGAATTGAATTTTTTATTAGGCTATAAATTCAGTCAGGATCACCTGGAAACATTTTTCAGCTGTGTGAGAAGTATGCATGGCTTCAATAATAATCCAAATTGTAGACAATTCCAATCTGCTTACAAAAAAACTCCTTGTATCTAAGGAAGTTAGAGGAGCAGATACTGGAAATGCTATCTATCAATCTTGACAATACATTAAGTTTACATGTAGGTATCAAGTAGAAAGATCACAATTAATGACGATAAAGAAGACATTAGAGCCTCTGCTGAATATAAGAAACAGTTATATTTCCGGTTTCGTGGTCAAATCTTTGAAAAAATGCACAACATGTGGTAAATGTTTAGCTCTTCTGGAAAGTGCGGAAACAACATCCTTCTTACAAAAAAGAAAATCTTTTGGCAATCTAATAAAAGCTTCTTCATTTGTTACCAGCATATGTATTTATGTAGAACGCACTATTCGTCAAATGGGGGATCGTATATTTTCTCCAAAATATAAAAATGTAATAAACATAATTACAAATAAGACCATTTCAGATCTACCTGATAAAATATTTCGTCAGTTTGGGGATCATGTATATGATGGTGAATTTTTAGATAACATTCAACCCAGATAGCACACAACATTCTGAGAATGTGATATCTAGCTTCTGAACGTTCATACTTTAGAATATTCAAACAGAACGTTCCACGAATTGTCGTAGAACCTCTTGAATATTCAAGGAATCTCCTTCAGTAAACGTTCTGATCACATGTCAAAAATTATATCCATATCATATTATATTGAAGAACATCCTTAGAATATCCTTAGAGAATATTCTGAGAATATGATACCTAACTTCTGAACGATAATCTTTAGAATATTTCAATAGAACGTTCCACGCACCGTAGTAGAAAGTCTAGAATATTCAAGGAATTTCCTTCAGTAAAAGTTCTGATCACATTTCAAAAATGATATCCATATCATATTATATTGAGGAACATTACTAGAAAATTCTTTAGAATATTTATAGCAGTAGTGTTTTATTTTGAAGTATTTAGTAGAATCTTTTTGGAATATAATAAGAACCTTTTTGAGAATGCTAGTGAAAGTTAATCAATGTGTATTCAATGAAGTTTTGATTCAAATGGATGAACTGCAGTAAAGTAAGCCGAATATTTTTCTCCAATATTCAAATTCTGACCGACTACTTGGCATATCAGAACCCTACTGGCTCTGGCTCTTGTTACCAGCCTATTATTCTAACGCAATTCGCATCCCGGTATCGATCAAAAAACATTATGTGATAACCTCACAGTTTAGAAAATTTCTAAACTGTGATATCTGTCTGTGACATCTTTATTATCTGTGGACATAACCTCTACCAGAGACTCTGCCTCATATATCTACTAATACCAATATGGATTATACGCCTGCTAATAGTTGTCTGAAAGTGAAGTCAGATCTTTGGTAAAGATTGAATTGTACGCATGCGTCAACTCGAAATTCAATTATGACAATAGACTTGGAGGTTATTTCATCATTTATTTACATTTTAGGCTTCAAGATTTTCTTGCTTGGATGAAAACGTTCTACTAAAACATTTCTATTTTAGTTTTCGCAAAGAAATGAATGTTATAAGTTTTCAGAAAACTATTTGATTCATCGTATTGAAGGGAATGCATTCTTTTAGCCGGAATAAATATTGATAATTCATGTATCAAGGATTCATCGAGAAATTTTCGTCAGAAGTTCTAATGGAATTCCGACTACCCAATAAAATAAAACGTAGGTATAGGTATGAACATCTTTGCTGCGAGAGGTTGATAAAATGGTAACTCACATTATTGAATAATCCATCGTAAATCTATCTATAGTTAAATGAACTCTTGTTATCAAAGTAATGTAGAAGTCAAAAAGATTCTTGTGTTTTAGCTGAATTGAATATTTCATTACTGAAACAAAATTGACATGTGTTTTTTCAGGTAGGTATTCAAGGATATGTTTATTCGCAATGTTACCTACCAATAGTTATTCTCTTCACAATTTTTGTTTGATAAGAAGTCTTGAATTTTTGTCTTGTTTTGTTGATCTACTTGCTCAGGATTTAATAATTTTTGATTGTTTATTGAAAGGTTTCAATTCTGAATGAAAAATTCCTACTTTGCTTCAAACATTCCATTTTGAGATCCTTTTTATAGCAACTATTGAAGTACTATCAAGTAGAGGCCATGCACATTAATTATTCAAATTTGTGTTACGCAATTTCTTAAAATGATGTATTCAATCATTCTATGTAATAAAACAAATAATAACTATTTTACAGTTTATTTACACATTTTTTTCATTACAATTTCATACCAAAAATTATTGTCAAGGAAGAGAACAAGCCAGTTTACATGCTGAGGTAGGTAGATTTGGATGAACTTACTTCTTAATTGAGACAGATGAAGTTTTGTTCACTTTGGTAGATTGGAAAATATGGGGACTATTTGATAAGGTTTTTGGGGAAATAAGCTTTCATGACATATTCAACATGAGTAAAGTTTGAATCCTCCTCCAATTTTGAAATGGTACATGAAATTACTTCGAAATATTTTTTTACTATGAGTTTTCAGGTAAACCATGAATTTTTAGTCCATGATCCATATCATACTTGCTTACATAGTAAGAGAAATAGCCAATAGCCGTCAGACAAGGGTAAATCCAAAATTTTTCTCAGAAGGGCACTTTCGAGAACAGGTTGAACTTTTCTGATTGGATTATTATGTGAATATGTGATTTGGAGTTTGTTACGAGTACCTTCATGGAAATATGCAATTTTTTAACAACCCGGGGACTGCATATTCCATTAAAATTGAATGAGAGGCTATTATTATGACATATCGAGAACATGGGAGTGGAGGTAGCAGTACATGCACTAAGTAACACAGTATTGCAAAAATACTGAACCATGACCTAAAATAAAAAGATGTTGAAATTGCTGAATTTTGTTAAATTTTCAATAATACCATCTAAATAGTGAGCAGGATGATATGTAATCTAAAAAACAAAGTTGAAACTAAAAAGACATACCGTTGATTGGAAGGATTGCCTGTAAACAGTAGAAGATTAAAATCATGCAAGTTTTTTGCTAAAACAAGATCAGTACGTAATGTTGAGGTGTATAAACCTATAGTGGAACCTCGATATAACAAATTTTAGACCAATCTCACCTCAGTTTAACGAATTTCTACTTGTTCCCTTCCGATTTGTTATATCGGGGTTCCACTGCATATTGATATGACGTAATCAAAAGCCAAGGCAAGTTTACCTCTCAATACGATGAACATAAATACAGAACCCAGATAATATGTGACAAATGATTGATTAAGTTTCAGAATGCATTTATTCTAGAGTCAGTTTAACTGACTGATTTCATTCATTTGATGAAAAGAAAAACGCATCCAATATGTGTGTTGAACAGCTCTTTCACCTAACGGTAGGTACATTGCCCATTAAAAACTTAGAGCCAACCCATTCAGTGGGTTACTATTCAGAAAGAGATTTATACTTTAAAATATGTCCTCCATCCAAACCAAAATTGACTTCTCTGAGTGTTTTCTATTAGTACCTTTCCCTTTAAAATAATTTTCAACAAAATGTCTTTCACAAATTCTCAGCTGTGCGACATCAGCATTTAGGTGACATAGAGCCATCCACTGAGATCTTTGTAGGTGATTCTGAGGGAACCTGAAAAAAATATAGTGGTAAAGGAGAAAGCATGAACGTATCACAGTTGTATTTGAATTTTTTACCTGTGATATGAATTCGAGCGTGTAGGGTCACGAATGTAACATTTGTGAGTAGAGCTCCTTAAAGACATGTTTAATTCCTTATTGAATATAAGAACACAACAAAATTTTCAAATAGATATAAATACTATTCAAAAACGGACCAACTATACCTATAAAGACTAACCAACTCAACTAGGTAAATAGACTATGATTATATTAAACGCGAAAATGAACAATAACAACAACGATTATAAGTTAAAAATGAACGAGGATTTAAACAACGAACGAACTATTGATTAACGAATTTTCATAAACGGAATAAATAATTTGTTTGGTTATGAGCGTATGAAATAATACATCACATCATTAATTTTACGTGTATGACATAATACAAGGTGCTAGAGAGAGATAGAATAACTACGTTATTTTTTTTCTTAATATTTCTGCACATGCGCAGATCTGGAGTTTTACCAAAGCCCAGCTTCAATTTTGATTGGCTATTACCCATATAGGAATTATTAGATATATGCTCTGCCTCTACTAAGATCTAGGAGCATAGAATATTCTATGCTCCTAGCTAAGATTACGCACAAGAAGATCTTTGGTTCTATCATAGACTATAATAATTGATATATAAATTTGGAATACGGTTTCTATGAATTTGTTCTGTGATTTGGACGCTATGTTTCCGCAGTTTTCGCGCCTGAATGCCTGAAACTGAATGCTGAATGTGCTTTTGCTGTGTTGCTGTGTTGCTGTGTATCTAATATTAGAGTCTGTTATAAAGTGATAATAAAAATAAAGCCCCCTTGCTCTTCATATAATTTTCAGATTAACGGGTAAGTACTGTAGAACTATTTTTCTCATTAACATTGAATATATATTGATTTCAATATCCCTCTTCCAGTTTGTGCATTATACATTAATTTTATCTAAACGAAATTGGTGGTAAAATGTCGAAGAAAATTTCAAGTTTTTACAGAAAGGTGCACCAAAAAGTCGAATGGTACATAAACTTGATAAATAGTGAGAATGATTTGATTGATAAAGAATCATCAGCAAATGGAACAGGTTCAATTAGTAATCAATCCCCAAGCAGCCTTAATAATAACCATGATTATTCACTTGTGGATCATGCTGTTGAATCTTCATCAGGTGTCTGTTGTGAAATTTCGAACGAAAATAAACCTTTCGTTTATAAGTCGAGTCTTGGAAATACAGTGGAAGAATGTCAGGACATAGATATGAGTCTGGGTGGAAGTCAGGCTAGCTCCGCTGAGTTTAAGTCTGAATTGAAATGCTTGGCACTGAAACATCGAATAAGTCACTCAGCTTTGACTGACTTATTAAAATTATTGAAAACCTGTAATTTCTTGCCAGTAGATCTTCCTTCGGATGCTAGGACATTGTTAGCAACTCCTAGGAATACTCAGCTGCGAGAAGTTCCTCCAGGAAATTATTATCATGTTCGTGTGAATTCAGCAGTTAATAGTTTGATAGCTAAAAATGTAAAGCCAGATAAAATTGAGTTGCTGGTGAACATTGACGGGTTGCCTTTGAGTAAGAGTTCAGGGAGTCAGGTTTATCCAATTTTGTGATCGATAAATGATAATCATCTAAATGTAGCAGTCATTGGTATCTATCATGGATATGAGAAACCAGCTAGTGCAAATGATTTTCTCCAAGAGTTTGTGGATGAGGTCATTGACCTGACAAATAATGGAATAGTGATTGCTGAACGGAATATTCCATTCCAAATAAAAGGTTTTGTTTGTGATGCACCAGCGAAGTCTTACATTTCATATCGCAAAGGACATACTGGGTTTTACTCCTGCACGAAATGTATTCAGAGGGGGAAACATATCAATGGTCGAACATGTTTTCCAGAAGTTATTAGTGCCAGAAGATCAAATGAAAGTTTTCGTAATAAGGTCCAAAAAGAACATCATGGGTACATCTATCTTGGAAAATATTCCTACATTGAAAATGGTTGACAGTTTCCCGCTAGACTATATGCATTCAGTTTGTCTTGGTGTAGTGAAAAAACTCATAGCCAACCTTTGACTTTTCGGAAAACCACCTAATAGATTGTCATCACCTAAGAGCCAAGAAATATCTGCCCGATTGGAGTCTCTTAAGGATCATGTGCCAGTGGAATTTGCTTGGAAACCTAGAACTTTAGATGAAGTTAAACGGTGGAAGGCCACAGAATTTCGATTTTTTCTTTTTTATTCAGGACCAGTAGTGCTCAAGGATATACTTGATGATGATAAATATATAAATTTTCTATGTTTGCATATTTCAATGAGGATATTGAATAATTCTGCTCTCACCAAAAATCATCTGGATTATGCTAATTCATTAATTGTATATTTTGTCCAAAAATTTGCTGGATTGTATGGTCAAGAAAATGTTTCACATAATGTTCATGGACTTGTTCATGTACCAGAAGATGTGAAAACATATGGATGTTTGGATGGTTATAGTGCTTTTCCCTTTGAAATTTTTTTACAAAGTAGGTATGAAAAAAATCATTTAGTATAAATTTATTGATTCAGTTTGACGATGCGATTATAATGGTCTAAATGCAATAAGAAATGTTGTGAGAACATTTTTTTTTCGTTAATATTCATAAATTCCAGGATCAATTCAAATTGCAGGTCTAAATATCTATAGATATGTGGCGAATAGTCCATTTTCTTCAAGAAGAAACTGTTGCTGCTGTGCCGATACAATGGGTATTGAATGTAAATGCCTGTCGATGGCCTACTCTCACAGGAATCAAATTGCGTGCAGCTATAAGTAAATGTTTACAGCCAGATGAAAGCTGGCCGATTCACGAATGCCGATTATTAGGCGAAATATATGGTAAAAATATTGAAAACTATTCATTTTTATATTGCATCTCATTGCACATTATACAATTGCAGTTAAATTTTTTTCAATCCACTTGAATTTTACTTTTTTCTTTTCCTTCATGTGCACCATAAATATTGCACACCTCTAATTGTTAAGTATAGTTGATATTTAGAAACTAATCTTACCGATACACTACTATATCTATTTAAGGAGATTTATCTACGGCTAGAATGAAGGCCATTCAAGCCGAAGTAGAATCAGATCTCAATTCAGATGTTGAGGCAGGATTTGGAAGAAGAAAATTGATAAAAATAGAAAATATGACAATGATTCATTCCATGAACTAAGGGGACATATAAAAAAGAACGGAAATACGGATACATCCGAATCTGAAGAAGAAAATCCAGAGATCGGAGGGTCACCAGAAATGCCCACCATGAATACAAGTAGATGTTCAAAGTTGGGTGAGAATAGTTTACTTCAAAATATAATCCCATCAAATTCTTCGTTTTTGGTTTCAGGCTCAAATGAAATTAAAGATGCCATAATAGAATGCTGCACACCTGTCAGTTCGATTTCAGAAACAAGTAATTAAAAATAATTTCATTTAAAATAAATAATTTTATTCCTTCTCAATTTTAGCTAGAAGTCTGGATATTCCGATTCAGATAACTGTAGAAATGCCCTCTACAGGTTTGTATAACAAAAATGTTTATTACTATTAAGAACTAGCTGACCCGGCGAACTTTGTTCCGCCTAAATGATACTTACGGTGGACTTCACAAATCGTTATCACCGGTGATCGGAGATCAATGGCTTGGTTCTCTGATTTTTGAACTGTCAAATGTTTCCATGGATATAAGCTATCACACAGAACAGATACACGAAAATAATATGTCATAATATGTCAATCACTAATAATGGCAATTTTGGATTCAGTTATTTCCGCAAATATATTTATTACCCAAACAGAAATTCAAAAACATTGTAAAAATTATGAGAAAAGATGAGAATGGACATCTCACGATTGGAACTCATCGCCAAAATCCGATTTACTTGACATTTCGATAAAAATTCACTGTGATATTCACCCGCTTCTGGATCTGTTAACAGCCTTTCAGGGTACTATAAGCCCTATGTAAATTACACAGTAATTGATGTCATATGTTCTTTTTTCGACCATTTCAAACCACAACGACCGAAATGCTCGAAAAAAGAACAGATGACATCAATCGATGGCCGCGAAAGCCTCAACAAATTCATCGCCATTTAATTGTGATAATGTCAAATATAGTACCTTCACGATCACGTTATTTGGAATAAATAGGACTATAAAAATAACTGATAATTATCAGTCATAATGTGTGAATAGCCCCATCTGAAGTGGTGAGAACGAATCTTTTCTCATATCTCAACGAAATCTTATCATTTTAGACATCAGTACTCCTACGCTAAGACATTTTGGTTCTGCCCAACAGCGCAGAGTTGTAGGCAACTCAAATAACACACTATTACAGTGACTATAGAGGGAATATAGTCACTGTACTCACTATTTGTTTATATCGCCATCTAACGCGGAGAATATCAAATGAAGTACAAACGAATAGGCGGTAGCGTAATTGTAACTGTAGCGACATCTAGTGGTCTTACTCAAAAGGAGGAAAAGCATTTCCTGTATAAGTAAAATTTTCATCGATTTTTTCGAAGTTTTATTGTATTTTATAATAACCAGATCGTAGACGAATCCATATACAGGGTGTCTCAAGTTCGAGTGCCTATTAGACGTTTCTAGAGAACGGGACATATTTGAAATCTGAAAATTGGGATTATGATATTGTTCGAAATTCTCTACAGACCCAAAATATTTTTAGAGCCAGAGCTTTTCCGGTTATACTGGGAGTGAAAATAAATTTGCTCAAAATTTTTTTTTCAATCTTTTCGTTTCCGATATGATTGAGTATTCAATGCTGAATAAGTTTCTGTCAAAACCATTCATTCGAATGGTTTTCGAAATATCGAAAAAAAACATGAAAAAAGGTCAAATATTCATAGTCACTATCATGTTGATTTTTCTTATTCTGAACATCCTGAGTGTAAACCGTTCTCACAACGTCAAAGTAGAAGAACGTGGAGAGGTCATGCATCTTTTGAATTTCATAAATATCATCACAGGGTGATTCAAATTTTGTGTCGAAAACTGTGATCGAAAATTGGCCATAACTTCTGTTTTTCAAATTAGAACCCTATTTTTTCATAATTTCGTTGGATTCTGCGAAGAAAAGTAATGATAGCACGCTCAGATGCTATTTCTCCTAAATTCAGTAATTCCCGAGTTATTTGAGCTTTTCTGGATTCATGTTGTACGTAGAATCAAATTCATCTGATCTTTCACTTGAGAATATTCTGTGACCAAAGAAGATACATTTTTCCATCAATAATTCACAAGTGACAGGTCTAATTTTAGGTTTTATCTGTACTTTTCGATTTTATTCAATGGTTCCATGAAAATATTCATCGAATATGTTGCTTGAGAATATTCTGTGACCATAGAAGATAAATGATTCCATTGATAATTCACAAGTAGCAGGTCTAGTTATAAGTTGTTACTATGGTTTCATAAAGATTTTCATCGAATCTGTTCAGATTCGATGAATTTGAATCTACGTACTACATGAATCTAGAAAAGCTCGAATAACTCGAGAATTACTGAATTTAGGAGCAAGAGCATCTGAGAGTACTATCATTATTTTTCTTCGCAGAATCCAACGCAATCATAAAAAAATAGGGTTCTAATTTGAAAAGCAGAAGTTATGGCCAATTTTCGATCACAGTTTTCGACACAAGATTTGGAACACCCTGTGATGATATTTATGAAATTCAAAAGATGCATGACCTCTCCACGTTCTTCTACTTTGACGTTGTGAGAACGGTTCACACTCGGGATGTTCAGAATAAGAAAAATGAGCATGATACTGGCTATGAATATTTTACTTTTTTTCAGGTTTTTTTCCGATATCCAGACAACTATTTGAATGAATACAATGTTTTTAACACAAATGTATTCAGCATTGAATACTCCATCATATCAGAAACGAAAAGATTGAAAAAAACCTTTTTTAGCAAATTTATTTTCACTCCCTGTATAACCGGAAGTGCTCTGGCCTTGAAACTATTTCAGGTCGGTAGAAAATTTCGAACAATATCATAATCCCAATTTTCAGATCCTAAATAAGTCCAGTACTCAAGAAACGTCTAATAGGCACTCGAATTTGGGACACCCTGTATGAAGTTTCATAACAAACAGTCCATCCGATCTCGAGTTATAAATGGTGTAACCAACATCTTTCTTTTTTACTATTAAGAATGACTATCTTTTAAGTATTTAATTAAATCGACATGTCATTATGGTGGTAATCCATAATAATAAATCGAAAATCAGTTCATTTTTTCTATTCTGATTTGGGGGGGGGGGCACGGGAGGCAGCAAGATTACTCAGTCAAAATCATAATAATAATTATGAGGAACTAATAGAACAATCAATTTTTGACACGTTTGATTTTCCTCTTAAAAATATGGAAGAATTACGAAAATTGGAGAAATATCTAGAAATAGGAGATAATAAAACAAAAATGGTAAGTTTCAGTTTTTTGATTTGTGATGTATCCAAATGTATTCAAATAGATTCTTGTTCTCGAAAAAAATCATTCACACAACCACAATACTCTGAAAAAAAAGGTTATCAAATTATTCAAATTTGTTTTCATATAAAAATTCTTCAGTTTATTGTATGAATATCCCCTGGAAATTAATAATGTTTACTTCTATCTAACAGATAGGATTGGATAAGTCCACAGCAAATTATTTTTTATGTTATATTTGGGTTGTTATTTTAGGTTTGCGAGTTGTCAAAAATGGGGAGGGGGGGCAACCATAAAGCAATGGCAAAAAGACTGCTGGAAAGACTTATTGCAAATGTCCTGGCAATGAACTAACGTATGCTCCGAAAGTTTTGGGAAAAATTTCAAGAGCATATAACTCTAACTTAAATAATCTTATATTTTTATCGAATTATTCAAAAATTTAACTTAACTATCCTTATTATAAATCAAAATTCAAGTAACAGACAAGGGACCACTATTTTCGATTTGCCTAATTATTCCCCTGACACGTTGCTTCTCAATCAGACCAGTTGAAATTTTTCCCAAAACTTTCGGACCATACGTTACAGTTGGCTGGGGTTCTTCTGAATCTTGCTAAATCCTCTGGAGTAACTGTACTCATATTACCTCCTCATACAACCGCAAAGCTTCAACCATTAGACGTTGCCTTAAACGGTCCCTTCAAAGCGTACTATAACTCTGCTGTGGATTCCTGGCTACTGCGAAATCCAGGTCAAGCCCTTACTATCTACCACATTGCTGAATGTGTGGGACAGGCATATTTGAAAGCAATGACACCTCTCAATATCACAAATGCATTTAAAAAATGTGGTATTCATCCATTTGACGAGTCAGTTTTTACGGATGCCTAGTTCTGTCACAGATAGACCAGATCCAGGTAAGGAAAATAACGAAATCAATTCAGAGATAGAAAGATCTGAATCGAACCAATATCAAAAACAAGAAATTCCTGGTCTCGCAGTAGCAAACGCTGAATCAGGCCCACGGCCACGTCAGGGAAGCGAGGCATCATTCCAACCAACACCAGATGCAATATCTCCATCTATTCCTGATCCGCCATCTACACAACTACTCAATATATCCATGAGAATTTCTGCAGAAAACAGCCCCCAGCAAGCAGGGATCTTCTAAAGCATTTATCACACCTCAAATGTTGAGACCAACACTAAAAGCGCCCCCACGGAAGAACATCAGAAGACGCCGAACTCTAGGAAAAAGTATGATAGCGACTGATACCCCCGAAAAGGAGGAAATAGCGAAAAGAAGAATCAAAGTTAAAAAGAAAAATTGCGAAAGGGTAAAAAAATCAAATTTGTTTGAAGATCATAAAAGGAGCAAGCCTCCACATAATGATTCTGATGATGATTCTAGTGAAGAAGACGTTTTTCAGCCAAGTGGGGAGTCATCTGGAGGCGAACTGTTTGCCAGTGAAACCGATGAAGATGAAATAATTATCGATAGTAACTTTCCAGCTTTACCAAGAAACCCGAAAGTGGGGGATTATGTGATTGTCTTGATCGAAACAGAGAAGAAGAAGAAATACTATTATGTGGCTAAAATCTTGACGGATGGGAGTGATGGAAAAGGTTATGATTATTTCGTTTCATATTTGAAACTAAAAAGTAAAGTCAATTTTAAGTTTGCTGAACCTACTGAGCCGGATATGGCGGGCATTGCAAAAAAAGATGTTACACTATGTAACATTCAAAATTCCCGCTTTATTTTAAATGCCAGATTTCAAATCTGCATTGTGTGTTGCCTATCGCTCGATTCTCGAATATGCGATTTGAATGCAATATTTGTCATACTTTTTTTTTGTTACATGTGGTCTCTGTAAAAAGAAATTGGATCAATTACTCTCTGATGGTACGTGTGAGAATATCGAGAAATAATTTGAATTTTCATAGTGAAAATCCGATATATTTCGGGAATAATTGTTGGTTTTATGTATTAAAAGTACTACTAACGCCATCTATAAATGTTTGTATGAAGCACAGTCTGCTTATGTAACGGTTGAAATAAACAAATGGCGTTAGTCTTATGGCAGATGCCGAAACGTTCAGGTCGTATTATTTATTCTTAAACTATCCACCATTTTTTAACAGGTTTTGGACCCAAGTACGTATCAGTTTATGTTATGTATTAGATTAAGTCAAAAGGAAGAAGAAGTGTCAAAAGTGTGTATTCTATGGTTGACACTGTGAATAGAAGATCTATGATTTATTTAGAGAATATAACCTATGTTCGATGTCTCAACTCAATGTGAGTTACCCTTTTTCCCGGAATATATAATTAAAGATTATTAAACTAATCAAACTTTTTTATCCGTTTACCCGTACACCACAATTATTGGCGACGAGGATTGAAAAGTAAGGACTTTGATATTTTCTGGCAAATTGATTCCTGTTAGCTGGAAGGGTGCAATTTTTTTTAACCGCATGTTACCCGAAAATGGCGCAGAAAATAGTAGTTGTGAGTAATGGTATTTGCCAATTAAATGGGTTCAAAGCAGGCGATGATTTCGAAATATTTATCGAGAGGCTAGAGCAATATTTCATCGCTAATGCAGTAGGAGAAGACAGAAGAACAGCTGTTTTATTAACACTGGTAGAGGAAGAAGTCTACAAAACAATTAAAAATTTATGTGACCCAATATTACCCAAACAAAAGTCATATAAGGAGCTGATTGAATTGTTGGACACACAGTACAAAGCCAGAGTAAGTGTCTTTCGTAAGAGAATAATATTCAACAACTTGAGACAAGGGGCTGAGTCTATCAGCGAATGGTTCGTAAAGATTAAGCAATTGGCTGCTCCATGTAAATTTGGTAATTCCCTCAGTGAACGAGTAAAAGATAAATTTGTTACTGGTTTGAAGAATGGTCCAATTTTAGATCGATTGTGTGAAGAGCCTGAGAGCAAAACACTAACGGAGTTATATGAAATAGCAGTAGGAAAGGAAGCTGCAATTAGGGAAACCAGGGTGATAGATGTCAATAAGATCAAACCATATCAGGGAAAGAAAAAGGAAGAATGTCATTTCAAAAAGAGGGCACCAAGACAGGAAGACTCGCAGAAAGGTCCTAAGTGTTTCGCATGTGATGGTATTCGACATGATTTTGCAAAGTGTAAGTTCAAACAGTTTACTTGTAGAAAGTGTAAAAGAAGGGGGCATATAGAAAAGGCATGTAAGGGGGAAGTGCACTCAGTAGAAAATGATTCAGAAGATGTGCATGTTTTCGAAATGTTCAATTTAAAAAGCGAGTATTCTAACCCTATTTTTGTAAAAGTGTATTTGAATGATAGATTAGTTGATATGGAGGTGGATACAGGAGCTGGTTTAAGCTGTATGCCATTTAACATTTACTCAAAATATTTTAGAAATATTCCATTATCAGAAACTCCAGTCAGATTGAAAACATATGACGGTACAGTTATTATTCCTAAAGGAAGTTTAGAACTGAAAGTAGGCATTAATGGAGTGGAACATAAATGTAGTCTTATGGTAGTAGAAAAGGGATGTAGATTATTACTAGGTAGAGATTTATTGGAAAGATTTAACATTGATTTGCGGACTATATTCAAGGACATTTATTCGGTTGAAAAACAAACACAGTTAAACCAATTATTAGATAAATTTGGTGAATTATTCAAGAAGGAACTAGGTTGTTATAATGGTTCTGAAATTTCACTGGATATAGATCCAAACGCAAAACCCATTTTTTGCAAGCCAAGGCCGGTTCCATATGCTTATCGAGATAAAGTTAAACAAGAATTGTTTAGATTGATAGATTTAGGTGTTATCGAAAAGGTTAATCATTCAGATTGGGGTACACCTTTAGTTATTGCGTTGAAGCCTGGTGGCAAAGATATTAGATTATGTGCTAATTATAAAGCTACAATAAATAAGCATTTAGAGAATGTTAACCATCCGTTACCATTAATTCAAACGATATTTGCTGCTTTGCAGGGAGGCAAACAGTTTACGAAGTTAGATTGTAAGGATGCTTATAATCAGTTGAAAGTGGATGAGAAAACAGGTTTACTTTTAGCTTGGAGTACGGATTTAGGTATTTTCAAATTGAAAAGGTTGCCTTTTGGAACTAAGCCAGCTTGTTCGATATTTCAGTTAGTTCTAGAAAAGGTTTTGAGTGGAATACCGGGAGTAGTAGTCTTTATAGATGACATTGTAGTCACAGGGAAGAATGAGGAAGAGCATTTGCAAAATTTAGAACAGGTGTTGAGTAGATTAAAACAGTTTGGATTTAGATTAAATAGACAAAAATGTGAATTTTTCAAAGACAGTATTACGTATTTAGGTCATCATATTTCAGCAAAGGGTTTGAAAAAGGATTTTGACAAAATTGAAGGTATTTTAAAATGTTCACAACCTAAAAATGTAACGGAAGTGAAAGCTTTTTGTGGCATGGTTAATTATTATCATAAATTCATTCCACATATTTCCACTGTTTTAAAACCGATGTATGAACTATGCAAAAAGAACATTCAGTTTAAATGGTCGAAAAAGTGTGATGATGCATTTAGCTTAATTAAAAAGAAGTTAGTTTCAGATGAAATCCTGACACATTATTCTTTAGATAAGCCTTTAAGACTATCGTGTGATGCTTCGTTTTACGGAATAGGAGCTTGTTTATCGCATGTTGAGGCAGATGGAAGTGAAAAGCCAGTCTGTTATATTTCTAGAGTGTTAAACAAAACAGAACAGAATTACAGCATAACACATAAAGAAGGATTGAGCGTAGTGTGGGCTGTGAAAAAATTATATCATTTTTTAGCTGGAAGACATTTTGAGATAGTTTCTGATCATAAAGCGTTAATGACATTGTTCGGTGAAAATAAGAATTTGCCACAAATGGCAGCTGGTCGGGTTCAGCGATGGTCATTGTTTCTTTCCAACTTTGCAGATGTGCTGTCAAGATTACCAAGTCAAACGGTCGTTAAGGAGTATGAGGACTCAGATTATGTGAATTTTGTGGAAAGTTTGAATGTCATTGATATCAATAGGGTCAGATCAGAAACCCGGAAAGATATTATTTTGGGAAAAGTTTTCAACTTGATCAGGTACGGTTTTGATAATGATAATAAAGATGAGAGGTTGAAACCATTTTATATTAGGAAGGAGGAGTTGTCTGTAGATAAAGGAGTAATAATGTGGGGATACAGAGTAGTTATTCCGTTTGTTTTGAGAAAGCAATTGTTACAGGAATTACATGCTAATCACGAAGGAATCGTTAGTATGAAAACTAGGGCTAGATCCTATTTTTGGTGGCCTTCTTTGGATGGGGATATAGAAAAATTAGCGAAAAATTGCGAAATTTGTATGAAGCAAAGACCAGAACCACCAAAAAGTAAGCTTAGTCCTTGGTTAAGGCCAAATAAGCCGATGCAAAGGGTGCACGCCGATTTTTTGGGTCCGTTTATGGGTAAGACTGTTCTTGTGATAATAGATGCTTATAGCAAATGGCCTGAGGCATATATAATGAATAAGTCGGTAGATGCCAAGGAAACAATTGAGAAATTTAGGAATTTCATATCTACGTTTGGTTTCATGGAGGTATTAGTAACTGATAATGGTAGTCAATTCACATCTTTCGAATTCACAGAATTTTTATCTAAAAATGGCATTAAGTTTCTAACATCTCCTGTTGGACATCCATCTAGCAATGGTCAGGCAGAAAATCTGGTTAAAAGTTTCAAAAATAATTTGACTAAAAATGTAAAGGATAATTCCAATAGAGGGGTAAGTTTTGAAATACTAATGTCACGTTTTCTGTTCAGCTATCGAAATTCAAATCACGCCTCTACTGGAGTTACACCGTCGAGTTTAATGTTTAAATTTCAACCAAGAACGAGATTAGATATCTTGAAACCTATTGAACCAATGAAAAATAATTATAGTGATAAGGAAAGGAAAGGTATAAAAAAATTTGAGATTGGGGAGATAGTATATTGTAGAGACTTAAGGAATCCAAATAAAAAAAGTTGGGCTAAAGCAAAAATTGATGAACCAATTGGTGACTCTATATATAATTACATAGCCGCACCCCATATTGATAGGATGAACCTCCTTATCTTCTCCATAAGGTCCACATATGACCATGTTGCAGATTGCTAAGTCAGCATCGAACACCTGCGGTGCTGAGTCTCATTGGAGATAAGCCGTTCCTTTATAAACGGCTTCATCCTTGTTATCCATTAAGAATTAGAATTGCTCTCCTAAGAATTAGAATTGCTCTCTAAGTATTAGCTTTGCTCTTGTAAGATACAGTCTTAATTCATAAGTGTAAAGTTGTCTTTCACGATAGTTGTATTCCATAAATAAATTGTTTTTAAAAACATCGTTTTCGACTCAAAATCTATAATTGGCGACGAGGTCTGGGATTGTGCAAGTGCTAGAATTCTGCGTGTGAGCCCCTGAAGAAAAGAAGAGGTCCATCCAGAGAGTCCAGCCACTTTCAGTTTCAACTGTTGAGCATAATCGAACTACGAGACGAAGACGAGAAGCCCGATCACCTGAGTAGCGCCCCGTGACGACTTCAGTGGATACACTTTCGGTGAGCATTTCCTAGTTCTTCCCAGTTTCCTTTATTCTGGTTAAAAAATAGTGTAAATCTGTATAAGTTTTTCCTAGGTTTCTTCATAAAACCGATTTCAAAGTTTTCTCTAGGTTTTTCTTTCTTAAAAACCGACATAAAGTTTTTTCTAGGTTTCCCTTAATTAAAAAACCGAATTAAGAGTATTTACTTATATTGTAAACTCATTTTTTAAGATTACTTCGATTAAACACTTTCGTAATAAAAGAGGCAAAAGGCCCAGCCAATCAGAAACAATAATGGCAAACGAAAGAATTGATTTATCTATCGCTGAAAAGTTTGGGATGCTTTTACCCCGCTTTTCCGGCATTGAAAATGAATTACACTCATTTATCAAAAGTGCAGAAAACTACCTTTTAATGTTCGCAAATGAACAACAAATAATTAAAAATTATTGCTACGCTGTTGTAAAATCTAAGCTAGTAGATAGAGCCCTAGCTGAAGTTTCGACTTCTGATATTCCTGAAAATTGGGAGATATTGAAGAATTTCCTTTACAATAAATTTGGCGATCAGATTAATTTAGATGTTCTGATCCATAACTTGCAATTTTTAACAAAAAGACCTAATGAAGATTTGCTTTCATTTATTGAAAAAATCATTTCCATGAAAATACGAATAAACTATAGAATCGATGCTGATCTAATGCCTGATCCAGAAAAGCAACTTTATAAAACAAATATTCTCAAGATTTGCAAAACTGTATTAATTTCAAATGCCCCTGTAGAATTGCGAACTTATTTGATTACAAATAATGGTCTTTCATTCGACGAAACTGTTAACGCCGTGAAAGATTATATCAGTAATATGGCACAGTACGACTTATTAGATAGGAGTCGTCGAAATAAAAATTCACATCAACCTTTCTTAAAGAACAATGTATCAATTCAGCCTACGCACAGAAATAATTCAAATCATTTTAATTATCAACCCGTGCAACGAAATAACAATTATAATCAAAGATTTCAGTCAAGTCAACATTTCCCTTCGCAACCGATTCAATTTCAACAAAGGCATGTTAAACCGCATTACCCTACATATCGCGAAGTATTTGAGAGACCAGGTCCGTCTCATAATCAAAATACAAATGTTTTCAAACCAAATCCGAATTATAGAAATTATAATCCTCCAGAGAAAATGTCTATTCAAACTAGAAATTATCCTCAAAAGCGAAATAATTATTCAACTCAATTTAACCCTAATCCGCAAAGAAAATTTTATGATAATAATCAAAGTCCTCATTATACTTTTGAAGAATTAACTCATATAGAGCAACCTTCAACTTCCAAAGCAAGTACGAGTTACGACACTCAGAGAAATTTTCGAGGAAACGCCTCAAACGAAAAATTGACTTAAATTCTACCCTTGATAATACTAATCAATTACCTTTTATCGAATTTCAAAATCCTAAATGTAAACTTCTAATAGACAGTGGATGTTCAGTATGTCTGATAGATCCCAAATTTGCTTATAATAATTTTCAAAAGAATATTTTCAATGAATCCACGACATTAACTGCGTGTATGAAACAAGAAACTTCTAATGAGAAAGTATTGATACCTTTATTTTCTGAATTTAATATTGATGATTTTCACCCATTTATTCTTTACAAATTCCACAAAAATTATGACGGATTAATAGGAGCAGATTTCCTGAATAAATATTGTTTATCCTTGGACTTTAAAAACCAAGTAATTTTTAATGAATATTGTAGAATCCCTTTTAATTTTCAACAAGTCTGTCAGAAAAATACGGTTATACCTGTTGAATTAGGTCATATTATTACGCGAGAAGGAATCAAGCCAAATCCTAATAAACTTCGAGCAGTAAAAAGTTTTCCAATTCCTAAAACTCAGAAAGAAATTAAATCTTTTCTTGGTCTAGTTGGATATTACCGGAAATTTATTCCGAACTTTGCCAAAATTACTAAACCATTAACTGTGTGTTTGAAAAAAGACGCGAAAATTAATATTCATGATCCTAAATACGTTGAAGCTTTCGAAATTTGTAAAAGAAATTTGATAAATCACCCTGTATTAAGATATCCGAATTTCAATGAACCTTTTATTCTTACTACAGACGCATCAGGATTTGCGGTAGGTTCTGTATTATCGCAAGGTGATTGTCCGAACGATCTTCCCATTGCTTTCGCTAGTAGAACGCTGAATGAAGCAGAAACTAGATACAGTACGATCGAAAAAGAACTCTTGGCTATCGTTTGGTCGTGTAAACATTTTAGACCCTATCTTTACGGAAGAAAATTTATTATTTATACGGATCATAAACCCCTTATTTGGCTATTTTCATTAAAAGAACCGAATTCTCGACTTATGAGATGGAGAATTAAACTCGAGGAATTTAATTACGAAATTAAATATCGTAAAGGTTCAATGAATAATGCTGACGCACTCAGCAGAATAAATTTAGATTCAACGGAAGATTTGAATTATGAAACTTTTATGAAACTTCATGAAAATAATTATATTCCTAATTCTTTGAATTTAATAGAAAAACAAGGTGACTTATTCAAAGCACCTAAGAATTATTCATTCGCACATTGTGTTTCTAAAGACTTGAAGATGAGTCAAGGTATTGCTTTAGATTTCAAGAATAAATATGGTAAAGTTGATGAACTCAAATCCCAAAATAAATCTATCGGTGAAGTAGCATTCCTTAAAGCCGATGAAAGAAATGTTTATTATTTAATTACGAAAGAATCATTTTATGATAAACCGAAATACGAAACGGTATTTAAAACATTATTGAATTTGAGAAAAATATGTGAATTTAATGGAGATAAATATTTAGCTCTCCCGAGAATTGCTTGTGGGTTAGACCAATTGAAATGGTCAATAATTTTGAGTATGATTAAATACATATTTGCAGAATCAAATATGAAAATTCTCATTTACTTTTTATCTGATATACATAATAATCATAATTTTGATTTTAACGCTATTGAAGATGATAACATATCATTATTGAACCATATTTCCGATGATGAATTAGATGAATGTGTTAATTTACTTGTTGACCCAAATAATGAATTACCTATTCTTGATAATGAAAATTTAAATGAATTGAAAAATGTTATAATTCATAGTGATATTACAATTCACAGTAGTATTGAAAACCCCATATTGGAGATTCCCTATACAGAAAGAAGTTTGAATTCAGCTTCCCTTCAAGTTATATTTAAAACAGCTTCGAATTTCAATGTAACGAAAACCAAACCATTTGGAGAAAAACTCAGATTTCGAGTTTTGATTAATTCGATAGATAATGATTTGTTCAGATTCGTTAAAGAATATATTCAGCCTAAAAAGTCATATACTTTCTATTTTGTATCTCAAGAGTTAGAAAAACCATTGATTAAAATATTGCAGGAAAAATTCGATTATAAATCCTTTGATCTGAAAATATCGAAAACCTTTTTAGAAGATGTCGAAGACAAAGAAGAACAAATTCTCAGAATTCAGCAGTACCATGAAACCAAAACGATACATCGCGGTCTTAAAGAAAATTTAATAAGTTTGAAACGGAAATTTTATTGGCCTAATATGAATAAAGATGTACTCAATTTTATTAATGCATGTGAAATATGTCAAAAGAGTAAATATGAGAGAACTCCTATTCAATTAAATTTTAAACCTAACCCTCTTGGTTCGAAACCCTTCAGTCATGTTTATTGTGATACAATAAGATTTAATCAAACATATTGTTTAACTATTGTCGATTCGTTCTCCAGATTCGGACAATGTTATCCCCTTCTTCAGAAAACAGGTACTGAAATTTTAGATAAATTATTGGTCTATTTTAGCCATTATGGCATTCCTTCTAAAATCACTTGTGATAACGGATTAGAATTTAAAAATCATGTTATTCAAGATTTTTGTAAAATACATAAAATAGAAATTCACTATATTACTAATTACAATCCGAATTCAAATGCAATCGCGGAAAGATTTCATTCTACGTTGATTGAGCAATTAAGAACCATTGATAGTAAAAATTCTACTTTCCAAAATCGATTGGCACAAGCTTTATTAAGTTATAATAATTCATTTCATTCCAGTCTAGATATGACTCCAATGCAAATAATTAAAGCCGATCTTAATTATTCTTTACCTATTGAAAAAACGCATAATGAACAAATTCAAGATTATGTCGGAAATTACGTGAAAAATTTAGGTGAAATTTCAAATGAATTAGAGAAGAAACAACAGAAAAATGTTGAACGTTTGGAAAAATTGAATCAGAAAAGGTCTGCTAAACAGGACCATCCTTTAAATGAAAATCCAACTTATCTGAAAACTCCAATTGTACGTAAACTTGATCCGGTCTACAAAAAGGTAGATGCGCGAGAGATTGACTCTCATCGTATTCGTGATTTAAAAAATAAACACATTTATCATAAGAAAATTTTGAAACAACGAAAAAAATAGTTGAATATTTTGTTTCAGATATGAAGATGCGAATCAATACATTTCTTCTCATTATACTCGAAGTAGTTGCTGAAATAATCCCTTTAAAAATTATACCCTTGGAAAATAATGTACTTCCAATGCTTTTAGGCAAAGCCTATATCACTAAGAAACATATTCAATTAATTTATCATATTGACTTGAACCAAATTGAGAATCTAATTGGCAAATATCAGAAGGAGATTGATAATTTTAAAAATCAACAACTAGGGTTTTCTCAAACTGCACATTATAAATATTTAGAACATTCAAATTCCATAAATGTCAAAACGCTAGAAGAGCTTTTAAATGACAAAATTAGAGAAAAACGAGGTTTGATTAATGTAGGAGGCAAAATATCGAAGATATTATTTGGAACACTTGATTCTGATGATGAAGCACTTTACAAAAGCTATTTTGATAGTATAAACAAGAATGAGGAAACACTCATGAGAAATCAAAAACAGATTGCCACTATTGTTAATGATTTGAAAAATAAGTATATTGATAAATTTAAGCAATTAATGAATAATTTCAAATTACTTCAAATCGTACCGGCATTACAACATGTTGAACAAATGCATCTCATGACTTTTGAACTTAAAGATATAAAAAACGTTCTTGATGAAATTCAAACAGCAGTAAGCTTTGCAAGACTTCACATTTTGCATGAATCTATTTTACCTTATACAAAATTCGCGGAAATAGTTAAAAATGATACTATTATTCCAATGAATCATTTGAAAGATTATTTTCAATTATGCCATACTAAAGTCCTATTCAGAGATAGAACATTACTTTTTCTTATTTCTATCCCTACGGTCTATGAAGAAAACTATAATCTGTACAAGTTTTACTATTTGCCCCAGAGAAATCTTACCCTGCCTTTTACCAATCCTTTCATGCTCACTCGAGATGAAGAATTGAAATGGTCCACCAAGCAGTGCCATCCAGTTGAAGAAGATTATCTATGTGACCAAGATTCTCTAGACAACCCTCCTGAATGTATGAAGAATATTTTGAAAACTCATTTGGAAAATTGTCCCAGAAAAGAATTCTCCGCTACGCCAAATTTGAAGACACTAGAAGATGGAAGTATTTTATCCATCAATAACTTAGAAATTCAAGAGAAGTGCCCTCAACAAACAAAATACCATTTTACTCCGCCAATGGCGATAATCCAATCGAAATGTATAATTAGCAACTATCAGAAAGAAATCTACCCCATTCAAATACGGAATGAAGAAAAATATGTCATCCTACCCAAACACTTTTCAACGTTGGACAACCGATCCACATCCAAAGGAGAAGAAGACTTCGAAGATGAAGAAACTCCTGATATTCTACTAGAAGAACTTCAAGAATGGAGATGGAATCCACCATTATCCACATTTATAATTGTTCTAATTGTTTTGATAATTTTTATAGTATTTTGTACAATTTTAAGAATGTTTCAGCTTAAAGCTACACCTCAAATAGGTGATACCTTTATCCAAAGGGGGGAGGAATTACATAGCCGCACCCCATATTGATAGGATGAACCTCCTTATCTTCTCCATAAGGTCCACATATGACCATGTTGCAGATTGCTAAGTCAGCATCGAACACCTGCGGTGCTGAGTCTCATTGGAGATAAGCCGTTCCTTTATAAACGGCTTCATCCTTGTTATCCATTAAGAATTAGAATTGCTCTCCTAAGAATTAGAATTGCTCTCTAAGTATTAGCTTTGCTCTTGTAAGATACAGTCTTAATTCATAAGTGTAAAGTTGTCTTTCACGATAGTTGTATTCCATAAATAAATTGTTTTTAAAAACATCGTTTTCGACTCAAAATCTATAATTATATTTATGTAAATTGTTAACAGAGGATCTGGTGTGGAAACGTCAATTATGAAATGTTATGAACAGGTTTTGGAAGAACCAGATGAGGTTCCACATAAGATCATTCTGAAAGAACTTAATGATGAATTATTAGGAGATAAGGTAACAGAAGAAATTGTTGAAGAAAATGTAACTTTTGAAACGAATGTTAAATGTAATAGTCAAACTGAACCTTCTGATGAAGTGTGCAATGATATAAAAGGTGTTATTAATGATAATCCAGTCAAAGATGGTAATATGAATAGATTTAATCTAAGACCGAGAAGGAATATTAAACCTCCTGATAAACTGAATTTATAGAGGGGGGATGTTGTTATGTATTAGATTAAGTCAAAAGGAAGAAGAAGTGTCAAAAGTGTTTATTCTATGGTTGACACTGTGAATAGAAGATCTATGATTTATTTAGAGAATATAACCTATGTTCGATGTCTCAACTCAATGTGAGTTACCCTTTTTCCCGGAATATATAATTAAAGATTATTAAACTAATCAAACTTTTTTATCCGTTTACCCGTACACCACAGTTTAGTTTATTCGAAAACGCGAACAGTTTCGAGTGCCAAGATGACGACAAGTTTCTTAACGTGTGTTCCAAAATTGATCGGTCGTGAGAACTACGCAGATTGGACTTTCGCCCTGCAAAACGTGTTTGTTTTAGAAGGACTCACAGAGTGCATCAATGGTTCCCAAACGGACACAGTGTTGGTCAGTAAGGCCAAAGCAAAAATTATTCTCACGTTGGATACTTCATTGTATATTCATGTGAAAGACTGTGGTACGGCTAAAGAAGTTTGGGACAAACTCAAAAAGTTGTACGAAGACAGTGGTTTCGCGAGAAAAATCGGTTTGCTACGAAAATTAATCTCGTTACGTTTGGACAATTGTGAATCTATGGAACACTATGTGAATCAGGTGATAGATACATCCCAAAAGTTGGACAGATCCGGCTTCAAACTCAGTCAAGAGTTTATTGGAAGCCTGATGTTGGCAGGATTAACGGAAAGGTTTGAACCAATGGTGATCGCAATAGAGAACTCTGGAACAGATGTCAATGCAGATTCCATCAAGTCTAGATTATTGGATAAGCATCTAGATGGCGTTAAAGTTGCAGAAAACGCTACCGCTGGAGCATTCGCCAATAAAGGATTCAATAGAAAGTTTGACAGAAATCACAGAGATGGCAGCACACACAAGAAAGCGAACAAAAACAAAAATGAAGTTACTTGTTTTAAATGCCGCTTACCAGGACACTTTATGAACAAATGTCCGGAATTCAAGAAAAAAGAGGAATTCAGAAGCGCTTTCAACGCAGCATTCATAAGTGGAGCATTCAATAAATCAGACTGGTATATCGATTCAGGATGTAGCATGCATATAACTTCGAGAAAAGATTGGCTTAAAAACATCAAGAAAAATCCAGATCTAAAGGAAATTACCGTGGCTAACGATAATAAATTAAAAGTAGATTGCTCAGGTGATATTGAAATAACGACTGCAATCGATAAAAGGAAAAATAACATTACAATTCATAATGTTGTCTATGTTCCAGGCATGATGACAAATCTGTTATCTGTGAGCCAACTCATGAATGGCGGAAACAAGGTTATATTTCACAACGAAGGATGTAATATTTACAACGTCCGAAAGGAATTGGGAGCCACAGCGAGTCTGGTCAATAATGTGTATTATACTGAAACGCAATCGACCACTCTAGTACACTTGGCTGTTTCTGGCGAGACATGGCACAGAAGATTTGGTCACTTGAATTACAAGGACCTCAATTTGATGAGGAATGGTCTTGTAGATGGATTGTTTTTTGAAGGACCACTTAAGAAAAATGAAATATGTGAAGTCTGTTGTGAGGGTAAACAATCACGACATCCATTTAACCACCAAGGAAGTAGAGCAACTGCAGCTTTGGAATTGATTCATGGAGATCTATGTGGACCTATGGAAGTTACATCCCTAGGAGGTTCAAAATATTTTTTTATCCTGGAGGATGACTATACAAAGATGGTCTTTGTGTATTTCCTCAAGAGCAAAGATGAGGCCTTCAACAGCTTTGTGGAATTCAAAAATTATGTGGAAAATCAAAAAGGTTGCAAATTGAAATGTTTCAGAAGCGATCAAGGATCTGAATTCAACTCTAACGAATTCAAGACCTTTTACAAGAAACATGGAATTTTGCATCAGCAAACGAATGCATATTCTCCTCAACATAATGGAATGTCAGAACGAATGAATCGAACAATTGTTGAAAAGGCTCGTTGCTTATTGTTTGATGCAAAAATGCAGAAGTTGTTTTGGGCAGAAGCTGTGGCAAATGCAGTATATTTGAGAAATCGTTCTGCAGTTTCAGGTATAGAGAAAACTCCGTACGAAATGTGGTTCAACAAGAAACCTGATGTTTCTCATATTAAAATATTTGGTAGTACAGCCATGACTATGATACCCAAAGAAAAGAGGGAGAAATGGGACAAAAAATAAAAAAAAAAAATGATACTGGTGGGCTATAGTGACAATATTAAAGGATATCGATTGTACGATCCTATTGCTAAATTGGTTATTGTCAGCAGAGATGTCATCATAGAAGAATCTCCAACAAAATCGATGGATTTACTAGTTGAAACATCACCAGAACCAGTGGGGGCTAATGTTGAAGAAGAAGTTTCAAATGATGCACTACCAGAAACAGGAAGGAGAAAATCAGCTAGACCACCTAAGCCAAAGCAGTTCGATGACTTTGTTACGTTCGCATGCCAAGGAGATTTTGATCCAGACGTTGATCCACTAACAGTGGAGCAAGTTTTTTCTTCAACTGACTCTGATCAATGGAAAAGGGCGATGTCAGAAGAAATGCAGTGCTTCGAAGTAAATGGTGCTTGGGAGCTGGTTGAGAGCATTCCAGAATCTGCAACGGTTGTTCCTTGCAAATGGGTTTTCAAGAAGAAGACTAGTGAAAGTGATGAAGTGAAATATCGTGCGCGGTTAGTGGCAAAAGGTTGTGTACAAAAGTTCGGGATTGACTATAATGATGTGTTCTCTCCAGTTGTAAGACATTCCACTTTGCGATTGTTAGTATCGTTAGCTGTTAGTTTGAACTTGAAAATTGTTCACCTAGATGTTAAGACTGCTTTTTTAAATGGTTCCCTTGATCAGCCAATTTATATGAAACAACCAGAAGGTTTCATTGTGGAAGGTCAAGAACACAAAGTGTATAAATTAAAGAAGGCAATTTATGGCCTTAAACAGGCATCTAGAGCCTGGAACATTAAAGTCAATCAAACCTTATCAAAGTTAGGCTACAATAGGTCAAATCTAGAATCTTGTTTATATATTAAGAAAGATAAAGATTCAGTTAGCTTTATTGCATTGTATGTCGATGATTTTTTAATTTTTTCTAATGATGAGAGTGAACTTCAAAATTTGAAATTAAAATTAGGTCAAGAATTTGATATTAAGGATTTAGGTGAAGCTAAACATTGTCTAGGAATAAGAATAACTAGAAATTATCAAGATAATACCATTCATTTAGATCAAGAAGAGTATATTGATAAGATCTTGTCAAATTTTGGTATGGAAAATTGTAAAGTTGTGTCAACTCCATTAGAATGTTCTTTAGACACAGATAAGCTTAAGTTATCAGGTAAAGACTTGAGTATGATACCTTATCAAAGATTAATAGGAAGTCTGATGTATTTGTCAGTTTTGACCAGGCCAGATATCACATATGCTGTTAATTATTTAAGTCAATTTAATAATAACTACTCGGAATATCATTGGCAATGTGCAAAAAGAGTTCTCAGATACTTAAAAGGTACGAAAAATTTGAAGTTGATCTATTCTAAAAATGAAAATTTGAATTTAGAAGGATTTGTAGATTCTGATTGGGGATCTAACAAATTAGATAGGAGATCATACACAGGTTATGTCTTTAAGTTATCAAGGGGTGCAATTTCATGGAAGAGTTGTAAACAGAAAACCGTAGCTTTGTCGAGCACTGAGGCTGAATATATGGCCATTAGTGATGCTTCTAAAGAAGCTATTTATCTACGAAATCTTTTGAACGAAATTTATGGCGGTATCAATTGTATCACAGTTTATAATGATAATCAGGGTGCCAACAAATTGTGTTACAATCCAGTTTATCATGAGCGTTCAAAACACATTGATATAAGGCATCATTTCATTAGGGATAACATTGAGAAAGGTATTGTAAAAATAGATTATTTGAGTACTAATGAAATGGTAGCTGACATTTTAACAAAGAGTCTTGGGAATGTCAAGCACTCTTTATTTATTGAGCAATTAGGATTAAGATTCTTTTAATAAGTGGGGGTGTTGGTTTTATGTATTAAAAGTACTACTAACGCCATCTATAAATGTTTGTATGAAGCACAGTCTGCTGATGTAACGGTTGAAATAAACAAATGGCGTTAGTCTTATGGCAGATGTCGAAACGTTCAGGTCGTATTATTTATTCTTAAACTATCCACCATTTTTAACAATAATTTTTCTCGGCAATTCAGCATATCGCTATTAGATTGTGTGGAAGAGCGATATATAACCCGTTTCGGGGATTATACATTACTTTTAAGAAGTTTGTTCCAAAGGCCGCCCAACATCTAAGTAAAACTCCTTTCATCTTTGAATTTGCCGATGTTCATTTGAAAGCGAGAGAAAGGAAAAACGAATATATAATGCTCTCTTTCTTTTAGGGCCTTTTATTTTACCATCTTATATATATTTGTGTTTCCTGAAAACACCATTTTCCGTTTGAAAATACTGGCGAACGATTAACATCTATCGAAACCTGAGAGATCGAACATTGGGACTTTTCAAAGGGGACATGCCCTCGGTCTACTACGACGTAACAGAAGAAATTCTACCCGGATAGCAGATTTTGCAGTATTTCTGGTCTGAATGAGTTTTGAAATCTTCATTTGGTATGTAGAGACCCAAATTATGATCATTGATTCCTGAATATCAAGGAAATACCTGGAAAGACTGCGTTTTATCGTGGGTGGTTTATTTTGAACATTGAATATATCAATATTTAAGACAATTTTAAATATTTCAATCAGATTCAGAATTTTTCAATCATTATTGCTGTTTTTTTTTGCTTTCATATCGAAATTGACTTGTTCCTGGTACATGTGAACTGAGCTTGATCAAGTGAGGTAATTTTATGTTTATTTTATTTTCATTATTATTTCATGAAAATTTCTTTTACCTAGGCGCTGATTATTCAGTTTGAATTGTCGAATTTTGTATTGGTGATTTTCAGCGTATTTTAGGTGAAAAGTACATTTGTGTTTTTATTTTTGCTTTAACTTGCGACCCAATAATATTATCATTAAAGTTTTTTTTAATCCTTTCGCCGTTTACGTATTCAACCGATCAGGATCAATTTTTGGAATAGTTGATTTATTATCTTTGTGTTTGTTACTCTGCTCAGTGAAACCAAATACGTTGGCGCCCTGTTAACATCCTGAATCCACGCCGTCTCCACTGACAGCGAACCGAGGACACTCAGCAGAACCACCACTTCAATTTAATATATTTTTTTTAAACTTTTTTTTTGTAAATCCATCTAGAGTTCTGCTACGTTATAACTATAAGAGTAAGAACAATTCTATGGTACATCTATGTCTTTCTTTGTTCATGACCGTGTGCTTTGACATGCTCTGCGCAGCATGTGACTCCCGATTTGCACGTGTTGATGTAACGATCTCCTGCCATTACTGTAATCGAGTTTATTTATACTTTAGTTCATTGATTAAATATATAGTTAAACGCTGTGCTGTGTTTTTCTACCCATGATCAGAGGTTATGGGCCCAGACTCTGTATTTTAATCTGAATAGTGAACTGTAAAAGTGTTGAGTAACCTTAAAACAATAAAAAAGTTAAGTTTTGGAAATGGCGTGCAACGCGACCTCAAGTATCCGTCCATTTGATGGAACGAACTTCGAGAACTGGAGATTCAGACTGAAACGATTGCTTGACAGAAATGGAGTTCTATCTACGCTGGAAGAAACGTGTCCGAAAGAAACAGACAAGGCGGCTGACTTCAAAAGGAAAGATGCAAAAGCACGTGATATTATTGTTCAATGCATTGACGATTCAGTGCTGGAATTGGTTAAATCTAAAGGTACGGCCAAGGACATGATGGAGACACTAAAAACTACGTATGTACGAAAAAGCTTAACATCAAGAATTTCTATACAGAAATAGAAATATGACTTTTGATGGATGCAGTTCCCTGAATAACTATATTATTGAATTTGATAAGGTGGTGTCTGAATTGAAAAATGTAGGAGGTTCCATAGATAATGAGGAATATGTATCTCAACTGCTTTCCTCGATGCCAAATGAATATCAGTCTGTAATAACGTCGATTGATATTCTACTAACTTCTGATCCAGATGTTGTAAATGAAGACTTTGTAAAAAGTAAATTATTATCTGAGGAAGAAAGGATGCTTAAATCCAGTGAAGGAAGAGAGGTGAGTGGAAATGCATTTTACACTCAAAGAAAATTTTCCAACAGAAACAAAGGCTCTTCAAATAACTGTTCAAAACCAAAAGGCTCTTATGCAACCAACAAAACTTGGAGTAGTTATCCAAGGGAGAATACAATAAGGTGTTGGACATGCAAAGCTTTGGGACACAAACGATCAGAATGTCCTCAGCGAAATAAATCGAACGCCAACATGGCATTGAATAAAAATCACAATGGAGACATTGCCTTTATGTCAGATAACATTAGTAGTTCCGAGTGCCCGTCGAAGAAAAGCTTCAGGGTAGTTCAAGATGACGAATCCGTATATGCTGGAAATGTAACCTCAAATGAGGAAATTGTGATGGTAATCGACTCTGGTGCTTCAAATCATCTAATAAGGGCAGACTTTGGACGATTTTGTGAAAATGTGAAGGAGATATCCCATACCATAAATGTGGCAAAAGAAGGTGAAACTGTAACGTCAATAACTTCAGGTGAACTGCCACTCATCACGGAAAATAACACACCAATTCTATTGAAGGACGTGTTCATCTGTGAAAAATTATTCCACAATCTACTGTCAGTAAGGAAGATGGTAGAGTCAGGATTGAAGGTTGAATTTCAGGAGAAAATTGTCAACATTTGGAAAGATGGAAAAATATTACTACAAGGTAATCGTGCTGGTAATCTGTTTATTTTAAGGTTGAGTATAAGGCAATTCCATGAAGCTAATATAGCAAAAAACACAAATGAGCTGTGGCATAGAAGAATGGGACATTCATGCAGATTTCCTGTAGATGGTATCTGTGAAACATGTTTGAAAGGTAAACAAACGAATCACAAGTTCCTGAAGCAATTACCAGAAGAAAGGAAGCCAAGAAGAATACTTGAGTGCATTTCATCTGACGTTTGTGGAAAAATTACTCCTCCAACACATGATGGGTATGAATACTTTGTGTCATTTTTGGACAATTATAGCCATTTTGCTGTTATATATTTGATGAAGAAGAAAAGTGAAGCGGAGTCATGCCTGAGAAAATATGTGGCCATGACTGAGGCTATGTTCAGCACAAAGATATCAAGGATTCGATGCGACAATGGAGGAGAGTATGTATCTAAGGGAATAAGAAAATTCTGCACTGAAAAAGGAATTGAGCTAGTGTATACTATTCCACGCAATCCGCAACAAAATGGAATTGCTGAGCGCTTCAACAGAACGATTATGGAGAAAGCGAGATGCATGATCTTCGATTCTAACTTTGACAAGAAGATGTGGGGAGAAGCTGTTCTGCCAGGTACATATCTGTTGAATCGTACACAAACATCAGTTATGCCAGATGGAAGAACACCGGCTGAGCTTTGGTATGGGCACAAGCCTGATTTGGGGAAAATACATATTTTTGGTTGTACTGCTCAAGCTCTGATACCTGCTGAAGATCGGAATAGAAAGTTATCTTCACGTTCCAGAAAGTTAAAACTTGTCGGGTACTGCAACAATGGGTATAGACTATGGGATGAAGAAAGAAGCAAAGTCGTAACTTCTCGATCTGTTATATTTGATGAATCTTTTAATTCAATGCATTACATTATAGATTCCAAACATGATGAAGAAGCAGCTGATAATGGGTCTGAACAGCCAATGGACAGTAATCAAGTCATTTTCAGTGACTCTCTCTCATTGAGTCCCCTTTATTTCATCAATAGCTCGTGTTCATGGTGTATACTGTAGTGCTATGATGCACACTCATCAAACTAGGTGGCGCGTCAAGTACGACACAAGTACAGTGGCTTTATACAAGACAGTGGCGACAATAGGGTCATAGAACACGTTTTTGCACAAATATGGCGGATATTTGTTTACATTTGAGTGTCGTGCTGTTTGACATTTGACTCGATCTTGAGCTTTATGTTTAGATACATGACAACAAAACAATGAAAGTCCGCCATTAGTGGTCGAAAACAGTCCGACCAATCAAAACATGAACGTCTATTGTCGCCACTGTCTTGTATAAAGCCACTGTAGACACAAGCGCTATTCGTAAATATATTAGCTTTGTTTTGGTTCGGAAATTCGGAACTGTCCTGGTATTGTTCCGAATCTGTGTCGAACTGATGCGCAGTGAAATGTCGATTCAGAACGATTCTAGAACAGTTCGGAAAATGATAAAACCAAAACATACATAATCCGAACTCCGAACCAGTTCGTTATCAGAGGTTCGAACTGTTTTCACCGTCCTAGGATAGTTCAGAATCATTCCCTAGTTTAATCAAAACACCGGACAATATAGTTCTGAACCAGTTCAGAGTGAACCAAAACAGGTTATTTAGCATTTTTACATTTGCGCTTGTACGAACGGTCCAGAATTGTGATCCAAAACAAAGTGTTATAATAATTTTATTAAGAAAAAGATTTTTTCTATTTCAGTATCGTAATGAGTTCACTACAGTACTGAAAATAGTGCTGTAATGAATTCATTACAGCATAGTTTTCAGTACATTTTTCGTTTTGTGGTTGTCAGCAATGACTTTCGATCCTTTTGAATTTCAGCTGACGTCAATTTCGAAATGTCAATTTTCGTATTTCCTAACATTCACACCAACTGCCAAGATACAATATGAAAGTCACTAGGACCTATAATTTGAAGTTTTTCATTGAATGCCTCAAAATTTGAGTGAAAAAGGGAAAATATCGTCTAATACTCGCTGCAGAATGCAATTCCAATACTCATGCGTTCGAAAACGAGCGACGAAGGAGCGATTCGACGGAGGACCATTCGTATTGGAATAGGAGTCCATTCTGCAAGTATTTTCAGAATATACTATTATATCAGGATAAACAATATATCATTATAATTAGATTCTCTGGTTACGATATTGTTAGGTTAGGGACGTTCTAGGAGTTAGTTGAGTTTTTGAGTTGAGTAGCGAATAGTTGTGTTGAGCTGTTGAGAAATTGAGAATGAAGCCATTCAAAATTACATAATTTTTATTGTGTATGAGTGCGAAATACCAAAGATAATAATTATAACAATTCAGAAGTGGGATATTCCGAAAATATCTACGTGAGAAAGCAGATTGCAGAAAATACATCGAGAAAATTCGAGAACATGGCCTCTCAAAATGACGAACACCTCGTGGTAAGAGAAGATTTTGAAAATTTCCAAAGAAACCTGGGTAAAGAACAAGCAGCAAACGGAGATCAGAATGCAAATCGACCTCAGTCATCCAAACCAGATTTGATGAGTACTATTATGACCTTAATTAATCAAAATTCCATGTTAATGAAGACGATGATACAACAACAGAATTCCAGTAGTAATGCCGCCCAAAATTACCACGTGATGCCCGATCTAAGTAAAACTATCGAGAATTTCAATGGTGAAGATGGACCTCATCAAGCACAAGTATGGATAACCAACTTGAAGACAACTGCAACACTTCATCAATGGCCTGCAGAATTTATATTCGAAACAGCGAGAAGTCACCTTGTTGCATCCAAATATTGGTATGAAGGTAGGATCGAATCAATTAGAAATTGGTTTTAATTCAACAGACGCTTTAGCAAAACACTTTTATTCAATAAGTCCAAAACAGAGAAATGGAACGAAATGCAAAAACGAGTACAGGTACGTGGAGAAAGTATCAATGTTTATTGTCATGAGAAAGTTTCCTTGTATAAGCAATTAGATTTGGATTTTAACAAAATTAAGGAGCAAATCATTATAGGATTATTGTCAAAAGAGTTGAGTCAATTTTTAATAAGCCAGAGTCATATAGATGAAGATGAATTATTGAGAGATATTATCAATTACAATCGTATAGTCAATGCCAGGATAGAAAAAGCCAGAGAAAATAGAACCAAATTTGAATTTAAAGATAAAAACCACCGTAATGATGTAGATACAAAAAACTTATAGTAGTAAATCTAGAGTGACACCTAACCAAGTTACATCCTATAATTTTGCGGAAATGGGACTTTTTTCATACAATTGCTAAAAACCTAGAAGAGAAATTAAATGTTTAAGCTGCAATGAAGTGGGAAATACACCTAAACATTATACAAAACCAAGGAATTTTGAGAAACCAGAAATTAAAAAAGCGTGTAGCGGATAATAGGGGATGATCCTCAGCAAGAAGAGAAAAAATTATTGGAATAACATGGTGCACTGGTATCCAGATTGAACTTTAACGTCCATCATGGAATCTCACGAGATGAGTGAGCGGAACTGAAATTGGCGTATCGTATCTCATCGAATTCCGAGTAGACCCCACCAGAGATCAACAGAGAAATAGTTCCCATACTCTCGGTGATTCATAAAAAACGCGATTCCCGTTATGCTGATTTTCAAGGCAATCTAGCCTTAGTGCACTGGGGTTGGGCTTGACTATATTACTGGAAAATACAGTTAATTTTGAAAAGGAGTCGAATAAAAGACTCATGAAACCACTATGGGATAGTGGAAAAATTTCAACTAATGTATTTCATGATGGTACTGGTACTAGGCGCCCGCTATTGTTGCAATTACTGAACGAATCAGTGAAAGAGATAGCGGAAAAGACTGAGCCCACAAAATCTTATTTTGGGAGCGATTTCGGAAAAATGGCTTTTTCAGTTATTAATAAGTGCCATGGACCTCGTAGATGATTTGAATCTTACAGTTGATAACTATGATGAGGAGCTTCTCAATACGAGAAGACCTTATGATGATAGTTCAAATCTTTCCCATCATTAGGATAACCTTGATGCATAAGACGATTTGGAATTTTACCAACGATTTCGTCTAAGTAAAACCTCTGTAATGAGATTACTTCAGTTGATAGACTATATCATATGAATCCAATAGGTAACTAGCAATCAATTTTTAAATTTTCAGGATTTATTATTATTTTGTATTTTCAGAAATAATCCTATTCCACCAATGCAACAGCTGTTATTGACTCTCGGATTTTTTGAAACTGGGGGCATATGGCTATTGGTGATTTCGGCCATATTCATAAATCTACCATAGGCAAAATAGTGCCTGGCTCGCCTGCGATCACACTTCATAAAAATGCCTCAGTCAAATGAAGAGAAGGTTTCAGTTCAAAGAAAAAATTGATGGAGATGGCAAGATTTCCAAAAGTTATTGGGCAATAGATTGCACCCATATCAGAATTATTTATCCAGGTGAATTGACTAGTAAAGCTGAATGGGCAGGTTTTTAAATCATTTTTATTTACTAGGTGGTACTAATGCAGAAGTTTTCCGCAACAGGAAAGGGTATTTTTCCTTGAATGTACAGGCAATTTGTAATGCAGAGTACAAAATCAAGGATATTGTAACTCGCTGGCCCACGATTGAAATATTTTCGATCATTCATCAATCAAAAACAGGTTTGTCAGAAATGAATTTGGAAACACAGTTCTATTAGGTGATAGTGGGTATGCTTTGAGGAAGTACATGATACAAGTACAATACAGAGCCCCAAGGGATGAAGCAGAGAAATCAGAACAAGGGGAATAATAGAAAGAACATTTGGGATTTGGAAGAGACGCTTTCCATGTTTATCAAAAAGCCTAATGTGCATGCTACCCATATATCTAATAACATCAATATGGATTATACCCCTGCTTTTCACAGTCTCAAACTGAAGCCAAATCTTTGGTAACGATTGAGTTGTACGCTTGCGTCAACTGGAAATTCAAAAATTGCGAGAAATTTAGAGGTTATGTTTATTCTTAAAGACAACAAGAAAATAGATATCGAGAATGAAAATATGTCACTCAAATACTATCAGTTCAATTTAAGAATATGAATAAGAGTTAACAATGATATTTAGGACTTGAAGAAAACGGAATAAAGCGATTGAAACATTTCACATGAAAATGTGAGGTTACGATCGAAACTATTCACATGAAGTTAAGAATGACATACGTTTCACGACATAATGCGATGTGTCGGAGAGAGACAGAATCAAAAAAATATTTTTATTCTCAATATTGCCACACAAGCGCAGATCTGGATTGTTACCAAAGCCCTGCTTCAGTTTTGATTGGCTCATGGCCCATATAGGAATTATTAGATATATGATGCTACCATTAGCCCAAAATATTATTGTACTCAAAATGAAAACTTGGACAGTTCCCCATAGTAGGCAACGTAAATCGCGCACCTATTTCCTTGCTCCTGTTACGCACCTGAACGCAGCGCGTAACCTTGAACAAAACGGCTTCTGCAAATGTCAAATTCAATGTCACTTGTCACGCATCTTTTGTCAATTTGTCACATCGATGTGAAATAAATATCTGAATATCGGCGATTAATTTATCATTGATCATCAGAACGATCGAAGTTTTTACCTTATTTCGAAAAGCGTGAAGGATTTGACGATTTTTATCCCGGACGAGTTTTTACCCGGAGGATTATTTTTATCCCGGAGGATTATTCTTTTCCCGGAGGATTATTTTTATCCCGGAGGATTATTTCTATCCTGAACGAATATCTTTCCACTGGACGAATATACTTTCATCCCGGAGGATCACTTTTCCCCAGACCATTACTTTTATCTGAAGACTGGATCATCGTTCTTCACCCCTGGACCAACTACACCGCACCGAAGCTGTTGAATGGAACATATATTACCAAGATAAGTGGAAACTACAGGGGGATCGAGTTCAGATCTCAACTTTAGAATTCAGACTACAATTCTAGAATTCAAATTGCACAAAACACCTTTTAATTGAAACCTTTAAGTTTGTAAAGTTAATGTACATAGTTGAGGAAAGCTAGATTTTACATTTCCACTACCTGATTAGCGATTTGGAATTCGGACAGGAACATTTTCTTTTATCGTAGCACATTGTGAGGTTCCTAAAAAGGTTTCTCACATGTGAACGTCAGAATCAGACCTTATATCTCATGAAGGGTCAAAATTTTGTGGAGGAAGATCAAAAACGAGAGGTTACGACTGATAGTAGTAATTTCTATCGGTCTGAATTTTTAAATTATTTTAGAAGTTTGAGATAATATGTTATTGTTGAATTTTTATTCATTTCTCCAATCCTCTGTAATACAGTTATAACAGTTGTATTATTGAAACCTGTCAAATTGACCAAAAAAAATTCTGGAAAAATCAGACATGGTGTTCATCTCTATGGCAAGAAAAAGATTGAGTACTATTATTCACAGAGAAGTTGCATAGATCTTAGTGTGATCTCATGTGTGAATGAACACGTGTTGTAAGCTCCCGCCAACAACAGGCATTGCAAATCGAAACGAAAACGTGTACGTGGTTGATTAATATACCTGTTTTATTTTTGTGAGTGGTAGGTCAAATAATATAAGCACATCAATACAAATATGCAGTTTTCGTTATACCACTTTTTACCCGTTACCGTTAGATTAGGTTTATCAAATATAAACAAATCTTTCTATCCGTTTAAGTATTTTAACTTCATTTTTATACGTTCTTTGTACAGTCAGCAATGCCAAAAAACGCAAAGGGGCCAATTCGAGTCGTCAAACGATCTATTCTAGAGTCAAGCGAGATATAAGAGCACGGAGATCAAGCGAACAAATTTAAGAAAACAATGAAGATTTGAGTGAGAAGATGGTGCAGTTACGTGAATCGCAATCACAAGAGGCACGAGATGAACGAAATCAACAAATACAACTAAGAGAAACTCGCAGATTCAAGCTGCGTATACATGTGCGAGACGAACGTATCGCGAACCAATAGCGATAATTGTTTGGACGGCATGTCGAATGTCTATAGAGCCGCTCGCAAACTGTTCGCGCCGATCCATCGATAGTGGGTTTTTTTTACGAACACAACGCGAGCCCAGTGTAAATTTGGAAGGCGCGTAGACAGGTTCGTCAGTTTTAAACGAATATCATTATTTTTATCATGGAGTGGTCAGAGGAAGAAACTATTCACACAAAAGTAAAACTTTATTGTGGTATCCTAAAGACGAGGATCATTTTAAAAAGGATTCAAAAGAGGATGCATGGAGGGAAATCGCCGCTGCTATGGCGGAGAAGTCTATCGATGACTGCAAAAAGAAGGTTGTCGCACTACTTATTACCAGCATCGCATAATCTTCGGAAGACATAGTTAGTAGTTACTAGTTGACAAGTACGAACGATACTGCCGGTATTTCGGTAAGTTCGTTCTGTTCGCCATCGGTATTGGTTCGCGAGCGGTGTGTACGTGAAATTAACGAACATGACACGAACACTTCGCGAGCGATTCGCGATAGGTTCGGCTCGCACATGTATACGCAGCTTTATATTATTTTATCATGAAGTGGTCAGAGGAAAAAACTATTCAGCTTATTGATATTTACAAGAGTAAACCTTTATTGTGGTATCCTAAACACGAGGATCATTTTAAAAAGCATTCAAAAGAGGATGCATGGAGGGAAATCGCCCCTGCTATGGCGGAGAAGTCTATCGATGACTGCAAAAAGAAGGTTGTTTGCTTATTGGCTTCCTTCCGGAGGAAGAAAGCAAAAATAAAAAAGAGCCAAAGTAGTATGCCGGAGTTCTAATGACAAAAACTTAGAATTAGCCGCAAAAGAGGCGATATTTGCTTACCACACAGCAAACCATAGCTTAAGTTTAAATTCTAATGTTTCAATTCCAATGTTTCTAATTCCTGTTCATCGAAACTAATTTCTAAGTTTTTTGAACCTAAATTCTCACTCGGAAAAACTAAGTGTGAAGCAATAGTTTTAAATGTCATAGCTCCATTAGCTGAGGAGGAGCTTAAAGAAGACTTGACCAAGCCAAACTACGTATCTGTGAGTATGGATGCATCAAACAGAAAAGATATAAAACTTTTATTTTAATCCTAATTCAGGTGTGCAAGTAAAGCTCTTAGATTTCAAATATGTGGAGGATGAAACATCCGAAATTCTTACAAATCATTTATGATCTGTCCTGTTGCAAAACGATTTGATCAACAAAGTGGTTGGTTTTTGTGGCGATAACTGCAACACTAACTTCGGTGGTGTGAAAAGAGCAGGAAAAAACAATGTCTTCCACCGACTCAAGAATAGCCTAAGAGGCGGAATCAATGGAATCGGTTGTGGAGCACACATTGTGCGCAACTGTGTGCAAACTGCAGTAGATAGTCTCCCAATGGATATTGAGGCCTTAGTGGTGAATATTTATAGGTACTTCCACATACGAGGTCTGGCTATTAAATAACGAGACTGCGCGCGCAGAAGGCGTCCTAGAGGGGTAGGGTGGGAAACGAATGCAGCATTGGATAGCATTGTATACACAGTCCGTGTAACTACACTAAAATCATTCTGTGAATATGCAGAGATAGAGTATCGTAAATTACTTCAACACGAAAACACTCGATTTTTATCAATGATGCCGGCACTGGAAATAATTTTTCAAATGTTTGAAGGTCTGAAAGCGTTTTTTTAGACCAAGAAATGTGCCCATCAATAATAAAAAACTGGTCCCGGTTGAACATTTTAGATATCTGGCAAGCCTAACTATAGGCAATAGGGTGGAGGTTGAATTAGGCAATTATATCCTAACAGTGGATTTGGAAACCCATAATGAACTACAAAGTTTGTATATCAGAATGATTTAGTCTACCGGCTCTCTAACATAATAGTATATTGCAGATCCTGAATTTGCTGCAGAATATTTAAATAGTATTATGATGTCTGGCAAGGAACAGTCGATATCCACATCAGCAGCTCGAGGGACCGTGTGGACCTCTTCAAAAAAAAACGAACAGAAGCGGACATTCAAGCTACCTACATGTTTTTGTCTTTAAGGAAGTCTTTTAGTAACCAATTCGACGACAAAAAACCAGTTAAAATAATTTGTGGCTTGAAATTGCAAAAAAATGAATGGAAAGAGTTTTTTCATTGACCCCAGTGTGTTGGGAAGAGAAAAGTGCCGGCAAAAGTTCATGAATTCACTTATTTATTTGTATTTCATGGAAGTATTCATGTTTGTGTTATTGAAATAAATTCTTTTATGTCAATAGCAATAAAAGTGAACTGTATAACGACTGTACAAGAAAATCCAAGCGCAGAGGTCAAGAGAAAAAACGCTAAAAATGTTGACAGAAGGAAATGAATTGTCCAAAACTCAAAAATGCTGAGACATACCCACTGTGGAATTTCGAAACGAAGATAACGCTTCGTGAAGAACCAGAGTCACAGAAAATGATGAAGAAAACAACGACAAATTAAACACAAAGGTTGCTAAGCACAATATTATATACCAAAAACTATTGATCATGGGGTTAAGTCACATATTTTAGGATGAAACAGCAAGACATGTATGATGCTTTCAAGGGCTTATATGAGTAGTTGTGGTAATACCGTTTATGGACCAGGAAGTGATCTGTCATTCGTAGTAATACCGTTTTTAGACCAGAGGGGGGGAGAGGTGATTTCAAGATAATTCTCTTCGAATCCAGGTATGTTTTAAATAATCAAAAATCAATTTGTTTGATTATGCATAATATTTATTCTTCAAGATTATCGAATAGAAAACTGAAATGGATCTCACTTCAATCAACAGGAGCCTGAGCCATGCTGACAAACCATTGGTGAACTTGAATGAACTGCGAAAGGACATAGCATATCCGATTAAAAACGCTAAAATTATCATCGGCGAATTCAAAATCCATGTGTTCTTATCGAAAGTGAAGAATTCAAGGTGTTCCTACCTGATCGGATGACGAGCACTCTCGAGGAACATCTAGATGAATTGAGGCAACATTCATTCATGTACGTGGGGGAGAAACATTGTATTTTAGGAAAAATACTACAAGAGATCAAATTGGTGTGAAGGTAATGGGTCAGATATCGACATGCGGATAAATATGTATATTCAATGAATTTACAGGTAAAATGAATAAAGTTTCCAAATTCAGTCTAGAGAAAACTTTCGATATACCTTGAATGTGCATTTTATTCAATTGATGAACTTGCGACGTACCTGTTTTAGTGGTTAATTTTTTATCCTATTTCGTCCTATGTGTAGAAGTTTGTTTTTTATTGAATGTTTTAACTGTAGAGTCGACATACTTTAGAAGAACTCGTTGGGCTTTTGCTCGACTTTTTCTGTTTATAATTGATTATATCTATTATCATTTATTTTTTGACATTCCCTGTAATATTTTGAGGGTAACTAATAAATTTGAATTTGAAACAGAGGGGGTTTTATTTCAATTGAAAAATTTCTCTCTGATAATATCGAAAAATTTGATTTTATCTGGAGATGATGTCGATGATGATTAGTATTCGTTCAGTGGACAATGAGATACAGGGTTATCATAATAATCCGTGCATTAGACGTTTCTCGGCTTCTATGAGGAAAAGATTTCTGAAATTTTGCACACGGCCGTTTTTCAAAAGGGGAGATCATGCTAAATATTTTCATCGAGATCGCACTTCCGGTTATACCTGAAGTGACCATTAGCTTTGGTATTTCAAATGGAACTACCTATTTTACTAACTAGAAATGGATTCCTTTTTGATTCCATTTTTACGTAGTTGTCATGGTTACGAAGATATCAGACTTCTATGAGAAAATGGCCAGTTGCAGAGGTCCGCGAAACGTATCATAGCATGCATGCTATCCATAATGAAGAAACAAATGAAGGATCGTATGAAAATTCAATAATTTTGCTTCGTATTGCATGGCTATCGAATCATCTTGCTCTATTGGAACTGTCACAATAAATTCATAATTCTGAGAAATTTCAAACTGCAATAACTTCATTGTTTCAAATGGCATACCCATATTTTTCGTACAGAAATCGACAGAAAATTTAATTTCAAACATTTTCATCTTCAGTCGTTTTCTGTACCTAAATCCGTCGAAGAAACTCAAGAATCTTAAATTCGTCGAAGAAACTCAAGAATCCTAAATTCATCGAAGAAAGTCAAGAATTCTGAATCTTTCCAAGAAACTCAAAAATCCTAATTCCGCCGAAGAATTTCAAGAATCCTTGATCCATCGAAGGAACTCAAGAATCCTAACTCCGCCGCAGAAACTCAGCAGAAACTCAAGAATCCTTGATCCATCGAAGAAACTCAAGAATCCTAAATCCATCGGAGAAACTCAAGAATTCCAAATCTGTCGAAGAAACTCAAGAATCCTAAATTCATCGAAGAAACTCAAGAGTTCTGAATCTGTCGAAGAAACTCAAGAATCCTAACTCCGCCGAAGGAACTCAAGAATCCTTGGTCCATCGAAGAAACTCAAGAATCCTAAATCCATCGGAGAAACTCAAGAATTCCAAATCTGTCGAAGAAATTCAAGAATCCTAAATTCATCGAAGAAACTCAAGAATCCTAAATCCATCGAAGAAACTCAAAAAACCTATTTTCATCAAAGAAACTCGACAAGAAGCTGAAAGAAATACCTAAAAACAGTAAGTGAATCTATCTTTTCTCAAATACTTGTTCATATTGTTACGATATTCTCCTCGTACCAAGTAGCTGACGCCGGCCGCGAGTTCCTGGAAAGTGCTACGCGACAGTGCGAGAGTTCTGATACGGATTCTTTCAGAATCCAGGTGTCTAGTGAAAATAGACACTTCTTAGATTTAGTTCCATTTTAGACTTTAAGCTTGATGTAACTCCGTTCTACTCTGTTTAATTGTATATTATTCATTCGTAAACGATTGTGATTTATAATTGAAAGAAATTTTTTTTTTAAACAGTTTAAGTAGATCGAAAATCATAACTGGCGCTGCGAACAGGATATCGCAACGGGATTTTAGTTCGAAAAAAACTGAAATTAGTGTCCATAGTGAATACGAACTGTGAACGGATCGTGTTCTAGGAACTCCCTTTGAGTTTCAACTCTTAGTGCGATATCTGCTAACCAAAAACCAAACGGAATAAGTTATCCAACCACTTCAACTCAGAAGGAAGGACGACCCACTTTAGGGTGCAAATCTTGGTGTAAGTCCTATTTTCCCTGCGTAAATTCCAATAGTTCAATCATTCTTGCTTTCCATGACAGATTCACCCACACAATTAGAGGTAATTGCTGAAGACATCAAAATTTTAGAATCTTTAAACACAAATAATATTCAAGAACGATTATTTTGAAATAACCGATTTCGGCCTTATCCCAGTAGAGTTTTGAACGTCGAAATGAACCAAAACTCTTCTAACACATCTGTATCCGACACAAGACATCCAATTAGTTATTATTGAATTCCATTCCAGAATTTTCACCAGGAAAAAATTTGTCAATTTTTATAAACGAAGTAGATAATTTAATATCACATTTACATGGTAGATTAACTAAGGATTCAGAATTTTGCTTAAATTTTTCGATTCGCTCGAAAATTCTGAATGAAGCAAGAGACTTCATCTCATTTCAAAATGCGACTGATTGGCCCTCCATTAGACGTGCTATTTTACAGAGATACGGCGATCAAAGAAATGAAGAATTATTAATTGCTGCAATCTCACAATGCGTCCCAAGTAGAGACGAAAATTATTTAGACTATTATTGCCGGATTTCGAAAACCTTGAGTGACCTTTTACAAAACCTCACTTCAAATATCCAGGACCAAAATCTACTGGATTATAAGAAATACGAGGCAGAATTATCATCATTGGAAACATTTCAAGTAGGACTACTAGAACCCTACAGATCTTATAAATAAGTAATTTCGAGCTTAATAACTCAGAAGAATGCATCAATAAATGTAAATTCTATGACAACAGGAAACATGAATGGGAATATTCCGAGTTTCTTCGTAAATCCCAAGAAACTAAGAAAACTTTGGCACAACCTCAATTCAAACCAATTCAAAATTACAATAATCATCCGAATAGATTCTCAAATAACCGTTTTAATCAAAATCGACCAAATATTGTTTTTCCGAATAATCAGCCCATAAGAAATAATCAGAAATATTTCACTAATCAGCAAGTTTTCGGTACTAAACCAGGTTCAAGTATCAATAGATCGAATCCAGAAGCGACACCAATGTCAATTTCAACTCGAAATACAAAACCTACCCCTATGTCTGTCTCTACTAGAAATACTTTCAGACAGCAGAATACACCCATGTCTGTCTCAACAAACCAACGGAGACCAAACTTCATTTCTGAAGAACTATTTAATGTCCAACCAGTAGATGAAAAATTTGAGGATTACTCATCTGAATTTTTCACTGAAAATGTCGATTATCAAGACGATCCAGAAAACACCTTTGAGGAAGACGAAAATTTTCAGGAAGTTGCCTCGGAATTTCCAGAAACTTAGACTTAAATTGAGTTAATATCAAATCAAAATTACCTTACATTCACCTCCCTAATGTTGTCTTAAAAATTTTCATCGACTCTGGAGCAACTAACTCAGTCTTTAATAAAAAAAACCGCCTTCGAAAAATTTTCCCAATTTCTGTTCAAAGAAGAATTTAGTGTCTCAGGTTTAGGAAACACAATCAAAGGAAATGATAACCTGAATTTTCCAATATTGTACGAACTAGGCATTTTTGAGAATATCCACTCACATGTAATTGATTGGCATAAAAAATTTCATGCTTTATTAGGCACGTCTGACCTACAAAAACTAGGTGCAAAAATTGATTATCAAACCCATACTCTGGAAATCAATGGTTTGAAAATTCCTATTCTTAAACATTTTACTGCAAACTATTCCCGAGTGTACCCTTTACCTAATCACCAAGATATTGCTGTTGTACCTCCAAAGAAGTACTTGATTAAAATCAAGAATGAAGAATACTGGACAAACGAAGCCTGTTCCTCCACATTAGGCAATACCATTGTTTTATGCCTTCAACCACCAACCAAAGAAGAATGCACCCTGTCATCACCAGATCGCTGCCAAACAGTTTACATTGAAAATGACTACAAGATCATCCACATTCTGAAGAATAAAGAACTCCTCACCCTGTTCAAGCATACGCAGACAATACTAGAGGACTGCCGTGGTATAGTAGTCAAGAAATCTATCCAAGGAATAAACCTGTTGCATTTCGACTGCAACATCATCATCGAGAATTCAATATTCGACAATACAATTCCAATTTTTCAAATTAAATCACGAAAATTACTCTCAACTACAACCACCAAGTGGAACTTCAATTACAACCACCAAGTCGAACTTCAATTACAACACTTGGTAGAACCAATCTCAATCCTCCAGGAAGCCGAGGAACTTCAGGACCAGCCCCTGAATCTATATGCAACATCCCAAATTTCCCACTTATCAACGAGCGCAATTTTGCTTTGTTTCATAGTTGCAGGAATAATCATAATTATGAAACATAGGGCAAGAATTTCCGAGCTAATCTACAATCCACGGAAAATCATACATGTAGAAATGGAAGACATTCACCAAGGCCATCCACCAGATAACAGAGACGTTATCTCTTAAGGGGAAAAGTGTTACGATATCCTCCTCGTACCAAGTAGCTGACGCCGGCCGCGAGTTCCTGGAAAGTGCTACGCGACAGTGCGAGAGTTCTGATACGGATTCTTTCAGAATCCAGGTGTCGAGTGGAAATAGACACTTCTTAGATCTAGTTCCATTTTAGACTTTAAGCTTGATGTAACTCTGTTCTACTTGGTTTAATTGTATAATCATGCATTCGCAAACGATTGTGATTTATAATTGATCATAAGTATATGAAGAGAAGTCAATAATTGTTACATCATGTATTTCCTAGAAAATAATCCAATTCATGATGATATATCTGAAGATGAAGATAATTCACTTCCTATATTACTGTCTTATTCAAATTCATAAAACCTTTTTCAAGAGAAAGAAATGAACTCAATACTTTCCTCACAAATACAAACTGTACTTTTTCTCCAGCTTCACCTAATCAAATAAATAGCTTATTCTTATTATTGTATGTGGTATCGCAATTTCCGAATAATATGGTAAATGAAATCGAATTGTCAGAAGTAACATCCAGAACTCAATTAAAACAAATTCTCAAACAATTGGTCAGTCTAAGCATATCGTTCAAGCTCACGAAGAATTGGAACCAATCAGGGAAAATCCAAATGAAATTATAACTGATTTTTTCAAAAGACTCGAAAAGGCAAAAACCGAGTGTATTCGGACAGAAATTCTTAGTTGTAAACATCCAGATGTACTTCCAGGTTTGAAACGTGCGATACAACAAACTGCTCTTAGAAGATTCATAATTCATTCTGAATCAGAAATTGGTCAAATGTTGAGAGAAATAAATATAGGTGATCTGGATGAAGCTTATTCCATTGCTATACAAGAGGAAAAAAATTATTAATAATACTGAATCTAAATTCCTTAATTCAAATAATCGCAACTCAAATTCACATAATCGCCCAAATGCTCATAATTCTAATCATAAAAGCACAAATTACCAAAGTAATTTCCAGGGAAATCCTAACTTTCAAATACTTTTAAAAAAAATTCGAACCAACACAATTATTTCCGAAGAAATCCTACTCATCAAAATACTTTTGAAAGAAATACTAATAATTACAATTATGCGAATTCAATAGACCATCGACGTCAAATCAAAATCATCCTCTTAAGAATCAATTAAATCCAAATTCTCAGTCATTCAAGTTTAGGGTTGCCATTCGTCCCGATATATCGGGACTGTCACCGTTATTGAGCTCTCTGTCCCGACAAGAAACCAAAATGTCCCGATTCAACTGCGCAGCGCGCAATGAAAATTACATCCCGCGCTGTTCGCTTGCGTACCTACACCTACTACGCTGGAACCTGGAACAGGCGCCGGCGCGGCGAGACAGAGTGATCCCCGCGCCCGCGCCCCTTCCTTGCCTACGCAGGCACGCGCATGCCGCGTTCAGTCGCTTTAATAACTCGATGCGGATTGTTATCATTTCGCGGACAATCATTGTTTTGTTTTTGTGACGTAGTAAGTTTATTAAGTACGCGTAATATACTTTATGAATATGTCTGCGGCTAGAAAGAGGAAGTGCCACTTTTCGGACGACTATACTAAAGAGTGGAGTTTCATAAAGAAAGGACGTACTAATGAAGAAGCGTTCTGTGCTACGTGTGATTGTTTTATATCTATTACTCACGGAGGTAAGGCTGACGTAAAGCACCACATTTCTACTATTAGTCACAAAAAAAAGTTCACTGTTGTTTCGACAGCAAGACCCATATCCGGATTTATGATTAAAGAAGACACCCAAGAAGAGTTGCTGATTGCGGCAGCGGAACTAACGACTGCTTCCAAAATCGTAAAACATCATCAATCTTTCAGTTCACTTGACTGTACCGTAAAACTTAATGCTACGATGTATCCCGACTCTAAAATCGCAGCAAAACAATCTACAGCCAGAACTAAAGCTGCAGCGATTGTCAAAAATATTCTCGCTCCACATTCTGTATCAGAAATAAAAGCAGATTTGCAAAAAGTGACATACTACGGAATAGGCACTGACGCTTCCAATCACAAAGCTGAGAAGATGTTTCCATTACTTGTGCAATATTTTACTGAACATGGTGGCATCCAACAGAAACTACTGAAGTTTGAATCATTGAAAAATGAAACATCGGAAACTATTTCCAAATATTGTCTCGATACTCTAAGAAAATTGCAGATTCCATTGGATAAGTTAATTGCTTTTTGTGGAGACAACACGAATACCAATTTTGGAGGGGTTGAACGACGCGGTCAATGCAATGTTTTTCGTAAAATAAATGAAGATTTGGAAAAACCTATAGAAGGAATTGGATGTCCAGCCCATATTCTGCACAATACTATATCAAGCGCTGCTGGAATCTTGTCTGTGGATGTTGAAGTGATTGTCCTCAAAATATTTAATTATTTTTCGATATATACTGTAAGGACGGAGAAGTTGAAAGAGTTCTGCTCGTATGTTGACATTAATTATCAGACTCTTTTGTCACACTCCAGAACAAGATGGCTGTCTTTAATGCCCGCGGTTGAAAGAATCCTGAAATTTTGGACACCGCTCAAAAATTATTTCGAAGCAGAAAGGCCACCTAAAATTATTAGTGATTTTTTTAATAATCCTGTTAGCGAAATTTATTTCCTCTTTCTTCATTCCAATTTAAAATTATTTGAAAAGAATATCAAAAGCGTTGAAAAAAATAAAGTGTCGATAGTAGAGATTAGAAAGGTATTAAAAGAAACTCAAAACACATTGATTGAAAGAAAATCTGCTGAATTTATTGGAAAGCAAACTAAAATCCAAATAAACAAACTAAAGAATGAGAACGTAACACCTGAAACAATAATTCTAATATCAAAATTTGAAGAAGAGACTGCAGCATTTTATGACACAGCTTCAGAATATCTCAAAAAGTGGTCTGCTTCATTTAATAAATATGAAGTGTTTGATTGGATGACGCTGTCTGAAATCCCAGAATGGGAAAACATTGAAAAAACGGTTTTATACCTCAATAGTGTTCGTTCCGAGATTTTCAGCGACCATCTGTTTGAGCAATATAACTACTTAAAGAGATTTCTAGAAGTTAAAGTTGTTTCGGAAGAATGGAATTCGATAAATTCAGTAGCCGAAAAGTGGCTTTACTTCTTTAAAGAAACAGAAAACCCGGAACGAAAATGCCAACTGTTAAAATTATGCCAGTATTTATTTGCTATCCCAGCACACAACGCCACCGTGGAAAGAGTGTTTTCATTGATGTCGGCTCAATGGACTGATGAACGAAATCGCCTACTCCCAGAAACTGTGGAATCAATTTTACAGTGTCAAATGAACTTTAATATGACTTGTAGGTACAGAATTCCATAGATATGTTAAGGGTCATCCAGAATTGTTGAAAAAAACGAAGTCATCTGATAAGTACGCGCATCAGCATGCAAGTGATTAGACATAATCTGCATAATAAAAGTGTTTACTACGTTTTTAACTCGAGTTTTTTTAACCCCCTTTTTTCCTCTAGAACGTCCCGACGAGACCTTGGCTGAATATGGCAACCCTATTCAAGTTGTAAAAATCCTGGACCTAGATTAGCTGAATTTAGGAAAAGAGAATTCAATAAAAAAGTGAACCAAACGAGAACCTATCTATTCAGAAAGCATTCACTTTGGATCGAAATTGTTCAAAAGAAATATAAAAGCTACTTCTTCTAACGAACTACAAACTTTATCTTTCAAATTAGAAAATTCGCCTAAGAAATTTCTAACTTTTCTCATTGAAAAAAGAGCTGCTTCTTCAATGATTAATCATACTGCCCTAATTCCAAATCAAACTTGTTTAAATATAAATGATATTGTTTTATTAAATGGAATAAATCCGAATGCACCTATCAAAACAAGAGAAACAACGGAAGTCGACTTGAATCTATCGCAACTCGATATTTTTCACAAGGTCAATGTTATAAACTCAAATAAAATACAGTCCCATTGCGACGGGCTTCTTGAAAATAATTATGCGGACGAAGCTGTAGTTATAAATGGTCAACCTTTCAATAATATAATTTTGCAAGATAAAATTGAAATCCCAAAAAGAGGCATTTTATTCCAACTCAATTTCCAATGTGCTTTCTCCAAGTTCTACATCTACATCATCTACAAAAAACGTTTTATCATTTGAACCAGATGAAGAACTTCTTTCTATTCTAGAGGATTCTGATGATTGTAGTACAGTAGTACTCCCAAGAGAGGAAGATTTGAATCTAAGTGCCCCATATTCTCAAAAAGTGTATGCATTATTTGTATAATTGGTACTTGTATGATATCTGATTTAATTATTATTCTAGTCACTAGTCACTGGAGGAACTCTTGAGAACAAACACAGATGTTCTTCTCTACCGACGTAAATTATGTAATGATTTGAGGCAAAAACTAATTATCAATGATTCATTTTCTTCAAGCAATAGTTCCGAGTGAGTCTTTCACCTCATCTAAAAGAATGCATGCTAGTTTATTGTGTTTTTTCATAACATTGAATTTTTTAAGGATAAAGAGAAGTATATTTGAGAGAGTTGCTGAAGAGATTGTAGCTCTCTTTCCAAATGAGGAGAAAAGAACATATTACATTCCATATTCCTCATCTGGTAAAACAGGCGTTCGCCAAGCAGCAAGAGGAAAATTATGGTCCAAATATATAAACGTCAAAGCAGCTCTAAGGTTGGCAAATAAAAGTTTAATTGTGGAGGAATTACCAAGCTCCCCTTGCGAACCATCTGTATATACAGACCCTGAAATTAGTACAGCACTATCATTTTTGAGAGCAGACATAGAGCCTAAAGTAAAAGTGATAAGTGCTTGGGAAAGTACTGTTAAAGTCAGAGTGAAACAGTACTCTGACCCTCGATCAGATAATCCATTTGAAATATTTCCTTGCCTATCGAGCCCATATGGATTGGAACTGGTGAGTTTGAATATCCTATTCAATCATTTCAAAATATGTTATCACAATTTGACCATATGGGTCTATTCTCACTAAGCCGGGACATAAGGTAACGTCCTACCTTTTTAAACGTCCGATTGGTCTAGACCCTTATTCAGTAAAAGGTGTATATATTCAGTTACCTAATGAAGTGCTATTTTTGTTTCAGCTGGAATCTGATTTCAATTACTTATATCCCGAAAAAATACACGTGATATATTCAAATTGGAACAAAATAACTACTGCTATATTACAAGAGGTGAAGGAAAGGAAAATAGAATTGATTCCTGCAAAAGGTGAGATGATCCTTCTATTTAAATGAACATCACTCACTGTTTCATTATTTCAGACAAAAGTACACAGGCATTTCTGACACTTCCCTTTCTATTCTCCCCAGTAACTTTGAAAAAAAGCAGTAAGGATCTCACAAAAAACTGGAGACCCATCAGAGTTGAAATCTAAAACAGTTTTTCCATGTTGTTAATGATAATACTATGAAGTATGCATGTTTATTAGGTAGGGATCTTATTGCTCAGAACTCTTTAAATGTAATGTTTGGGAAAGGAGTTCAGAGAAAATATAATTATGATGAGGAGGAACATAATAATATCTTTCTGATTGATCTTTCAGAAACTGATGAAGTTAATTTAGGCATCAATGTCTCATCAAAAATTTGAGCATGAGTTGTTGAACACTTTTAGACAGAATATTTAAATGCGACAAGACTTGAAAACTCTGATATCAAATATGAAATGAAGATTCAACTTACACCAAATTCTACTCCTTTTTTCTATAGGCCTAGAAGATTATCTTTATTCGAAAAAACTGAAACTGAGAAAATGATTAACGATTTCACAGAGAGAAAACCATTATAATAGAAAGTAGCTCTGATATAGCTTCACCTATTGTTTTGGTCCATAAACGAACAAGTAAAGAACCCAAACTTTTACAAGTCAGTATTTTCTAAATTAGATCTTGAGGATGTTTTTCACCTTATTAGTGTTTATCCAGATTTTGTTAACTATATTTCTTTTTGTAACTCTTTTTGGACAGTATGAGTATTTGAAAATGCCTTTCGGGTTGCGGAATTCGGAATGAAACCTGCGAGCGATTCTCCTAAGATTTGTCCTCCTCAAAGGTCACACCATCAGCTCCCTTTTCAGTAACAGGCGTTGATTTATTACGCAGGGCCGTTGATATTGTGAGACAAAAAAGGTACTTATTTCTAGAGAAATGCTCTGAAGGGTCAATTCTTATTTTGAATTTGACTGAGGAGAACAAAAGATTAAAATGTTCATCACCTCAATAAAATGTATTCAATGGAGAAAATTTAATAGTAGGTGTTCTTTTCAAAAATTGCGAGAAATGTAGAGGTTATGTATATTTCGAGAGACAACAATTAAATAGATAGCGGGGATGAAAATATGTCACTCAAATATTTTGCGTTCTAAAATATGAATAGGAGTTAACAATGATATGCAGGACGCAAAGAAAACGGAATAAAGCGATCGAAACATCTCACATGAAATTGTGTGGTTATGATCGAAATTATTCACATGAATATGAATCATTCGATACAATTGTGCTTCTGACCGAAGAGAAAAAGAGATCTGCATTTTAGAAGGCTGTGTCAGAGGTCTATGAAGATCTTAGCATAATTAATTATTCAGTCAGAGCAGCACTCCAGATATGACCTTGAATGAAATTAAAATGCACCTGCAAGAAGCAGAGCGAAAATCAAATTCACAAGTCAGACGTTCAGAGACAGGGGTAAATATGGCAGATGCCGGAACAGCTAGACCAAAGTGTTATCGCTGCAATAAAATCGGTCATCTAGCCAGAAATGCTTGGTATTGTTTTTACTGCCAAGCAGTCAGAGAGCACAAAGGAGACGAGTGTCCTAATAGGGCAATCCGAAGGATGGATGTGTCAAAAAACATCCAATAAACTTGCATAACAAGAGAGATTTCAGAGGCAGAGGCAGAGGTAGAGGAAAGGGTTCATTCAGAGTCAGAGGGGTAGGAAGTGTTGAATATTTTCGTGTCCTCTCCTCCTTATCGCTAGGTGGAGCTAGCCCCATGTACTGACAGCTTGAGAACCCCACCGTGTCCGGCGCATCCCTAAGGGCTAAGGGCACAAAGAAGTTCTGCCAGTGCGCCAAGTCGCTTGGTATCAGTTATTTGGAACTTGAAACCACTATGTGTTTATATTTAGAGTTACGTTGAATTCCCTTTATTCTAATAAAGTTTCTTTTTATATACAGTGTTTAATCGCACCATTAACACACCCAACCACACACTCCAGCAGGTAGGAAGAAAGAAGAGATGCATCCATTTTGCTGAGAAACGATACAAACTTCAACCTTTACAAACTGGGTACTACAAGACTAATAAAACCAACACAAACCGAAATAGAGCACAATGAAAAATATTATCCCTGTGCATATAGTGCTAAGGTTTGTTCATAAAAAATATTTGAGAAGACATGCAGAGCGATGTATTGTAGAGGCACAAAACGAGCGAAAAAGCTGTTCTGCTTGTGCGATGGACGCGACCAATGTTATTTCTAATGTAAAACATCAGGTAATTCATCATGTGAAATACTTTTGCAGTTTTTTATTAATTATACTGATGATATTTCCTTCGAGGCAAGAAAAGATCCCCTTTTAGTCCATTTTGCGAAATATTATTCGAAAAAACATAAGAGAGAAAGGATGCATTACACCTTCAGTAGCCGCATGAGAGAACTCTCCCGCCTGATTGCTTTCAGACAAATTTCAGCAGAGGAAAATTGTCCGATGTAAGAGTTAATTATATCAGAAAAATTCGGGATTGTACATAGACATCTAAAACACCAAATCTTACAATACATGAAAGCACCCCTTCAAAACATGTATGCTATGAGTTGAAGAATTTAATTCTGCAGGATTGTGAAGGTTTTAGATTCTTTACAGATATCGCAGGATGAACTTCAGAATTTCATTAAGCTGATAGAAAATCGACGGACTATCGAACAATCATCGTTGGCCAACAAAGACCTCCAGGAAAAAAAAATGAAATAAGCCGTCACTTGATCCCCTAGTTAATGACATAAGAAATTCAAGGATGAGTCTTTTAAGCTAGAGGATCATTATGTAGAAAGTTTCATAAGGGATGAGGATCAGAACGATACCTAGAGTAAATGCGGGCAAAAGTCCGCACCGGGGCAAAAGTCCTTTTGATTACAGCGCATGCGTCGATTGCGCAATCTTGAATTCTCTAGGCGTTCCTGACCAACACTGCCCTAAACAACTAATAAGCTTATAGTATTCTTTCGGGGTTCTTGTGTTGTACTAGAAAATGAGGTAAGTCGAAAATACTAGATTCTGATATAAAATTTTATATGTTTTTAATACGATATTGTAATGAAGTTCGATTTTCCGATCATGAAATCGGTCTTCATTTTAAATTAATTTTTCCGGATTTTTATTTCGAATTCCTGCATTTCATTTCCGTTCAGAATTAAACCGAGAAGATCGAATATGGTTCGTTCGATATTGTTTTACATGCAGAGAACATAGTAAAAAGAGTCATAAGAACCACGTAGAATGTAGATAACGCCGTTTTTCTAGTTTATACGTACGATAAGCCAGATTCGATGATGTTTTACCGAAGTACTTTTCTAGAAAAGTAGCATTTGTGCGCCGGCCGTTTCCGCCCCCCTCAGGGAGATTATAAAAGACGATTTTCCCCTCATCTGTCATCCATTATTCATTTTTGCTCCGGCCTGAATAGAGTATTATCTTTTGCGTTTCCGAAACATCCTTTCTTTTTGATTTGAAAGTTTAACGAATTCCGTAATTCTCGATTTTTCTTTTCTTTACCGAGTGAGAAGTAGTGCACCGAAGTCGTAAGTACCGATCCAATTCATTTCAGTCTCATTTTTCTGTATCTTCGTTGAGTCTATCAAAATAGCTGTTACGTCGAGATCCGTATTAAACCTTCCTTTACTCGTGCAAGATTCCCTATAGTCTATAGTACGTTTAACCGAGTTAGTCGGTGCTCGATTTAGCGTCTGTTTTTGGTGGAGAGTAGTCTCACCATCAGACCGGAGGGCTCATGCAAACCAATGCTATAGAAAGTGGAGTCGAATTCCGATTCGGTACCGATCCTTCGCGCCCCTAGTTCGGTGCGTCCTGTTTGACCATTTATATTTAACCTGGCCAAACCCGACCTTTCTAGACGTGAAACAAGCTAAGTAGACAATATAACTCTTTTGAGTTTCCGGACTGAAAGAATATCGGACAGAAAGTAAGCACTGTACATTTTCATATCCGTCCCACATTTTTCAACTGTAGATTTAAATTCTTCGTTTAATTCAAATAATAATAATAATAATAACACTATCAACAAACATTGGAAATGGCAGTAAGGATTCTAAGAAGTGAAGATCCGCTTCTGAAATTTGTCGCTCAGCATGAAATTGCGACCATGGAGCCTTCCTATTCCGAGCTGCACAAAGGGCCCTGGATAAGCTCAGCATAACCGGCGTATCGATCAATCCTGAGCTCGCTGGAGCACCGATCACTCAAGCGGACCAAAGAAGCCTAGCAAGACTGATCCGAAAGTCTCAGTCAGATACATTACTCGAACATCATATGAGTAAGACCTTGCACTCCATATATTTCAGGAGTTTAAAAGACCAGGACCTGTCTGAAGAATTGTCTTTCGCCTTTCTAAAGTCAGCTAGCCTTAAGTCAGAGACAGAAGGATTTGTGATGGCGTGTCAAGATGGAGTACTGAATACGAGATGGTATAAAAAGAACATCATGAAAATGGACACCCCAACAACTTGCAGGGCTTGCCATGGGCAACAGGAAACGATTATGCACATCCTTTCCGCCTGCAGAGTCCATGCTCCATCGGGGTATGTAGAGAGACACAACGCGGCACTCCGGATTTTATACTTCCATCTGAGAGCCGCGTATGGGATAGACAAAGAACCGGTGCTACCATATGTGCCTCTGGAGATTGAAGCGGTGGTCCAGAACGAAAGAGCTCGGATATGCTGGAACTATCCTGTCTCAACAACACGACAGATCAATGCTGTTAAGCCAGACATACTTCTGCTGGACAAGGAGCTGAAGGAGTTATTTGTCGTGGAATTCTCCTCCCCTGCTGAAAATAATGTTGTGATGAAGGAACAACAGAAGAGGCAAAAATACAAAGACCTTATGTTCGAGCTTGGAACTTTATACCCAGGTCATAAAATTAGGATGGTCGTGCTTATCATAGGATGTCTCGGTGGAATGAGAGCTAACTATGTGGATGAACTGAAGATTATCCCGGTCTGCAGATCACTGGCCGAGGTATTGGCGCACAGAATGCAGAAAGCAGTGTTGCTCGGGTCACTCCATATCATCAGGTCCCATGAACTCTAGAAGCCACTTGCAGCTCATCTCTTTTGTTAAGGGACGCTGCGAGGGCAGGATGAAGAACTCCTCCATTGAAGGTGTGAGGGGTTTTTAGTGAGTAGCCAAACAAGATCCTGGATTCTCACACTACCGAGAGTGCGGACCCTCTCGGTGCCCATAAAGGGTTTTCCCCTCACACGGACGTAAAAAAAAAAAAAAAAAAAAATAATAATAATAATAATAACCGCACGGGTGTGGTTTGGTTTCTGCCACGCCACATGGGGGGTGACGTCCCCACGGCCCGAGTTACCTGGGCCACCAAGGGTAAATGGTGGCAAACCCATGAACGAGAAGTGGAAACCGATATCATGGCAGAAGATCGAGATGCCACTCCACCTGCTGGCTCGACCACCGTGAGGAGGACTGCCCGCAGGGGAGCTCGCAACGCACGTATCCAGTGTAGCCGCGAAATGAATATTGAAGTAATGCGAGCTTTTCATTACGTTAACAATTGCGAGGACAAACCACTTCCTGGATGGAGAAGAGAAATCTTCAAGGGATCGAATTATCCCGGAATATCGCGGGATGCGCACAGCAGGCTGTGGATTTGCAAACCTGTTACATCGTGCGGAAATTTCTGAACTAGTGGGAGGAACTGAATTGTTTTTTCACTGGTTCATAGAAGAATAACCAGCTCGAGCTGAGAACGGGAGACCGATGAAGAATAATAATAATAATAATTTATTCATCCATAGAGACATACAAATTATGTATCGGACAAGTCAATAAGAATCACAAACTACTGTTTGAGAGACAAATGAATATAAACAATAATGACAATAATGAATTGTACATGGTTTCAATCACCTAACCTGATATGCTGACAGCAATCATAGTATTCGCTGAATGTATAAAAACAAATTGTGTACTTCATCCCGAAACTTTCGTACATTTTCAATCATCCTGTATCTCTTAGGGAGAGAATTGAACAACTTAATTCCCATATATCTGGGAGATCTTTCATATCCCGCCAGAGTGTGGCGTGGTATGATTAGTAGTGAAGAGTATGATGTTGAGTAGTTATGATTATAATTCACACGCAGAAATGAACTGTCATTGGTTTTTACGTACGTTAAGATCTCTAAAATGAACTGAGATACTATTGTTAGAATCTTGAATTCTTTGAAAAAATGTCTACACATGTTCTATTCTGGCTGACTCGTACCGTGAAATATTTCTTTTGAATGAATGCTCGTAGTCAGGCAAAACTGAATCACTTTTCTTTACCTGTGTATATTTGATATATCTTGGGATTAATGCATATTTGATGTTTTATTGATATTGGTGAATATTTGATATTTTCTTATTATTGCATATTTGATATTTTCTTGACATTATTGCATTTGTATCACTATTTCAACCGTTTGAATAAATTGTGTGAATTGCTCTATTTTCGATTTCTCAGTTATCGCTAACACCCTAGATACAACCGAACTCTGTCTCCGGCTAAGCAGCTATCCTGGCAGGTTTGCTATTCTACCTTATAAGCAAAAAGAATAGCTGGCGCTCGAAGTAAGGTTTTTACGGGAAAAAAACCCTATTACAATATATCACTGTTTCAAAAAAGAGCTCAAATTCTGTCTTATCTGGATTGTGTATTGCATGATCGTGTCCTCTAGATCACAGAAGTAAAACGAGGTTTTACTAACCAGTCTAATAGGGAACCATTTTGTTTGCCGAAAAGTAAACAGGGGGTAAAAGCCCGCAGTATCCGGATGTTTACCCCGGGTGCGGACTTTTGCCTCACTAATTTTTTAATTGTTGCCTATTCAAACAACACTTGATTTTTCTTGCATTCTATCAGTTTGATTTCATATAATTTTGTAGATATTTGAATAAATATATATTTTTTCATAGTAAAAATAAATAAGAGGGCGCGTGTTGCGCGATACTAGTTGCAAATTTTTTTATTTTTGGAAATTATAAAAGAAAAACTGATAGGAAACCAATAACACCTGATATGCTGAGAATAACTCAAAGAAAACTGCAGAAATGAGAGTCGATCAGAAGCATTGCCAAAGGTTTTCATGTTGACGAATCATCTTTGAGAAAGAGATTGAAGCGTGGATTTGGAGTAGAGTCATTGGGCAAATTTAAAAGAACCTTTAGTCATGATCAAGAACTTGCACTAGCTGAGCATTGTCGACAAATGGATGTTCGTTTTTATGGGATCACTAAAAAATCATTTCGACAGTTAGCTTACCAATACGCTATTCAAAACAATATTCCTAATCAGTTTAACAAGGAAACAAAATTAGCTGGAGAACAATGGACTCAATCTTTTTTATCCAGACACAAGCTGACTCTAAGAATTCCTCAAAAAACCAGTATTGGGAGAATTATGGGTTTTAACAAAAAACAAATAGAAACATTTTATGACAACTTAGCTCAGCTACTTGGAAAGTATAACTTTCCCCCTAGTAGAGTCTATAATATGGACGAAACGGGAATTACTACCGTTCCAAAAATAATTGCCAAGAAAGGCAAGAAGAGTGTTTACAAGGTTAGCTCAGCCGAAAGGGGACAACTAGTTACTGCAGTCTGTTGTTTTAGTGCTGGGGGCCACTATGTGCCCCCAGCTCTAATTTTTCCTCGGAAACGCTCAAAACCAGAACTATTATATGGAGCACTCGCCGAATCCATAATGTTTGTATCTGATTCAGGTTATATAAACTCAGAGCTTTTTTGTCGTTGGCTGAATCACTTTCAAAAACATGTTAGATCTACAGCAGAAGACCCGGTGCTCTTGGTCTTAGACAATCATGCACCCTGGAGACCGTCACGTTTTGTAGGAATAACAATATTCACCTACTAAGTATTCCGCCACATGCGAGTCATAAATTTCAACCTTTGGATCGAGCGTTTTTTAAATCCTTAAAAGATTTTTATAGTGACCTTTGCGATCAATGGCTTGTGAATAACCCAGGACGATGCATATCGCAGTCTGAAGTTGCGAAGATTTTTGGCGATGCCTATTCAAAAATTTGTACCATTGAAAGAGCTTCGAACGCCTTCAGAGCTTGTGGTATTGTGCCGTTAAACCGATTTATATTTTCCGAAGAAGATTTTCTGCCATCTAGTGTTACAGACCAAAGAGAAGAAAATGAATCGGAAGAAGAAATTATTGAAACTGATAATTATTCAAGTGGTGATGAAATTCCTTTGGCTGAGTACAAGAAGCGGATAAACATTACTTTAGAATCAAGTGCAAAAGAAACAATATCGACAATTCAACAAGATAATACAATGCCTTTAACACATGAAAGAGTATGTGAAACGACAGAGTAAGTATCGCTATTTGGAGAGCTCGTTCCATGCACCTCCAAGTCAGTGTTAAAACCTACAGAATACATAGCATCTATCTCCAAGTCAGTTTCGAAAACTAAAGAATTCCTACCATCCACCCCCAGGTCTGTCATAGAATCCGTACCATCTTCATCCTGGACAATGTTGAAACCTATAGAATCTATTTCCAATTTATTGTTAAGACCTACAACAGAATCGAAACCATCTTACTCAGAGTCAATGTTGAAACCCGCGGAACCTGAAATGAAATTGTCACTCCCCAAAGCAATAGGGGTATGTCATGAACAGAATTTTAATAGAGATGAGAATAACTCTTTAAAATCCCCCCAGGATATTTTACCATATCCAAAAATCAAAGAAAAAAGAATTAGGCGTAGAAAAGGCAAAAAATCCACAATCTTAACATCAACCCCAAATAAGGAGGAATTAGAGGAGGAAATGCAGATTAAATTAGCGAAACGGCGTAAGCAGAAAGGTAGGAAATTTCTTTCATCAAAGAAAAATATACAAGAGCTACAAGACGCCGAAAAGGAAAGACCAGAAATAGAAGCAGACTGTTTTTGTCCTGCTTGCAATGAAAAATACGAAAATCCTCCTACAGAAGACTGGATTCAATGCATTTCTTGTAACCGATGGTGGCATGAGAGTTGCACCGACTATACCAATGGCCAATATACTTGTGATTTCTGCTGAGCATTTTTATTATTTTTTAATGCAATGTTGTGTTTTTCAACAGAGGATTTTATTTTTGTTTGTAGTTGTTAATTAAACGTGTTCTATTTAAAATTTTTTGAAGAAAAATTTTATGTTTTAAGCGATAAAATATTTATATTGTGATCTCAGACCAATAAAACTATGTTTTGTTAAATTTGTTGTCATCATTATCAATTGAAATATAAATGGGACTTTTACCTCAATACACTGACTTTTGCCCCGTAGCTTTAGGACTTTTACCCCAGACCATGGGGCAAAAGTTTTTTTTTTACAACATACCGACTAAAATTTTATACAACCCTTAAATATATTAGTCCAATTTTTTTAAGCAGTCAGGTGGATGTGTGTTGAGTGTAGCTACCCACATAAAAAAAACTTTTTATAAATTGTTTAAAATAGCGAAGTTATCAGTTGTTTTTCTTTAGGTGCGGACTTTTGCCCACAGTTACTTATACCATTTTGATTTAGGCTTAAAAATGTGACCAATTTTTATGTTCAATTCACTCTGATTCTAGATCAGGAAAAAAACAGCAAAAGGGCGTCTATATTTAAGAACTCTATATGCGACATGTCATCATAATACATATGGAAAGTTCTATGATGCAGAAATGCCAAAATAACAATGAAAAAAAGACCTCCTTTGGATGGAATGCATACCAGCACTTGGATTTTTGTAGAATATAATCACAACCATCCAGCACTAGCAGCTGACTCATTAAGATTCCGAAAACCAACTAAAGAAATAGAAGAGAAATTCTTGAAGCTCTTTCAGAATGGTCATTCGCCAGGATCAGCTCTGCATTTACATAATTTTGATTTAATGTTAAAGAATCCAGAAAATTATGAACTGATGCTTGCGGATAACAGTATAAGTCCTAATATTCAGTGGATATCTCGCCTACATAAGAAGACTCTTGTTATGGAAGCAATAAATTAAACAATGAGGAGCAGGCACAGCTGATTGCCAAATTGGCTTTAGAGAAAAATTTTCTGTATAAAATTGTGTAAATTGGAAGCCAGACAGGTATGTGCATATCATTTTGATAACAAAAATGATGCTAAGAATTTCAACAATGGTGGAATCAGGAGGAACATGTTTTGTTGATTCTAGTGGGGGTGTGGATAGGGATGGTACACGGTTTTTTATATTTCTGGCAAAATGCCATGCTGGAGGTGTACCTTTAGCAGTGGTATTGACAACTTCAGAAAATCAAAGCCTATTGACTGAAGCATTTAAAGCATTCAGAGTAAGTTAGTCTTTAATACTAGAACCAAATGTGATAATTAAGTTTAACATTTTCAGGATTTACTTCCTCCGGATGCTTTTGGGAGAAGATCAAATCTAAAAGGTCCGTGAATTTTCATAACAGATGATTCTGCATCTGAAAGGAATTCCCTAAAAGAAACCTGGCCTGACGCCAAACTTCTCCTTTGCATTTTTCAAGTATTACAGGTACTTGAATACAAAAAAAAAACTAAAACATTTAATTCAAACTTATTTAAGGCATTGTGGAGATGGTTATTTGATAAAAAACATAATATTTTGTTGATGGATAGGAAACATTTGTTCAACCTATTCAAATCATTGATCAACAAGCAAGGAAGAATTGGAAGAACTTTTTCGTCGCCTAATCAATGACAGTTGTGTCAAAAAATACCCAGAGTTTCAGAAACATATTAGATCTTATATTGATCGTCAGGTGAGTGGGCTCTTTGTTACAGAGATGAATTGATGGTTCGTGGTAACAATACAAATAATATATCCGAATCAGCCATGAAGATAATGAAGTCCTTCAAAGAGCAAGAGCGTATAACATAGTACAGTACATTATTATATATATGATATTATAAAATTATCTTAACAATGTAATTTTTCTTCATTTTTGTTCACAGTTGGCTGATTTTGTCATATCTCGTTTGGATTTATATTTTGCGTCCTATACACAAAACATACAACCGAAACCGTCGATATTCAGGGTCGCACTGGTACAAGGACAAAAAAAACCATGTTGTTGAATACAATGAAGCGAAATCGTCAATTGATCAATCTGATCAAATGGCAAGTTATCACTCACCACTGACAAAATCTTTGAAATGGTACAGAAAACTTGGCATTGAATTCCTTCTGGGAACAGCTCATGAATTCTCATATAGTATTCAACCAATTGTCTGACAGAAAAATTAAAATAACAGAGTTCAGGGAGAACCTAATAAAGTCTCTATTATTTCATGATGAGGGAGAAGATACCATAAAAAATATTGAAAAACCTGCCAAAGACCTACAGAAAATGCATACTTTACTGAAAAAGGAAGGCCCATATTATGATAAAATGTGAAAAAAGTTATCACCTACTGTGAATCCTGCGAGAGTAAACCGCATTTCTGTAAAGAGTGTTTTTTTCATGATGTTCACACAAAATGAAAATGTATTTTTATGATATTTCGATCCAACAATAAAAGATTATGTATTTAGTTGTAAGCACTTTTTATCCATCATCTAATGAAAAACTCGTGGCTGAATATCAAAGTACTTTTGAAAGAAATACTAACAATTACAATTCTGCGAATTTAATAGACCATCGACGTCAAATCAAAATCATCCTCTTAAGAATCAATTAAATCCAAATTCTCAATCATTCAAGTTGTACAATTACTGTAAAAATCCTAGACACAGATTAACTGAATTTAGGAAAAGAAAATTCAATAAAAAAGTGAACCAAACGAGAACAGGCAGGCTCCGATGAATGCACAGGATCCCTATCTATTCAAAAATCATTCACTTTGAATCGAAATTGTTCATAAGAAATATAAAAGCTACTTCTTCTAACGAACTACAAACTTTATCTTTCAAATTAGAAAATTCGCCTAAGAAATTTCCAACTCTTCTCATTGAAACAGGAGCTGCTTCTTCAATGATTAATCATACTGCCCTAATTCCAAATCAAACTTGTGTAAATATAAATGATATTGTTTTATTAAATGGAATAAATCCGAATGCACCTATTAAAACACTATAGAAACAACGGAAGTCGACTTGAATCTATCGCAAATTTTTGAGAAGGCTGGACCCAAACTGATTTTTAAAAAAAAATTCAACGAGAATAAGGAAAATTCAGATGAGAGTCTACAAGAAATCAACTTTGTGGTAATTATTATGAATGAAATTTGTCTAAAAAAAACTAGACAAGTTTAAAATTATGTTATTTCCAGATAGTTGGCGAGGGAAACGAGTCTCAAGAAGAGGCATTTTATTCAAACTCAATTTCCCATGTGCTTTCTCCAAGTTCTACATCTACATTATCTACACGGAAAGAAATCTATTCTCGTACCAAGTGGATAATATTCGATTGAAGTAAATGATAGATTCATATATGAGCAAGAATAAGATTTAGTCGATTCAAGTATACCTTATTCTCCGAATTCAAATAAAATAATTCTTTCGACTAAGTATATCATATACTTGAATTTAATAAATCACGTATTATTGATTCAAGAATATTCATATATTCCTTGTGAGGAAAATGAGAATTTTGAAATGAGTATTCGAAATATTTCGTCTAAGGGAAACATAATCTCAAATGGAATTATTGTACATCTTAATCTCAGTAGTTTCTTCGTTCGAAGCAAAGATACCAAATACTTGAATGAACTCAATAATTTCACTCAATCCAACATCAGAAAATTGTTAAATTGAGTATATCATATTTTCAAATCAAATTTTATTCAATAATGGTTTTGAGTAAATATTAACTTCAGATTTAGTTTTCGGTCTACTTACAAGAAGTAAATACCTGTTTGGTCAAAACCATTTATATTCTCACTCTGAACCAATGAGAATTCTGAATATTCAGTTTCAGTATATTATATTCTCAAGATGAATAATGAGATTTATTTTATGCTTGTTTTGACAAATAGTGAAATTATTTGAAATAAGATAATCGTTTAACATTGTTGTGATTTCAGGATGAGGATTATATTCATAAAACGAGGCTTAAAGAATTGAAAACAAATTTATTATACTTCTGAAATAATTATAGACAAACAAAAGTATAAAAGTGATCACTGAAAACAAATAGAGAAAATGCTAAATTCAACATATAATCAACTGGACTAGGTACAAATGAACACAATAATAACTGATGTGAAAAAATAAGTACATACCACAAATAAAAACTATATGAAAAATCATAATCCTAAAAATATTATCACATATAAATAAGTATACAATCAACAACAGAAGAAATATCAGAAGAACCACAAATAAAAAATTATATAGGTACACATCGCAGTATAATCACATAAAGGTACTGGCACTGAACGGAATAATTAACATTCAAAACGTGAAACAATTTGAAAATAATTTTGAATGCCTTACGTGCAGAGGAGAACTGATGGTAGAGGTTTTCAACAATAATCAAAAAGCTTTTCGGTTCTAATAGAAACTGTCCCAAAACCAACAATTAGGGCGGCATCGTTCCTTTCCATTGTATTGTTTTCTGCCTCTGCTCTTGGATAATATTTTCCATATCTCCAAACCTCTGCAAGAAAAATGCCTATAAATTCTGTATCCTCTGAATTATTATCCGCATTCTATAATGAGTGATATGATGAGATATTCCCCCCAAAAAAGATACAACAGTGTACGAGACCATTTCAATCTAATAATTCAAAATTCGTGAGTTACATAAGAAAATATGGTATAACTGGTTGATTATCGCTCTTTTTTTATTTAACGATGCTCGTACAGTACTGCGTAATTCGAAAAATCATTTTTAGAAGTAGTAAAAGCGAATTCATTTCATAAAAATAAAAAATATTTCACTTGCTTCAGAATTCATCTCTTCAATTTTCCTTGAAATCAGTTTTCATTCCTAAGGTAGGTATGAGATCATGATCATTGAGATTTTTTAAGAGCTATAAGGAAATATCTTGTTCTGAAAAATTGATAATCCCAATGTAATAGGATTTTTGAAAATGAATGTTCTTAGAAATGTAAGAGATGCGCACTTAGAGTATTTCAAGTATTGAATTTATCGAAAAAGAAAAGAGCTTGGTGATTCAAAACGTATAATATTAAAAGTAGAAATTAAGTTTTTTTTAAATCTCAATATAAATTTAAATCAATACATAGCTAGCATATCTTACCTTGAAATAGCTTGCTAACACTGCCCGAGCATCCCTATTGTCCCAATAATTTTTCCACATTTCACTAAAAATTGGTTAAACTTTCTTCAACACACTGAACTTGGACGAAAGACGCGATATGAACAAGTCGATTCAAGATCGAGAGTGATATCCCCTTTTACGCACTGAATAGAGGGCGCTTTTTAGTATATTGTTGAATAATTTACTTGGATCTAGTGGATTGAGAAATTCATATACTTGGATTACGATAAAACCTAACTACCGGAAGGAGAATTGGCGTATTATAGTTTATCGCTGAATATCGGACCAAGTGAATGAAAATTTTGTCAAGATTGGTAATATATAGTTTCACTTGAATTTTTAGTTGTATAGAATTGTTCTACATTTTTTTTTTCGAAATTTTGGAATTTCTGAATGTTCCAGATTTGATGATTTCTGTTTACATTTTTCAAGAAACATTTTTAGGATACTTTGATATTTACCCTTATGAAAATTTACTCGAAACGAAATATTTCATACTACATACTTATATGTAGCAGAATATGGAAAAATTAGATGTACATTCTCTTCAATAAAAAATCATTAAGAATCAAGTTAGCTCTGAAATATCCTTGAAAAGGTTAAGGTGAAAACAAGATGTGATATCTAACATTTTTCACTTGAAACATATTCTTCTAAAGTTGATAGTTTTTGAGATAATTCACAGTCTCAAGTTTAATGCCTATATAATGAAATCGGAGTCAAAATCAACAAGTGAGGGGTCCTTATTAATACTAGGCCCTTTCTGGGGTTGTAACATCCTCGAACGATTTCGACACCACATTCAATACCAATACTTTATTTGCATAAATACAGAAGTAAAGAGGTTTAGCATTGTTAACCCAAAGACCGTATATTGTCGAATAATTCACTTGGATCTAGTGGATGGAGACATTTATATACTTGGATTACGATGAAACTGCTCGCAAACGGATCACGGTTCCTTTTATTCATGCATGTTGCCTAACTACCGGAAGAAGAATTGGCATCTTAGTATATTCTGAAAATTCCACTTGGATCGAGAGAATGCATGTCATTTCACCTAAATTTACAAATATGTACGATGAATTTTTCAACAACTTCTTTCTTTCCCTTTCAAAATTATGGAATTACACTAAGAGAAATGTTTTACAGAGTGTAATAGATTTGGTGATTTTTTTTGTATAATGTTTCATCACATAATTTTATTATAAATCGATTTGTGAAAAGTACCTTATTGAAAATTTCTTTCAAATGATATTTTCACAATTTTTTTATAATTTCAACTTCATATTTCAATCCATACAATGTATATATTTCGAAAGGAGAGTCTATCTATCTCAATGGTAACTTTTTTCAGATTTCTAACTTATCGAATACATATAATCTAAAATCTGAACGTTATCCTAGCAATATTTTATTTTCGATTTCATTCCATTTGGCGAAATATTCTCGAATCATTATTGATTGATTAATTAATTATTCAATTCATAATTTTATGTCAATTCATTATTTCAGGTCAATCGAAATTATTATTTCAAGAAAACTAATTTCTTGAATATAACACATGGAATGAGTATATTCCAATTCTCGAACTGAGAATATTATATTTTCGAAGTCAAGATATCATATAGTTACCTGAAATATAGAAGTACTCTCGAATTGATAAAAGTGAATAGTTTGGATTGAATAAATAATTTACTCCGATGGAGAATGTCATTCTTCAATCAAGTATATGTTTTTTGAGTAAAATAAATTCATTCCAAGTATACAAAATTCCCCTTTTTACTTGTTTTGATTCTATATATACTTGGAACAACTCTAATATTTCAAGAATATTGGGCTTCTTGATTTGAGGATAGATTTCTTTCCGTGTACAACAAACGTTTTATCATTTGAACCAGATGAAGAACTTTTTCTATTCTAGAGGATTCTGATGATTGTAGTAGCAGTAGTACTCCCAAGAGAGGAAGATTTGAATCTAAGTTCCCCATATTCTCAAAAAGTGTATGCATTATTTGTATAATTGGTACTTGTATGATATCTGATTAATTATTATTCTAGTCACTGGAGGAACTCTTGAGAACAAGCACAGATGGAAAGCTTGTTCTTCTCTACCGACGTAAATTATGTAATGATTTGAGGCAGAAACTCTGCAAAAACATTATCAATGATTTATTTTCTTCAAGCAATAGTTCCGAGTGAGTCTTTTACCTCATCTAAAAGAATGCATGCTAGTTTATTGGGTTTTTTCATAACATTGAATTTTTCAAGGATAAAGAGAAGTATATTTGAGAGAGTTGCTGAAGAGATTGTAGCTCTCTTTCCAAATGAGGAGAAAAGAACATACATATTACATTCCATATTCCTCATTTGGTAAAACAGGCGTTCGCCAAGCAGCAAGAGGAAAATTATGGTCCAAATATATAAACGTCAAAGCAGCTCTAAGGTTGGCAAATAAAAGTTTAATTGTGGAGGAATTACCAAGCTCCCCTTGCGAACCATCTGTATATACAGACCCTGAAATTAGTACAGCACTATAATTTTTGAGAGCAGGCATAGAGCCTAAAGTAAAAGAGTTAAGTGCTTGGGAAAGTACTGTCAAAGTCAGAGTAAAACAGTACTCTGACCCTCGATCAGATAATCCATTTGAAATATTTCCTTGCCTATCGAGCCCATATGGATTGGGGACAGGTGAGTTTGAATTTCCTATTCAAGCATTTCAAAATGGGTTATCACAATTTGACCATAAGGGTCTATTCTCACTAAGCCGGGACATAAGGTAACGTCCTTCTTTTTTAAACGTCCGATTCAGTAAAAGGTGTATATATTCAGTTACCTAATGAAGTGCTATTTTTGTTTCAGCTGGAATCTGATTTCAATTACTTATATCCCGAAAAAATAGATGTGATATATTAAAATTGGGACAAAATAACTACTGCTATATTAGAAGAGGTGAAGGAAAGAAAAATAGAATTGATTCCTTCAAAAGGTGAGATGATCCTTCTATTTGAATGAACATCACTCACTGTTTCATTATTTCAGACAAAAGTACACAGGCATTTCTGACTCTTCCCTTCTTATTCTCCCCAGTAACATAGCGTACGTAGCGCTCGGTGTGGCCTCGACATAATGGAATAAAGTTAGTTTAAGAATGTCTTTGTGTTTGATTAGAACCTCTCCAATATTCACGAGAAATAAAGTAATGAGGCGAGACATCACAGCTTTCAATTTTGGACTTGGCTGATGCTGAAAACCTGCCTCAAAATCTGTTCTTATGTTCGGAGCACTTCGAATCCAAAGATTTTGGTTTTCGAGCGAATGGTACCTAATATCTTAAAAATGATGTCAATCCTGTTCCCATGAAACAACTCTGGGAACTAGCGTCTTCAAGGTAAGTTTCTGTGCGAAGTTCCCGAGAATAATATTTTAATAATGTTTGAATATAACTTCATGAAATAGAGTTAGAATATGTGTCAGTAAATATTGTTATATGTATAATAATATTATTAAGTATAATTCAATACATTAATTGAGAACTTTTTTGCAGCTCAAGCTCAATTGTCACCCCCAAGATGCTAAATGGTAATTATGCATTCATAATTTGCCATTTGACAATGAATATTCAAAGAAATATATTCACAGAGATCAAGTTTCATTCCTCGATGCAGAAATTTACGGAAATATTGCTTCTATTCCTCCAAAAAGAAGGCAAGACCTGTGTGTCATTATTGGCACATTCTGATTAACCATATTTGGTGTAATTTTGTTACAGTGAAGAAAATGTGAAATCAACTGTTGTAAAACTGGAGCATACAGTGGAGAAATTTGATTCGAAGCCATCTCTACCGAAGAACCATCTACCTCTAAAATTAGAAGGGGAAGGTAAATATTTCATTTAAACGCTCCCACATCGAATTATTTTATAAAGTTCAAGACTAATTATTCTGTTACATTACAGAAAGAGAGCTTACGTAGGTGATTTACATACCAGTGATTTTTCTACACCTGATAAAAGGAAAAAGAGTATGAGTATTATCAGAAGGAGAGTGCAGGGTCAAAGCAAACAGATACGCATATTAAGGCAGTCTTTTCGAAGGATGAAGAATAAAATCACCTCGATGAAAACATTGATGGATTGTTTGAGAGAAAAATTGCTTATATCAGAAGCCTCAGAAGCAACCATATCTGTATGTTCTTTTTTGTTTTTGGTGAAAGTGCAATAGCATGTAACTCGATTTTTTTATGATTCAGGATATCGGAGCCATTAGATTTTAAATAGTGTTGTGCATAGCTAGTAACAACATTGATGTCGTTTGAAACCTTATCTCAGAAGTGGAAATCAAGTACAACGTATCCTAACTTCAGAAAGAAGATTATATTTTTCTGAGAATTAACACGTTACTCGAATATGAAGCTGGTCTAATGTTCTCATTCAACATATATGAGTTACATGGTATTGCACAGTCAAAGATGAAGTAGAGAAACATTTTGAGACAACCAGATGATAAAATTTTTCTTTTTCAGGCATCTGTTAATCCTGGAGCTGCTACTGATTTATTCGAGAGAATGTTGAAAGGATCGAGTAGGCAAAAATTCAATCCAACATTGAGAGCCTTTGCTTCAACTTCAGCATTTTATTCACTGAAAGGATACAATTTTGTCAGAAAAACCTTCAATAATAGCCTTCCGCATTTAGACACTATCTCGAAGTGGTATAGGTCTGTAGATGGAAGCCCTGGATTCACAAAGGAAGCATTGACAGCCTTGTCTCTACGACAAAAAGGAGTCTCCTATCCTTTGTTGTGCAATCTTGTTATGGATGAAATGTCCATCAGACGTCAAGTTGAGTGGACAGGTTCTAAATTCACAGGATATGTTGATGTTGGTACCAACTTGGATTCTGACATTTTATCTGAAGCTCGAGAAACATTAGTTTTCATGCTAGTGTGTCTGAATGGTTCCTGGAAAGTTCCTGTGGGATATTTTCTGGTGAATGGGTTAGTGGCGACAGAGAAAGCTGAGTTAGTGAAAAAATGTCTGGGTTTTCTACATGAAAGTGGAATCAAAGTAATTTCATTAACTTTTGATGGTGCTCCTTCAAATTTTTCAATGGCTGAAAAATTGGGAGCAGATTTCAGTGATCCATCAAACTGGAAAACGAAGTTTGAACACCCAATAACACAGCATGAAATATAATATTAATCCTGATGCCTGTCATATGATTAAGTTAGTGAAGAATTGTTTTGCATCCCAAACTGGCTTACGAAATATGGAAAATATGGAGATTAGATGGACTTTTGTTTCAACTTTAGTTGATGAGCAAGATATTGAAGGTCTGCACGCTGCTACAAAAGTAAGGCAGAGGCATTTACAATGGATGAGGGAAAAAATGGCGATTAGCAACTCAGACACTAAGCAAAAGTGTAAGTGATGCAATAGATTTCTTAAGAGATGATCTCAAGTGTTCTGAATTTCAAGGATCAGAAGCCACTTCTGAATTTATTCTGAAGTTCAACAACTTATTCGACATTTTCAACTCGAGGAATCCTCGTGCAAAATACTTTTTTGAAAAACCATTCATGACAAGTACAGCTGAAGTCTTCACAGATTATATGCATATGATGAAAAGATATATTCTTGGACTGACATTGCATGGGGTCCCGATCACAAGAAGTGGAAGAAAAACAGAATTTTTAGGTTTCTTGATCCGCATTGAAAGTTTGGAACAAATGTACAAGAAATATGTCATCGAAGAAAAATTCCTCAAGTATCTTCTTATTTATAAACTGTCGCAGGACCATTTAGAGCTGTTCTTTGGATGTGTGAGAAGTAAAGGTGGACATAACAATAACCCCACTGCAAGACAGTTCGAGGCGGCATACAAAAGGTTGATTGTTCACTCGCAAATATCCGCTTCTGATACAGGAAATGCCATCAATCTGGAATCCATCAGTATCCTGACATGTGGATCTGCAGTTAGCATTCTCTCACCTGAACATGCAACCAATATTGAAAAAAATGAACAGTTCGCTTCAGTAATGGAAAGTGTTTTTTCATATATGGATAAATTTGAGTATGCAACTTCAACAGCATGGAATCTCACTCCATATGTAGAAGATATTGTGGGATATATATCTGGATATGTTGTTCGGATACTCGAGAAATTTATTTCATGTCGAAAGTGCCTCGATCTTTTGACAGATGAAGATTAATAAGGGGCCAGCCAATTTGTAATTACAAATCACACAATCATCAAACATTGTGTATTAAATAGAGAAAATTTAATAGTTGGTGTTCCTTTCAAAAATTGCGAGAAATGTAGAGGTTATGTATATTTGGAGAGACAACAACTAAATAGATAGCGGGGATCAAAATATGTCACTTAAATATTTTGCGTTCAATTCTAAAATATTAATAGGAGTTAACAATGATATGCAGGACGCAAAGGAAACGGAACAAAGCGATCAAAACATCTCACATGAAATTGTGTGGTTATGATCGAAAGTATTCACATGAATATGAATCATTCGATATAATTGTGCCTCTGACCGAAGAGAAAAAGAGATCTGCATTTTATCAAGCTGTGTCAGAGTCTTTAAAGATCTTAGCATAATTAATTATTCTAAACGTCAGATCAGCACAGATATGACCTTGAATTAAATTAAAATGCACCTGTTACAGCAAGAAGCAGAGCGAAGATCAAATTCACAAGTCAGACATTGAGAGACCAGGGTAAATATGGCAGATGCAGGAACAGCTAGACCAAAGTGTTACCGCTGCAATAAAATCGGTCGTCTAGCCAGAAATTGCCCTCTGGTAGAATATCATGCTTGGTATTGTTTTTACTGCCAAGCAGTCACAGAGCACAAAGGAAACGACTGTCCTAATAGGGAAATCCCAAGAATGGATGTGTCAAAAAACATCCAATAAACTTGCAGAACAAGAGAGATTTCAGAGTCAGAGGTAGAGGAAAGGGTTCATTCAGAGTCGGACGTGTTAATAATTGGAAAAAACCACGTCTCGAAACGAGGACGAAGAAGTGTCAAACCGAAAGCCTTCTATTCAGATGGGTCGAAACATCACCTCGACAATAGAGGCAAAAATATTTCATGAAGAGAGAAATTCAGATGAAAGATCAGAGGCCCAGTGACGCCGTTCCAGTCGAGAAGACACGAAGGTAGGAAGTGTTGAATACCTTCGTATCCTCTCCTCCTTATTGCTAAGTGGAGCCAGCCCCATGTACTGACAGCTTGAGAACTCCACCGTGTCCGGCGCATCCCTAAGGGCTTAGGCTAAGGGCACAACGAAGTTCTGCCAGTGCGCCAAGTCGCTTGGTATCAGTTAGTTGGAACTTGGAACCACTACGTGTTTATATTTAGAGTTACGTTGAATTCCCTTTGTTCGAAAAAAGTTTCTTTTTGTGTACAGTGTTTAATCGCACCATTAACACCCAACCACACACTCCAGCAGGTTGAATTAAAGAAGAGATGCATCCATTTTGCTGAGAAACGATACAAACTTCAACCTTTGCAAACAGGGTACGACAAGACTAATAAAACAAACACAAACTGAAATAGAGCACAATGAAAAATATTATCCCTGTGCATATAGTGCTAAGGTTTGTTCATAAAAAATATTTGAGAAGACATGCAGAGCGATGTATTGTAGAGGCACAAAACGAGCGAAAAAGCTGTTCTGCTTGTGCGATGGACGCGACCAATGTTATTTCTAATGTAAAACATCAGGTAATTCATCATGTGAAATACTTTTGCAGTTTTTTATTAATTATACTGATGATATTTCCTTCGAGGCAAGAAAAGATCCCCTTTTAGTCCATGTTGCGAAATATTATTCGAAAAAACATAAGAGAGAAAGGATGCATTACACCTTCAGTAGCCGCATGGGAGAACTGTCCCGCATACTGTTGCTTCCAGAAAAATTTCAGCAGAGGAAAATTGTAAGAATGAATTCTACCAGAAAAATTCGGGATTGTACATAGACATTTAAAACACCAAATCTTACAATACATAAAAGCATCCCTTCAAAACATGTATGCTATGAGTTGAAGAATTTAATTCTGCAGGATTGTGAAGGTTTTAGATTCTTTACAGATATCGCAGGATGAACTTCAGAATTTCATTAAGCTGATAGAAAATCGAGAGACTATCGAACAATCATCGTTGGCCAACAAAGAACTCCAGGAAAAAAAAAAAAATAAGCCGCCACTTGATCCCCTAGTTAATGACATAAGAAATTCAAGGATGAGTCTTTTAAGCTAGAGGATCATTATGTAGAAAGTTTCATAAGGGATGAGGATCAGAACGATACCTAGAGTAAATGCGGGCAAAAGTCCGCACCGGGGCAAAAGTCCTTTTGATTATAGCGCATGCGTCGATTGCGCAATCTTGAATTCTCTACGCGTTCCTGACCAACACTGCCCTAAACAACTAATAAGCTTATAGTATTCTTTCGGGGTTCTTGTGTTGTACTAGAAAATGAGGTAAGTCGAAAATACTAGATTCTGATATAAAATTTTATATGTTTTTAATAAGATATATCACTGTTTCAAAAAAGAGCTCAAATTCTGTCTTATCTGGATTGTGTATTGCATGATCGTGTCCTCTAGATCACAGAAGTAAAACGAGGTTTTACTAACCAGTCTAATAGGGAACCATTTTGTTTGCCGAAAAGTAAACAGGGGGTAAAAGCAACAACACTTGATTTTTCTTGCATTCTATCAGTTTGATTTCATATAATTTTGTAGATATTTGAATAAATATATATTTTTTCATAGTAAAAATAAATAAGAGGGCGAGTGTTGCGCGATACTAGTTGCAATTTTTTTTATTTTTAGAAATTATAAAAGAAAAACTGATAGGAAACCAATAACACCTGATATGCTGAGAATAACACAAAGAAAACTGCAGAAAGGAGAGTCGATCAGGAGCATTGCCAAAGGTTTTCATGTTGACGAATCATCTTTGAGAAAGAGGTTGAAGCGTGGATTTGGAGTAGAGTCATTGGGCAAATTTAAAAGAACCTTTAGTCATGATCAAGAACTTGCACTAGCTGAGCATTGTCGACAAATGGATGTTCGTTTTTATGGGATCACTAAAAAATCATTTCGACAGTTAGCTTACCAATACGCTATTCAAAACAATATTCCTAATCAGTTTAACAAGGAAACAAAATTAGCTGGAGAACAATGGACTCAATCTTTTTTATCCAGACACAAGCTGACTCTAAGAATTCCTCAAAAAACCAGTATTGGGAGAATTATGGGTTTTAACAAAAAACAAATAGAAACTTTTTATGACAACTTAGCTCAGCTACTTGGAAAGTATAACTTTCCCCCTAGTAGAGTCTATAATATGGACGAAACGGGAATTACTACCGTTCCAAATAAAGTTCCAAAAATAATTGCCACGAAAGGCAAGAAGAGTGTAAACAAGGTTAGCTCAGCCGAAAGGGGACAACTAGTTACTGCAGTCTGTTGTTTTAGTGCTGGGGGCCACTATGTGCCCCCAGCTCTAATTTTTCCTCGGAAACGCTCAAAACCAGAACTATTATATGGAGCACTCGCCGAATCCATAATGTTTGTATCTGATTCAGGTTATATAAACTCAGAGCTTTTTTGTCGTTGGCTGAATCACTTTCAAAAACATGTTAGATCTACAGCAGAAGACCCGGTGCTCTTGGTCTTAGACAATCATGCACCCTGGAGACCGTCACGTTTTGTAGGAATAACAATATTCACCTATCAAGTATTCCGCCACATGCGAGTCATAAATTTCAACCTTTGGATCGAGCGTTTTTTAAATCCTTAAAAGATTTTTATAGAGACCCGGTGCTCTTGGTCTTAGACAATCATGCCTCTCATTGCACCCTGGAGACCGTCACATTTTGTAGGAATAACAATATTCACCTACTAAGAAGCGTTTTTTAAATCCTTAAAAGATTTTTATAGTGACCTTTGCGAACAATGGCTTGTGAATAACCCAGGACGATGCATATCGCAGTCTGAAGTTGCGAAGATTTTTGGCGATGTCTAATCAAAAATTTGTACCATTGAAAGAGCTTCGAACGCCTTCAGAGCTTGTGGTATTGTGCCGTTAAACCGATTTATATTTTCCGAAGAAGATTTTCTGTCATCTAGTGTTACAGACCAAAGAGAGGAAAATGAATCTGAAGAAGAAATTATTGAAACTGATAATTATTCAAGTGATGATGAAATTCCTTTGACTGAGTAAAAGAAACGGATAAACATTACTTTAGAATCAAGTGCAAAAGAAACAATATCGGCAATTCAACAAGATAATACAATGCCTTTAACATAGGAAAGAGTATGTGAAACGACAGAGCAAGTATCGCTTTTTGGAGAGCTCGTTCCATGCACCTCCAAGTCAGTGTTAAAACCTACAGAATACATAGCATCTACCTCCAAGTCAGTTTCGAAAACTAAAGAATTCCTACCATCCACCTCCAGGTCTGTCATAGAATCCGTACCATCTTTATCCTGGACAGTGTTAAAACCTATAGAATCTATTTCCAATTTATTGTTAAGATCTACAACAGAATCGAAACCATTTTACTCGGAGTCAATGTTGAAACCCGCGGAACCCGAAATGAAATTGTCACTCCCCAAAGCAATAGGGGTATGTCATGAACAGAATTTTAATAGAGATGAGAATAACTCTTTAAAATCCCCCCAGGATATTTTACCATATCCAAAAATCAAAGAAAAAAGAATTAGGCGTAGAAAAGGCAAAAAATCCACAATCTTAACATCAACCCCAAATAAGGAGGAATTAGAGAAGGAAATGCAGATTAAATTAGCGAAACGGCGTAAGCAGAAAGGTAGGAAATTTCTTTCATCAAAGAAAAATATATAAGAGCTACAAGACGCCGAAAAGGAAAGACCAGAAATAGAAGCGACTGTTTTTGTCCTGCTTGCAATGAAAAATACGAAAATCCTCCTACAGAAGACTGGATTCAATGCATTTCTTGTAACCGATGGTGGCATGAGAGTTGCACTGACTATACCTATGGCCAATATACTTGTGATTTCTGCTGAGCATTTTTATTATTTTTTAATGCAATGTTGTGTTTTTCAACAGAGGATTTTATTTTTGTTTGTAGTTGTTAATTAAACGAGTTCTATTTAAAATTTTTTGAAGAAAAATTTTATGTTTTAAGCGATAAAATATTTATATTGTGATCTCAGACCAATAAAACTATGTTTTGTTAAATTTTTTGTCATCATTATCAATTGAAATATAAATGGGACTTTTACCTCAATACACTGACTTTTGCCCCGTAGCTTTAGGACTTTTACCCCAGACCATGGGGCCAAAGTTTTTTTTTACAACATACCGACTGAAATTTTATACAACCCTTAAATATATTAGTCCAATTTTTTTTAGTAGTCAGGTGGATGTGTGTTGAGTGTAGCTACCCACATATAAAAAACTTTTTATAAATTGTTTAAAATAGCGAAGTTATCAGTTGTTTTTCTTTGGGTGCGGACTTTTGCCCACAGTTACTTATACCATTTTGATTTAGGCTTAAAAATGTGACTAATTTTTATGTTCAATTCACTCTGATTCTAGGTCAGGAAAAAAACAGCAAAAGGGCGTCTCTATTTAAGAACTCTATATGCGACATGTCATCATAATACATATGGAAAGTTCTATGATGCAGAAATGCCAAAATAACAATGAAAAAAAGACCTCCTTTGGATGGAATGCATACCAGCACTTGGATTTTTGTAGAATATAATCACAACCATCCAGCACTAGCAGCTGACTCATTAAGATTCCGAAAACCAACTAAAGAAATAGAAGAGAAATTCTTGAAGCTCTTTCGGAATGGTCATTCGCCAGGATCAGCTCTGCATTTACATAATTTTGATTTAATGTTAAAGAATCCAGAAAATTATGAACTGATGCTTGCGGATAACAGTATAAGTCCTAATATTCAGTGGATATCTCGCCTACATAAGAAGGTTGCAGACTCTTGTTATGGAAGCAATAAATTAAACAATGAGGAGCAGGCACAGCTGATTGCCAAATTGGCTTCAGAGAAAATTTTTCTGTATAAAATTGTGTAAATTGGAAGCCAGACAGGTATGTGCATATCATTCATTATGATAATTTTTTATCATATTTGTTATTTCACAGCCATTATTTTGATAACAAAAATGATGCTAAGAATTTCAACAATGGTGGAATCAGGAGGAACATGTTTTGTTGATTCTAGTGGGGGTGTGGATAGGGATGGTACACGGTTTTTTATATTTCTGGCAAAATGCCATGCTGGAGGTGTACCTTTAGCAGTGGTATTGACAACTTCAGAAAATCAAAGCCTATTGACTGAAGCATTTAAAGCATTCAGAGTAAGTTAGTCTTTAATACTAGAACCAAATGTGATAATTAAGTTTAACATTTTCAGGATTTACTTCCTCCGGATGCTTTTGGGAGAAGATCAAATCTAAAAGGTCCTAGAATTTTCATAACAGATGATTCTGCATCTGAAAGGAATTCCCTAAAAGAAACCTGGCCTGACGCAAAACTTCTCCTTTGCATTTTTCAAGTATTACAGGTACTTGAATACAAAAAAAAACTAAAACATTTAATTCAAACTTATTTAAGGCATTGTGGAGATGGTTATTTGATAAAAAACATAATATTTTGTTGATGGATAGGAAACATTTGTTCAACCTATTCAAATCATTGATGTACGCAACAAGCAAGGAAGAATTGGAAGAACTTTTTCGTCGCCTAATCAATGACAGTTGTGTCAAAAAATACCCAAAGTTTCAGAAACATATTAGATCTTATATTGATCGTCAGGTTGAGTGGGCTCTTTGTTACAGAGATGAATTGATGGTTCGTGGTAACAATACAAATAATATATCCGAATCAGCCATGAAGATAATGAAGTCCTTCAAAGAGTAAGAGCTTATAACATAGTACAGTACATTGATATTATAAAATTATCTTAACAATGTAATTTTTCTTCATTTTTGTTCACAGTTGGCTGATTTTGTCATATCTCGTTTGGATTTATATTTTGCGTCCTATACACAAAACATACAACCGAAACCGTCGATATTCAGGGTCGCACTGGTACAAGGACAAAACCATGTTGTTGAATACAATGAAGCGAAATCGTCAATTGATCAATCTGATCAAATGGCCAGTTATCACTCACCACTGAAAAAATCTTTGAAATGATACAGAAAACTTGGAATTGAATTCCTTCTGAGAACAGCTTTCGTGAATTCTCATATAGTATTCAACCAATTGTCTGACAGAAAAATTAAAATAACAGAGTTCGGGGAGAACCTAATAAAGTCTCTATTATTTCATGATGAGGGAGAAGATACCATAAAAAATATTGAAAAACCTGCCAAAGACCTACAGAAAATGCATACTTTACTGAAAAAGGAAGGCCCATATTATGATAAAATGTGAAAAAAGTTATCACCTACTGTGAATCCTGCGAGAGTAAACCGCATTACTGTAAAGAGTGTTTTTTTCATGATGTTCACACAAAATGAAAATGTATTTTTATGATATTTCGATCCAACAATAAAAGATTATGTATTCAGTTGTAAGCACTTTTCATCCATTATCTAATGAGACATTCAAAAACTCGTGGCTGATATGCCACAGCGGTCGGAATTGATAACAATACCGAGCCTAAAAGCACACTAGTGTCTATACTGTGCTAAAAGCGACCGCTGGCGAACGGAGAATCTAAAGGTGCGTATTTACTTGCAACAGAACACTCCGGACGAACCAAACCCGCCGCGCGCGCTGAACCGATTGCAACAAATATTGTTCGAAAAAATTCGGGCTGCAATACCGGCGAAACAATAATTCCCTTTGAGCAAATCGCGTTGACAATCCTCGGAAAATGTTTGGCGCCTTCCGTTCTGTTCTGCGCAACGTATTGACTAGACAAATTTGTTTTTAACCCTCTCACTAATATTGAGTTCAAAGCTGCCAGGGATGCGAAATATGAAGCAAAAATATCCACAGAAGAGAAAGAAAAGTGCAGTTTTTCTGAAGTACGATGAATTCCAAAATATGGTTTATGGTTGTGACGAAAACACACCGGATGGTTTGCACAATAAGTTATTTTTTGTTCTGCTTTCGAATTAGCTGGGCGTGGTGGAGAAGGCCACAAGTGCCTTATTCCGTACTTCAAAGAAGAAAAAATAACGTAGGTGAAAAAAGGAAGAATTATTTGCGATCCCGTGTATTCACTAAGACGACGCAAGGAGGTAATAGTACATTGTAAAATTAGTGGGAAAGGCATAATATTCCCAAACGACTGTAGTAATTACACAGGAGTTTGGGAATATGCTTTTCCCACGAATTATACATACTATTTCCATGCTTCGATCAACTTTGTCTGTTAAAAATAATATTAATGTTGCCCAGTACCAAAAACTGAGATCATTTTTGAAACGTGCTACAGGATACAAACCGAAAAAATCCAAAATTTTAACCCAGGAACAAGTTCAGAAATTCATTTTGGAGGCATCAGATGACATATTTTTATCGATTAAAGTAAGTAGATACATTTAGATAAAATACTATTACTTAACCCTTAAATGCATAGTGTATCATATTTGATACACATAATTTCTCGTACTCTCAGCGACATCTCTTAAAAAATTTCGGTGTTAGAACCTGTCTCATATGTACAACGTATTCTAACTAGGAACGAATCTTAAGCGATGTTTTTTACACATTGTACGTATTAGTATAATCTGAACTGTTGGAGCGCTAGTGGTCTGTCTAGTTCTGCAGAAGTGAGCATTTTACGTGGTTTTATTCAAAATACTTTTGGGATTGAAGCAAAATAAAAATTAAATCTGGATTCCATAAGGCATATTTGTGGTAAATTTAAAATTTTTCTTAAGATACTCTAAGTAATTGAAGTAAGTAAAAGCCTCATGTTTGTTTGTATCATATATGATACATTGCGCATTACCATAGTATATTTCGATTATAGGATGAGTGGCTGGTACGAGAAATATCTAAGAAAAAGGCCGCTTAGCGAAAAGGAAATGTTACAATTGATTGATATTCCTTTGGGTAGCGAGGATGAAATAGATGAAGAAATTGAGGATGACCTAGATGTTGACCCTGATGTGAACCTTGACAACTTGGAAGATAGTGATGATAGTGAAGATGAAAAGGGAGAGGAAAATGAAGAGGAAAATATGTTGCAGGATGTGACTACACCCGATGTAAGACCTATCAAAATGAAAAAAAAATTACTTTGGAAAAGCGGTAATTTGATACTACCCGATTCAGCAACAATTTCTAGGTAGCGAAAATCTTCCTCAAGAGATCTTAGATCTGGAATCTCCTTACCAATATTTCAAATATTCCTTTGATGATAACATACTAGAGCTAATTGCAAAAGAATCTTTCCTTTACAGTACATAAAAAAACCCAAATAGACCACAATATATCTCAGTGAAAGAATCATCGAAAATTCGTTGCTGATAAGTTATTAGATAGAAAATTGGATAGTGGGAATTGCAGCAATTAATGAGGTACTCTTTTTTCTTTGCTCGAGCTTTCGAGATATTTATTTATCTCTTCATCAGGAGATATATTCATTGGCAATCATATCAACCAATTCAACAAAAAATTAATATGATTCGTAATTTAAAATCTAGAATTTCCAAAATTTCGCATTCTAAATTCAAAACGAAAAACCTCAAAATATTAGAAGAACTTTTGATAAATAATGGGTATCCTAAGAAATGGTTAAACAAAATTCTTTATAACTCGCCTAATATCACAGAAGTTTTGAGTGTTCATCAACCAGAAGGTGCCGAAGAAAGACAAAATTATTTAGTTTTACCATATCATGAAAACCTTTCTTCTAGAATCAGAGAATTGGTTCCTAAAGAAAAATTCAAAATTTCCAATAAAAATGTGAAACCTCCCAGGAAAATATTCTCAAAATTGAAAGATAAATTACATGTACTCTCTGTATAAAAAGTACCCGGAAAATGTTATTTAAATGAACCGCCAAAAAGGAATCGGTAATTTTTTTTTTCTTAAAGTTGGTAGGACCTTCCTTTATTACCAAGCCAAATTTGAGCGCGATCTGTCAACTAGTGTGTTTACAACAGCTGTCAGTATCAGTCGACCTCAAAAGTGCTCTGCGAATTTTACAATGGAAAAAATAGTTGATCAAAGAGTTTGCCTCAAATTTTGTCTTGCAAACGAATTTTCTTGTGCCGATTCATTGAAAATGTTAAAAAAAGCCTTTGGTGATAATTGTATGTCAAAAACACAAGCATACGATTGGTACAAATCATTCAAAGACGGTCGAAAAAACCACGTCAAAGTCGATCGAAAATTAAAGTTTTGCTCACTGTTTTCTTCGATTATCGTGGTGTTGTGCACTCAGAATTTCTTCCTGAAGGACAGACAGTGAATAAGGAGTATTACTTGGGTGTATTGAGGCGTTTGCGTGAGAATGTTCGTCGTAAACGGCCAGATTTATGGAAAGACAATTCGTGGATTTTGCATGATGATAACGCGCCGTCGCACCGAGCCATAATTATTAAGGAATACAAGACCAAAAACTCAATAAATACCATCGAACAACCGCCGTATTCACCTGACTTAGCTCCGTGCGACTTTTTTCTATTCCCAAGACTCAAATTGCCCCTACGTGGAACGCGTTTTGAGTCCATTGAAGCCATCAAAACAAATTCGCAACGAGAACTGAAGGCCATACCTTTGGCGGCGTATGAGCGGTGCATGGAAAAGTGGGTTCGCCGATATCATAGTTGTATTGTAAGCAATGGGGACTATTTTGAAGGAGACAAAATAAATATTGATGATTAAATTTAAATTTATGTGTTTTTTTTTACAATTCCGGGTACTTTTTATACAGAAGGTATATAATAGATCTAATTTGATATATAAAATTGAATGTAACGATTGTGATAAATGTTATATTGGCCAGACTACCACAAAATTGAAACAGAGGATTGCACTTCATAAAAGTAATATTAGGACAAAAAAAGATACATGCGCTCTTGCAATTCATTCGATACAAGAGGAACATGAACCAAATTTTGAAAGTGTAGAAATAATAGATTCAGAGAATAATTCGAAAAAAAGAAATTTTCTTGAAATGTTCAGAATTGCCCAAAATGATAAATGTATGAACTTCAGAAGACATATAGGGGGTCTTAGCTCCATTTTTTCATATTTGATCCATTTAGATTCTTCAAATTCTAGTTGAGTTTTAGAGAAATGTTTTCAAAATCCATAATGCTTAAATCAAGATATGTGAAATCACTGTCAATTCGACATCCTTAATCGAAATTCAACTTCATTATTTATATTAAGAAAGTAATATATGTTTTCAATTTTTATACACCTAAGTTAGTGATGTCAATTTTAGAAACCTCCATCTTTTTATACATTCTCAATTTCGTAAGTTTTGCATGATATCATCTTATTTGTTTCTACCGTTTTCTTTTTATTTTAGTTCTCCTGATGAAGAGATAAATAAATATCTCGAAAGCTCGAGCAAAGAAAAAAGAGTACCTCATTAATTGCTGCAATTTCCACTATCCAATTTTCTATCTCAGTGAAAGATATACAGAAACAAAAACAAATAAACCTATACTCCATTCGCTTTTATAAAGTAGCCCGGTTGGCGCTGGAATTCTGACACATTTCACCGCGTATATTTTGAAAATGTTAGGTTATAGTCATTCTTCTGTCAGATATGAACGCAACGTTGCCGTTTCTACATATAAATCGTAGAAATTACGTATTTATCAAAATGTTTATTTACTTTAGGAAAACAATGAATTTGAGGAAATATCATGTGAATTCAATAATTCCAAAGATCTGACGAATATTGAAGAAACTTTTTCCTATGTTAGTACTCGAAATATTTCACGTGTACGAGAATAAACATGATTGGAAGATTCAGTTATGCTTTTTTCTTCTACGGAAATCAAGAACCCAGTGTTGAAATTTTACTGAAAAATAATGGACAGAATAGTCCGTTACTTTGTGATAGTTCATTAAACCGACAGAAACTGTTAGACGGACAGAACAGACGGACGTATGGAAATTTCCACTTTTCAAAATTCTCAAGAAATAAGCCTACAAACGACGATTAAATACCTTTTTTGCGCAACTTGAAATACTCCAGTATGAAAATGTAGTGGTACTACGATTCACAGATGAACCTTAAAAGAACTAACTCCATTCACCAAGTTGAAAAAGAGTAATTAGAAAGTAGACTTGGCAATGTCGTTTGATTTTCACGATTGCTAACCTGCGTCCGTTTTAAGTAAAAGAACTTGATAAACCTAAACCATGGCCCACCAAGATACTTTATAAAAGTGAATGGAGTATAGATCATTTATCATTAACGAAACCTATTTAAATGTTTATATAAAGTACGTATCATTTAGGCCTAATGATTTTGAAAATCCTAGATTTTTTTTTAAATTCAACAAGGGAAAGTATGGAAGACAGTCATTGGAATGAATCAATTTGGAAAATTGCCGCGAATTGTTGCAAGTTATTTACAGTTGCCAAATCCGACAGAATATACAGGACATTGTTTCCGAAGATCATCGGCAATACATTTGGTAGACGCTGGAGCTGATATTCTTTCTTCAATGCGCCACGAGAAATCTTCCCATGTGGCGGAAGAATATATTTACGAATCACTTAATAATAAAGTAGAAGTTGCTAATAAAATATTCAACGCCCCTGCCTCGACTTCAAATGAAAATGATCGAAACGGGATAAACCAAACAATTAGCAATGCAGCTTCAACGTCTATAAATTCTCGTTGCCCTCCAGTACAATTTACAAAATGTACAAACTATACCTACAATAAATGTAAATATTAACAACAATTGATTTGTGTTCAAGAATATCGTTATAAATTAGATGTTTCTTTTATTTCTTTTATAACAAATTTATCAATATAAAAATTAAAACCATACTTTGTTTCATTTTATTGTAATAATCCATTTGTTATACTACAGCAGTGCGGTAAGAATATTACCGCACTGTTATTTTCTAATTGCTTAGCAACTGCCCACTGTTCTGGAATGTTGAGCTTTGCGCATAGAAAACAGGTCAAAATAGTGTCACTTTTCCCACGATCGGAGAAAAAAACCATGCGCTCCATGGGAATGGCTAATAAAGAATAATATTAATCCAGAGTTGTGTCAAATTCGACTGAACAAAAAGTTCCTAGAACAGCGGGTTGGATTAAAAACAAAACGAATCTTTCTCACTGTAAATCCCGCTAGGAAGATGAACAGAAGATGGTATAAACGGGTCATACAAATTCTGCCATATCTTCAAATGGATGAAAATCACCAAGAAGAAATAGTCAGAAAAATGCTTGCTAATGACGTACAACAGGCACAGCATTCCCAAACTGTTGAGATGTTGGTAACATTGTATAACTTCGTCATGATTGTATGTATAGGTTGGCAACTATGTTTTTTTTACAATCAAGATATATCAGAAAATAAATGATAGACAGAGTCTTTCACGCCAAATTCTTCATCGAGAATAAAAAATCTAAAGTGTTTTCCAAAAGCTAAATACACACCGACAAATAACAAATTACAAAACAAACATCCTCTTCTGCTGTTAATACTCCGATAGCTGGATTGTCTAATCAGAACACTTATAATAATTGTATTATTCACTGCAATTCTTACAATTTTCGATTTAGTTAACCTTGAATAAATAGTTTCAATTACATCGTTTGTTTATCAGATATACAGGGTTGGGATAAAGTTTGGCACCAAATTAATATATTTAAAACGGAACGGACGGTAATTTTGAAATTTGGCAGCTGAGTGAATGGCAAGCACTTCGAACATTTGAAATGTTTTTTTTTAATTATTTTCAATAAATTTTTTCTACCAGTAAAAGCCCTGTAATTCTTCTCTTTATAGATTTTCATAAAAAATACGTCATGAAAAGCATGGAGCCCGATATGGACAGATCCGAAACAAGGTGCACTTTCAGAATCTGCAGAAATATACAGGGTGTCCCATCTAAATAAATTTTTTTTTTGTCATTTCCGGTTAAACCGGAAGTATCTCATTAATGAAAATATGCTCATCACATGCATTGTGGTCCATTACACTCAGCTGCCAAATTTCAAAAATATCGCCCGTTTCGTTTTAAAGATATTGATTCGGTGCCAAACTTTATCCCAACCCTGTATATGAATATCAACAACCGCCATGGATCCGACTCGAACTTGCTGTTGAGAATTGATCAAGACACCAAATCAGCTTTTTATTTCAAGAAATTATTATGAATCAAGTCAACACATTTATATAATTGAATTCGTCAATAAATAGAAACATCAGTTTGAGATTGAATAAAGTGGTCAATCAGTTTTAGTACAATACAGTCTATTCATTGATCAAGGAGTTTATTCATTTAAACCCATACACTTGCCACAAATCTTCATCCAGGGAACTAATGAAAGTTCCAACCTCATCGAAGTGGGTAGAAGTTTCGATCTTGTTTTGATCTCTTCAGAACAACATAACCCTACTACGATGAAAATTGATTTGTACCAAGTTCGAGTCGGATCCATGGCGGTTGTTGATATTTATATCACCGAACTCGATGTATCTGATGAGCAAACGATGTGTCACAATGATACCTATTGGAGATACATATTACTTTCTTAGTTTCAATTTCTTTGTATTTATACGTACCTATGCTTTTATAAGAAACGAATAAAAAACATTAAAATAAACGTATTTATCTTCGCCTGTTCTTTTTTCAGTTACGGAATATTTATTGATATGAGCTAAGAATTTATAAATTCATAACGTCAGTTTGACAAGTTAAAAGTTCATTCGGTACAAATTCGCCCGAATAATACTCCATTCACTTTCATAAAGTATCGCGGTTAGCCATGGTTTAGGTTTATCAAGTTCTTTCACTTAAAACTGACGCCGGTTGGCACTCGTGAAAATCAATTTACTCTTTTTCAACTTTGTAAATGGAGTTAGTTCTTCTAAGATTTAACTGTGACACAGGTTTCGTAGTACTACATTTTCATACTGGAGTATTTCAAGTTGTGCAAAAGGGTATGTAAATGTCTTCTGTAGGTATTTCTTGAGAATTTTGAGTGGGGAAGTGGGGAATTCTATAGGTCTGTTCCGCTCGTTTTTCTGGGTTATTCTTTTTTCGAATGAACTATCACAAAGTAACAGACTATTCTGTCCATTATTTTTCAGTAAAATTTCAACACTAGATTCTCGATTTCCGTAAAAGAAAATAGCCTAACTGAATCTTCCAACCATGCTTATACAGTATGGTGCAAATGAAAGGAATAAATTCGTTATTTCGTAAACCGGCGACTTCAAGGAAAAATCCTGAAAACCGTCGATTTTTATTTTGAAACGGGCTATTCGTAAGGATACCTTTTTATTTTTGACGTCATCTATGTGAGCGTGATGACGACATCGCTAAAATTATTAAATGGAAAAGTGAATTTGAAAGGTCTTTTAGATACCTATTCAGTCATATCAATAATTTGCAGTAATTGATTTTTGTTTTTGTTTAAGAAATTAATAAAATTTTATTATCACAATGAATATTTAATATGTATTACTCATCAAATACAACGAAACTTTTAGCTGAAATACAATGACGGCCTTTACAAAATTTATTTTTGTGTGTCAATAAATACATCATACCAATACTTAATACATTTTATTAAGAAACCTGTTGAAATTTCATCAATAATATTTGTGACAATAAGCAAATCAATTACTGTACATATTGGTATGGCTGAATAGGTATTTAAAAGACCTTTCAAATTATGTATCACAACACCCACATTTCCATTTAAAAATTTTAGCGATGACGTCATCACGCTCATATAGATGACGTCAAAAATAAAAAGGTATCCTTACGAGTAGCCCGTTTCAAAATGAAAATCGACGGGTTTCAGGATATACGCGGTGAAATGTGTCAGAATTGCATGGCAAACCGCGATACTTTATAAAAGTGAATGGAGTATACATACACTCGTGCATCAAAATGACCGGATAATTTCGCATTCCAGCGTGTTGTCATAGAAAAACTGCAATATATCATTTTCATTTTTAACTCGATTTTTAATAAAATGAAAACTACACAGCCTTGATTAATTGAGGCTCATGTTGAAGCGTAGTGAATGATTTTGCGAACAGCAAAATTTTGTTCTGAATTTTTCCTAAAAAAATAACCAAACAGTGTGTTTCACTTCAAGTGGCAATAATACATTATATCATAACAGATCAACCGATTTTTTTACTAATGATAAAGGTCCTTTATTTTGTATTCTATGAAATATATACAGGGTGTTCCCAAATTGAACGTACAAACGAAAAGGGGTGATTTCTCAAGTAAGTCTGAGAAAAAAAAGTCCCATAAACATAAACTACAGGACACCGAAATTTGTATTATGTATTTAATTTTTTCAAATCAACAGTTGCTCCGAAAAAAAGTTCTGGGGGAAAACAGGTGACAGTGTTCCAGAAAAATACACCCTGTAGATCTGCTATAGAAATTGCCATGTCACCTGGAGATAATTCTCAAATGTTATATCTATGCCAAATTTCAGTTGAATGTCTTGTAAAGTGTGGATTCTATGAGAAAAAAAATTGAAAAAAATTCAAACTTCAACACTCTATATCTCGAAAACGAAACGTTTGCAACTCCATGTTTATGGGAGTTTTTTTTAACTTACTTAAGAAATCTCCCCTTTTTGTTTGTACATACGTTCAATTTAGGAACACCCTGTATATGAGAAGAGTCCGATAGCTCCACTTCCTGATTCCGAATACTAAACGTATTTTAATGAACAATATTTCGAAAATATCAAAGAAAACTGCAGAAACAACGAAAATTGTAGGGATTTCTTGAAAAGCTAATAGCTCTATTGCCACTGTTTCATCTGAAACCCACAAATCTCTTATTTCAATATCGAAACTCATACTGAATGTTCACATCGTGAGTGTACATAATGAAAAAAATGGATTTGTGTAGTGTTCTCTGTAAAGGCATCCTAGTCTGTTGTTATTATTCATGAAAAAAAAAATAGATTTTGATTTTGAAAATTATTAGATTGTGGAGTTAGAATTACATGGTGTATCTAATAGCATATAATTCATTCAACATCAAGGCGCAAATGAATTGTCAACTGTTGAATACAGAGATATACCCTCCCACAAAAAAAATTTCTTTCTGGAAATAGGTTTCAAGAAAGAAATGTTATGAATCAGTTGCCCGTGGTTAATTTTTTCATATGTGATAATCAATTTTATGAGATCCACAAACATATAAAAAAAAATTTTTTTGGATACATTAATTAATTTCGAACAAAAACTCAAAGCAATGAATAAAATTAATATCTAATGACTATTCTTACAAAATTTCTCTTTAAGTCTTTTTCCACATAAATAAACACTCAAGATTGTCTTCTCTAGGACGGCTGTGGGATGAATTAAAGTCTGTGTTATTGTTTATTGTCTTCTATGGCATCATGTTACCTCCAAATTCACAAGTTACGTATTCCAAATACAGGTTTATTGCTTCGAATCAAGAATCTGGAATCATATTTCAGGATTACTGCTTCTTTGTATTTTCCATAATTTGGGAAGTTTTCAGTTAAATTTCCAATCTTGTGGATTATAATGTATTTCATTTCACGGTGTTCACATAAGCTAAGATGTTTGTGAGAGATTCTCAGAGGATTTGTAATAGTCTCTACGATGGTTCGGTATCGACTGGACTGTCGCTGATTCATCTCTATAACTTTTCAAATTTTCCAAAAATCCTGTTGTCTTCGTCTACCAAATGATGCTCTGTCCATTTTCTTCTTGGAGATAACTTTTCCTTCTTCGTAACCATTCCAGAAAATTTGTCCACAGTTTTCCCTACACTTCCATACCGTTTTTGACTACAGTCTTAAATCTTCATTCACAAAATTTTTGAATTCCTACTCTAAATTACCAAATATTAAAAAATGTTTACTTTTCTGCTTGGCATTTTTTTGAAATTTTATCAAAGAAAACATATAAATATACATTCTGATTTAAGGCACTAAGACTACACAATTTCAGAAATATTGATCATATCGTGTATAAAAATATCCATCAAAATCAATACATGAGGGAGAACTATCATACGTTTAGTCAATTTTTTTAACACTTTTCCGACAAACAAGAATACATTAATTCTTTCCCATTTCAGAATCACAGTTGAACAACTCATTCACAAAATTTATATAATTAATAAATTTCAAACTGTGTGAAATAAATCTTTGAGAATTTTACATTTACATCTTAGTTAATGGATAACAGTCAAGTATAATCAAGATATATTTGGTTGTTTTCATTTTCTGAATAGACTACAGAAAAAAATGGAATTACTTTCTTTTATTTGTTAGTGGATCTTGAGTAATTGAATATTTTGATGATATAAGCTAATATGTGGATGAGTGGACTCGATTTGCTTAAATTTGGGGATGCGTTGAATTCTTACATATTTTCCAATAAAAATACATGTTTTGTCTTTCTCAAGAGTATATTTCCGATTTGCATCTACGGATGTTATTATGTAAATCAACACACCAAGTAATTCTTAATCCATTAACAATCTAATATCGACAACAGATTCAGTAGCGTTCACATTCTCAACGTTTTTGAATGTTTTTAATAATAAGTGGTGAATACTCGGTATAAGTCACGATATTGAAAATATTCACACCAATTAATGGAATACGTTCATTTATCGACATAATACAATGTGTCAGAGTGAGATAGAATGAATGAGTTATGTTTACTTCTCATATTACGACCACTCATGCGCAGTATTTTGAGCCCGTCAGGAAATTTCCTGACCGTTGAAGCCTCCATTAATAAAACCAATATCAATATGGATCAAGGATCATACGCCTGTTATTCAGAATCAGAGAGTGGAGCCGAATCTTAGGTAAGAATTGAGTTGTACGTGATGGGTAGAGTTTCAGTTAACCAACTCTAAAACTTACCAAGTTTACGAATAGAAAAATAATATAGCTAGTGACTTTTTACGTATATAAAAAATGAAAACACAAATGAAAGGATAAATGTACCCAAAATAACAGTTGAAATATAGTCTCACCTATTTCAGCAAAACGGTCAACCAGATCTTGTCGGTTACTCCTATTTCCATGAACAGAGTGATCGAGCTCGACAAACGAACACGGAATGACGCTGAAGTAAAATCCGTTGCTAAAAATGTGAAATTAAGCACACTTATCCTTGTGGCAATGTAAAATAACCACGCCACTGCTTACAGTTTTGTTCGAACTAAATTCGCACAAATGAAATGTAATTCGATGATATCGAAATCACTAAAACTGCGAATCACAGGAAAAACTGAAGTTTTCCGAATTCGCGAAAGGAAACAGAAAAATATGTACATAATTAGCGGAAGCAGAAGTATTCACGATCGTTAAAATCAATGAACTGAATGGAAAAATGAAAATTAAACAAACATACGACATATGTGCTACACATCAGCTGACTCTCCATATGGGATCTCCCTAAGTACGGAGAATTAAATTAATTTTGACGGAAATGAATATTATGAAAATTCAGAAAAGTTTCTGAACCGTTCACTTGTCGTGAACAGTTCGTATTCATCATGACAATTGGAAATTGCCTACTCTGCATATAGTAAGAGGCCAGTTGAAACCTACTCGTTTAATGTATGGAGTTGCGTCAGTGCCTGTTAGTTGGCTGAAAAGTATTGAAACCATTTTACAAAGTATCAACGGGGTAGCAATCTTCTGCAATGACTTATAACGCCCAAAAAGCAAGATTAGGATTGAAGAAAATGAATTAAGTAATTGACAAAAAAAAACTTCATAAAGAGAAGATTGAATCGCTAGGAACACCTCGGTTTGCCTTCAGCGGAGATGGGATGAGTTCAGTTAGATAGAATAGGGCGCCAACGTATTTATTTTCCTAGCAATTCAATAAAAAAAAGGGGAAATGGGCAAGAAAAGAAAAATTACTAAATTACACAGACTTACAAGAAAAAGAACAACTGCCTCAGCAAAACACGTAAACTCCAAAGCAGATGAAACGAAACGGAGATAAAAAAAGGTAAGTGCATATATGAAATTCGATACCTGAAGAATGCATAAAAAAATAGTGATAATAAACAAATGTTGTAATAAAATTCTATTATCAATTCTCTACTATTCAAATCCAAACGATGAGAAAAATATCCATAAGATTTCAACGATAGCAACAATACAACAATATTTTACCCCCTATGCTTGATCAAGCGTAGTTTTCACAATACCACACGTAATATGGTACACACTATATACTTATTCAATTGTGCGGCTATATTCAGCTTTCGATTACTTATCAAATTAATTATGGATGGAACAATTTATTTCAGAATATAATATACAGGGTGATCCAGAAGTCCCGCACTTCCTTGAGGGGATCGAAAGTGAAAAATATTCTAAGCCCAAATATCCATGTTTGAAATTTTTTGATGAAGTAGTTAATCAGTAATTAATTAATGAAAGTGACCAATCAGGAGCGCGCTATAGAAGAATGAGTAAGTAGTTGGGGACGCGAGAGTGAGACGCCAGAGCTGCTGCCGGCTTCTCACGCAGTAAACCGAGACTGACGTCTCACGTTTGCGTCCCCACTGCTTACTCAATCTTCTGTAGCGCGCTTCTGATTGGTCACTTTCATTAATTAATAACTAATGAACTACGTTATCGAAAAATTTCAAACATGTATACTTGGGCTTAGAATATTTTTCACTTTCGATCCCCTCAAGGAAGTGCGGGACTTCTGGGACACCCTGTATAATCTAATTTGAAATATTGGCTATCATATACTCTCAAAAGTTGTACTGAGAAATGTATTATTACATCAATTATGGACCCGCCAATGAGTGGATGGAATCGAACGTAATTGGAGATTTCAGAATTTAATACTATTGTGATCCTAATATGGGACACCTATAGATGTAAAAATTCAATTTATGTGTCTCCGATCCTACCTTAATATTTAAAGCTTATAACGAAAAAAGGTAACTAACATTGAATTATGGAAAAAAAAAGGTTCACTCATGCAAATGGCCTCCGGTTCCAGTGGGCAGTGACGTCAGATTTATAGATTCAAAAATTCTCTGTACATACCAGGTCGGTACTTGCATTATATTGCACGAAATTACCAATCCGAGAATCCCAATCACTCCAACAATATTGTAAATCCTCCTCAAGGTACTCTTCCCTCCTTCAGATGGGAAAAAGGATTGGTTGAGTTCTATTCCCGATATTCGTTTCACAAAATGGAACAACCAAAATCCGCAGACATCCGTTTCCTCAGGAGCGGAAGGAAAGAAAGTCAGAAAAGAGATATTTCTGCATGAAATAAAAAGGCCCTATAATTCACAAGGAAAATATTAGGGTCCAGATCAGGTAGATGGAAAATAAAGAATAAAGTGGAACTTACTCTAGTTGTAGGACGGCCTTTCGTAGTAAATGATCTCCGTACGAGAAGTATGGTTTTAATCCCCAAAATGGGTAATATTGCTATTCCAATCAACAAATTAGCAATATTGAGAATACAGATGTAAAAAATCCAACAAATAACCTCTTTCAACGCACAATTTTTCAGAAGCATCCAAAACCCGTATTTTCAAATACAAAAGAACAATAATTAATCGAGAGTAATCCCAACCACCTGGTACATATCAGATAAGAAATCGAACACAAGAAAATAAAAATAAGTCATCCAGGCAACCCATACAACATAAATAGACTAATTTGTGTTGTTTTTGAATCGAGGTAAATCTCCATTCAAAAAGTGGTTTCTTTATTTCACGAGTAACTACTACCCTAATTTACGGCGTAGAGACTTGATTTTTTTTTAATTGAAGTTGAAGAACGTCCCAAGGGCAAAGAGTTTTCTTTTTTTCGATTCAATTAGTTTTTCATTAAAAAAAACAGGTTGAACTTCAGCGCTTTGGAAACTACACTTAATGATTTTTTTTCGACGGTTATTCATCATTTTTCGGAAAAAATCGCAACCATTTGCCCTCGACAATTTAATCTTCTATAAACTACATGATGATTAGTTCAAAAATATAGCCTGTACCCATAAAAAACAAAAAACATATTCAATAACCCAAATATTGCAGAGATCTAACGATCACCCTGGTTTTTTAATTGAAAAACTAAATAAATCGAAAAAAAGAAAACTCTTTGCCCTCGGGACGTTCTTCAACTTCAGTTTAAAAAAAAATCAAGTCTCTACGTCGTAAATTAGGGTAGTTACTCGTGAAATAAAAAGACCACTTTTTGAATGGAGATTTACCTCGATTCAAAAGGTTATACTTCCCCTTAAGGATTAGAGCTCCAGATGATGAAACACATTTAGAGAGTTAAGGAAAAATATTTGAAAGATTTCATCAATACTATATAGGCATAAATTTTGATGAAAGCGTTTTTATGGAAGACAAGATAGACTATCGCGGTCATACTATAACTAAATTAGGTATAGAAAAATTTAAAAATAAAGTTGATGCAATAGTGAATAAATACCGGATAAATACGAATTGCGTTCGTTCTTAGGATTACTTAATTATTATGGACAATTTGAAAAAAAATTGAGTTCGGTGACATTTCCATTGAATCAATTATCACACAAAGAAACCCCTTGAAAATTGAGTACAAAATGCGAAAGTTGTTTCAAGTTTTTTGAAAGAAAAATGAATTCAGATACACTTTTGACTCATTACAATCCTGAATAGCCATCTGATCTTGCTACACATAGTATTTCTTTTGGCGTAGGAGCTGTTTTATCCCGCATAATGCCTGACGGAAGTGAAAGACCAATTCAATTTGTTTCATGAACTTTATCAGGTACTCAAAAGAAATATTCCCAAATCGATAAAGAAGCATATGTGTTAAACGTCTTTACCAGTATTTAAAAGGGACCGAGTTTATTTTAATTACTGTCTGTAGCGCCTTGGACCAAACTTTTCAATCCAGGAAAATACCTTCCTATATATTCTGCTTTACGAATGCAACACTGCACTCTATTTGCAAGCCTTCAATCACAGAATTAAGTACAAGAACAGAAAAGATCATGGTAAAGCGGATGTTATGTCGAACAAATCGGTTTCTAATAAGAGTACTCTTGAAGAGTCGGAGTTTTTTGATGAAAATTCGATTTGTGGCACGGCAGTGCCCCTGCCAAGTCGGAACCATTTCGCCGCATTTTCAGGACCCTATTTGAGAACCTCTGGATATGACCAGAACGCAGAAATTTTCGTCTTCCAGTAAGTTATAATCACGTACTTAAAATCCAAAATTTCAAGTGTGTAGGTCATTTAGTTCCGAAGTTACGCGAAAGCAAAGTTTCGCATTTTCGACACTAACTCACTCAGGATCATAAAATAGAACTTGTACTTCCCATGAACTCAGAGAGCTGAAATTTGGTACGGAGTTGGGTTTAATGGCCACATAAAGGGAAAACTTTAAAAACTAGGAAAATCGAAGATATGGAGTACCTGGTGACACTTATTTGAAATTACAAGAGCCCAACTGTCGGAGACATTGATTAGGCAACCCAAGATGTTTTGTGTCCGCTGTTTTCCATAAATCCGTCAACGGATAAGTGTGACTCGACAAAAAGCTCTTGAAGCCCTTCGAAAAGGAATAGGGGAACCAGGGGAAATAGTCCCAACTAGATATTTGAGCATGAATGTATACTCCATTCACTTTTATTTAATCACATGGTTTCGTTTTCAGGAGTTGGTGCCCCTGATGAAAAGCACAGAACATATGATGAAAAGTCAGTGCGCGCACAGAGAATATCGTTGATGACAAAACGACGTTGCCAGTTTCTTTGTTTACATCAAAGTGAAAGTATCAAAGATATTCCACATCTTGTTAGGTTTACAAATTGTTCGCAGATTCTTGGTATTTAGTCGATATTTGCAGGTCAGTTTTTCGTCGAATATCCAAGATTAACGTATGTTTATTGTTTTTAGCACCAGTTTGGAGCGTGAGGACGATTTTCAAGACCAGGACGAATGTTTACATTTCGAGGTTTAAGGGGTACACTCGAATTTCGTTGAAAAAGCTGTTACTTGGACAGATATCGCTGTATAGATGGATCGAATGGAGCCTCGAGAGGTCGACTAGGATGATATTTTTCAGGTTTTCCAAGAAATTTGGCGATATCTGAGCAGATTTGCAAAAGTCAGGTACCTCACTAATGAGGTGGAACTTAGACCTAATTCTCCTATAAGAAACGCCTTTCAAAGGTCGACATGGTGAAAAATGTATTCTTTGGGTGTTGTTTGAACAAACGCAGCCGAGTTTTATATCCCAACATTGATTTTAAGAAAGTTATCAACAAAATAAAATTGACATTATTCTTGATTCTTGTAATTAACCATCTTATATCTTTGGGTTGATTTTTTGTAATGAATTCTTGATAAGAATCAACAATTGATTCAAGTAAGTCTTGAACTTTCAGTTCAAGAGGATAATAAACATTAAATCTTCACAAGCATCATATGAACATTATGTGAAAGCAATGCAATTTTCTTCCATGGCGAAAAATAATATATTTCAACAGTGATCTCTTGTACTTTTCATGCAAATAACTAAAAAAGGAATCCTTTCTATCAATTCATATAAACGTTCATTATTTTCGTCCATCACATCTTTTCCAATTCATTCATTTTCCGAATAAATTCACATTCTGAGAAAAACGCTAAGAATGTGTTGACTTGGAACATAAAAATTAAAAATATTTTGAAAAACGTCATAACTTCGATACAGAGTGGAATGTGTCAAATTTCCAAGGCCAGAGTTGTGATTTTATAATTGTGAATGGAGTATATGCTAGGAGCATAGAATAACTGGAGGGAAGGCTTCATACGCTCGACAGATCATTTTGAACTGCCAATAACGGCGGAGGTTAGAGTTTCGTGTGACGCCCGATAGATAACGCTGAGATCGTTTATTCAGCAACATGTCAGATATCTTGTTCTATGGCGCTACAATTGCAAATAATATAATGTGGCTGTCATTGTTATTGATACATTTATGCTTCTTTTTAATTGAAAATGGCCATAAATCATAACATAGACAATATTGATGACATATCATCGCTTTATTCTAATCAACTTTTTATGCGCAATTTTATGGGAAGTCTGTGATCGGTAATAAATTTGTCAAAACAATATCCTTATCGGAAAAAGCGAACATTCAGGTGAGTATTACTATTATTATACGGGAAGACTGAGGTTTTATCTGTTCTCGTGTATCATACGCAGAATTGTATGGTACCCCGTTTACATTCCCTCTGCTAACACTTAGATTCGAAGCGGGAAACAGATTTTTCTTCCTATATTCAATCTGATCCTTGTAGCCATTTCTTTACACGTGCTATATGCATTATATTGTCGGATTTACGAAAAAAAGTATGTATTGCTTTCTTTCAAAAGAATATATATTATGATATAGTAATAAATGGGACCTAATAATTAATAACAACTAATAACCATTAAAGATAATTTTATTAAGGATAGCCATGTTGTAGGAAGAAACGACGTTGTCGCCATCTCGTGACCTTGCGGCGAACAGACAAGTTCGGGCGTTTTTGGCAGTTCATTTTCGTAGGGGAGCCTTCTCTCCAGTTATTCTATGCTCCTAGGTATATGCATTAGTTTTCGAAATCCATTTCATTAGGAATTTTTCATAACACATAGTAAAGTGTTACTGTTCTGTGGATTAGTTTGTGGATTACTTCTCCATACTCTATGATAGATATAGAGGTTAGAGTGAGTTAGAGGTTAAGTCTAAAATATAGATCATGACGGTAATGCATATGTAAAAGTGTTTTGTGTTAATTTAACTTCATGGAGAATAAAAATATGGTTTAAAATACTTGGCTTCATTAATTACAACATGGTAGCAGAGCGTGCATGGTTAAGTATTCATCAGGCTCGATAGCATAAAAGGAGATAAACAAAAAATGGATACACACATTCCAATCCCCAATTTCAAATCAGGTTCAGAACCTTACGACACATGGCGATACAAATTTCTCTTATTACTTGAAATAAAAAACTGCAAGGAAACGAATTCTAGTAATAATACACAGATGTTAAATATTTTGATGTTCAAGGCTACGAAGGTTCTAAGTATGTTGTGTCATTATTCATTGATGATTACAGTCACGTTGCTTCAGTTTATTGCATCGAATCTAAAGACGAGGTTCTCAATTGCTTTAAGTCCTACTGCAATTACATGATTAATTTTACAGGAAATAGTATTCGAGAAATATGTTGTTTTGGTGTTACTGAATACCTGAACGGAAAATTTTGGCTAGAGAATTAGGTTTTCGTTTACGTCCATCCCCTCCTTATATTCATGAATTGAATGGGGTTGCAGAACGATTCAATCGAACGATGATGGATCGCACAAGGTGTTTGAGAAAAGAAGCAGATAAAAAGTACTGGCCTGAAATTGTTGTAGCTGCTACTTATATAGGCAACAGATTGATTTGCTCTGCAACAGGTCAATTTAAGTCCCCATATGACACTTTCTTTGGAAAGAAACCTTCAATCCAAAACTTGCACTTGTATGGCAGTAAAGCATTTGTTCATGTCCCTGATGTACATAGAAAAACCCAGGATGATAAGGCTCGAGAAGATACAATTCGATAAAACAACAACATTTCTTGGATTATGGATAAATGAACATTTGAGCTGGACAGAACACATTCAAGATTTATCAAAAAAACTCTCAATAACCTGTCACCTTCTGAAGGTAATAAAACAGTATTTGGACATAAAATCTCTGAAAATAATCTATCAGAACTCTTTCGAATCAAAATTGAGATATGGGATTATGTTTTATGGTGCGAGCTCAAATGTGAATAATGTCTTCAAGATCCAAAAAAGAGCACTAAGAATCATCCTTGGCATGAAGTCAAAAGACTCTTGTAGAAGTAAATTTAAACAGAACGGCCTTTTAACAACAACTGCTATTCACATACAAGTGAACCTACTTTTTCTTTTTAACAACAGACATTATTATACCGAAAACAGAAGTCAGCATTACAATACAAGAACAACACAGATTTTGTACCCAGCACACAAGCTTACAACAACAGAAAAGGGGCCACAATACCAATCAATAAGATATTTCAACCATTGTCCTACAGAAACTAATATTGATATCCCAGTGGGCACACACACGTTGAATAAATGTTTTTTTAACGTTGATTGGTAGAAAAATACGTTATCAGTTGATTTTTCAACGTTGTCATTTCAGTTATGATTTATAACGTTAATTAAATACGTTTCAATAACATATATTAAACGTAATTTTACAATAATCGGTTATAAAATTGAGTGCTTATACGTTTCCTCCCGAAATTATTATAACGTTTATGAAATATGTTATTTTAACGTTCTTATGTAACGATTCCACAACTTCTAGTTCATTAGAAACGTTTCAAATACGTCTCCAGTCAACAATACGAATACGTTTATGGCAAATGTTATTTAAACGTTATCTGATGACAAATCCACAATTTCTCATTAATTTTTATCGTTTAAAATACGTATCCAGTCAACAATATGGATACGTTAATGATTTACGTATGTTCAACGTACTTTTCATACTTCCAGAAGAATTGTTCATCTGAAAAAACGTTATTATGAAAAAGAATGCTAACGTGTGTTCTGAACGTTTTTTTAAAGTCCATTTTTCAACTACTAGTCTATTTAAATTGTTGAAAATACGTAACCTGTTAACAATACGAATACGTTTATGGAAAACGTTATCTAAACGTTATCTTATAACAATTCCACTATTTTTCATCAATTTTTATCGTTTAAGATACGTATCAATTCAACAATATGGAAACGTTAATGATTTACGAATGTTCAACGTACTTTTCTTACTTCCATAAGAATATTTCATCTGAAAAAACGTTATTATGAAAAAGACGGCTAACGTGTGTTCTGAACGTTTTTTTAACGTCAATTTTTCAACTACTAGTCTATTTAAATCGTTGAAAATACGTATCCTGTTAACAATACGAATACGTTTATGGAAAATGTTATTTAAACGTTATCTAATAACAATTCCACTATTTTTCATCAATTTGAATCGTTTAAAATACGTATCTAGTAAACAATATGAATACGTTAATGATTTACGTATGTTTAACCTACTTTTCTTACTTCCCGAAGAATAGTTCATCTGAAAATACCTTATTTTGAAATCGAATTTTAACGTGTGCTCTGAACGTTTTTTTAATGTCCATTCTTCAACTTTCTAGTCTATTTGAATTGTTGAAAATATGTATCCAGTCAACAATACGAATACGTTCACAACTAAACGTTATCTAAGAACAATTCCAAAATTTCTGATTGATTTGATGGAAGTCTACCCGTGCCGAAAAACACGTTCCGAGTGCCTCGCCAGGCTCCACCAGCAGTTGTGAACATTTTATTCTTCTGTTGATATTCATTTTACTTCAAAAATTGGTCACAATTCCAAAAAGTTTGAGAAGCATCGACTACTCTGGACACGATTTTGATAAGATGACAGTTTTTCTGCCTCTCCTGTCTATCGTTAAGTTTAATAGGGCATTAAGCTGAATTTCCATGCATCCGATGATACGATCGTCCGATCGTCGTTGTGATTGGCAGAAATTTTCAATTGAATATTTCTGCCAATCACAACGACGATCGGAAGGTCGTATCATCCGATGACGGATGCATGGAAATCCAGCATTAAAGGTTGAAAATTCTACTCATCAACAGCCAACAGTTTGTCACCAAATTATTCTTTATTTTACATATTAGGATATTTTTGGCGCTTTTGTTGAGCTGAACTGAGAGCATATTAATTTGCCCAAATGTCTGTAATTTTCGAATTTTTGGCAGAAAATGGTATCAATAGTAATTTTTACGCAGAGACAACTCTGTTATTACGTGACAATACTTGAGATGAAAAACAATATAAGGTGCAATCGAATTGAATATATTTTTCCTTTACATTTCATTTCACGCGCTAATGAGGTAAAATTCAAAGGGGTGAAAAAAATTTCAATAGATTGATTTACACAAAAGGAAAGCTGACATGTGTTAACAACTGGGCCAATAAATATTGACACTCATAATTTATTTTCAAATGGAGTTCGTGAATTAGCACAAATTTGTCAAATTTCATCGGAAAATGAGGAAGATATTTTCAGGTGGCGCTACCTTCCAATGAATCACCAAAAAAATTTATCTTCCAATTCCTCAACGCAATAATAATTTATATTCCTTTTCTACACTACAATCCACCTTCAAAGAACGGATTTGCACAATCTGGCAACAAAATCAGCTTTCGACACTCTTCGCGGCATGCGCAACAGCGCAACTCGTCTGTGACGGGCGCATCATTCGGGAATGCGCGGGAACTGCTTCTCTCTGATTGACTTATGACATTGCGTCTTGCGTGTGCTTCTGCGCAGTGTTACCACTTCTACCGATTTTTCGGTAGATCTACCGATTTTCGTCTCAATATACCGATCTACCGAAAAAGCACATAAATCTACCGAATTTTGATAGAGCGAATGTATGTTCTGATTTTCTAGGAAATCATGACTCTTTCGATATTATTTTGAAGGTTTCCTCACCATAACATAATGTGATAGATAATTTGGAGTTAAAAGTTGACAAATCTAAAACGAAAAGCATACTACACGTTTTAGAGGTTGCCGCTTCCTAAAATCGATAAATTCCTTAACTTGAGAACTGGTAGCTTTAGTTCAATGATTGATGCTAATCTGGGGGGAAAATTCTCGTCTGAAAATTTGAGAGACATTTGTCAAGACTTATATTATTTAAATGACTGATACATATTACACTTTATTAATTTTTGTTTCAAATGTTTATTTCCTTCAAAAATTCATTTTTTTATATATTTCTGTAGTACCAATATTTATTTTTCGTTAAAATGATTATTACATATACCTATAAAATGTTTATTACATAAACATATATTGTATGTATTTTTTTCAAATATTTTTCTTCGAGCAATTTGATGTTCATTTGTTTTTTTGCATATTTGTTTACAACAGGTGTTAATTATTGCAATACCTATTTATTTCGTTAGATTATTGATTATTTTGTCGAAAAGTCCAGTTTTTCGAATAGGTATAAATTAAATCTATTTTCAATTTTGCTTAATTCGCATGTACAATATTTCGGATAAATAGTATTTAAACTTGAAAAAACCCATAAAATAGGTGAAAGGTATGTATTTCAAAAATCTACCGATTTTCTACCGAATTTTTCTGAACTTTCTACCGAAAACGGAGGTACGGAGGGTGGCAACACTGCTTCTGCGCCTACTGCTGAGTGCTTGAGTGGTCGCAAATGCAACCGCCATTCGCAAGCAACAGGTCTATACAGTGTTGCCAGAAGTGGTACATTGTACCACATGTGGTACATTTCCGTGATAAAAGTACAGTGGTACTACATTACGAATATGAGCCAAAATGTGGTACAAAATGAAATCATGGACATCGAGTAGTTCCTTATGAGTTTTCCTTCATAAAGAATATCGAACGTTGGCAGCACTGTGATCACGGCACATGTCAACGGTTGTGTTACTTGTCATTCTTGTCATTTGTCATTCTTGTCAGGTATTTTCAAAGATATTCTACAACAAGATGGAGAAGATGGAGTTGTAGAATATCTTTGGGTATTTTCGTTGTTTTGTTGTGTTACTTGTGACTTTAATTTTGAATTTGAACTTTTCACAAATCACAGTTCTTAAATTTAAACATGAAGAGGTAAGGTATGATATATTGGCTATAAATAATTTTAAATACTTTTAAAATCCCGTTAACAGGTTTTTGGATAAGGAAAAGGCAGTAGAACAGGTAGTAGATGAGAACGACCAGAACAAGGAACCAAATGAAGGCACTTCTAAAAAACAAAGGAAATTTTTTCATAAGTTTAATGAACATTGGCTGGTGGAATACCCGTGGATGAAAAAAAGTGATAAAAAGGGAGTCCCATTTTGTAAGTTGTGTGGGGTAACAATCTCAGGTAGCGTTACACATTTAAAGCGCCATGAACTCTCTGAAAAGCATAAAAGTAATGCAAAAAAAGGGCAGTTTTCCAAAAGGATACCTGACATTTTTGAGGATGAAGAACGGTCAAAACATACTGATAAGGTATATTCAGCTGAATTAAAATTGACAGTGTTCTTACAAGAACATAACATCCCATTCTCAGCCATGGAACATCTGCCAAAACTGATTAGGTCCTGCGATCCCGACTCTAAAATTTTTAGAGATATTGCATGTTCCAGAACTAAAAGTACAGCTATAACAAATGAATGTTTAGCTGCTGAGAGTCGAGAAGTTCTACTCAAGGACTTGGAAGAAAGCGGAGGATTTTATTCCTTGATTATTGATGAAACCACAGATGTTTCCACAAAAAAGTCTTTGGCGATAGTTATACGATTTTACCATGGAGTTGTTCAAGACCGATTCCTTGGTTTGGTGGAAGTAAAATCTGCGAATGCAGAAGCTCTCTTTAACGCCATCCAAAATTTATTGGAGAAATATCAATTACCACTTGACAATATGCTGGGTTTTGCAGCAGATAATGCATCAACAATGATGGGGAGGTTATCAGGAATTCAGGCAAGACTCAGAAATAACAATGAACACATCACAATATTAGGGTGTGTGTGTCATTCGCTACATCTTTGTTCTTCCGCTGCAGCTTTGAAACTGCCAAAAAGTGTGGAGGAATTTGTCAGAAGCCTATACAACCATTTTTCAAATTCATCCAAACGCATTCAGGAATTTGAGGACTTTCAACAATTTGTTAATATGAAGCCCTACAAAATGCTGAAACCTGCACAAACCAGATGGTTGTCCTTACAAGTATTATTCCTCAAATCTCCTTTTACATTATTCTAAGATTTTTTTTTTCAGGCTGTGGTTGATCGGGTTCTCTTATTGTGGGATCCATTAAATTTGTATTTCACAAATCTTGTTTATGAAGATCCCAAGGCAGAAAAAACAAAAGGTTCAGCAGTCATTCTGGAAAACTTGAAAAATCCAGTTTACAAAATTTATTTGCTTTTTCTGGCATATATTTTGCCAATCGTTAATAAAATGAACTTACAGTTTCAGAGTGAAACAACTCAAATACATATTTTGTACTCAAGATTTTCCACTCTGTATTCTTCTGTTTTGGCAAATTATATTAAAAAGGATGTGTTTATGAAATATGAAATTAAAGAGAATGAAAATGATCAAAATTTCAAGAAATACAATCTTGAACAAATAAATCCAGCTAATCCTGATTATTTTAAAAGAATTGAAGATATGTATTTTGGAGCATGTGCTGAATTATATCTAAGAGAGAATAACGTTCCTGAAGGAGAAATCAGTAAAATTAAAATAAATATTCTAAACTTTTATGTGGAACTGTGCGTTCAAATTAGAAAAAGATTTCCATTTGGTGATGAAAAATTTGATTTTTTAGGCAATTTCGAACCAAAGGTTGCATTGAGTGGAAATGTTCAATCAATATCTAAAGCATTAGTTTATTTTAAACCATTGGTCAATGATATTGAAGCATTAAACACTGAATGGAGAGAACTACCCCATTTTTCATCATTGAAAGGAATGGAAACGTCAAATTTCGAATCATTTTGGTCAAAGGTTTTTGACCTTAAAAATGATAATGAATGTACAATGTTTCCAAATTTGACTAAATTTGTAAAAGGTATTATGTGTCTCCCTCACTCCTCTGCTAGTGCAGAGAGGGTATTTTCACAACTTAACCTAATAAAAACAAAATTAAGGAATAAGTTGAATGTGGGAAGTTGCGAATCAATTCTGTTCGCCAAAGATTTGATAAAAAAAACGGATTGCTTCTCCTGGCAGCCCAGCGAAAGACTATTAAAAAAAAAACCAAAGTATTTGTCTCAGACTGACTAGGAATTTTTTTTATTTTCCTGTGATATTTTATCTTGTTTTTACAATGAATTGACGATTTTTACGTTTTTCTCTGAATATATTTTTTGTTTCTGTAGTCTGTAGTAATAAGTAAATTATTTCCTGTTTTATTTTTTTAGGAATATGTTATTTGTTTTGTCATTTATAAAGATATACCATTTATATTATTTCACTCCATAATATGGGGAATTTGAAAAAATATGTCTCAGACTGAATAGGATTATTTTTTATTTCCCTGTGATATTTTATTTTTACCAGTACAGAATGATTCTTTTACAGGTTTAATTTTTTTATTTTGCCAGAATATATTGTTGAGTTTTTTTTTTCTACTCTGTTATTTATTATAATTAATAAAAATATACAATTTTATAGATTCATTTCATTCCACATGAGATGTCATGTCCACAGAACTATAATTATAACATAAAATTTTGGTTGAATGCGCCAATGTGAAGGCAACGACCATAACATAGAGAGAGAGAAGATATGAAATTATGAGTTCTGTGGCCATGACCAAGTAATAATACATTGCGCATGCGCCATTAGCTGTGGTACAAAGTGGTACATTTCGTTCAGTTAATGTGGTACAGCTGTAAAAAAAGTCCTGGTAACACTGGGTCTATACTCTCGTTAGTTTCGTTGATGGTTCAGTGTGTTGAGTTCCAGAGTTTCGCTTATATTGGAATATTGTATAAATTATTATAATAGTGTTGTTAATTACATTTGAGTTGGTGAGTACTATAATAATCATTCAAACACCTATGATGCAAATGCTTGGAAATTTCAGTTGAATCACTATACTTCTGGGTGTGCCCGTTCTACCTCCATTTTCCACCAATTTGATTTTGCCAAGCGTCGGTTTTATTTTAGGTGAGTATTCTGTTTCAATTCGCTTTTTTCCTCAAGTTGTATTTTATTGATTGCCAATTATAAAATATTGGTTAATATTTGCATCTGCATTTTGGATATCGATAATAATCTTGATATTTTCATGAAAATTGAATTATTTTCGAATAATTCTCTTCTGCTTTATTCGAAGAAATTCCTTGAAATTGGTAGAAGATGTATACCGATATATACTGTGTCCTGTGTCCGTATGGAACAAATTCATTTTCAGCTAAACGGGTCATTTTAAGTAATAATCCTGAAACACGTCGATTTTTTATATTAATTTACCGTATTTTAAAATAATAATCTAATATACAGGGGAATTACGTTCGAGTAATGACGTCACCGTCATTTTTTTGAAATGGAACACTCGCATTTTGTCTCAATTTTCGGATTACTCTAGCTGAGCTGATTCAAAAAATGTATCACATGTTGATTCCAATTGGTACAGGATGGACGAAAATACAATAGTTTTGTGTGTGCTCATAAAGTAACGCGTAACATTCTTTATTAGGTAAATTAACAATATTATCAATAATACTTGGTAATCCTGACGTTGTTTAATCAAGTAGAATTTGGGTAGTGGTGGGGGGTCCGTCAAATTCGCAGCAACGTTGCCAGATCGGGCGATTATTCCGGTATTTGAAGAAAAGGTCATAGAACCGCATTCATCTGACAGTACGGTAATTTTCCGCGACCAATTCTGGCAGTAATTTAAACTTTTTTATAAATGCTCTATTGTAATTCCAATGTTATAGCATGCTGGAACTTTTTTTCAAACAAATATGATGTATTTTTTTTAATTAGGTGCTTGATGAGTGATGGTTTTCTATGCTTAGTTCTTTACTTCATTAGCACTTCGAACTAAGCAACCCTGAATAAATTATTAAAAATCATATATTTTCTTTCAATATAGTGTTAAATCCAAAAACAATTCTTATTCATGGAATTAGAATTAAATTCTAATTTATTAAATTAGAATTTAATTATTTATCAAATTAGAATTTTCTAATATCTTTATAACGTGACGATAGACGAGATTAAGAAACAATTAAGTGAAATTGAATTGGATTTTTACCCTCGCATTTTATTTCATGCCACTAAGGTGCGAAAAAATTTCAAATCACTAATTTCAAAATTTACGCTCCTTCTGATCAGTAGTTGATTAATTCAACTTAGCCAATATTTATTAACACATAATTTAGTTTCTAATGGAATTAAAACAAATTTCATCGAAAAATGCGGAAGATATTTTCTAGTGGTGATTCCTGCCATTGAGAGGCCAATAAAAATTACCCTTCCAATTCCTGAACGCAGTATAAGTTGATAATTCTTATTCCTTTTCTATGACATTACAATTCACTCTGAAGGAATTGATTTGCACAATCTGGCAACAAAATCCGGTTCGCGCATGCGCAAATCGACCTTCTAATTCAACAGGATTACCAAATGAGCTGTTTACAAACAAAAACTATTGTATTTTTGTCCACCCTGTACCAATTGGAATCAGCTCAGTTAGAGTAATCCGAAAATTGAGACAAAATGGGGGTGTTCCATTAAAAAAATGACGGTGACGTTATTATTTTTTTGAAATACGGTAAATTAACATCAAAAATCGACATGTTTCAGGATTATTTCTTAAAATGACCAGTTTAGCTAAAATTCCATACTTTAGGAACACAGTGTAGATCAGCATCAATATAATAAATCGTGACAATAGCCCAAACAATCATTCAACAACTAATGATATGCAAATAATCTTCAATAATTATTTTTTTCGATCTTCCTGTTTGTTAATTATTTAAGAAATTTCTTCTATCCATTTTGATCATTAAATAATGCACAAAATGTTGATTGCATTGTATATTCGATGATTTTAGTTATTTGTTCTTGTGAAAATGAGTAGATAATGCTGGATTTCCTTGCAACCGTCATGCGATGATACGATCGTCCGATCGTCGTTGCGATTGGCAGAAATTTTCAAAATTGAATATTTCAACCAATCACAACGATGATCGGACGATCGTATCATCGGATGACGGATGTATGGAAATCCAGCATTACTGACAATATCATCTTTTTTAGGATATACGAAACATTGGCGAACTCTTTTTGTCATAAATTTTAAGTGGTTAAACGGAAAGCGGTAACTTCGTAGGTACTCATTCATAAGGTGAAATGTTCAAAAATAAATTAGTGGGAAAAAGGCAGTTGCAGCGTAGAATAAAACGCCAAACCAAACTTTTACAAAATCAAATAAACAATGGAGTAGGGGAATCTTCTAGTTCAATATTAGCTGTCAATAATGATATGGATTTAAAAATCCCGTTAATCAGTTCCGAATTGGATTCACATAATAATAGAGAGGTTGATAATGTTAGTAGCAATACTGATTTTCTGGAGATCGGTACAGACCAAACTGATTTTGATTCTGATAGTGATATTGAACTAGAAGAATCTGTAGATATTGCTATCGATTTGAAGAATAAACTGAGGGAATGGGTCAATACATATAATGTAACCCGTAATTCTACAACTGCATTATTACATATACTAAAACCAGTTTTACCTTTTATACCTAAAGATTTTCGAACACTCATGGGGACCCCGAGACACACAGAAATTGTAAAACTGAATAATGGGAACATGCACTATTTCGGAATTGAAAATACAATTTTGAAAAAATGTCAATATGGTATAAAAGAAAATGTGAAGAAAATTTCATTACAAATCAATATTGATGGTTTGCCTCTCTTCAAAAGCAGTTCTACAGAGTTCTATCCTATTTTGGGCATGTGTCAGGATTTGAAAGATAATTCTCCATTCACCATTGCTTTATTTTGCGGTACTGGCAAACCAGATCCTTTAGAAATTTATTTACAAAATTTCATAGATGAAATTATTTCGTTGAAAGAACGTGGAATAAATTACAATGAAAAAGTATACACATTCGATATACATTTCTTCATTTGTGATGCTCCTGCTAGGAGCTACTTGCGCCAAACTGTAGGTCATACGTCAAAATTAGGGTGTGAGAAATGCCACATTGCTGGTGAATATGAAAATCACAGAATTATATATGCTCAAAACAATCTCAAATTGTTTAATTCTAAGTTGGACCAAGACTTCATAACTGAACCACTTCCTACATATATCAAAGGAAAAAGTCCTCTTCTTAGAGCAAACATTAAAATGGTAACACAGTTTCCTATAGATCCCATGCATCTACTATTCCTGGGTGTAGTGAAGCGACTATTAGTGAACTATTTTTTTGCCACTTCTCCAGTGAAGTTATCCCAGAAAATAATGAAAGAAATTGATGATAAAACTATCATTCTCCATGAGTATATTACATCAGATTTCCCTAGAAAATGCAGAACCTTCAAAGAAATACGAAGGTGGAAAGCAACAGAATTCAAACTTTTCATTTTATACACTTTTCCAGTCATTTTCTATAATGCTGTGAATACTATCCAATTCAAATTAGTTTTATTATTACATTGCGCTATTTTCATATTGACAGATGAGAACTTGATCTCAAAATATATATCTGTTGCTGATGAAAGCTTAAAAAAATTTGTTGTAAAATCTGCTGAAGTGTTTGGTAGAGATTTTGTTGTATTCAATATCCATAATTTGGTGCACTTGGTTGATGATATAAAGTTGTACGGTACAATCAATCAATATTCTTGTTTTCCTTTTGAAAATTACATGACATTTTTGAAAAGGAAATTACACTCTTCAAATAATCCATTGCAGCAGCTGCATAGGAGAATCCATGAGCATGAATATGTCTCAGCAGAACATGTCAATCTTAAAAAAATTTCTAAACATGAACCAAAAAACCTATGTAAGAAGTTGTATAATGCACAGGGTAAATTAATTTCTTACAATTGTGAAAAGTTGCAATTTAATGAGACATGTTTATCTATTCACAAGCCTGACAATTGTGTTATGTTGAATTCTAAAAAAATGTATATTATCAAATTCATAAGATACATTGAAGACGCGTTTGTACTTGGTGGTGAGCCTTTCACATATTATGATGATTTATATAGTGAACCATTGCAATCTTCCAAATTGGGCATATTTTATATTAAGAAAATTGATGAATCTCGAGCAAAAACATTCAGTTTGGGTGACATTTCACACAAATGTATGATTATGCCTTTCAAAGAAGGTTTTGCCGCTTTTCCTCTTAACCACTATAAATTCTGTGATTTCCATCAGTGAAGCAATGTATGCGGTAGTGGAGTTCCTGAATTCCGAAATGGAATCCACAGGGGAAATATCTATTGTGCCATTAATTTGGCTGCTGAAAAATGGGAAAAAATGTTATTGGCCAATACGTACTAATAAAGTACCCTTCAGAAAATTTGTGGAAGATCTCACCCCCTTTAAAAAAAGTTGGCCCACTTATAAGGTTAACACGCGCTTCACATGTGGTAAGGTTTTCCTGAAACTGGTAAAATTCTGTTCACATCTGATCTGTTTCCAGCAACTTATGAGTTAGCAGAGAAAAATTTAAATAAAATCATAGCAGATAATTATGAATCTGCAGAATCAGTCAGAACTTTGACTCAAAAAGGACTTTTGAATGATTCGAACTCCAGCACTGATTCTGAACCTGTTCCTGCTAAAAAACCACGTCGTGAGGATGACTTATGTGCTGCATCAGTATTCTCATACTCTACGCTTTCCCTGGCAAATGAAGGAGCTTCTACTAGTAGAAGTGCAGATGGAGGAAAGTCTCCAACAGTATCCTCATACTCTACGCTTTCGCTGGCAACTGAAGGAGCTTCTACTAGTAGAAGTGGATATGGAGGAAAGTCTCCGACATCCTCTTCATTTTCATCTACCATTGCAAATGATGGTGGTAGACATGTCTCCCTTTCACGAAACGCAGGTAAATTGAATGTGTTCCTTCATAATATATTGATAGCAAGTACATATTAAAAACCAAGACTCCATAATGTGTCTGTTGACACCTCAAAGCAATAAAAAAAAACTCAATAACCTATAGCATCTCAAAATAACTTAGTCTTTTTTTTTTAATTTGATTACAAATATATATTTTATATATTTTTTTTAATATTTTCAGAATTTGAGAGTGTTGTTTTAAATGCTCTGTCAAAGATATCGGCAAGTGTAGACCAACTCTCAATCATTCTGGCTGATATAAACAGACGAACGAGTTTGGCAGGCTCGGAACACTTGAATCCACCAGAGTGTATCATGTCTGAAACTTTTCCATTTCAAACTCTTTCCAGTTTTCAAGAGTTTGAGAAGAAACTAGCTGATAAAATGGTTTGGGAATATATGGTAAGAACACAACAATATTTGTAGCAATACTATTTCAAGCAGAATAATATTTATATTGACAATTCGATGAGATGGAAAAACTTTTTTTATATTTAAAAAATAAGGGTAATTTACTGCACTAATGCACTAATTTAGTGCATTTTGAGGTTGAAAAGATGAAGATTTCAGTAGAACTGTTCTTAGAAATCATATTCAATTGAATATTTGTAGAAAAATCTTCCTGTCACTGTAGTAAATATAAATCATATCTGTTCCAGGTAAGGAGATTGGCATGTCTTGGAGGGTCTGGGTCAGAGGGCCTGACCAGACGAATGCTCCGATACCTCATTGCTGACGATGTGGCCAAACTTTTTAATTGGAAAGGAAGAGACAAAATAGCCTTCGAAAAATACAAAACCAAGGAGTTGCTGTTGGGTAAATAAAAAAAATATACTTTAGTATCCTAATCTAGTTTATGAGGCACATATTGACATCTATATTTGAAAATGAGTAATGGTGTTCCGTATAATGGCAAATACAAGTTGATATTAAACCAAGGCTGACTCTTTTGGGTAACCAATAATCTTATTATTTTCATTTTCAATAAATGGTTGCATTGACATACATGCATTGTTTGTCCATTAATATTATGCAAAAGGGATATTTTAAAATGAATGAACAGTTCCATTTGAGAACTTATATCAGTCACCTGAGGCGGTGAATATAGGTATTTCTGTAAAGGAGCTTAACATAAAACTGTCTAAAATTATTATGAAATATGATTTTTTTGGTTAACACCCCGACCAACATTGAGTAACATTGTGATTTATTTCAAGAATGCTGTTGTTAGACTTTCATTTTCATTCAGACACCCACGAATGAAAGTAGAAGGCATTGTATACGGATATCTTGTATAGACTCTCCCCAGATCAATCATTTCAAGGCATCTAAGGACATCACCCCCAATAAGTTTTTGGTTGAATAATAATATACTTCATGTTGTTTCTGCAATCACCATACACCAGTCTCTGAATCTGAATTATATTGAAGTTTACTGACTATCATTAATTATGGGCTAGTATTTTCGAAATATCTATATATTGTTTCTCCAAGTTTTTCCATGAATGGTATGAAAATGCTAGTTTTCTAAAATACTTTTCTTAAAAGAAATAAAATCTTATTAGATATAGATGTGTTAACCAGAAAAAAATTTTCATATAAATTTCAGAATAGAATGCTCGTGTCTGATTTTTTTTTCCATATTTATAGAGGCTGTTAAGATTTCCTTCCCAACCAAGGAAATTGATGAGTTTCGACTTTGCACAGTCATGAAGGAATGGCTGAAATTCGCCTCGGCAAGGCTGAAGAAAGTGAAATAGACAAACTTTTATTTTATTTTTGTTTCTTTGATCTCTTGTAGTGAATATCTCCTTTTATAATATATTTTTCATAATAATCAGAAATGTTTTTTTTTCTTGAGGTTCACCAATTTGAAAACACAAGGTAACTTTCGATTCAATTATGATTTATTAGTACCTATTTGTGAAAACTCAAATATAGAATCCATATATTCTTTATAGGTATATACCCATACGTTTCAGTTCAACAATTGAATTATTCATGCAAGATTTATATTTTTCCATTGAAAGATGTTTATCATAATAATGACTTCTTGTTCAAGGAACATTATACATTATTTTATGAAATTTGTATAATATAGGTCAACGTTTCAATACAATGTTCAGATTATGCTCAAAATATATTGAATCATTACGTTGAAAGACAACTGTTAATGAGGATATACGTTATGGTGAAAATAAACATTATTAATACATTAATGATTGAACATATAAACTCGTAGGGTAATATAATATATATACACGTTATAAACTAACTTTCAGACTGAGCACAAGGTATATTATAATAATACGTTGAAAGACAACGTTTATGTATAGGTATATGATATGGTGGAGATAAACGTTATTTATACGTTATCGGTTAGACAGTAAACTTGTATGGTAGAATAATATACATACACGTTATAAATTAACGTTAATATTGCGCCCAATTTATATTTAATCAATACGTTGAAAGACAACGTTTATGAAGTATATATGATATGGTGGAAATAAACGTTATTTATACGTTATCGGTTTGACAGTAAACTTGTATGGTAAAATAATATACATACACGTTATAAATTAACGTTAATATTGCGCCCAATTTATATTTAATCAATACGTTGAAAGACAACGTTTATTTATAACTAAATTCTCGATGCAAGAAAACGTTTTTTCCCGCGACATTTTTACTGTTTTTCAACGTTTGGTTATGTAACATCTTTTCAACGTATTTTCTACGTGCGCGTGCCCACTGGGATATACCTACAAAAAAAAGATCTTCAAAATCCTTCTTGAAATGGAACCATACGGCGTCGAGGAATTTTTTATGAGTAACCATCCTAAATAGACGTAAAGTTTTGACACAATTTCACTTCTAATTGTTTGCAATGTCATATAATCATTATGTCATGTAACATGATGATTTGAAATAAAGAGAATTATTTATTTATTTATTTTGGTTGGTTTTCAGGTGTTGGTTTTCGTGTTTTGGTCAATGAAGAAGTTATTGTTGCAAGAGATGTGAAATTCATTGAAAAAGGTAAACTTCTCATAAGCTTAGATAATGGTGATAGTGGTGAAGAAGGTGGTAATACAGAAGAATTAAATGACATGGTGGAAAATGACGAAGATGAAATTTGAAAATCATCAAGATCTAGAAAATTTCCTGGAAAATATCAAGACTTCGAAATGTACAACTGTATCGTTGACATTCCTAAAAATGTTGGGGAAGCCTTATCTAGTGAGCATTGGAAGGATGCCATGGAAAAGGAGTATAATCAATTCATTGAAAATGGAACCTGGGAGTTGATTTTCCAAAGGATAGGAAATTATTTGGCCATAAAGGGGTCTTTGTTAGGAAAAATAATGGAACGTTTAAAGCAAGGTTGGTTGCTCTGGAGTATCAACAGCCAGTTTCATTTGAGGAAAATTTATTTTCACCAGTTGTCAGTTACCTACACTCTTATGAAGGTCTTTTTGGTAATATCAACCAAATTAAAACATAACGTTCATCAGTTTGTTGTCGTTACAGCGTTTTCACATGGTGAAATGTTTTATCGGTTAATTTTCATAGAAAATATATATTTTTATAGTGGTATTGCCTTTTTTTCTCTTAATGAGGCAATATAGAACTGAATAGAAACTAAAGTGCAAAATATGCCCCTCAGAGGGGGGTGGTTCAAAAAAAATGAAATCTAAAGAAAACTATATTTAATCAGGGCGCCACGTAATTTGATTAAAATTATTTATTGTACAAGAGAACTTTACTTTGATTAAATTACGAAATAACAAAGCAGAATAAATGATGGTATGATCGATTAGGTTATGTGACCTGACGATGAATTTGATTGACTGTAATACTATACAATAATGTTGTAAATATTTCCCTGTGTAACGTTACAGACAGTTGACACTAATCGTTATTAATAAAGAAGGTATTCAGGTGTAATTAAATCATAAAATTTCTTCAATATCGACACAATTTTACTGCTTCTGGAGCAATCAGTATCAATATAAATATCTTTAATATTAAGGAAAGATCTTACCTCGTTTTAGATGTACATTTAGTGATTCAGGGATGGTGAAGACGAATGACGATTCAGACTTGTCTTCCAAATACCCCTTGTTGGCAGGTCAGGGTTACACGGCAAATATTCGATGTTATAAATCAATTCAGGTATAAAATAAGTGAATGAATGAATGTACTAATGTACGAATTAAATGAAGCCTCCTGAAAATGAAACAAAAAAATGGCAGAAGGAACAATAAAGTCAAAGTGTGGTCCACTTACGAGATGTTGTGTAGGCAAAATGTAATGGGTCTTCCCAGCAAATGAATCCGACGTAGTCGATAATAAGGTGCTTCTCAGGTAAGATACAAACAGTTAGCAAGGAACAACTTATGAAAATCTTGCTTAAACTTCACGTAGAAAAATATCCGTAATACGAAAGAAATCAGTCTTCTACAGCGAAGTGAAACCATATGATCTTCATTCCTTCCGCGGACGTAGCAATATTCTATCAGATATCGCCAACAAAAAAAACATCGCGTCGAAGTGTAAAATCACGAACACATTGGAACACATAGGCGGCTCGCCCATGAGGCAAAGGGCACAGAACGGGCATGAAATTGAGGATGTGACAGTGGGCAGAATAAATATTTCGTTGGAAACAGTTGTTCTTCAAACAATAATTATTATTAATTTTTTCTTTTTCTTCTGGAACCTTTGAATGGAAAACCGATGAACAAACTGGGAGAAATATTCAGCTAGAGAATGAATTGAATACAGGGTGAGAGAAAAGAAAAAACGCCGACACTGGAACAAGGTCAACGGTCAACACAAGACCTCCCGCAAAAAAACGTCGCACACAAAATGGGAAAATTTGATTATGGGCCACGCGCCAACAAGTAGAACCAACGGAAGACGAAATCAAAGAACTGAAACAAAATCAAGCCAGATAACTTAAAATTTGATTTCTTGTTTTGTTTATTATCTATAGTTTGTTATCTTATAGCTTAATTAATGAATTTTATTTTATGTTTAAGGTTACCGAAGAACAGAGGAATGTGATTTCCCAACTGACAGTGGGTCAAATTGAAAAACACATGTAGGTATATATCCGAAGGGAATGACAGGTTGACAGCTCCAAACTTCGAGACAGCGATGAATAGAAGAAAAACCACGAGATGTCATTCGTTGGGACATAAAATTCTCCATAGTGGACATAAGAACCCGAATCATATCTCCAGTATATTTAATGAAAAAAAGTGAAATAGTGGCTTTCAAGATACAGGGAAAAATTGGATGTAGAGTGCAACCTGTCGACCTTTTCATTGACAGCGAAAAACTTTTTTGGCAGCTTCACCTGATGATTAGTTGATGTATTTATGATAATGATACTGGTCGCATCTTAAACCAAATTGTTTTTCCCTTCATGTTCTAAAAATCGTTTTGAGATCTGTTTCAGTTATGATGGTTCATAAAAATGCTCTTTGGGAAATTAATTATCCCAGGGATAATAGAAAACACGTATTGTGTAGAAATCAAGGGTTTACCAAGCATTCTGAAATCGGGTTTGACACTTGAAGAATCAACGAAAGAAAAAAAAACTTGCTCAGGACTGAAAGACAATCAATATTATCATCAGGTAAAACATAGTTTTTATTTACCGACTATTCATGATGATTAACGTTAGTATTGTTACAGGTTTATGTGCGATTAAATATAACAAAACGAGATTTTTGTTATATTTATTGCCGAACATGTAGAGATTATCGTTGAGAAAATAGAAAAAGATAACATTTTGTGGAAAGAAAAAAATTTTACCCACTTCGGAAATGTTTTACATGGATTGCGTGCTGAAGGAAATAATCCGACAGCGCGCTCTGAGAAACGAGAAATGTTATGAACCTCCGAGGATAGGAATCACCATACGAGCAGATTCAAAAACAGAGAAATAATCGAATTCAAGCGAATGACCTGGTCTTCATTGGTCAATGACCAACAATGACCAACTGCATTTAAGCGCTTTTGGTCATCGTTGTTCATTTTCTATGACGTCATGAATTAGCCCTTCAACGTCATCGATTAAGACCGTGGATGACCATACTCGAGAGCCGAGTCAAGCTTCTGGCCATTGAAGAAAAGCTGAAATAAGGTTATATTCTATGTTTATTTTTTTTATATCAGAGATATATTTATTGATTGCAAATGTTTTATTTTTCCGTTAGCTGTTAGATACCGGCTATTATACAAACGCACGTGCTACCAGCGATATTTCAGTATTTCATTTCTTTCTTTCTTTTTATTTTTTTTCTTTTGTGATAGTTATAGTAAGACACTATAAAGATAGGTATGCTAGATAGACCTGGCTCTATGGTTGATTGGGTCCAACCATAGACTCGAAAATTACAGGATTCGCAACATTTTCATCGCCATCTATCGGGGTGATACACCAACATAAACAATAAATTATTATAAATTTGACTATTAGATGACGCGGCATTATTCTAACACCACGAACCTAACCTATTTCCAATGTTTTTCATGTGAGCATGCCGAAAAAAGTCACCACAAGATCTCTCATTCCGAAAACATGCTCATTAAATTACAGATTTCATTTCTTTCGATTACAGATTTCATTTCATTCGAAGGGATCTGTAATTTTCGAGTCCATGGTTGGATCCAATCAACCACAGAGCCAGGTCTATCTAGCATACCTAGGTATCTTTATAGAGCCTTAGTTATAGTAGTTAGTTTATTCATAGTTATATATTATAGTTGAGTTTATTTATAGTTAATAGTTATTTGTGTTTTTTTTTAATGGAAACCGAACAATATCAAGTCGTCCTTAATATTGAAGGAGAAGATAAAGTTGTGGTAGTGCCAAATTTATGGACGGCACAGTTATTACTGAATGGTGAATATTTTGTCGAGAATAATATTCATACAGTAATATGATATTATTTTTCTTTCAAGATCCTGATGCCGCTCTCTCATATTACAACGGTCAGCTCCAACAGAATCAGCCATCAGAAATTATTGAAAGGGGGCCACCAGAAGGCGATCAGCCAGAAGATGAAGGCATGTTGAGATCAACAATTACCGAATTTACAAAACTGAAATGGAATTTTTCTTCATTTGGCAATTTTTAGAAGGTGGGGAAAGCATTCCTTCCAATGAGCAAGGTTCAATATGGCTGAAAAAAACACACCGAGTTGGATATCGAGGCAACTCAACTGCTCTTAAAATGTAGGGAGGAGAAGCGAGTTGCCTTTGATGATAAAAAGACCCAATAAAAGGCAATTGTGGAATTCCATTGCGGAAGTATTGGAAAAAAACAATTTCCGCCTTGGAGGAAATGGGGGTGAGAGGTGTCGCCAGAAATTTGCAAATTCGACGAGGGCATATTTGAAGTATACTATGAATCAAAAAACTACAGGTGCTGCATTCATGGAGGAACCATTATTCATGGAAGAAATGCACTCCATATTAGGTAAGTAATCATAGCTCAAAATTTCGACATTTTCTAATTTTGCTTTCAATGTACTTCAGGAGGGAAACATAAAACATGTCCAAAATATTTGGAGGACACCATGGAGAAGGATATTGATATACCTGAAGGCACTGCAACACAGGAGAGCCTGCAAGAGGGAAATATGGAACCGATTCCTTCATGCAGCTTAAGCGGTGAAGCAGGACCTTCAGCATCCAGCTCGAGTAGAGAAGCTGGATCTTCATGGTGTCCACCTCAAGATCGGTTCAAAAACCTGAGAGAAGATGCGCCGAAAACCAGCAAGACGCAAGACCGACCAGGTACTGGAAGAATTCAAAAAGAGCCAACAACAGCAAGCAAGCCAGTTCGAAGTGTTGAAGGCGCATCTTAAAAAAACCGAAGAGCAAAGAGCCTCGTTAATTAATGTATTAGAAAAATTTTTGAGTAGAAATAGTAATGAATAATTTTTTTTGCTTGAGTTTCTTCTGATTTATAATAATCAATATTTTATCTTGTTCCTTTTTTGTGATATGTATTTTTTGAGTTCCTCGTTTTTCTAGTGTGTGAAATGAGTTCTTTTATAATGGCACATTCGTGTTAATTTTTGGTCATGGCCATGAAAACACAAATTCTATGCACGAAATACAATCATGAATTAAAATATCTGATGAATTTGAATCAACTTTTCAAGAAATATTTAAAATTTCTGAAGTGATACCTTAGAAAATCCTCGGGAATTTTTGTTGGAAATAAGAGTTCAAACTTTACCATCAGGTTTTTTCGACAATTGTGCAAAAATACATTATATCGAATGAAGCACTGACTATGGAGGAATATTATATAAGATAAATAATCTGTTTTTGCTAATAATTCAAGCATTTTTGTCTCTCCTTTAGGTGTCATTTCATCAATAAATTTGAAAAACAATCTGAGATACCTACACTACGTCCAACTGAAAACAAGAAGAAAATGACATAGCCGGGAACTATAAATATGAGCTATGGGGTTCCCTTTGAAGCCAAATCAACAACATATCCTACATATCATTAATTACATAACTTGGTTCTTCAGAAAGAAGGTGAACTGAAATCAGAAGTTGGTGCATTGGATAGTGTTTGGACAAAAATACCTAGGACCAGTCTTCTCAAAAAGAATAAACCAATACTGAATAAAGAAATTGAATCTGTTTCGAGAACATTTGAAACTTCGAAGCAGATTAGTCCAGCTACATACAGATTAATAGGTGAGTACCACAAGATTCTGGAACTGGGAAATATACTTCTTCAAATTGAAACTATCACTGAGTGAATAATGTTCTTTTTAGTTAGGTTCATTAATCTCTAAACTGAATGATAATTGAATTTTCAGAGTTCCTACATACGTATCTAGTTGATGGAAAATCAACGGGTTTGAAACCAAGGGGGGGGTAAATAATAACGGCTATTATTGCTATGCAAATTCCATAATTCAAGCATTACTGACCTGCCCCCCCCCCTTACTCAAGCAAATGAAAAGACTTTCCCAGAATTGACAACACATGGTGAATGTCAGTCAATACGTATAATTAGGAATATGTAAGTAGAATTCTTTTTCTTTCGATCTAATTTTTGTTGATAAATAATTTATTTTTGCTGATAATTTAATCATTTTTGTCTCTCCTTTAGGTGTCATTTCATCAATAAATTTGAAAAACAATCTGAGATACCAACACTACGTCCAACTAAAAACAAGAAGAAAATAACAAAGCCGGGAACAATAAATATGAGCTATGGGGTTTCCTCTGGAGCCAAATCAACAACACATCCCACATATCATTAATTACATAATTTGGTTTTTCAAAAAGAAGGTGAACTGAAATCAGAAGTTGGTGCATTGGATAGTTTTTGGACAAAAAAACCTGGGACCAGTCTTCTCAAAAAGAATCACCCAATACTGAATAAAGAAATTGAATCTGTTTCGAGAACATTTGAAACTTCGAAGCAGATTAGTCCAGCTACATACAGATTAATAGGTGAGTACCACAAGATTCTGGAACTGGGAAATACAGTTCTTCAAATTGAAACTATCACTGAGTGAATAATGTTGTTTTAAGTGAGGTTCATTAATCTCTAAACTGAATGATAATTGAATTTTCAGAGTTCCTACATACGTATGTAGTTGATGGAAAATCAACGGGTTTGAAACCAAGGGGGGGGGGGTTAATAATAACGGCTATTATTTCTATGCAAATTCCATAATTCAAGCATTACTGACCTGTCCCCCCCTTACTCAAGCAAATGGAAAGACTTTCCCAGAATTGACAACACATGGTGAATGTCAGTCAATACCTATAATTAGGAATTTGTAAGTAGAATTCTTTTTCTGTCGATCTTATTTTTTGTTGATAAATAATTTGTTTTTGCTGACAATTCAAGCATTTTTGTCTCTCCTTTAGGTGTCATTTCATCAATAAATTTGAAAAACAATCTGAGATACCAACACTACGTCCAACTAAAAACAAGAAGAAAATGACAAAGCCGGGAACTATAAATATGAGCTGTGGGGTTCCCTTTGAAGCCAAATCAACAACACATCCCACATATCATTAATTACATAACTTGGTTCTTCAGAAAGAAGGTGAACTGAAATCAGAAGTTGGTGCATTGGATAGTTTTTGGACAAAAAAACCTGGGACCAGTCTTCTCAAAAAGAATCAACCAATACTGAATAAAGAAATTGAATCTGTTTCGAGAACATTTGAAACTTCGAAGCAGATTAGTCCAGCTACATACAGATTAATAGGTGAGTACCACAAGATTCTGGAACTGGGAAATACAGGTCTTCAAATTGAAACTATCACTGAGTGAATAATGTTCCTTTAAGTTAGGTTCATTAATCTCTAAACTGAATGATAAATGAATTTTCAGAGTTCCTACATACGTATGTAGTTGATGGAAAATCAACGGGTTTGAAACCAAGGGGGGGGGGGGGGGGGCTAAATAATAACGGCTATTATTTCTATGCAAATTCCATAATTCAAGCATTACTGACCTGTCCCCCCCTTACTCAAGCAAATGGAAAGACTTTCCCAGAATTGACAACACATGGTGAATGTCAGTCAATACCTATAATTAGGAATTTGTAAGTAGAATTCTTTTTCTGTCGATCTTATTTTTTGTTGATAAATAATTTGTTTTTGCTGATAATTCAAGCATTTTTGTCTCTCCTTTAGGTGTCATTTCATCAATAAATTTGAAAAACAATCTTAGATACCAACACTACGTCCAACTAAAAACAAGAAGAAAATGACAAAGCCGGGAACTATAAATATGAGCTGTGGGGTTCCCTTTGAAGCCAAATCAACAACACATCCCACATATCATTAATTACATAACTTGGTTCTTCAGAAAGAAGGTGAACTGAAATCAGAAGTTGGTGCATTGGATAGTTTTTGGACAAAAAAACCTGGGACCAGTCTTCTCGAAAAGAATCAACCAATACTGAATAAAAAAATTGAATCTGTTTCGAGAACATTTGAAACTTCGAAGCAGATTAGTCCAGCTACATACAGATTAATAGGTGAGTAGCACAAGATTCTGGAACTGGGAAATACAGGTCTTCAAATTGAAACTATCACTGAGTGAATAATGTTCTTTTAAGTTAGGTTCATTAATCTCTAAACTGAATGATAAATGAATTTTCAGAGTTCCTACATACGTATGTAGTTGATGGAAAATCAACGGATTTGAAACCAAGGGGGGTAAACAATAACGGCTATTATTTCTATGCAAATTCCATAATTCAAGCATTACTGACCTGTCCCCCCCTTACTCAAGCAAATGGAAAGACTTTCCCAGAATTGACAACACATGGTGAATGTCAGTCAATACCTATAATTAGGAATTTGTAAGTAGAATTCTTTTTCTGTCGATCTTATTTTTTGTTGATAAATAATTTGTTTTTGCTGATAATTCAAGCATTTTTGTCTCTCCTTTAGGTGTCATTTCATCAATAAATTTGAAAAACAATCTTAGATACCAACACTACGTCCAACTAAAAACAAGAAGAAAATGACAAAGCCGGGAACTATAAATATGAGCTGTGGGGTTCCCTTTGAAGCCAAATCAACAACACATCCCACATATCATTAATTACATAACTTGGTTCTTCAGAAAGAAGGTGAACTGAAATCAGAAGTTGGTGCATTGGATAGTTTTTGGACAAAAAAACCTGGGACCAGTCTTCTCAAAAAGAATCAACCAATACTGAATAAAGAAATTGAATCTGTTTCGAGAACATTTGAAACTTCGAAGCAGATTAGTCCAGCTACATACAGATTAATAGGTGAGTACCACAAGATTCTGGAACTGGGAAATACAGGTCTTCAAATTGAAACTATCACTGAGTGAATAATGTTCTTTTAAGTTAGGTTCATTAATCTCTAAACTGAATGATAATTGAATTTTCAGAGTTCCTACATACGTATGTAGTTGATGGAAAATCAACGGGTTTGAAACCAAGGGGGGGGGGGTAAATAATAACGGCTATTATTTCTATGCAAATTCCATAATTCAAGCATTACTGACTTGTCCCCCCCTTACTCAAGCAAATGGAAAGACTTTCCCAGAATTGACAACACATGGTGAATGTCAGTCAATACCTATAATTAGGAATTTGTAAGTAGAATTCTTTTTCTGTCGATCTTATTTTTTGTTGATGAATAATTTGTTTTTGCTGATAATTCAAGCATTTTTGTCTCTCCTTCAGGTGTCATTTCATCAATAAATTTGAAAAACAATCTGAGATACCAACACTACGTCCAACTAAAAACAAGAAGAAAATGACAAAGCCGGGAACTATAAATATGAGCTATGGGGTTCCCTTTGAAGCCAAATCAACAACACATCCCACATATCATTAATTACATAATTTGGTTCTTCAGAAAGAAGGTGAACTGAAATCAGAAGTTGGTGCATTGGATAGTGTTTGGACAAAAAAACCTGGGGCCAGTCTTCTCAAAAAGAATCAACCAATACTGAATAAAGAAATTGAAACTGTTTCGAGCACATTTGAAACTTCGAAGCAGATTAGTCCAGCTACATGCAGATTAATAGGTGAGTACCACAAGATTCTGGAACTGGGAAATATACTTCTTCAAATTGAAACTATCACTGAGTGAATAATGTTCTTTTTAGTTAGGTTCATTAATCTCTAAACTGAATGATAATTGAATTTTCAGAGTTCCTACATACGTATGTAGTTGATGGAAAATCAACGGGTTTGAAACCAAGGGGGGGTAAACAATAACGGCTATTATTTCTATGCAAATTCCATAATTCAAGCATTACAGACCTGTCCCCCCCTTACTCAAGCAAATGAAAAGACTTTCCCAGAATTGACAACACATGGTGAATGTCAGTCAATACCTATAATTAGGAATATGTATACTCCATTCACAATTATAAAATCACAACTCTGGCCATGGTTTCGTTTTCATGAATTGGTGCACCTGATAAAAAATCTGTGCGCGTACAGAGAATATCTTTAATGACGAAACGGCGTTGCCAGTTTCTTTGTTTACATCAAAGTAAAAGTATCAAAGATATTTTGACATTGGTATAAACGGCAAATTTGAATTGGACCAAAAATCGATTTATAAGCATGAATAAAGCAAAAGTAAGTACTGATCGCCTTTTTTACACTTGATAACGAAGTTTTTTTTAGGTATCTGGCCGTTTGGAAAGATTTCAAACGAAATTCCGGTCCCCCAGAAGTTTGGTTAGTTTCGGTATCGTTTTTGGTGCTCAAAATTTATTTGGAATGTGTAAATGGACAAAAAAGGCTTCCTTATACGATCTTTTCACGAAAGCGACCGGAAAATATGGTTCAGGTAAGATTTTCGAGGAAATATGGGAAAGAACTTGCAGAATGAAATTGCACGATTTTCGTAAGTAAACGGGTTTTGGATGGCCATCATCGGTCTCTAAATGATTATTGTCGATCGTTTTCACGTTTCAGAAAAAGAACCACTTCGTATAATTGATAATTGATTGTAATATCAAGATGGCGTCTAGTGAAAGTGAAACGGAATCTCGCTCCGAGAAAAATCCGAATCCAATCAAAAATAAAGATCAAAAATGTGCCCATTGCACCAAAAAAGTGGTTGACTGTGTGAAGTGCAAGAAGTGCTTCAAAAATTTCCACCCCTCATGCATAATACAGGCAGCAAGCCATAAACAAGCTGCATGTAAACATGAGGCAATATCCCAACATCCTAAATCAATGGAACTAATTATACAGGAAAATACGATCCTCAACATTGAAAATAGTTATTTAAAACAAATGCTGAAAGAATGCCAGGAGAAGAATACCATCCTAAAAGATTATATCAGTCTTTTACTCGATAAGGTAAATTTCACAGAAATCAACAAGGAACCGATCATAAAAAATAATCAACAAACAACATCCCAACAAAAAAACGGAACACGAGATAACAGCAACATCACAAACACCGTAAACAAGAACGATTACGAGCTACCGCGCCAAACGGACCCATCGCGGCCATGTAAACCACAGAGTCAACAAGAACACATAACCTCAAACTCTGCGCAAATAATTTCGCAGCCGTCAACGTCATCTGATAAACAAATACTCCTTCAAACTGAAACTCAAAAAGAGACAACACAAACAACAAAACCAACATACCGTTATAGCGAAGCACTGAAATCCACAAAAACAAAACAAATGCCACAACCACATCCCAATTCTGCTGAATACTTGAATAAAGAAGATTTTAAAAAAGTTGTCACAAAAAGGACTAAACGACCCACAAGATCTGACAAAATAGGAACCAACACAAATCCAAATGAAGGAAACTCCTTCAAATCAAATAAAAGCAATGAAGATAAAAAGTTATGGATGTTCATTTCGAGAGTGAATACATCAACGAAAGAAGACGATCTAAGGCAATACATTGCCATGAAAAGTAAAATTGACCAAGGAAACATCTCAGTAAAAATTCTGGAAACAAAAATAGTAGATGCAAAATACAAAAGTTTCATGATTGGAGTTCCCACAAACTTAAAGACAGACATCTATCAAACAGATTTCTGGCCAAGTGGGATTACATTTTCTAGATTTAACTTCATACGAGGCCAACATTTTTTAGACCATCCCCACCATCCCCAAAAATCAGAACGGCCGATGAAAATAACACAGTAATATCACCCACTATGAATAATTTCAGTATAATACACAATACAAAAACAAACAGAGAATTAAATAATCACAAATTTTCAATCTTACACCAAAATATTAGATCCATAGGAAATACGGTGGAACAACTAGAAATCCTGATAGAAGATAATCAAGATATCGAAGTACTCTGTGTTACAGAACACTGGAAGACAGAAGAACAAATTAGGAATTACAATCTGAAAAATTTCACTCTTAAAGCAAAATTCTGCAGAGCAATTGGTGAACATGGAGGAGTAGCAATATACACAAGAAGTAATTTGGAGACAATAGAAAGGAAGGACATTGGGAAAATATCAAAGAAGGGACAATTTGAATGTGCTGCAATAGAATTCTCAAGAAACAAGATAAGATGGATCTGCATTGTAATATATAATGATGGAAATACAGAACCTATGATTACACAGATGACACCTATACTAGAGAAACTAATTAAAAGCGAACTACAGATAATAATAACAGGTGATTTCAATATAAACATGACTGAGAACTCCAAAAAAACAAATGATTGGATAAACTTTCTGAAATCATATGGTATCGACCAAACTATCTTTGAACCTACAAGAATAACACCTTCAACATCCTCTTGTATAGATGGCATTCATGTGAAAGTAAATTATCCCTATGTTACAGAGGTGATACACACCCATATCTCTGACCATACAGCACAGAAGATATCTTTCACAACAACAAAAATTACCAATTACATATATAGAAGAATACTGTCTGATGATAATCTCAGCAATCTAAAAATGTCCCTATCTACCCAGAACTGGTCATCAGTATATGAGTGTGATAGTGAAAATGTGGATCATCAATTTAACATCTTTCATAGTATATATCTGGAGAATTTCAATAAAGCCTGTCCTTTGACAAAAATTAATGCTAACACTACAAAAAAGTCCTATAATTACCATAGCCCAGAAATCAAGCAACTGAAAAATAAACTAGATATTTTACTTATTCTTAGTGAAAAAGATATTACTTTCAAGAATGAATATAGGAAAGTCAAAAAGCAATATGACCTCCAACTTAATAAAACCAAGGCAGAATATTTTGAAGGATTAATTAGAAATTCAGACAACAAAAGCAAAACAATTTGGTCTATTGTAAAAACATTGCAAAACAACAAAAATAATGATTATCTTCCACAGAACAAAAACACCAAGAAAACAGCAAATGAATTTAATGATTTTTTTATAAATGCCGCACCAAATTTAATAAAACAAAGGGACCAAATAAAACCGACTACTACATTGCAAAACACAACAAATATATTTTCCACTTACACAATCTCCACAGACCAACTCAGGGACATAGTAAAACAACTCAAAAATAAACACTCAACTGGAATAGATGGAATATCAAATCAAACAATAAAAATTACCATAGATGAAATTATAGAACCACTAACATATATCATAAACAACTCTCTGGAAATGGGAATATTCCCGAAAATACTTAAAACAGCAGAAGTTATACCAGTATACAAAACTGGGGACCCAGAGCAATATGAAAACTACAGACCCATTAGCATATTGACATCCTTCTCAAAGATATTTGAGATGGTATATTGTGGGCAGATGACAGAATATTTTGTGACCAATGCTCTTTTCAATCAAAATCAACACGGTTGTATGAGAGGAAAGTCAATTCAAACTGCTATATATCAATTCCTGAAAAGAATAACAGAAGCATTTGAGAACAAGGATCTGGCTCTAGGACTATTCCTGGACCTTTCCAAAGCATATGACTGCATTAGCCCACCAATATTGTTTCAAAAATTAAGGCACTATGGAATTCAGGGTATTGCCCTTAAATGGATTGAGTCATATTTCCATGGTAGAACCCAGTTGGTAAAACTATATGCACACGGAAGCTACATAAACTCAGACGAACAAATAGTGAAACTAGGAGTACCACAAGGCAGTATAGCAGGAACACTTTTCTTCCTAGTGTACATAAACGACTATGGCCTGAATGTTAAGTGGAGGCACGATGAAGTGACAAGTGTGCACTATGTAGATGATACAAATCTACTGGCAGTACAGTTACTATGGCCCGAACTCAAGCACCTCGTCCACATCATAATGGAATATACTGAAGATTGGTTCCAAGAAAACAATTTGATTCTGAATAAGACAAAAACTAAATTAACTCTATTCCATCCTACCAACTCTAGTAAAGAAAACCCAGAACAATTCCCAATTGGTAATCAGAACTATAAATTATCAAAAAGCTCAAAATTCTTAGGAATCCACATTGATGAAGAACTCAACTGGAAGGATCATATAATAACACTCGAGGGAAAACTAGGATCAGCAATCTATGCATTTAGGGTAGTTGCAAGATATTTGAAACAAGATGTACTAAAAACTGTGTACCACGCTACAATTGAGTCAAAATTTCGATATGGATTACTTTTTTATGGATCAGGAAATATTACATCTATATTTATCCTGCAGAAGAAAGCAGTCAGAATACTATATGACATGAAATTCAATCAATCATGTAGAGGAACTTTCAGACAGAAGAAAATATTGACAATTTACGCAATATACATTCAAGAATGCCTTCTCTTTTTCCATAAAAATAGAAACCTTTTTGATGAGTACAAGAACATGAAAACCAGATACGAGACGAGGAATCAAAATTACAACTATCCTGTATGCAGATTAACAACAACACAAAGACAGACTGAATATAGATGCCTAAAATTCTATAATACATTACCTGAGAATATACAGAAGATAGAAAATCACAAACAATTCAAGAGAGAACTTTATAAATTGTTAATCAACATGGAACCATATTCTTTAAGAGACTATGGAATAAACTATTAGTTAGAAAATTTTGACACTATTGCATTTCTTTTCTTGTGATATATTATGTTACTTGAAGTGATTTGAAATAAAGAATGTTATTATTATTATTTTTTTTTTTTTTTTTTTTAACGTCCGTGTGAGGGGAAAACCCTTTATGGGCACCGAGAGGGTCCGCACTCTCGGTAGTGTGAGAATCCAGGATCTTGTTTGGCTACTCACTAAAAACCCCTCACACCTTCAATGGAGGAGTTCTTCATCCTGCCCTCGCAGCGTCCCTTAACAAAAGAGATGAGCTGCAAGTGGCTTCTAGAGTTCATGGGACCTGATGATATGGAGTGACCCGAGCAACACTGCTTTCTGCATTCTGTGCGCCAATACCTCGGCCAGTGATCTGCAGACCGGGATAATCTTCAGTTCATCCACATAGTTAGCTCTCATTCCACCGAGACATCCTATGATAAGCACGACCATCCTAATTCTATGACCTGGGTATAAAGTTCCAAGCTCGAACATAAGGTCTTTGTATTTTTGCTTCTTCTGTTGTTCCTTCATCACAACATTATTTTCAGCAGGGGAGGAGAATTCCACGACAAATAACTCCTTCAGCTCCTTGTCCAGCAGAAGTATGTCTGGCTTAACAGCATTGATCTGTCGTGTTGTTGAGACAGGATAGTTCCAGCATATCCGAGCTCTTTCGTTCTGGACCACCGCTTCAATCTCCAGAGGCACATATGGTAGCACCGGTTCTTTGTCTATCCCATACGCGGCTCTCAGATGGAAGTATAAAATCCGGAGTGCCGCGTTGTGTCTCTCTACATACCCCGATGGAGCATGGACTCTGCAGGCGGAAAGGATGTGCATAATCGTTTCCTGTTGCCCATGGCAAGCCCTGCAAGTTGTTGGGGTGTCCATTTTCATGATGTTCTTTTTATACCATCTCGTATTCAGTACTCCATCTTGACACGCCATCACAAATCCTTCTGTCTCTGACTTAAGGCTAGCTGACTTTAGAAAGGCGAAAGACAATTCTTCAGACAGGTCCTGGTCTTTTAAACTCCTGAAATATATGGAGTGCAAGGTCTTACTCATATGATGTTCGAGTAATGTATCTGACTGAGACTTTCGGATCAGTCTTGCTAGGCTTCTTTGGTCCGCTTGAGTGATCGGTGCTCCAGCGAGCTCAGGATTGATCGATACGCCGGTTATGCTGAGCTTATCCAGGGCCCTTTGTGCAGCTCGGAATAGGAAGGCTCCATGGTTCGCAATTTCATGCTGAGCGACAAATTTCAGAAGCGGATCTTCACTTCTTAGAATCCTTACTGCCATTTCCAATGTTTGTTGATAGTGTTGATATTCCAAACATTGCAATCCTCTACCTCCCTGGCTTCGAGGAAGGTATATCCTCTGTATTGAACTGTTGGGATGTAGGCTACGATTCATGTTCATCGTTTTCCTTGTTAACCTATCAAGATCGAGGAGCTCGTTTACCGTCCAGTTCACCACTCCGAAAGAGTAGGTGAGAATCGGGATGGCTAGCATATTTGTAGCAGATACTTTGTTCTTTCCCGACAGCTGCGATTTCCATATGTCTCTCAGCTTCTTTTTGTAGCTGGCTGTTAAGGCATTCTTTATCTGGGTTGTCTCCAGTACACCCCTCTGTTTCATTCCAAGAAACTTGTAAGTTTCTCCGTCTTCGAGGTGTCGAAAAGTCATTCCATCTTCCAGTCGAATATCTTCTCCTGCGTCTTCAGCTTTTCCCCTGCGCAGATGAAAAACAGCACACTTGTCCAAACCGAATGACATTCCCATTGCTGAAGTGTAGTCTGAAACGATATTCAGTAGTTGCCGCAGTGCGGACTCGGAGGGAGCGTAGAGCTTCAAGTCGTCCACGTACAAGAGATGCGAGATCAGGTGGTTCCTTCTGCCTGGTGGTCCGGCCTGGTATCCTATCTTGCTCTCCCTTAACTCAATTGTTAGTGGTATAAGAGTTATGCAGAATAATAACGGGCTTAGCGAATCTCCCTGGAAAACTCCTCTCCTGTATCTCACCCATCCTGTATAAACGGTTCGACCCTCTGCTCGGATGGCAAACTTCGTTTTCCACAGCGCTATGATGTTTTCTATCGCGTGGACGATGTTGGGGTGGACTTTCAGCATTTTTAATAACCGTATGATCAGTTCGTGCGGCGAGGTGTCATATGCTTTCGCGTAGTCTAACCATGATGTGTGTAGGTCGCGCTTGTAGTGTCTGGCGTCTAGACATACGCTCTTGTCTATGAGCAAGTTGTCCTTGCATCCTTGCACTCCTTTCTTTGCTCCCCTCTGTTCGTAGATGCTGTTCCACACTGGTCCAATAACCCTCAGTATTTGATCTTGAATTACACTTGTGAGGATCTTATACAGTGTATTGAGGCAAGTGATTGGGCGATAGTTCTTGGGTTGCCCTAAATCACCTGATTTTGGTATCAGCACTGTTCTACCCTCCACTAACCATGACGGAATGGGCTCATGGCGAGTCAGCATCCCGCTGAATAATCTTGCCAGGTGTTGATGTGTAGCTGGAAAACTCTTCCACCAGTAGTTTTGAATACCGTCCAGTCCAGGTGCTGTAAAATCACGCTTGTTCTTAAGGGCTTTTTTAATATCTTCGGTTGATATTTCAGAAAGTTCATCGTTCTGCTGTTGGTTTTGATCACACATCTGCTGGAATCTGAGTAGTGCTGGAGTATCCCTGGTTTCTGCTTGTTGTTCATACAGGCTTTTCCAAAATTTTTCGACCTCTTGAGGTGATGGTGGGTTTTGTGCCTTTTGTTGTTGGGACTGAAATAATTTCGATGGTTCTGCGGTGAAGGTGTTGTTATCTTCAATCCATTTTTGCCTTTTTATCAGTTTCTTTCGCGCTGCAGCAAGTGATCTTATTTTATCTACAGCTTTCTGCTTCAGTAGATGGACTGTGGGCAAATCCACTGCATGATGTATGGAACGAAACTCCTCGATCATATCCTTCATTTTCTTGCTTGATCCAATTTTGCCTCTCAGAACATCTATGATACATTGGTACCAAGATGCCTGCTGCCTCATTGATTTTATTTTGATGTCAAGCCGACTGAGTCTTAACCTATGCTTATCCTTCTTCGTAGCTGAACTTTTCGGTGGACATAGAAGTGAAGCGGCCGCTCTCACTGCAGCCACCACATCTTCTAGTGCACAGGTCTCGTTAAGATGATCTTGAATTATTTTGTCCACTACGGCTAGATCTTCAGCCTGAAGTCTTGTTTTTATTCGGGTGGCCTTGACCAGTGGGTCTCTAACAGCAGCCTCAAATGCTTCCTTTATATTGACGATTGACTCCGGAACATCTCTCACTTGTTCCGCTCTTGGCCTTGCCCTCAGGGCTATTGCTTGGTGTTGTTGGTTTGGAGCACCTGTCACCTGCTCTTCACCGTGTTCTATTTCTGGAACATCTCTCACTTGTTCCACTCTTGGCCTTGCCCCCAGGACCATTGCTTGGTGTTGTTGGTTTGGAGCATCTGTCACCTGCTCTTGACCGTGTTCTATTTCTGGAACATCTCTCACTTGTCCCGTTCTTGGCCTAGCTCCCAGGGCTATTGCTTGATGTTCTTGGTTTGGAGCATCTGTCACCTGCTCTTCACCGTGTTCTATTTCGGGAACATCTCTCACATGTTCTGTTATTGGCCTGTTGGAGCGTGTACCAGTCTCGGTTCGGCTCGCAATGTTTCTCACCAGGTCAATCGTCAATTGCTGATGTTGGCTCGAAGCATCTGTCACCTGCTCCTCAGCTAGTTGTTCCGTCCTTTCTTGCTCTTGAGACCGCCATAAGATTCCTCTTCTTTTGAGATGACTGATCTGATCTCTGAGGTTTTGCTGCGTCATGAAGTCAAGGTCCGGATAATTTTCGCACCACAGACCATGAAGCCTATTCATGTACCCTCGTCTTTCAGGTCTTGATCTTCTGTATAGCGCAGTCAGCAGGCTATGCTGCTCGGGCGTCCACTTGTGGCGTCCTCTTTGTGCCGTCCTGTTTCGGCTGCCGGTTCCGACTGCGGGCTGCTCTCTCGAGCGTTGAATCCCTATGCGACCGACAACCTGAACTCTCTCCTCGTCAATGTCTTCCTCGTCTAAAGGCATAGCTTCTTGTATGGCAGGCGCCTGCCTTCTCAGCATCCTGCCGTTGGTGGCCCGCATGCTGTCACGTCCAGCACCAACTCCAGACGCGCCCTGACGATCCCCAGGCAGCGACTGTTTTCCGAGGCTTAGCTGATATCTGTCCGACATCGGTTGAGAGTGACCGGGGTCCGCGGGATTGTCACACCCGTATACTACAAAGTAGTACCCCCCGTGCGGGTTTGCCACCATTTACCCTTGGTAGCCCAGGTAACTCGGGCCGTGGGGACGTCACCCCCCATGTGGCATGGCAAAACCACACCACACCCGTGCGGGTGTTATTATTATTATTATTATTATAAGCCCATTTTGAAGAAATTTGTGTATGTAACATTCAACGGTAGGTATTTGCTCTTAATCGAAAGAATATATTATATCTAGTGCTACTTCTTTCAAAAGAGACACAAGCTTTTAATGCTGTAGGGGCCCTATAATGTGGAGGAGTTTGTGTCTTATTTTAGAACAGGTGAATGATAAATGTGGAGCATATGTTTGACCTGTTCCATATTATTTGTACAAACCTACTGTGGTTGTAATGTATGAATATTTTTTAAACTAATAAATTACTTTAGAGTCAGAATATTTTACTCCTTGTTCATAAGATCAAATAAATGAAATGTATATCTTCTACTCTTATTTTTATTAAGTTAGCTATTAAGGTTATGTTCCAAGAAAAAGTTCCTGTTGCATCCGAACTCCCTTCAACTATTTGGATTCCAGTAGAGGGATATAATGTTCCATTATTCTTGATTCAACAATTGATGTCAAGTCTCGAACTTTCAGTTCAAGAGGATAATAAACATTAAATCTTCACAAGCATGCATATGGAAATTATGTGAAAGCAATGCAATTTTCTTCCATGGCGAAAAATAATATATTTCAACAGTGATCTCTTGTACTTTTCATGCAAATAACTAGAAAAGGAATCCTTTCCATCAATTCATATAAACGTTAATTATTTTCGTCCATCACATCTTTTCCAATTCATTCATTTTCCGAATAAATTCACATTCTGAGAAATACGCTAAGAATGTAGAAAGGGCAACATAGTGTTGACTTGGAACATAAAAATATTCTGAAAAACGTCATAACTTCGATACAGAGTGGAATGTGTCAAATTTCCTAGGCCAGAGTTGTGATTTTATAATTGTGAATGGAGTATAAGTGTAATATTCATAAATGTTAAAATTAGTCTTAGGTTGGCAACCATGTAAGGTTGACAGTAGTCAGTCTGAGTCAAGCTAAGCATGCTAAACGGCCGAAGTACAGTGAATAAAAAGAAGTTTCTAGAACAGCGTTTTTTAATCAAAATAAAAGCAGTAACAAACACCCTCTCAACAACATTACATTTTGGCGACGAGATTACGAACCACGAAAAGAGGCAATAACATATTTCGAACATGATGGAAACGTAGGGATAAAATGGCAGAAGTGGATAAAAAGATTCGATAATTTTCTTATAGCATCGGGCATAACGAGCTATGAAAGGAAAGAAGCCATGCTATTAAACTGCGTCGGTGAGGAAGTTTTTGATATATTCCTTTCTCTGCCTGAACCTCAAAAACAGGAGGCACATCGAACCAAGCAACAATCACACTGAAATATGAAAGAGCAAAACAGAAATTGGACAACTAATTTGCTCCGAAAATAAACACGGAATTTTAAATATTCAATTTCCGCCAAGCAAAGCGATCGGACAATGAATCAGTTGATGATTTTTATGCTCGCCTGCTCAAACTTAGTTTAAATTGCAATTTTGCCAACAAGGACCAAGAAATAAAGTCCCAAATCATCCAAGGAACACTTTTAACCAAGTTAAGGAGAAGAACACAATATCATACATTGAAGGAAGGAGACCTAGTCCTTTGCAAACAACCAAAGAGAAACAGTTTAACACCATATTTGTACCCACATCCATACAAAATAATACAGATCTTAGGCAGCAACATAAAAGCAATGAGAAATGGTAAAGTGATTACAAGAAACTCATCATTCTCAAGAGATTTTCCCAATCAGAAAATTTGAAGACAAAAGACCTAAAGTTATTAAGCCCCAAAGGGAAGAAATGAAGAAGAGAGAGAAGAGACATATATATATTGGAAACTGATTGACAACAGTAATCCAACAAATCTTGATGAATATCCTTTAACTCCACAAAGTTTGATATGGGAGCATTACAGGAAAATCAAGGTTTTGTCGAAGATGTTGAAGATGACTATGGAATTGCAAAATTGTTTGAAGACACCACCAACCCCATAGAAATTGCAGAGATGTCAGGAGAAAGTGACAGTGAAATAACTGATCCAATTGAAAGACCTCGAAGAGACATCAAACGTCCAAAGCATCTCACAGACTTTATCATCGAATAGGGAACTATTATGCAGCGGAGTGAATTAAATAAAATGTTTTTTTTTTCATAATGATTTCACATTTATATTTTCATTTGAAACACATTATTTTTATAAAGTTAGGGGAGAATGTTATATTCATAAATGTTAAAATTAGTCTTAGGTTGGCAACCATGTAAGGTTGACAGTAGTCAGTCTGAGTCAAGCTAAGCATGGTAAACGGCCGAAGTACAGTGAATAAAGAGAAGTTTCTAGAACAGCGTTTTTCAATCAAAATAAAAGCAGTAACAAACATCCTCTCAACAACATTACAGTAAGTAGAATTCTTTTTCTGTCGATCTTATTTTTTGTTGATAAATAATTTGTGTTTGCTGATAATTCAAGCATTTTAGTCTCTCCTTTAGGTGTCATTTCATCAATAAATTTGAAAAACAATCTGAGATACCAACACTACGTCCAACTAAAAACAAGAAGAAAATGACAAAGTCGGGAACTATAAAAATGAGCTATGGGGTTCCCTTTGAAGCCAAATCAACAAAACATCCCACATATCATTAATTACATAATTTGGTTCTTCAGAAAGAAGGTGAACTGAAATCAGAAGTTGGTGCATTGGATAGTGTTTGGACAAAAAAACCTGGGACCAGTCTTCTCAAAAAGAATCAACCAATACTGAATAAAGAAATTGAATCTGTTTCGAGAACATTTGAAACTTCGAAGCAGATTAGTCCAGCTACATACAAATTAATAGGTGAGTACCACAATATTCTGGAACCGGAAAATATAGTTCTTCAAATTGTAACTATCACTGAGTGAATAATGTCCTTTTCAGTTGGGTTCATTAATCTCTAAACTGAATGATAACTGAATTTTCAGAGTTCCTACATACGTATGTAGTTGATGGAAAATCAACGGGTTTGAAACCAAGGGGGGGTAAATAATAACGGCTATTATTGCGATGCAGATTCCATAATTCGAGCATTACTGGCCTGTCCCCCTCTTACTCAATCTAATGAAAAGATTTTCCCAGAATTTGAAACCACATGGTGAATGTCAGTCAATACCTATAATTAGGAATATATAAGTAGAATTCTTTTTCTGTCGATCTTATTTTTTTGTCGATAATTCAAGCATTTTTGTCTCTCCTTTAGGTGTCATTTCATCAATAAATTTGAAAAACAATCTGAGATACCAACAATACGTCCAACTAAAAACAAGAAGAAAATGACAAGGCCGGGAACTGTAAATATGAGCTATTGGGTTCCCTTTTGAAGCCAAATCAATATATACCGCGTTGAATAGCACCAGAAATGGGTCATTCGTAGTTGAAGTTCGCCAAGAAGATGCTGAAGAATTTTTAGGGCTGTTATTGAATGGCCTGAATGACGAACCTAAGTGAAGTTATTGTATATTTTCAAGGTGTTACAAACATAACTTTCGATATTAATAATTGTGATATGAAAACTGAATTAAAGGGCATTTGATTTGATCAGAGGGGGTATGATGTCTTATGAGTTGGGAAAGATATCTGTCATACCGGAATTTGGAGCTGGAAATGACACCTGTTCAAAGCGAGTTGGAAAACTTATCCGATAGAGGCGCCACCGTGCATTTTGTGGGATAACATTAGCACTATACAGGGTCTTTCACGAGGAACCTCACCCATATTTATACGGGAAACTACTGAACGTATTTTCATGAAATTCAGCACTTATAAGTATTTCACGATGCTGATGAAATCTAAAATATTTTCAAGGCATGAACACCTCCGGTTTTTTCCGGAAATGACGTCAACTTCCGTTTTTCAAATTAGAACACCATTTTTTTATTGCAGAAATAGATTCCTTAGAAAATTTCAAGTTATTTTGATGTAACATTTTTCAGTTTTGGTTGGAAACTTCTCTCTGAGCGGGAAAATTCGAAAAAAAAATCGAAAATAGAGCTCCGCTGAAACAAGAATAACTTCGAGGTTTTTGGATGCAAGAGAAAAAAGTTACAGGTTGTTCCTGAATAGATGGCGAATTTGGATTCGAATTTGTATCGGAAACCTCTTCATTTCAACTAATCGGCCATCGATTTTCTCTCCAGTGATAAATAAATAATTCCTTATGAACCATATGCAAAAACTTACCATGTTTTACATTCTTTTTTTTTAATGATAGTTGGGTATTTCTCTGTGAACTGGGCAACTCTTCTAAAAAAGATGTCTACACGACTTTTTTGCTCATATATTCAATAAACCTAATTCAATAAATATATATTTACATTTTTATCAATGAACGAGACATGAACCAAAAATATTTCCATTACTTTAGAAAATTTTAACAATATTCTGAAATGGTCGATACAGGGGACGACTGTGTCCATGTCAGGGGACTGTTTATTCAAATGAAAAATTCTGTACCGAAATTATTCTATTTCAATTTTCATAAAAAATCACAGTTTAGAAATTAAGTATTTGCTTTCTTCTTTAATCACGAGAAGCGTTTTTTGTACTTCATTATTTTCTTCTTCAAGACTCTAATTCCATCATGTTTTTTTTTCTTTATATTATATCTTAGCATCTTTTCTCTAGAATATCTTTTCCGAATTATTTCAGCAACTTCAGGTTTTGGCATTTGAAATGAATTAGTTACATCAGAATCTGGACTATTCTCTCTCATGTATGAGTTAGTAATATTCGCTTATACTTTTTTTATTGCGATACTTGGTGCAATGTTCTTTCCACTTCTTCTTAGCTTCCCGGTGTTCTCGTGGGGTCATATTCCCAACAAGCTTCCTAGTTCCCTTTTCTTTTTTCTTAAGGTATTTAATACGTTCTTTCTCTCTAAGCTCTTTCCTTTTCTTTTTCTATTTTTATTACACGCATATCTCTTCCGTTCATTTCCTCTTTTCGTTTTCAAAATATCTTCCTCAGAGAGTTTTTTCTTCCTTGGAACCCTAGGCTAGTGGTTAAGGTGATTGTCTAGGACCCCGAAAGTCCCGAGTTCAATCCCGAGGCTAGGAAAGAATTTTTCTATTCTCGGTGATGTGCCTAATGCCGGCCACTCACGAGGCTACAGAGACGGGCGTTTTATGATGGTTTCTAAGGCCACGTGCGAAAAGAGTCTCCGTGATTGGTCAAGGGCTCTCAAAGTGTCATAAAAGGCCATAAAACGCCCATCTCTGTAGCCTCGTGAGTGGCCGGCATAAGGTGGCGTAAAGACACGGTAAAAAGACCTACATAGAACACAACTGATTCTCCTAACTCTCACAAGCTACAAGCTTCTGAGGGGTCTCCTCGGGAGACCTAGGAGATATCAGTATCATACTCAAAGCACACGTATATCTAAAACAATGATAAACATAATAGTTCCTTGGAGACGGAAACAGTCCCCTGTCTCCCAACAGGACAGGGGACTGTTTAATTTTACTTCATTGAAGGATAGCACAATAGGTAATGATCTCATGTTATTTCGCTGTACAAAATAAATATTCATCTATTACAACGATATAAAATTTGTAAGGTAAGCATATAGTACTAGAAAAGAAATGAAAATAATCCTTACCAGAGGACTGTTCTCTGTCAGGTAACGACGTGACTTCCATGGAAAGACGCTCGTGCAGCAATAAATGAAATGGCGTCTGGGAAGTAATGACAGCAACCATGCCAACTATGATTGTTTGCGGTCAGATACACAAAGCCATAGCACTGTTTAACCTTTACAGTGCGTGGCGCGTAGTTTGAAATATAGACAGGGGAACTGTTCACAAAATGTGGAGACATACTTTAATTTACCTTTTTAGTATAATGGAATAATAATTATAAAAAATTAACGGACCTTTTTGACCATGAAATAATGCTGTTCGAACATTCAAACAATTTGATTGATTCCAATAGTTATTGTCTTAATTAATTTAGTATGAAGTGACTTACCTGCTTCAGTGACACGACAGGGGACTGTTTTTCAAGTAATTCAACATCGTTTTCAATACAATAAAATTTATTTCATTGAATATTGAACACTGAGCAGAGGTAGATAAGATTATTATTTTATGATATTATCTACGAAATAAATATGATCTGTATTTTTTTATATAATATTAGCCTGAGACAATGAGTTGCCCAGTTTACAGAGAAATACCCAGATATCATTAATTACATCTACTGAATAAAGAGGAATTTGACAGATGTAATTAATGATATCTATCATTAAAAAAAAGAATGTAAAGCATGGTAAGTTTTTGCATATGGTTCATAAGGAATTATTTATTTATCACTGGAGAGAAAATCGATGGCCGATTAGTTGAAATAAAGAGGTTTCCGATACAAATTCGAATCCAAATTCGCCATCTATTTAGGAACAACCTGTAACTTTTTTCTCTTGCATATTAGGGTAGTAAAATCTGAAACATGTTTTAAGTAACAGTTCCTGAAAATTTCATCTTTTCGGCGTGAAGGGAAAAGAAATAGCTGAAAATTCAAGACGAAAAACAGTTTTTTGTGAATAACTCAGAAAATATCCACTTTAGGGCAAGGGTGTGATGCATACACTCACATTATTTTTTAACGCAGATTCAATATCTGCCATAAAAAATGGGGTTCTAATTTGAAAAAATTGATTTTTCACGATTTTGTCATCCCTAACTTTGAAAGCGATTTTTTCACCCCCTGTATCATGAATCGCGATTTCGATTTTTAAAGTGGATACATCAATCTTACATCTTGAAAAATCCCAAAAATGAAAATTTTCCATCCAAAAACCTCGAAGTTATTCTTGTTTCAGCGGAGCTCTATTTTCGATTTTTTTTTCGAATTTTCCCGCTCAGAGAGAATTTTCCAACCAAAACTGAAAAATGTTACATCAAAATAACTTGAAATTTTCTAAGGAATCTATTTCTGCAATAAAAAAATGGTGTTATAATTTGAAAAACGGAAGTTCACGTCATTTCCGGAAAAACCGGAGGTGCTCATGCCTTGAAAATATTTTAGATTTCATCAGCATCGTGAAATACTTATAAGTGCTGAATTTCATGAAAATACGTTCAGTAGTTTCCTGTATAGATATGGGTGAGGTTCCACGTGAAAGACCCTGTATAAGTTCTATAAATATCTCTCTAATCATGAATGAAATGTACAATGGCGCTCTCATTCCGAAAATTGCTGAACTATGAAATCAGTGGATATGTGAGTAAAGCAGGAACTTTTTCCCGAAAAGTCCAAATATCCCACATATTTGGACTTTTCGGGATGTATGAGCTCCTTTTATTCTGTTTTTGTTGCTTTCTAAATTTTATATTATGAGTTGCATGTTTGATCGAACACACAGTACCACTTCTCACATTGATCTGACCTGAAGAAGGAAACGACAGTTTCCGAAAGCTTGGCTGAAACAATAAAGAGTTAAGTCTCATAGATATTTGACTACAAAACCGATCATCCGTAGATATATATTGAGGTATGTAATTTTCTGTCACTTTGTGTATCTATGTAAGAGAAAATGTTATTGATGTTTTTCATTTTTGTAGGCCTGAGGAAGCAAATGTGAATTTGCGAAACGTCGCCAAATATATGTACTAAATAATCTGACATATTCTAATTTGTCCTATTCCCACAATTAAATTTCCATTATTTAATCTTGGAGGATACTAAGCAATATTTTAATATTTTAATACTATTACTATTCAATCGTCCACATTTCGTTCGTCAGAAAATACGTGACGTCTGGCGGCCCTGGGATCTTGGACTATTAGTTTTAGTGGATTAAACAGAATTACACAGAAATAAACTGAAATGGATGCTTTACAAATGCCACCCTTCAACTGTAATGAAGAAATAGCGTCGTTAGGCGTGAAGTGGAAAAAGTGGAGAAGAAGTTTTGAGATATTCATTAATGCAAAAGGTATTACAGACGATATTAGGTAGAAAAACCTACTCTTACATTGTGCAGGACCAGAAGTCCAAGATGTGTACTTTACACTACCAGCGCCCGAAGACACTACCTCGGAAAACCAAAAGGAAGAAGCAATGAAGGCGTTAGATAGAGCTACTTTAGTCCAAAAATGAATACAGTTTACGAAAGATACATATTTCGTAGTATTAAACAAGCATGGGGAGTCCATGGAACAGTTCATCACAAAATTGAAGGAACAAGGAAAAAACTGCAATTACATTGATTAAGACCAAGATTAGAGACCAAGTAATCGAGAAGTGTTCATCGTGTGAACTGAGAAGGAAATTCCTGGAGAAGGGTGAGATTAAATTGGAAGAAGTTCGAGAAATTGTCAAGGCGTTTGAAGCAATAGAATTACAAATTAATGCTATGAATGGAAACGGAGAAGTCAATAAGGTTATCTTTAGAAAAAATAAGAGCAATACGAATGGGAATACAAAACAGAAGAGATATCATACTGATAGCTGTTCGACAGGTAGGAGAAAATGTTATCGTTATGGAGATTCATATCATCTGGCAAATACATGCAAGTTTTCAAAATTAAGAAATCTAATGAATGTAATGAAGTTTCAGATTCAAACCAGGATAATATTGGAGGCTCGGGTGATTCGAGTAAGGATATTTGCGAGTTATATTAGGTAACTACAAGTGACAATTCATCCCTACGTAAGAAATTTTTCTGCACAATAAAAGTTTAAGGTAGGAGAATCAAATTTGAATAAGACAGCGAGCTGCTGTTTCCATAATGGGTAAGGATGATTTCAATGTACACTTTCCTTACCCTCAAACTACAAATGTGAATAAGGGACCCCGCACTTTTCTTATGTAAAGTGGCGACCGGTCAAATTTTCTGAAAGTTTGGTGTGATTTTGTACCCGACTCAGTAACCAAAAGTGTAAATGGGTCCAACCCAATCCTATGGCTAGTTTTCTAAATACGAGGTGTTAAAATTGAAAATCGCCCAGATTTTCGAATTTATTTGTTATTTATTAAAAGTTTGATTGGATTTCTGTCTCATGCAGACGTTTACTACATGTTCTAGTAATGAAATTAGTGGATACGTATCACGAATGTATGACGGTAGTTTTTTGCCAAAATTCACTTTTTCCACTGTGACGTCAGGGAAGCCTATTTTGGAAACAGCTTGTGTGTAAATTGATAATTTTTCACGGAAAGTACCTGGTTTGCCATTTTGTCCAGTTATGTATGATGTATTGTTAATATACGTAATGGGACTATTTAGTTTGACTTAGTATTTCGGGTATTGAAAGTATGATTACACCTACCCCACGAAAATTGTTAGTAGGAAAGTAAAATCATATCATGATGGGAAACTGCAATCAGTAGTGATTGCACTTTCCCATTATCACTGTACTCTCCTTTTTGATTCAACATTATCAGAAAATATGGTTGCAGATCATATAAAATGGTCCGCAACTATTAACGAGAAACTGAAAATCAGCAGGAAGTAATAATTAACGAGGCCCTAACTAAAATAAGAATGGGTCAGATGACCATAAGAAAAGCAGCAGAAGAATATAAAATACTCTCCTATAAATCTGGCAGAAGAAAAATCCAAAGTACTGGAGGCCGGCCATTAGCAATTTGTGAGGCAGGCGAGTCCAAACTGGCAGAATATTTGAAAGTTCTTGAAAAATTCGGATTCGGCTTGAGTCGTATTGAAGTGTTTTACTGCGTAGAAAGAAATGTCCAGGAAAAAAATATAAAAAATAAGACGGGTCTCAGTGACCCATATATTAATTTTTCAATGAAATTGATATCAAAATTGACTAGTTTTAGCCGATAGAAGAGGAAAAGCGTGCAAAAATTCTGCCTTGGACGAATCAGTTAAAGATTCAGTTCGGCACCACATAAATGCCTTCGAAACAGTAGAAAGTCATTATTGCAGAAAGAGCACTCAAAAAAAGTATCTGCCTACCACGCTCAATGTGGCCAAAATGTACAGTCTCTACTTGGAATATTGTCAAGAGAACAATATGAAAGATATTGCTACTGAAAGTATATATCGCCAAATTTTCAATACAGAGTTCAATCTGTCGTTCTTTGTCCCTAAAAAAGATTCATGTGATCATTGCCACAATTTTGAGAATGCAGAAAATAAGTCTGAGTTGGAAAAAGGATACCAACAACATCTAAGAAACAAAGAATTGTCATGTAAATTGAAAAATGACGCCGAAGAATTTGCTCGAAACCACCCACATTTCTGTTCTGCGGTTTTGGATTTGCAGCAGGCATTCCCTGTACCAAAATCTAATCTAGATTTGTCATATTATAAACTTGAATTCTCGACCTATAACTTCACTGTGTACAATTTATCTACAAATTAATGTGATTGTTTTATATGGCACACATATTTTTTCCCGAAGAGGCTCTTGAATAGGAACCTGCCTACTAAAATTTATAGAAGAGAACGACGCATTCATGGAGCTCGGAGCTGAATCAAATAATGATGATGTATTGCCTAAAATGGCTGATGAGGCAGTCGAAAACTTACGAAGAAGTTCCGATAATTCGCACAACTCAACAGTCGAACTGAGGAACTTCCTAACTTTGGAGATAAAACTTGTAATCCAAAAAGCCAATATAATGGAATGAATAATTTGCCAGGGTATTGAATTTAGGAAAGAATTAAGATTTTGACGAGCAAACAACTAATGGTGATGACCCAGCTGACCCGACCTATATTATACCAAATGAAGAAGAACCAAATTCTTCCGACTCTGAAGTAGGTAGTGAAGAAAATGGAACCTTCGTGTCTAGGAGCTGATGAAGGTGAAAATCAAGGAAATGAAGTAATAATTGAAACCAGAAGGAGACGAAAGAGGCTTCACGTAAATCAAAGTGAATGGAAAAAGAACTCCGAAAAACTTAAGACGCAAACAGGACAACAGTATTAAGGAAAACGAAAGAAGGAAGAAAACTGGGACTACAAGATTATTGCGAATAGAGGAATTTTTGAGCCACATTCTATTAGTTACAATAAAGCCAGTATTGGAATTAATAAAATATCTCTACCAGTTAGAAATATCGCCGTTTCGGTTATTTTTTCGGAATAACGGACGATATTCCCGTGAGGGGGATTTAAACAATCTTCAAGTACGAAGAGGCCGCATACCAACTAAGTAAGTCATTAAAATTCGATAGGTTTCCCGTATTGACGATAACATTCACAGGGCCTCTTCTTCAGATCTTCGATCTGAACTGTTCTTTTCTTCGTTTCTTTTCACCAATTTATCTCCATACGAAGGACGTTGTGGAACCTCCAGATTACAGTCAAACCAGAAACAGGATTGCCGCTCACCAAACCAACTGGTGGAGCTGACTTTAAGGAAGAACAACGTCAGTTCTCGACAGACAGGATCATCGAAAAGTTCTATTTCTCCGCCTAGGCGGAGATTTGCTGTGAATAAAATAAATTAGATCCACGAAAAATAAGGTTTTTGTTTTATGTATTTTTCCATACTGAGGAGAAAAAAACAAATAAGAGGAAATACGAAATGACTTCAAGCTCAGAGGAGTCTGAGAACGATGAAATTAAAACTTACGGCGGTGATAAGGATATCGATTCTGAAGAAAAATTGGAGAACGATAACCTTGCTGACATGGACTCTCCAGGACTAGGAGAATGGGTCCTGGTAAAATATTCAACAAAAAAATCGGTAAAGCATTTCATTGGGCAAATTGTCGACATTCATAAAGATGCTTATTTCGTCAAATTCACTATGTTCCTTAATGAAAAATTTTATTGGCCGGAAAAGGAAGACTGTGATAATGTTACTGAAGATGATATAATAAAAGTTCTACCTGAACCTACTTTGGACAGGCGTGAACAGATGGATTTTGTGGTTGTGTTTGATGGATATGATATCGTTGAAAAGCATCTCCCCAATTCACATTTGAATTTTTTCTGGTTATTCTGGAAGTTTATATTGGATTTTTTTAATATACCTCAGTAATATTTTTTTTATTTTTCTGTATTATTTTATATATTACCTATATATTTTCAGTATAATAACATATTTATTTTTTGGTCATTTGGTATTACATATTTTATATTTTGTTATGAGAATATGATATTTATTTTTCATACAATTTTCTATCGACATGTTTTTTTTGCGAAAACAAATTTTTTCCTTATCTTTTATTTTCTATATCTTGTTGGTACTCGGCTAGAAAATTTTTACTGTTTAATAAGCTAATATTTCAAGTTAAAGAGCGATTATGTTTGATGACGATTAATGGGGTTAGGACATGGCAATTATTAGGAACATAGCATGCAACATAAAATTAATGTAGTAGTCAACCTAATCAACAGAGCTACAAAATTGAGTCACCCTGACTTTTTAGCCAACAACTTAAACAAAGTTCGAAATATATTAGTAGAAAACAATTATCCTTCATATCTGATAAAGAGACTCATGAAAACCAAAAATGAATCCAATAAAACCAGACATCAGTGTATAATGAATAGCGGGGTGGTTTACTATAAATTTCCCTATGTACCAGACCTGTCTTACAGAATTTCACACATATTTAAGAACACCGGCTGCAAAATTTCATTTTACAATATGACAACCACCGATAAATTCTTCACAAGGTTAAAAAGCCAAACCCCAACGACTCTTAGATCAGGGTTAGTTTACAAGATACCTTGTGGTAACTGTGACAGGGTGTATATCGGTCAGACAAGACAATACTTGAAAGAAAGGACCAGACAACATGAAAACGATGTAAGGAATCTGAGCAATCATGACAAGTTTGACTGCACATTCTTACAACACTGGTCACAGATTCAGTTTTCATAATGTAGAAATCTTAGACATGGAGCCTAACCACTACAAAAGAAACATTAGTGAGATGGTGTTTGAATGTTATATTAAGGTTAGGACTAGTAGTTAAGATGACTTGTAACACTATATCACAGTAGGCATAGAGCCTGAAATGACATAAGGTATTCTGTGTTGAGACTGTAGATTCTGTGATTATCCACATGTATGTTAACTGATCTAAAGTTTTAAATATATCAGTTTGGTTTTCATCCATACTATTTGTTTAAATTAAAGTACTTATCAGAAACGTGGACAGTTTATTTCTCTAATTAAATCTACAGAGCCAACGTTTCGGAGACAATATTTTCTCCTTCTTCAGGGCTTAAGATTATTAATTATTCAGAGATTTAACATTTGGGTATCTGTAAGATCTACAATTCATAATACTCTAAAATTCGAAAGCTTTCTAGCAACCAACAACGATGTAAAAAATTTTTTACATCGTTGTTGGTTGCTAGAAAGCTTTCGAATTTTAGAGTATTATGAATTGTAGATCTTACAGATACCCAAATGTTAAATCTCTGAATAATTAATAATCTTAAGCCCTGAAGAAGGAGAAAATATTGTCTCCGAAACGTTGGCTCTGTAGATTTAATTAGAGAAATAAACTGTCCACGTTTCTGATAAGTACTTTAATTTAAAGTTTTAAATATATTTTTTTATCTTCTATCATCCTCAAGTTTAATTACTATTTACCACCATAAATAAGTTTAAAACATGGCGCAGTCGTCAAAAATAATTGCGGTCTAAATATATAGACGCAAAGTTGGGACGTAAGTTTATATAACCCCAAAAAAGGAATTCATCGAGTGTTACCTTACCACGAGTATAGCAAGGAAAATAAATCAAGTCCGGCAATCAAATATAATGGGTGGAGGGGCAGTTAAATTGCCGCCAGATTTCGATCTCCAATCTAGGAATGCAGCCACCGAATGGAAATTTTGGCGAACAGCATTTCAAGACTACTTAGTATCAACAGGACAAGACCAAGCCCTTTCCAACGTGAAATTAAGTTTGTTACGCAACATAATAGGACATGATGCTGCAAGAATTATGACAACTTTTGAAATACCCCAAAATCTTGATCCATATGATGGTATGTTAGCCGAAATAGACAAATATGTAAACCCAAGAAAAAATGAATGTTTCGAAAGATACATGTTTTCTAAGAGGCTACAAACAGAGGGTGAGAGTTTTGACCACTTTCTTACAGACTGTAGGCACCTTGTAAAAAGTTGCAATTATAACAACGTTGACCCCAACCAGTCGCAAGAGGAAAAAGCCCTGAGAGATAGAGTAGTGATGGGAATAAGAGACCCTACAACAAGAGAAGCTCTATTGAGAATCGACGAACTCACATTAGACAAAGCAATTAAATTTTGCCGAACCTCGGAACAAAGTAAAAACCAAAGTTTACAATTTGAAGAGGTTGGTACAGAAGTAAATATAGTAAAGAAGAATAAATTTCAGAAATATAATAAATTCACAAAATCGCAGAAGTATAATGATACGAAAAATGAACATGGAAAAAATTTCAAATGCAAAAGATGTCAGACGATACATGGTACCAGGGAATGCCCAGCATTTGGAAAAAGATGTAGCAAGTGTGGAATTGAAAATCATTTTGCTGTTTCCTGCAGGGTGAAGAACGTCAGAAATATCGAACAAGACGAATCCATAAATTCTTCAGACAGTGATGATATGTTCGTGAACATGGTACAAGAGAGCAAACGTGCAGCCAAAGATGAAGACTTTTGCGAGTACCTAACCATAGAACAAAAGAAGATTAAGGTTAGACTAGACACCGGAGCAGACGTAAGTGTGATGCCACTCAGAACTTTCAGGAAGATAGACAGACAATTTGAAGTAAGACCCACACAGTACATTTTAAAAGGTTTTGAGGGTAGCCAGGCTAAACCGTTTGGAATTGTAAATTTAAAATGTTTATTCAAAAATAGGGAAATTTATGAAGATTTTGTTATTGTTGATGGGGCAAATCAGGTCCTTGTAGGTGGCCAGGCATGTTTGAATTTAGGATTGATTAAAAGGATAAACAGTGTAAATGCACAGAATTCAAATTTAACGGAAAAAAATGAGTTTATTAGTAAAAATATAAAAATTTTCACTGGTTTTGGGAGATTCCCAGGTAAACATAACATTCCCACAAAAGAAAATTTCGAGAATGTTTGTCACCCACCAAGTAAAATCCCATTCGCTATTCGGGACCAACTCAGGTCAGAACTAAATAGGCTAATTGACAGAAAGGCTATAGTTAAAGTTGATGAAATTAAACCAGAAGCAAGCATAAATAGAATGGTTATTGTTGAAAAGTATAACGGGAAAATTAGGTTATGTTTAGACCCTTCTGACTTGAATTGCCAAATTGTCAGAAAACCAAGGTTAGGTTTGAACATAGAGGAAATATGCTCGAATTTAAGAGGAAAAAACTACTTCACTGTTTTTGATCTTTCGGAGGGTTACCATCACCTTGAGTTAAATGATGAATCATCTTGGAAGTGTTGTTTTGCAACCCCATTTGGTATATATAGATTTGTTGTTTTGCCATACGGGTTGTCGAACTCTCAAGATCTGTTTCAGGACGAGGTCGAAAAACATTTTTCAAATCTGCAAAACGTCGTTATATGTCATGACGATATGATCGTACATGGGAAAACAAGAAAAGAACATGATATAGCGGTTGCTCAAGTTGTAAAAAGAGCTGAAGAAATCGGCGCCATATTCAATAAAGACAAAATTCAATATTGTCAAAATCAAGTTAAATTTATGGGGCAAATTTTCTCCCAGAATGGGATGCAAATCGATTCCGAAAGAATTGAATCGTTATGCAAACTAAAAACGCCATCTAGTAAGATTGAATTACAACGTGTCATAGGTTCGTTTAATTATGTGAGACGATACGTCAAAAATATGTCAGATTTGATGCACCCATTATGTCAATTGCTCAAAAATAATGTTGAATGGACATGGTTACCAAAGCACCAACAAGCTTTCGATAAATTGAAGGAAGTTGTTACGAAAACACCAGCTCTTGTTCCATTTGACCCGTTAAGGCAAACAGTTTTGCAATGTGATGCATCTAAAAACGGACTGGGTTGTTGTATGTTTCAGAAGTATGATGATAATGTTTTGAAATTAGTTTCTTGTGCTTCCAGGTCTATGAACGAGCATGAGATTAATTATAGTCAGACCGAAAAAGAACTATTAGCCATATATTTTGGAACACAAAAGTTCCACAATTTCATTTATAGACAGAATGTCGATGTACAAACTGACCATAAGCCTATTACCTCAATCATGAAAAAACCAATACAAAAAGTAGGTTCAATCAGATTACAAAGATTTAGAATCAAATTAATGAAATATTCCTTAAATGTATACTATGTGCCCGGTAAAAACGTACAATTTGCGGATATGCTGTCGCGTTCAAGTTTACAAGTATCAACTCCTCTGGACCCTGATATGTTCGAAATGGTTCATATAGTTTCTAAATACTTACCCATGAGTCAAGAGAAAAGGGACCAATTTCGACTTGAAACAAATTTTAAGAAAAAGTTTCGATGACAAGAGTGATTATAGAGAGTGCGTTTTAGAATATAATAATTCACCCTTAATAAGTCTTGATGCTACCCCTGCTCAAATTTTACAGAGCAGAAATTTGAAAACAGAGCTTCCTATTACCCTTGATAAATTGGAGCCAAAAATAAAATCCCATATTTATGATAAACTTTGTAAACAAAAACAGATTATGAAGTCAAATTTTGATAAAACAGCTCGCAGGAACACGTTGGAGTACAAAAAAGGGGATAAAGTGGTCATAAAAACTTCTAAAGAAAAAACTTGGCAGAAAGCGATAATTATCGAAAAAGCTAGTGAACCAAGGTCCTATTGGGTTAAGAAAGAAAATAATAACAGAATTGTTAGACGCAATACTTCTCACATAAAATTGTCATGTTCAAAACCAGACCATAAGTTTATATGTGAACCTGAATTGTATCCCAACGAAAGTCCTATTGAAAACACTCATCCTAATGATGATATTCCATTACAGAACATAAATAATTCTGGCTCTTATAACAGTTTCCAAAATCAATCACATGGAGGCACCTTTGACTTATTAGGAGGTCCTTCACCAATGCATAGTGACAAATTGTTAGAGAATAGACAAACAGAAAATGTAAATTCAAAGTGTAATCGCTCCCGATCCGGTCGATATGTGAAAGCCCCCAAACGTCTCAATCTTTGAGGGGAAGGTGTTTGAATGTTATATTAGGGTTAGGACTAGTAGTTAAGATGACTTGTAACACTATATCACAGTAGGCATAGAGCCTGAAATGACATAAGGTATTCTGTGTTGAGACTGTAGATTCTGTGATTATCCACATGTATGTTAACTGATCTAAAGTTTTAAATATATTTTTTTATCTTCTATCATCCTCAAGTTTAATTACTATTTACCACCATAAATAAGTTTAAAACAGATGGCTCATATTAAAACTAATAACACTGTCAATTTCAGAGAGGATGTCCAGGGACTCAGCATTTTGTACAACAACTTGATGAGATGTTAGAAGAGGAGATGGTTGGTGTAAAATATGACATTGTTGCCATTGTGTGTGTGTTGTGAGATTTTATGTATTATAGTATTGTCCTCTGTCAACGGTGCACCCTTTCCCTCTTGGTGACTGACAGTCGACAGACTTTAAATGGTATATAGACGTAGGGGGTCACTGGGGGGGAGATGGTTTACTTAGTATAAGTTTTTATAAAACATTGACTGATTTCCAGGTTGTGAATTTGTTAGAGTAAGCAAACAGCCGAGTGTGACTGTTTTGATGTGGTACAACCACGGTATAATCGACAATGAAATTTGACATTGTTGCCGTCTTTGATGCGTTAGTTTTGTAGAATTGTATGTACTGTGGAACATTTGTTGTCAAGGGTGGACCCTTTCTCCCCGAGTGACTGACAGTCGACAGACTTTAAATGGTATATAGATGTGGGGGGTCACTGGGGGAGAGATGGTTTTCCTGTATAATGACTATATGTGAAAACATGAATGATGTTTTTGACGGTTCTGTCTGGATTGTATAAAGAAAAATAATTAATACCCAACATAAATAAGAAGAACTGAATAAGTGATTGAACTTTTCTGTGGTCATAAGAAGCATCTTTTAGGTTAAGCTACACTCGAACACGTTTTTGTTAATCGCATGATTCCTAGATTGTCAGTTGAATTTTCTCTTCTCAACACAAAATATTTGAGAATATACACGAACCAGGTGTGTATGACCTAACATACATTATCATTAGGTTTTTTCGATGTATTATTTTATATTTTAGCCTCGAAAAAGGGACAAGTAGCTCCCGAAACGTCGGCAATTGTTTGACAATATTCTTACAAATATATCCAGTTACCTGATAATTTGTCTTTATTATTAGGAAATTTCAATATTTCGGTGGCAATTACAGAAGCATAATGCCACATAATTTCATGGATTCGCAGACGCCAATCGAAAAGCGTATGCAGCTTATGTGTATCAAAGTGTCACTTATACAAATTGTTCGGTTTCAGTACGTTTGATTTCTTCTAAATCTAGAGTTGCTCCGTTGAAATCTGTCTCAATTCCAAGATTAGAATTATGCGCCATTGTTCTTTAGCGAGATTATAGGCCAAATTGATTTCGATCTATGAAAATCGACTTGCACCTAAAACGGTAAATTTCTTGACGGATTCAACAACAGCTTTGAATTGGATTCAGTCTCATGCGTCTAGAATGAGTAGGAGTACGCAAACAGAGTTGCAAAAATTCAGGGGCTAACTTGTAAATCTACAGGGTGAGTCATCCATAACTTTCCACTCCGAATTTTGAGTTTTGGGATGGAATGACGAAAAAACGCTCGGACAGGTCAAATTTTGTTGAAAGGGGGACAAATACGGGTGTTCAAATGAGTTTAATATCTCTGCCAATCTAGCGGCAACCCCTAACAGCTCTCATTTTTGAATCGGGAAAAGGGGTCGAGCAGCACCTTGTTGGAAAGGCATTAGTGTATTTTTTTTATCGCTTTATTATTATACAGAGTGACTCAGTATTCCATCACCTAGACGCGGTTGTCCATCGCAGATTTTTCATCGATAACGCTGCTAATTTCTCAGATGCCAAAAACTAATTTTTCAAGTGTATATGCACAGATTCATTCGTATCAAATTGTGATCGGAATGCAGCTAAGTAGCCTACCTTACTTTCATTAATGTTTGCCATTATAAGCTCGAGTAGTTTTCGAGGCATCTCACATTGAAGAAGTAACCCTGTGTTGCCACAACGGCCCTACGCTAAATGTGGCTTTACCGTTTATTGAAACGACAGTTTATCCAAGAATTATTGACATCGAAGCAGTCCAGTCGCAGCTTCATTTTTGGTTACAAAAAAGTAACTCAAAATTTTGTGAGGTTTCATCATACTAATAAAATATACAGGGTGTTAGTGAATAAGTGCGACAAACTTCAGGAGTTGATTCTGCATGAAAACATAATGGTATTATGCTATATAACTCTTATTTCCAAACGTACGATAAAAACGTCATTTCTCGACTGACAGGACCATCGAAAAGTTCTATTTCCCCGCCTAGGAGGAGAAATAGTTTGCTATAATATATGATAATATACAGGGTTGGGATAAAGTATGGAACCAAGTAAATATATTTTAAACGAAAAAAACGATATTTTTGAAAATTTGCAGGTATGTGCAATGGAACAAAATGCATCTGATGTACATTTTTTTGTTAATAATATACTCCCGATTTAACCGGCAATGCCATCAACTTCTTTAATTTAAATGGGACACCCTATATATTTTTACATATTTTGAAAGAGCTTGTTATTTTGAATCCATACTTACACCTGATTTTTCAAATTTCATCACGGCGTTGCCACATAATTCGTATTTTTAGTGTTTTAAGGGGTTCATCAAAGCAACCGCTGTGCTCAATCTGGATGAACGAAATTTTTTAGTGGTTTGCTTAAGACATCAGCTTCATCATTCGGTGAACATCTGAAGTTTTTCATACAGAGTGTCTCATATAAATTTTTCAATTTACTCGAATTACATATGCGATGACTCGATTTTTTTCAAATGGGACAACCTGTATTTTTCTCTTTCATGAAATTCATTTTCCAAATGTCTACATTTTTTACAAAATATGTCCCATTTTTGAACCGCTCTTTTTTGAGATATTTCACATTTTTTAAAACAACGATAACTGTGAAAATTTCATAAATATCGTTCATTTCGTTCGAAAGATATTTACTTGTTTTCATACTTTATCCAAACCCTGTAAAAACAATTTTGTCATAACATTGTTACTTTCCATATTTGTGAACAATGAAGGTGCTTTTTGTATTCATCAAGAATAAAAAGCAATATAGTTGATGAACCATGTAAATATTCCTATTATTCTGTTTCAACAACCACAACTATTATTTTTATCATCTGCGCAAAACTATGTTTATAATGAGAGGTTGTATGTCAGCGATATCATAATATTCCATCATTTTATTTGACTAATCTTCTCCTATTTCTTTTTATATATGCTCTGTGCAAGCTTTCCAATCATTATAGCTGTAATCTCTTCAAGAGCCTCATGCCAAAGATATTTTACTTGCTCCCTGTCTTCCTATTTTACGTGAATTCTCGGATTATAACTCATTTTACAGAAACCCCAAGCCACTTCTATAGTTATATTGGCAATTGTATAGTGGTAGATTAAATCGTCATGTTTAGCATTTTGCAAAACTTGACCAATTGCCTTCTTTTTTGACCAAAATTCTTCGAACTGCAGAACAAAAATTGTCTTGGTAAGTATTAATCAGTTTCTTGTACATAAATTCAAAACGATTGACCGACGTGGGCCATTCATAATTAGATTCAGAACAAGGTTTTGGCCAAAAAGAAAAAAAACAACTATTCGATCTTCTCAACAATGTCTTCAATTAATTTCCTCTATCGTTGAAAAATTATTTTCATGGACGTGGAACATCAATTCAAAGAAGTACCCCCCAAAAAAAGAAACTAACGAAAAAAAGTAGCATCAGGTGACTATAACTCTCGTGGAGATGAGTTCCGAACAAGTAATTTTTTCTTTGGAAATTTGAAAACTTAGGATATTCTCTATATGAAAGTGGAACTCTACATTCAACATTGCTTTCAACATCTTAAGATCAGTGACTTCGGAGATGAGTGGGACAATGGATAACTAAACAGACCAATAAATGAACTATTATTTAATAGAACAAACATCGAATTACAATATAGCGAAGATTCCAACATAATTATTATTCATCAATACCTTCCCCATCTCAACCACAAATTGCAAGGTCTTAAGGAAAAACATCTACATCTAGCATTCAGAAAGCTTTGTACAAGTAACAAAATCAAAAGATAGAGATCATGATAAGGAGCGTTCAAATGTTGTTTGATGCATTCGTTTTGAGCTATGCCAAAGGTTTATAGAAAAAACAAAACAATATCAAGAGACTACATTAGTATAGGTTCAAATAAGAGTTATAATATTATCTAAACAGTCCTGTTCCCTAGGACAATTCTGCGTACAAGAACGCACACCAAATATTTAAAATACGACAAAATTTGATCATGAGTGTAATACGGTGTTTCCCACAGGGGGGCAATTTGATAGTTAAGGGGAGCAATTTGAAAATGGACTCAACACTACTTTAACCCTTGCGCTTTGGGTTATGTAAATGCAATGCCAGATATCGTTGACTTTAACAAAAAAGACAAATTTTCAACAAAAAAATGCTGTAAATAATTGTGAGGGATAATTTCGTTTGACGTTACCAGAACATCAACTGGGTAGTTGGAGTCGTCAAGTAATCATCATCAGCGGAGTGTGTTTCACATTATTCAATGATTCAATTATTGAAATAAGTGTCCGTCAATTGATTGTTGATTCAACAAATATACATACAGGGTGAGTCTTGGACTTGTACATATTTCAACTGTATATTCCTCTCATCAAATAAACACTTTTTTCTACACCATTTTACAAAATGAGGTTTCGTTTGCCAGATACAGGGTGTCGAAAATCCATGAAAAAAAAAACACATTTCTGTTCATATCTTCAGAACCGTTATTTCAAATGAACTGTAAAAATGAATTTTAGTTGATTAGTTACTCTATTCATTCCTCGATTAAAACTTATACGATATTTCTCCTGGTATGAAAGTTACAGCGTAGTCGACTCATAAATTCACGCAACAATACTATAAAACCACTTGAAAAAGATAAACGGTTCATATTTCCGATAGAATCAACCATTTTAGGAAATAAAAGTATTCTTTTATTTTTTCAATAAAACGCGTCGTTTCCAAATTATTCCTAATTGTATACGATGTTCGCAGAGAAAAGAATCGTATCAGGAACGTATTTGGCCCAATTTTTTGTTCAAATGTCTATACCTACCTCTTCAACCGAGCCGAATTCGAAAAAATGGAAAAAAAATGTTAAAGACTCACTCTGTATATTGTACCTATAGATATAATTGGTAAGTATTTGATTTCATTTTCATTAATTTCAGAAGCATTCAACTTTGTAGAAATTTCAAGTGAAAAAAATATCGGTACCTATACATTCAAATAAAATGTTTCTTTGCGTGTACGTTTTTTCTGTCATATGAAATTCATTTGACCACATATTATTATATTGTTTTTCAATTGTTTTTTCTAGCACATAATAAAATGAGTGGAACAAACAAGAAAAAAACTAGTCAATATTCGGTAAATATTTTAAATTTGGGTTCATACCCGCTGCTCGCGATAAGATGGTGCCATTTCGTCGGTGCAATGCCACACCCACGAATGTGCAAAATTTTAGTTTCTCACCTAAGTACATCACTAACAATGTCCCAGTCATTCCTTTACTCCGCCACGATCACGAATGTGATTCAAGGCTCAGAAGTGGTGGGGAGGGGATATGCACTTTAACGAAAGTCAGTCTAATGGTGGTATTCTGCTTTCATCTGTAAGCCAATCTGTAACTTTTTACGAGCTTACAGGAAGAGTGCGATTCTGGACTTTCTTTCGGTGATCTGTAGCTTACAGAAACCGTAAATATTTACGAGTACTCAAGAGGTGGTCGGAAGCCTATCGGATGATATATTGTGAGGTTATGTCGAATGCTTTGTTTATTTTCTGGTGAACAACTTTTTGAAATAAGATTCATAATGGATGATAAAAATAATATGGCTTTGTTTATTGGGTTGTTATTAGAAGAAAACCATAACAGGTGAGTATTATTGCACAATAATATATAGTATGATCTGAAAATCATTGTTATTTTTAATAGGAACTTTATGAGAATTGAAAGGAGAAGGTTGCGTGATCAAATGAATCCTTTCGAAATGCCGGATGCTCAGTTTATAAAAATGTTTAGATTGAAGAAGCAGTGCACCATAAACTCAATAAATGCTTTACAGCAATTTTTACCCACAAGAAATGCAAATGCTATTGCATTACCCAAAAAAGTAATTCAGCCTTTTCAAGTAATTGTTTGAATGGAATTGATCTGAGGTTTATACATTTTAGGTGTTGATTACTCTCAACTTTTTGGCCACAGGGTCTTTCCAGAATTCTGTAGGCTCCAATACCTGGTTATCAGCAAGTCAACCTTCAGTAAGTAGAGCTGTAAATGAAATTTGTTCTACAATTGCTGAGCATTTATTACCCACTTGGGTTCAGTTTCCTACTACCGAGGAGTCAATTAGACTGGTCAAACAGGGGTAAGAAAATATGTTCACACTCTATAGTAATTCACAAATATTTTATGTTGACAAACTAGCATTATAATAATGTTATTTGTCTCTTTGTAGATTCTTCTTAAAATATGGGTTCAGAGGTGTTTTAGGAGCAGTAGATGGAACTCATGTGGAAATCCTTGCTCCTCCTGAAAATGACATTAATCATCCCCCATACGTTTATATTAACCGGAAAGGAAAACATTCCATCATTGTTATGCTGGTAACTTTCCTAACATTTTTTAATTATGCTACATCATCCTTGTAATTACTATATTCATAACAGATTTTTCAGATTTCAGATGCTGATTGCAGAATATTAGCTGTTAATGCCCGTTTTCCTGGCTCCGTCCATGATTCTGGCATGATGATTGGCAAATGAGCTCAATAAGGAACCACTTACAGCTACAGCATGAGGCAGGTCATACAAATATGCATTTAATTGGTAGGTGCAATATCATATTATGTAGTGTAGAGCAATAGGCGATACCTATTTTTGAATTTTTTAAGGTGATAGTGGCTACTCTCTTGAGCCATGGCTCTTTACTCCGATTGCTATTCCAAGAAACAATCAGGAGGAAATTTTCAATAGAAATTTGAGTTCCCTACGGAACACTATTGAGAGAACAAACGGAATTTTAAAAGGAAGATTTAGATGCATTTCTAGATTAAGAACTCTAATGTATCATCCAAGTCAGGCTGCAAAAATTATACAGGGTGGCCATTTGAAAACGAAACAGACGAGATTACAGACGAAATAAATTTTTTCGATAGAAATGCTCGGACAGGTCGATTTCTGTTTCGAGGGGGACAACTTAAGATGTAGGTTACGGACGCATAGCGCTTCAACCCTTGCTACTACAACCCTCACCCCCAATTTTTGAATAGGGAAGATGGGGTGAGTGATACCTCATTTGAAAGGTATTTTTATGCTGATTTCGGCACAGTAATTGTTTTTTTCATTTTATGCATTAGTTCTCGAAATATTCTTAACTAAGTATTTGAAAATGAAGTGATGTTTTCATGGCACTTGTAGTGTTTTTTTGTGAAGAATCGACATCTTGATTAAAGATTTCTATGTCAGTGGATTGGAGGAAGGAAGCCACAGTCATGGTTGTTTTGAAGCTCAAATTGTCGATTTTTCACAAAAAAACACTACAAGTGCCATGAAAACACCACTTCATTTTCAAATACTTAGTTAAGAATATTTCGAGAACTAATGCATAAAATGAAAAAACAATTACTGTGCTGAAATCAGCATAAAAATACCTTTCAAATGAGGTATCACTCACTCCATCTTCCCTATTCAAAAATTGGGGGTGGGGGTTGTGGTAGCAAGGGTTGAAGCGCTATGCGTCCGTAACCTACATCTTAAGTTGTCCCCCTCGAAATAGAAATCGACCTGTCCGAGCATTTCTATCGAAAAAATTTATTTCGTCTGTAATCTCGTCTGTTTCGTTTTCAAATGGCCACCCTGTATATGTTGTGTTTTACACCTCATTTGTAAAGCAGGCAATGTGATGGACGAGGATATTGAAATGAGAGATGAGGAGAATGATGGTATGCATCAAAAACTGAGGGGAGGATATGAATTTTAATAGTCCTTAGTTTCAGATCTTGTTGGTGGCAATGTTGATGTTAACGTACACCAGAGGGGGATCGAAGCCAGAAACCATTACATAAGGAATATGTAAAATATAATTAAAATCAATCTGAAAACATCATTTGAACTTTATTTATCACTTTTTAACTTCAGTCATGAGTTATAACAAAAATAATAATCTCTTCTAAATATTCAACTAACAGATATCACAAAATTCATAAATATTAGAGGTAAAAAAAGGTTTAAATTCATTCTTCCATTTTAAAATCTGGATGTAAATACTGAAATTTTTTAATCTTGAATTCCAATTTTTTTTCTGTGTTATACATTCGTTGACTTGATTCTACTGAACCTTTCTCACTTTTGTGTGTAAAAATGAACGCCCACACTGCTAAAATATTCGCAAACCTGAGACAATCACTTCTGGATTCACCAAAGGAGCATGAACAGGAGGTAGGAAGATGTTAATATGCCATTATGGAAATACAATTTTGTACATTTTAATGATTGGCTGATAGGAATGAGCATTCTGAAGCCTATAGAGTGCAGTATCTTATATCATTTTTTTAATTTTCTGCAGTTAAGAATCCGGCTGCTAAATTTCCAATATATAATATGAGGTACTGCACTTAAGCCATTGATTTGACAACTAGTTAAACGGTTTTTTTCATTAGGTCTCAAAGAAAATTGATGAAGAACGGCACATCAAACAAAAAAATGGAGCCGGAACATCAAACGTTTCTGCTTTTATACCAAATAATGAAACGGTTTTAGAGATCCAACTAGAAGGTACTGCTTCTTATCATAAAATTTCACATTATTGATAAATACAACAACTAATTTGTTTTAGCACAATCTTTGGTAGTGATTACGGGCGCCTCCAGTAGGGGACCGAAGTTCGATAACGAACTATATATAGCTTCAAACAGGAGTGTTTTCTCTGACTCTTCATCAGATAACTATAATCCCAAAGAAGACTCAAGTTCTAGCAGTTCTTCTTGCTCTTCTTGTTCGAGTTCTAGCGATACAAGTTCAGAATCAGAGGATCAAAATGAAATGAAAGCAAATACATTAAGTAAGTTCTTTAGAAAGGTGTGACGCAAACATACATCATTCTAAAGTTGTTTTTCTTTGGAGGTGAGGGCCCTAAGAGGAGGAAGAAAAACATAAACGCTTGGAAGAAAAACATAAGAAAACAAAAAAGAATAAAAGGAGAGTCTTATGTTTGTTCTAGAAATAAAGAGAGACCAGCACGTCCTATGTTACCATCCCCGTGCTCAGGTAAAGCAAAGCATAAATGTGACACCTTCATTAACAAGGAAAACCGACGCAAAATTTACAATGAATTCCGTCAACTGATTTCGGTAGATGATCAGCGAATTTTCTTAAATAGTCATATTGATAGACAAAGGAAAAAGAGAGTGACTAGAAACATTGAAAGTTCAAGAAGAACGTTCACCATGAGTTACTCGTTTACCGTCAATGGGGAGAAAAGACAAGTATGCCGAGCCTTTTTTATGGCTACACTCAATGTGACATATGCATTTATGCGCGGATCTATGACAAAGCTTTCTTCTAGCGGCATAATTGAAAAAGAAAATCGTGGAAAACATGTTCCACACAACAAATTAAAAGATGCTGATGAACAGCTGCTTCGCGAGCACATTCTTTCATTTCCAGCCGTTGAGTCCCATTATTGTAGGGCTTCTAGTACCAAGAGGTATTTGGATTCTTCACTAATCGTCTCTATTATGCACAAGTTGTACAAATCAAAGTACTCAGAATTGAATGTCCATCCAGTTTCTTTCGAAAAGTATCGACGAGTATTCAGAAGTTATAACTTGGGGTTCCATAAACCCAAAAAGGACCAATGTAAAAAGTGCTTAAAATATACGAATATGACAGAGGAGGAAAAGAGAACACACGAACATGTTAAGGAAAAAATTAGCTCGTGAGGCTCGAGATGAAGACAAGGAAATTGCAAAGAATAATTTAGAGGTACTGTCATTTAACTTTGACCTCGAAGCAGTGCTTACGACTCCAAAGGGTCCAACAGGACAAATATTTTAACTACGAAAATTGACTATTTACAACCTGACTGTATACAACTTAGGGAATCAGGACGGAATCTGTTACCTTTGGGATGAAACCCAAGAAAAAAGGGGGTCAAACGAGATATCCTCGTGTATTTACAATTACATTATCAATCAACCAAACAATACTGAGGTTCGAATGATGTCGGACGGATGTGGCGGGCAACAAAAAAATTCACATTTTGCTGCTATGTGCTTGAAAATTCTTACGGATCACACTAATTTGAAAACTATTGATCACAGGTTTTTTGAATCAGGACATACCGAAATGGAGTGTGATTCACTCCACTCGAAAATTGAGCAGAAGTCAAAATATGTTCCTGTTTATTCACCCGAAGGTTGGGCTCAGATAATAAGAAGTGCTCGAACACACCCTCGTCCTTTCGAAGTCAGATACATGATGTTTGATGACATCTTCGATTTCAAGTCTTTCGGAACAAGAAATTATAAATTGAACCAAATTCCCTGGCAACAAGTTTGCTGGTTACAATACATTAGAACCGATGACGTAGTTACAATGTCCTTTAAAAAAATTTTGGAGATGAATTTCAACGAGTAAACAGCATGAAAAGCCGTGGACGTCCGAAAAAGGATGATTTAAAGAAAGCTTATGATAAGCAGTTACCAATTGCGATTGCTAAATATAAAGATCTTCAGAAAATGTGTAATGATTTAACTATTCCGAAGAACTATCATAACTTTTATAACTCTCTAAAGGCCGATAAAAATATAAGAGATAATTTGCCGGTGCCAAATGAAAGCGAGGATTCAGACGAAAGCTAAATTATTCTAAAAAATGATGTTTTTTACTATAGTTCGTCTATCTATGTAGTTTTCAATATTAGAAAGTTCCTTTTGTTCCAGTTTCACCATAATAAAGATTGAGATATGGTTTCACGTATATGCATTTTATTAAAAAAACTACAATGCTACAATCACGAATGTAGCTTTTTTCGAAAATTGATGGATATTTTCTTGAATCCCTGATAATATTTCTAAAATATAACTCTTACATCTTGTTTCGTTATGTTACCCATTATATATGGTTGCTGAAGAACCCGCCCTCAGCGCGGCGATCGTCGTGTGGCCACCTCCGACACGTGAGTGGGATTCTATATTCTGTCGTTAGATTTAGATGTCAATGTCATGTCATATGTCGTAACCGGCGTTCGCGCCAAATTTATTTTTTTTATTGTATTGTAAATGCATAAGTGTATCATCTATCAATATATCGCTGTTTTGGCGTGAAACACACGCAGAGAATAAAAGGAAGTTTGTTCTTGCATATCATTCAGTTATTACCATAACATAGTTCAATACAGTCCACTTCAACAGCACGAAATCACAGCATCAACAACACATCTGTTGATAAAAGTACAAAAAAAATTTGCTTTCAATCCTGATTTTTTACAACAAATTGAAAGTTTACATGTCGAATATTTGCTGACGCCGATTTTGCACATTCGTGGGTGTGGCATTGCATCGACGATTTAGTCTTTTATGACAGCAATGCTTGACCAACAAATTAATGGATCGTGGTCGTTTCGAGGCGCATTTGAAGGCGAAACTTAGTGCTCATAAATTCAGATTTGAGTTAATTCAAAACGTTAAAGAAAAAGTTTGAGAAAAAAACAACACTACAATCTTTATTCACTGCTCGTTCTTCAACAAATAATCGTCTTTCTGAGGCTAGTTATCGAATTTCCTTATCAATCGCTTGAACCCAAAAAAAACCACACGTTAATAGAGAATATGATGAAATCGTCCATATCAGCATTTCTTGAAACGGTTCTGGAAAAAGATGGCAAACATGTGAAAGTTATGCCACTCAGTAACAATACTGTTAACAGAAGAATAGACGAAATGAGTGAAGATATAAAGAAACAACTTGATGAAAAGCTTAAAACAAAAATTTCTCAGTACAAATGGATGAATCAACTCTAAGAGACAGTGAGGCAGTATTGATAACCTATATAAGATTTATTGATTTTTTGTAAAAGATCAGAAAGCACCACTACCTCCAAAGATATAAAGTATATAATAAATTGAAAAGATTACTTAGATGTCAATGATATACCAATGAAAAATATAACATCATGTGCAGCAGATGGCGCCCCTAATATGATTGATGGGCAAGAAAAATGGATGTTCAATTGATGAAAGTTGCGAATCCAGAAATGATTATAGTACATTGTGTTATTAATAGGGAAAACTTGGTAGCTAAAAATATCTCGCCTGTTCTAAATGGAGTACTACATGCAGTAATGAAGTGAGATAATGATATTGAAGCTAGTGCCAAATATGAGCGTCTTTTCAAGGTATTTTGTGAAGAACAAAATGGAGACCATGTGAGACTTTTACTTCATACTGAAGTAAGATGTCTGTCCGAAGGAAACTGCTCCAAAAGATTCATACAACTGTTTCAAACTCTTAGTGAAATGAAGTATCTGTTAAAAATCGATGGTTAAGCATATATCAGTTTCCTATACCTAAATGTGCTGCTTCAGAAGTTATCGAAGCCTTTTCGAAATCCGCTGAATTGTTTGAATTAACATTATTTCCTCTTGTGATGTAATCCTTGCCCTCATTTAATATTGATTCAATATGATGATAACTCCAATTAGGAAAGGATATTACAACACCGGGGCACTTAAGTAGGTTAGGTAGTAAGCTCAATAAGCATGTTAGAACTAGGCAAATCTTCGATTGCAATACTGAATTGTACAAAAACATCATAGTCATCAATAATGACAATAAGGTAGCTCGTTAGAGTTAGAACAAAGGAGAGTCAGTCTGATGGTTACTATTCAATGTACAAGATGTCATTCGAAGAATAAATAATAAGTAGTTTTAGTGTTTCGAGTTTAAATATACCAGCTCCCCACAGTTTACCACACTCTAGTAATGATTCAAGTCCTAGGTGGTTCTGAACCTATTTCGGATTTGAATGAATTGGAGGAATTCTTAGCGGATCAGCTGTCAGCAAATCTGCAAGAGGTGAGATACTTTATTTTATTTAAATTAATATGGTATGAGAATATACTGAACAAGAACACAATGTCTAACTATTTTTCCTTTATTTCAGCCTTCCCAGTGTTCTTCGGTGGACCATATTGAAACAACAAGAAATGTGAATGCGACAGAGGAAAAGGAATTAGGTAAGTCACTCAATTTTAATTCGATAAAATGGTATCCAATAGTCTTATTTCCAAGAAATTGATGGTTGCCAAACCAGTCACAACAGTAGGCATGGCTTAGGGAAAGAAGAATGAAGAACTTGCAAGGAGAAAGTATTCAAAGTTGTTTCTTGAAAAAAATCAAGTATTGACCGAAACCGGACTCATGTGGAATGAGAAATATCCTTATTTGGCTACAAGTCCAGATGGAGTTGTGAGGGATGGAGATTCTATAGAACACATAATAGAAATAAAATGCCCAAAACTATTGGAGTATCCTAAAGTATTCTTAACTTTGATACACATCTGTCAAAGTCGCAGCTGAGCAACTTTTTTTTAGCAAAAAGAGACGATAATACTGTTCTCATTAAGGAAACTCACCCTTATCTTTACCAAATGATAATGCATTGTAATGCTGTCAACACTCCATGTTGACGATCAGGTTGGTTTTTTATTTTATTTACATATACATATCGATAGTGAAAGTGTACACCTCGTAAGTCTCAATTTTTGATATTATAAGGATTTGAGCTCTACGGGTAGTATTTGAGCCGTAGATCTACCAGGTGAAGTCTTGCTAATAGGATTCTCGTTCCATGTGCTTCCTTTCAAGATAAATCTCCATCCATAAGAAATACAGAAAGGGGTAGCCTCCGAAACTAGTATTTTTTCCTACCCTGAAAATTTTCTTTTTTCGGACTTACAAGGATTCACACTTTTACTATCGATATGTGAATATCTTTGAAGGTTGTAACTAACCAGAAATGTAATATATTTTTTAGGTATTTAAGAAGTTTTAGATTTCTCGGAGCAAAAAATCTTTTTCTAGTATTACGGATGAATATGAAGGTGAGCAAGCATTAATGATTTATGACTTTTGTACTTTATAATTGCGTTTCATTACCTTACTGATTAAATAATTTATGTTTCAATTGGATAATTAGCAATGAGCAAAAAACTCAATATCTGTAGATTCTGATGGCAATGGAGCAATTCTTTCAGAGCACAGTGAGTATTGATTGCCTATCCATATTTATATATATGTAGATGTAACTTAATTCAAAATATCTTTCTCTGCCAAATGCAGTTAATAAAAATATTTGTTTTATAGGTTATTCGTCATGTCCCAGTCGTTCGCAAAACCAAGTTTATAAGAAAAAAATATGACATATGGCAGTGCCTATGATGACCTTGGGGGAGAGAAATCTTTATTCTGCAGTAAAAAAAAATGTCCCAGGAGTTGAAAAGTACCAAGAAAGCAAAAAATAATTTCAAGAAAAGATTGAATATAGCAAAACATTATATGAAGGAACTGGCTTTGGAGGATGCCCTTTCTTCATTTAGTTCCGTAGCCTCTACATTCCTAAGATGTTAGGCACAGGTATGGAAGGCAACATAGATTCACAAAGGATAAGAAACTCATGGCTTTGACTCTTTTTAAACAGAGTCCAAAAGCATATCGCTTTCTATCCAAGATTTTTGCACTTCCAAGCCGATCTACATCGAATAATTTTTGAAGGGAATTAATTTCGAGGCAGGGCTCAATGAGAATATTTTCAATCTTCTGAAAAACACTGCTGCTCAGTGGAGTCCTTAGGATAGAAATGTGGCATTGATGTGGGATGAAATTTCATTGTTGCCATATTCTGATTTTGAGGAGTCCAAAGGAAGAATCTGTGGTTTTAAGGACATGGGGAATGGAAATCGACCAGAAATTCGTTATGTCTGAGGTAAGTAATCTATTTTAGTATATCAAAATACACCAACGAACAGGTATATATACTTCTAGAATACTTCTAAAAAATCATGGACAACAGAAGAAAGCTCCAACCTAATTGAGGGCTACAGAAATTGTAGGTGCTTATGGGATGCCAAACACGCCGACTACAAAAATAGAATAAAGAAAAGGGATGCTTTTATGGAATTAGGAAAAATGTGTAAAGTGCCCACCGCTGAAATTGGGCGAAAGTTAGCCAATATAAATTCGCAGTACCGAAGAGAGAGACATAATTATAAAAAATATAAAAAGTCTGGAGCAGCTTCTTCCTTTCATCCTAAATGGTTTGGGTATAATTTGATGGCTTTCCTCCGAGATAAAAACAAACCAATGAAAACAGAAGAAAGTGGATTTGAAGAAAACTCATCAGTGGAAGTAAGTATCTATTTCGTCCAAATTCGGCACAAATGTTTCTAAAAGTATGTTGTTTTTTTGAATGAAATGAAGTTAATTTCGGTAATCATTGAAATGATATTTACAAAAGAAATACAAAAAATAGGCTCAGTCCCACCATTGGGATCTACTGAACTACAATAATAAAAGATTAATATAAAGAAATATTTTTAATAACTGACATATCTCCGTCTATGTTCTAATTCTTTGGATGACTTTATTGATTGGTAAAATTTACTGTTAACATTATCTATCACAGAGCTTTTTTGGGACCTATTGTGTTTGTTTCGACAGCTTTATATTGTTCATGGTGTTCTTGATGCTATTCTTTCTGACGAATGTTTGTACTCTTTTACTTTTCGATTCGTTAAGTTTATACATGTTTTTGGTGAGTTATTTGATGACTTTTAATGAACTGTATACAAGTATGTTTCTTTTAATAAATTGTAGGCAGCAGGGGGACATCTTTGCCAAACTTCGCCACGAATGTGAAAAAACTTGAACATCTGTTTTTTTTCCTAGTCCTATTTCCTGCTAGTTGTTGTTTTTTGTTATAATAATGAGAAATATAAATCAATACAAGAAATTGTTTGCACATCAAAACAGAGCTGGAAAGACAGGTAACAAAGCACTTCCCAACAATAAACACATGGTCAAGACCAGCAGAAAATATAAAAACCAATAATCTCATCTGATGATGAAGATATAGTTATGGACTGTGACACTGGAGACGAAGATGCCGGTTTATTTTGCTGTGGATTGTTTTCGGAAGACCAAGCAGGAGGACAGTGGATCAAGTGCGCAAAATGTTTCAAGTGGGCTCACTCCGCCCGTGCAAAAATAGACAAGAGAAAATATTGTATTCAGCTGAAGCTAATAATGTCGTTTTGTTGTATCTACCTCCGCATACCACTCATTATCTGCAACCACCCATTAAGGCTTTTTTAAGTCTCTCCTATCAAGCTTGCTGAGAATGGATGCAGAGTCACCCCGGAAGAAAACTAGGGTGACTCCCATTTGGTGAACTTTTAACGAAAAGCTGAGGAAAATCAGCGACCGCTGGAAATGCAATGTCCGGCTTCAGAGCCACTGGAATATTTTCCTGGAACCCTGATTCCGTACCCGATCATGCTTACTCTGTTTCTGATCGAATAGTGAACAACGAAATAAGAGAAACCCAGGGAACACCCACACAACATTCGAACCCTGAAGTGAAAAATAGTGTATCGATAGAAGTGAGACTCCCTATCAATATGATAGATGATGCAGTGCCATATATAGAACTTCGTTGTATTACTCCATTTGAGGGAACATCTGTTCCAGATTTAACACCCGGAAAACTTTTAGACCAGAAACTAGTCGTTTCTGCAAAAAAACGAGCAAAGTCTATCGTTACCCTATTAACTTCTTCTGAACACATTGCGATTGCGAAAGAAAGATCCGCAAATAAAACTCAACAAACAAAAAAACTGCGGCCTTAGAAAACATATGAACACCATAGGAATACTTGGAGAACCCGTGGATTGCAGACTCTGCGGTGAAGAGGAAGAAACAGCCTCTCACATAATTTTTGAATGCGACGCCCTGGGAAGAAGGCGCCACAGAATATTCGGAGAAATCAATCCGGAATCGGGAATGAATCCGAAAAACCTCATAAACAGGCTACTGGACCTGATAAAGGACACAAACCTATTCTCGTGAGGAACCACTGACGAAAGAGTGATACAATAGACCCAAGTTGGTCGCAGTGTCACAGGGAGGCCGAAGCGTTAACCCGGTCTCTTGTTCGTCAGCTTATCAATCAATCAATCAACATCTCTAAACGTTCCTTCATGAAAGCTCAATCTACACATAACAATTATACTTTCGAATTGCCTTACTTGACAATTAATGAAATCACAGGATTAACACCTCAAAACAAAATATCCCCGGAAAATGTAAAAATTCCAGGCAATGTTTCACTTGCGGACCCTTGTTTCAATGTGCCCTTCGGTATCGACCTATTATTGGGCGCTGGGATATTTTTCGATCTCTTATCGAATGGAAGAATAAAACTAGGAAGAAATAAACCAATCCTTCAAAAAACCAAGCTAGGGTGGATAATCTCCGGATCTTTGCATTTAACTCAATCTCCAAATCCTGACTCGTGCTTCCTATCCACAGCCAATCAGAATGTAAAATTCAATTACAGGATTTCTGAAAAATCGAAGAAAATAATATACCTGAAAAACCCCTCACCAAAAAAGAAGCCGAATGTAAATCTTATATTTCTACAACCTTCAGTAGAGACAGTACTGGTAGGTTTACAGTAAGCATTTAAACATTCCGTACTCACGCACGGCACCAAGAGCGAATAGCGCTCTGCCATTGGCCTGACGAACTCGAACTGAGAAACCAACCACACTTCGAATGCGAAACATATAATCGTATAATAATAGTTGTAATAAGCGTAATTCAATAATTGAAGTTCGGTATTTATCATTTTATTCATCTAATTGAAAGTGGGATTATTCCAAGTGATGAATGAATCTTTACTGGTAATATAAATAGGTAATTTATATTCTGCAGCATCTAAATGGAATACTTTTGAGATGAAGAGTTATAAAGAAAGAACTTTTCAATTTTGAAGCAATGAAATGGAAACGTCTAGTTTGAATGGGGTACAATCATTTCGTACGTTTACTAAACACGAAAATTCGATTAATTCAATCACTTTCCAACTTTCCATAAAAATCCAAGATACAATCTTGAGTAGTATGGTGGGTTGGGTTACAGTTCAGACTAAAAACATCTCTATCTCCCTTATTGAAAAATCAAATGGAGATGAGAATGGGTAATCAAACTGAAGTAATTTAATCAACTGATATAACACGCGCGAGCGGAGCGAGGGTATTAATATCTATAGTTCGATTTATTTTTATTCTTTCTTTATTGAACCTCTATATTATATGTGTAGGAAATCGTTGATACCGAAAGAAGATTTGAGAACAAGTTATTTTTAAGGTTGTGAGTTTTCATAGGTTCTGGGCTTGTCTAGGGCTTGTTGAAAGAAACACAACTACTGCTGTTCTTTGTCTATATTTCGGACCGATTGGGTCCTTCGTCAAGACATGAGCAACTCGCTGTGAAGAAACCAGCTAAATAGCAGCTAATGTTCTGAAAAAGGACCCAATAAAGGTCCGAAATATGGACAGAGAACAACAATAGTTGTGTTTCTCTCAGTTCGAGTTCGTCAGGCCAATGGCGTAGCGCTATTCGCGCTTGGTGCCGTACGCGAGTACGGAATGTTTAAATGCTTACAGTAAATTTACCTCTTAAGAGACAGCCATCAGCCGATTTCACTCAATTGAAGCTAAACAAAAATCCTCAATATTTCAACTTCATGTCACAATACCAAGCTCTAGGTCATTTGACGAAAATTGATCGCAACCAGCAAAGCCAATATCCCATCTTTTATTTCATCATTCGGTAGAAAAGCAAGGCAGCACGACGACTAAACTCAGAGTTGTATCTGACGGCTCCGCTAAGACCTCCTCAGAAATTTCTGTCAATGAAGGAATCTGTCGACCTCGACCATAATTATTATTTCCAACAAGATGACTTAAACAAGTTACAAAATCTGAAGTTATAGGTTCTCGGCAAGAAATGGGGCATACATATACATAAATCCTAATGCCAGCCATATGACCAAGCTGGTCAGAAATTGCTTTGCGTCCCAAAACGGATTATTGAATATAAACAAATTGGAGGTGAAATGGAGTTTTGTGTCGAATTTGGTCAATATACAGAATATTGAAGGTCTGCATGCTGCTACGAAATTAAGAAAATGAAGGTACGACTAGCAACTCAAACCCTAAGCAAAAGTGTGAGCGATGCATTGAATTATCTGAGAGATGATCTCAGATGTATTGATTTTCAAGGATCAGAAGCCACTTCTGAATTTATTCGGAATTTTAACAACTTGCCTGACATATTCAACTCTAGAAATACCTGTGCAAAATATTTCTTCAAGAAACCATTGATGGCAAGCAATGCAGAAGTTTTTATTAATTATATGGATAGGTACTATGAAAAGATATATTCTTGGACTCACATTAAATGAAGTTCTCATTACCAAAGTGGAAGAAAAACAGGATTTCTGGTATTCCTTATTTGCATAGAAAGTTTGCAACAAATGTTTTGAAGAAATACTATCGAAGATAAAACTCTGAAATATATTTTAACATATAAACTTTCCCAGGACCATTTGGAGCTGTTCTTTGGGTGTATCAGAAGCAATGGTGGACATAACAATAATCCCACAGCGAGACAATTTGAGGCAGCTTATAAATGATTAATTGTCCACTCACAAATAACCGCTTCTAATACAGGAAATGTTATAAATCTGGACACCATCAGTATTTCGACATGTGGCTCGGCAATGAGTTTTCTTTCATCCGATCATGAAACAAATATCGAGAAAGATGATAAGTTTTTAGCAGTAATGAATAGTTTTTTGGCAGATATGGAGAAGTACTTCAACAGCATGGAAGTTCGAGTACTTGAAAAATTTATTTCACGTCGGAAGTGCCTTGATCTCCTAAGAAATGATAGTGTTGTCTCACTTCTGTTATGTACCCACCTAACTACCCACCTATATTTCATTTTTTGTATTAGAATTATGTAAAAACCTACTTATGTAAACATTTAAGACTCTTATTTTTATCATAATGATTTTTGATTAGTCAATCTAATTTGTTCCTATAAATTAAGACATAATCTGTAATATTTGTATTTGTATTAGGATAACTCTAACTACTGGTAATTTCCCAAGAGAATCTCTTGTTATCATTAGATATTGTATTTATCTCTTCACTATCATTACTCCATGAATCTCTTTGTTACCCTTGAATCATTATTGTATACATTGTAAATCTGAATTCATTTAAATAGTTTCGAACCCAGAATTAGAGGCAGTGTTCTACAGTCTACAGTATTTTACAGTCTACAAGCTAAAGTCTTTAGTTGCAATCATAAGTCCTAAATCTTAAGTAAAAACAAGTGTTAACCAAGTTCGTAAGAAATAAACCACATTGTTAATCAACCCTGGTCATTCTCCTTTGCTGTTCCATCACAAAAAACTGGTGTCAGAAGTGGGATATCTCTCATCATTAGGGATATCAGAACCGTCGAGAACTTAGAAGAAGCTTGGATCCTGTTGTTCATCAAAGGCAACCCTAGAGGAGCAAGACATCTACTGACGAGTTCGAGTCGTAAATTCTTCGAAGACCTCATCAAGAGCCATCCAGCTGTGAGATCAAGAAGAAGTTTTGGAGCAAGAGGCAAAAGGAACAAGTAATGAGCCACCTAGGATTTGTGATAACCATAGTGTGAGTTTATTTCTGCAAGTTTCAACGAACACTTTTTAAATCCTTAATTATTTTTACTGTTAGACTCATATTTCAAAATGCCAACCGACATTGATTCTTCTCATACCAATTCCTCTCGCACTTCTATCATTCCACCTCGCATTCCACTTGAGCTTGCTTGTCAAATGCTCATCAAATTCGATGGAAACAAACAAAAATTATACGAATTCATTGATAATTGCGATAAAGCAACGAATTTAGTCAAACCAGAATTCCAAACAATCCTTTTCTCCATAATCGAGACTAAATTAACGGATAATGCTAGAGCACTCGTTAGAAATAGGAATTTCCCTGATTGGATTCATTTAAAACAACACCTATTAGATGTATATTCAGAAAAACGAACGATGGGTCAATGGCAATTGGAACTAAATTCTTGTAGGCAAAATCCTTCTGAATCTGTTATGTCATATTCTTCTAAGGTAGAGAATTGCTACATAAAATTAATAAATACATTAGACTCTAATCTTAGTGGGGAATCCAGAGAATCATGCGTAAAACTTCTGAAAGAACAAGCTTTAAGTGTTTTTATAACAGGCCTTCAGCCAAATTTGTCATTACTTGTGAAATCACAACGTCCTAACAGCCTGGAAAAAGCTATCGCTATCGCTCTTCAAGAAGAACAAGAACTTAAATCAAAAATCGAAATTAACAAATATCAAAATATTCATAATTCATCAGTACGTCATTGTAATTATTGCAATAAACCTGGTCACACATCTTTTAACTGTAGATACAAAACTAGTAATCAAAATAACAGACCTCAATTTTCTGTAAAACATATCCAGAATCAAAATCAACCAGGTCCCTCCAGGAATACAAATAATTTCCCGACGAAAATATGCGCTTATTGTAAAAAACCTGGTCATCTGATCAGTGAATGTCGAAAAAGACAATATAATAATAATCGAAGACAAAATCCGCCAAACGAATCTCAATCGTCGAATCAACAAAATCCTTTAAACTCCCAGGGCTCTCGATTCACGGCCCAAACGAGAAATGCCCAAGTAATTCAGGCCGAATATTCTCAATAAACTTTTCAGCCACAACTTACGTTATTCTAAACATCGAAGAACTAATTCAAAATCAGAATACCTTTCTATTAGACAATGGTGCCGATGTGTCGCTTATCAAATTATCAAAGTTAAAACCCGACGTTGAAGTTTTCGAAAACTCTCAAATTCTACTAAAAGGCATTGATCGAGACGTTCCAAATCCTACAAAAACATTAGGTTACTGCTTCATGAACATTCTCATAGATGACGAAATTATAAAACATACCTTTCATATAATTCCTGATTCGTTTCCTATAAATTTCGACGGAATTTTGGGTAATGATTTCAATCTAAAAACTCAGTGTTCAATCGACTATCATGATGGTTCACTCAGTTTTGGAAATTGTCGCATTCCTCTAAATCATATGAAGAAATCTCAAAATCCAGAAAACATAGAAAATAACACTTTAATGATTCAGCCCAGATGCGAGACTATAGTTCAAATAGAAGTTGCAAATGAAAATATTTCCGAAGGTATCGTTCCGAATATTCAAATTTTAGAAGGTGTTTATCTCTGTCCAAGCATTGTCAAAGTGAAAAATAATAAAGCCATTACTTCAATCCTCAATACAACAGAAAAGTCAGTCAAGATCTCAAAATTAAAAATTTCCCTCGACCCTGTCGACGAACCAAAAGACGAATCAAATGTTTTCCATTTCTCTCAAACATCAAATCTAGAAAATCACGAGTCTATTCGTCTTTCAAAAATTACAGAATCCCTCAGATTAGATCACTTAAATCAAGAAGAAAAGGAATCAATAATTGAAATTTGTCACGAATATAATAATCTATTTCATTTACCTGGAGATACATTAACTAGTTCAAATGCTATCAAACACTCTATACAGACAACAACAGACAAACCAATAAGTGCCAAAACTTATCGTTACCCTCAGGTTCATAAAGAAGAAGTCGATCGTCAAATAAATAAAATGTTGGAACAAGACATAATAGAACCTTCGAATTCCCCTTGGAATGCACCCATTTGGATAGTTCCGAAAAAAATGGATGCATCTAAGGAAAGAAAATGGCGACTTGTAATAGATTACCGTCAACTCAACGATATTACAATCGGCGATTCATATCCTCTTCCAAATATTTCTGAAACCTTAGATCAATTAGGACATTCGAAATATTTTACAACCCTTGACTTAACCTCAGGGTTCCATCAAATCGAACTGAATAAAGAGGACGCTCCAAAAACAGCCTTCTCCACACAAAGCGGTCATTTTCAATTCAAACGCATGCCATTTGGTTTGAAAAACGCACCAGCATCGTTTCAGAGAATGATGAACACCGTCCTAGTAGGAATTAAGGGCATAAGATGTTTAGTGTACATAGACGACATTATTATTTTCGCAGATAACTTAGAAAACCACAATAAAAGACTTCGTGAAGTTTTCGAAAGACTATCCAAATTCAACTTGAAAATACAACCAGACAAATGTGAATTCCTAAGGAAAGAGGTTATGTATTTGGGTCATGTCATAACCGAAAATGGTGTAAAACCAGATCCGGAAAAAATTAAAGCAGTTACAGAGTTTAAAACTCCGAAAAATGAGAAAGAGACGAAAAGTTTCCTAGGTTTAGCTGGCTATTATCGTCGTTTCATCAAAGATTTCAGTAATCTCACACTTCCATTAACTAAACTTTTGCGGAAAAATGAAACCTTCAATTGGACTAGTACTCAACAATCTGCCTTCGAGACATTAAAAAATATATTATGTTCTGAACCTCTACTCCAATACCCTGACTTTTCAAAAACCTTCATTCTTTCGACTGATGCAAGTAATTATGCAATTGGTTCAGTCTTATCACAAGGAGAAATCCCAAATGACTTGCCAATAGCTTACTCCAGCCGATCACTTAACAAAGCCGAGTCGAATTATAGTACGACCGAAAAGGAACTGTTAGCCATAGTTTGGAGTGTGAAACATTTCCGACCTTACCTTTATGGAAGGAAATTCATCATACTAACAGATCATAGGCCGCTCACTTGGCTGTTTAATGTTAAAGATCCTGGTTCAAGACTCGTAAGATGGAGATTAGCTCTTGAAGAGTATGAGTATGAAATTAGGTATAAACCAGGGAAAATTAATAATAACGCAGATTTCTTAAGTCGAAACCCAATCGACAACATCCAAACAACTTCGGCTGCAACAATACGAAATGTACAGCATACTGCGGAAAATTATCATGATTTCCTCCAGAAATTCCAATCCACTTTAATAGCGAATAATAATATTGAAGAAAGAAGTGACAAAATTATTGATTCATCATCAACAATATGTGTTTTCATTTCAACTGACTTACAGCACAAAGAAAACTTTCAGTCGCAGGTGGAAGACAAATATTCTCATCTAGACGAACTAAAAACTAAAAAACCTCAACTGAATCAAATCATTCAAATTAATAAAGTGTTGTACATTTTCTTCAAAGAAAATTATTGGGAAGCAACGTCATATGAAAATTTATTCAAAAATCTTAACGATCTAAAAATGTACCTTTTAGAAAATGATATATCAGAAGTTAGTTTACCTAGACTGTCTTTCGCATATGACAAATTAAGCTGGAATAAAATCAGATCTATGCTTAGGTATATCTTCAGACAAACTAACATCCATCTAACAGTTCATCATGATATTTTATACGAACCGAAAGAAGAAGAGATCCAGCAAATTCTAAAAGAAAATCATTCAAATCCAACTTCCGGACATTCAGGTTATCACCGAACATATAATAGAATAAAACAAAAATTTAAATGGAACGGAATGAAGAATGACATCAAAAACTTTGTAAAAGGGTGCGAATCTTGTCAAAAAAACAAACTTGTACGGAAAAAGAATCTTAAACCTATGGAGATAACTACGACCAGTTCCAATCCTATCGAAAAGGTATTTTTAGATATTGTAGGTCCGCTTCCAGTAACGGAATATGGTAACAAGTACATACTCACTTTACAAGACGATCTTTCTAAATATTCGCAAGCCTATGCTATTGCAAACCATGAAGCTAAAACCATTGCAGATACCTTTGTAAGAAACTTTGTTTGTAAGTTCGGTATTCCAAAATATATCGTTACTGACCAAGGACAAGATTTCATGTCAAATATTTTAAGTGAAACTTCAAAGTTGTTCAAAATAAAACAGATCAATTGTACTGCTTACCATCCTCAAAGCAACGGAGCTTTAGAGAGAAGTCATCAAACACTTGCGGATTATTTACGTCATTACATCAATGAAAATCAAACAGACTGGGACCGTTGGATCGATTTTGCGATGTTTTCATATAACACGACAACCCATTCATCAACAAAATTCACACCTCACGAATTGGTTTTCGGGAAGCAACCTCAAATACCAACAAATCTCACTAACTCAGTCGATTTCAAATATACCTATGAAGACTATGTAGATGACCTGAAACTCAAACTTCAAAAATCACAGGAAATTGCGAAAAATAACCTTTTAAAATCAAAAGAAACGAGCAAAGTATATTACGACAAAAAATCTCGAAACGCAGAGTTCAAAGCCGGTGAAAGGGTCCTGCTGTTAAACCAGAAAAGCGAAAGAGGAAAATCTAAAAAACTAAGTCCGCAATATACCGGTCCTTACAAAATCATAGAGGTAAACTCTCCTGTTAACGTTACAATCCAAATCAGAAGAAGAAAGGTGAAAGTCCACACTAATAGATTAAAACATTTTGTTTCAGATGGTTAATTATGTGGTTTTGCATACTGCAATCAAAGGGCCATCACATCCAACAGATCACTAAGTCTTCGGGCATTTATTATGAACACGTTAAGGATCTCCGATTCATCGAGTCAAAATGGAATCTCGTAACGTTTATAGACTTATTACCCTTTGAAGAAAAGCTACAACTTATAAGTAACTCTCAGGAAGAAACTCAAACCCTTTGCTCTAAGAATACATTTCTAAATTCCATCGCTTGTAAGACATCTTTATTATTATTGAACCAAATGGTTCCATCATTATATAGAAAAGATCAAATGTTAAAAGAAATGATAAATCGCCAACATCACGTAAGTAAACGTGCATGGTTCAATATAGTCGGTTCAGCATTCAGAACAGCTTTCGGTACACTTGATGAAGATGATGCAAACTTTTATAATGATGCGATAAATCGTTTTAAAGATAATGAACATGATTTAGCTCATTTGCTGAAACAACAAATACAAGTGGTTAAAACGACCATTACTAACTTTAATCAAACTATCAATAATTTGAACACAAACAAAGACCTTTTCAATGCGAATCTAGACAAGATAACCAATTTCACGAATAATTTACAAAACCGCTCATATTCTATAGAACTCCAACAAATAATCGAGGAACATTTCGAATTGCTCATTCTTTTAACATCAGAATTAGAACATGAGTTATCCACACTCATTAACACAATTCTATTCGCGAAATCAAATGTCTTACACCCAATAGTAATGACTCCTTACCAGCTCATAGCAGAATTATCTAAAACTATACCTCACCTCAAAAACTCCAACATCTATCCTCTCTCTTTATCTAACGAAAACGCGAATAAATTTTTAGATATCATCGAGGTCAAATATCATTTCTCAAGTAATCGAATAGTCTACGTAATTTCTGTCCCATTGGTGAATAATATAAGATATTCTTTGTATAAACTCGTGCCTCTACCTATACTCCATTCCTCAAAAGAAAATTTTGTTTTCATCCTTCCATCGATCAAATACTTAGCTCTTTCGGAAATCCGCAACTCATACACATCGTTCGAAACAATTAATAATTGTAAGTCTCTTGACGAGAAGGAAATCATGTGTATTCCTGAAGAACCTATTTATTCTACTCAATCCAGAAAGATTTGTGAAACAGAACTCCTTATTGCTACCGGAAAGTTATTAGATTTTAATTGCGATACTAGAATTCTCCCAGCTACCTATGAAGTATGGCATAAACTCATTTCTAATAACAGTTGGATTTTTGCCCTACCAAGTCAAACATCCATTACCTTAAATTGTATGTCAAGTTCTCCACTATCCTTATTTATTAATGGCACTGGAATCATAACATTAGACGAAGGATGCAAATTATATACTAGCACTACAACATTAACATCGGATCCTATTACATTCAAAGAGACCGTTTTTAGAGAACCAATTTTTCCAAATTTTAATATACTTCAGGATTGTTGTGAAAGATTGGATAACCAACATAAAATTCCAAATGAAACTTTACACTTTGTACCTATTCAATCAATTAGTCTGAACAGTGATGAGCTCAATATTGCCAGCAAAAAGTTAGATGATATGAGAATAGAAGCAGAAGAGTTGGAGAAAGAATCAATGTTCTCTTCAATCATAAAAAGTAATTATTTCTCATATATAATATGTAGTATAATTAAATGTGTTCTAATATACTTAGCCTATAAGGTCATCAAGTATCTTTATAAAAAATATAAAATAAACTCAAATAACAAACCACTAGGAATATGTCATAAAGTCGATGTTGAAGATCAACGTTTAGGTAATTGTTGTCAAAGAATAACAAATTGTCTCACCTTCAATATAAAATCAAAATCACCCGTAAGAGTAGAAAATGATGATGTAAATGTCATAGAAACAGAAGAAGAAATACCTTTAAGAAAAAGCCCTAGAATTGCTCAATTAAAAGATCGTTGATCTTTTAATCTTATGGGGAGAGGTGTTATGTACCCACCTAACTACCCACCTATATTTCATTTTTTGTATTAGAATTATGTAAAAACCTACTTATGTAAACATTTAAGACTCTTATTTTTATCATAATGATTTTTGATTAGTCAATCTAATTTGTTCCTATAAATTAAGACATAATCTGTAATATTTGTATTTGTATTAGGATAACTCTAACTACTGGTAATTTCCCAAGAGAATCTCTTGTTATCATTAGATATTGTATTTATCTCTTCACTATCATTACTCCATGAATCTCTTTGTTACCCTTGAATCATTATTGTATACATTGTAAATCTGAATTCATTTAAATAGTTTCGAACCCAGAATTAGAGGCAGTGTTCTACAGTCTACAGTATTTTACAGTCTACAAGCTAAAGTCTTTAGTTGCAATCATAAGTCCTAAATCTTAAGTAAAAACAAGTGTTAACCAAGTTCGTAAGAAATAAACCACATTGTTAATCAACCCTGGTCATTCTCCTTTGCTGTTCCATCACACTTCTGCAGAAGAGAAAAACCTACGGAGATTTAATCAGGCTAGTCAACTAGAAATCTGTAGAGAGGGTGAAATATTCTTTAAATAATGAAACCAGCAATATATTTAATAGAAAATTGTCAGATTTGTTACCAGTTCTCATCAATTAAACCATGTTGAATCTTCCCTGTCATATTTTAAATCATTTCGAAAATTATCTTTTCGATGGAAATCTCATAGACGGACACTCAGATCAGTTAATCAAAATGACCTTGAAAAATTATTTCCGAATAAGAATTCATCACGAAACCACGAACTTTTGAATAATTCCAGGCAGAAAATTGACTGGTAGGGAGAATTATCACTTTGGAAATGTGTTGTCGAAAATTATTTGGAACATGAGAACCTCTGGGATACAATTGAACCAAAGGCTATGTGCAGGATAATAAGAAAAATGTGAAGGCAAGGTCAAAATTAATACTTCTGATCGACCCAATTAACTACGTACATGTGCAGGAGGCTACGACAGCAAAATAGGTATGGTCGAAACTAGAAGAACTATTCAATGACTCTGGTCTTAGTAGAAAGGCAGGTTTTAAGATTATGTCAATAAACTTGGAAATATCAATTTTTAGTAGGGGACTTTTCTTGGGTATCAAAATTACTAGAAAACATAATGAAATCACACTTGACCAGAGTGCATGCATAAGAACTATTTTGAATAAATTCAACATGTATGACTGCAATTCAATAAGTACTCCATTAGAAAGTAAATTAGATTAAGAAGAATATTATGAAGCGCCCTGTAAAAATCTTAATGGATGTTTAATGTATTTAATGATATGCACAAGGCCTGATTTGAGTATATCGGTAAATATTTTGAGTAGATATTCAAATAAGAACAATATGGAACTTTGGAAATGCTTAAAAAGAATACTGAGGTATTTAAGGGGTTCAACAGATCTGAAATTAAAATATGTGAAGATCAACTTTGAAAATATTTTAGTAGGTTATGTTGACTCTGATTGGGGAGGCAGTTTTCATACGGATAGAAAAAGTACTACCGGTTATTTATTTACTTGGAATACTGAACGGCAAACTTCAGTCGCTGCTTCATCTACTGAAGCATAGTATATGGCTCTTTATGAAGCTGTCAAAGAAGCGCTATGGATAAGGTCTTTAGCAAAAAGTATCAATCTAGATATAACTGAACCTATAATCAACTATGAAGATAATAATGGTTGTATCAGTTTAGGGAATAATCCAACCAATCATAAAAGATCGAAACATATTGATTTAAAGTATCATTTTTCCCGAGAACAAATTGAAAGAACGTTATTAAACTTGAATATATTTCCACAGGTCATCAGCTGTCAGATATGTTGACAAAACCATTACCAGCAACGAGTTTCTTGGAATTTACTTCCAAGTTAGGTTCGGAAAATTGAAATTTTTCAAGGTTTAAGTACATATTCATTTTATTAATAAATCTTCACTTACGTGGAAATGTAGAATGTACATATTAATTTTAATAATCTTGTTTTGTATCTATGGTCTGATGTGGTTTTTCTGGGTTTTCCACATCCTTGCAATAAATGTTGGGCCATATTGTATTTTCCCCAGATGCACAAAAGAGGATCTTTCTATACTCATTAATATATATTAATTATGAAATACAATTTATAAATAATGTGTACAAATAAGGAAGATAGTGTTTATGGAAATGAAAACATATTGTAATATGTAATGCAATTTAAAGATATATATTTTTGAGGTGGCGTGTTGGAATATACATAGCAAAACCAAATCTCTATTTTCTCACAGAACGAAATATCATAAATAGGGTTCAATATTTATTCATTATTTGGTTTATGCCTACTCCACACTAAAGTGTATTTGGTGACAGATTTAACTTTCATCCCATATGTAACCTGATACTTCGGTATCGGCATATTACGTATTATGAATGAGGTAACAGAAATGATTCCTTTTAGGAAGTCAGTTGAATTCAGTTCTTTTCTTCGAGTAGGTATAGATCGATCTCCTTATTCTTGAATTGAATAAATCGAATATTCAGAATTCTGTGTTTGATTGAAATCAACCCTAAAGGAACTTATAACTCAACAGAGCCATGAACAACTTGTAATGCCGAGTGTTTCCCAATATCAGCCGCATTTCAGCAGAGAAGCTTAAGAATCTAAAAGATATGATGGACCATATTCCATTGTAATTCATTAAGTTCTATGAATGCCGCACGTTTATTCAAATGCCAGTTCAGCGTATAAGTTGTACAGAAAAAGATTTCCGCTAAGAAAACACCCAACTTCGCGGATGTTCGTAAACCTGGTGCAGCGATGTAGAGATATGATGAACAGAGACATGCAGGCTAGAGTAGTATCAAGGTATTGATACCAAAATTTTGTATAAATTTTTTGAATGAACATTTTATATAAGAAATTTTCGGTAAAATGACTTATTTTGATGAGTTCTATCATCTCACCTTGAAATACAGCATGCATAAGACCTTCTAGCATTTGTCATGTTCAAGTTAAGTATCGGGCCAGGTTAGTTGCAAAGGGATTCACACAAACATATGGGATTGATTACAACGAGACATTCTCTCCTGTAGTATTATTTTCCACTCTAAGGGCCGTAAGATCAATCACAGATTAAACCGGTGGTAACATAAACTTGGATTGAAGTTTAACTATACTTTAATCTGTGGTCCTAAGCTCAATTGTGGACAAATCGAAGATAGGGTTATCTTTGGTTTTTCGTTTGCTGTTGGCATCACTTCTACATAAATATAGGTTATTTCTTTCGAATGTCAAAAAAAAAAAGAAGTCGATCGTTGAGAGTTTCAACATTTGATCCATAATATAACCTATTTATTTATTCCTTTTTGGACTTGACTTCTGTTGTGATTGTTATTAGATGTTCTTTGAGTTGTGATTTGTGTTTAGTGTTGACTTTTGTCTTGCCATTTTAAAATTTAAATATGGATCTACAATCGAGAAGAATCCCAAATTTTTCTTCTTCCGAAACAGAGCTGTTAGTTGAGCTCGTCAGGAAATATAGTGATGTGTTGGAAAATAAAAAAAACTGACGCAGTCAATAACAGGATGAAGGAAGAAATTTGGTCCAAGCTGTCGGAAGAATTTAATGCCCTTTCAGGGATGTGTCCAAGAAATGCAAAGGGACTAAGGGCAAAGTATGAGAACATTAAAAAGTCCATGAAAAAAAATGTGGGGACCAGAGAAGGGTAATGAATGGTACCGGAGGTGGTCCTACTACCAAGATCATCCTTACTCCAGAAGAACAGGGTATGGCGGATATTGGGGGTTCCATTGTCCATGGTTTGCCAAGCCGAAATGATGGGGACAAACTTGTAGTGGAAGTTATGAATGATTCAAACGAGGTAGGTTCAATTATTATCGGTATTATTTAAATCTTACAACATGTGAATAAGTACGGATATTTTTTTCTCAGAATCAAAAACAATTTTTGTATATGTTATCTAATATTCATTATTTTCAGGTAGCTGGTACTTCCACAATTATATCTCGGGAAGTAATTGTGATAGAGGAGACACCGAAATCTGCTGCTTCCACGAGTTTCAATGAGACCAGATTCATACTGCAGAAGCCAAAATCTGCAGCATTGCGAAGACGCGACCCATCGAAAATGAACAAAACTTTAGAAAGTTTTGATGACGTTGCTAAAAAAAAGCAGGATTTGCTGGACGAGCAATTGAAGTCCATAAGAGAGAGAAGGGAGGAGGAGAAGATGGAGCATGCGCTGAGGTGCGAGTTAATGAGGAGAGAATCTGACGTCAAAATAGACCTCCTCAGAAAGGAGTTTGAACTCAAAAACGAAATACTACTAAAAAACCAAACTTTTTAATTGATAAAATAATAAATATATATTGAAATTTTAGTAATTCTTTTTTATTAAATTGAATTTCCATAATTTGGTACCTTTACACTCTGTAATGAACAGAAATAAGTAGTAACAAGTCTCCCTATTGATAGTAAAATATTAATTAACAAAAGAGATGAATTAAATTCATCGGGCTGAGAAGGCAGCTACCTCTTCAACATTGAGAGAAAAATATATAATATAATGGTTTGATCCATATCAAGGAGCTTCCACTGTTGTAGAAGAAAAATACAAATATTTGGGATTTGGAGCAAGTGTTATCTTACGATATGCCGATGTGTTGAAAGAAATCCAAGAGCAACCATGCCATTTATTTTTTGATAACTTCTTTGCATCGCTTCCTCTTCTACGAGAATAAGAAACGAGGAACTTGAAAGGAACAGGAACAATCAGGGACAACAGAATACCTAAAAGTGTGATTGAATGTTCTAAATCGTTCAAAAAACATGACAGGGGAAAAATTAATCAGCTATCATTTAGAATTTTAGAAGAAGCATTGCAACCGGATTGCTGGAAACCCGCAGAAAAACAACAAAATCGGGACCATCAAAGCAATCGAAGATTTTACACGAATCTTCAAGATATGAAAGATTAGACCACTTGATTGTTTACCAGAATAAACAAACACGTTGTGGTGTGTGCCATAAAATCTCATATTTTATATGGTCGAAATACTCTACGTTACGATATTGAAAGTATTGTGATTAAGTGAGTTACTAAACTCACTACTAAGCAGCACCAAAAAATTAACTGAATTGAAGGAATTCTACGCATTTTGTCAGGAAAACTGGTCTGAGCTTATACGGTCTGTTCCTACTCGCTGGCTCTCATTAATTCCAGCAGTTGAACGTTTACTGAATGTTGAAGCAGTTTTCTGAAGATGAACTGGCGGAGGCTTACTTAGGTATGTATTGATGTATCATAACTGATCTCTTAGATCTAATTCGATAAAAAAAATCAATTCAATTGAATAGATTTTACATATATCATAACACCATTGATGCTAATAGATGAAATACATAATGACCTGAGTTCCCGTTTCAAGAATTTGGAGTCCACTTTGTTGGTATCAACTTCTCTGGATCCCAGATATAAAAACATCGGATTCACAACCGATGGCGCGGCTGAGAGAGATCACAAATTTATTAACACAAGAAATTGAGAGAAACGAACATATCGAACGCCAAGAAGAAAACCCAAATGATGAGCAGGAACATAAAGAAGCAGCCAATTATGAAAAAATTTGAGATGGCCGAATATTTTGGACCTTTTTTTGAAAATATTTTAGGACTTATTTTGAATATCGGTACATCCTTGAGTGCTGCCATCTCGAAGCTAGAATCCGAAACTGCATTAGCCAATATGAGATAATGGATTCATTAAGATAATCCTTACTTATGAAAAAGGAACAAAAATTTTATGGCTCAATTGCACTCTCCTCAATAAGAAAATCTGAGAATTCGGTTTAAGTTACTATATTCAAAAATGGTAGCAGATTGTCTACTCACAAGAATCATAGCCTATTTAGATAAATGGTTAGTAATAGTAATGTATACGAAATAATTTCAACTAGAGAAACTGATATATTCTTATTTCCATTTCCCATTAGATCTGAAATACATTTATTATACTTCCAGGTACGATTTTACCGAAACCAATGAATATAAATGTTTGAGTGCGATGGATTTGAAAATTGAACCAAAATTGGACGAGTTCATTAAAATAAGTTTGCATTTAGTGTAGATATTGACCAACTGTTCGAGGAATTTGTGCAGTTGTCCTCATATTTGGAGAACCCGCTGGTAGATTTTAAAGAGTTAAAAATCGACCAACAAAGGGTTCATTATCTCAAAGGATCTGAATCTTAGAATTTTTTCACAATTTGCTCCTACGTTTTTCCGCTTCCTCACTCAAACATTGGAAGCAGAGCTCGTGATTGAATTCAATTTCAACGAGAATTGCCAAGAATTTGCCAAATATTTGCAAAAGGAAGGAAATGCCATTCTTTGTAGAGTAGGAAGCAGTTCGAAATATTTATAAATGATGTTGAGTTTCTTTGTTGTGATATTAATGCTGTTTTAATATAATAAAATTCCTTACATATTCTTATATATACTCTGCGTTTGTTGATAAGACTATTCGATAGTATTTAAGAATTAGTAAAGCCTGTTCAAAATGTGAATAGGTACGGAAAAACAGAAAAAAATAACAGATTATTTTAAATAACATAGATGTGTGAGATTTATTATTTCCTATTTATAAGAAAAAAAATACAGACTTTATGTACATTGTACATAATTGTTTCACATTTTTTATTCAACCTCTGTGTGATAATGGTAATTTCGGATCCTTCATAAGATAGAGAAACTCGGGTTAGTGAGAGACCTCCATAAGCGAAAACAACATGAACTCTCCCTCATCCAGGTTCGACTATACAGGGTGTCCCAGAAGTCCCGCACTTCCTTGATGGGATCGAAAGTGAAAAATATTCTAAGCCCAAATATCCATGTTTGAAATTTTTTGATGAAGTAGTTAATCAGTAATTAATTAATGAAAGTGACCAATCAGGAGCGCGCTATAAAAGAATGAGTAAGTAGTAAGGGGACGCGAGAGAGAGAGACACCAGAGCTGCTGCCGGCTTTTCACGCAGTAAACCGAGACTGGCGTCTCACTTTGGCGTCCCCACTGCTTTCTCAATCTTCTGTAGCGCGCTCCTGATTGGTCACTTTCATTAATTAATAACTAATGAACTACGTTATCGAAAAATTTCAAACATGGATATTTGGGCTTAAAATATTTTTCACTTTCGATCCCCTCAAGGAAGTGCGGTAATTCTGAGACACCCTGTATATTGCCATCGAAAGCAGCGAATTGGCATCGTCGCTGGGTACTACAGACTCATCGTCTCATTGAATTTTTGAATATCTGTCCACACTGTAATGAGTTGATAAGCTCAAACGACGAATTTCAAGCAGAATCAACAGATCAAGATGTCTTTGTAGGTGATCATCTAGTGAACTTAATAAGCGATTCATTAAAGAATCCATCACAATTTTTATATTGTTATGTATTCTTGGACACACTAAGAAACAGAATGTACTGTGTAATTATTTATTGCAAAAGACTTGCCATATTTGATGTCGAAAGTGTTTTGCAATTACACAGTACATTAGTATTCCTTAGTGTGTCCAAGAATACATAACATTTTGGCGACGAGTTTTAAAAGAAAGACCTTGTCCAAGTCTCAGTCAAGTCCGGGTCCAAGTCAATTCCCACGGTGTGAGTGCTCAAACTAAGAAAAATGCCACTAACAGGAAATATAGAGGCATTCATCCCTAAAAGTTCAGAAATAACAAGTTATTCAGAACGGATGGAAGTTATTCATTTATTTTGTGAAAATGTAGAAGACGAGAAGAAGGTATCGTTATTTTTAACCTTAATTGGTGCTAGTAGCATACAATGTGTTAAAAGACTTATTGCCTCCAGTTCTGTCTAGCACTAAAACATATGCAGTTTTGAAGAATGTTTTATTGAACCATAATAATTCAACAAGAATTGTGATAGCGGAGAGATATAAATTATATTCTGCCAAACAAGAGCCAAATGAAGATATCAAAACGTTCTGTGCTACGTAAAAAAGTCTTGCCAAATACTGTAGGTCTTCTAAGATTGAAGGTATTGAAACTGAAGCTCGTGAAGACGTCTCTAAATAAATCGTATTTTTTCGCTAATTAGCCTACTCAGATTTTGGAGACCTTTGTAAATATAATTTTCGCGATTTTTTAGGCTGTATCATATCTGCTACAGAGCGTGAATAAGCTCTCTGGAATGGATAGTGAAAAGAAGTTGTGAGCACCAGAATTGGAGTGGTTTGCTGAACTTTTCTGGGATGATATGGAGAGTGAAGATGGCCTGGATGATGATGCATCAGATCTAAGTTCAGAATATCAAAATGACGATAATGAATCATTGGATGAGCAGAATATTGATATTGGAAATATTCCGATTGAATTCGAAGATGGATTGGTCTATGGGGGTCCTGTTGAAGAAAAGGAACAAAATTTGCCACAAGGAAATGATGAGTTTGAGACGGAACAATTAGAAGAAGCACGTTCCAGACCAACAGGAAATTTGAAAAGAGTGTCCTGGAGAAAAAAAATTCTTAGATGATGATGCCAAAAGATTTCATAGTATGGAATTATGAACCTTGATCCTCCATTCGTTCGTAGCCTTGTTCCATCTCACTCTGTGATATCCTTAAACTTGTCTCTCTCTGATTTTATGGACTTGGAAAAATTTGTGTTGATAAATAATAATCATGATTATCTCGATTCTAATTCACTCAATATATTAGATGATTCAAACAACAGAGGTCTTGGAAAAACTGAATTTATACAATACACAGTCATGTAATACCCATATTTTCACTCTTCGAAGGCCAATATGCATGTTATTATATAGATTGGAATGCAGAGAGACAGTGAATTTATATAATACATAATGTATTTAAGTTAAAAGCCACAATTTATGATAACATCACGATGAAGAGAGAAGAATTATTCTTACCTTGGCACGATTTTCTCAATGGAGCTCATTAAATGTGTCAAATAATTGTGAAATGATGTCATTTCAAGTTTTGAAATATATGCATTCATCAAGTATTTTTTCAGATGAATTGATGAAGAAAATTGTCGATGAATCTAATTTATTCTCTGTGCAAAAAGATGAAATGAAGATATTACGAATTTCATTGAAATAATACTTGCTTAAAAAATACGTATAAATTATCGAATTGATTCAGACCCTATGTCTGATCCTGAGAAAAGAATCTATAAGTCAAATATATTGAAAATTTGTAAAACTGTTTTAATTTCTAATTTCCAATGGAATTAAGAACTTATTTAATTACCAGTAATGAATTCTCATTTGACGATGCAGTAAACGCTGTTAGAGATTATATTTGTAATATGGCGCAATATGAATTACTTGATAAAAGTAGAAAAAATAAAAATCCAGATTTTCAGAAACAATATTTTCCTAACAATCATAGAATTATTCGAATTTCAATCGACAAAATGCTCGAAATAATTATCAATCAAATAATTTCAGAAATGATTACAGTAATAAAAGATTTCCTTCACAACGTGTTCAGTTCAAACAGAGACCTGTGAAAACATTTTATCAAACAAGTCGACAAGTTTTTGGTGAAAATGAACCTAGCACGTCGCAACAAAGAAATATAAATGTATTCAAGCCTAATCCAAATCAGAGAATAAATACACCGCCGGAAAAAATGTCGATTCAAACACAAAATTATCCTCAAAAAAGGTCGAATTACTCAACACAGTATCAAATGAATCCTCAAAGAAAGTTTTTCAACAATACAAATCCTAATTTTACATTTGAAGAATTAACTCTTATTGAATATAGTGAAAATTTTTCTAATAATTCAAGTAGAAACTATCCTAAAAATTTTCACGAATTGCCTCCAGAAGATGCATTGACTTAAATAATACTCTCGATTGAATCAACTTCCAGTTATCGAATTTCAGAATCCTCCTTGTAAACTTTTGATTGATAGCGGATGTTCAGTTTGTCTCATTGACCCTAAATTTGCGTATAATAATTTCCCTAGAAATATTTTTAATGAAAATACTACATTAACTGCATGTATGAAGCAGGAAACCTCTAATGAAAAGGTATTTTTACCAGTATTCTCAGAATTCCGAATTAATGATTTCCATCCAGTCATTTTATACAAATTTCATAAAAATTATGATGGATTAATCGGTGCAGATTTTTTGAATAAATACGGATTTAACTTAGATTTCAAGTATCAGATGTTAATGAATGACCATTGCCAAATTCCTTTTGAATATCAACAAGTTTGTCAGAAACCAACTCATTGAAAATCACCTACTTTTCATCGACTGGCAAATTTGTTTTGATGCTTTATTACATCCGATCTACAAAGATTAAATGCAGAAATTGATTACCAAACTCGTAGTCTAGAAATCAATAATTTGAAAATTCCATTTACTCTAGAATATTCCTCTACTAAAATCAAACCACGCAAACTTAAAGCAAGGAATTTCGTAAAAGTACCTGTTACTATAGAAAGTGCTGATGTTTTATTACCCGAAATGAACTTTCAACAATTTTCTACACCTAATTACATTGCTCACACAAAAAAATGATTTTGTCTCATACCGATTGCCCAGCCAATCGAAAATGATGTAGAAATCAATAAGGAGTACAAAAATGTTCATATGATTTCTCAAGGGGAATTATCACCTTTTGAATCGTGCTAAACTTCCTGTATCAAATGTTTGATTATTAATCCTTAATTCAGTTCAAAATATGTTACATATCTATATATTAAATGCATTATTTTATTGATGTTCCCGATAGTCGTGATGCTCTCATTATGTGGGGGTTACATGGATTTTTTGTTCCCACAAATAGAATAACAAAAAAAAAAGATGTGTCAGGCAAAATTAACGTGAAGAAATATACCATAAGGGACTACCAAGAATCTTTCCTTTATATCGGAAGAAGTGCTGAAGAAATTGAGGACCATCTTATGTTTCTGCGAAATCAGCAAAAACCAATACAACCCTTTATTTTCTGCATTGGCGATAACATAACAAATATAAGTGAAATATTTATATATTTCGACGGAGTTAAATATAATGTTTGCCATTTTTTGAGAGCAATCGGAGACCTAGTTCGTATTCACATTTCATTTGTCATTATTTATAATGGCAAATGATTTGTGTCTTATTTCTATCAATAAAATACTTTATCGTAAGGAACGAATGAGAGCTAATAAATATAAGAGGCTTCTAAGGAATTGTCAACTGCAGCTTAAAAACCTAAAAAAAATGTCATCACGATCAGATGACTGTTTGAGGCATTGGTTATTTAATCCAGATCAAATGGAGGCTTTGACGAAGAGGAAAAATAAAAAGTCCACTAACTTGAAGTGGTCAAATGAAACTATCACAAAATCTCTAAAGCTAAAATTCTCTTGTGGTAATGTAACATATCTGAATTTCCTACCCTACAAATAAAATGCACTGTTGCCAGACTCCATGGCTTCCAACTTTGCAACGTCTATTGTCGAAACGTGGAACTACGTTGAATGAACTTATTTGATATTATTTTTTAATTCTATGAATGATGAATATTAGTACGACTTCAATCAATACTTTAGGCAATTCGCATCTTTATAAATAGAAGATTTTAATCATATCGAAGATCCACCATGAAGTGAACTCGTTCTTCTGTGACCATCGAAGAAATACGATTCTGTGGAAGAAAAACTAACCTCCGAAACGACAACAAATGGAAGGGCCCTTTTTTTACTTCACTTTTTTCACTCGGGTGCTGTGTGTTTAGACTTTCATGCTGGTTCACAACAGTGTTCCTTTGAAATGGAGTTCCTCTTCTAGGAATCCGCCATTTTAGTATATTTTAAAGACGCTTCTTTGTTATCTGGTATGTACACGATCTCCATTTAAATAACTGTTTCATTTCACAGGATTTAATCTCATGTAAGCTTGTTCTATTTTATTATTGCATTTCTATTGAATATTGTGGAACTCTGTTCTACTACCAACCCATTCGGAATATTCTTATACTGTTCGTAAGGATTACTGCACATTTAACTATTCACTCGACATTATGGTTTAGGCATTTGGAGTTGTTGCTTTTAGGATAATATTTTACGTACAAATATCACTGGTTTGGAGGCCTAGGGTAAACTGTTTATATCGCCTGTGCTAAGGAAAACATCCTCCACAACAGTGGCCAGTGAAACTTCCTCTGAGAGTTCTTTTGACGAACGTCCTCAGAAACCAAGCCTCGCCTTCGGGCCCTTGGCGTACCCGATAAGCAAGGAAAGCTTTGAAGGTGCCATCGTTCATCAGTTAACAGGAAATATAAAGAGTTTATCGTCACTTCCAAACCAACGCGACTGCTATGATCTCACACATAAAAATAGAAGGAAGGATTCTCACACTAGGAACTACAAGGATACTGCTTATAAATTTCATTAATAATCAGGTGACACACTCTATATGCCTATAACTTTTGGATAACTTTAGATGTATTGGATTCTGCTTTTTATCACAATTGTGCCAGTAATAACCTTACCGGAATATAGGAAGCCCCATATTGTACATATCACCAGTGCTCGTCTTATTAATAATTGTTCTATGGATTGTAAACGTATCATCTGTAATGCTAGAAGGTTTTTTGCTTTGAGTTTCAATTGATTCTCGTTCGTTTTTCCTTCATAGGCTATGGTTCCCCGAACTATGGCGCTGGACGGATAAAGAGCTCTTGTTCCACCTTTATGTCCAATCTAGTGTTTTATTTATCAATTTTACCTCATTATTTCCCATCCTATATTTCACTAATCTGAGTTATTACGAATCTGAATTACTACGACATAACATAGAGTTCTACCAATCTAGACGATCACATCACAAGCCAAAAATATAAGTATAAAACTCCCTTTAACGTAACTCTACCTTCAGCGCAGGGTTGTCCCTTTTCTCTTTTTCATAATGTTCCTAGGATTTACAAACTTGGAATGTTACAGTAATAATGGATACAATGAATTAATGAAACATTACCATCAGTGGGAACGCTTCAGAGAAGATTACAAAATATCAAGTTCGATTCTGGCATACTTGAGGAAGTTTTTACATTTTTGGAGATAAGAGTACAAAATTTTGAGACACATGAAAAAGATTGTGTGTTGGTTTTGGATGAAATGACTATTACGCCAGGTTATATATTTGATTCCTCGCTGAATAAATACTTCGGGAAATCTACACTTTCACACCATAGTGAAATTGCAACACATGTTCTTGTGTTGATGTTAGGTGGAATTTCTACCCGGTGGAAGCGAATTGTTGCATACTATTTCACTAGTGATTCAGTTAAAGGTTCTGTCTTTAAAGAAATCATCGAATTGTTCATTCAAAAAGCAGAAAAGTTGAAATTGAATATAATCAGCATAACTTCCGATATGGGTGCTAGTAATCAAGCGTTATGGCGGACTTGGGGTATTTCTGCTGGAAAACACACCCCGCTGAACTGTCGAATTCCGCACCCTGTGAAATCAGACGAATTCATATATTTTTTTGCTGGTGTTCCTCATTTATTTAAGAACATAAAGGCAATGCTTGTTCAGAACAAAATAGTCAAATAACCTGACATTGTTGGAAAGCACAATCTACCTTCCCTTATGGTGCTATCAAGCCATCTGAATGAATTGATTGCACATCAGGAGTCACATACCTTTAAATTGGCTCCAAAACTGACTTAAAGTGATCTCTTGCCCTCTCATTTTTCTAAAATGAAAGTGAAAACATCAAGCAATGTTGTAAGTCACAGTGTCAGTAGTGCTCTAAAATTTTTAGCTGAGGTACTCGATAAACCTGAATACATGACGACGGCTTGGTTTTTAGACCAAATTGAAAAATGGTTTTACCTCATGACTTCAAGACATCCTTCTTCGGCTCTTAGCAAATTTAATATGAATAAGCATAATGATTCCATACAATTTTTGAAGGATTTCATTTACCTTTTTCCCAACATTGAAGTTGGTTACAAAAAATTATGGAAGCCTTCTCAAACTGGTGTTCGAATTTCAACCCAGTCTATGATTGATATTCAGGAGTATTTGTTAGAATCGAAAAATTATCGATTTGTGCTGACAAGTAGATTTTCCCAAGACTGTCTCGAAAACTTATTTTTCAGTACTAAGGAGCAAACAAATAGTACCTAATGCAGTTCAAGTGAAGAATAATTTGAAATTAATTTGTATATCTCAGTATTTGAAGAATCCTAAATCAAGTAGCTATGATGAGGATGATCGTGAATAATTTTTATCTGGTTTTTTGGACACGACTTCTGGCGAAAAACCAACCTATGATACTGTCCAGCTTCCTTCGAATATCGAAACAACAATATTCATCCCTTCTTTCTCTGAGCTTAACTCTATGTATAATGTTTGTGGATATATACTGCAGAGTATCATGAAGACTTCAAAAACATGTGAAAATTGTATTGCTGCTCAGGTTCTAAAACTCCAATTTATGAAACCTTCACCAGGTTTACCCAGCTGAAACGATTCAGGGAACATACTTTATTTTTATGTAATGAGACATTGTTTTATTTTTTTTAGAAATGGAGCATATTTTCAGGAAATATATAACAATTGTTTTCTCTTAAAATATGGACTTAAAAAATTTTTATTTCAATGAAATGTCCTCGCTTCACATTGAGATACCAAATTGTCATACATTGAAAGACAAAATCGTTTCGTTGTGTTCCGCTTGAAAATAAATAAAAAAAAACTGAGACCTCAGCTAGACGATTTGCCAGTAGATCTATAGCTGGACATTCAGTGTAAGAGATTCTTTCCAATATTTTAATTGTATAAGTTGACCCTCTCTCACTGTAAATAGAAGTGTGCTCCTTTTATATAAAAACTGTGCAATAATTATACATATTTAAAAAAAAGTGTTCTAGTGTATCTTACATTTCCTAATAACCAACCCATTTCCTTCGATTGAAAAGAACAGATCTGTTTATTCAAATGCACTCTAATTTTTTTTACGATCAAATGTTTATACTTTGTGAAATTTCATAGTGGCAGTCGGTCCTTAAGTGTTTGTGGTATCCTTGAAAAATTGTTCAAATTGTAACATTTGTTACGAATATTCTCAGAAGTCAAAGCATATTGTTTTTATCTATTTAGAATGTGTCTATTGTTTTCATGCAATATTGCGATATGAATAGTATTATTACACACCGAGGTGGGAAGAGATTCATTCCTGTCGTGAGATTAGTTAGTTAACCGAGACGCGAAGCGTCGAGGTTAGCTATGATCTCGAGACAGGAATGAAACTTCCTACCAAGGTTTGTATACTATTTTATTTACAACCATCATGTTTCAATTAAAATAAGTAAATTTGTGTTTAACGACAAATCACCAAGACCGCGGTGATCTCAGAATATTCAAGTAGATCTATATTGTTTCCGTGACTACGGGGTATACAATTGTCACCAATATAAATAAATGTCAGATAAAGTCGAATAATAAATTGAAAATCACGTCTTCCGACGATGAATTTATGGATTGTACTCCACCAGAAGTTCTGCAGGCTGCTCACGCAGCAGTTCAGGGTTCGGTGCCAGAGAAAAGTAAGCATAGGCTGCCTTCGAATTATATAGGAGATGGTGCGAAGAAAAAAAGGTTAAAGGTTAAACATATCGCTCCGAAAATGTACCCTTGGCATATTTTGGGGAACATAGCAGACAGAAGAAGCCGTCTACTTTGTGGGCAATGTACAGTATGATACGAACGAAGCTAGATTGAAGAAAAAACTGATATCTCGAAACATGGGAAACTGCTAGCCTTCCTAAAACGACAAAATGTTGACTTTAGGCCCAAGAAATTGAACGTATTTTCGAGAAAGAATATAGAGGATTTTTTGAATAAAGCTACAAAGAATGAAATATATTCATGTAGAATAGATGAAATGGGGGTGGGAAATGAGGGCGGGAAATGAGTGCGGGAAGTGAGGTTGGGAAGTAGAGGTGTGTAATGTGACATTTATTTCAGGTACATAATAATGTCTCTTATATGTTTAGGTAGATTAACTGAATAAAAATACAATAAAAAAAAAATCCCAACCTTCAATGACGTTAATAATGATAGCATTACATATATGGTTGTAAATAAACAATTTTACTTCGAAAAATTCTACTCTCTTTGCATTAATTTATCTGTCAATTTTATTTCAATTTGAATAGTTGATTCACAGTGCAATAATTATGAAATTCTCATTCCATTCAAGAAAAAATCAAAATATTCTGCAAAGTGCGCTCAGATTTTGAAACGACCACAGTTCATTTATTTAGATACCTAGAGTTTGAAAAATGATGTTATTGAGTAACTATTTCAATAATAAGATGACTTCACAATGAAAATTCGAAACTTTCCATTTCATGTATTATTTATTAGAGATTTTTATCACAAAAACTGCTGTTCTAGTTCTATTTCGTTTGAATTTAGATGCATCATGGCGGATGGGCGGGGCTTATTTCCCTATTGTCGCCACTGTCTCTTATCTAAGCCGAATTTTCGCGTGACAATATTTTAAAACTATTTCGTCTGTTTTGAAATATTCGTGTTTTCGCGTCGAACTGGTGACGTCACGCACCAAATGGTTCAAAATAATTTGAAGCGGTTTGAAAGCAGGTAGCGGAATAGTTCGAACTGCAGTTTGAAGTTTGGAATCAGCTGATTGAAGAATATAGGTTATGTTTGTTGGATTTTTTTTGTTTTCACCGTTTTTATTTTGAATAAATATAAATAATAATAATAACTGTTCTTCATTGCATTGAATATTATTTGAATGTGACAGCTTTGTTTTAAGAATGCATTGTAACCTGTGACTGTGAAGTAATAAATACCTTCGAGTAGAGCACACCTTTATTTTAGAATTCTGAAATATTATTTAGTTTTGAAAATGTATGTTCAAATTTTTGAAATTGATTTTACGGCTTCTTCAGTTCTTCCTCTTGATTCAATCAATATTCAATTCTGGAGTTGAAGCGTATTCAATATTGTATTTGAATGCGATTCCTATGAGACGTCATCAATATCATGAACCTCGAGAATGCTTAGTTTCAAATATGATTCAATAATCAAACATAACCTATTTGGACTTGGAGTAGGTACTGGATAATCCCGATATTAAATTTTTTCCAACCTCCATTATTTGTCAACCTCCATCAATTTGAAATTCAACTCACAAACAATCAAACAATGACCATCGTAAACGATCATTTATTTTTAACTAGCTGGCCCGGCGAACTTTGTTCCGCCTAAATGATACTTACGTTGGATTTCACAAATCGTGATCACCGGTGATCGGAGATCAACAGCTTGGTTCTCTGATTTTTGAACTGTCAAATGTTTCGATGGATATGAGCTGTCACACAGAACAGATACATAAAAATAATATGTCAATTACCAATTATAGCAATTTTGGATTTAGTGATTTCCGCAAATATATTTATTACCCAAACAGAAATTCAAAAACATTTTAAAAATTATGAGAAAAGATGAGAATGGACATATCACTTGACATTTCGATAAAAATTCACTGTGATATTCACGCGCTTCTGAATCTGTTAATAGACCTTCATGGTACTATAAGTCCTATGCAAATTACACTATGCAATATGTTCTTTATTCGACCATTTCAAACAACGACGACCGAAATTCTCGAAAAAAAACAGATGACATAAATTGATGGTCGCGAAAGCCTCAACAAATTCATCGCCATCTAATGGTGCTGATGTCAAATATAGTACCTTCACGATAAGATGTCTAGAATTATGGTGTAGGCACCTGTCAATTATTGAATGGAATGACGTTCGACCAAATCGAAAATATTAGCAACGTGGCGGCGCCGCAATATTATTTCAGTGTATTTTCCGTTGTCAATTTGATGGATGTATCACCAGCTGATTTGCTAAAGTCAATTATGACATGACAGCAGAATGGCATCTTTTTATAATGAAAGTTTTCTACTTTTCCTAAGAACTAATATACATCAGAATGTCAGGAATATAAACACACATTATTGCTTGACGAAATTATCTACCATTAACACGCCACGTTCGCCAGGATAAAGTCAAGTATTTCAAATAACTGATGAAAATCAGTTATATTTGTGAATAGCGCCACCTGAAGTGGAAAGAACGAAACATTGCTAATATAATCAATTTGCTCACAACAAAATCTAATCATCGCCTACACCATTATTCTAGACATCCTACTTCACGATTACGTTATTTTGAATGAATAAAACTATAAAAATAACTAATAATCAGTCATAATGTGTGAATAGCGCCATCTGAAAGTGGTACGAAATCTAATCATTTTGGACTTTTTGGTGTTGGCCAACGGCGCAAAGTTGTAGGCAACTCAAATTACACACTATTACAGTGACTATAGTGGTAACATAGTCACTGTACACCCCATCTAACGGAGATAATATGAAATCAAGTACCTGCGAATAAACGGTAGCGTAACTGTAACTGTAGCGACACCTAGTGGCCTCATAACAAACACTCCATCCGATCTCGAGTTATAAATGGTGTAACCAACATCTTTCTTTTATATATATAGATTTAAGGTTATGATAGCACAAAACAACGAATCATGTTTTGAAACTGCATCCTACTTAGTTTCAAAACTCCATGAATACGTTTCGAATCATTTTTCTTGTGACGTCATCGTTTCAATGCCAGAATGAATGTATTTGAATCGTAGGACGAATACGTTTCAAATACATGGACGCCAGAAAACGCCTATGAATATTGCGTATATTTTTTTCAACAAGTCGTTACTCAGGACGAGAACATTCAAATTCATCATAAAATGATTGGAGTCCAATTTTAAAATACAAGATTTAATAATAATATACAAATAAACACACCTAAAATTATAAATATTTTGATTATTATGTGCGTGTATCATGTTTCTAACTTTTAAATTCATAAATTGAATTGACATTTCTATAATGACGTCACCGTTTTGAAATTGTGGCATTTTAGCGATGCATGAACTGGTGACGTTTACTTCGAAATGTTTTTGAAATAGTTTTGAACCGTGATTCACGCGAAAAAATGGCTCTAGTCACTGTATATAGTAAATACAACTCACCCTGGCCCCTTTTTCATATACATTCATCAGGGTAGTAATAAATATCTCGAAGACCTAGGAATTCAGAACAAGACGAGCTCCCACATTATTTCCTTATTCCGCGTATTATGGGAATCAGGCCCACCACACAAAAAATCTCTTTATTTCTATATAACGAATTGAAATTTCGGATTTTTATACTATACTCGTTTCTTCTCTTTGACGATTTCTTCTCATAATATACCGGGTGTCCCAGTAAAGTCACTTCCGGTTTGACCGGAGGTGACTCTGACTTTCTTATTTCAAATAGCACCCCGTATATTTTGTGTATCACACTTTGTATTCTACATTTGTTTTGATGGAGAAAACGTCAATTGAAATTTCAAATTGGAACAATTTACTAGTGAAGTTAACATTTTCTCGGTTATTCATTCTTGAATTTAAGTTTCTCTGACACGCACACATTTCTTGAGAATTATTTACTGTCTTCTTCTTCTTTTCGAGAGTAGGTGAAATCTGAAACTTGCTCTATTATATTGTCATCAACTACCAGCTTGCATCGACGTGGCTCCCTCGATATTACCATACTCTTGGTTTTTGTTATAGAGATCTTCATGTTGAGTTCTTCGGCTTCGCTTTTGAACGCCTGCAGTAGCCATTGCAAGCCATCCTCCGTATCTGCGAGGAGCGCTGCATCATTTGCGAAGAACTCGATCTTAAGGGGGTGTCTACCCAGTCTATAGCCATGTTTCACCTTCCGAACTCTCTCTATTATCCTGTTCATGATGAGGTTGAACAGGAATGGACTCAAGTTGTCGCCTTGTCTCACACTGGATTTTATTCTTATTTTACCGTTTCATTGTCTGTGTTGAGCTGTTCTATGATGTCTGACAAGTATTTTGGTGTTCCTTTTGCGCTGAGCTCAGTGAGAACGTCTGCAAGCCTCAAGCGGTCGAAGGCCTGGGTGAGGTCCACAAAACATATAAAAGCTGGTTTGTCAAATTCGATTGCTTTTTCGACGAACTATAAATATTGCATCGTTGGTGCTGCGATTTTTTCTAAATCCTTGCTGTTCTTCGGAAATACTAATTTTTGTGGAAATATGTTTTCCCAGTAGTTTTGTGAATAGCATCATCGTGGTGTTCAACAGGGATATTCCTCTATAATTCGAAGGGTCTAAGATACTTCCTTTTTTTAAAAACTAGTATGGTAATGCTGCTTGCTTCTCCATTCTTCAGGTATGTTTCTCTTTTTCAGTATTTCATTGAAAAGTCTTGTTAGTTCTTCGGCCAATTTTTCTCCTCCATTCTTTAAGAGTTCATTTGGGATGTTGTCCGGTCCCGGAGATTTTCCATTTTTCAGTTCTTTCATTTCCGACCTTACTTCTTTCGCAGACCATTCCTCAATTTCTTCCTCATTCACAGCATTTTGTCTGGACAATAGTTTCCGTTCAAGAAGTTGATCTTCTCCTGCGTACAAGCTCTCGAAATGACTTTTACATTTTTCGGCCTATACATTGTTCTTCAACTGAACAGACTCATTCACCTCCTTCTTTGCAGCTCTCAACATCTTCCAGACACGTTTCTGCGCTCCGTACATGTCACCTTCAATCTCCCTGCTAAACCTTTTCCAATGCTCCCTTTTTATTTCTCTTATCCTGATATTCACTCTGTTTCTTGTTCTTATGTACCCAGTATAGTCCTGTAAGTTCTTAGTTGTTTTATACTTCAAATGCTCATTCTTCTTCTGTTGGGCTAGCAGTTTGATTTCAGGGGTGAACCATGTCTTCTGTTTGTGAGCATTTGTGTTAGCAGTTCTTTTTCCGATAGCTTCCTCGGCCGCTTGATTTATACTCTGTTTCAAATCTCCCCACAGTTCATCCACTGTGCCCCAGCGTCGAGTGCTCTCTTCCAATAGTTTTCTACGGAGACGGCGTACATACAGATCCAGCGTACTCGTATCCTTGAGAGATTCAATGTTGAACTTTTCCATCGTGGTGTATTTGGTTTTCCTGGAGAGCGGTCTAATGGAGGTAATTTTTCCTTATACAAGATTGTGGTCTGAACCTATGTTAGCAGATGACAAGGATCTAACATCCAAAATCTGCTAGGGCATCATAGATCTGTTTGTAATAATGTAGTCAATCATAGATGTTGTCTGCCTGTTGCTTCTGAATGTTGTTTTATGTGGAATTTTGTGATCGAAGTACGTATTATTCATCCTGAGTTCGTTAAGGGCACAGAACTCAATAAGTAGTTGTCCCTGTTCATTAATTTCCGCTTCGTTGTATTTATTCTTTATTCCAGGGATCACTTCGTTTCCAACACGTCCATTCAGATCACCCATGATCACAATCTTCTCTTCATTAGGTATATCTTCCAGGGTAGACTGAACTTGATCGTAGAATTCCTCCAGTTCCGGTCTTGGTCTTCCACTATCCGGAGCATATACCGATATAATATTCAGCATCTCCTTTTCTGTCTTGAAACCCTTCTCCTTTATCCGGGCTTGTGACCGGCAGAGTTGCGTTTGGGCTACTCAATCCACCCTCCCACAACTCAGGCGGAGTATTTACTGTCAAAGTTGCAAACTATTGTATATTCACATGTTTCCATGACACACTAAGGTTTTCATTTAAAAATAATCAATTCGTCCAGTCTACTACAATTTTAAATTCGACGTTCTCTTCATCATCTCGAATGCAAAATTGTTCATGATTTATCAATTATTGAAATCTAGATTGCACAAAATATCGTACTGCAATTCTTTCAATTTGAAATTTTAATCGATGTTTTCTCCATCAAATCAAATGTACAATACAAAGTGTGATACATAGTTGAAAGGGTAATTTTGAGTCGATATCAAAAATTGCAAAAAATATACGGAGCTATTTTAAATAAAAAAGTTTGATTCATTTACGGTCAAACCGCAAGTGACTTTCAATTTTTGTTTTTCTCAGTTTAAGTTTCCTAGAACTTGAACGAATTGGAGAACATGAAATTTTCAAACTTTTATCTTTCGAAATGGCTGAGATAATCCATTGGAACAGGTATACTGGGACACCCGGTATAGGAGTTTTGTAGTCTGAAGATTATAATGGAAATTTATTAGTTTTCTAGAATTCAATTAACCGTTGGCATATGTCACTAATTAAATTATTGATTTTGTTTCCGTTTTTTTAATAAAGAGTTCAATTTCTTTTCGATAACTGTTTAAAGTGTGTTGAGTTTTTACGACACTGAATAACATATTTTAGGGTATGGCCTAGCGAATGCCTTCTACCTGACATGGTAGGACAAGATGGTATTTTAGATGTACCAGATTTTTCAAATTTTTTGTTTGCCTCAATTTTTTGAATTCATTTTTACCTTGTGAAATAAACTTACTTGGCTAAAAGGCCTGATACAAGTTTTCACATAAAAGCTATCAGTTTTCAAAATGTTGTACGCCCTAGATGAAGGCCCAGTGCATCAGAAAAATAGGAAAAGTACTTGATGCTCCTATTATGATCTCTATTCACATCAGAATGTTATTAAATGTTAGGAAAGAATAAGTTAAATAAATAATTTTTATCTTCGAAATTGAAGCCTGATGAATAGCTGTCCAGAAATCCATCACATGATCAGAAATACTACACCCATATCACATTAAAATCAACTACGTTACCCTGTGCGTCTTCAGATGCCGTAACAGGTGACATTTCTGGGAGAACCTTTTGTTGCAATACTCGCATAAGAAAGCCCTCTCTCCTGTGTGGGTCAGCATGTGTTGCTCGAGCTGGCCCTTGGTGCAGAACGCCTTACCGCACTGGTCGCACCTGAAATTCTTTTCTCCCGTGTGTATCCTGACGTGCGTCCTGAGGTTGCTAGAGCTGGCGAACTTCTTGGTACAGTAGGTACAGGAATACGGTCGTTCCGACGTGTGTATGGCTATCGTGTGTTTTGTCAATTGTTGGGCAGTCGTGAAGGCTTTATGGCAGGCTGCGCAAACGTGATTTTTTTCGCCGGTATGCGATTTCATGTGGGTGTGGAGATGGCCTCCGTTTATAAACCGTTTGTCGCAGAGGTGACAGACGTAAGGTCTTTCGCCGGTGTGAATTCTTATGTGATGCACTAGGCCTGAAACAGAAAGTTCTGTTTACTCGAAAATTTTCCATTCGCGGGTTGCTTTCGCCGCGAATCCGCCTCTGCTGCGACTTATCCATTTTGAAGCGATATCAGTAAATTATTATAACGACTAGCTGGCCCGGCGAACTTTGTTCCGCCTAAATGATACTTGCGGTGGATTTCACAAATCGTAATCACCGGTGATCGGAGATCAACGGCTTGGTTCTCTGATTTTTGAACTGTCAAATGTTTCCATGGATATGAATGATATGATCTATCACACAGAACAGATACAGATACACAAAAATAATATGTCATAATATGTCAATCACTAATAATGGCAATTTTGGATTCAGTTATTTCCGCAAATATATTTATCACCCAAACAGAAATTCAAAAACATTTTAAAAATTATGAGAAAAGATGAGAATGGACGGACGGACATCTTACGATTGGAACTCATCGCCAAAATCCGATTTACTTGACATTTCGATAAAAATTCACTGTGATATTCACCCGCTTCTGGATCTGTTAATAGCCTTTCATGGTACTATAAGCCCTATGTAAATTACACACTACACAGTAATTGATATCATATGTTCGTTTTTCGACCATTTCAAACCACGACGACCGAAATGCTCGAAAAAAGAACAGATGACATTAATGGATGGCCGCGAAAGCCTCAACAAATTCATCGCCATTTAATTGTGATAATGTCGAATATAGAACCCTCACGATTACGTTATTTGGAATAAATAAAACTATAAAAATAACTAATAATCATCAGTCATAAGGTGTGAATAGCGCCATCTGAAGTGGTAACAATGAAACTTTTCTCATATCTCAACGAAATAAAATCATTTTAGACATCTGTACTCCTACGACATTTTGGTTTTGCCCAACAGCGCAGAGTTGTAGGCAACTCAAATTACACACTATTACAGTGACTATAGAGGGAATATAGTCACTGTACACACTATTTGTTTATATCGCCATCTAACGCGGAGAATATCAAATGAAGTACAAACGAATAAGCGGTAGCGTAACTGTAACTGTAGCGACATCTAATGGCCTTACTCAAAAGGAGGAAAAGCATTTCCTGTATAAGTAAAATTTTCATCGATTTTTTCAAAGTTTCATTGTATTTTATAATAACCAGACCGTATACGAATCCATATATGAAGTTTCATAACGAACAGTCCATCCGAACTCGAGTTATAAATGGTGTAACCAACATCTTTCTTTTATATATATAGATATTCAGGGCTGCGTCGATTGTACTTCAAAATAGGTCAATTCAAGTGGCAAAATCAACAAGAAAATACATATTTTTTGTGACTACTAGAGTGAGAGGACTCAAAAGTATTATACAGGGTGTTTTGTAAAAACGAACAGTATAATTTTTTTTAAGAAACCACTTTCTATTTTCGTTACTGTTTCATTTAATTTCCATTTAGAGAATGCCTTGATTTGTCAATTGTTAATTAATGTCATTTAATATTCCAAATATTTTAAAGTGAGAGCTCGAAGAATAGCATTGTTTTTAATATCTTTCAGGTTCGTTAGTTATTCTTTTTAGTTAGAAGAGTTTGTTTGTTATATTTTCAACTACAGAAAATAAATCTTTCAAATTGAGACATCAAATCGTCTATATCTTGAAATAAAAAAATAAGGATTAATTTCCATTCTTATAAATCAAAAACGTGAGAGCTATCTGGTTGTTTAGGGTTTACAAATTTTTTTTTGACATTATTTCTTGTTTTCATGAATACTTTGAGATAAATAAATTATATCTATCTATCTATTCGAAGGACTGCACTGAGATTTCGAGCTTCAATGACCACATAGATGGAAATTTGCATAGCTTTTGAAACATCAAATACTGATGCGAAGAAAAATATATTCAAGTTTAGGTGGATGGATTCAGACTACGGAAACGGAAACATATTATGAAATACCAGACGACAAACAGAATCCATACGATGTGTTATTTCTTGAACTCAGGAATTGAAAGAAATATATTTTGATGCCGAAGAAGATGTGATGTTTAGAGATGAGTATTTACAAATGACTTTTAATGTATTAAGAAAAAGATAATATTTTATGTTCTATAAAAAAGGGTGTAACGCAAAACCAAGGATATAGATGTACAACCATGATGTAAAAATGTGAGTGTTCCTTATAAGTTGAATTATAATAAAGTTAATCACCAAAACTAGATATTCTATTATGTTTAAAACGTTATATTGGCGACGAGGAAACTAATTGAGAAGCGAAGGGGCAACGGCTATCAGTTCAAGGAAAGACAACGTGCATTTTCAAGAAGGATCAAAAATGGCACAAGCACAGCAGGTAATTTATAAAGCAACAATTGGATCGATAGCGCAATATAGTTCTGACGACGATTGGAGTCTATGGGTTGAAAGATTAGAGCAGTACTTCTCTGCAAACGATATTGAGGAAGAGAAAAGAGTACCTGTACTATTAACCCTAATAGGAGATAAAGCCTATAAAACCCTGAGGGATTTGTGTAATCCAGTTATGCCGAAGGAGAAAACTTACCAGGAATTAAAAGATGTAAAACATCCACTGCCAAGAATAGATGAGCTTTTTTCACAGCTAAATGGTGAATTTTTTACAAAGTTAGATTTTTCAAGCGCTTATTATCAGTTGGTATTAGAAGAGAGTACTAAAATGCTATTAGCTTGGAGTACGCACAGAGGAATTTATAAAGTGAATAGATTACCTTTCGGTACTAAACCAGTTTGTTCAATTTTTCAAAAAATAGTTGAAGAGGTATTACAAGGTACAAATGGTACAGTGATATTTTTAGATGATATTGTTGTGACTGGTGGGGATCATAGGCAGCATTTAAAAAATTTAGAAGTATTTTGTAAGCTAAGCAAAGCTGGATTTCGATTGAATTCAAAGAAATGTAATTTTTTTGAACCTGAAGTTAAATATTTAGATCATTACATAAATAAAAATGGTCTTCATAAAGATTTTGAAAAAGTTAGAGCAATTACAGAAATGCCTACACCATCAGATAAAAGTCAATTCAAAGCGTTAGTTGGAATGATAAATTATTATGGTAGATTTATACCAAATTTGGCCACTATTCTGAATCCATTATATAATTTGTTACATAAAGATACAAAATTTTACTGGTCTAAAGAATGTGAAAATTCTTTTAGGAAGGTCAAAGAGGCACTAACCTCTGATCAAACATTAGTTTTTTTTATAGAGATATTCCTATAAAACTGATATGTGATTCATCACAGGTAGGGTTAGGATGTGTACTAGTACATATTTTTCCAGATGGTACAGAAAGACCAATAAGTTTTGCTTCAAGAAAACTGACCAAAGCGGAATTAAATTTGTAATGGAGTCCGATTTTCCGATCATGAAATCGGCCTTCATTTTAAATTAATTTTTCCGGATTTTTATTTCAAATTCCTGCATTTCATGTCCGTTCAGAATTAAACCGAGAAGATCGAATATGGTCCGTTCGATATTGTTTTACATGCAGAGAACATAGTAAAAAGAGTCATAAGAACCACGTAGAATGTAGATAAAGCCGTTTTTCTGGTTCATACGTACGATAAGCCAGATTCGTAGAAGTTTTTACCGGAGTACTTTTCTAGAAAAGTAGCATTTCTGCGCCTGCCGTTTCCGCCCCCTCAGGGAGATTATAAAAGACGATTTTCCCCTCATCCGTCATCCATTATTCACTTTTGCTTCGGCTTCAGTAGAGTACTTTTCTTTGCTTTTGCGTTTCGAATTAATCCTTTCCGATTTAAAAGTATAGCGATTTCAGTAGTCAGCAATAGCCGACTTTCCGTCATTTGCTGCTAGTAGTAATTTCCGATTTTTTTTTTACCGAGTGAGTATTAGTGCACCGAAATCGTAAGTACCGATCCAATTCATTTCAGTCCTATTTTTCTGTACCTTCGTTGAGTCTATCAAAATAGCTGTTACGTCGAGATCCGTATTAAACCTTCTTTTACTCGTACAAGACTCCGTATAGTACGTTTATCCGAGTAAGTCGGTGCCTGATTAGTGTCTGCCCTTTATGGTGAGTAATCTCATAGTCAGACCGGAGGGCCCATGCAAACCAATGCTATAGAACGTGCAGTCGAATTCCGATTCGGTACCGATCCTTCGCGCCCCTAGTTCGGTGCGTCCTGTTTGACCATTTATATTTAACCTGGCCAAACCCGACCTTTCTAGACGTGAAACAAGCTAAGTAGACAATATAACTCTTTTGAGTTTCCGGACTGAAAGAATATCGGACAAAAAGTAAGCACTATACATTTTTATATCCGTCTCACATTTTCAACTGTAGATTTAAATTCTCCGTTTAATTCAAATCCCCCCCCCCCTTCTATTCTGGCTGACTCGTACCGTGAAATATTTCTTTTGAATGAATGCTCGCAGTCAGGCAAAACTGAACCATTTTTCTTTACCTGTGTATATTTGATATTTTGTTGGGATTAATGCATATTTGATGTTTTCTTGATATTGGTGAATATTTGATATTTTCTTATTATTGCATATTTGGTATTTTCTTGACATTATTGCATTTGTATCACTATTCCAACCGTTTGAATAAATTGTGTGAATTGCTCTATTTTCGATTTCTCAGTTATCGCTAACACCCTAGATACAACCGAACTCTGTCTCCGGCTAAGCAGCTATCCTGGCAGGTTTGCTATTCTACCTTATAAGCAAAAAGAATAGCTGGCGCTCGAGGTAAGGTTTCTATGAGAAAACCCCATTACAAATTACTCTGTAATACATAAAGAAGCACTAGCTATTTACTGGGGAGTACAAAAGAATTACCAGTACTTGTTAGGGAATGCATTTACCCTATGTTCTGATCATAAGCCACTTTCAGCACTATTTGGGGAGAATAAAGGTATACCTCAAATGGCAGCTGGTCGTTTACAGCGTTGGGCACTCTTTCTGAGTGGTTTTAATTATAAATTTCAAAATATTAAAGGTTCCGAAAATGGTGGAGCCGATGGTCTTTCTAGATTTCCAATGAAATCTACAGAAAGGGGAGAAATCTTTTTGATAGAAGATAAAATTCCAGTAAGTGCTAGGGATATACGTAAAGAGATGGGAATAGACAGTGTTCTAAGTAAGGTTTACTTGTTTGTTAGAGACGGTTGGCCAGAGGACACATCAGAAGAGTTTTTACCATAAAAACGTAGGAAATTAGAGCTTAGTATTGAGGGCGGAATTTTACTATGGGGTTTCAGAGTGATAATTCCAAGTAGGTTTAGAAAACAGATTTTGGAGGAACTCCATGGAGCTCATAACGGAATGGTGAAAATGAAGGCTTGGGCTAGACAGTATTTATGGTGGCCTAGTTTAGACTCGGATATCGAAAAATATGTGCGAAATTGTGTTCCTTGTATGACCTCAGCAAAAAGTCCTAACAAAGCGATTTCAACCAAATTTGAAGAATCAAAGCATGTTTTTGACATGTTCATATTGACTTTCTGGGGCCAATAAAGGGAAGTAATTACTTAATTATTGTAGATGCATATTCTAAGTGGCCGGAGGTGTATAAGATGGGAAATATGGATTCACAGTCGACAATAGATAAGTTGAGAGATTGTTTTGCTCGATTTGGTTTGCCAAATGTAATTTTTTCTGATAATGGACCACAATTAAAGAGTTCAGAATTTGAAGAATTTTGCAAAATGAATGGTATCAAGCATTCAACTTCACCACCATACCACCCAGAAACCAATGGTGCGGACGAAAATGGTATTAAATCATTTAAAAGTGCTATAAAGAAATTGCTAATTGATGCGAGGGAGAAGGGTTCATCTCTTAAAACATAAGTCAATAAATATTTGTTTTCCTATCGCAACACACCTCACTGTTTTACCGGTGAAACTCCTTCTAAAGTCATGTCAGGGAGGCATGTTAAAACTAGACTCGATTTTATGACAAAGTCAGAAGCAAATTTGAATAGAGAACGACAAATTAAATTTCATAACGGTAATAGGGAACTAGCTTTTGAAGAAGGGGAAGAGGTTTATACAAAAGATTATAAGGATATTAATAAGCCAAAATGGGTCAAGGCAATAATTTGCAATGAATTAGGTAAACGAACATATATATGTGTTCCACTTGATAATAAAAAATTAAAATGGAAACGACATTTAGATCAAATTATAAAACTAGGAAGATTCTATGGTGATATGAAACTTTCTGATGACATTGAAATTGTAAAATCAGATACTTGTAATCAAGATCCTTTGTTATGTAATTCAAATGTAGAAAGCCAAAATTGTGAAAGTAGTGATAAGTTAAATGTGACACAGCAAATTGATGATAAGATTAAGGATAATAAGCTTAATAATAATGTATTTTCTACTGCTAAACCTGATTGTGAGAAAAGTGAAATCAATAATAAAAACATTTCATTATCTAACAATAGACCAAAGAGAAATATTAAAACTCCTGATAGGTTGAACTTATGAAAAAAAAATAATGAAATGTATGTGTATGTAAAAGAGAAAAAATTAAACTATGTATTTTTCAACTTAGGATGAAGGAATTATAATGTATTAAGAAAAAGATAATATTCTATGTTCTATATGTTCTGTGTGTTAACCCCCAAAAAAAGGTGTAACGCAAACCAATAAGATAAATGTACAACCATGATGTAAAAATGTGAGTGTTCCTTTAAAGTAGAATTATAATAAAGTGAATCACTAGATAATCTATCATGTTTAAAACGTTATAAATTGTATGAAAATAAGAGAAAACCAGCTTTTGGATAATGAATTGTTTAGTGCAGCTTTATACTTAGACCCTAGGTATAACCGACTTTTATCCAAAGATCAGATTTTTCAAGCTAGAAGACTTTTACTACATACCTGGAAAAGAGTTACAAATTTAGAGAAAAACGAAGAAGGGACAGATGAACCAGAAAATGAAATACAAATGGTTGAAGTTTGCGATGATGATGATGTTGAAAACTTCATTAAAGAAAATAGTGTTCAACAATATTGTGCATTGGAAAAAGTATTAAATGAGAATGATGAAACTATCTCCATGATAGTCAAGCAATTCATTGAATTGCCTAGGGAAAACAACAAGTGCAACATATTCCAATATTTGGAATCACCTGTTCTTTATAAATTGGCCTGTATTTTTAATGCGGTACCAGGAACCCAAGTTAGTGTAGAGCGCCTATTTTCCAATTTAAAATTTTTGTTATCTTATTTGAGATCTAATATCGATGAATCCTTAATGGAAAATATTATACTAGTGAGATCATTCAATAGATACAGAAATCAGATTTTATCTCTGCTTACAAGGCAGCAGTTTCTCAATGTACTTACCGACAGAATAAGAGGTGAGATAACGTCATCCAACGTGTCGACACCAAACAGTGTGGATACGAACAGCGAACAAGTTGAATTCCCAGTAAAAACAAAGAAGCAATTACCCATGTTCTCAGTACCGATAATAGACGTTGAGGACAAGTTAAAAGGGCATACGAATTATAGGTCGTGGAAACAACGCATAGAAAGGGACCTAATAGCCCTAGGCAGGTATGATTATCTGAAATATGCATTAGGGGGTGACCGACAAGATTTCTCTCATGAAGAGAAGCGCATGTATGATGCTCAAGTGAGGCAGTACCTGGAGGCAACAATGCAGAATGCACCACGTTCCCTAATCAAGAACGAAAAAACGGCAGCTGAAGCATTTGAAAAGCTAGAACAGATGTTCGGGAAGAACGACATACAGAAAATGGTGGAGCTCTTGGAGAACTTTGGGAAGATCGTTCTACGCCCGAAGATGAATCCAATGGCATTCATCACTAAATTCGAGGATGCAGTAAGACAGTTTGAAGAGCTTGGTGTCCCTTTGGACGAGAAGATTATTGTCGCACAAAGTCCGGCATCTGCGAGCTTTTAGTGGGTTCTATGCGACAGTAGCTACATTACCAGAGGACACCAGGACCTATAAATTTGTCAGAAATGCATTCCTCGATGTAGCGAGTAACAATTATTATAATGTAGAAGTGGAACACAGTAAGTCCGATAATGATACTGTACTGAGTCTGCTGTATGTCTCCGATGGACTATACAAATTGGCGGTTCACGTACTTGAGGTTTCAGATAACAATCACCAAACACCATCCAGCCAATCAGTTGAAGTTAATCATGTAAAAGTTTTCTGATCAATTGTTAGATAAATCTAATTGTAAAATAAAACATACAATTCTTAATCCAGTTACTGAAAACAAACTCGAAAATCAAGAAATAAGCTCACACGTAATCAGTTACAAAAATTGGCTGAAGAAGGTTTAGTTTGGCACCGTAGGCTAGGAGCATAGAATAACTGGAGAGAAGGCTCCCCTACGAAAATGAACTGCCAAAAACGTCCGAACTTGTCAGTTCGCCGCAAGGTCACGAGTTGGCGACAACGTCGTTCGTTACTACAACATAGCTATCCTTAATAAAATTATCTTTAATGGTTATTAGTTGTTATTACTTATTAGGTCCCATTTATTATTATATCATATATATTCTTTTGAAAGAAAGCAATACATACAGGATCAGATTGAATATAGGAAGAAAAATCTGTTTCCCGCTCCGAATCTAAGTGTTAGCAGAGGGAATGTAAACGGGGTACCATACAATTCTGCGTATGATACACGAGAACAGATAAAACCTCAGTCTTTCCGTATAATAATAGTAATACTCACCTGAATGTTCGCTTTTTCTGATAAGGATATTGTTTTGACAAATTTATTACCGATCACAGACTTTCCATATAATTGCGCATAAAAAGTTGATTAGAATAAAGCGATGATGTGTCATCAATATTGTCTATGTTATGATTTATGGCCATTTTCAATTAAAAAGAAGCATAAATGTATATCAATAACAATGACAGCCACATTATATTCTTTGTAATTGTAGCGCCATAGAACAAGATATCTGACATGTTGCTGAATAAACGATCTCAGCGTTATCTATCGGGCGTCACACGAAACTCTAACCTCTGCCGTTATTGGCAGTTCAAAATGATCTTTCGAGCGTATGAAGCCTTCCCTCCAGTTATTCTATGCTCCTAGCCGTAGGATGGGTCATATATCATCTTTGTAGTGTGATGTACCATTAATTGTAAACGGGACTTTATTTGTATGTCACAGAAATAAGGTTCTGACAGAACACAGACTCGACAGTTAGTCGATCTGACAGGTTAAACAGACTAACAAGTGCGACCCATCAATGTAATGTACTAGACGATTAAAGTGAGAGTAATTCAATAAATACCGTTACTGAACAGTTTCTTTAATTCCAAAGAACCTAATAATATTACATGGCGCAGTCGATGAGTCGAATTCAATAGAAATAAAATGGATCTAAAACCTCCAACGTTCAAGGTTACAAGCAATCACGCCGCAAATACATGGCAAAAATTCAAAGAGATCTTTGAAATCTATGTAAACTCTACTGGATTAGAAGAAAATGAGAAGAGGAAGTATAATCTTTTATTACACTGCATGGGTTCAGAAGGAATAGACACAAAACTTAATCAAGGAAAGGGAAGTAATTGTATATTCTAAAACTAGTTGCAGAATGGGCTCTGATGGATTTTACTTTCAAATCTTCTTGTTTTATCTCTTTTTTTGGTAGAATGAAATTACTGCATGACTGACGTTATTATTCTATTTTTACAAATCACAGAACTATTTCAACTATTTCATGACATAAACACACTAGACAACTAAAGCACAATCTTCTCTGATAGTTCTAAATTCCAAGATAGCAACGGTAACCTTAGAAATTTTCAATTATTCAACAGGCTCCTATTCCAATACGAATGCGAAATTCGAAAACGAGCGACGAAGGAGCGAGTTTTCGAACGCATGAGTATTGGAATTGCATTCTGCAACGAGTATTAGACGATATTTTCTCTATTTCACCCAAATTTTGTGAAATTCAATGAAAATTTTCAAAATATAGGTCCTAGTGACTTTCATATTGTATCTTGGCAGTTGGTGTGAATGTTAGGAAATACGAAAATTGACATTTCCAAATTGACGTCTGCTGAAATTTAAAAGGATCGGGAGTCATTGCTGTCAACCGCAAAACGAAAAATGTTACTGAAAACGATGCTGAAATGAATTCATTACAGCACTGTTTTTAGTACTGTAATGAACCCATTACGATACTGAAATAGAGAAATAATTATCAGAATTTGATTGGAAAATTTTACGCATATTTCCTGCCAAAAGTGAATGTCACGTACGAAAGGCATAAATTTTTCAAAAGGAATCAACAGCCAGGTGAAACATTCGATGCATATGTGACAGAATTGAAATCCCTATCAACAACGTGTGAATTTGGGACTTTGAGAGAGTCCTTAATCAAGGACAGGATTGTATGTGGACTTCTTGATGGAAAAATCACAGAAAGGTTACTATGCGAAACCAAACTGACATTATCCATATGTATCGAGATATGTCGAGCAGCAAATCTTACCAAAGATCAAGTGAAGGAAATAATGGAACCACCAATCCAAGTGGACCAAATTAATAAAACAAAGAAGATGAAACCACAGGGAAAAGGAACAACATCTTGTAACACGAACAAAAAAATGATAAATATTTGTGCGAAATGCGGTAGGAATCACCCAATAAATGAATGTCCAGCTTATGGGAAGGAATGTTTCAAATGCAAGAAGCACAATCATTTTGGAAACATGTGCAGAAATTCAATCAGCAAAGGAAATAACAACCCAAGTCGAGAAGTAAGAGAAGTCAGACAAGATACAAATCATCAGGAAGAAGACGATGTTCAAGAGTTGTTCATGGGAGCAAAAAGCCAAGAGTTCAGATTGAGATTGGAAAGAAACATTAGAACTCATTACTCAAGGAAGATGTTTTCATGGAATTCAAATTGGATACTGGTACATAGGCCAGTATAATTCCTAAACACTTATTTGACAATATTCCAGATACTAAGGTAGTACAATCAAACGTAAAATTGATTAATTATAACGGTTCAACTATTGAAAATGTAGGTAATATAGTATTTGCTTGTAGAGTTAAAAGTAAAAGGGAGAAAATTAACTTAGCATTTTATATTCTTAAATCGTCTTTGAACTCTCCTACAATTTTAGGATTAGAAGCTTGCAAAGTGTTGAAACTTATAGAAAGGATACAAGAAATTACAGCAAATAATTCAATTTTCTGTGAATATGATCTATTTATTTATATCTCTGTATTGAAGCCTAGCTTTAAGTCCAAATCAGTCAGAACTAAATATATATATCGTAAAAGGGTAAATTGTTCGAGTTGAGTAATCAGTTGTGCAGTTGTCCTATTCTCAGATTGGGAGGGGGTGTTAACGTAAGGACTCTTGGCCCAGTGTGGCAACAGACTTTGTTATTATGGCAACCTCGTACTCGGACAAATGCGTACCTCATGCGCAGAGGTAACCTAACATCTAGTCTATGGTTCTTAAGTCCTAGTCTATGGTTGATGGTGGTAGTCCAGTTCTGTTTTAGACAAAGAGCAGATAGGTTGACACGCTAAGTGACCAGGTAGTTCAAGTATCTATATCCGTTCTTACAAGTGTATTTAAAATTGTTGCAATATTTTTATTCTCAATATCGCCGCACAACCGCTGATCTGGACTGTTACCAAAGCCCACCTTCAGTTTTGATTGGCTCATTCCCCATATAGAAATTATTGAGTTGGGATTTTTTCCCCTCTTTTTTTTTCTCCTTTCAGTTGCCCATAAGGGATGAAAGTATGAGATACTTGTTTTTGTTTTTTATTGTGTATGTTTCATTTAGGATGGTGACTGGGGGGTCCTACGGCTGAGACAATGGGGGGTTATAGTTGAAATAAAAGTAGGTAAATTCGAACCACCTGAAGTAGACCTAAAGTGACTTGACATAATGTCAAGCGCTGAAATGTCAATCCATGAACGTCAACCACACGCCAAAAAGGTTTCAACTCGGAAGTTACATTAAAATCTAAATTTAGTAAATCTTTTTACCGACCTCAACTTACATACAAAAGATAGCCCTTGTGCTTTTCACAAAACGAATTTTGACAAAATAATACCTGGATGCTCAATGCAAATACAATAACTAAAATCATAGATAACCTCACATTGACGTAAGTACCCTCTGGACTCTCCCATCTCATTGTGTTTTGCCTTTGTTCTTTAAAAAAAATATATGACTGATTTGCGCGTTCTAATGTTTCAAGAAATTCTTTGTAAATGTTAGGATATTATAGGAAAATGATGTTCTAGGTGACTGATGAGGTAGCTGAAAGCTACGAAAGCTAGCATAACTCAATAAAGAGTACAATCGTCGTTTCCCTCGAAACAAATTTCCAATTAAAACACAGATGCAAGTTTGAAATTATTAGATATATGATATAAATACATTGTATATTCTATTACTCCAAAAATAACCTGAGAGATCTTATGATTGTCATTGTCCATGTACAAGTTCTAAAACGAAGAGTTAATAAATTACTAAGGAAACAACGTGTTTGAATTAGTAAATACATTAGAGTGGCGACGAGGATTAAACAAAATAATTATCCCTCTATCAAACTTCACGGCGAATAAGATGAAAATCATGGCTGAACAAGGTACACAACAAATTACATATCGTTCGCAAATTGGATCCATATCCGAATTCAAACCAGAAGAGGATTGGCAAATGTGGTCAGAAAGGTTAGACCAATATTTTGTAGCGAACTATATAGAAGAGAACAAGAGACTAGCGGTATTGCTTACATCTATTAGCGAGCAGGTTTGTCGACAGACCAATTTTGTAGAGAGTACAGATAATCAGGATCAAATAGATGAACATGTTGAATTTATTGAAATGTTTTATGTAAGGAATGGTACAGTAATGGTACAGGTTCCTTAAACTGATCTGTTAATAAACAAAAATAATTTGAAAATGGAATTAGACTCAGGGGCTGGAATTTCAGTTATTCCAGTATGAGTTTTTCTCAATATGTTCAATACAAAACTTTTGAAGGAAACTGTAGTCAAATTAAGATGCTATGGTGGTTCTTTAATCAAACCTGTAGGTGAATTTCATGCTAAAATTGAATTCAAAGGGAAAGTTTAAAAGAATTTTAGGCTGATGATTGTAGTCAAAAATGGATCAACTCCCTTGTTAGGACGAGATTTGATAAAATTGCTGAATCTCAAAATAGATCTTTCATCACCTAATATTAATATTAATTCTATATACAATTCTAACGATCATGATTTAGAAGAGTTGCTGAATGAGTACAAGGAATTATTCTCTAGTGACTTGGGATTGTATAAATTTGACTAGTCGCCAACAACTATCCAACAGGACTGGTTAACAGGATCCTTAACGACCGCAGGAACACCCACGGGAATCACACTGGTGAGCCGGCCGAGTTGATGATCTTCTGCTTCCCATATTTGCCCGGTTTATCGGAAAAAATGAACGGCTTGTTTATGTCGAACTTTTCAGTGAAACTCGCATGTTACAGTTTGAAAACCGCGTGCTCCATTTCCACCAAGTTAAAGGACAAAACCAAAAAACTGGAGCACTCTAGTGTTGTTTATAAAATAGGTTGTAAAGACTGTGATAAATGCTATATCGGCCAAACCAGGCAATACATCCAGTCCCGCTTGAAACAGCACGAATACGACTGTCGGAATGTCAACGTTGCCAAGAAAGAAAAAACAGCTTTAGCAAGCCATCACTTCGAGAATGGTCACAATTTTAATTTTTCGGAGTTTGAAATTCTAGATGTGGAAACAAATTATCGAATGAGGGGTATAAATGAAACCGTAAATTTTAGGACAGACACTGCATCTCTCAGCCCACAATACTCCAACTTATCAATATACATAAAAAATACAGAAATCGAACATAAAGCCCAAAATAAAATAAAATTTTTTATAATAATTGATGTGAGCTCAGTTTTGGCGGTTGCGCTGGCTCGGTGCGATGTTTGTTGCGAGTGTGCATTTCACCTCTTACGTTTGTTTACTTTTTTGACAGTTGACCTATGTCCGTTTCTTTGTTTATTTTATTCGAGTGAGTGATGTACTTTAATTGGAAAAATTTAATGCTGTTTGACGTGTATTTTTCTAGTGCTCGATTGCTTTCAATGTAATTTTTCGCTAAATTTTCTAAACCAACAACAGTTCAATTAGCGGTAAGTTTGTTATCTTGTCCGGGTGTTTTATTGATAATCATGATCTCATTTTGTATTTTCTAGCCTTGAAGAAGCATAAATATATATGCGAAACGTCGGTTGATTGAGAGTGTTGTTTTATTGGTTGTCCTAGTCCCTGTTAATATCCAGTTTCATAAATTTGACTATTCCACTCTTTTCATTTTTAGTGAGGAAGTTTCCGTAGCAACGATCGTTTCATCCCGAAAAAATTTTCAAGCCGGCAAAACCAACATGTTGGTTTTTCAGCGACAAAATTTTTGACGTTTCTCGAATTCATAGATAGCTTCGGAAATAAATATCATAAAGAGAACAAACAACGTTCAGTGTTCTTAGTAATCTCGGAACACAGCCCCTATAGGCTTTGACAGCATGTCAATTGTCAATTGTGTTTCCCGGTTTTTCGAGAGCATCATCGTCATATTTGTCATTAGGTTACGAAGTCGTTGTATAAGTGTATAACCAGTTTATAATAAAAGTGTTCAGAAAAACCCGTCTTATTTATTGAATACGTAACAAGTGGTTTAGTTAATCTATGATGAATTCTAATTTGCCAAATAGCGCAATACGCGTCAAATGTGAACATATCACCGTATTTTCTCGTGGAATACTCATGCCGAATACCACTCGAGATGAAATTTAAGCAGGTAAAATTTCTCTCTTGTAATATTCGAGTTTGTTACTTTTCGGAAATTTCGCTCATGACATTTTTTCCAAAATCACTCGCCTCACGGCTCGTGATTTTGATACAAATATCATTCGCGAAATTTCCGAGCAACAAACTTTCATATTACAAGAGTGAAATTTTGCCGGCAAAATTCCATCTCTAGTGGTATTACATATGAGAAAATCCATCTTTAAATTAAACCTGAAGCAAAACCTATATTCTGTAAACCAAGACCTGTACCTTTTTCATTAAAAAATGTCAATAAATAATTGGATGAGCTTGAACAGAAAGATGTTATCACGCTGATTGAAAATTCTGCATGGGGTACGCCTTTAGTGGCTTTAGTGCCTGTATTGAAAGAAGGTGTTAGAATACGTCTTTGTGCCGATTATAAGGTTACAATAAACAAATATTTGTAGGATGTTAAACATCCACAAACCCCAGAGGATAAGGCATTGAGGGATAAAATCGTCATAGGAATACGAGATCTAGTAACCAGGGAAGCTCTACTGTGGATCGAGAAGCTAACCTTGGAAAAGGCTATAGAATTCTACCCAACTAGTGAGCAGAGCAAGCAACAGAACCTGCAATTTCAAACTGAAGTACATGTCAACGCCGCAAAGAAGGATGATAAACAGAAAAATTTCAAGACCAAGCCAGGAAAATTCCAGAAGAAAGAAAACGGTCAATTCAAATGTCGAAGATGTCAATCAGTCCATGGAGCTCGTGAATGTCCAGCATGTGGAAAGAAATGCAGAAAATGTGGTATGTTAAACCATTTTGCCATTTCATGCAACGTTAAAAATGTGAAAGGTGTAGAAAAAAATGAAACTGATAATGATAGTGATGAGCATGATGTATTTGTAGGATATGTAGGCAAATGTAATTGTAATAAATTCAACTGTAGTCATAAGGAAATGTGGGATGAGACAATTCAGATAAAAAATAAGAATTTAGGGTCAAAATAGATACAAGAGCAGAGTGCAGACATAGGTATAATACCCAAGGAAAAAATTTGCTTGGTAATCCAAACTACATTATTAAAGGTTTTGAGGGTACTAAGGCTAAGACAATCGGTACAGTATATCAACACTGTAAATATGAAGGCAATAGTATCTACGAAGATTTTGTCATAGTTGAGGGCGCATCTAGAATTCTTCTGAGTGGTCAGGCAAGTACAAATCTAGGTATGATCAAGCGAATAGGAAATATTGAGGTTTCCAAGACAGGATCAGAAAGAGAAGATTTCATCAAGCGAAATTCAGATATTTTTTCTGGACCCGGTATATTCAAAGGTGTGCACAAAATAACAACCAAAGTATATTTTGAACCAGTTAGTCGCCCGCCCAGTAAAATACCATTAGCCATAAAAGATCCCTCAAAATGTGAATTGGATAGGTTAGTACGAATAAAAGCGATCGAGAAGATAGATGAAATTAAACCTGAAATGAGTATAAACCTCATTATTTAGACCTTGCTAATCCAAATAATTTCCAAAATTTGTTACTTTTGAATGGTATTTTAAATAAACTTCATGGTAGAGCTGAAGAAGTTGTTGCTATTCATGGGGCTACAGGAAATTGGAATGATATAAAAAATTCTCTCTTATTGCATTTCGGTGATCAAAGCAATGAAAATAGTCTGAATCAAGATCTTGTTAATCTGAGACAAAAGTTTGGTGAATCCCCTCACGATTTTTATGAAAAAGTTATCACTTTGTTGAATACCATTTGTAATCATATCGATTTAAAATGTGAAGTTGCGTTAAGAGCTAGTAAAGGAAACTTTTTCCAAAAGCAAGCCTTGAAAACATTTTTAGCTGGTCTGAGAGATCCTTTAGGACCAATTATCAGAGCTATGAGGCCTAATTCATTGTCAGAAGCACTTCAATTTATAATAGAGGAGGATAATATTAAGCATTGTCAAAGATCACATCAATCTATAACGAATTCTAGAAGACCCTTAAATTATAATAATCAGAGAAATTATCCTCATAGACCTTCAGATTTTCGTCAAACTTTTTCTAATAGAGTACCCGCTGAACAGCAAAGCTTCATTCCCAATCAGCAATTTCCAAATAGACCTGTAACTATTCAAAGAAATACTAATTATAAAGAGCCAAGATATTTAACTAATGCTCCAGTCTTTGGAAAACCGCAACAACCTAAACCTACTCCTATGAGTATTTCTACGACTCACACTAAATAAAGAACACAACCTATGAGTACTTCATCATGTAATAGAAATTTTTCAAACGGGCAAAATCGTTCTGTAAGGATTGCACTCTGATCTATGATCCAATGTCATATGTCAATATATAGACAGATGCATACGCAATGTAACCTGAGTTAAGAACAATAAATGTGTTCGGAGTCATTTCCAAGTTTATTAATTACATCACATCCCAAATTCTAATTAATTACACATCGGATCTTACATGGTGTCAGGTTTTATATAAATACACAAATAGTTTGAGTAATTACTAGCATCTGAGTGTGATAACCGAAGAATCACATTTTTAACCTACAAAAATGTCGGACGTCATCAAACGCCCCAAAGAAATGAATTTCTCCAGCAATACCTATATCGTATTGGGACGGACACATGGAAGCAACATTTTAATATATTCCTGGATGCTATTGCTGAAGAAGATGTCACGGAAAAGAGAAAAGTCGCCATCCTATTAAACTCAATTGGAGACGAAGGTCTCAAAATCTATAGCTCATTCAAGCTAACCACAGAAGGAAACACCTTGAAGAAAGTGCTTGAAAAATTTGATAATTACTGTAAGTCTAGAAAAAATGTCATATTTGAAAGGTTCAAATTCCTAAATATTAAACAAAAGGCAGGACAATCCTTTGACATGTATCTAACAGAACTCAAAATTGCAGTGGTTAACTGTGATTATGGACAACAGGCTGACAACATTATAAGAGATCAAATAATATTCAACATGGAAAATAAACAACTCCAAGAAAAACTGCTGAATGAGTCAGATCTACCCTTAGAGAAAACTGCTACAAATTGTCGAAATTCGGAGATGAGTAAATCTCAAGTGAAAGAGATGCACGACAATACTGAAAGCTCGATATAAATATGTGAAATGCAATAATAAACTTCAGAATAAACAGGAAAATAAATCGAGAGCAAAACAAAAATTTGGAAATAACAAGGAAATTAAACAGTGCAAAAATTGTGGAAACGATCATCCTATAAACAAATGCCCTGCATACAGAAAACGCTGTGCATATTGTGGAATTGAAAATCATTTTATTGCAATGTGCAGAAAGAAACTGAATGACAAACCAAAAAATAAACACGTATCGGAGATAGAGGGGGAAAATGAAGCTGAAACTAACTATCTCTTCATTGAAAGTGTTGATAGTGGTCTGGGAGGCAACCAATGGTGCGAAATCCTAACAGTCAACGAAAATGATCAAATCAACGTGAAACTGGAGCAGAAGTAAGCTGTCTACCACACATTATTTTAGAAGCAATGATATCTAAACCTAAAATGGAACAAACAAACATTACCCTATTATGATATGGTAATAATGAATTCAAACTAAAGCCTATTGGAGTTGCCACCCTGAAATGCAAAACTACAAAAGGTTCAATTGCAGATGTAAACTTTTGTATCATTAATGGAAATACAGAACCTATTCTTGGACTGAGTGATTGTGTCAAATTAGACTTAGTCAAACGAGTCAACAGTATTGAGACTGTAGAAAAGCTCACAAATGAATTCAAAGAAGTATTCCGAGGTATTGGAAAAATACCAGGCAAACATAAAATTATGCTGGATCCTGATGTAACTCCTGTAATTAATCCTCCTAGGCTGGTACCAATTTCACTACATGATCGATTACAGAAAACCTCGAAGAAATTAGAAGTTGATGGAATTATTTCAAAAGTAGATAAGCCTACTAAATGGGTTAACAACCTTGTTATCATAGAAAAGCCTAATAAGGAACTACGACTTTGTTTAGATCCTAAAGACCTCAACAAGGCAATCATGAGAGAAATACACACTATACCAAGTCCAGAAACAATTATTCAAACTCTCAGTGGAAAAATTTTTTTTTCAGTACTTGACATGAGACAAGGATTTTGGCAGATTCAACTAGACGAAGAAAGCTCTGAATTTTGCACCTTTAATTCACCATTTGGACGTTATAAATTCAAACGCTTAGCCTTTGGATTGAAGTCATCCCCTGAAGTATTCCAGAAGAAGAAGGAGGAGATTTTCGGTGATATACCTGGAGTGAACATATACTTTGATGACATAATCATTAGTGGTGCTACCGAAGAGGATCATGACAGGTCAATGAAGATGTTGATGGAACGTGCACTTAACCCTTAATTTGATTTCGTATCCTATTAGATACGTTATATACAAGCAACTTTTATTCTGTGTAAATGGTTGTATCAAGGTGCATATTCTTGTATACTATTCAATTATACCTCATTCTATAAAATCCTACTACTACTTCAGCCATCTATATAAATTTGTCGAAAGTACAGTATCATTACTGAGCAATGGCGGTTGTGTGTTCCAGCTGATCGAATACCATGGTAAGTTCTTCATTATTTCACTAGTTTTTGTCAGATATCTACAAAAAAGGTTATTGATTTCTTATTGATAGTGATGCATGGAATGTAGTCATACAGATTTCGTATGTTCTGGCTTTATTCAGCGCACAGAAATCGCATTTCAATTTTATGTATCCTATAGTACACACTGCCAAATTATCGGGAGAATCAATCCTTCTTGTTTTGTATCCTATATTCCACACTACCAAATTCATAGAATAATGAAACATATACGTTTTGTGTCTTATTGTCTACATTGCTCATTCATCGGGTTCATATAACAGAATACTTTTTTATAGATTTTTCGTAAGTTAAAGATGATATCCTCCTTCTAACGCGTTAACAATTCCTTATTTCAAAATACGTCCAGTCCTGGATAACATCAGGAGAAACTGCATGCAAATCGAAAATGAAAAACGGCAAAGCATTGACGAGATGATGGTTCCATTTCCATATAAGGGTAAGAAAGCCGGATCTAAACGTCAATATATCAAATCTAAACCAAAAAAATTGGGCTTCAAAATATTTGTTAGAGCTGGTATCTCCGGATTTGTGTATGATTTCATCATTTATGGTGGAGAAAACACGTATATACAACACCAGAACTTTTCGGTTGATGAGATGAATATGGGCTTGGGTGCCAAAGACCATAGACAATCCTTCTTGCACAGCGATTTATTTCGACAATTTCTTCACATCCTTGGATTTACTCTACACATTGCGATATGAGTATGGAATATTAGCTTTGGGTACCATAAGGAGCAACAGATTGAAAAACTGCGATTTGGAGAGAGATGATGTATTGAAAAAGAGGGGAAGAGGCTCGTATTGCTGTAGAAATGATAATAGAATAACGTGCGTGAAATGGTATGATAATAAACCCGTTTTATTAGTGAGTACATTTGTTTCTGCTGAACCAGTCACTACTGCCAAAAGATATGAAAAATCCCAAAGATCTAGAGTGGATGTTCCTTGTCCGAATATAGTCGAGCAGTACAATGTCCACATGGAAGGAGTAGATTTGATGGACATGATCGTTTCTCTATACAGGATTCCTCTAAAAACACGACGTTGGTATCTCTCGATATTTTCCCAAATGCTAGATATCTGTCTAAATAATGCTTGGTTGCTTTATCGTCGTGACCGGAAATTACTGGCTGCCAAAGACAGTGAACTCACATCGAAAGACTTCAGATACACAGTGGCACAATCTCTAAAATTGAAAGATAGAACGAACGACAGATATACTGCTAAAGTCGTAAACAATTCGGATAAAATCAAGAGAATGGTAGTTCCTAGACCTCCACAGGACGTAAGTTTGGATGAAATCAATCACTTCCCAATTTATTCGTCACAAGATCGCTGTAGAGTGTGTAAGTCCGGAGAAACCCACTGGATTTGTACGAAATGCAATGTCAGATTGTGTATGGTGAAAACCCGGAATTGCTTTTATACATTTCATAATCATTGAGTGAGTTTCATTTGCTTCGAAATATATTGTATATTTTTTTCATTCAATATATACATTTTTGATTGATGATATGTTTACTGACTTGTTAGTATTGTGTCTTATAAGATACAAAATACTTCAGCCATATACCTCTTGATATTTCGCAATGTGTCTCATGAGATACAGCTCACAATTTTTTTCCTAACGAATTCTTGGAATTTTTTTTTCTTATAAATGAGTTTCAATAGACCCATAGAACACAGATTCAACAATATTTGCACAGTAGGCTATTCACAAGTGTTCTTGCCAAATTAAGGGTCAAGTACAATGTCAAGCTTAACCCGGACAAAATTCAATTCAAGGTCAAAAAAGTTAAATACTGTGGACAAATAATAAGTGAAAATAATGTCACTATGGATAAAAAGTAGGTTGAAGCTATTGAAAAGTTAGAAACTCCTAAAAACAAAAAACAATTACTAGGCTTCTTAGGTATGCTGAAATTTTTATCTAAATTCATTCCCAATATGAGTATCTTAACATCATCTTTGAGAGAATTAACTAAAGAAAATGTAGAATTTAATTGGACTGTTGATCATACTAAAGCCTTCGAAAGCTTGAAATCTATGTTGGCTAGACCACCTGTTTCAAAAATTTTCAATCCCAATCAGCCAATAGTAATTCAGACAGATAGTAGTAAAGACGGATTAAGTGCTTGCTTGTTACAAAATTCACAACCTGTTGCATTTATAACTCGTGCTTTAACTAGAAGTGAACAGTCTTATTGTCAAATGGAAAAAGAGATGACGGCTATTGTGTTTGCAAGTGAAAGATTTCACTATTTCATTTATGGTAGGCAAATAGTTGTCAATAGTGATCATAAGCCGCTTCAAAGCATATTTAAGAAAAATATCAATAAAATTACTGCAAGACTGCAACGTATGCGCCTCAGACTATTGAAGTATGATTTACAAATGTTCTGGACAGTGATATCTATATATATAAAAGAAAGATGTTGGTTACACCATTTATAACTCGAGATCGGATGGACTGTTTGTTATGAAACTTCATATATGGATTCGTCTACGGTCTGGTTATTATAAAATGCAATATAACTTCGAAAAAATCGATGAAAATTTCACTCATACAGGAAATGCTTTTCCTCCTTTTGAGCGAGGCCACTAGGTGTCGCTACAGTTACAGTTACGCTACCGCTTATTCGTAGGTACTTCTCGCCGTTAGATGAGGTGTACAGTGACTATATTACCACTATAGTCACTGTAATAGTGTGTAATTTGGGTTGCCTACAACTTTGCGCCGTTGGCCAATGTTTCGTTCTTTCCACTTCAGGTGGCGCTATTCACAAATTATGACTGATTTTTTTCAGTTATTTCAAATACTTGAATTTATTCTGGCGAACGTGGCGTGTTAATGGTAGACAATTTTGTCAAGCAATAATGTGTGTTTATATTCCTGACATTCTGATGTATATTAGTTCTTAGGAAAAGTAGAAAACTTTCATTATAAAAAGATGCCATTCTGCTGTCATGTCATAATTGACTTTAGCAAATCAGCTATTGATACATCCATCAAATTGACAACGGAAAATACACTGAAATGATATTGCGGCGCCGCCACATTGCTAATATTTTCGATTTGGTCGAACGTCATTCCATTCAAAAATTGACAGGTGCCTACACCATTATTCTAGACATCTTATCGTGAAGGTACTAACTATATTTGACATCAGCACCATTAGATGGCGATGAATTTGTTGAGGCTTTCGAGAATTTCGGTCGTCGTTGTTTGAAATGGTCGAATAAAGAACATATGACATTAATTACTGTGTACTTTGCATAGGACCTATAGTACCATGAAGGTCAATTAACAGATCCAGAAGCGCGTGAATATCGCAGTGAATTTTTATCGAAATGTCAAGTATATACGATTTTGGCGATCAGTTTCGGTCGTGATATGTCCATTCTCATCTTTCCTCATAATTTTTAAAATGTTTTTGAATTTCTGTTTGGGTAATAAATATATTTGCGGAAATCACTAAATCCAAAATTGCTATAATTGGTAATTGACATATTATTTTTATGTATCTGTTCTGTGTGACAGCTCATATCCATCGAAACATTTGACAGTTCAAAAATCAGAGAACCAAGCTGTTGATCTCCGATCACCGGTGATTACGATTTGTGAAATCCACCGTAAGTATCATTTAGGCGGAACAAAGTTCGCCGGGCCAGCTAGTTCTCTGATACAAACAAAAACAATTGATTAATTTATTTCATTGACTCACAGGACATTGTCGCCTAAAGAAGCATCTGTTGAGAAGGGGTTTATCGGACACTGATGAGTGTAGATTCTGTGGGGAGGAGGAAGAAACTCCTATTCACCTGGTTACGGAATGCTATGCCATTGCAAGCCAAAGGAAAGATAGCTTTGGACAAGAAACTTATAGAAGTGGGGAGTTATCCTCCTTGAAGCCGTCCCAGATACTGGATTTTATCAAATCTCTAGAACTGGAGGGCGAGCTGTAGGAGGCGCGACGATGACAGCTCTGTCAGGGGGCACAATAGACCTCAAGGTCGCAGTGGACTGTAACCCCTTTTCACTATAACTATATAACTATATTTCATTGACGGTGAGTTTTTAATAAATTGTTTTTGTTTGTATCAGAGAATATCACTGTCCAGAACATTTGTAAAATTGTACATATTGTTGGAGACATGGTTCCAACAACCATAATAATTCAAATGCACCGCCCTTGAAACGCGCATGCGTGGCGGCCATACTGTCACAGTACCTATGTAAGCTGTAAGTCGAATAGATTCCGTCTTATGCCTTGATGCAGTACGCACGTTGTTATATCCTTATAATTTAAAAGTATAAGTAGGCTCTGCCCTAGTAGGCATCCAACATAAAGAATACTGTAGTTTTGAAGGAAAATAAGTTATTAATAATACAGTCCACAAATATTTCTTTTATGTTGTTATCAACATAAAAATTGGTCCTTCCGGCCGGATTAGAATTAGGAAAAGATACGCAACAAATAAAATATATGGTGAAGTGTCTACGCAGTGAAAGAGGCAAGATTCCAGATAAAAATTCACGTGAGTTGGATTTGGATTGACAAAAATAATTGGAAAATGAGGTTAACCTCCAAAAGAAATTACTAGAAGGACGCTACCGCCATTATTTTCCGCTCAAATTGAGTACACTGTCGAGTCAAACTTCAAACGTCAACTTCTACAGAGTTCTGTGTCAACAGTATTGACGCATCCTTGTCAACTTCCGCTGATCTGTGGTCCTAACCTAACCTATTATTCCGGCAAAGGAAAACAAACAAATATTGAAATATATTTACATAAATAAACAGGCAATATAGAAATATGTCCAAAATAAAAGAGGTGGATCGCCTCAAGGCTAAAAGCCAACAAGCCATAAAATCCATGAATAGGATTCAAGAATATATTTTGAATACAATCCAAAAAGACATTACACCAACCATTGTGGAGCAGGTCAAAGAAAGACAGCAGGCATTGAATGATCAATTTAAGCTTATCAATGAGCTAGAAGCGGAAATAATATGCTGCCTGTGTGAGGAAAGTGCCACCAACATGGAAGAAATAGAAAATAGTTACTTCTCCATTTCTGCTAAGATGAGTGAAATAATATCTCTAAGGTTAACGAGAAATCTGTAAGTGTTGTACCAATTAGTGAAGGTGTATCTACAGCAAAATTACCTTCAATCGATATCCCTTTGTTTGATGGAAAAATATAACTAACTTTAAAACACAGCACATGAAAAATGAAGGACACAAGTTCGATTTTGATACTGTCAAGGTTCTAGACAAAGAGAAAAATTACTCCAGACGACTCATCAGCGAAATGGTCCACATCAGGAAACACAACTCCTCAATAAACTTTAGAGAGGACACCAACAGCCTAAGTGGATTTTACGACTGCGTTATCTCTAGAATGATATGCTAGAGATAACAGAAGAGAAGAGAACAAGAAAGAAGACGTTATCTCTGGAATGGTATGCCAGAGATAACAGAGAAGAGAAATGAAAAGGAAAAGAAGAAAGAGATTGACCACTGGCCAATCCAAAACTCGTGAGGCCACCGCATTGGAGCCTGAACTCTGTGAACCGTGTCGTGACGTATCTATGACATTGTGCCTGTGACGTTGACGTGCGTCAAAATGTGAAGTTTGATATTTGATGTTTCGATGACTGTCATTTCCACGTGTAATAGCGAGATTAGGTATATTAAAGATTGTAATTTGAATTTATAAGGAATCCGATGGTACAATCCAGAACCCAAACTATTTTTCGTTTTTATTTAATTTTAAATCATCGAAGTGACCACAACGAGGTAATTGTCAGAAACCAATTAATGTATTATGTGTTTTCAATAAATATTTTTCAGTCTTGAGAAAGGAACCATAAAAGTTCCGAAACGTCGACAAAGTTGTAATTAAACTTGACTATTAGTCCAATTCCCTAAGACACCCTATCCAATTAGACAACATGGACGAGAACACAACACAATTGAATTTACCTAGGGGATTATTTGAAGGGATCAGGTTGGACTATGGAGATGGCTTATGCCGAGAATGCAAGAACTACACAAACCTCAATACGAAACTAACATCAATGAAAAACAGAACAATCTTCTTGTTACAATGCAGACAGTTGAAGATTTGCCCTAACCACATCAAAAACAACATAAAAGAAATATACTCGCTTCAACTTGAAGAACACCCTTACACCAGACAAGTGGACAGCATCATGAAGAGTTTCCGGAGATCGGTCCTCAATGTGGAAATTAAAATCACCTTATGGAAGAAGAAAAACCTACAACAGTCTATCAATCTACTTAAGAACACCCTTGAGACATCTCTAAACGACCATACTTGGAGAAGAATAAAAAGATACACAGAAACAAGGTCAGAACGGCTCTTTCAGAAGATCAAAACAGTCAACAGGCAAAAACTAAAAAGACTCCAAGAACAACAACAACCTTTAACAATAACAGAAAGTAACAAATTCCTAAAAAACTACACCAATGCAGAGGTCCCAACAGAAGCCCGAATTATCTTAGGCATGGGCCCCAAACATGGCATAGTCCCAAAGAATGTCCCTATTTTAGAACTGATAAAAGATGTTGAGGGTTTTGTCCGTACACTCACAGTAGAAGAAGACGAAAAGAATACCATCAGGTCAAGATGCATGAGAACAGTGTCAAATTTCTTAGACAAACCCAAGAACTTAGACCCATTGAACAGATATTATAGGACAACTTCCAAGTTCATTAAGGACAACCCAGATATCGTAGTTGGTAGATCAGACAAAGGTGGCGTCACAGTGCTGATGTACAGAGAAGAATATATGGAGGAAGTTAAGAAACTGCTTGAAGATGATACCACATACAGAACACTCAACAGGGATCCAACAAAGAAATTCCAAGAGAAGATCAATAGATTCTTCAAGACACTCAAGGAAGACAACACGATTACGGAAATACAATACAAGAACATAGTAAAACACAACAGCAACCCCCCACAACTCTACTGCTTAAGGAAAACTCACAAACAGACAACTAGCTTTAGACCGATAGTGAGCTGTATAGGTTCTCCAAGCTACAATACAGGATTGTTTCTACACCAGATCCTGAATAATGTACTCTCTTCATCAAGGTTCAAAGTGAAAGACTCCTTCTCCTTAGTTGAAGAACTCAAAACCATTCAAGTTCCGACGAACCATGAACTTGTATCTCTAGATGTCGTGTCCCTCTTTACGAACATACCAAAATCACTTGTCATCGAATTAATAAAGAAAAAATGGAGGTACATAAACTGCTTCACAGAACTCAATAAAGAAAAGTTTGTCGAACTGGTAGAGATATTGTTTGATACAGCTTATTTCTCATTTAACAACGAAATATACGAACAACTAGATGGAACATCCATGGGGTCCCCTGCTAGTCCTAGCATTGCTGAGCTGGTGATGCTAGAATTATTCGAATACGTAAGCGAAAAACTGAACTTCGTAATACCACTAATGAAAGTCTATGTGGACGACACCCTATTACTCCTGCCTAAAGAGAAGATTGAACTAACTCTCAACACTTTCAATTCTTTCCACAGTAAACTAAAATTCACAATAGAAAGAGAAGAGAATGGAAGTATTCCCTTTCTAGATGTCCTGGTGTCAAGAGAAGAAGGAGGAATTATAACTGATTGGTACTCAAAACCATCAAACTCGGGAAGATGCTTGAACTTCCTGTCCAACCACAGTGCCCAACAGAAAAAGAATGTAGCTACCAATCTTGTCCGCAGAGCCCTAACACTTAGCCACAAGAGGTTCAGTAAAACAAATATACAAAAGGCAACCAACATACTCTTGAATAACAACTATCCCAGATACTACATAAAAAGAATAATCAATAACCACCTCAATAAACACGACCGGACAGATTACACAAAAATGAAACCCAACAATACACAACCTGAACCCCTCATCGAAAATAAGAAATTTTGCCGACTAGTGTTTTATCCCGAGCTGTCATACCGACTATACGACATATTCAAACAATTTGGTCGTACTGCAGCATTCTACAACATTCTTGACAACAAAAAAAGATTTTTCAGCAGGATAAAAGACAGAGTACCACCAGACAAAGAATCTGGGGTAGTGTACGAAATTGGCTGCTCAAATTGTGAAGGAGTGTATGTGGGACAGACCAAACAATACCTGGGAGAAAGAATGAGTCAACACAAGAGAGATGCAACACGACTACTTATTGGTGAAAACAAGACAGCCCTGACACAGCACATGAAAAATGAAGGACACAAGTTCGATTTTGATAGTGTCAAGGTTCTAGACAAAGAGAAAAATTACTCCAGACGACTCATGAGCGAAATGGTCCACATCAGGAAACACAACTCCTCAATAAACTTTAGAGAGGACACCAACAGCCTAAGTGGATTTTACGACTGCGTTATCTCTAGAATGATATGCTAGAGATAACAGAAGAGAAGAGAACAAGAAAGAAGACGTTATCTCTGGAATGATATGCCAGAGATAACAGAGAAGAGAAATGAAAAGGAAAAGAAGAAAGAGATTGACCACTGGCCAATCCAAAACTCGTGAGGCCACCGCATTGGAGCCTGAACTCTGTGAACCGTGTCGTGACGTATCTATGACATTGTGCCTGTGACGTTGACGTGCGTCAAAATGTGAAGTTTGATATTTGATGTTTCGATGACTGTCTTTTCCACGTGTAATAGCGAGATTAGGTATATTAAAGATTGTAATTTGAATTTATAAGGAATCCGATGGTCCAATCCAGAACCCAAACTATTTTTCGTTTTTATTTAATTTTAAATCATCAAAGTGACCACAACGAGGTAATTGTCAGAAACCAATTAATGTATTATGTGTTTTCAATAAATATTTTTCAGTCTTGAGAAAGGAACCATAAAAGTTCCGAAACGTCGACAAAGTTGTAATTAAACTTGACTATTAGTCCAATTCCCTAAGACACCCTATCCAACTAACTTTAAAACTTTCATTGAAATTTTCACTGCGGTTGTTGATCATAACCAGCAATTAAAACATGTAGAGAATTTGTTCTATCTTAAAAAATACTTGAAAGGCGAAGCCTTAAGCCTCATCGATAATTTACCTCTTATAAATTCTTCATATTCTGAAGTTTTATCAATCCTTAACAATAGGTATAACAATGAAACTATGTTAATCAATGCTCATATTTATGCTATTATCGACATACAGCCTGTTCAAAAGGGTAAGACACAATGTGAAAGTTTAAAACCAAAATTCATACTTACCCTATTGAAAGAAAAAATTGTTTGACAAAATATTTTTTGAAACATTGTTTTTACTTTTTATATTCTTAACTCATTGAAAATGTTAATGAACCATATGTGATTACCAATCATGTTTTCTTTTAATATAATATTGTTGTATAATTTTCTTATCACTCTTTTGTAAAGTGTTCTTTCTCATTTTATTATTACTTTTGTATTCAACTCATTAATTTACAATTTGTGTTAAGCTAAGGTTTCTTGCGAAACGCTTAGGCCGCAGCATGTTGGAGACATGGTCCCAACAACCATAATAATTCAAATGTACCGCCCTTGAAACGCGCATGCGTGGCGGCCATACTGTCACTGTAAGCTGTTACTGCTGTTAGTCGAATAGATTCCGTCTTATGCCTTGATGCAGTACGCACGTTGTTATATCCTTATAATTTAAAAGTATAAGTAGGCTCTGCCCTAGTAGGCATCCAACATAAAGAATAGGGTAGTTTTGAAGGAAAATAAAAGTTATTAAAAATACAGTCCACAAATATTTCTTTTATGTTGTTATCAACACATATCTTTCTGTCATCTCATAATCTTTGTTGTCTTCATCTTATTTTCACCTGATGATGGCCTAGTGCCGAAACTTTCTAGTGAAGACCAGTGGGAAACTTGGAATTGGCAAATAGAACTTTGCTTAAATGAACAGTGTCTTTATTCGGTCGTGGATTAAACATGAAAGTATCCAGCAGCTCCTGTCGGCGAAGAGGAGAAACTCTCATATCAGTTTACGAACAATCCCCCCTGCAAAGACTATATAAACTGTTCGACGCATTTTTTGAAACAACAAAAGAAGGGGTTACTTCTGTTACTAAACATACGTCCACACTGGCGAATCTGTTCGACGACCTGTCTAGTGAGTTGAAGAAAGGTAATCCAAATTCGAAATTGCCTCTATCCCTTCAGCACAACAGGATATTCAAAACATTAGGCCCTGAATACCAGTATTATAGATCGACATGGTATAGAATACCGTCAGAGCAAACCACAAAGTTATTGATTGAAAATTTGCGATCGATTGAGAATACTCATGGAATAATTCATAATTGGGTGGCAGGTAACTGGAAAAGAAATTCAGTGAGTTTCCATTCCAGTATTCGGACGGGTGTCCGACCACTAGTAGTTTGGAGCTTGTTCAGTTCTCTATTTTTTGGCGCTTTTATATGACACATCTCTTTTTCACATCGAATAACTTGATACTTTTTTTAAACTCTAGCCAGTAGTCGTCCATAGAAAATAAATGGCCAATTGAAAATAGTCCGACTACTGGACTCCACGCAATCGGTTGAGTTCCAATAGTCGGCCACTACTTTGTGTTAATGTAAGTAAAATGGGTAGGAAATCTGGCAAGGTCTGGGTTCCCAATAACCAAACATGATTTATTGTACACTGTAGAAAAAATTGTTTAGGCCGAAAATTTAAAAACACCTTTCAAAAATGGCTGGCCTGGACAGAAATGGTATGCCAGTTTTACGAGAAGGTATCCCCACTTGTCTTTGAAAAATGCAGAGGCGTTAGAATAATAATAATAATAAGGCAAAAATCCGGGAGGAGTATACTGGCCGACTGAGAACGGTGATGAAGTCACTGTTGACTTCTGGAAATCTCATCAAAGCCATCAACAGCTACGCAATCCCAGTGCTGGTTTATTCATTTGGAGTTATCAAGTGGACCAGGACAGATCTGGAGGACATTCAAAGGCAAACCAGAGCGATGCTGACGAAACAGAGAAGTCATCACCCAAGGTCGTCAGTATTAAGAACCACTTTACCACGGAAGGAAGGAGGACGGGGACTTACGGATATTGTCAACACACTCGCCAGATTAAAAACCTCAGGGAATTCTTCTTTGAGAAGGCGAATAATTCCAATCTACACAGAGTTGTTACTTTGGTTGATAAGAAGTTCACACCTTTAACTCTGGCTACTGCAGATGAATTGCTGGATCTGCCATCTCTTTCTGAAACTGACAAGCTAGAACAATGGTCAAAAAAAGAACTCCATGGACGGCATCACCATGAGTTAAATCAGCCACATATTGACAAAACCTCATCCAACAAATGGTTGTCGAAGGGTGAACTGTTTCCTGAGACGGAAGGGTTTATGATGGCTATACAAGATCAAGTCATCTCCACCAACAACTACAAGAAATACATCATGAAGGACCGTACAGTGCCAACAGATATGTGTAGGAAGTGTCATCAAAAATCTGAAACAATTCAGCATGTAACTTCTGGCTGCGAACAACTGGCCAACACTGATTACCTCCACCGACATAACCAAGTGTGCAACATCATACACCAGAAATTGACGCTCAAGTTCGGACTTCTCAACTCCTACAAGCCGTATTATAAGTATCAGCCGCTGCCTGTGTTAGAAAATGACTCTTTTAGACTATACTACGATATAACAGGTAAATAAAATTCAATTTCCACAAACAATATTTGATTTTGAACGACGATCGTTTCGCCTCACTGAGGCTTCGTCAGGTTCTACATTTGAACTAATTGGGTGGTATAATAACAAAACTCAATAACTTTTATTGCCCCTGTCGGTACATCTTCTTGTAACTTGGGAATATCATCTAAACACCCCAATGTATACCTGTATATCCTATATAATGTCCTGTTATTATACCACCCAATTAGTTCAAATGTAGAACCTGACGAAGCCTCAGTGAGGCGAAACGATCGTCGTTCAAAATTAAATATTGTTTGTGGAAATTGAATTTTATTTACCTGCTATTGAACATGAATTTCCATCAAGTAAAGACTGAATCCATCAAATATATATACTACGATAGACCTATTATCACTGACAGAACGGTGACGAATAACAGGTCGGATATTGTGGTTTACGACAAGAGGGTCAGAAAGGCAATTTTGGTGGATGTAGCTGTGCCCAACAACAACAACATGTTGAATAAGTACCAGGAGAAGATAAGCAAGTACCTACACAGACCTGGCTTTCGCGATCAAGGAAATGTGGCACCTAGAGAAGGTTGATATCGTTCCAGTGATCATCTCGTCGACTGGATTGATACCATAGACTTATCAAAAGAGACCCGATTGTTTACTTTTCGACGTGACGCCAACATTCACATGTTCACTATTGAGCTGGTCGACTGGAAAGAAGCTCAGCCCCCTAGTGAATGTCCCGTTGCCAGATTCATCTTTTCAGACGATGTTTCGTTTCAATACTTGATCCGTTGTCAAGTTTAAGTGCTGTATTAGCCAAGACCTCTTTGGTATTAGGAGAAGTTTTAGTGGGCACACGGCAACACTGCTAATTTTTTATGAAGGCAGATTGTCAAGTTCTTCCTCGTGTCAACCGCATTCTTGCATCGTTGCCGAGTCAATGCTGACACGTGTTTTGAGATATTTCTTCATTTTAGTATTGTTATTTGAGCTGTTGAGGTCGAATTTACTTGTGTTTAGTTGTAGTTTGTGTTAAATATGGTTCGTCAGTGTGAAATTTGTAATAAAAATGAGATTTCCCATCCGGATTTATCATTTCATAAGTAAGTAAAATATAATATTCCAGTGGCGTAGACACCTTACGTTTATTATGATGCAGAATGCTCTAATGTGAATATTCATTTCAGATTTCCATCTGATACCGAAAAAAGAAAGATTTGGGCCTCACTGCTTGGATTTGAAAGCATTGATTTCTCTAAGAAGCTGGTATTTGTATGTTCAAACCATTTCAATCCAAACGACATTGTAATAAGGGCAAATGGAACAAAATTCCTCAAACCAGATGTTGTGCCATTACCTTATCATTCAGCATTTGCAATTCCAAATCCAATGGAAAGGTAATTCGATAAAAAAAAATTATTAAGTGGATTCATATAAATATCTAATTATGTATTTTGAAAACACCTGTGTTCATAACAGTGAACACTGAGTGATGAAATATATAGTTTAAATGTTACTTCAATTGATATATTATTTTCAACGATTCGGAATTTTTTTTTTCAGTTCAGACACATCCGAACTAGATGATATTCGTAGCCCAGCCACAGGGACAATGTGAGTACTTAAGACACAAATAATGTTTTCTAAAAAACTGTTATTGCTCCTCATCTTTACCTTCAACAGTATTTTTTGGTTGTGTTGAAAATACAATAATATTAATTTATTTTTGCATAATTTTTTTATATACTTGTTATTTTTAGCTTTCTTGGAGTGTCAAGTAACCCGAATGAAGCTGAAACTCTGTCCACAAGCTCATCATCTTCAGCAACTCTTACTGCTTCATCTTCAGTTACTCTCACTGCCTCAGAGTGTGAAAATGAACTTTCTAAGTTAGTTTTCCAACGAAAACAACCATCACCCCAAAATGTTCCGAGAAAGAAAAGGTATTTCAGGAAGCTTTTTGTTTTAAAGAAAATTTTCACAATGTTATTCGATAATATGAATCATCACATCATATTCATTTAATTGAATATCAAAAGTTGACTTCATTTTATTCATTACAGAAAGCGATGCTATTTTGGAGATATGTCAAGTAGTGATTTCTCAACACCAGAGAAACGAAGAAAAAGTTTTCATGATGTGAAGAAAATCATTTCAAAACAAAAAGTGAAAATTCATACTCTACAAAATAAGGTCCGTCGTCAAAAACTTCGAATAACATCTTTGAAGAGTTTGGTGTCATTTTTGAATGAAAAGTTTCGTTTATCAGAGGAATCAGAGCACACAATATTGGTAAGTTAGTATAAAAAAAGTATCAAAACTTCAATATAGATAAGCAGTATTAATAGTTTCATAGTTTTAATATAAAATTTGTGTTGGAATATTTGTATCAAAATTTGAATTTTTTCAGGCTTCAATCCCTAAAACAGCTGGAGATTTGTTTAAGAGAATGTTGCGAGGACCCTCAAGACAGAAATATAACCCAACCTTGAGATCCTTTGCATTAACTTTGGCATTTTATTCGCCTAAGGCATACAATTATGTCAGAAAAACATTCAATGACAGTTTGCCACATTTGGGAACAATATCTAAATGGTACAGATCAGTTGATGGTGGTCCTGGATTCACCAAAGAATCCCTGATTGCACTCAGTTTGAAAAAACAAAATTCCTCAAGTCCTGTTTTGTGCAATTTAGTTTTTGATGAAATGTCCATAAGGCAGCAAGTGGAATGGACTGGACAAAAATTTACAGGATATGTGGATATCGGTACTAATCTTGATTCTGATACCTTACCAGAAGCAAGAGAAGTATTAGTTTTTATGTTGGTCTGCATTAATGGTTCTTGGAAGGTGCCTGTTGGATACTTCTTGTTAAATGGATTATCTGCAACCGAAAAATCAGAACTACTGAAAAAATGTCTGGAGTTCATCAGTGAGAGTGGAATCACTGTAACGTCAGTTACATTTGATGGGACTGCAACTAATTTTTCTATGGCAGAGAAGTTGGGCGCAGATTTCAGTAACCATTCTGATCTAAGAACCAGCTTCATAGACCCCATCACTAAAAATGAGATATTCATTTATTTAGATGCCTGCCATATGATAAAACTTGTGCGGAATTGTTTTGCTTCTCAAATTGGTTTGAAGGATAGAAGTCAGCAGAAGATACAGTGGAAGTTTGTGGAAAAACTAGTGGAAATTCAAAATAGAGAGGGTTTACATGCAGCAACCAAAATAAGAATGAGGCACCTTCAGTGGTCGAGGGAAAAAATGAAAGTTCGTTTGGCTACCCAAACCTTAAGCAGAAGTGTTAGCGATGCACTTAGATTTATGCGCAGAGATCTGAAACATTCAGATTTTCTGGAATCAGAGGCTACTGCGGAATTCATTCTTCTTTTCAATAATCTGTTTGATATATTGAATTCAAGGAATACTTTTGCCAAATATTCATTCAAAAAACCGCTCTCTAGAGAAACTGCAGAATTTTTCTTCGGTTTCATGGATAAAATGGTGGATTATATTCTTGGCCTCACCCTGAATGATGTATCCATCCTTGAATCACCTAGGAAAACTGGGTTTTTAGGGCTTCTTATATGTATGGCAAGTTTAAGAAAAATGTTTGCTATATATGTTGTGGAAAAAGAATATATGAGATATATTTTGAGCCACAAACTTTCCCAAGATCATTTGGAACTGTTTTTTGGTGCAATAAGAAGCAAGGGTGGTTACAATAATAACCCAACAGCTAGGCAGTTTGAAGCTTCCTACAAACGTTTGCTGATTAGAAGTGAAATTGCTGCTTCTAATTCTGGAAATGCCATTAATCTGGAAGCAATTCCAATTTTAACATGTGGTTCAGGAGCACAAATAAAATTAGCAGAAAATGGGAGAAATTTAGAGGAAGATGAAGAGTATTTGTCCTTCATAGAAAAAACAAAAACTGAATTGAGCGAAAACAATTTTCTAGGAACAACTGCATGGGATCTCACACCTTATGTTGAAGATATTGTTGGGTATATATCTGGATTTGTTGTAAGAGGGGTCAAAAAATGTCTGACATGTGAAAAGTGCTCTGATTTATTAGAGAGCAATGATACTGTGTCCCTTCTTCAGCAACAAAAAACATATGGCAAACTAATAAAATGTAGCCGTTTGACGTATGAAATATGCAAATCAGCTGAAAAATATTTCAGGTTTTTCCATAAAACCAGCAATATCTTCAATCCCAAGGCTGACAAGGTTTTGTATCAGATCCTCATCAATGGAACCATGAAAATTGTGCCTGCTTCAGTTTTTGAAAATTTTGGAGACCATTTATATGATGATAACCCAGTAGATGGTCATTCCATGGAACTCCTCAAAATGATTTTGAAAAACTATTTCAAATTGAGGATACACCATGAAACCATGAAGAATTTGGATTTGAAAAGAACTGCAAGATCACGATCACTTTATACAAAAATGATTTTATTCAGAAATGAATAATTGTGTATTGAGCTTCGATTGCATTTCGAATTATTCGAATACCTTATTACCTGATGCCAGTTCTTTGTCAGTTTGTTAAGAGTCATAAATGAGTCTATTATTATTAAAACTTATTATCATGTTCATATTTTATTCCATTATTTTTGTATTTGTATTCCATTTTTTTTGTATTTCTTCCACTTTGACTGTGAATGATACATATAATTAAGAAAATAAATTTAGTTGTTTTAGTTCTTGTTTACTTTAAGGATACCTATAAAATTGAAGTCTGAAGTTGAATTTTACAAAATTTATAAGTCTTCATGATTAGAGAGTTTCACGAATGGGGGTTTTAACAGGCAGATTCAATATTTTGTGTGGAAGATATTTGTAACCTCTAATCTTAATCAATTCAATATTTTTTGATAGTGTAGTTCTTTATGCTCAGGAATTTACGTGTTTACAGATATCATTGGTTGATATTTCTATGCCAATATTATTGGTATATGGTCGGGCAAACTTTAATTATTAATTCATAAGTCGGTCGTGGCGCTATTCCGGCAATGGAAAATAGCGCGACCCCTTTCGGGAGAAATGAAAAAATACTCAGATTTTCGATCGACAAGAAAGTCTTAAACAAAATCTAATCAGTGCCAACACCAGATATACTATGCATCTATGTCATGATGGAGGACAACCCCATTGTTTATGTGGTCATTCAATAAATGTCAGGAACGTTGATTTAATTTCGAACAACTCAACTGAATTAGTCGTGATTAAGGACAACCCCATTGTTTTGTATGTGATCAAACAATAAATGTCCGAAACGTTGATGAAATTCAACTGGGTTTAATTCGCTTCCAATAGAATAGCCACGAATTCTCAAATTCAATATTACCAAAAATGGACATGAATAATCCCACCAAAAAATATAACTTATTACTGGCATTCAGAAATACAGGCAATTGAAATTACTCGAAATTCAAGTGAAATAATAATATTCCTATATAACAATGAAATGAGAAATAGAATATCGCACGCCTATGCCTTGTGTTTAGAATTAATCAGTTATATTTTTAACAGCGTTGCCAGCGCCATATTGTGTTATTTATTCATCTTCGTCGCACTCATGAACTGTAACATATCCGTCCTTATCCAAACAAAGTGAATGTTTGCATCACAACAAAGCGAGCCGTAGGAGGGGAATGCTCCGTCTCCTTGGATAGTAAGTCTATGATTGATACCCAAGAGCTTACACAATAGTCTGAACAAATTAGAATTAAATGTAAACAGCTACATTGAAATGCAAAAAGCTGTTATTCTCAATACCTGTAGAATTGTTCGTAAATTTTTGTCAAGTGTATCGTGATCGAGCCTATTCCCTTTGATTATTGTATCTGGGAAAGGTAAATTTATCCGGCCGGATGCCGAGATAGTGAATAAGTCCACGATCATAATAATAATAATAATATATTTATTGATCCCTTGAGACATTACAATGCATAGGGCAGGTCAATATAGATCCAAAATAACGGAAAACTATATCCGTTCGTGGTTCAAGGACTTGGAAAAATTTTCAACAGAATTAAATGCGACAGATATTTTGAAGGAACCAAGACGCATAATGAATGCCGACGAATGTGGCTTTCGTTTATGCCCGAAGTCTGGAAAAGTTTTAGGCTTGAGAGGAGTTGACTTAAATATTGTGAAAACAGGAAACACAAAAGAAAATATAACAACTTTAATAACTTTCAAGGCAGACAGAAGACTTTGTCCGCCCCTTGTTGTTTTTCCTTACGTGAAACCACCAAAAGCTATTGTAAATAGCATGCCTGATGGGTGGGTTCTGGGAAATACCAATTCAGGGTGGATGAAGTCAGAGGTTTTTTACGAATATGTTGTAACAAATCTGAATTTCCTACCCTGCACTAAAATAAAATGCACCGTTGCCAGACTACTTCATGGCTTCCAACTTTGCAACGTCTATTGTCGAAACGTGGAACTACGTTGAATGAACTTATTTGATATTATTTTATAATTCTATGAATGGTGAATATTAGTACGACTTCAATCAATACTTTAGGCAATTCGCATCTTTATAAATAGGAGATTTTAATCATATCGAAGATCCACCATGAAGTAAACTCGTTTTTCTGTGACCATGGAAGAAAAACTAACCTCCGAAACGACAACGAATGGAAGGGCTTCTTTTACTTCACTTTCACTCGACTGCTGCTGCCTGTTTTCACTTTCATTCTGGTTCACAATAGTGTTCCTTTGAAATGGAGTTCCTCTTCTAGGAATCCGCCATTTTAGTATATTTTAAAGACGCTTCTTTGTTATCTGGTATATACACTGTCCCCATTTAAATAACTCTGTTTCATTTCACAGGATTTAATCTCATGTATGCTTGTTCTATCTTATTATTGCATTTCTATTGAATATTGTGGAACTCTGTTCTACCACCAACCCATTTGGAATATTCTTATTCTGTTCGTAAGGCCTACTACATTTAACTATTCACTCGACACTATGGTACAGACATTTGGAGTTGTTGCTTTTAGTATAATATTTTACGTACAATAATCACTGGTTTGGAGGCCTAGGATAAACTGTCTATATCGTCTGTGCCAAGGAAAACATCCCCCACAACAGTGGCAGTGAGACTTCCTCTGAGAGTTCTATAGACGAACGTCCTCAGTGAACCAAGCCTCGTCTTCCTTCGGACCCTGGCGTACCGGATAAGCAAGGAGTGCTTTGAAGGTGCCATCGTTCATCAGTTAACAGGAAATATAGGGAGTTTATCGTCACTTCCAAACCAACGCGACCACTAGGATCTCATACATAACACTTGAAAGGAAGGATTCTCACACTAGGAACTACAAGGATACTGCGTAGGAATTTCATTAATAATCAGGTGACACACTCTATATGCCTATAACCTTTGGATAACTTTGGATGTATTGGATTCTGCTTTTTATCACAATTGTGCCAGTAATAACCTTACCGGAGTATAGGAAGCTCCATATTGTACATATCACCAGTGCTCATCTTATCAATAATTGTTCTATGGATTGTAAACATATCATCTGTAATGCTCAAAGGGTTTTTGCTTTCAACTCCAATGAGGAATTGGATTTGGTTCGTTTTTATCCCTTCATATGGCTATGGTTCCTCGAACTATGGTGCTGGACGAATAAAGGCTCTTGTTCCATCTTTATATCCAATCTAGTGTATTATATATCTATTTTACCTCATTATTTCCCATCCTATATTTCACTAATTTGAGTTATTACGAATCTGAATTACTACGACATAACATAGTGTTCTACCAATCTAGACGATCACATAACAAGCCAAAAATATAAGTATAAAATCCCCTTTAACGTAAATCTACCCTCAGCTCTTCAGAGCACGGTTGCCCCTTTTCTCTTTCCATAATGTTCCTAGGATTTACAAAACTGGAATGTTACAATGTTGCAAATTCTCTCGGCAATCGGCTTAAATCAGAGGAAATTCAGAGACCAGTTCTATTGTTTGTTGACGAACATAAGTCTTACATGTCCTTGGAACTGAGTAGGTTCTGTGATCTGAATGGAATAATTCTGTATGCCCTTCCTCCAAATACCACACATTTACTGCAGCCTGCAGATGTTGCTGTGTTCAGACCTCTGAAGGAATCCTGGCGACAAGAGGTTAGAGAATGGCAGGCAAACAATGAAAATAAAGTTGTGACGAAGACGGAGTTTTGTCCAATATTCAAGAAAGTTCTTCAGCATCCTAGTATGCCTAAAAACATGAAAAATGGATTCAAAGCCTGTGGATTGTACCCATTCGATCCAAATGCTGTGAATTATTAAAAGTGCGTTCAAGACATTCTCAAAGAAATAAATAATAAGGCAGACAAAGTTCAGGACGAAATATTGAAAGAGTCGGATGTAATAAGCGCCAAAAAAGTTATATCCAGATTGGAACCCGGGCTTGCTGAACAGGGAATCTGTACTGACACCATCTTATCGTTGATACAATCGCTTCTTCCAAAAAACGATCTTCATAATGATGTCTCAATGTTTACTGAGCAAAAGATAGATAGTATGGAAGTAGTTTTTCTGAATGAAGAACAAGTAGAAAAGCCCAGAATCGTAATTTTAGACGATACTCTTCTGAATGCCGACCCAGCAGTAGAAAATATTAATCCCGAATCCGATGAGCTAAAAGAAGATGAAGTACAAGTCGCCGAAAATTATAATCCTATGATAAGGGAATTTACTGAATAAGAAGAATACGAAAAAGCAAGGAAAGACGCCGCTGAATTGATTTCCGATCTAGAAAAATTAGAAAAGAAAAATGAGTGTTCACAAGTAGTAGCAGAAGCTGGAAAGTATTTCGATGAATCAGTTATAGAATCGGAAGTTAATGATCAAGAATCGTTGAAATTTGAGGCACTCCTGAATGAAGGCGACATAGAAATTGAGGAAGAAAACCAGAAAGTATATGAGAAATTGTACGGAACGTTTAAAACAAGAACCACAATCGACTCGTTTGAGAAACATTTAACGTATCCTCTCACAAAAAACGTGACGAATAATAAGTCACTATGGATAGAAATTATGTAGAAACTAATGAAAAGTTAGAAACTCCTAAAAACAAAAAACAATTACTAGGCTTCTTAGGTATGCTGAAAGTTGTATCTGAATTCATTCCAAATATGAGTATTTTAACATCATCTTTGAGAGATTTAACTAAAGAAAATGTAGAATTTAATTGAACTTTTGATCATTCTGAAGCCTTCGAAAGCTTGAAATCTATGTTGGCTAGACCCCCTATTTTATAAATTGTCAATCCCAATCAGCCAATAGTAATTCATTCATTGTCAAATGGAACAGGAGATGACTGCTATTGTTTTTGCATGTGAAAGACTTCATTATTTTATTTATGGCAGGCAAATAGTTCTCAATAGTGATCTTAAGCAGCTCCAAAACAATTTTAAGAAGAGTATCAATAAAATAACTGCAAAACTGCAATATCTTCAAGGTTCTAAAATGTACATTGCAGATTATCTTTCTATATCATTTCTTGAAAATTCTGAACCTGATGATGAACCCTCAATAGTAAATTCTTTGTATAAATATATTCCCATGCTTGAAGCAAAGAAGAAGCAATTGCAAGTTGAAACTGTTGTAGAATATGAAATCTCCAATTATATTATATTTCGTTTCGATAACTACAGCGCCATCTCTTGTTCACATATAACACTGTGTTTGATTCTTTGCGCTGAAACCTGTAATCGGTTGGTATAGTTAGTATAGTAGAATAAAACTTATGACGTAGTGTAGTACGTAATTCAGTCTTTGTCTCAGAGGGATGAAGCGCTAGTAGGTAAGACCGGCAACACGATCCATAATACACATACGTCCTTTCCACTTTTAAATGGCTGCCGAATCGTATGATGTAGCTACGACAAACGTTGAAGTGGATTGAAATGACAATTTTGACGTATGAATAAAATAAGTGGAGTGATGTAAACAAGTGGAGTGGAGAATTAAATGGAAAGAAATTGCATAAATTTCGATCTAGGGATTGAGAGGAAATTATCGAATTATTTTTTTTCAGGTTTATTTTCTTCTCACAACTCGTAACGATATTATAACAAGTCGGAATTTTTATTTTTGATGAATGATTGTCTTGATTAATTTTCTCTAGAACCTCCAGAACATACATCAGTTATAGAGAATTCTATTCGAAAGGTGAGTTGTAGCTCTAATATTTTCTGATTGAGAATTTAATTGCAATACATAGTCTCTGTTTGAAATTTTGTTGGATCATGCTCTTATAAGTTAACTGACTCGAAATATAATGATCTGCAAATTCTGTTTATTTGAAGTCTGTATCTGATCCAGATATCCATAAATGTTCAAAGATAAGCACTAACTATTTAGAATCATTCTCATTTAAAAAAAGAACTGGCATATTAAGTAATCGAATCTCCAATCATGCTTTGATGATCAGCGTTATTGATAATAACATTACCTGACTGAATGCCTCTCTCAGATATTGGTTTCTCTGAAATTTTGGTTTGTTTTTAGTGTCATCAATGAACGTTACCTGGTAGTAACAAAAAACAAAAATGTCTGTTTGTTTTTTGAGAAGATATACAAATCCACCTGACGATGACTTCCTGTATAGAAACGATGAAAATGAGATCCCTAAACAGTTGTGAGGAATCATTGTGATAAATAATAACGTCAGAGAAGATATATTTCGAATTTTCCAATGAATATGTTCAAATGTAAACATTAAACAATTTTGTGAAGCTAAATAAATGGATTTTATGATAGCTCAGTTTTATTCGAGATAACAAAGAACATTTCGCTTCCCATGAATTTTCGTTACTTTTTAAGTCAACAAAAACCATTGGAAGTGAAAATTTGCAAAACAAAATCAAAATTCAAATAAGGCTCAAAAGCCAAAACTTTTCAAGTCGGTAAAGAAGGTTTCTGTATTATCTTCAATTCTCCACTTATAAATGGCGGCTCAACGCCATTTCTCTGGTTCTGACTGTCATTGGTGTTGCCATCGTTTAGTAGGGAGGTAGCATTTCTTTTATTAGATGTTCTGTGCTTTGTCTTGCACGTATGCTGTCAAGAACGAAATTAAATGCTCTACAGAAAGTCGATTGTATTTCTCTTAAAAGCGAATATTTCAGTGAAATATCCACTAATCCTCTAACAGGTTATGGGCCCAGGTACGAGAATTCGCCGTAAAGTATTTTTCGAGTCGGTTTAGACATTATAAGTGCGATTGGAAGTGTTCTTGAGTAAGCGGTCAGCAACAAGTGAACAAGATGGCGTCTTCCTCGTTCATCGCGAATGTTCCCAAACTGATATGGACGCGAAAATTATAGTGAATGGGCCTTTGCGGTAACTAACTTTCTTGTGATTGAAAATTTGGACAAATATATTACAAGTGAACCGTCGGATGCTGCAGGTATTGCTTCTGACCAGAAAGCCAAAGCCAAATTGATATTCACCATTGATTCAACACTGTATATTCACGTGAAGCAAGCAGCTACTACCAAAGGAATTTGGGAGAAATTGAAATCGATGTTTGGCGATTCAGGATTCTCCAGAAAAATAACGTTGCTTCGTTATTTGATTTCAATAAAGTTAGAAAATTGTGATTGCATGAGTTCGTACGTTAATCAGATTGTAGATGTTGCGCAGAAACTTCAAGGAACGGGCTTCGACATCAATGACGAATGGGTAGGCTCACTTTTACTCGCAGGATTACCTGAGGAGTTCTCTCCGATGATCTTGGCAATAGAACACTGTGGTATTGAGATTTCTACAGACTCAATCAAGTCTAAGCTGATGGATTTTGAAGAAGAAACGTCGTCAAAATCAGGTGCTGCGTTTGCTATGCAGAAGACAGAAATCATTCAGGGCAGAAATCTTCGAAAAATCACTTGAACGTTAAATGCTATGGTTGTAATCAAGTTGGACACTACAAGAATAAATGTCCACAGCCGAAAAACAAGTGGCAGATGTAACAAACATGAAAAGTTCGAGTCGAAAACAAGCCAGGCTTTTAGTGCAGTCTTCATGAGTGGAAAAAAATGAACATGAATGGTACGTTGACAGAGGTGCCAGTTCTCATTTCACCTCAGATAAAGACCACTTTCAATGATGTTACAGTAGCCAACAATATGAAGATTCCTATTCTATGTTCTGGAAATGTCAATCTCCAAACCAGAGTTGGTAATGAAACCTATGATATTGTAGTTTACAATACCTTATGTGCACCTCAATTGACCACTAACCTATTATCAGTAAGTCAATTAATTAAAGATGTTAATACGCTTAAATTTCAGGAACATGGTTGCAAAATATTCAACAAGGATGCAGTAATTGTTGCAGAAGCAGATTCAATCAATGATGTTTATTTTATAGGCTTAGACTAGCTGATCCTGTTTCAAATACAGCAATGGCATATTCGTTGATGGATACTAGAGCAACAACAGATTTATGGCACAGAAGATTTGGTCATTTAAATTTCAGAACATTGAAAACTATGGAACATGCTGTAGAAGAAATAATTTTTTCAAATGAAATCGTAAGGAAGGAGAATTGTACAATTTGCTGTGAGGGCAAACAATCCAGAAAACCATTTCTGAAGATGGGATCGAGGTCAACAGTGTTGGATTGATCCCCAAATATTGGCTATGTAACGCCATCTATGTATCTATGAGTTACTGAAATGCCTCAACTCTTGTAACTTTATAAGAAATAAAAAAAATATGTTTTTTCTCGGTGAGTCGATACAGCAAGCTGTATTATCGATCCCTTGTTCTTTGTACTGTGGTTAGTCTGTAATAAATCGTTCAACGAATAATAGCTGTTCGCAGGTGTAGTTAATTAAAACAAAATTCTTCTTCTCAACGTGAAATTCCACTATAAAAAAACAATTATAACAGTTCCTTCCTTGCGGTTAATTGTTAGATCTACGTTGAAGCGCTTAACAACTCTTGATACCATTTCCGGACGAACGCGAGCCTCTTTTGCGATTCTTTTGAAGCTCCATTTTTGATTATTTTGAAAAAGTTTTACTATAAATTCTCGTGTTTTCACTTCGCTTGAACATTTTGCGACAGAGAATTGGGATATCTATGAAGTAAATGTTCCACATGTTTCTGACGTTCATAACAAAGCTAACTATGATAAAATTTTGATTTTTTTTCTCAATTGGTTCAAGAGATATAGGCGTTTTTGTGATAGCGAATTTATTCTCGTTCAGTCCTTGAAGAGGTTTTCACAGAAATTTGACCTATTCTTCGACGAAATCTGACGAGACCAAAATAGCTGCATTCCTTAACCTTGTAGGAGATGATGGCATTGAACTACACAACAGCTTTACTTATGGAAATGACGAAGATAAAACCCTAGAAGGCCTGAAAAATAAATTTGAGGAGTATTGTTCTCCGACGGCTAACGTCATTTTCGAAAGATACAAATTCAAAAGCATTGTACAAAAGAAAAATCAATCATTCGACAGAACTCAAGAAAGCTGTGAAGATAACAGGGTACAAGGATCAAGATGATATGATACGAGATAGGCTTGTCATGGGAGTTTGGGAGCAATCCACTCAAGAAAGACTACTCAGAGAAGGAAAGCTGACCTGGAACAAAGGCATAGACTTTTGTCGAGCTACAGAGTAAATCACAAGCCAAAGCTCTTCAGAACGAATCACAGGTCAATGCATTCAGAAGAAAAGACAATATAGGAAAAACCGAGGGAAAAATTGTATGCAAATACTGTGGATACAAACACATGAAGAATAGCAAATGCCCAGCCTTTGGCAAGACTTGTGTGAAATGCCAAGGAAAAACCATTGTGCAGCAGTATGCAGGAGTGAATCCAAGGAGAAGAAGGTACACGAAGTAGCGACCGAGAACGAAGTTGCAGAATCATCTGATAGCCAGGAGTTTTTCGTTGCGTCAGTCAAACAAATTGGAGCTGTGACTGAGAAGTCAGCTTGGAAACAGAAGGTACTTATAGAGGACAAGGTGCAGGTAGACTTCAAACTAGACACTGGTGCTGAGGTGAGTGTCTTACCTCTACATATACTCTCAAAACACAAACTGGATGAGAAGTTTAAACTAACAAATGTATCGTTAGTTTCATAATATGGTAGTGATAGTTTTCAATTAAAGGCACTTGGAGAAATAAATTTGAATTGTCAGGTGGATAAAAAGAAAGATTGTTTAGAGTTCATTGTAGTAGATGTTAAAGGACAGTTACCTTTGCTAGGGTTACCTGCTTGTGTTAGCTTAGGACTTATTGAACGTTTAGCTAGTTTGGAAGTAACATTCAAAAGTTTCGATGATGTAGGAAGTCAGTTTGGCTGTGCTTTTGATGGACTTTGTCAACGAAGCCAAATAAACAAACGGGAAAGCCGGAGCAAAAATCTGAAAATATTCGAAAATTTAACGAATCCGAACCACCATCAATCGGAGAAAACAGTGGGAACTTAAATAGAGAAAAATTCAAAGAAGATACTTTTCGAAGAAAAAATAAACAACCAAAGAAAAATTTAGGAACGACAGATGCTATAAAAGACTACATTGAAAACCAGAAAGACTTTTGTAGTAGAATTAGAGTTTAATTTGAATTTACCGCCATAAGACAAGCTATCAGCCGTCTGTGGATTATAGGTTATGTATCTGTGTATATTATTCTATGTTCACAAGTCAGCTGTCATGTCATACTTTGCCGCCATAGATGATGTCGATTGTCATGAGTTGAATGGTTAGGTCACTTCACTTATGTCTTTACGTTCTTATGTATCTGTGTGAAGAATAAAGTGGAATATTTAGAATTATCCGACCCATCATTTATTATTATCCTACAAATCAGGTTGTGGGGTAAGGAGAATCCATTAACATTTATGTTTGCCGTTAATATTTCTAAGAAAATGCAACGTGAGATGATTGGAGATGAAACACATGGTGCCGGTTCCGTTGAGCATGCGACAATTTCAGTGGAGGAATTGATTGCATCAGCAGTAAGGGCTATCAATCTGTCCGATAATATGAGGGCTTCAAATTTAGAAGTTTCTGCACTTTCACCTCCATTCACTGGGAACGAAGATCCTGAACATTGGTTCACCAGAATAGAGAAGGTTAGGATCACGTACAAGGTAGATAAAACCAATTTATTAATGATTTTCATTACAAAACTGGATGGTGATGCTAAGCTATGGTATTTTTCAAAGCCAGAATATGCTACATATGATTATGACATGTTAAAAGATGAAATTCTTAAGATTTTTGATTGTCGAGAAGATAAGATCAGCCTAATGAGAAAATTCGAAGCCAGAAAGTGGAAAAGGCATGAGAAATTTTCTGTCTACTTTCGTGAAAAATTTCTGCTTGGTAACAAGGTCAATTTGGAAGAAATCGATTTGATCAATTACATTATTGATGGGTTTGATAATAGTGTTTTACAAAGTCAAGCCAGAATGAGTCAGTTTACGTCTATAGGTGACTAAAGCTGAATACAGATTACTCTGACGTGACGTGTAAGGACGTCACGTCAGAAGTGTACTGTGCTCCCATTGGCCTAATATGAACGTGAACGTCAAAATGTGAGTGATATAAAAATGCAAAGCATTGTTCTGTGCGTTCACGTTCATATCAGGCCAATGGGAGCACAGTACACGTCTGACGTGACGTCCTTACACGTCACGTCAGAGTAATCTGTATTCAGCTTAACTATCTGCAATGAATGGTCTGACTGAAAATGATAGAGGTCAGTCTGCAAATTATTCTTACCGAAGACATCAGGGCCCACCGAAAGGGAGCAAACCGACAACGAGTCAACAGGAAGGAAGTTCAAGTACGTCTAGCAGTGTACTGAAATGCTTTAATTGTAACAAACCTGGACATTTAGCTAATAATTGCTAATCCTGTTATAATTGTGGAAGAATGGGACACATAAGCAAAGACTGCAGATCTGGAAGACAAGCAACTCCGGATTCCACAACCATGGTAGTGAACGAGCCATTGAAAGGTCAGGAAGGCTTTCACATAAACTTACAATATGTAACGAAGCAAGTTGGAGTTCGTCAGACAACTGAGGTATCTGCTTTACTGGATACAGGTAGTCCTATAAGTTTTATGAAAGTTTCATGTATACCTTTTGCTTCTTTTGAAAAATTTGATAATTTAATCGAAGATTACTTTGGCATTAACCAGTATAAATTGAATATATTAGGAAAATTTGAGGAACATTTTTATGTAAATGATGAACTTATCAAAATGCACTTGTATGTTGTCTCAGATGAAACCATGAGTGTACCAGCAATTTTAGGAAGAGACTTTTTAGGAATATCTAATTTCAAAGTTGAAATTTCCAATGGTAGTATAATTCTTGTTAAGGAAAGAAATAATCAGAACTATGTTGAGATTGATTCCCATGAAAATGAAATAATGCAGATTTGCATCCCCACTATAAATGAACCTTCACTTGATGTTAATAATAACCTTTTATTTGATGACAAAACTTTAGTTCATAAGATAATACGAGAAAAGTACTTAGATGCTGTTAGGCCTCCAAAACCAGAAATATTTCATGAAATGAATATTGTTCTAAAACATGAACAACCATTTTCCTTTAGACCCAGAAGATTATCATGAAAAATCTGAATTAGGTAAAATTATAAATGAATTGAAAGAGCAAGAAATTATTAGAGACAGTAACTCGCCTTATTGTAGTCCAATTGTCTTAGTTAAAAAGAAAAACGGAACATTAGGATTATGCATTGATTATCGTGAACTCAATAAAATCACAATTGCAGATCACTTCCCACTTCCGTTGATTGAAGATCAGATAGATCAATTGAAGAACAAAAATTATTTCACTACATTAGATTTGAAAAATGGATTCCATTATGTTTATTCTCGATTTTGCACCAAAATGTCCAATCCATTGGGAATGCAATTGATATTCTGGAAGATACTATAGAACTACTACTACTATAGAAGATCTAAAGGCAATATGTATAACCGAACATTGGAAGAAAAAAACAAACTTGCAAAATATACCATAAATGGCTTTACACTAGCTAGCTCCTTTTGCAGGGCTCAAAATAAACATGGAGGCAGTGCAATTTACGTAAGACGCGGTATAACCTATCATGAAAGATTATTATTGATCTAATAAAGCTATCAGAGTTGAAAAAACCATCGATCTCAAATCCTTTAAAAAAACCATAACACTATTGTCAATTTACTCGGCCCCAAATGAAACAAAAGCTTTCTTGAAAAAAGTGGAAGATATCCTCAGTACAATTGCTTGGTATGGTAGGGCGATCACCCCTCCCCCCATCACTGGAACCTTAAACCACCACAAACCAGAGAACAGCAAATTCTACTTTTGCAGCCGCATGCCCAACACCCTTGGCAGGGTAGTCTTCTTTCTCCAAAATTTAAAACTCCCCTTAAATTTCTTCTTTGTTGATTTAGAACTAGCTTACAATCAGAAAGATATTTATGAACCATAACATCCATGACAGAGTCATAGAAATTGAACCACTAAGGAAAACTTAAAGTATATGAGGTGCCAGCAATCTGTCAAAATCTGTCACTGGGAGTAATAAAATGCAAGATGAAGTCGGGGTGCCGCGAACAAAGAATATATTCGAAAAGATCATGAATCTAGAACACTAAAACCTCAAAAAAATTTCTTTGGATAACCGTCGAAGTGTCAAAAAAAATCTGTCAGTGGTAGTGGGAAAATACACGCTATCCAGCAAAATTATCTTCTGCAATATAGGGAAAAACCATCAGAAATTCTGCACCCTCATAGGTTTTAAACCATGTACTTTTTGCTTACCGCGTTAAAGTTGAAAGTTGTAGAGCAACAAATTTACTTCAAACGACACTGGTCAAGTTATTTTGCTACCACATATGTAGTTACCGAGATACAGAACTTTGAAAGATGGATAAACTTGTAATGCCCACTTGCACCGTTTTATGTGAAGTGCCTTAACTAAGTTGGTCTTATCCTCGTCTTGCGCATATAAGCTTGACCGCGCTCTAACTAACAACGACTGAAGCACGTGTTAAGGATTGGTGAATCTGGCAACATGGCTAAGTTTGATGATTTTGTCGGTTTCTGTAAGTTAAGGGGCAGTATCAGCTTTTGAATCGTGGTAAATCTCCATTCAAAAGTGGTCTCTTTATTTCACGAGTAAGTACCCTAATTTACGACGTAGAGACTTGATTTTTTTTAAATTGAAGTTGAAGAACGTCCCGAGGGCAAATAGTTTTCTTTTTTTCGATTTAATTAGTTTTTCAATTAAAAAAACCAGGGTTATCGTTAGATCTGGGGTTATTGAATATGTTTTTCGTTTTTCATGAGTAAAAGCTATATTCTTGAAATAATAATCATGAACATGTTTGTAGTTTATAGAAGATTAAATTGCCGAGGGCAAATAGTTGCGATTTTTTTCAAAAAATTTCAAAGATATAGCTTGTACTCATGAAAAACGAAAAACATATTCAAAATTTAAGAGCAATTTAATTTTCGTGTTGGTTATGTAGCACGTCTGGAGATAAAAGAAAAATTCAGCTCAGTTCATGCGATCACACTTTTCAAATACGTAATGCGCTTTTATTGGCATCGTTTTTCTAAAGAATGTGAAATATCCCAAAAAAGAGCAGTACCTAGACGTATGGGACATACTTTGTAAAAAATGTAGACATTTGAAAAACAAATTTCATGAAAGAGAAAAATATAGGGTGTTCCATTTGACGCACCCTGTATATGTAACATTATTTTTATTTTGTTGATTCCTGTCAACCTTATAACCATACCAATTATTTTTTCACGCGGTGCAGTTTAGGCGCTATTTTAGTCGTACGCCTTGCTGACGCACCCTGTATGTCGTAGATTTCCGAGTAGATTTCATTGAACCTATTTATTATATCCATATTTTCCATTATTGAACACCACAATCACAACAACAAATACAAACAGTTTCTACTCCTTGACAAATAACTAGTTGTTACGGCGAAAACTGACAGACAAGTTTTTTTTTGAGGTTACGAATCCTCAAGACGGCACTAAGTCTTCCTTAAGGACACAAATTAATATAATCGATTAATCAGATACACCGCGTTCATTGATATAAATATCAACAACCGCCATGAATCTGACTCGAACTTGCCACAAATCATCATACAGGGAACCAACGACAGTTCCAACCTCATCGAAAGCGGGTAGAAGTGTTTAAGAGGACCTCCGTTCCACTCCAATTTTCATCGAGGTAGGGTTATGTTGTTCTGAAGATGATCAAAACAATGATCGAAACCTAGGTCGACTTCTACCCGCTTTCGATGAGGTTGGAACTTTCGTTGGTTCCCTGTATGATGATTTGTGGCAAGTTCGAGTCAGATTCATGGCGGTTTGTTGATATTCATATCAATGAACGCGGTGTATCTGATTAATCGATTATTTTGATTCTAAGTTATGAAGGACAAATTGAGAGAAAGTAATTACTTACTAGGTTTTGTTTTGAAGACTTTTCCACATGTTCCACACTGATGATTTTCCACTTTCTTTGGTTTCACATTTTTCACGAGCTCTCCATTACCAACATCCAAATTTTTTTCACTCACTTTGAGACTGTTGTTCATTTTATGTCCCTCGAAATCTAATTTCAATTCAGTCAGAGTTACTTTTGCCAAGTCACAAATGGGAGGTTCTTTCTGTTCTAAGGTATTGAAAGGATTGTCCACCGATTCAGTTTGCATAGTTCCTTGCATTGCAATATGGCCTGTATCACTAATATTATTAACTTCTTGAATATTTTGTATTTGCAAAGTATTACTGTCCATGCTTCCATTGTGTGTGGTGAAAGTAATTGATATACTTGAGTTTGAGATTTCGGAATCTGTCTTCATATCAGAAACGTATTCTGTTCCAGAAATGTGGATATCTCCTGGAGTTATTTGTTGGATATTATTGAAACAGCTACGAAGTCTAGCATCGGATGATTCACACTGAACTTTGAATTGAAATGCTATGTTTAATTTCACAACACATTTTTGACATATATAGGGGGGTAATCCATCTCCTGCTTCCACCTGAAATATGAAATAGATTTCATAACCATAATAGTTATAAATCGGGTAATTTTAAAGATGAAATGTCGAAGTTTGAATAATTTTCATGAAGAAATAGAAAAATTATGGAAAATATTAATGCCAAGCTATTTTGCATCCATAAAATGGTTGGACACAAAAAAATTGGTTTCAACTGCTGAATGAGATGATCCATTCATATTGATTTCTACGAATTTAAAAATCACCCGAAAAATAAAAGAAATATATTATTGGGGTGGAAATTTGTTTCACGCGGCTACTCTTTAAATAGATATGCATGTCTCCCTTCCACACTTTGGTTCCCCCACCTACCCGCCTACCTAACACTTCAACCTGCCATATCTTTTGATGTACTCTTAGTTGTATGATGTGAAGAGCAATTTCGTTCTCAATTAAATACTGGGGATAAAAAACGTATTAAGTTGGATGAGGATCAATACCCAATTCATAAAAACCCACACCCAAATAGTGCATAATTTTGGAAAACATCTGATTACCATAAACAGATTATAGCAAGTCAATCTTGAGAGATTGATATATGCTATCGCGGACTTTTTTGTACAACTCTTCAAGAGGCACATTTTCGTCAAACATTGTATCCACGTAAGTCTTACGGTTTCTGCAGCGCACGTGAAAGTAGCTGATTATGGCTGATTTTTTTTGTAATTATTGAAGTTATAGTAGGTATCTCTATTTTTTTCGGGTGAAAAGTATAGCCTATGTCACTCAGGGATAATGTAGCTTTCTAAGGGTGAAAGAATTTCTGAAATCGGCCCAGTAGTTTTTGAGCCTATTCGTATCAAACAAACAAAAATACAAATCTTTCCTCTTTATAATATTAATAATATATAATATAGATAGATAGTCACTGTACGAGCTGCTAGCGACGATTTTTTAATTCACACATGGCTCTGCCAATGAAAAGTCACGAATTCAGTCACACGACATGCAATATTATCGACTATTTAGGTAAACAAAGAAATATCAGCGGCTATTTTAAAGTGTCCAAATTTGGCATAACATTCATTCAGAATTGAAAATGTACGGAGGGTCCCGAGTTCAAAACTTGGTTGGGATAGCATTTTTTTGCAAAATAATTATAAATAAGTCCGACCGCTCGGTCTAAAATACAAAAGACCGCGGATTCGAGCGTTCGGAGCGTGTTCATGAAATGATCTTCCTGAATATCACTCGACTTTGACAAAAAGCGATCTGATAACCATAAACAGGTAATAGTATGTCAATCTTGAGAGATAGATATATGCTATCGCGGACTTTTTTGTAGAACTATTTAAGAGATACGTTTCTGTCATACATCGTTTCCAAGTTATCTAGGCGCGCACCGAGGTGGTGTGGCGATGGTGTGGTAGCGAGCTGCATCGCTAAAGCACATGTTAACATATCTAGCTACGCGCATTGAAGTGGTGTGGCGGTGGTGTGGTGGATGCAATACGGAATGGTGCCGCCACATGGGTGCCACTAGTCTCGTGCATGTTTAATTCTCGAGTGGCAAGCGAGTGGTCACCCCATCGATTCGGCTTATAATTATTCTATAATTTCACGAAATTATAAATAATATAGGTATATTATCTGTAAAAATAGATTGGGTTCCTATTCTAAGATGCGAAACGACCAGGAATTTAATATAAAATTCGTAGTCCTCATAGAGAAATATCCCTGTCTCTACGATAATTCACGGGACTATCACCTGAGCCATGTTCAAGAACAAGCCTGGGCTAAAATTGCAAAGGACATGGGAGAGGAAGGTATGTGATAATATGATTCTTTCAGAATTATTTTTATTACTAGAGACATGAAAATTATAACAATTATTATTCAACTTGTAGAAAATAATTTCTTCTTATTTCATACGCAAAATTATAAATCTCTTCTGGAGACATTGAATATTCCATATTTTTTGTTCTGTCACCACAGGGGATGGACCCAATATTTAACTATTCTCTTTTTTTTTCGAAATTCAGCATTCATATTAAGAAGTTGTACATAGGAAAGCACATCTTCATCGGACAAACACATTTCGACAACTGATGAAGTGGTGCCATTTGCCACTTCAGTGCGCATTAAACCACGTCCACACCATTTCGTCACGTGTCCTGCATCATTCAGCTCGCCACCTCGCTACCACACCACCGCCACACCACCACCACACCACCTCGGTGCGCGCCTTGCCTTAGTCTTACGGTTTTTGCAACGCACGTGAAAATAGCTGATTATGGCTGATTTTGGTACTTCTTTTTTGTAATTATTGAAGTTATAGTAGGTATCTTTGATTTTTTTTCGGGAGAAAAGTACAGCCTATGTCACTCAGGGATAATGTAGCTTTCTCAGGGGGAAAGAATTTCTGAAATCGGTCCAGTAGTTTTTGAGCCTATTTGTATCAAACACACAAAAATACAAACCTTTCCTCTTTACAATACAGTGTGACAAGAAAAACCTCGGACAAACTCTTTTTCATTGAACTTTATTAAACAGAAGAAATTGAACAAAAGAACAACAAATAATAATAGCTTGAACATTTGTTAATAATATATTTAAGCCGTTTCGAAGTGGCTTCCTTTTGCGGGATACACAGCTTCAGACGCTTCATGAAATTTTCGGCAATGGGCCGCAGCTCCTCGGGCGTTAATCGGTTCCATTACCGGCGCAGAGATTGCTCCAGCGACTCCAAATTTTTGTGTTTTTTAGCACAAGCCCTGTGCTCCAAAATCGACCACACGCTGTAGTCCATTGGGTTGAGATCCGGTGAGTAGGGCGGCCATTCTGCAGATGAGATGAAACAAGGAAAATCGGTCTTACATCATTCTCGCGTCATTTTCGCTCTGTGAGCCGGAGCGGAGTCCTGTTGAAAGGTCCAATGCGTATCGCCGAAGTGCTGCTTGGCCCACGGAAGTACTACGGCCTCGAGGATGTCGCAGCGGTAGACTTCTTGATTGATTTCGACCCCTTGATCCACGAAAACTGAGGGAGTTTTACCACTGCCGCAAATTCCGCCCAGACCATGACCGATTGCGGATTTTGACGGTGTTCGACGATGGCCGATGTACCAGGAGCCTTTACGGACCACACTCTGTCGTTTTGGTGGTTGTGGGATTGTTCTACTGTGAAAAGCTTCTCGTCTGTGAAGAGAATTCGCTCCCATTGCTGACCGGCGGCGAGACGAAGGAGTTGGCGGCACCTTTGGAGTCGTACGCGCTTGTTTTTCTCCGTGAGGAGTTGAACTTTTTGGAGCTTGTATGGCTTGAGGTTGAGCTCCTTTTTGGAAATTTGACGGACTGATTCGCGGTTGATACCGGTCTCACAGGCTATTTTCCTCATGGAAACCCTCGGATTTCGATTGACTCGCTTCTTGACGATGTTGCGATTGCTAGGCGTATTGACACAGCGTTTTCTACCACTTCCTGGACGACGACCATCATGGCCAATCTCCTTGAAACGACGAATTGCATCGGACACGGTTTGTCGAGGCACATTGAGCAAACAATTTCGCATTGACGCCTACCTTGACGAAATAGCTCCAAAATCGCACTACGTTTGTTTGACATTCTAAAACTTTGTGAAATGAAATCATATCAAACTGAAAATTCACATATTAGTACTGGAAAGTGTAGAGAAACCAAGAGGATAAAAATTATTTGGCTACTCTGAAATACTTTTGTTCCAGACCACAGCAAAATTTGTCCGAAGTTTTTCTTGTCACCCTGTATTAGTATAGATATTGTTTTTTTATTTTTTCATTTTGCAACCTCTATAGGAGATTGTTAAATGTTTTATTTTGTTTAGTTCCACATCTCATTGAAATAAGATACTCAAGTATAAAAACAGCCTGTAGGTACATTGTCTAATGAAATTATTTTTCGTATTCCGATCTTGAATTTGATATGTAATCTTATTGAAGGGTTTACTATTTATTAAACCAGATAGAGACAGGTAATGCATTAAATACTGAGGTCCAGTGATGGCTTGGCAAGGTATTATTTTTAGGTCGGCCCAACCGATCAGACTGATTCTCGTTGGAGATTAGTTGGAAGCTTCCTTGTTGCTACTCTAAATCAGTTCATGTTTTTCTTATGTAGGGACCAATGAATTTTAATATCTATTCAAATATGCCAAAGTTATACACTGTAGTGATCACATTATAGTATTGCATTTGAAACACTGAGAAATAATGGAAGATAAGATGACAAATGCATTTAATACATAAATATGCTTCATTTTTCATTCAAGAAATGTACTCACCTGAACTTGAGCACAAGACATGAGGAAAACCGAAAAATGAGCTGGTTTTATAGGATCAAATATTGGCAGAAGTTTTCCTTTTTCCAGGCAAACCCGACATATGTTATTTATATTCATAGTGAGATAGTAATTCAGGAGATCATTTGTCTGTGAGGTTTTATCTTCATCCATTGTCCTCTCTCCGAATGTTCCGTTTCCACAAAGACAATTTATTTTATATCAAACAATTAACAAATATTCCAAACCTAACCATCAACAAATTTTACACCACAGATTATTAGATTAATAGTAAACTGATTGTATCCTTAAAACCATAGATGAAATTGAAATTATGTCACAGCCCTCAGACCAAGTCGGTCTGTGGTATTTACAAAGAGCTCTTTGGTATTTATCACAGAACATCTAAATGGCGACTTCAACCACCGATGAGGGCGCTGCTAATTGTAAACAAACATGGCGGAAAATGAGTACTCTTTTCTAAAGTTACGTTGTTTTGATATACTTATAAAAGTATAAAACAGATTATTTAGAGTGTTTCCCTTTGATCGCTTTATGATTTTGAGGACTATTTTAGTGAATTTATGTATTATATACAGTGCAGTATTGAGTTTATACGATTTTGGTGTACACATTGGCTTTTTTCACTCTGATTGGATCGACATTCCACTGGAAAATAGCAACACAAAAAGATTTACATCTGCCATAAACTGTGATCTGAATGTGAATAAGTTTTGATGCGACATGACAAACATGAATATCTGCGTATGGAGTTTCCTTGAAAAAAAGTATCACTTGACTATTCCCTAACTGTTAAGCGGTGAATTGATTAATTCAACCTCGGAACTTGGCCAATGAATATAACCCTCCAAATAATTTTTTAAATACCAAATCTATTCACCAAAAATATTGTTCGCAGTTGTTCGAGAAACTCTTAACGAAAATCTTTTTTGCAAGGTTTCTCCATCCATACTTTATTCATGCTCTTCAGTCCAATTTTTCCAATTCAACAAAGGCATTAGTAATTGTATAGTGTTAAGGCATCTTTCTTGGGAAATTTATGAAAACGTATAGTATATAGATTTTTTTTTGTTTATAAATTCATATTTCTGTCCGGATCATGCTTTCAGCCCATTAGCATTGGATTTATTTATGCTTTTTTATGATAACCAGATCTCTGGTGATAGCCGAAGTAGCTTAGAGTAATCTCTAGTTCCTACTCTTATCTATGCTACTCTTTGACAGATCATAGACCACAGAACACTTAGTCAAAACAATTCAAAAATTCCAAAATGTAAACAATGGTCTCCACAAGGAAATTTTTTGAAATTGAATAAATAACCGACTCAAAATGGATGAGTTGAAACGAAATTTATCAATGCAGTGAGTTTATAGTTGAAGTTCTGATTACTTCATTGTTGAGCGTAAGCCGATCATGTTTATGATTTTCTAGGGGGAATCAAGAGAAATGTGAAGAGACAGAGGGATTCGATATTCAAGCTGGATTAACTTGGATTTATCCCACGAATTATCCGCTGAGGGACTACCAGTACAATATAATTGAACAGGCTCTTTACAAGAATACCTTAGTAAGAGCCTCTGAAAAGTATAAAATAGATTTTCATTGAATTTTTCTAGGTGAACTTGCCAACAGGTCTAGGCAAAACTTTTATTGCTGCTGTGGTCATGTTTAATTATTACAGATGGTATCCTACTGGAAAAATTGTCTTTATGGCTCCAACTAGGCCATTAGTGAAACAACAAATTGATGCTTGCTATAATATTATGGCAATTCCGAAAGATGTAACAGCAGAATTGACTGGTTCCAATAAGAATTCAATGAGGAACGATATATGGATGGATAAAAGAGTATTTTTTGTTACACCTCAGGTCCTACAGAATGATTTAGATAATTGTCCTGAATTGGCAGCATTAATTAAATGTATTGTGTTCGATGAAGCTCATAAAGCAAGAGGAAATTATGCTTATTGTCAAGTATTGAAGAAAATCCAGACTCAAGCCAAATACTTCCGAGTGTTAGCATTAAGTGCTACTCCAGGAAATAGTATCAATGATGTTGGAGAGGTATTTACTTTTTTATCTTATTTTCACATAGAATACCTAGACAGTGCTTATGGAAAGATTGTCTGTCTTAAGTCTATGTACTCCATTCACTTTTATAACGTATCCAAGTTGGTCATGAATTATGTTTATCAAGTTCTACTTAAAACTGACTCAGGTTGGCACTCGTGGAATTCTGAGAGATTTGCCAATGCTATTTTCTATTCACTCTTTTTTAACTTTGTAAATGTAGTAAGTTCTTTTCAGGTTTCATAGTACTACTCCATTTTCATATTTTCCAATTGCCAGATCTTTGGAGTTATTGAATTCACATAATATTTTCTCAAATTCATCATTTAGTCCAGTCATATTAATCAAAATAAGGTAAGAATCTCGGAATGAGAGATACCCAGCTGAATATTTGTATAAACCTTTATTTTGACACCCTAAAACATGTCTCAAAACCTACATATTGTAAGGTGTCCGCGTCTGTCGAAAAATAAGGTCAAAGGTCACAAAAATCGATTTTTTCGACGTTTTTTGCAAATATCTCGTTTTCTATGGGGTTTACGAGATTTGTGATTATTATCAATATTATAGAAGATAAAATTCTCTACAACTTTTGTCTCAAATGTTTTTTTATACGTTGAATCGTTTTTGAGATAGAGGGCAGTGAGCGCTGTCTTGTATAGAGTTTCGACCGTTTTCTTCATCAAGGAACCACTTTATAGTAACCATGGTTATTCGTAACTTTAAATCGTATCTTGGTAACTACGTAAGTACTATTTCAAGAATTATGGCTGATGTGTGTTTTATTTGTAATAACTCTGATTCAAAAGATGCATTAGTTGAAGTAGTGCGCGGCTTAAAGACTTTGAGAAAGGCAAGTATCGAAAGAAATGATGGCCTCGTCTAAAATCCGTAACCTCTGTAAAAGTGCATGAAAAATGCCGAAGTGTTTACATTAGCAAAAACTGTATTCAAGCTGCAAAACGGCGATTCGAAAAAGGGGAAAGCATTGCTTCTCCATCTGTACCCTGTAAAAGACGAAGTGAAGTGTTTGATTTTAAGACTCAATGCTTATTTTGTGGTGAAACAGCTGATGAGGCCGTAGAGATAAAGAAAAAAGAAAAATACCGACGTAAAATAAAAAAGTGAGTACTCTTGAATTCAAACAATCTGTGATCAAAAAAGCAGAAGAACGTGGTGATGATTTCGGAGAAATAGAAAAAAATCGTATACTTTTCCATTATGATTTGGTTGCTGCTGAAGCTAAATATCATGCTACTTGCTTCACAAATTTTTCAAGTAAAACATCATCATCATCGCCTCATCAGAAACTTCGTCAAGATACTCAAGTAACTGAAGCTATGTTTGAAATTTTCAATTATATTGAAAATAATAACGATTCACAATTTACACTAAAAGAGCTTAAAGATGTCTTGACAGGATATGTGCCAGATGATAAAACTATTATTACAAGATTGCAACAAAAATACTTGACCGATATTATAATTACGAAGAAAGTAGGTGCTTTTACCTGGAGACAAATGTCGTTGAAGAAGAAAATGAAGAAGAAGCGCAAATTCAACCAGAAGACGATGATAATGATGAAGAAGAAAAAAATTAAAATCAGAGTTTGTCGTTGTTTGAATAATTATTCTTTTTATTTAGTTTATATTGATAAATGTATCGATTGAAAATTTTTCAAAAAAAACGTTAATTAGAAATTTATTTCATTTCTGCATTTTTACTTATTTCAGTAATTAATATAGCTTTGATTAACATTAAAAATAATTTAGGTATTTGCCTTCGTTACTTCTAAGTACCCAACCAGGTAAGTGTGATTAAATACATTGATACTTAATTAACAATACATAAGTCATAAAAAAACATTAACTATAATGTCCTTTTCGAAAAAAATTATAATAATTTATAATTATATCTTTCTTAACATTTTATAAACTATTTGAGACATATTTTCGATCGGACCTACCGGTTGACCTTTAAAGATCCTCTATATAGTTAAACATTGCGCGCTCACAGCCCTCTATCTCAAAAACGATTCAACGTATAGAAAAAATTTTCAGACAAAAGTTATAGAGAATTTTATCTTCTATAATATTGATAATGAATATAAATCCCGTAAACCCCATAGGAAACGAGATATTTGCAAAAAACGTCAAAAAAAATTGATTTTTGTGACCTTTGACCTTATTTTTTGACAGACGCGGACACCTTACAATATGTAGGTTTTGAGACATGTTTTAGGGTGTCAAAATAAAGGCTCATACAAATATACAGCTGGGTATCTCACATTCCGAGGTGAAACTACTAAGATGACTGGACTAATTTTTCCGAAGTGAATAATCATTTTGATAAATATGTAATTACTACGACTTCTATGTAGAAGGGACAACGTTGCGTAGAAATCTGACAGGAGAATGACTATAACCTAACATTTTCGAAATATATGCGGTGAAATGTGACAGAATTTCATGGCCAACTGGGGTACTTTATAAAAATGAATGGGGTATATCTGATAACATCAATATGGCCCTTACTCCTACTATTCACTGTCACAAAGTGAAGCCAAATCGTTGGTAAGAATTGGATCGTACTCATGCGTCAACTGGAAATTAGTAAATGGCGGGAAACGTAGTGTAGTTTCGAAATGATAAGATTACACAATTTTTAAAAGTCATATCTATTTACCCCTGATTGAATTGTGCTCATTAAAGGACAATAACTAAGACATTCAAGATCCTACCCTCTAGCTTCAATTGTCAAAGAGTCAAATTCAGTTCTGTCTGGGTGGACATAATTGAATTGGATCGCAGATTCGTTCACAGTGGTCAAAAATAGAGTAAACAATAGTTTCGGATAGAATCGAAGCCTGATTTAGGGATCTATCAATCATGGTTAGATTGAGATAGTGATTCGGTGTTATAACAACCCCAAACAAGGCTACCTCAAACCATCAGTGGTATCGTGCTGATATCAGAAGTTATTAACCACCCACGTCTGTGGATTAACAAACTGCAGTTCTTTCACCCTCGTGTCTTCTCTCAAGATGATGTACGTACACAAACGAATAATGTTTAGAAATTACTGAAATCGAAGATCAGCGTCGGTGACACAAAATTCTTTTCGCTGTAGACATTTGTGTTGTGTTCGATAATTATATTATTTATACAGGGTGTCCCACTAGTGCCGCAGCGGACGATATACGCGCAACGGTCTGAGTTTGGCGAAATTTTTCGATACAGACCTGATATACTCCAAGAAGAGCACAACCTAAAAATATTTTCGAATATATTGGGTGGCCCAAAATAGAGGAATAGAGGGTGACTTTGTTTTTTCAAATGGGACACCCTATATTCAATAGTGTTTTTCAATTCTCTGAAACTTCCTGCATGTTTTCGTATACTTTTCACATATTTTTATTCGACAGTTTTTGAAATATTGGCAATTTTTACAAAAAAAATGGTACTTGTAGAGGCTATGTCATCCAATTATATTTCACGAACCCTTGCACATATCAATAACAGCTTTATATGGATTGAAAGACAAGACTTCAAAGTATCCTAGCCAGCTGTAATAAAGCATCTCCAGCATATGGGAGTGTACACAAAAAGACAATCAACATGACGAATTTCAAATCGATTTTTCTTCATTTTTTCAAATGCAATGCATATAATTTTTTTCATCATTGTAATCACCATTCATTTTACTTCATTTTTTGTCAAATACATGATATGCATATCTTCAACAGAATAGGATATTTTTTAGAGTTTTTCTCTAAATTCACATTTACTTCCGAATTCAAGAAGCAGCTTCTCTGAGAGGTTGTTGAGAACTGTCAAATTATTCTATTCAGAATTAACATCATTCCAGCTTCAATTCATATCGTCATTGTTTTTACGGATTGGATGAATACTCTTATCCTTATAAAACTTTCTTCGAAAAAATTCATAAGTTTCACAGGCACGCACGCAGGTCTTCAAGCTCCCATATAGTTATATATATATAGTTATATAGTGAAAAGGGGTTACAGTCCACTGCGACCTTAAGGTCTATTGTGCCCCCTGACTGAGCTGTCATCATCGCGCCTCCTACAGCTCGCCCTCCAGTTCCAGAGATTTGATAAAATCCAGTATCTGGGACGGCTTCAAGGAGGATAACTCCCCACTTCTACAAGTTTCTTGTCCAAAGCTATCTTTCCTTTGGCTTACAATGGCATAGCTTTCCGTAACTAGGTGAATAGGAGTTTCTTCCTCCTCCCCACAGAATCTACACTCATCAGTGTCAGATAAACCCATTCTCAACAGATGCTTCTTTAGGCGACAATGTCCTGTGAGAAAGCCAGTGAGTAGGTGAAGTTGGTTTTTACTGAGATCCAGATATTTTTTGGATCTAGCAGTTTCAAAGTTCCGGAGGAACTTTTTGGAGTGATCCATTCCTGGGAGATTCCGCCAGAGTTTTTCCCTTTCGGTTTTCTCCATCAGCATAAATTCCTTCTTATAGGTGCATTTTCCTATACCACAGAAGGGTTCTGGGCCAGTTAGTGGCGTCTGTGCGCCCTTTCTGGCCAGTTTATTGGCCTCTTCGTTTCCTACGATTCCCGAATGACCGGGAACCCAGATTAAAAAGACCTTATTCTTCTTGCCTACCTCATTGAGTTTGTTTCGGCACTCCCAAATCAGCTTTGAGTCAATGACGTAGGAGCTCAGTGCTTTAATAGCGGCTTGACTATCTGTATGAATAGCTATATCGCACTTCTGATAGTTTCTTTCTAGATGTATATCTAGACATCTTCCGATTGCAAGTATTTCCGTTTGAAGGACGCTTGTACAGGAGCCTAGCGATAGTGCACACTTGGTACTTGTCCCATAAATCCCAGCGCCAGCTCCTGTAGCGGTTTTAGAACCATCAGTATACCATTTCATTGTATTTTCTTTGAGATTGTAGTTGGTGTATTCCCTTTCCCAATCTTCTCTTTTACTTAGCATTGTACTGAAGTTCTTCTCAGTGCTTACTTTCTTGATCATTACATCGCTAGGAAGGTTTGCAGATGAGGTGTAGTCATTCAGAGAGGACCAAGCTCTTCGAAACCTGACTCCCTCATTGCCTGCTCCTTCTTTAGATACTCTGAGGATGGCCTCATGGGCTACCCTATCAATCACTAGGTGTAGAGGTGTGAGGTCTGTGATGATCTCAAGCGCCCTGGTTGGGCACGTTCTCATAGCTCCCGTGATGCACACACAGGCAAGCCTTTGTACTTTGTCGAGCATTTTCCTCGTACTTGCCTGACTTGTCTTTGCAAACCAGGCTACTGCCCCATATGTGACTATAGGTCTTACAATCATGACGTACATCCATCGCAGTATTTTTGGGTTACAGCCCCAATTCCTGCCGCATAGACGTCTGCATGCCATCAGAGCTCTTGTAGTCAAGCTCCCATAGAAAATTATCAAAAATGTATTTTGAAAAATGGGTCCCGAAAGCAAGTTTCTGTCTTCAGTAACTGATTTCATCACATTTTTGAGTAGATATATCAAAACTTTCTAGTTCCTTATTTCGCTATAATATGATAATATGAATTGAAGCTACAATGATGCTTATTCTGAGTGGAATTATTTGACAGCTCTCAATAAACACAGAAAAGCCAAATATGCTATTTGAATTCGAAGGTATATGTAAATTTTAGGGAAATATTTCGAAAAAACTCTTAAAAATCCTCTGCTGTTGAAAATATGCATGTCATGCATTCGACAAAAAATGAAGTAAAATGAATGGTGATTGCAATGATGAAAAAAAATTATATGCATTGCATTTGAAAAAATGAAGAAAAATCGATTTGAAATTCGTCATGTTGATCATCAAATATAATTGAATAACAGAGCCTCTACAAGTATTATTTTTTCTTCAAAATGGCCAATATTTCGAAAACTGTCGAATAAAAATAAGTGAAAAGTTTACGAAAGCATGCAGGAAGTTTCAGAGAATTGAAAAACACTATTGAATATAGGGTGTCCCATTTGAAAAAACAAAGTCACCCTCTATTCCTCTTTTGTGGACCACCCGATATATTCGAAAATATTTTTAGGTTGTGCTCTCCTTGGAGTATATCAAGTCTGCATCAAAAAATGTTGCCAAACTCAGACCGTTACGCGTATATCGTCCGCTGCGGCACTAGTGGGACACCCTGTATATGTGGATGAACTGCAGGGAATCAAATTTTTTTTGAGCTTCTCCTAAACATAATAACCCAATTTGAAGTTTGTGGCCACTTTCGGTTCAGCAGATATTAAACCAGTGGCGTCGGATATCTATGTACAGAGAAGTCCAAATTGGACACTTTTGATAGGAAACACCAATTTGTAGAGGAGGTAGAGAAAAACTAGCCTACATGCTACGAGATCGATTGTTGTGAGAAAATGAATGCCGAAAACCGCACATTGATATCTTGACTTGTTCGAAAGATACAAGGTTTTGTTCAATTTTGTACATTTCTGACCCAACACGTAACTTGTTATTTTTGAATATTTCTTGTTTCTGTGAAAACATTGTTTAGGCACTTTTTTGGAAGGAATCCCATGGTGTTCCTAGTATTTTATTGAAAAATATGGTTTTGAAGCTATAGCATAAACTTGTATTTTTTCTTATGGGACATGGGATATTTCTTTACATGAAATGAAATTCTCTTTTCAAATATGTATAATGGTTGCTACTTCTCTTTGAGAACATTCATTTTGTGGCTGATGTTTTCGAATTATTTTAGATGTATTTTTAAAATCTGGGTTGCCATGCCTAAACACGAAACAAAAGAGTTCTACATAACAGCTGTTAAAAAGAATAATTAGTGCCGATATTGTAATAACTCATAAATTTAATAAAAAAAATAGGATAACAAGAACAACAATATTTTTAAACTATTTACAACGTGTGTTCGAATTGAGCACCATTCAAATAAAAACAAAATTGATTTCGCTTCCCAACATTATTGTCAGCATTAATCAATTCTATCGCAGATATTGAACGAAAGGCATGTCTCGCACTGCTGCTGTCAACGCTTCTCGGGCATCAGGATGGCGTTTATATGTGAGGTCCTTTATTCCTCCCCAGAGGAAAAAATCTACAGGCGTAAGATCGGGGGATCTTGCCACCCAATGCTGTGTTCGTTATGACACAGTGCCCCGTCTTGTTGGAAGTATGCGTCTCCAATTTGTTGTAATGGCAAATCATCCATTATTGGTTCAACAAATTCCCGCAACATTTCTAAATATCGCGCTGCCGTAAGGTTACCCTCATAGCTATAGGGACCGATAAACCTTCCTCTAAAAATATCGACCCAAACATTGAAACTATCGGCCTTGATTTCGTGTCTGCACTATAATATTATGTGGATTTTTAAAAGTCCAATTGTATGTATTAAAAATACCAGAGATGCTAACGCATGCTTAATCAGCACATTTTCCTGAATACCATTGGCAAAATTCGAGCCGGAATTTTAGGTCATTTGGTAGTTACTTGTGAACTTTTCTCACTCTATACGGTTTGAATTTATTTTTTTTAGAATTCGCATTGCTGTAGTCTTTGGAATATGTACCTGCATTCAACTGCATTTTGCGAAGTGGAATATTGGGTCGGTTTTGTATTTCCCCCAAAACCGTGATTTCTTCTAACAGTTCTAACTCCCTATGTCTATTACTGGCTTCCTAAACTTTTGTTCTGTGTTTTGAAAAAGAACCGTAAAATAATTAACAAGGTTTTGCTGCAATCTAGTGAACATATCCCGAAACGGTTGTCTCCTTTCAGGATTTCGGTCAAATCAAAGATTGCTGACATCCTGAGCATCTTCATGCGATTCCCAATGACACTTTAGCAATTTAGCAGATCAGGTTTTTCGTGATTTCATACATTTTGATTTAACAGGCAGATAACTATTCTAGTATGTTCAAAACTCAGTTCGAAGAAGCACACTTAACTTGTGAAGCAAACTCCATAGACTGTGGTTGCTAATGCTAAGGTAATTTGTTTCATATTCAGGCATGGCAACCCTTCTTCTTCTTAAAGTGCCCTATCCGTTCCGGACGTTGGCCACCATCAAGGCAATGCGAACTTTATTTGCTGCGCTGCGGAAGAGCTCGGTTGATGTTGCTCCAAACCACTTGCGCAGGTTTGCGAGCCAGGAAATTCTTCTTCTTCCTGGACCTCTCTTGCCCTCAATCTTTCCCTGGAGTATAACCTGGAGAAAGCCATATTTTCTGTCGTTTCGCATAATGTGTGCAAAATATTGCAGCTTTCGACATTTAACCGTTATCAGCATGTCAGGTTTACACTTCATCCGTCTGAGTACTTCTTCGTTGGTAACTCTTGGCAACCCAGATTTTGAAAATACATCTAAAATAATTCGAAAACTGCCACAAAATTAATGTTTCCAAAGAGAAGTAGCAGTATACAGGGTCCTGCAATAGTGCGTTAGGCTTTCATAGCTGCCAAACCAGACGTTTTAGAAATTTAGTTGAAAAGCATTTCCTTTGTAATTTCAATTCTGCATCTCAGGAAATTATTTTCTAATATACAGGGTGTTCCCAAATAAAATTATTGAACAAATGAGTGATTTTTTAAATGGAACACCGCATATTTTGAATGCTCTTCAATACCTCTATCATGACGCAAAATATTAGGGATATTTTTCCTACGGTACGGATCTTATTCAGAAAAAACTTTCTATGAAACAATAGTTCGGTGAAAGCCCTCTACCGATTTCCAGAAGCGATAGAAACATGAATTTGATCAGAATTTCTTTTAACTTAAGAATTTCCCTAGTCATCGTTCCTAAATGATCAATCTTTTTTATACAGGGTGTCCGTTATCAACGTCAAAATATGAAGAATTTCGAATTGTTTTTTCTCGATTTTTTTCAAATGTAACACCCTGTATTTTTTCCATGATGATGTACACAGTTTAAAACCTTACATTTTTTCAAAAGTAACCCTAGGATTATTTTCACTCCTGTGTCCAGCGGACACGAAAAATTACATTTCTACCAAAAATTTCTGGAACAATGAACATAATAACTAACGGATATTTTAAATGAGGCAAATTCTTGAGTCATGTTTCTATCGCTACTGGAAATCGGTAAAGGGCTTTTACCGAACTACTGTTTCGTCGAAATTCTGCAGTTTTTTCTTAATAAGATCCGTACTGTTGGAAAAACATCCCTAATATTTTGCATCATGGTAGAGGTATTGAAGAGCATTGAAAATATGCAAAAATATAAGGGGTGTTCCATTTAAAAAATCACTAATTTGTTGAATAATTTTATTTGGGAACACCCTGTATATCATAAAATAATTTCCTGAGATGCAGAATTGCAAGTTCTAAGGGAATGCTTTTCAACTAAATTCCTAAAACGTCTGGTTTAGCAGCTATAGAAGCTTAACGCACTATTGCAGGACCCGGTATATTCGAAAAGAGAATTTTATTTCAAACACGAATATGTAACCCGTCAATTACACTCAGCTCACTTCCACGGCATGGAGCAGGGAAATGAGCTAGGTGAGAATGTAATCACCTCACTTCTACTGCCACTCGTGCTGCTACTCGCGTTGCCGGTCACTCCCTAAATTAGCGGTTTTTCGTGCGGCAGTCAAAGGACCGGCAGCGCAAGTGGCATGGAGTGATCTCATTCAGCCCAGTTACTGTCGTGCCTGAGTTGCGCACGTTGTCGTATCAATTGATTGAAATCGTTAATTGTTGCGAATAATGTCGACGGAGTGGAGTAATGAAAAAATAATATCATTTCTAGAATACCTTGAGAGTGAAAGAGTGATATGGGATTCTTCTGATGAAAACCATAAACTTAAGCACAAAGTGCACGATGGTTGGAAGGATGTTTGGAATTGAGGAATTAAAGTGAGAAAAAAGTCACTTAGGGCGACATTCAGACCTCTTCTGATGTCAGGATCAGGTGCAATTTCATCGTCCGCCATTGCCAAAACTTGATCGCGAGAGAAATGTTTGAGCTGAGTGTAAATACTCGCTGCCTTTCCATACTGCCGCAGAAGTATTCCGGGAAATATTTCTGGCAGCGCGAGTAGCAGTGGAAGTGGCTGAGTGTAATTGAGGTATAAAAAGATATAGGATTGTCCATAAGAAAAAATACGAGTTTATGTTCAAAACCATATTTTTCAATATAAAACTAGGAACACCATTGGATTCCTTTCGAAAAAGTGCCTGAACAATGTTTTCACAGAAACAAGAAATATTCAAAAATAAACACGTTATAGGCCTACCACACCCTCAAGCTTCACCACAGTTTGGCTTGCGCAAACCGGCTTGAACACTGAGCGTGTGGTTGGGAAAATTTTATAGAGTTTTGCCAACCGCACGCTCAGTGTTCAGTGTTCAAGCCGGTTTGCGCAAGCCAAACTGTGGTGAAGCTTGAGCGTGTGGTAGGCCCATTACAGGGTTGGGTCAGAAATGCACAAAATTGAAAAAACCTTTCGAACAAGTCAAGATAGCAATGTGCGGTTTTCGGCATTCACTTTCTCACAAAAATCGATCTAATATCATGTAGGCTAGTTTTTCTCTAACTCCTCTAGAAATTGATCTATGAAAAGTGTCCAATTCGAACCATTCTGTACATCGTGATTTCGTATTGCTTATTAATTTTTGAAACCACATTCCAATGTTTTGTTCTAATCTTGTAGATAGGTGCAAATGCAAAACCCTTCGGAGTTTGATTCTAGAGAACACTTTTCTATGAGATTTCATTCTGATTATTCATTTTTGAACTCTTGTACATCTGATCAGTATGTTTGAGTTCAGATTTCACCTCTTTGTAATGATTCCATCATTATTTTGGCCATACATTCAATTAGGTGAATATTTTACTGGTTAATTCACATCAGACAATTAAAGAATTATTTACAGTGACTATATTACATATTATTGGTAATATAGTCATTGTAGCCGCTCGAACATGTGATTTTCTTTCCCAAAATTGGGGGATTTAATATTCCAATGGAAAGTAATCAAATATGAGACACTCTTATTATGAATTCAACACAATTTTCACTTTGATACAATATTTTGAACTGTCTTAGGTCATCAATACCCTTATGATATCCCATTTAGAATATAGGACTGAAGAGAGTGAAGATGTAAAACCTTATGTTTTTCAAAGAAAATTAGTGACGGTTGTAGTTCCCTTAGATGAAAAGTTGAATCAAGTGAGAAATGATTACATGAAGGTACAGTATACAGTTTGTTTTAAAAATGATCTTGAAGATCAAAATAATCGGATGAAAGTTCATTGCTTAACGAAAACCAACTCAATGAAACGTCCATAGTTTCAATGTCTACTTCAGATTAATAATATTTATTGGGTTGTTTTTGTGAACGAAGATCTTTTATTTCGATACGTTTTTGAATTTTCATTAAATTTCTTTTTGTTTGTGGTAGTTTTCAATTTTGGATAATTTTCAGATTCTTGAAAATTACACCAGAACCTTAGTGAAATATAAAGTCATACAAGGACATTGCAGTTCTTTGAGCAAAGGAGCAATATTCAGAATAAAAAAAGAATACCAGGAGAAAAGGAGCAGGTAAATCATTTGTACATTACTGCAATCTGAATCTATGCAGGGTGCTAGAAATAAGTGGATGAAACATTCAAGCTCTGATTTCATTATTTCCAATATTCTATTGCTGAATAACTCTCTTGTTGGAACCCATATTCGAAAACTATCATGCTAGAGCTATGTTGCTATAAAAGGGGAAATCTATTATATTATGTGTATTTCTTCAATCTCGTGATGATTATGTGGAAGGCTCTCATTGAATTAATGTAATATTAACCGTGCATTGCCGAGTTTTTATGATTCCAAGAGGATATTGTTCAGATAGAAATATTGCCACAGATTATTTAGTGCTAAGTATCATTTCATTTTTCATTAATTTGAATTTGATACGTGGTTTGTGTCGAAATTCACCATCAATATATCTGAAATACAAGGTATCGGAAAATCTGCATTTCGTCTTTTCGAGCAATTTTTTGTGTACTCGTCTTCAATACAGTAGAAAAAAATATGCATAGAATACTGCAAGAAGATGAACCCTAACATATAACAGGAATTAAATGAGTATAACAAATACATACAAAAAATGATTCACCAACACAGGGAACATACGTGGTTAAGAGATTGTGACAAAATAAATGAAACTCAGGGGAAATCATTTTATCAAGAAATCAAAAAACTCTCTAAATTTAAACAATAAAATGAAATTACAACACTAATATAAATTGGAAAATCATACACTGAAGATGGTCGAAAAGTAAAATTATTCGCAGAACACTAAAATGTCTTCAAATATGACAAAGTTGATGACTTCGACAAAGCCAGGAAAGAAGAGTTGAACGGTGGTATGAGTAGTTTTTTACTACCCCAATGAAAATTTCATGTAATGAAAATTGATAGTGAATCCTACTTTCAAATAATACGCAACTCCAAAAACTGTGCCCCCGGTGTCAACTATGTTCTTTGGAAAATAATAAAAAAACTTAGCGATAAAATACATGAACACCTTATTAACTGCTAATATCATGGAACGTTTGTACATAGCACAAATTTATTCTGATTCCACAATTATGTTGATGATTTTATTTTTTTCCAGGGACCCTCATTACAAAGAAGTTTCAGTAACTTTGAATATTTGCATGAGTCTGTATCATGCCAATGATTTATTGGTCAGACATGGCTTGCGAGGATTCTTGAATTATTTTGAAGGTTGGATTTATAATATTTAATTTCAATGAAATTAAAAATTTTAACTGATCAAAATTTCATGGGTCGAATACCATAAAGTTTTGACCGGCTGGAATAGTACGACAATACTACTTGTTTATAATTAAAAATGTGTCTCGAATTTAACTTTCAGAACATATAAATGACCCCCTTTTGAGAAATAACATAGCCTTGGTTAATATCATGGAAGACATAAGAAGTTATTTGGGTCCAATGCCCCAAATCGATAAATTGCCAGATGGATCTTATCCTGAGGTGAGAAAAACACTTGAAATCAAAAATTACGTCCAGAAATATCAGATATATAAGATGTTGATTCTTGAGATCAAAAGAAACCTATTTTTCAGTTTTCCAAAATCGTCAGAATTTTTCGAAAATTCAGTTTATCTACTGCCATAGAATAATATATCCATTAGTCAACTGATTTTTATCTGTAATAGTCTCTATAAACCAATAGTGTGAGGTAATAATAACTCACTCTAATACAAATAGGAAAAATGTAGCTTACGAAATGAATAAAAAAGTCGGGTCAATGGGGAACTCTATTTCAGATATCAAGGTAACGTTCTCGCCATCCATTTCTACATTTTCTTAGGCTGATTATCCAAAAATTGCATTGGGAAAACGTGAATTTTTGACGCGGTAATGGTCATAACACACTTGATGAATTTCAACCCTCGCCTGACGGCTCGTGCTGGAAACTTCATCTGCGTGTGTTATGACTTATATTACCACTCATTGAACAATATACTATTATGTTTACGTCGATCTCAGTATTGAAATGCTCGTATTGACACAGTATCAGCATAAGCAAGTATTGATTATAATTGAAAAATCAAACCGGCAACATTGGTTCATGAGTTTCGATGATATCTCAAACAATTTAATTTCCAGGGCAGAAGTACCTATTTTTGAATTCAAGACTAATCTTATCCGATGAAATTAATAATAACTCGAAACGGTGTGTTTTATACGAAAAACTTTGAAATACTTCTGTTTTCCAAAATGATCGGTTCTCTCAGAAATATGACCCATTTATCGAAGTTTTGTAGTATTTCTTTCGCGTTAGGCTGTAACATAAATACCAGAAAAATTTTGAATGAGCATTGATTGAGGAATATGAATCATGAATAGAATAAATTTTATTCCGAAGATATGACTGAAAAGTGTTTTTTTTTGCGGATTTTGGACATCCTTTATTTCTCAAACTATTCAGAATTTTGTAAAATAATCCCAGAAAAAATTGTTTCCATCGATGAGGGCATGCATGTACAGGGTGGCCAGATTTCGATGGTTTAGTACTACATTTCTTAAACTATAAGAGATAGAGAAAAAGTAATATACAAGTGTCATGTACTCTTTTTCGAGAAACATAAATTGCTGAAAACCCCAAGTTGCTACGGGATCTAATTTCTGAGCTACAGGGCGATTTTGATATTAGGTCGATTCTTCTAATTGACTATAACTTCCATGATATAGAATGTACTCTCTCGAAATCAACACTTGTTTGGGTCACTTTTTTTACTGCTTTTCAGCGGTGCTATTGGTTTTTTTTGTATCTGTTCTAATTTCGGAGTTATAGCAAAAAAAAATTTTTCGAAACCATAATGGCAAATGATTTTTTCAAATTGATCTTTCCTCAACGATTTCAAAAATATACGTCATGATATACTTCCGAGTTCACTATATATCGAAAATTTCGAAAAAAACACTTTTCGTTTAAGCAGGCTTTGATTCACTTCCTTCTAAACTGAGGCGGTATTTGAATTTCATGTCTTATTTATTTTCAAATTCAATTCAGTTTCATCACTGTTGTATCATCTTGAGCTTCGAAAATTCTTATTTATATCACATCATGCCTCACGAGAATTAGGAAAAATATAATATGCTAGAATGTTTTATACAAGCAAATTATGACGCTGATAAGGCATCTCAAATATATTTTGGGGGATATCCCATTATAGTCTATTATAATAATGGACAAAATAACAAAATCGTCCTGTAGCTCGGAAACTAGACGCTGTAGCAACTTGAGGTTTCAGCAATTTCTGTATCTTACTTTTTCTCGTCCTTTTATAGTTCAGGAGTTGTAGTACTAAACCATCGAAATCTGGCCACCCTGTACAAGACAAAGACTCACTCGCATAGGCAAACCTAACTTTTCTCAGTGAAATTATGTTTTGAATTCACAGGTGCCATCAAGTATACCATTCGGCCATCCAAAGTTCTACAGATTACGTGATATTTTGATATCTCACTTCAACGATAGTGAAGATAACAGCAAAGTTATTGTATTTTTCGAGTATCGTGATTCTGTCAAGGAAGCGTTACTTGTACTGCTACAAGCCAGGCCAATAATCAGGCCTGAAATGTTTGTGGGTCAAAAGTCAGGAGTAGTTACTCAGAAAATGCAGCTCAGTGTAAGTATAAAAGTATATGACATCATTTGTGAAATTGGGTCAGGATTCCCTGCCTGCTTGATGGCGACACTTTGTAAATCACTCTGATTGAAGTTGACAATTTGTGTGATTGAATCATTGTACATAGATGTATAAATACCTGGCACTGATTAGATTTTGTTTAAGACTTTCTTGTCGATCGAAAATCTGAGACTTTGTGAAGCTTTTCATTTATCCCGAAAGGGGTCGCGCTATTATTCCATTGCCGCAGTAGCGCTAGGACCGTGAATTATTGCGGATTATTACGGAACTAGACCAAAATCTGAAATCTAGGATGCCGTTTTGATCTACAAATTTTGGTCACGATTTTTAGTAAGTAGTCGTTACACCAGGTATTCTATGCATCTATCATTGTACATAGAATACTATTGCAGAGCGAAAAACAGTGAATATCCCAACTCATCACTGGTGAATGATGACATTTTTCCAGTTGAAAATGACAAGATGAAAACTGATGTGTTGCAATCGGTCTAATCCATAGAAATCATAATATATATACTTACTCTAGAATGCTAATTCCTTATAGTTCCGCAGCGAAAAACGTGCCGCATAGGCAACTGATTCACAATGTGCGCATGCTCACCATTAGGAAATTTCACGTAGAACGATGCCAAGTCCCTAAATGTTTTGTCGGTTCTATTTTAAGTTCAATTTAATTCAACAATAAAAATATTCCATTGAGTAACAGACTTATCTTATAGCTCATGCGCCACTTCCTACGACTATTCGACACATTAATATCATAAGTGAATTGCAATATTTGTGGAATTGGTGAGAAAATCAGAGCAGTAATGTAGTAGGTTTCACTAAATAGATATAGACCGCGCAACATTGCTTTTTCTGTCTCATGGCAAATGACTTTGAAATGACCTCAGTGAAAGTTTAAGCAGGAACGGGTTAGTGTCAGTCTGCAGCCACAGTTTAGTTTACTGCATAGACAAATTAGTTCACTGGTGCGTAACTGTTATTTTCGTGTTTGATATTCTTCGTATGCATTTTGCTTTTGTTGTGTGTTGTGTTCGATTTGGATTTTTTGGTATCCGATAAACAATGAACTGTATAGTGTTGTGGTGTCCTTGTCTTGACCCGTTCATTTCCCACTTGAGTATGTAAACTATGTGCACCTTTTCATTCATATAAACTGTTAGAAATTTATGATTTACGCTTTGCTTTTCATTCGATTGACACATATCTATCCACTCGCACCATGAGATTGGTTCTTTATATAGAAAAAGAACGCAATTCATTATGAAAAATCATGAAATCTTGGGAGTAAACCATCTTTTAATGGATAATTCGAACTCGAAAATAAAATATATTGAAGTAAAACTTTGCAGTTTCATTCAGATAAGATAACAGATTGATTTTGGAATATACTCGGAACTCAAAAAGACAAATGACTTGAAGAATGAATGTAGGTATCAGAATTCACTCATGAAACGATGCAGAGTAACGCATTGGCAGATGTACAATACATTTTCATGTTTCCACTTTTTTCAGTATATTTTGCTCATTTGATTTTTTTTTCTGTACTTTACCAAAAGATTCGTTGTTTGTTAACCAGAATTTGTCTTCCTTGATCCTTGAATTAATTTTTATACCGAAACCGGGTTTTTTCAACGCCTGAAGAGGTTTTGGAATAATGAAAGATTTTCAGCCTATCTTCCAGTCGCTGATGATTCCAAATTTACCATTCAAATAGCTGTTGAAAATTATCAATATGTTCAAAACAACTAGTAAGTGTCGAATACTAATTATGAATTGATTAAATCCAACTGCAACAATAACAGCATAAAATTTTATTGAAGCCTACCCTGTTCAGAAACAACCTGATGACACGTATGCGCATTGTGGACCACACTGAAATTTTTACAACACTTCGATCCAATTGATTTAGCATTTTAGAGTAAGTATATATATTATGATTTCTATGGTCTAATCGTCATGAAATATCGGTTGCGAAAATAAAAACATCTTATTTTCACCAGTTGAGGTATAGAAAGACAAAGAAACTGCAACACCCAGAAGGAGCTGTATAATTTTTTTTTGGTAAAAAAGATAGTATATCAAGGAGTAAATGATTAAATTCGAAGAGAAAATCGTGAAGGTTTTTTTATGTAGACATGTTTCGTCACTTAAATATTGTAGTCTTTTTTTGCAAGTTTTTCAAATTTTACAACAAACCAGCTGTTCGAGGAGATCCAAAATCGATGTTTAGTTGTTGTTAAAATACCTAAAGCACGTGTACACTGTACACAGAATTTATCGCTAGCTGAGTGAATTTGAAAGACGTCGAATTATTGGTCTACGGGAGGCGGGGTTGCCTTTTCGAGAAATCGCTAACCGTACGAACAGAAATCCAACTACTGTTATGAGATATTGTCAAGCGTGATTTGATAATGCCCAAAATCGAAGAAGAGTATGCACCGGACGTCGAAGGGGCACAAATGAAGTTTGAGATCGACGTCTAAAACTCATGGCGAATAGAGACCGATTTGCGACAACTAGATCTTTGGTTGATGAGTGGTTAGGAGAACTAGGCCATTCTGTAGCTGTCCGAATTGTTTACCGCCGGATAAGGTCTTTTGGACTGCAACATTATCGCCCCCATCTTGTGTTACCTCTGACGGTTGAGCATCGCCGGCAACGATTACAGTGGTGAAGAGAACGTCAACATTGGAATATGGAATATGGCATCAGGTCATCTTTTCTGATGAATCTCGATTCCCCGTGGGTGCACATGATGGCCGAAGAAGGGTTAGACGACGTCGGGCAGAAAGACGTGAACCTCAGTTTGATGTTGAGCGTCATGTACACCGGACAGTAGGCGTTATGTTATGGGGTGCTATTCCACATGCAAGTAGGTCACCTGCAGTCTTTGTTCGAGGTGACATGACAGCGCTGCGTAACCTCCAAGAAATAATGGAGCCATATGTTCTCCTTCACCTTAACCGGCTCGAAAATCCAATATTTCAGCAAGATAGTGCTCAAACTCATGTTGCCAGAGTTAGTTTAAACTTTTTTGAAGGGATCCATGCGAATCATTTGACATGGCCGCCCAGATCCCCCGATCTTTCACCCATGGAGCACGCTTGGGACATCATGGGAGAAGGCTTGGAATATTACCCCAGCCCCCACGGACTTTGGCGGCTCTGAGACATGAAGTCTGAAATCATATCAAGCTCGGCTACGTCAGCTACATGAGTGATTCTGGTGTGCCCAGTTGTGCTGGTTCTCCAGTTTTTTGTTTGGATCAGTCTGTATGCACCCATCCTAGCCTCTCCCATGACATGTATGTCAAGGGGTGAGAGGTTAAGGATGACCTCCATAGCAGCTGTTGGAGTGCTATTCATTGCACCCGTGATGCAGAGACAGGCAAGCCTTTGGATTTTCCCAAGGTTGGTTTTTGCCTATCTTTGATTTGTTTTTGGCCACCACAGGAGTGAGCCATAAGTGATTCTGGGTCTTATTACCGCTGTGTAAAGCCAGTGCATGGCTTTCGGTTTGAGTCCCCAAGTTTTTCCAAAAGCTCTCCTGCACATCATAAGTGTCGTTTTACTTTTATTGGTTACATGATGTAGATGCGGGTTCCAGGTTAGTTTCTTATCGAGAATCAGCCCAAGGTATTTCACCTGTTCTACAACTTGTAGTGTTTCGCCAAAAAATCTGGGAGGTGTGAGATCTCCTATGTTTCTTTTGCGAGTGAAGGGAATGAGTGCTGTTTTGATCGGATTTGCCCTTAGGCTCTCTCTGTTGCACCATGCATTTCGCATAAGTTCTGAGGTTATTCCGGTGTATTTTCCCTTGACGAGTATGACTATTCGTCTGCGTATCCTTGAGAATAATACCCTTGGTTATTCAGGGAGGTTAGCAGTTCATCCACCACCATGTCCCACAGAAGAGGGGATAGTATGCCCCCTGTGGGGTACCTCTGGCAATTTCGACCCGCAGTTTTTCCTCGAGCATGTTGGCCTGGACCAGTCTGTTGTGAAGCATTGAGCGTATCCACCTGCAAGTGGTCTCATCAATGCCTCGTCGAGTAGTCTCAGAGACCATGCTTCCGAAGGAGGTGTTGTCGAAAGCTCCTTCGATATCTAGGAAAACTCATAGTGCGATTTCCTTGTTTGCCAGAGACTCTTCAATCCTTGAAACGAGTTGGTGAAGAGCTGTCTCGCAGGATTTTCCTGTTAGATAGGCATGTTGGTTTTGGTGTAAAGGCCGCTCTATGAGAGCGGTTTCCCTTATGTCTCTGTCTATCAGTTTTTCTAAGCCTTTCAGGAGGAAGGAAGATAGGCTTGTTGGTCTGTATGCCTTGGCCTGGTCGTAGGAGTCCCGTCCAGGTTTCGGGATAAAGACCACATTCACAGTTTTCCAGGTTTGAGGTAGACATCCCAATGCTAGACTCAGCCTATATAGTTTGCATAGTTCTGGTGCCAGATCTTCAATTCCCTGCTGTAGTAATACTGGGAATATTCCGTCGACCAAGTGATTTGTATGGGTTGAACGAATTGATTGCCCATAGTACCTTAGAGTGAGTTACAATCCGTTTTGCCACCTCCCAGTCTTGCCTTCTTGCCCTTATTTCAAGGTTTACAGGGATTTCTTCTCTGGGGTTTTGGTATGTGGTAACGGTGGATCCTGGGAAGTGTGTTTGGAGCAAAAGTTCCATAGTTTCTTTCCCAGAGCTGGTATAATTGCCATTGGGTTTCTTGAGAGTCCCCATTGGATTGATTGGATCTTTTGAAAGGATGCGATGGAGTCTTGCTCTTTCTGAGGTTTGTTCTATATCCTCCTAGCCTTCCTTTGCGCCGCTCTTATTTGTTTGTTATATTCTGTGAGTGTTCCGGAGTATTCCCCCCACTCTCCACTTTTGTTTGCCCGATTGAATAATTTACGGGTTTCATTTCTAAGGTATTTGAGTTCGTTGTTCCACCAGCTCACTTTACCTTTAGTATTACTGCGATTTAGTGGGCAGTTCTCTTGATATGAAGTTACTATTGCCTCTTGCAACAAGATTGAGGTTTGCTCTATATCATAGATAGTATGTGTGTTAGATTTGACATTTCTAAGATTAGTTAGGTTATCTCTGACTTCCCTCCGGTATCCCGACCAGTCGGTTTTTCTTGGATTCCGACACATCTTTACAGGTTTATTGCATCATTGCCAAGACGTGTTGGGCAGTGTATAGATAACCGTGGTGGACAAACACATTATATTAACAAATTTATTGAAAAAAAATTAAACCCTTCTTTTTTTTCGTCAAAATTTAATCATTTACTCATTGCTATACTAACTATTTTTGCTGAAAAAAATTTAAACATTTGGAAATCATCCTGTCAACACACGGAAAGCTTCATCAAGTGAATGAGTTTGGATTCAGAATTCCCATAACTCAGTGTTAACCACTTTATCCAGAGTTAAGCATAGTACGGCCAAATAGCTTGCGTCAGCCTGGCACTGTCATTTGAATTATAAGATTCTCAAACTTCCAATAGTTCTCAAAGAAAATCTTCTTCAAGGTAATAAAGACGTTCAGGGACGGCGATTGCAATACCTTGCTCTCGACCTCTATCGGCGAAGAGGGCCTGGACGTGGGTGAGGTAGATCTCATCATCTGTTTCGACATATCCAGCAAGTCCCCCATCAGAATGGTCCAGAGAATGGGAAGAACGGGAAGAAGACGCGAGGGACAGGTGGTCATTCTGGTTACCGAAGGAAAGGAGCAGAAAACATTGAATGATTGTCTGTTTCATAAAAATAATATGAAAGGTTGGGCTGGATCTAAAGAACTCATGAAGAATTTTTTCGTCGAGTCGCCTAGGATGGTACCCAAGGAGATTAATCCGCAGTGTATGAAGATGCAGATCACGGTTACCAAGCCAACGGTCGCAAGGAATAGTTCGATTAAGGTGAGTGTTTCACTAAACTAAGAAACTGGTATACAGGGTCCCGCAACAGGGCGCCATGTTCCATATCCTGTATTTAGAAAACATATATACTCCATTCACTTTTATGAAGTATCCCGGTTGGCCATGAAATTCTGACACATTTCGCCACGTATATTTCGAGAATGTTAGGTTATAGTCATTCTCCTGTTGGATATCTACGCGTTTTATTTCAAACGAAAGACCCATGAAAATAGCTCAACTCTCGATTAAAAGTGAATCTACAGATAATTTCCTTCAGAAAATCAACTTGAAATACGGAATTGGCAGAGAATGGCCAAATTCAAATATATAGCGAGAAAAGGTTCCTGCTTTACCTACATATTCACTAATTTCACAGTTAAGCGATTTTCGGATAGAGAGCGCCATTTCATTCATAAGAAGAGAGATATTCATAGAACTTATAGTGATAATCATTCATCTTCAGTGTCCTATTCTTCATAAAGGATTTTATTTCCCCATTTCTCTTAGCCACTACCCTTACTACATATTATAGTGATAATGTAAGTTCTATGGAGATATTCCATAAAATGCACGTTGGCGCCTCTATGGATTAGTTTTCCTACTCGTTGTGATCGCCGACCTTAAGTAAAAGAGCTTGATAAACCCAAATCATGGCCGGGATACTTTATAAAAGTGAATGGGGTATAGGTATCTTTTTTCTACAATCTTGCCTTTTTTCTTCCTTTATTCAATCTGTTTCTTGTAGCCATTTATTCACACATGCCATATGCATTTTATTATTTGATTCGAGAAAAAAGTATGCAATGCTTTCTTTCAAAAGAATATATATTATGATATAGTAACAAATGGTACGTAATAAGTAATAACAACTAATAATCATTAAAGATAATTTTATTGAGGATAGCATGGTTGTAGGCACTAACGACGTTGGCGCCATCTCTTGACCTTGCAGCGAAATAACAACTTAAGTTCTTCATTTTGACTACAAAAGTCATTATTTTTGACTACCCAAGTTTTAATTTTAACCAAGAAACTCTTCATTTTTGACTACGAAAGTCTTTATTTTATTTACAAAAATGTACATTATCTTTTTCCTTCAGACTAGTTAGCAAATATGATCCATTTTGAGGCCTTACCTGGACAACTCTACTTTGGCATCTTTGCCGGGTATAACTTTTATAATTCTGGCTATTGACCATTTCATAGAAGGGACATTATCCTCTTTTAACAAAACCAACATGCCCTCCTTCAAGTTTGAAATTCCATATTTCCATGTCGGTCTACTCTGAAGCTGTGCCAAGTAATCTTTATTCCATCGATTCCAAAAACTCTGCTGAACTTGGGTATACAGATCCCAGAATTTTAAACGGTTTTCTGGTATTTTTGGAAAGTCTGGTTCGGGATAGTTTGGAATGGGAGCATCTATCAAAAAATGTTCTGGGGTTAAAAAGGTAAGATATGTGGGATCATTCGAAAGTTGAGTTAGGGGCGAGAATACAAAATTCCTTCAACTTGAATGACAGTAGTATTGAATTCTTCATAAGTGAATTGATTATTTCCCATGACTCTTTTAATGGGCTACTTTGCGCGTTTTACACCAGCTTTCCACAAGCCACCAAATACGGGTGAGTAGCTTTTCATCTAGTGAAAATGAAACAATTTTATTTCGAGTTTCAATTTTTTGAAGCTCCAAAAGCTGACTATTTGCTCCTTTGAAAGTTGAACCATTGTCACAATATACTTGAGATGGTTAAATGGTTTTCTATCCTAGCAATAAACCTTTTGAAGGCTGCTAAAAAACATTCGGTAGTCAAATCTGAGAGCAGTTCCATGTGAATAGCTTTCACTGAAAAACAGACATATAATGCTATGTATGTAATGATAGATTTTCTTATACGGGATTGTTTCATGCAGCAAACGAAAAGAACGATGTTTATGAAAAGGACCCCGCACTTTTTGTACGTAAAGTGGCGACCGGTAAAATTTTCTGAAAGTTTGGTATGTTGTTGTACCCGACTCAGTGACCAAAAGTGTCAATGGGTCCAACCCAATCCTATGGCTAGTTTTCCAAATACGGGGTGTTAAAGTTGAAAATTGGATTTCTGTTGCATGCACACGTTTACTACATGTTCTAGTAATGAAACTAGTGGATACGTATGATTAAATATATCTTTATTTACAGGGTGATTCACGAATATATGACGGTGTTTTTTGCCAAAATTCACTTTTTCTACTGTGACGTCATAGAGGCATATTTTTGAAATGTTCTCTTCGATATAGTATTAAGACGAGAAAATATTGCACAGTACACATTTTTTATACAGAGTGTTTCACAGACAGAACCACTAGACATAATCATTTTTTTTTAAGGATTAATTCGAAACCCTGTACTTTTGAATTGATTTTTGGGAAAAGTAATACCACAAACATATGTGTGTCCCTAATTTCCAAAATATCCATGGTGGTTTATTTCAAGGAAGGTAGTCTATTTTGGGAAAAGTACAAAAAACATGAACACCCTGTATTCGAAAATTTCCTCGGTCAAATGCAACTATTTTCTCACTATATATTGATTTCTACAACATCTCCAGAGGTATGAATTCTGAATCCGCTACTATGACCAGTTTTCGAGATACAGGGCGTTAAAGTGGAGAATAACTTATTTCATCAGTTTTTTTTTTAGTAATTGATAAGCCGGATTGATTTTATGTTGCGCCCATGAGTTCAGTATGGGTACAGACCAGATGCGCATGGAAAGGTTCAGCTAAAATATTTAGCGTGACAGGGTGATTCACCAATAAATCACAATATATTTTGCAAACACTCGATAATTCGACTATTTCGACAAAGAGAAATTATTCCATGAAGTTAATACCTAGTCGTTCACAATTTTCAGTCTGAAATATTTACTTCATTATGATTACTTTTCATACAGGGTGAGCCATAAATAATATGCTTTGAAATAATTGAAAGGAGAATGTTTCTGGTGAATTTTGAATATATGTCTAACATTACATCAAGTACCTAAGCATAGCCGTAAGAATTTTTGAATATATAAATATACAAGGTGATTTAGAAATAATCACCTACCGAAAATATACATTTCTTGCATGCGTAGATCATCCTAAATGAACATTTTTTCGCTGAAAAAGTGTATTTATAAAGTAATAACCGAGGTTATGACTATAATAAGATTTAAACTATTCAATATACTTAGTTATAACTCGCTCTATACGAATATTGTGAACTGTGGAGTACCTACCTATAAAAATAGGTTCGTATTATACCTACACAAGAAGATGGTTAATTGTCATCTTGGGGGTGATAGCGCAGTTAGTGAGCCCCATCATAAAGATACTCAAAACTCACTAAAAAGTACTCATTTCAATCAATTCAAAGCATAAGTATTTTTGGTATGGTTGGCTGTATGGCTCACCCTGTATGAAAAGTAATTATAATGAAGTATTTCAGACTGAAAATTGTGAACGACTAGGTATTAACTTCAAGGAGTAATTTCTCTGTGACTAAACTGTAGAATTATCCAGTGTTTGCAAAAGCTATTGTGATTTATTCGTGAATCACCCTGTAACACTAAATATTTTAGCTGAACCTTTCCATGCGCATCTGCTATGTACTCATACTGAACTCATGGGCGCAATATTAAATCAATCCGGCTTTTCAATTTGAAAAAAAAAAACAGATGAAATAAGTTATTCTCCATTTTAACGCCCTGTATCTCGAAAACTGGTCATAGTATCGGATTCAGAATTCATACCTCTGGAGATGTTGTGGAAATCAATATATAGTGAGAAAAAAGTTGCATTTTACCGAGGAAATTTTCGAATACGGGTGTTCATGTTTTTTGTACTTTTCCCAAAATAGACTACCTTCATTTGAATAAACCACCATGAATATTTTGGAGATTAGAGACACACATATGTTCGTGGTATTAGTTTTCCCAAAAATCAATTCAAAAATACAGGGTTTCGAATTAATCTTAAAAAAAAATGATTATGTCTAGTGGTTCTCTCTGTGAAACATCCTGTATAAAAAATGTGTACTGTGCAATATTTTCTCGTCCAAATACTATATCGAAGAGAACATTTCAAAAATATGCCTCCCTGACCTCACAGTAGAAAATGTGAATTTTGGCAAAAAACTACCGTCATATATTCGTGAATCACCCTGTAAATATAGATATTTTTAATCATACGTATCCACTAATTTCATTACTAGAATATGTAGTAAACGTGTGTATGCAACAGAAATCCAATCTAACTCTTAATAATCCAAAAATAAATCCGAAAATCTGGCCAATTTTCAACTTTAACACCCTGTATTTAGAAAACTAGCCATAGGATTGGGTTGGACCCATTGACACTTTTGGTCACTGAGTCGGGTACAACAACATACCAAACTTTCAGAAAATTTGACCGGTCGCCACTTTACATACGAAAAGTGCGGGGTCCTTTTGCAGGTACTCGTAAGTGCAATGGAACAAAATGCATCTGATAAACATTTTGCGTTAAAAATATACTTCCGGTTTAACCGGAAATGCCATCAACTTCTTTAATTTAAATGAGACACCCTATATATTTTTACAGATTTTGAAAGAGCTTGTTATTTTGAATTCATTCTTATACCTCATCTTTCGAATTTCATCACGGCGTTGCCACATAATTCGTATTTTTAGGATATTTTTAGTGTTTTAAGGGGTTCATCAAAGTTCTTATAGCAACCGCTGTGTTCGATCTAGTTAGAGGAACGAAATTTATACAGTAGTTAGCTTAAGATATCAGCTTCATCATTCGGTGAACATCTGAAGATTTTTTATACAGTGTCTAATATAAATTTTCCAATTTACTCAAATTAAATATGCGATAACTCGATTTCTTCAAATGGGACACCTCTTTCATGAAATTTATTTTCTAAATGTCTACATTTTTTACTAAAAAAGTCCCATATTTAAACCGCTCCTTTTTGAGATATTTCACATTTTTCACAAAGTAATCGTTAAAAAATGTGAAATATCTCAAAAAAGAGCGGTTTTAATATGGGACTTTTTTAGTAAAAAATGTAGACATTTAGAAAATAAATTTCATGAAAGAGAAAAGTACAGGATGTCCCATTTGAAAAAATCGAGATTTGAGTAAATTGGAAAATTTATATCACACACTCTGTATGAAAAAATCTTCAGATGTCCACCGAATGATGAAGCTGATATCTTAAGCTAACTACTGTAGAAATTTCCTTCATCTAGATTGAACACAGCGGTTGCTATAAGAATTTTGATGGACCCTTTAAAACACTAAAAATATCCCAAAAATACGAATTATGTGGCAACGCCGTGATGAAATTTGAAAAATGAGGTATAAGTATGAATTCAAAATAACAAGCTCTTTCAAAATCTGTAAAAATATATAGGGTGCCCCATTTAAATTTAAGAAAATGATGGCATTCCTGGTTAAACCGGAAGTATATTATTGACAAAAAAATGTACATCAGATGCATTTTGTTTCATGGCACTCACCTGCAAATTTTCATAAATATCGTCCTTTTCGTTTAAAAGATATCTACTTGGTTCCATTCTTTATCCCAACCTTATATAAAAATGTCCGCAAAACTCCATTTTCGGGTAGTGAACCCATCAATTGTTGTGAACATTGAACCTTATGCCGAAACAATGTAACACATTCGTGAATATTTCTTTTTATTTCTCTCATTCCATTTTTTATCCAAAAGTCTGAAATTAAACTTCTCAACACTTGTCGTTGACCGGCGTGGAAAAGGCGTAAATGCTCTCTGATTATGATTAAGATGGTTATTCTTGGGTAATATTATAGGGTGTTTCTTACTAAAGCAAATATTAGCATTTTCTGATCAACCCCCAACCCGAAAAATTACTTCGTTATCAATAAATGGTACCAAGGAACTTAAATGTGTTTTAATGTTTTCCTTTCTCTTGATGTTTATCTCTTTCTTGAAGTTATAATTTTGTTTATGTCTAATTAGAATTTTCAGTGAATTGTCCATTTCTTATGATGTTTAGTTTCCTAAGCATGCAAGCAAGTACTCTTTGAAGCCTAGAGAGACAGGAAAACCTTTCACAGAATATGTATTTTTGAACTGTTAAGGCTACGTACGCATAGGCAGGAGGCTTGCTTAGCGCCTAGAGGCTTGCTCACTACTGGCTACTACAAAGAGAACTGACTTCCAAAGAAAACTCTTTCTTTGGTTTACTCTTCATTATACTCCAAAACTGTAATGTTAGATCAACTACAGTCTTCATTGTGCATACTTTTGTTCATTCTATAACGTTCGTTTCACCAAGCTACTCGCTTGGTGACTCGCTAAGCTCTAGGCGCTAAGCAAGCCTCTTGCCTATGCGGACGTAGCCTAACATCAGTGAACGAATGAAGATCCACCTTATAAATTACCGCAATGTCTTTTGAAACGGCTTGTTGAATGAAGGCAGTGTCGGTTGGCTGATTACTGAAAATACGTAACATTTTCCTCATTATTTATTTGATGATCGTGCATATATAAATCAGTATAGTTAGCAATGCTCGATAGATCGACAACTCTTGGAAATTTTGGAAGATGAGAATGATTAAAATTTTGAAGGATTTTATTTTCGATAGGCTGGCCTGAAAGTGTGAATACGATAACACCTTGATTTTCAGACTAGAATATTTGATTTTCTTGTCATATTACGAATCTCCACGAAATTCTCACTTCAAAATAGCTTAATTTAATTAATCTGTGTTACTTTTATTCTATGTTTGTGATGGTCTGAACTAGTGATTATATCTAAATAATTTTAGCTTTTGCGCGGATTAGAGTCGATTCGGCCGAAATCTGAACCATTCTACTAGCCCAAAACTTCCAATAGTTGTCTACCAATCGAGCACTATTTCCTCACCCTGTATTATTATGTATTTTACAAAATCTCCAAATTATTCCCCAATCTTAACAGCGGAAACTAAATAAATTGTTTTGAAACGAGATCAACACTAAAATACGCTTAAAAATTCCGTTGCATCCTTGCCATCCATCATGTTTATAATTTTTTTGCACGTGACGTTTATCAGACCTTTAATACCCAGAAAGTTGGCTGCCAGCATGAGTTCGAATAAGGTCTTCACGTCTATGTTCAGAAAATCCATATCCCAGCAAGAAATTTCCTTCATCTTCCTGTCTTCGTCTTCTGAGGATGGCCATTCTGGTTCTGGATCGTCCTTGTGGAAGGTGGCCCATTCGATTATCTTCGTTATGATGGCGGCATTCGCGTGTTCGATCTGTACGGTCTCTTTTTCCAAGCTGTCGTCGTCTAGTTTATCCAACTGGTCGTACAGGATTTGACAGCATTTCAGGACTTCGACATTCACGAGGAAAAACTGATCGTCTGATGATTTCAGTTTTAAATATCTCATCTGAAAATATTTAAGTGAAGCATTAGAATCCTTTGTTTTTATGGTTCAGTAATAGCATTGAGTTTAAATATACAGGGTCTTTCACGAGGAACCTCACCCATATTTATACGGGAAACTACTGAACGTATTTTCATGAAATTCAGCACTTATAAGTATTTCACGATGCTGATGAAATCTAAAATATTTTCAAGGCATGAGCACCTCCGGTTTTTCCGGAAATGACGTCAACTTCTTTTTCCAATTAGAACACCATTTTTTCATTGCAGAAATAGATTCCTTAGAAAATTTCAAGTTATTTTGATGTTACATTTTTCAGTTTTAGTTGGAAAATTCTCTCTGAGCGGGAAAATTCGAAAAAAAAATCGAAAATAGAGCTCCGCTGAAACAAGAATAACTTCGAGGTTTTTGGATGGAAAATTTTCATTTTTGGGATTTTTCAAGATGTAAGATTGATGTATCCACTTTGAAAATCGAAATCGCGATTCATGATGCAGGGGGTGAAAAAATCGCTTTCGAAGTTAGGGATGACAAAATCGTGAAAAATCAATTTTTTCAAATTAGAACCCCATTTTTTTATGGCAGATATTGAATCTAAGTTAAAAAATAATGTGAGTGTATGCATCACACCCTTGCCCTAAAGTGGATATTTATTGAGTTATTCACAAAAAACTGTTTTTCGTCTTGAAATTTCAGCTATTTCTTTTCCCTTCACGCCAAAAAGATGAAATTTTCAGGAACTGTTACTTAAACCATGTTTTAGATTTTACTACCCTAATATGCAAGAGAAAAAGTTACAGGTTGTTCCTAAATAGATGGCGAATTTGGATTCGAATTTGTATCGGAAACCTCTTTATTTCAACTAATCGGCCATCGGTTTTCTCTCCAGTGATAAATAAATAATTCCTTATGAACCATATGCAAAAACTTACCATGTTTTACATTCTTTTTTTTTAATGATAGATATCATTAATTACATCTGCCAAATTCCTCTTTATTCAGTAGCATTTTGTGTTTACTATTTATTTGGTGATAATTCGTATTAAGTTATAAAATCGTTCACTATGCCTAATTTTACCAATGAAGATTATTTAAATCTCATTCTACATCATGGAGAATGTAATAAAGTTGTAGATAGAACGATTCGACTGTTCATTGAGAGGTTTCCTGACCGACCCTGACCAACGAGAGATACCATTAACAGAACCATGACAAACTTGAGAAATGTCGGATCTTTCGTTAAGAAAACTATACACAGAGAAAAAAGTGTAGTAGAAGATGAGAACAACGAAATTACAGTTCTCGCATATTTTCGTGTGAATCCTAAAAATTCTCTCAAAGATGCCGAGATTGATCTGGGATTATCTCAATCGAGTGTTTGGAGAATATTAAAAAAACATAAAATGCACCCATATAAATTCAATAGGGTACAGCATTTGAAGGAAACTGATTTCGTCAGGAGAACAGAGTTTTGCGAAGCTATGATGATTCGATTTCAAGAGAATGAAAACTTTTTGGACTGTATAATTTGGACAGATGAATCTAAATTCACAAAGAATGGTTCTTTCAATAGGCATAACAGTCATTATTGGGATGAAGAGAACAACCACCACTTCAGACAATGGAACTCTCAAGAGACCTGGAGTTTCAATGTTTTTTGCGCCATCAAAAATAAGGCAATTCCCGATGTTCACATTTATGATGGGACTTTAACTGGTAAGATAGAACACTACACATTTTTGCATTATTTGAAGAATGTTCTCCCTTAGGAGATAGATATTCCGACATATTGACTCAAATAATTGAGCCGCTAGTACAGAACCATAATGACTTATGGTATCAACAAGATGGTGCGCCTCCACACAATTCACTCAATGTGTCAAATATCCTCTACAGGCTATTTGAAGATCGATGGTTGGCGAACAATGGTCCACATCTTTGGCCACCACGTTCTCCCGATTTAACTCCTTTAGACTATTATGTTTGGGGTAGGATAAAAAATATTGTCTACTCAACTCCCCTGACTGATAAAGAGGACTGCATAGAACGAGTCAGAAATGCGTTCAGGTTTGTTTAGATTTTTAGATTCATAGTTTTGAAACTCAATTTGGTTTTTAAACACTTTTGCAGATCTCTTCCTCCCGATGAAATAAGAAGAGCAACGCACGAAGCATTCCTGAGACGTATAAATAAATGTCTAGAAATTAACGGTCAAAACTTTGAGCATCTTCTCTAGTTATAACTGCGAGAGTTTGCCATGGTTCTCCTAATAGTAACTTGAAGTCGGTTTCAAGAAGGGGTGAAAAATCTAGAGCATGGTTCAAATAACAGTTCCTGAAAATTTCATCTCTTTGGCGTGAAGGGAAAAGAAATAGCTGGAAATTCAAGACGAAAAACAGTTTTTTGTGAATAACTCCATATCCATTTTAGGGCAAGGGTGTGATGCATACACTCACATTATTTTTTAACGTAGATTCAATATCTGCCATAAAAAAATGGGGTTCTAATTTGAAAAAAATGATTTTTCACGATTTTGTCATCCCTAACTTCGAAAGCGATTTTTTCACCCCCTGTATCATGAATCGCGATTTCGATTTTTAAAGTGGATACATCAATCTTACATCTTGAAAAATCCCAAAAATGAAAATTTTCCATCCAAAAACCTCGAAGTTATTCTTGTTTCAGCGGAGCTCTATTTTCGATTTTTTTTTCGAATTTTCCCGCTCAGAGAGAATTTTCCATCCAAAACTGAAAAGTGTTACATCAAAATAACTTGAAGTTTTTTAAGGAATCTATTTCTGCAATAAAAAAATGGTGTTCTAATTTGAAAAACGGAAGTTGACGTCATTTCCGGAAAAACCGGAGGTGCTCATGCCTTGAAAATATTTTAGATTTCATCAGCATCGTGAAATACTTATAAGTGCTGAATTTCATGAAAATACGTTCAGTAGTTTCCCGTATAAATATGGGTGAGGTTCCTCGTGAAAGACCCTGTATACAAAGAGTTACATCGCCCTTGAACGATTTGATGCAAACATTTTGGCAGTTTACTGCCAACTTTAGTGGCGGCACATAGTAGCTACTAAAGGAACTATCGAGGGAACTATATTCTGCCTGCTATTCGTTCACAGAAATCTGTAGGGTATTTATTTTCCTCTAGTTCTATGAATCATAGGCGAAATTAATTGTCGTTTTTATTATCCAAAAAATTCGAGGTGATGAAATTCTGAACATCCCATATTTCCATACGCCGGTCCTGGTCGTCATCCTATTCGGCTTAGGAAATAGTGCTTTATAGTTTAGCTACTCACCGCAAAATTCACTTATCCGTCTATGAACTGGTGAAGGAACTACATTAAAATCAGCTTCAAATCGATCAAGGGCGATGTACCTCCATGTATATTCATACTCAATGGTAATAGTATATTCAAAAACTAGTTGCAACGAGTATTAGACGATATTTTCTCTATTTCGGTTAAATTTTGTGTAATTCTATCGAAATTCAACAAAAAATTCAGATTATACGTCCTAGTGACTTTCGTATTGTATCCTGATAGTTGGTGTGAATGTTACGAAACTTGACATTTCGAAATTGACGTCTGTTGGAATTTGATAGGATCGGAAGATAGATGCATAGAATACCGACTCCCTACTAAAAATCGTGACAAAAATTTGAAGATCAAAACGGCATTCTAGATTTCAGATTTTGGTCTAGTTGCGGAATAATCCGCAATAATTCACGGTCCTAGCGCTACTGCGGCAATGGAATCACAGCGCGACCCCTTTCGGGAGAAATGAAAAGCTTCACAAAATCTCAGACTTTCGATCGACAAGAAAGTCTTGAACAAAATCTAATCAGTGCCAACACCAGGTTTTCTATGCATCTATATCGGAAGTCATTATTGACAACCACAACACGAAAAATATACAAAAAAAAAATTTCAAAATTACCGTTCTCATGACATAAGTCCAGACTATTTTCCTTGCAACTGTTCTTTTTTGAGGTGCTGAATCCGAATTTAGGGTTTGCTTGTATTTCTAATACTACGCATTTTTCGAAGTTTACCATTCTACACAAAATTAGTAGACACAATTCCCTACATGAGACTTCATATAAGTACTTGCGAAACTTCATGGGGAAAAATGAATGTACGTAGAGATCTAGTTTTTGAAGGGACCTCTGGGATGACGCGAAGACATTTGCCCGCTAGGTGTACATTAACTGTACTCGATTGTTCTTGCTAGGGATTAATATAAGTTCTGACGTTTCAGTTGGTTGCTACCGTAGTATTGGATTATATGGCACTGATGACGGCTAATAAGCCAGAAACCGGTATGTCATTATCCTGCTGCGGTGGTGCCACCCGGTGGTGTACTTTGGAAATTAGATCTCTACTAGTCCATTTCTCACATTCCCTACAAATTTCAAGTAAGAGGGAGCCCATTTTCGCACAGATATTGTTGGTATGTTGTATAAAGAGTCATCAATATACCTTATAATTTATTATTATATAAACAGATAGGTGTGAAGTAATAATTTCACGTTTACTTGATTGCATAATTATAAAATTTCCAATTGGACACTTGGACTCAATATGTCCGTATCAGCTCAATTTTGAATATTTGAAAAATGAGAATTTTATCGACAAAAATATTTTATCCTCCATTCACTTTCATAAAGCATCCCGGTTGGCCATGATTTAGGTTTATCAAGTTCTTTTACTCAAAACTGACGCCGGTTGTCACTCGTGAAAGTCAAATAATTCTCAGAGAGGCTATTCCATTTACTTTTTTTTAACTTTGCAGATGGAGTTCTTTTTAGGTTTAACTGTGACTCAGGATTCGTAGTACTACTCCATTTTCATAGTGGAGTATTTTAAGTTGTGCAAAAAGGTATTTATATGTCTTCTGTAGGCTTATTTCATGAACGTCTGTTTGCTCAGAAGGTTTTCTGTCGGGTTATTCGAGTACTATTATTCTTTTTTCGAATGAACTATCACAAAGTAACGGACCATTCTGTCCATTATTTTTCAGTTTCGTTTCTTGATTTTCGTAAAAGAAAATAACACAACTGAATCTTCCAATCATTTCAAGTATTAACAGAGAAAAAAGTTTCTTCATTATTCGCCAGGTCTTTGGAATTATTGAATTCACATAATATTGTCTCAAATTCATTAATTTCCCAAAGTAAATAAACATTTTGATAAGTACGTTATTACTACGGCTTTTATGTAGAGGGATAACCTTTCGTAGAAAACCTAACATTTTCAAAATATACACGGTGAAATGTGTCAGAATTTCATGACCAACCGGGATACATTATAAAAGTGCCAACCCAAATCTCCATAATTATTGGAATGATACTGACTCAAAGGTGATTTTATTTGTTTTTTCATGATGTAAAGAACTTCTTCATCTTGAAACTTTCATAAAAATGATTTTTTGTGAAATGGTTTAATTCAGTTTGATTCCGTGAGTTGAAACAGAGTCATCTTTAAATACACTCTGAATATATTTCAGGGTGAAATTAAATATAAAATTCCTGTTTTTCCGATTTTCTTATACATATTTTGAACACCCTGTATCGGCACATAAGGCCTTATCTAGATTTCATAATTCCGAAAAAAAATAACGGAAATGTTTGGTATGGATTTCTTGAAACATGGGCAAATTCAGAGAAGTGGTGAATTTTGTACTCATAATTTCGGAATGTTCAGAATGAGCATTGCTTTTAAAAAACGCGATAAATGAATAATTCGTTTGAAGAGATTGTATAAAATCAATTATGAAAAGAACTTTAACAAATTGTTCCTGTTTGATAATAGGTTCAAGCCAGTAATAGGAATGTCGAGTCAATATCAATCATTGATGATTTCATCCAGCTTGACACGATCAAACTATTTTTTTTCCGCCTTGAAGATGGATTTGTGAATGGCCAAAATCGAGATAAGGAGATCGACTTGATATACTACAGTACCCGTCAAAATTATGGAACAAATTCATTTTCTCAGGAAAAAAAATATTTGGCAACAAAATCCTGAAACAGGTCAATTTTTGTTTCACTTTTACCAAATTTTTTTGCATTTTTGAAGAATTTTTGTTGCACCCTGTGCCATTCGCATCAACCCTCTAAATTTTTTGAATGGGGAAAGTGGGTCATGTGGTACTTTTTTGGCAAGGTCTTTGTATCTTCTTCACAGGCGTGCAGAAATTTTCAAGAATTTTTTTTTGTAAAATTAGTTAATTCTAAGAGGTTTTCAGTATGTGCACTTTGTCATGGCTCTTTCTTTGAATTGAAACATTTTATCGAAAAGTTTCAACTTCAGTAGAAACGTACTAACATACCTACTTAAGGGGCAGTATCACCTTTTGAATCGAGGTAAATCTCCATTCAAAAGTGGTCTCTTTATTTCACGAGTAAGTACCCTAATTTACGACGTAGAGACTTGATTTTTTTTTAAATTGAAGTTGAAGAACGTCCCGAAGGCAAATAGTTTTCTTTTTTTCGATTTAATCAGTTTTTCAATTAAAAAAACCGGGGTAATCGTTAGATCTGGGGTTATTGAATATGTTTTTCGTTTTTCATGAGTACAAGCTATATTTTTGAAATAATCATCATGAAAATTTTTGTAGTTTATAGAAGATTAAATTGCCGAGGGCAAATAGTTGCGATTTTTTCGATTTCATTAGTTTTTCAATAAAAAAAATTAGGTTGAACTTCAGCGTTTTGGAAACTACACTTAATGATTTTTTTCCGACGGTTATTCATCATTTTTTGGAAAAAATCGCATCTATTTACCCTCGGCAATTTAATCTTCTATAAACTACAAAAATTTTCATGATTATTTCAAAAATATAGCTTTTACTCATGAAAAACGAAAAACATAATTTAATTTAATAACCCCAGATCTAACGATTACGCCGGTTTTTTTAATTGAAAAACTAATTAAATCGAAAAAAAGAAAACTATTTGCCCTCGGGACGTTCTTCAACTTCAATTTAAAAAAATATCAAGTCTCTACGTCGTAAATTAGGGTAGTTACTCGTGAAATAAAGAGACCACTTTTTGAATGGAGATTTACCACGATTCAAAAGGTGATACTGCCCCTTAAGATCATAACTGAAGCGCAGTTATTCACACATTCTAATTTTTCACGTGAGGGGGTTGAAAGGGGTTGAAAGTTGTGCATGAACTTTCATTCGGTGACGAATTTTATCAGGTACCATCGTCTCAAAGTAAATGAGCCATGACAAAGTGCACATACTGAAACCTAGTTGAACTAATTTCTAAAATTTCTGCACGCCTGTAAAGAGGATACAAAGACCTTGCCAAAAAAGTACCACATGACCCACTTTCCCTATTCAAAAAAATTTAGAGGGTTGATGGGGATGTCACAGGGTGCAACAGAAAACCTTCAAAAATGCATCAAAACTTGGTAGAAGTGAAACAAAAATTGACCTGTTTCAGGATTCTGTTGCCAAATATGTATTTTTCTTCTGCGTAAATGAATTTGTTCCATAATTTTGACGCGCACTGTATTAGGCATTTACTTCTAACCAAATAAATTATCAACTGCGTTCACTTCACAAAATTTATATTTCTATTCTTCTAATTTTGTATTATTTTATTTCGAAATTCAAACAATAAAACTTTTTATCCGATATAGCAAGATAAAAATAGGATGAATGCTGACTTTTGATGAATCATCGAAAGATTATGACTGACAGGAAAACATAATCGATCCCCAGATTTTTTCGATTGTTTTATGTCATGAATCAAGAACGAACGTAATTTTTTCTCTTTACAAGTAACAGCATCTTGCAATTTCCAAAAACCTAATGTTTCGAAATCTTGATGAACCACAAATAATTCAAAATAAGGGTATCTCCCAGTAGAACATGTATAGGTTCTTGAATCGGCATGTATAAAATAAATTATCAACTGCGATCAATTCACAAAATTTATATTTCTATTTTATTCTTCTAATTTTGTATTATTTTATTTCGAAATTCAAACAATCAAACGTTTTATCCGAGATAGCAAGATGAAAATAGGATGAATGTTGACTTTTGCTGAATCGTCGAAAGAATATGACTGACAGGAAAATATAACGAAATGTATGCAAAAAAGAGAAAATAAACAAATATTTTTGTTGTTCCATTGATTCGGCAATATTTTTGTTTGCATAAGTTTGTTGTGGAAAACGTCAGATTGAAGTTTGAATATCGCCATTGGTTGAGAAAAAGTGGATGAATTTACGTTGTTAAGATTATTTAGAATCAACATTTTGAACAAACCGTTGTCATATAGATATAATAATATTCATAATTATATTCGAACACGAAAATTCAGTAGTTGCAGATGCAAGGATAAACTTGAAGACAGTTTTGAAATGATTAATGAATGAGAAAAAGATACATAAATTCACCTTTTTCTCTTATATCGCACCTTGAACACTTGAGAAAACGCACAGCTAGTTGAAGAGAGTTGTTTACAACAGACTGATCCCAGATTGTCATTTTTTTCGAGATATCATAGAGAGGCAAATGGAATGAGGTTTTCATTTCCCTCTTGGATTAATCAGTTACATTCCCGTGGACATAAATAGATCTTTTTTTCGTTTGAAATATTGGTATTATAACACAAAATACTTAACATTTGACGAAATAAATTATTAATTTTCATTAGGATAAAGTATCATCAGATTAATACGGAGAGAAATGCTCCCTTCATTGAACCGGATATTCATTCTAGTCACTCCGTGGGAAATATGTGTTATTCCGAACTATGAAGTCCCAAATAATATCTGTTTTCAATATGAAAATAAATCGTATTGATAAAAGATCCAGTATTATTGAATTATTTTCAACAAAAAAATATTACGGAATGAGTATACAAGGTGTTTCTAATTTGATGTGAATGTTTTAAATAAATGATTGCTGAGTGTTTTTATGTAATAAATTTCACATAAACCGATGTTTGCTTGGTTTTCAAGATATAGCTCGCATTTCTTCGCATCTTGATTGATGACTTATTCATAGAATTACATCAGCAATCAATATACATTATTTGAAAATGGGTAAATAGACGGCATGAAACTTTTCAGTTAGCAATTAATAGCAGATTAAAATAACATTTCGACATACAGGGTGGGCCATCCATAACTTTCCACCCCGAATTTTGAGCTTTAGGATGGAATAACGAAAAAACGCTCGGACAGGCCAAATTTTGGTCAAAGGGGGACAAATAAGGGAGTTCAAATGAGTTTGATATTTCTACCAATCTAGCTGCAACCCCTAACAGCTCTGATTTTTGAATAGGGAAAAGTGGTCGAGCAGCACCTTGTTGGAAAGGCAATTCAATTTCCTGCATGAATGTATTTTTTTCATCGCTTTATTATTATACAGAGTGACTCAGTATTCCATCAATAACTTTCACACGCCGAATTTGGATATTTGAGATGGAAAAAACGCTCTTACGGGTTAAAAAATGAATTCGATATCACACCCCTCTAGCCGCTACCTTTACAGCAAGCGCACGATTTACTCTGTAAATAATATTGTTTTCACGTTCTCAACAAAGCTACTCGACCTATTATCTCTATTCAAAAATAGTTGCTCTAAGTGGTAGCGGCTAGAGAGTGATATCGAATTCATTTTTTGACCCGTAAGAGCGTTTTTTCCATCTCAAAGATCCAAATTCGGCGGGTGTAAGTTATTGATGGAATACTGAGTCACTCTGTATAATAATAATAAAGCGATGAAAAACAAAATACACTCATGCAGGAACTTGAATTGCCTTTCCAACAAGGTGCTGCCCGATCCCTTTTCCCTATTCAAAAATGAGAGCTGTTAGGGTTTGCAGCTAGAGGGGCAGAGATATCAAACTCATTTGAACACCCCTATTTGTCCCCCTTTCAACAAAATTTGACCTGTCCGAGCTTTTTTCGTTTTTCCATCCCAAAGCTCAAAATTCGGGTTGGAAAGTTATGGATGGCCCACCCTGTATATCCGTGGATATTTTCGAAACAGATAAGATGATTGAATGAAATTCAGTACAGGGTGGCCAGATTACGATGGTTTAGTGTACTACAGCTCCAAAACTTTGAGAAATAGCGAAAAAGTAATATACATGCCATGTCCTCTTTTTTCGAGAAACGTCCCACACAAAGATATCCCAGAGAAATCCCTGCGACTTCTTTTTAGGAAGTTGTGATGCCTTTTGTGACTTCTTCAGTGAATCCAGTGAATTTTCCCCATTTCTACATATTATATTTGTATCAACCTTAAGAACAATATATATCAGATTTTCACGAAGGTCTTACATCCGGTTTGTTCTATAGGGCGTTCCAAAATTGCAGCTACGGAAAAATGAATCTTTAAATTTTGATGAGAATTCTTCTAATTTTCAGAATTTCATCATGATGCCCAGGGTTCAGAATAACAAGATATCACAGATATCCAAACACTGCCCACCACGTTAAGTTTCGTTATACAGGCTGTTCCATGAAGCTGTATCAGTAACTGAATGTAACTTTGTTAGTGACTTTGGGACCACCTTGAGTTTTTCAAAATATTATACCATGATGTATGTCCAACTCTGTAGGAAGTTTCATTAATGTACAAAGAACAGTTGCAAAATTATTCAGGTTTAGATTCGGATTTCATACAATTTTTCTTTAAAACTTATCTGTAGTTGAGATTGCTGTCAAGGAATATAGGTTTTCATTCAGTATAATTATTATGATAGGTATTGACGGTCGGTCCAAAGGTGTTTTTATTCTGGAATGTACAGGATGGACATAATTCGGTGTCACTAATCTCCTCATTTCGCTATCTCAAAATCTAATCTGTTTATATAGGAAAACAGTATTACTTATCATTCCAGGTTGTTGTATATTTGAGCACTCTAAGGATGCATATTTTTTGAAATATTATACCATGAAATTATGTCGACCTTTGTGAAAATTTTCACTCGTGTATGAATAATTGAAAGATTGTTGCCAAATTATTCAGGTTTTAGTTCAATATACACAATTACTTGAAATAATAATTATCAACAATTTACATAAAAATGTATTAGTACAAAATATGAAATCTATTAATTTCAATCTTGAAATAGGGTTATTAACTCGACTGATTAACAATTGAAAGATTTAACAGTTGAAAGACTGAAGATTTTAGCTTTATATTTGTTACACCACTATATAATCTAGGACATTACTAAAAAAAGTCATGAAATAATAACTCCTGCATTCAAGATAGAATTCAAGAGTTGAGTAGAGGGGTACCTAATATTTCGCATATGTCGTGCGTATCCAAGAAACCAGAGTACGCTTGTTATGTGAGAACATGTCCCCAGGGTTCTGGCTCCAGCTTTACACCTTTACACGAACAATAATAACCTATTATTGGTTCATTAGGGTCTTCCGCGTACCGGAGCCATAACTGATACTTTGTAGCGTTTCTGAATCTATAGTAAATCCGAAATCTTAATAAATTATTGTCATTGTCAGTTTCATCAATTTCTAAATTCATGTTCTTCTCACATCTTGTATGTAAGAGGGGGATAGTTTCAGATGATATACGACAATGGTTAAATCTCTCAAGTAGTCCATCGGAAGATGAGGAAAAGTCGGCGCGTGTTCATGGCTCGAGGTTATCCACCTTCCCCTACGTTGTAGAAAGTGCCCTTCTTCTTAAAATTGATGCAGCATATTGTCTCATCTAGATCTTTCCGAATAAAGTTCAGCAATTTGAGCATTGGCGTGAATTCTTATGGATTTATAATATCGGTTGATTATCGCAGCCGCAATTTTATAGAAATCATCCAAGTGGTTGGCATGTATAAGCGAAACAACATCAGCGAAAAATTTAAAGATGGTCTTTATATGTCCATTGCGTGATTCAACTATCCATCGTGTTTTTGTAATTAATCTCGACTCATTTGCTTCTTCGGTGGGCAGCTGATAGGCACCCCTTTGTATTAATGGTGGCATTCTGTGTGCAATTCCCAATTCCTCTAATAAAGGCAGAGCATCTCGATAACCCCGGTCAACTATCAGAATATCATTATCTTCAAACTATCCTCTAATGTCATAGAGTGCTCAAAGATACAACAACCTGGAATGATAATACTGTTTTTCTATATAAACAGATTTTGAGATAGCGAAATGAGGAGAATAGTGAAACCGAATTATGTCCATCCTGTACATTCCTGAATAAAAACACCTTTGGACCGACTGTCAATACCTATCATAATAATTATACTGAATGAAAACCTATATTCCTTGACAGCAATCTCAACTACAGATAAGTTTTAAAGAAAAATTGTATGAAATCCGAATTTAAACCTGAATAATTTTGCAACTGTTCTTTGTACATTAATGAAACTTCCTACAGAGTTGGACATACATCATGGTATCATATTTTGAAAAACTCAAGGTGGTCCCAAAGTCACTAACAAAGTTACATTCAGTTACTGATACAGCTTCATGGAACATCCTGTATAACGAAACTTAACGTGGTGGGCAGTGTTTGGATATCTGTGATATCTTGTTATTCTGAACCCAAGGCATCATGATGAAATTCTGAAAATTAGAAGAATTCTCATCAAAATTTAAAGATTCATTTTTCCGTAGCTGCAATTTTGGAACGCCCTATAGAACAAACCGGATAAGACCTTCGTGAAAATCTGATATATTGTTCTTAAGGTTGATACAAATATAATATGTAGAAATGGGGAAAATTCACTGGACCCGCTATTCCTAAGTAAGTGTGCGGGGTCCATTATTGCTCGTTCAGATCTGGGATTTTCCAGATGATTTTAAGAAATCGATTGTTAGACCATGTCACAAGAAATGGGATAAGCGCGACTAATCCAATTATAGGCCAATAAGTCTCATAACATCATTCGCTAAGATCTTTGAAAAAAAATTTAGTAAATCGATTAGCTGGTTTTTGCAAGAAATTCAAAGTATTGTAAGAAATGCAACATGGCTTTACTCAAGGCAATGGTACCGAGTCTGCAATTTTTGAGTTTCTTCAAGATATAATACTCTCCCTTGAAAAAGGTGAAGTACCTGCAGGACTCTTCATAGACCTCTCGAAAGCCTTTGATCGCGTCAACCACGAGATCTTGATCTGGAAACTCGAACAACATGGAATACGAGGTACTTATACCACTCAAACTTTTCGGGAATTACCTCTGAGATAGAAAGCAAGAGGTAGTTTGGAATAGCGACAATGGAGGCGAAAGATCTTCAAATCATTATCATGGGTGTCCCACATGGTATCTTGTTAGGGCCAATGTTATTTTTGGACACTGACAGAAGCCATCACGAAAAAACTGGAGGCATTCGAGATGTGGCTATATAGAAGAATGCTCAGAATACCTTGGATAGACGTAACAAATAAAGAAGTGCTGAAGAGAATGAGAAAAATCATTTTCACAGTAAAGAGAAGAAAGCTTGAATACCTAGGACATGTTATGAGGAACAAAGGGCGATACTCCCTACTGCAGATTATAATACAGGGGAAAGTGGTAGGTAAGAGAGGACCCGGGAGAAGAAGAATATCGTGGTTGCGGAACCTGAGAACCTGGCATGGAAAAAGCTCGGTAGAGTTAATTAGAGCTGCTACCAACAAAGTCATCATTGCCAATATGATTGCCAACATCCGAATCGAATAGGCACTTGAAGAAGAAGAAATTCGATGACCTCCCCGTTATTTTCCACTCAGCCGGGTTGTTCAAAATGTCACAGGTGGAAGAGTTGCTGAAACTACAGGGTGTCCCAATTTCGAGTGCATATTAGACGTTTCTGGGGAACTAGATATATATTTGGAATCTGAGAATTGGAATTATGATATTGTTCGAAATTTTCTACAGGTCTAAAATATTTCTGAAGCCTGAGTACTTCCGGTTATAGAAGCAGTGAAAACAAATTTGTTCAAAACAATTAATTGGTCAACACATTGCGAATTACTCTCGAACAAACTAAATTCTACAATGTACATGTTGAGAGCTCTAAAAAACCAAGTCGACGATAAAACCTTAATGCTTGTTTATTTCACAAACTTTCAGTCTGCTATGTCATACGGAATAATTTCTTGGGGGGGAAATACATCGGCGGAACAGGTGTTTGTTTCTCAGAAACTTGCTTTGAGAACAATATGGGTATGATATACTGAGTAATGTCGAGGTGTTTTCAAAAGGAATGACATTCTTACAATGATTGGCTTGTATATACAGGGTGTCTAGTTTTAAAACGGCAAAACTTCAAGGAGAGATTATTCAAGTGATTTGCAACAAAAAATGTCATATAACAGATGGTCGAAATCTTGACGGTTATTCTTCCATTTAACATTTCTCTTTTTCACGAAATATTTCAATTTTTTCCATGAAATCTTTAATATATCAGTTATGCTTGTAGCTTCATCGAATTCGATCACATATTTAGAAATGGTATTAAATTTTCTACAAGAAAAGTATTTCAGTGTGCCAAAAATATTTCTATTGCGGGTTTGGTGAGGAGATGAATAGATGAATATCACGATACTGAAGTGAACAAAGTCAGTAATATTGTTCTGTTGTGTATGTTGTAATTATAATATAAATAGAACACCTTTTTGTATTAAAGATTTATTAATTTACGTCTTTATAAAATGGATAATAATTTTAGAATGGCGGATGCCCCTAACATAGAACATCAACTTCTACTCTATGACATTGACATTTGAATTGTCCATCGGATATTATTACTTGATTGTTCTTAGGATATTAGTTACAACAATTCTCCGTCACTAAAAAAAATAATTTTCACAAATTCAACCGATCAACAGGTTTTCTTTCCCGTTGCGAACGGCGCAAAGTTTGCATACTGGATGCCTCTCCTGCATTAGAGTCCCTATGACTTCCTGGGGAATGCTCTTCAATGCTACTATTCTTCTTCGTATTTTCAAACACTTCATCTGAAGTAACATGTTCTTGACCTTGCATGTCTTCTGGTTTCTGAAGATTCGAGAATGTTTTTTCTGATTTCGGGGTGAAGTTCCATGATTTGCCCATTCCTGCAGGTGTTGTATCAAAAACTTCAGTTTCCCTTAACTGATTGATATGCCTCTTGAGTATATATCCATGGTCGAGTTTTATGAGATAATGCAATCTTCCTAATTTCTTTATAACTGTTCCAAATGTCCATAGTTCAGAACCGGAATAATTTCGAGCTTGCACTCTACTTCCTGGGTAAAATTTTCGAACTGGAGACGTTTCTTGTGTACTTGTATTATGAATAGGAGGTTGAATTAAATGAAGTCGAGTTCGTAGTTTCCTATTAATGTGAAGTTCAGCTGGTGTTTTCCCATTATTTAATGGTGTACTCCTATACTTGAAGAGGAATGCATTTAATTTCTCTCTAAGAGTTCCTGGTTCTTCACTCATAGCTTTAAGTTTTTGCTTTAAGGTTTGTATAGTGCGTTCAGCAAGTCCATTCGTTGCTGGGTGATTTGGTGCAGAAAATTTCTGTTGTATACCATTTGCTCTGCAAAAATTGATAAATTCTTGGGATTTGAAATTGGTGGCATTATCTGTCACTAAGTCATGTGGCAACCCATTTCTAGAAAAAATTTCATCTAGTGCCAGGATAGTTGATTTTGAGGTTGGTGCTCTAGTGGATATGGAAATTTCAACCCATTTTGTTTTTGCATCGACCACAACAAAGAAATAGTGCTCTTTAAATGGACCAGCATAGTCTGCATGTATCCGCTGCCATGGTAGTTCTGGTTCTTGCCACGTATGTAGCGGTGCTTTTTCTGGACTTTTCTTTATTTCTGCACAACTGCGGCACGCTTTAACAAGAGCTTCGATTTCGGCATCAATTCCGGGCCAATAGCATAGAGATCTGGCTATTCCTTTCATTTTTACTACACCTATGTGTGTTGAATGTAATTCCTTCAAAATTGTTGGCCGTAAACTCTGTGGAACGTAAACTCGAGTTCCTCTCATGATGATGCCTGAATGTACAGTAAATTCTGGATTCTGTATTTCGCCATTGATCAGTTTATTCTTAAGGTTTCTGAGTTCTGTATCCTGTTCGGTTTCTTGAACAATTTTCTTATATGTTATCGTAGGTGACTCTGTGATCACTGAAATTGTCAACTGGTTCACCTGATAAGAGTCTTCCAAAAAGTTAATCAACTCTGTATCCAGTGGGATAGGGTTTCTTGAAAAATAGTCAACATTGGCATGTTCTTTTGAAGCCCTATGTTGTATTTCATAATCAAACCCACTAATAAACTCAGCATACCTGATGAGTCTGTGTGCGGACATAATAGGTAATGCCTTGTTCGGATGAAATATTCTTTCAAGCGGCTTGTTGTCTATAATAAGGGTAAATTTTCTTCCATAAAGATAATGATAAAATCGTTTGAATGCCCAATATACAGCTGTAGCTTCTCGATCTAATTGACTATAAGATGCTTCGCTTCTTGTCAGTGATCTGGAAGCATAATAAATTGGTCGTTCCTCTCCATCTACAATGTGTGATAAAACAGCAGCAAGTCCGTGTGGACTGGCATCTGTAGCTAATATAAGCGGAAGATCTGGATTGTAAGATACTAAAATTTTTTCACTGGAAATTTCCTTTTTAATAATCTGAAAAGATCTTTCACAGGCATTTGTCCATTTAAACTGTGTATCTTTCTTAAGAAGTTGATTTATTGGATACAGAATTGAAGAAGCATTCGGAATAAATCGAGAATAATAAAGTGCTAAGCCCACAAATGATCTAGCTTCATCTATATTTTTTGGTGGAGGTGCTTTCAATATAGCGTCTACTTTCTCAGGGCATTTTTCAAGTCCCTGAGCACTAATTTTATGTCCCAGATATTTAATTGAAGTAGCAAAGAATTTACATTTATCTCTATTAACATGTAAGTTATGTGCTCGTAAACGATCAAGACATTTGATAAGCCTGTCATAACATTCTTCAATAGTGTCACCTGTTATTAATAAATCATCAAAGTAGGCAACTGTTCCGTCCAGATCATGTAGTATTTGATCCATAGCCTTGTGAAAGAGATTTGGTGCTGTCTTTATTCCCATAAAAAGTCTTTTCACAAGATAGGCACCCCAAGGTGTAGAGATTGTAGCTATTTTCTGACTATCACTATCAAGTGCCAAATGTAGATAAGCCTTGTGTAAATCTAAAACACAAAAATATTTTCCATTTCTCTGTTTACTAAATATATCTTCTATCCGAGGAATTGGGTATCTTGAATCGTGTAATTGTGAATTTACTGTGACTTTATAATCAGCGCATATTCTAATGGATTTATTTGGTTTAGGTACAATTACCAAAGGGGTTCCCCACTCAGACTGTTCAGTTTTTTCTAGAATACCCTGACAGACAAGTGAGTCTATTTCTTCTTTTGTTTCATTGTAAAGAGCATATGGAACTGGTCTAGGTTTGTAATATATAGGTTTTGCATCTTCTTTCAAATGTAAGTTACACTCTACATTGGGAATCATTCCCACAATCGGCTCGAAAATATCACCATATTTTTTAAATATATCAGCATTTAATAATTCAATATTGTACATACCAACACCCTCGTTCTGTTTTTGTATGTTTGACGAACCTTGTAAATTGATGCCCAGTTTATGTATCCATTCTCGGCCTAGTATTGGAGGCGATTCTCTTTTAACAACGTATAAATTTCCATATGTTTTAATGTTATTATACTTTATAGGTACTTTTACCACTCCCAATGGTCTGAATATCTCTTGTGTATATGTTCGGAACTGGATCGATGTTGGTCTCATTCTTGCTCCAAGATTCAATCCATCAAAATCAGATTTTGACATAATTGTCATTTGGCTTCCTGTATCTATCTCAAAAGTTTGGTTCTTCTTACAAATTTTCACTGCAACAATAAAGGGTTGATTTATACTTGATGTGATTTGGTTTATTTCATAAATAGCAGATTGTTCTCCATCTTCTTCTATGAATTTAATTGTTTTATTGTTTGCTGATCTTGATGATATGCAAACTTTTTGTATGTGGCCTTTCTTCCCACAGCTGCTGCATTTTAATTTGTCTTTTGAACGACATTCGGCTGCACGATGATTCCCTTTTCCACAGCATAGACACAAGTCTTTGAGCCCAAGGTCTTCTATAAGTTTATTTTTGTCCTTTTTCTTCCCTCGGTTCTTCAAATGAGTTGTTTGTTTCTCCTTCACTTGATGAATATCAGAGGCAGTTGTATTGTAAATTTTATTCTGTTTTTTTGCTGCTTCTATGGCAAGAGCAATTTCCACAACTCTTTCAAAAGTAATATCATCTCCTTGCTGTAGTATTTGTTCCCGGATTTCAACATCCTGTAATCCTCTAATAAACTGTGCCTGTAGTATTGAAGAAATAGGCTTTTTACATTGTTGATCTTGACAAATCCAGTCTGATGTTCTTGATAAGTCTTTTAATGCTGCAATGTACTGCGAAACAGTTTCATCTGACTTCTGTGTTCTTGAAAGGAACTTGTGTCTTTCGGTATGAATGTTTGAACGTGGACATAAATGTTTTTCCAATAAGGTTATCAGCTTATCATATGACTGAGATGATGGTAGGTCAGGAGCTGTTAAACTTGATAGCAACTGATAATATTTTACTCCAAGTGCGTTGATGAGCACCCTTGCTTTACACAATTGTATTTCCGGTGTATTGCCATGTAAATTCTTCAGCTCGAAGAAATTTTCTAGTCGTTCTTTGTAGAACTTGAATGATTCTTTTTCTTCGTCGTAAGATTCGAAATTAATTGTTGCATGACTTACTGATGCTGCAGGGGGTATTTCGTTACTGGAATTACTAGAAGATATCAGAAGCTGTTCCAACGCTTGGCTTTGTGTTTTCAAAGCTAATAATATAGCCTGTGTTTGAGCCTGCAAGTTTTCCATTTCACTCATTTTATTTTTTTTATCTCGTCGCCACTTTTGTTGTGTATGTTGTAATTATAATATAAATAGAACACCTTTTTGTATTAAAGATTTATTAATTTACGTCTTTATAAAATGGATAATAATTTTAGAATGGCGGATGCCCCTAACATAGAACATCAACTTCTACTCTATGACATTGACATTTGAATTGTCCATCGGATATTATTACTTGATTGTTCTTAGGATATTAGTTACAACATGTTCCAATGGGTTTTTCGTTGAGAAATTATTCATTATGGACATTTTTTTCTTTTCAGCAAGAAATACCTCACTTAGTTTACTTTGGAATGACATTTCAACTTTTTTACTAACTGCTTGTTTTCTGCCATAATATCATGGGTAACAAGATAAAAACATTTTGTAGGTGGTACCTGAATGAGTTAGGAGAATGGGGGGGTGATAGAAAATTATGGACTGATTAGGCATCTTTCACGAGATCGGGTTTCATAAATTTGCGAAATAGCCATGTATGGAAGAGAGAAAACCCTCATGCTACTATTGTTTCTCATTATCAACATGAAATAAGGGTCAACGTTTGGTTAGCAGTCATGAGAGTTAAACTTTTCGGACCAGTTATACTCCCCGATCGCCTCAACTCTGATGAATTCATAAGATTAATCCAAAGCAGCTTAACAGACATCTTGGATGAAATACCCCTGGCTACCAGACAAAATGTCTAGTTTCAAATGGATGGCTGCCCAGCTCATAATAGCCGGAACGTACGACAGTTGATGAATGAGTATTTTGGGGAGAAATGGATTGGAAGGTACGGTCCGATAAGATGGCCACCAAGGAGCCCAGACCTGACACCTTTGGATTTTTATGTCTGGAGCACCTTGAAAGAAAATGTGTACCGAATTCGCGTTCAGACTCGAGAGGCTCTGATCGAAAGGATTGAATTGTGTTGTGCAGAAATGCGTCAGAAACATTGCGAACTTCGCAGGGTTGTTGATTCAGTTCGAAAAAGATGTGGATAAAGATTGAATAAGGAGGTGGACATTTCGAACAATTGTTATAGATAGTAATAGTCTGTTTTCTACATTTTTTCATAAAATCTGTATTATTAAAAATTATTTCATTCTTCTGAATTATTCTTATTTCATTGATAAATTCATGATTTCCATAAGAATTACTTCGATATTCAATTATAATGAGTTTCGAAATGGAGCAAATTTAGGTTTGAAATGTTTCGACTTTTTCATTTTTATCTTGTAAGCCATGATATTATGGCAGAAACAAGCAGTTAGCAAAAAAGTTGATATGTCATTCGAAAGTACACTGAATGAGGTATTTTTGGCTGAAAAAAAAACATGTCCATAATATAGTTATTTTCCTAACAAGTGCGGAAAGTGATATTTTCCCGCACGAAACTGCCGTTACCCGAACGACGCGAAGCGGAGTTCGGGTAAGCAGTTGAGTGCGGGAAAAACACTTTCCGCACGAGTTAGGAACAATATTTTTTCTACAAGCGCTTATACGAGATCGATTTCAACACACAGATCAAATGTGAATTGATCATTCTAAATACACATGAATGACAAAAGTCTCTGACAAGTCGTTACCATTGTACTCTCATCGTTGACCTTCGGTCCATAGAGACTACAAGCCTATGAAATAAATTTAAACTGTAATAATATTCATAAATTCTTTATTAATTGAAAAGAAAACTAGACTAACAGCACATAAAAATGAATTTTGATAAGGAATCTATGTACATTCTGTTTCTTCCCATTATTATCAATATATTCATTAGAAATATTCAGTTATTAGTTATATTTATTGTAAACGTGCAGTTGGTCGCGTTATGCAAATTTATAGCAGAAGCCATCATATTGGTCGAAGTCAGCTGCTCCTTGGAAGATAATGATTCTGTATTACAGTTTGAAGAGGAAGAAGCAAAACGTTGAATATTTGCCATCATATTGTTCGAAGGCTCTTTGGAAGGTAATGATTCTGTATTACAGTTTGAAGAGGAAGAACCATTCAAATTAAGAATTTTAGTGGACATTTTTTTTTCTGGTTAATAGATTCTTCCAAGTATCCCTCAGCAACAGCAGTTGACTTCCATCCTCCTAAACGTTAAATATTTGTGATACCTTCTCCACAATTGGCTAGGAAAGTAGCCGAGGAGCGCCTAAAACTGTGTCCTGTGTATAATTCCGGATTTTGTAGGCGTAAGTAAGCTGCAATTTCGGACGGTATTTTTCCTATTGTATTGATTCCGACAGGTTGAATCTTACATTTTCCCCGATTATACTTTATGAAAATTCGGCGATGAGGTATTTCCTTTGGACGTAAATTCATATATTTTCTGTATATGTTCAGAAAATATCCATTATTGGTGTCTTGGGATATAACAAACGATCTTGGTGAATGATTTTTGGAGTCCTTAATATTGACGATGATCAAGTCTCCTTTATCATCTATATCGTCGATGGTTAGTTTTGTAAGTTCCTCTCGTCTGCAGGCACCAGCTAATCCAAAAATTGTTACCAACTTCATCATCAAGTAAATTTCATCAGATGCCTCACTCATGAATTTTGTTATTTCCTCTTCATTAAAAGTTTTGGCCTTTTTTGGACGAAATCCTATATTCTGTCGTTTAATGAAGGCAGTTAATTTATGGAATTTTCCAATATCCAAATCCTGTTTCAGTTTACAAACACTCTTTATCATTGAATATCGGGACCATAATGTGTTTGGTCTCCAAATTTTGGACATTTCCAAAAAATACGCCGAAAACACTTCCTCCTTCCTCGGTTGAACCTTTTTGGAATTACACCAATCAATGAATTCTGAATATTGCTTCTCATATTTTATCTTCGACTTGGCCGGTAACAAATTTAAACTCGCTTCATAAGAAGCTGCTAATATTTCTTCGGGCAGGCCATCATCAGATCCCGAAGTATCCATTTTACCGGAGCGTACTGATTGAATTCGAGTTGATATTATTTATATTTAAACACAATTTCATAATATAATATATATATTCTTTTGAAAGAGAGAATTACATAATGTTTTGTAATATCAAACAATATATGGCATATGGCACGTGTGAAGAAATGGCGACAAGGAACAGATCGTATAAAAGAATAAAATCTGTTTCTCGCTCCAAATCTGAGTGTTAGCAGAGGGAATGTAAACGGGGTACCATACAATTCTGCGTATGATACACGAGAACAGATAAAAACCTCTGAAAAAACTCTGTCTCCCCGTGTATGTGTGGTGATACAATGTATTAATTCTTATTCACATGCCGTTTCCATAGTAACGTCGTCGGTGGCATAGAGATATATCATTATTCAGTTTATTCTTTAGAAAAAGCGTGCGAGAAAAGCCCTTGCTAATCCATTACCACACGCATTTGCGTGCGGTAATGGAATAGCAGGGGTTTTTCCCACACTGTTTGGCAATGTGACTCTTTACGAATTGAAATACGTGCGGGAAAGAGAATGAAAGTGCACGCTTGTAGAAAAAATAATTTTTCATCGAAAAATCCATTGGAACAATATGACTGATTTTGTACACTTCAGTATCGTGATATTCATCTCCTCACCAAACCCGCAATAGAAATATTTTTGGCACACTGAAATTCTTTTCTTGTAGAAAATTTAATACCATTTCCAAATAATATGTGATCGAATTCGATGAGGCTACAAGCATAACTGTATATCAGATTTCATGGAAAAAATTGAAATATTTCGTGAAAACGAGAAATGTTAAATTGAAGAATATCCTTCAAGATTTCGACCATGTGTTATATGACATTTTTTGTTGCAAATCACTTGAATAATCTCCCCTTGAAGTTTTGCCGTTTTAAAACTAGACACCCTGTATAGAATGTTATTTTTCACAAAAAAAAAATATTTACAGGGCCTCAAGAATACCAACGCTGCACTCACATTGCATGATTACTTTTTTCCTATTCACAGATACTCTGTTACTGAATAAAGTACTTTTTATATAAGCCTAAAGTTGTTCAGCTACTTACCTAGATTAGTCAGAGGTTTGAACGTATTGAAAGTTTTCAAAAAGTCTATTTTTTCTGTTTTAGTTGAATGTGAACCACACACAATATCTGAATCAAGAGGTTCCTGTGATAGATTTGTATACTGAATATCCTTCTCTGTTGATAATAATTTCTTTTTAAGTTTCACTTGTTGTAAATTTGACTTGTTTCCTTTTCTTTGTATATTAGTGCATTTAAATGATTTGGCAAATAAAACTAAGAAGAATGAAAATGTAAATGTTCAATTTATTTTGAAATTTGTTTTCAAACCAAGATTTTGCAAGCTTTTGAATTGAATAACTTCCCAAACGGCATGTTGTCAGATATAAAAAACACAATTGGTCCAATTTAACCGACCCCGTGTCTAATACTGTTTCCCAGATTCTAATGCTATCACATCCTCGTCTTGGACACACTGTATACGTCTGTTTCTAGAATAATTTACAATCTCACTTTCAGAATCTCATAAGGAATATGTCCAGTGCCTCAACTGTCTCAGATGATGTGGAGATTATGGAAATAGAAGAGAAAATTCCAGATCAAATGTGTCTTTTCAATAAATGTAAGTCAAGTAGTCTCCTTCTGACTCCAATTAATCTGTTCCCTTCCTTTCAGCTCGTTCTCAAATAAAAAAGATTGAATTTGAACCATTTTGCTGCGATTACATAGAACATCAAAGGGTTTTTCAGCACAGTACGAGTATGGTCTCTTCCGATGCATCAAAGCTGTTTGTTAATCTGATGAAATTTGCTGATGCCAAAAGATTCAATATTCCCCTCACCCAAGATTCCCGTAAGTTGAATTTCTTTAAGGTGGAGAGCAAGGGTTCTTCTCATTGATCTTTTGATCTCTGCTTTCTGTTATCTGTGTCAATCTTAGACTATACAGGGTGTATTTAAAGGTGAGGCTTTCCTTTCGACAGATGGTAGAACTCATCAAAATAAGTCAAACCACCAAACGCGATTTTTGAGTTGCTTTATCGAAAGTATCTAATAGACTTTTCAAGATTTTCAGTCCATTGATTTCAGTAATTTTAAGGCTCAGCCTAGCCTTATCGTCCCTCATCGAATCTAATTTAATATCTTATATTAACACAAAATCTTTTTCTTCCGCAAATTCAAGATGAACTTTTCCAGATTCTAGTAAAAACCTCAAGCAAGGGGATATAAGAAATATGTTCAGGAATATCGGTACTAAAAGTAGCATTGCAGCATCCCAAGGTATGATTTAAGTTTATAAGACAATACTAATTTTTGTATCGTTAGTCGGCCATTTCTTCTCTCTTTAGTTGCATACACTGTATTTTTTGTAAAATTTTAGGTGATTTTATGACGCAATTAATCTCTTTCCCTACTCAGAAAGAATTGAGCAAAGAAGAGATCGAAAATAAAGAACTGCACGATAAACTACATTCAGAAATTTCAATATATCTCTCCATCCAAGAAAGTACCAGCAACGATTGTAATTTTTGTGATAGGGGATTTCCATGCTGGAAATATACATCCAAAAAACATGTGAAATTTTTGGAAGAAGCGGATCATTGGATACCTCCAAATCCAAATTTCTTCGAAGAAATATCTTTGAAGGATTTAGAATGCTATTTGGATTCCAAAGTACCGCAACGTATTGATATATCTTCAGGATTGGAAGATGCCGAATTTTCCGATTCGATACTAGATGAGAAAATTGAGTGTGCCAAGTCTTTCAATTTCAATATGCCGGAATCTTTTGGAAACTTATTGAACAAATATGATATTTCTTCGACATTTTCTAATCAAAAGCAACATATAGACAAAGTAGAAAACCAAAGAGAAAAATCAACCCCTCAAACGGGTGTTACCGAATCGAAAAAACAAATACAAAATGAAAATATTCCTGAAACGATGGGGGAAGATGATAATTTGGATTCAGTGTTGTCATTTTTCAAGTTGGATAAAATTGAAGATATTTTCGAAGAGGGTGGCGACACTTCGAAAGACTCAGACGATACTATAATTGATGTAGATATGATAAAGAATCTAGAGTATGAAAGAGAGTCATCCCCTGTGTTGAGTACCCAAATTTCTCAAAAAAGGAGAATTCCCAGAAAAAATAAACCCGTCGGGATTATAAAGCCAGGTTCCCCAGTTTTGAATTCCTCAATGATATGTCGATCTCAAAATGAAATATTTAAGGGAAGACCAAGCTTGGATATAATTGACACGTCTATTGAAGAAAAGAACGTTTTGACTATACCAAAAAAAATTTCCCAGAGGTTGAACATAAAACCATCTCTAACGAAAATTGTGGATGATGGCAGAATAGAATTGGAGACTAAAAGAAGCGGATCAACAAATTCAGACGATGAAAATTTATTACGATTTTTCAGTTCAAAGAAGAGAACTACCAATTCCAATTATTCAACAAAATGCCATAAACAATTGAGCCTCAGTGATGTATTTGACTTATGGGCTTTTGGTTTGAAAATAGAAGAAATCGAAAAAGAACCTAATCCATTTCAAGTGCCATTGGTAGAAAGAGAAAATATGAAGGAACTGGAAAAACATGATCTGAATAATTTTTCAATGTTAATCAACGCCGAATCAACTCGAATAGAAAAGGAAAATGAAGAAAACATTGATAAAACAGATTCAAATTTTGAATTATTGATTGGAAAGGTTACAAATGAAAATTCAAAGGTCGAGGAAAAGAATATTTCAGTACCGGAAATAGATTATTTTTGTGATTTATCGATCTTTGGTTTAACACAACATGAGGAAATATCAAAATCTGAATTTTCTCATCTTAACAATGTGTCTTCAACGAATGAGGATAATGAAACTCTGAATTTTTCCAACTGTATTGGGGCGCAATATATGTCTACACAAATTGAAGTGGAGCAAAATTGTGTCAAATCTACAGAAGGGAAGGAAACTACCGAACAGACATCGTCTGACTTTGATCAACTGGAAGTATCAAAGTTGCCTCACGTTGAAGAAATTTGTGAAGCAGAAGAGATAAACCAAGCTAATGATATTGTAATTATTGAAGATAGCCCTATAAAAGACGATTTCATAGATCTTACCCAGTCTCCGAAGACGATAATAGCTAAAACTCCTGCCAAACGAAAAATTTTGTCGCAGATGTCAATAAGTCAAATATTGAGTTTGGCGGAGAAATCTACGCAATCCATATTACTTTCTACGAATTCCTCAAACGGAGATATAAAGCAGTCATCTTCAACGAAAACTACAGCATCAACCAGCAAATCAAACAACACCTTCGAATCGGAGCAGAATAGAAAAGAAAAAAAAATATCACCAGATATAAATAAGGATTTTGGGACCTTGCATAAAAATGCTTCATCACATGAAAAACCTATTTCAAAATGTAGCACGAGCTTGTTAGATGATTTGAGGAATTTTGATGATTTTGAAGAATCTTCATGTTTCAAAGATACATCTCCAGTATTCAAAATACCAAGCACCAATAGAAAAAATTTGCATAAATACCGGAAAACTGAAAAAAGCGAACATAATAACAAATCCGAGACACCAAAGAAAAACTTTAATAACACCGTTGATCTTTACGATCCTACTACAAGCCAGATTTTAGGTAATTCAATTTCAGACAGTAATAGTGATGATGAATTTGAGAATACCATATTACCTTGTTCTATTAGTAATAAGGAGCAAAATCTGCATAGGAAGCGGAATGATTCCAGTCCAAAAATCCCGAAGAAGAAAGTCAGAAAAAAAACAGTGAGTGTATGATAATTTATATTCATGTTCCATCGTTTTACATCGCTGATTGCTCTTTGTGAAACTCGCTATGAATGAAAGATACTTGTATTTCATTTGCAGAAATGAATGATTATCATGTAAGTTAAGTATTTTTTTAGAGGATATGCGGTTTTATTGAAGAAGAAGCAGAAGTCTCAATTGATAAAGGATCAGTTTCAGATGATGAGAGTGATGAAGATGGTTCTTTTGATGAAAGTTTCGTTGACGATGACACTCAAAATATAGAAAATGATATAAGCATTCAAGCAAATTATCTTCAATCCATAAGGTGATCAATTCTTTCAACAGTTCATTATTTTGTAACAGTATTCATCTTAAATGAATTGAATTCGATAGAAGTGATGTACTTATAGAATATTTTGTTAATGAAATCGAAATCATTTCATGATATTGCTTATTGCAATATTGAGTATATAATTTGAGTTATGCTCTTAAAAATAACATTTTCCCTTTTTTACAGAGGCTCCAGTACTGGACCTACGTTTAAAATGCCAAAAGCATTAAGACCAATCACAGATGATATTTTTTCACAACCTGCAGATCGAAACGAATCAAATTTATATGTAACAGTAAGTTAATCGTATTTAAAATATCGTAGACAAATATGTTATTGCATAAATCGATGTATGATTCACTTTTGACATTAGTCGAATTATTATGAACGCACAGGGTGTTTCATTTGAAAGTGTCCACCCTCAACAACGAATCAGAATTTGTGAAAACACTCAGACAGGTCGATTTTCGATGGCATGGGGAGATGATCTAGGATACAAAGCCTGTTTCTACTAGCAGTACTAGCAACCCCATCATTGGAATAGGGAAAGTGGGTAGTTTTGAAGCACAAATGTATGGATGGATTCAAATTTCTATGAACCTGCTGTTCGTGTTCTTATAAGTGAATAATTTCAAAGTTATAGACTGTACAAAAAATATGGGCATGCAAGTGGCGGCTCGTGAACTTTTATCTTGGGTCGGCAGATATACAGGATGTCCCAAGTTCTAGTGCCTGCCTATTAGACGTTTGTGGAGACCTGAACATATTTAAAATCTGAGAATTGGGATTATGATATTGTTCGAAATTCTCTACAGACCTAAGATATTTTTGGATCCGGAGCACTTCCGGTTATGCAAGGAGTGAAAATAAATTTGTTCAAAAAATTGTTTTTTAATTTCTTCGTTTTTGATATTTTCCGATTCTTTTCGATATTTTTAAATCTATTTGAATGAATACAATGGTTTTGACATGAATGTATTGAGCATTGATGACTCAAACATATAATAAACGAAAATATGAAAAAAAAAATGAACAAATTTATTTTCACTCCTTGTATAATCGGAGTGCTCAAGCTTCAAAAATATTTTAAGTCTGTAGAGTGTAGAGAATTTCGAACAATATCATAATCCCAATTTTCAGATTTCAAATATGTCCAGTTCTCCAGAAATGTCTAATAGGCACTCGAACTTGGGACACCCTGTATATAATAAACAACTGAAGCCTGCAGCCGCATCCCGCAATACAAACGAAAACAGTCGAGGTAGCCCCGATCCAATCCTCGTGTTTACGAATCGAGGCATTTCCAGTACGGCATAATCTTATTTGCCGTACCTGAGCCTGCAATAAGAGTTTAACGGCTACTGTTCAGCATTTTTTTTCGGCTAAAAATTTCTGGAAATAGTAGAAATAGACGGAAATTCATATAAGTACTATCATATTTAGCATTCACGTCTATGAAAGTAGTAAATATACGAAATACGACAAAAATTCGTTTTGAGCAACTTTTATCTCTTATAATTTGTGAGATTGAACGAAAACATCCCATTTTCGATTATGAAAAAGCATTAACTAAAAGGCGAATATAATATTCATCATTATCTGAATAAAATTCCAACAGAAATCAGTCGTTTCGTCTCATTCGTATTCGCCTTTCATTGATCCAGTACGGCCGAGTACGGCATGCCGTACCTGCTTTAACGTCGGTCCCCAGAAAGCGTTCGATGCTTGGCGCAGTCACACACATTTCAATTCTCGGACTGATTTGGGTTGAGGAAACGGCGTGGCGTTGAGATTGGAAGAGAAGTATTTTCAAGAAGTTGAAATATTTCAGTTATATAATTTTTAGAATTTTATTGGGAATACAATAATTATAATAAATTTGGTAATTTAACAGAAGAAAGAGTAATTTAAATTTTGGCTGAACACAAATTATATAGGGTCGGCAGTGCCGTCCCTGACGAGCCGCCACTGGGGCATGCCATTTGAAAAAATGAAGTTATTGCAGTTTGGGAATTTCTCAGAAATATGAATTTATTGTGACAGTTCCAATAGAACAACATGATAGACTACAGGCCCGTGTCGAAAATTGATGGGTCATTTGAACCAGATGACCTATCTAGAACGATAGAAGGACATAAAATAATAAGATTCAGCACTATGCCGTCACTTGTAAGCTGTCCAACTGAGTACAGGTGGCAATTTAAAAGGACAGGTAGACTGGGTACATTTGGGTCATATGACTTTTGACGGCATTCTTACCATCGATAGCTCCATGGAAAATAATAGGAAAACGGGCAGTGCCGTACAAAAATGATGCGCCATATTTTCGGAAAATTTTTTAGATTTTCCGAAAATTTCCATGGTAAAATAGGTCATTTGACTTTGTACGGCATCAGTTTTATACGGTTGCCATACATCTTCTAATCCATTATTCAGCAACGCCGTACAAAAATCATGCGACAAAGGGAAAAAATCGAGGGTTGCAACCCCCTCTCTTGCCGTGCTCCAGGGGGTCATTTGAAAAAGTACGGCTTCGGTTCCAAAACATTATCCAGCACTCAAAATTACTATTAAAAATAAGGCCGTCAAAAAAAATTGTTCATTTTGATGTTATATTAATAATTATCTTAATTTCATCTTATGCTTGACCCATAAAGCTCTAAAGTCATTTGACCCAGTACGGCAACTTCTTTTTTTACATGATACTTTAAGATACAATTCTTATATTATATTGCCGTTCAAAAGAAACTGTTCTAAAAAAAATTATAGAGAAATACAAAAAGTGAAATTTTTCATATTATTGTAAAAGTTTGGAACTCATAGATTAATGATATATTTGATATATCCGCTTGTCCGAGAACCACTTACCTATTACGACTGTGGATGACCCTGTATAAGTCACATAATAGTATATTCTAAAACTAGTTGCAGAATGGGCTCCTATTCCAATACGAATGCGAAATTCGTAAACGAGCGACGAAGGAGCTAGTTTTCGAACGCATGAGTATTGGAATAGGAGCCCATTCTGCAACGAGTATTAGAAGATATTTTCTCTATTTCACTCAAATTTTGTGAAATTCAATGAAAAGATTCAAATTATAGGTCCTAGTGACTTTCATATTGTATCTTGGCAGTTGGTGTGAATGTTAGGAAGTACGAAAATTGACATTTCCAAATTGACGTCTGCTGAAATTTAAAAGGATCGGAAGTCATTGCTGACAACCACAAAACGAAAAATGTTACTGAAAACGATGCTGTAATGAATTCATTACAGCACTGTTTTTAGTACTGTAATGAACTCATTACGATACTGAAATAGAGAAAATAATTTTTATGATGTTGATATCAATCAAAAATATCTAGTTTGAAAACTTCATTGCTATTCATTTCCAGGATTCGTTTTGTGTTGGAACCCAAGATGTTATTGAAGAATCACATGAATTGTCAGAGCTAGAAATCCTCGAACAAAAATTGAAAAGAATGCGGAAAAAACGAAAAGAGATTGGTAAAGAAAACAGAGTAGTCAAAAGAAGAAGAATAAGGATAATTGAAAGTGATAGTGAATGAAATGTGATATTTTTCTATTCTTTAGTTTGGCAGAAATCCGTTTTAAGGACATCGCGTTTTTCCTAGATGAAACAAGTTTTAATTGAGTACCTCCGTTAAAATGGATTTTCCCAATTTCAAACAACAAATCAAAATAGCTGAATTCAATTTTAATTAGAATACATTAGGTTCAAAGTCAAAAGGGACTGAGAGGCACTCAGTTGAAACTGTAGTTCTCTTGAAAAAACGTGACCAGCAGGGTTTTATTGTATATGAACATGGTTTTCTTTATATTGTTATTATATTTATATTATTCCGAGTTATTCTAGTTTTTTATTTCAACCTTCGGATTCGTGCAAGAAAACATTAGCATTATAGAACTCGAGAACTGAATAAAGATGACTTCATCCATGGAATTTCGTTGAAGCACACGGTATAATGCACAAATGGTGTGAAGGAGAGAAAAACTTGACGACATTGATGGTTTTTCAACCAATTTCTAATACCTATTCGAATTTCAGACCAAGTTGTTCAAATAATTATATTTTTATTCTCCGCATATCGGCGAATTCGAATGAAAAGAAATAATCTTATAAAAAGGGTGTCCCAAGTTCGAGAGCCTATTAGACGTTTCTGGAGAACTGGACATATTTGAAATCTGAAAATTGGGATTATGATATTGTTCGAAATTCTCTACAGACCTAAAATATTTCTGGAGGCGGAGCACTTCCAGTTATACAAGAAGTGAAAATAAATTTGTTAAAATTTTTTTTTTTCGTTTCTGATATGATTGAATGTTCATTCTTAATACATTGCTGTTGAAACCATTGTATTCATTCAAACAGTTTTCGAAATATTGAAAACAAAAACCTGAAAAAATGTCATCACAGGGTGTTCCAAATTTTGTGTCGAAAACTGACTGTGATCGAACATTGGCCATAACTTCTGTTTTACAAATGAGTACCCTTTTTTTTATGATTGCGTTGGATTCTGCGAAGAAAAATATTGATAGCACTCTGGCATATCTATTTGATATGTACCTAGGGTCAAATTCATCTTTTGCATGAGAATATTCTGTGACCATAGAAAATAAATGATTCCAATTCACAAGTGACAGGTCTAATTATTAGTTGTCACTATGATTTCATAATGGAACATTGAACATTCATCGAATCTGTTTAGATTCGATGAGTTTGACTACGTACAACATAAATCCAAGAAAGCTCAAATAACTCGGGAATTACTGAATTTAGGAGCAAAAGCATCTGAGAGAGTTATCATTATTTTTCTTCGCAGAATCCAACATAATTATAAAAAAATGGGGTTCTAATATGAAAAACAGAAGTTATGGCCAATTTTCGACACAAAATTTGAAAAACCCCTGTGACGATATTTATTAAATTCAAAAGATTCATGGCCTTTCCATATTCTTCTACTTTGACTTTGTGAGAACGGGTAACACTCGGGATGTTCAGAATAAGAAAAACGAACAAAATAACGATTATGAATATTTGAATTTTTCCGGTTTTTCTTCGATATATTGAAAGCTATGCGAATGAATACAATGGTTTCAACAGAATTGAATTGAATACCCAATCATATCAGAAACGAAAACTTGGGACACCTTACAGGGTGCCCCAATCATAAATGTAGACAAAACAAAGGTGTCGGAATGCACCGAATTCATCTTGTGTATAATACCCGATTATTGAAAAGGCAATAAATAATAAACATATCGATAAAAAACATGAATTCACTTGAGTCTGTCCAGAGATGGAATACCAGAATCCCATTTGGAGTCGTCCGCCCAGATTATGAGACCCGCCTCCGTCTGAATAACATGACGACATTTGCTGATAGGCGCACAAGAGGTGACCTGATATTCACATACAAGTGTACGCACGGAATTTTTGCTCCTCAAGTCGAGGCCATATTCTGCAGAAACATCAATAACCTCCGAGGGCACAATTTTAAATTGAGGAAGGAGAATTTTCGGACCATTCCAAGGCAGTTGTTCCTTCCAAATAGAGTGTTCCCATCCTGGAATAGTCTCCCCAGTCCCGTGGTCAATAGCTCTACCACCAACAGCTTTAAGAATGGGTTGGACAGACTAAGACGACTTCGATGATGAGGAAATGTTGGCTGTTTGTTGTTGCTGCTGAATTTGTTTTACCATGTTGTAGCTGTTGTACCAATGTTTGAAATGTTTAGATTCTTTTTTTTGTATTCATTCACTTCATTTTGGGGAGGTGTACATTGAATTGTTTTTTTTTATGTTAGCTTGTTTGAGTTTATAGGTATTTTCCTTAACTCTCATTGTGTTAATAATAATAATAATAATAAAGCTGCAGATACGCGTTGCTATATTTTCATGCTGAAAACTTACAGCAAATCTATGTTCTAGTTATAGGATGTTTTTCACATTTGGGGATATTTTAATTTTTCCTGGAGCATGTTTATTTACGTAGGAGTCAATTGTGCCATTAGTTCCTCCAAAAACCTTACATATAATTAGATATTTATAAACAAATATTATCTGGCGGGCAATTGCCGAATTGGGTTGTGAATATGTGGAATGAAATGAAATATACAGGAAACACATAGCCTCTTTCCCATGTTGAACGGGGCATCTATACTAATATTATAAAGAGGAAAGATTTGTGTTTGATATATACGAATAGGCTCAAAAACTACTGGACCGATTTCAGAAATTCTTTCACCCTCAGAAAGCTACATTATCCCTGTGTGACATAGGCTATACTTTCCACCCGAAAAAATTAAGGATACCTACTATAACTTCAATAATTACAAAAAAACAGCCATTTTCAGCTATTTTCACGTGCGCTGCAAAAACCGAAAGACTTAGGGCTCCAACAGACACAGCGGTTTTCGTCGTTTCGACGGCTGAGTCTGCTTCTGTGGGACGATTCGGCTTGGGCGGCGGTGTATGGTTTCATAGCGCAAAAGCACAGGCCAATTCCGCCGACTCGGCGATTTTCTCGGCCGCCGACTCGGCGGAAACCGATGTGTCTGTAAGAGCCCTTAGGGCTCCAACAGACACAGCGGTTTTCGACGGCTGAGGGCTCTTACAGACACAGCGGTTTCCGCCGAGTCGGCGGAAAGGGCCTGTGCTTTTGCGCTATGAAACCACACACAGCCGCCCAAGCCGACTCGTCCCACAGGAGCAAAATCAGCCGTCGACTCGGCGAAAACCGCTGTGTCTGGCCTTAGTCTGCTTCTGTGCCCTGTGGGACGATTCGGCTTGGGCGGCCGTGTGTGGTTTCATAGCGCAAAAGCACTGGCCAATTCCGCCGACTCGGTGGTTTTCTCGGCCGCCGACTCGGCGGAAACCGCTGTGTCTGTAAGAGCCCTTAGGGCTCAGGTTTTCACCGAGTCGACGGCTGAGTCGGCTTCTGTGGGACGAGTCGGCTTAGGCGGCGCTGTGTGGTTTCATAGCGCAAAAGTACAGGCCAATTCCGCCGACTCGTCGATTTTTTCAATTCTTTAATCTATGGCGATTTTCTCGGCCGCCGACTCGACGGAAACTGCTGTGTCTGTAAGAGCCTTTACGTGGATACAATGTATGACAGAAATGTACCTCTTAACCCTTTACTGCATGATATATTAAATTTTTTTTCCGAGAAAAATGTTTTATTAATGCTTCAAAATTAATTATAATTTTTTTTCCATCAAAAAGTACTTATGTTTAATTTTTTTTTTCAGAAACCATATATGGGTTCGTATGCATCAAAGCTTCAAACACTTTGGACATATATGGTTTCGTATGCATGCTAAGCACATATGATGAGTGATATCAAAATTCATAACATTATTATATTTGACGAAAATTATGTAATCAACAATGTCAATTATGTCATACAAATTTGTTGATGAAACTTAATAAGACAATTACTTTTATCTTCTCCCATAGAATTATGTGTCCATTATTCTACTGATTTTGAGCTGTAATAGTATCTATAAACCAACCCCGATAGTTATAATAACTCACGCCTATAACTCACTCTCATACAAGTGGTAAAAATAGCTTACCAAATGAATTAAAAAAAATCGGATCGATCGGAAACACTATTTCAGATATCAAGGTAACGTTCTCGCCATTCATTTCTACATTTCCTTTGGTGTGAAAATCCAAAAATTGCAATCGAAAAACGTGAATTTTTGACGTTTTCTACGCGATTTGATCGCGATTCGATTCTCGACCACAGAGATCGCACTTGACCACTGTTGTCAATTTTGAAAATGCAGATTAATTCTAATTTTACTGAAGAAGTCGAAGATAAAATTCGATTTGCGGTAATGGTCATAGCACACTTGATGAATTACCTACACCACTCGCATGACGGCTCGTGCTGCAAAATTCATCTGTGTGTGTTATGACTCACATTACCGCTCATTGAATAATATACTATTGTCATTATAACATAAAAATACCTCACATTTTGGACATTTAGGAAACGTTTTCATTGAGCCACTTGTCAGTCCTAACAGAGGTCAATGGACGACCCCGTTTACGAGGAAGAGCCTTTCCTGCTTTGCGCAGGTGTTCCGAAACGGCTTGTTTGAAGGCAAACAGAGATTAATAAGAGTCTTCGTTTTTTTTCGCCACAAAATCCACGCATTTCAGTTAATCTATATGCCAATAAAAGCGCCCATGGTCTACTCTACCACCAATAATGAAAAAGAGACATTAGCATAAAAAAAAACGTGAATGAATCATCATGTTTGAGTGCATACCAAACCACATATGTCTAATGGGCCTACCACACGCTCAAGCTTCACCACAGTTTGGCTTGCGCAAACCGGCTTGAACACTTAACACTGAGCGTGCGTTTGGGAAAACTGTATACAATTTACCCAAATACCCAACCAGTGAACCGCATGTCAGTGTTCAGCGTTGTAGCCGGTTTGCGCAGGCAAAACTGTCGTAAAGCTTGCGCGTGTGGTAGGCCTATAAGCGAAAAAAGCGTAGAATGCATACGAACCCAGATATGGTTCCGAAACAATTGGTTTCGAAAATCGGTGGAATCGAAAAGAAATTGAAAATCTATTATAGCGCATACAAACTAGAGTGTATGTCACACAACAAAAGTAGTAAAAGTACGAAATACGACAAAAATTCGTTTTCAGCAACTTTTATATCTCTTATAATTTGTGAGATTGAACGAAAACATCCCATTTTCGATTATGAAAAAGCATTAACTAAAAGGCGAATATAATATTTATCATTATCTGAATAAAATTCCAACAGAAATCAGTCGTTTCGTCTCATTCGTATTCGCCTTCATTGATCGAGTACGGCATGCCGTACCTGCTTTAACGTCGGTCCCCAGAAAGCGTTCGATGCTTGGCGCTCTCGTCTTCACGCAGTTACACACTCGGACTGATTTGGGTTGACGAAACGGCGCGGCGTTGAGATTGGAAGAGCGTATTTTCAAGAAGTTGAAATATTTCAGTTATACAGGGTGTTTGGAGGGTGAGTAGCCATAGGTAAATGGTGGATAGGTGATGCTCTTGGCTACTTGTTGCGCCTAATAAAATAACATTTTGCCCAAAGTTCAAGGTGTTATAATTTTTTTACCATTTTTCTAGAAATTTCCCATTTTTCTCATTAAAACCTTGAATTTTTTCAAATTTAATGCTCGAGGTGCCTATAAAATGATTTACTTCCTTAGTCTATTCTTGTCTTATTCAGATTGAATCAAAATTTGATACAAACGTCTTCCATAAACCTGACAGCGTCGTATCAAACTTCAAAATGAAAAAAAAATAATGTTGTGTCCACTTTACAAAGTGAAATAAAAAAAAATTTACATAGTGTTGGGTTTCAAAATGGCTTCAAAAACTTCTCTAGTTAATACTCTTTGCAATGGTATCTAACATGTACCATTAATAATCAGATAACTCAACAAAAAACCGTTTTGTCTTCAAGGATGCCTTGAAAGGATGACGACAAAACTATTCCATTGAGCAGGCAAAAATCTTTTCTCTCATTTTACCACAACTAAAAATAGCGTGCTCTCTCTATCATCGGCAAACAATACTCCCAAGGGCGTCGCCAGGGAGGGGGCAGCTGCCCCCTGTGCCCCCCCAATTAGAATAGAAAAAATTAACTGATTTTCGTATATTTTGCTATTATTTCATAAGTTTTTAAGGGATTTTTGAGCTCTAGAGGGGGGGCGCTGTCCCCCATGTTCCCCCCAGCTCAAAAGCTGGGGGCTAATTACTACATTTGCAAGTCATTTCATAGGCCTGCAGTAAAGGTGCAGTAATGCAGTTTTGAGTTCACTCAACATTTCGGTGGTTCATCAACATATTCTGTAGAAAACTAAAGATAGAGAACTTCAAATCATTTATTTTAAATCTTCTTCCTATTGTTGGCCATTGACACAAGAGAGCAATTAATAGAAAAAATAGATAATGCATTTGTGATAATGAAGCAAGAAATTGCACTAAGCCATACCACAACGGAAATAAGAAAGAGATGTTACGCATGTATTAGAAATAATGGCCAACAATTTGAACAAGATTTAAAATAAATGATTTGAAGTTCTCTATCTTTAGTTTTCTACAGAATATGTTGATGAACCACCGAAATGTTGAGTGAACTCAAAACTGCATTACTGCACCCTTACTGCAGGCCTATGAAATGACTTGCAAATGTAGTAATTACCCGCTCAGCTTTTGAGCTGGGGGGGCACGGGGGGCAGCTGCACCCCCCTAGAGCTCAAAAATCCCTTAAAAACTTATGAAATAATAGCATAATATACGAAAATCAGTTCATTTTTTCTATTCTGATTGGGGGGGGCACGGGGGCAGCTGCCCCCTCCCTGGCGACGCCCTTGGGAGTATTGTTAGCCGATCATAAAGAGAGCACGCTATTTTTAGCTGTGGTAGAATGAGAGAAAAGATTTTGCCTGCTCAATGGAATAGTTTTGTCGTCATCCTTTCAAGGCATCCTTGAGGACAAAACGGTTTTTTGTTGAGTTATCTGATTATTAATGGTACATGTTACATACCATTGCAAAGAGTATTAACTAGAGAAGTTTTTGAAGCCATTTTAAAACCCAACACTATGTAAATTTTTTTTTTATTTCACTTTGTAAAGTGGACACAACATTATTTTTTTTTTCATTTTGAAGTTTGATACGACGCTGTCAGGTTTTTTGAAGACGTTTGTATGAAATTTTGATTCAATCTGAATAAGACAAGACTAGACTAAGGAAATAAATCATTTTATAGGCACCTCGAGCATTAAATTTGGAAAAATTCACGGTTTTAATGAGAAAAATGGGAAATTTCTAGAAAAATGGTAAAAAAATTATAACACCTTGAACTTTGGGCAAAATGTTATTTTATTAGGCGCAACAAGTAGCCAAGAGCATCACCCATCCACCATTTACTTATGGCTACTCACTCTCCAAACACCCTGTATAATTTTTAGAATTTCATTCACATAGGTATTGGGAATACAATAATTATAATAAATTTGGTAATTTAACAGAAGAAAGAGTAATTTAAATTTTGGCTGAACACAAAATATACAGGGTGTCCGGTAAACCTTGTACAATATTGAAACTGGTGATAGACCAGGTCATGACTGTTCAGAATGACAGAATATCAGAATTTCACCTCAGTAAAAATATCACCATTTTCGAGATAATGGGCATTTTCTAAATATCTAGAAAATCACTACCTCACCTCTGTTTTTTGAGTGATATGTCTACAAATTGAGACTAATTCAAATATCTTTGTTGCTGAAGATTAATGATGAGTGATGCTTTCAGACGTGCAAAACAGTTTTTCAGAACTTGATATATTTTTCAAGAAATAGAGGTAAAATGCCAGATTTGAATCCCACCAATTATTTAGAAAATGCCCATTATCTCGAAAATTGTGATATTTTTACTGAGGTGAAATTCTGATATTCTGAACAGTCATGACCTGGTCTATCACCAGTTTCAATATTGTACAAGGTTTACCGGACACCCTGTATAGGGTCGGCAGTGCCGACCCTGCCGTCCCTGACGAGCCGCCCCTAGTCATTGAGTGAGGTCAGTCACATCACGCTGAGGATTTTGATGATTTTACTCTTAGTCTTAGATTTTACTGGTCCACTGGTACAATTACAACGACTAACGAGTACATCAAAAGATATGGCAGGTTGAAGTGTTGAAGATGAAACCGGCGCGTGAAACAAATTTCTAACCGTGCGAAGCTTATAATATTTCAGTCGAATTTCAATTTCAAAAATATGCCATTGAATGGAAGAAGAAACCCAAAATGTTTTGATTGTGAGATATGTATATGGAAGAAAGACTTTTGCGAAACAAGGTTTATTAGGGGTGGCTTTTTCTATCCCTTGTAATTATAGAGGAACATCACCAAAAATATGTGTCCTCTAGCTCGCATAAGATGTGTCTGCTTAATTGTATTCTTGTCATCAGTTTTATGGTTTTTAAGAAAAAAAAATTAAAACTTTGTCTGGCGATATCTTTAGGAGGCTGTAACTTATCAGGGGGGGTTCAAAAAAAAAAGTTTATATAAAAGACCCACGATATTTTTCGACTAAAATCACCCATAAATTTTTTCCAACTATATTCATCATATACATTTTGTATATTGTTATAAGGGTGAATTTTATTATTGTTTTGAAATGCATTTTGGTTTGAATTTAGCAATTTTTCTGAAGAAAACTTCGATTAATTCGAATTCATTATCCAAATCTCACAAATTTCATTGAAATCTATTGAAATAATCAACATTTTTCACGTTCACGCGTGACCAGTCCATCCTTCCTCTGCGCGACTTTGTTTATTTTGATGTCTCTTATAGACCAGTCCAACGATCTGTCACGATCAGCTGTTTAAAAATGGCTGCTGGGTCAAACAAATAACAAACCGAGGTTTTTCAGTTACGAGGTACGTGTTTCAGGGTAGTTTCTGTTGGTTTCTCAATTTTCAACTTCAATGTCTTCAATTATGCCATGTAAAATGATAGTTATAATAGAGTTAACACTATAGGCGTCTGAAATTAAGATCGTAGCGCCATATCGGCGAGAATCAGAACTACTCTCTACACACTACAAACATATATTTGTTTACGTTGCGAATGCTTTTACTTTGAGCATGCTTTCACACGTTGTTCTGACAAAGAGATTTTGTTCTGTTTTGTGTTAAGGGTTGTTCAAGTGAGGTACATTCTGAATGTGATTTGATTGTGGATGATAAATCGGTTAAACAGAAGAGATATTCAAGTGAAAAATCAGTCATTTTCTTATTTTCTACTTTTGGAAGGGTATGAAAACTATATCCAGGATTTCTTTTAGTTGAAGATGAACAATTAGGTACACAACAATAGTTATTTATGATCTCAGAACAAAAATGAAACAATAAACTCAATGAAACACGTGTAATTCAAACTGTAAACAAAACAATGTAGTGTCTTTGCGTTAGTTCATTCGTTAACGCTAGGGGGCGTACCGCTTCCTTGGTTACGCCTATAGCAGAAATGTTTGTTATTTGTTTGACCCAGCAGCCATCTTGAAAAACTGTGATCAGCTGTTTTGTTGGACTGGTCTACAGTGGCTTTATACAATAAAAAAAAAATAATAATAAAGCCACTGTAGACTGGTCTATATTTTAACAGAGTATAGATTCGAAGCTAACAATGTTGCTGTCAATTTGAACATGCAGCGATGCCATATTGTAATTCATGGATTATTATAAAACGGCTGTGTCATCCAAATATCAACCATAGACAAAAAATTGTTATTTGAGGGCAACAAAAAGATAATCAAAGAGTATCTATGTTCTCAACCTACTTTTTTATTATATGTTCTGTGTTCTCAACGGAATTCTATGATAATTATTTGTGTTCTGCTTCTCTGTTCATAATTGTCACGTTTTGGAGGAATAAAAATTTACAAAGAAATTCAAAATGTACGGAGGAGGAAGAGCTCCAATTTTGGTTTTGAGTGAGTGAAAATATAATTTTCTCCATCCTTTTCAATAATCCTTTAATCTCGATACTTCCAGGTCAAAACACAAAGCGTGAATCTGGTAGAAAAGTTCAGCTGGAGAATATAAATGCCGGAAAGGTGTGATTCATTTCCATAAAGTACAACAATTCTACAATTCTAATTTTACGAAATATTCTTTCAGCAAGTCGCAGACGTAGTTAGAACATGTCTGGGTCCTCAAGCTATGTTGAAAATGATGATGGACCCCATGGGGGGAATAGTGATGACTAACGATGGCAATGCCATCCTACGAGAAATCACTGTTCAGCACCCAGCAGCTAAAAGTATGATAGAAATTGCAAGAACTCAAGATGAAGAAGTTGGGGATGGCACAACTTCTGTTATTGTACTTGCTGGAGAGATGCTGGCCGCAGCTCAACAGTTTTTAGAGCAGCAGATGCATCCAACCGTGATCATACGTGATTATAAACGCGCCCTAGACGATATGGTTACCCTTCTTGAGGGTCCGTTGAGCGTGCCTATTGATAGAAATGATAAAGCTGCTTTGGCCAATGTGGTAAATGCAATTGAAATATATATTTTTAACGGTAGCTTATTCTTCTATGTTGGCACTTGAACGAAACATTCTTTATGAATAGTCACGGATTCATAGAAACCATTGCTTAAATCTTATCACAAGCTTTAAAAAAAAAAGAATTTGGTCAAATAAAGCTGGCTTCTCACTCGCCCTAGTTGCTTCCGCCAAAGGTGTCTGAGTTGGTAGTTTCCTCGTTGGTTAATTAGGTAAGAAGCTGACCTTGAAAATTCCCAACTCAAGTTGCATAGCAGAGAAGGTTTATGAGCAATATTGATATAATGAGTTTATGGTTCATTTTCTCATTTTTGATTTCTCTGCGTTTAAAGAGTTTCACTATTTGAATAAGAAACTTCAATATCGGGACAGGTCTATTGAATGAATATTACGGCTAGTCCACAATAATAAAATTGGCAAATTGAATGTTTGAGGACACTACCGAATAATCATTGTTAATATACAGTTCATCCAAGAATTATTGACATCAGAGCAAGCCTTGGAAGTCCAGTCGCAGCTTTATTTCTAGTTACAAAAAAGTAACTAAAAGTTTTCTGTGCTTTCATAAAAAATATAGAAATAACCTGATAATGAAATGGTATTTTTTCAAAGTAAGGCAATCTGAACATGAAAATGTTTCCAATTATCACATACGATTACCTGCAAACTGAAAGGATTGGGAAAATTGTAATAGATATCAAGACAGAAACAAAGCTTAATGAATGGATTTATTTAATATATAAAGAATTTTGTCATGACATTGTAACTTTCAATATTTGTGAACAATGAAGGTGTAAAATATTCCTACTATTGTTTCAACAACCACAACTGTTATTTCCTCATCTGGGCAGACCTCATTATTTTCATAATGAAAGATTTTATATCAGCAACATCCCATATTGCGACTAATCTTCTCTTATTTCTTTTTATATGTGCTATGGAAAGCCTTTCCATTTATTGGCTGTACACTCTTCAAGAGCCTCATTCTTAAGATATTTATTTCACTTGCTCAATTATTTGCCAAAGGACCACGCACTTTTTGTATGTAAAGTGGCGACCGGTCAAATTTTCTGAAAGTTTGGTATGTTGTTGTACCCGACTCAGTGACCAAAAGTGTCAATGGGTCCAACACAATCTTATGTCTAGTTTTCCAAATACGGGGTGTTAAAGTTGAAAATTGCCCAGATTTTCAGATTTATTTTTTAATTATTAAGAGTTAGATTGGATTTCTGTTGCATGCACACGTTTACTACATGTTCTAGTAATGAAATTAGTGGATACGTATGATTGAAAATATTTATATTTACAGGGTGATTCACGAATATATGACTAGTTTTTCGCCAAAATTCACTTTTTCTACTCTAACGTCAGGGAGGCATATTTTTGAAATATTCTCTTCGATAAAGTATTTGGACGAGAAAATATTGCACAGTTCACATTTTTTATACAGGGTGTTTACAGAGAGAACCACTAGACATAATCATTTTTTTTTAGGATTAATTCGAAACCCTGTATTTTTGAATTGATTTTTGGGAAAAGTAATACCTCAAACATATGTGTGTCTCTAATCTCCAAAATATTCATGGTGGTTTATTCAGAGGAAGGTAGTCTATTTTGGGAAAAGCACAAAAAACATGAACACCCTGTATTCGAAAATTTCCTCGGTCAAATGCAATTATTTTCTCACTATATATTGATTTCCACAACATCTCCAGAGGTATGAATTCTGAATCCGATACTATGACCAGTTTTCGAGATACAGGGCGTTAAAGTGGAGAATAACATACATATTTCATGTTTTTTTTTTTTCAAATTGAAAAGCCGGGTTGATTTAATATTGCGCCCATGAGTTCAGTATGAGTACAGACCAGATGCGCATGGAAAGGTTCAGCTAAAATATTAAGTGTTACAGGGTGATTCACGAATAAATCACAATAGCTTTTGCAAACACTCGATAATTCTACAGTTTCGTCACAGAGAAATTATTCCATGAAGTTAATACCTAGTCGTTCACAATTTTCAGTCTGAAATACTTCATTATAATTACTTCTTTTCATACAGGGTGAGCCATACAGCCAACCATACCAAAAATACTTATGCTTTGAATTGATTGAAATGAGAACTTTTTAGTGAATTTTGAGTATCTTTATGATGGCGCTTACTAACTGCGCTATCACCCCCAAAAAGATGACAATTAACCATCTTCTTGTGTAGGTATAATACGAACCTATTGGCAGAAAGACGAAAGTCGTTAGCCATTTGCTAGAGCAATAAATATCTTTTCTCTCTATGAACCTATTTTTATAGGTAGGTACTCCACAGTCCACAATAATAGAGCGAGTTATAACTAGGTATATTGAAAAGTTTAAATCTTATTATAGTCATAACCTCGGTTATTACTTCATAAATACACTTTTTTCAGCAAAAAAAATGTTTATTTAGGATGATCTACGCATGCAAGAGATGTATATTTTTGGTAGGTGATTATTTCTAAATCACCTTGTATATTTATATATTCAAAAATTCTTACGGCTATGCTTAGGTACTTGATGTAATGTTAGACATACTTTCTCCTTTCAATTATTTCAAAGCATATTATTTATGGCTCACCCTGTATGAAAAGTAATCATCATAATGAAGTACATATTTCAGACTGAAAATTGTGAACGACTAGGTATTAACTTCATGGAATAATTCCTCTGTGACGAAATAGTAGAATTATCGAGTGTTAGCGAAATCTGTTGTGATTTATTAGTGAATCACCCTGTAACACTAAATATTTCAGCTGAACCTTTCCATGCGCATCTGGTATGTACTCACACTGAACTCATGGGCACAACATAAAATCAATCCTTCTTTTCAATTTGAAAAAAAAAACAACAGATGAAATAAGTTATTCTCCACTTTAACGCCCTGTATCTCGAAAACTGGTCATAGTATCGGATTCAGAATTCATAACTCTGGAGATGTTGTGGAAATCAATATATAGTGAGAAAATAGTTGCATTTGACCCAGGAAATTTTCGAATACAGGGTGTTCCTGTTTTTTGTACTTTTTCCAAAATAGACTACCTTCCTTTGAATATACCACCATGAATATTTTGGAGATTAGAGACACACATACGTTTGTGGTATTACTTTTCCCAAAAATACAGGGTTTCGAACTAATTCTTAAAAAGAGTGATTATGTCTATAGTCTGTTCAAATATAAGAGAATGTAAACAAACAAACCAAATCGGTTTGTTTTGCGCATTACTAACATATGATTGGTGAAACGGTCGGCTGTATAATTCTTTTCACGCCCCCAAAAGACTGCCAGGATCGTACTTAAAGCTTAGAACGATTTCACAGTTATCTTTTCCGGACAATAATGTCGAATTCAGAAACGGACACTGCATCTGAAGGTGGTATATTGGGCCATCCACGAAAAAGAACGAAACGTTCACATTTGTCTATTCAAATCATGTGTTTTCCATTCAGAGAATAATATCAAGTTTATATGATTGCGTGAACTATCCTCGATCCGACCCTGGAGCCCTGAAAGCAAGTCTTTACCTGAACGAAGCCCATCCTTCGTGTGCGCGACTTTGTTTACGTCGTAGTCGCTTATATTTGAACAGAGTATAGTGGTTCTCTCTGTGAAAAAAAGACGTTATATATTTCTTCTCCAGCACTTCCTTCACACTCTCTGTGAGCGCCCAATGTTAGGAAGTGGTGATTGAATAAAATTTTCTTCATGAGTGTTGCTTCTTGATTTTACAAAGCATAAAAACTCACTGGTTCACTCATACTTAAAACGCAAAAAATTAATAAAACTCCTCATATATCGCAAACTAGCGACGACTCAGAAATGTTTTGATGGCAACACTGGTCGAATAATCACGCACGTAGACAGCAATCTTGAAAGATATTTCGTTAATATAATTAACAGAATTAGCGTCCTCCATAGTAAAATTCATCAAGGAATATCAGGAAACAGGACAATAAAATGCAAAATATCAAGGCTTCACAACATCCGTGGCGACGTTTCGCAGAAGTCTCCTTCTACTTCTTCAGGCCTACAAATTTATTGAACATAAGAATACACAGTATACATGATCACAGTAGATTTTCTTACCAAAGAAGTCCAAAAAAAACCGATTTACATTTGGTGTAACAATCGGAACAGTACAACAGTTCATAAAAATCGTACGTTCAACTCGAAATTATTTCATATATCGTAACTGGAAGCAGCGAAAAGAGAGCAAATAGTCGTGTTCAAAGATGATGGTAAAAGACTGACTACTACGCATCTCCGCATTATGAACACACGGAGACAAGAATCATTGACAGAGCACAGAAGATAAACAAGAAATACATCAATTCATGACCTCAACAATACAATCCAACTAAAACCTAAAACACTTTTAACAACATAACAACGTTTTAAAATTCAAATTTCTACAAACACACAAATAATAACACTTCTTCATCTTACGTAACCTAATTTTTGTTTTAATTGTTATTATCATTTATTTACCATTTTTTATTTTTTTTTTTACATTTTTATCTATTTATTTATTCTATTACATTTTTTTTTTATTATCTAAATTATACTATTCAACAATTTACCACCTAACATCACCAACCACATCATCTGCATAGTTCAACCCTTCAAATCAAAATTACAATCCATCCTAACATCAAGTACTAAGATTCCTATACTTTACAATAATGGAATTATAATGTTTAGCTAAATTTTCAGTGTCAGATCTGAAGTTCATGGAATCGAATAAACTTATATACACCATCTCTAAGATATTTCTTTTTTAAAATTTTCTTCTCTCTCACAAACATCTACCTTTTCAAAATCGATTGCATGATCTTCATTAAAATAATGTCTTTTACCATCTTTGAACACGACTATTTGCTCTCTTTTCGCTGCTTCCAGTTACGATATATGAAATAATTTCGAGTTGAACGTACGATTTTTATGAACTGTTGTACTGTTCCGATTGTTACACCAAATGTAAATCGGTTTTTTTTGGACTTCTTTGGTAAGAAAATCTACTGTGATCATGTATACTGTGTATTCTTATGTTCAATAAATTTGTAGGCCCGAAGAAGTAGAAGGAGACTTCTGCGAAACGTCGCCACGGATGTTGTGAAGCCTTGATATTTTGCATTTTATTGTCCTGTTTCCTGATATTCCTTGATGAATGTTAATATTTAAACATGCATTGTTCGAAGACTGCTTAAATGAAATATAAAAAAAATATTGGATTGAACTTTTCAATATGGAACAATTTTACCAATAATTATTGATTTTCATTAATTCTAACCTACATTTTGAGCTTCTGAGTAGTTTAGGATCTCTAGAATTAAAGATTAATGTATATAACCAGTCCCGTTCCACTTGAGTTTTCGATTGCAGCGCTCACAGGCAAGTGGAACAGCAAACCTGTGGTCGTTGTGAACGCCGAGTGGAAAGTACACAGATTTTTTCATGACGAGCTGTGATGTAAGGGTGATTTGAAGCGTTAAACCTTTCCCAATGGACTTTTCATGTTGATCATTTTCCAAAATCCCACACTCAATTGATTTTTATATTCGATTTAGAGATTAGTCCGCGTTGAAGATGGAAGTGGACGAAGGCTAATTCCATTGTGAATTCTAGGTTAAAGGCTGCGTGGGCACAAAATTCATCCGACGGTGGGAAGATTTAGCAGTAAATATCGCTCTGGACGCTGTCAACACAGTCCTGATAGAAGAAAATGGACATACAGAAATTGACATCAAACGTTACGCAAAGATAGAAAAGATACCTGGTGGTACAATTGACGAATCTACAATACTTAAGGGTGTCATGTTGAACAAGGACGTAACCCATCCCAAAATGAGAAGGTACATCAAAAATCCCAGAATTATCCTTCTGGATTGTCCTCTGGAATACAAAAAAGGAGAATCCCAGACAAATGTAGAAATCACAAACGAGGCGGATTTCACCAAACTGCTGGAATTAGAAGAAGAGCACGTCAAACGGCAATGTGAAGATGTAATCGCTCTGAAACCTGACCTTGTATTCACGGAAAAGGGAGTGTCCGATCTAGCGCAGCACTTCTTATTGAAGGCTAACATAACCGTTATAAGACGACTCCGCAAGACTGACAACAACAGGGTGGCTAGAGCTTGCGGCGCCACCATCGTTAGCAGGACCGAAGAGTTGCAAGAGTCTGATGTTGGTCTTGGTGCTGGCCTGTTTGAAATCAAGAAAATAGGAGATGAATATTTCACCTTCATTACTGAATGCAAAGATCCTAAGGTGAGTCAGTTACAAAGTACTCGCTCTTCTCTATTCAGGATTCAGTAATGGTTTAACTTATTGCAAGGTATAAACATAAATGAAATAATATGTTTGTTCATATATTTGTGGGTGAATATGAATAACTTATTAATTTCAACAAACTGAAAAAAAAATGGAGAAAGAATGTATTTTGGATGAACAAAGATGGCATTTTAATTACAAACATAATCTAACAAAACTTAGTGCTATTGTTACAGATTGTCGTTTTTCGCCTTACTTATCTAATTAACTAATTGCGACGATTACAAACTCATTTCAAAACTCAAATCCAGTTTAATTAAATTCATACAAAAAAAATAATTCAGCAAGTATTCAGCCAAATATTTTGAAAAATGGCAATATCTTACCAGAGCCGAATCAGAAAAATGATAAACTTCGTATTAATGTTTCCAACAAATGATTCCCCTATGAATGAACGTCAAATTCATGTATTTGTAACCAGAGCCATTTTAGACCATTTTTGGTTTGAAATTAGAAGTTTGGAAAAAATAATATAGCTCTTGTCCCTAGAGCAAGCGCTCGCAAATTGTATTGGAATGAATTGTGAAGAATTCGAAAACTCCCAACTTATTCTGTAGGTCCCAAAGTTACTCGAATCTACACTGCGCAAAAAAATTAACGCACATTATGGAAATCTCAAATTTATTCTACAACTGAAGGTGTTCTCAATGATAATTTTTTTTATCAGAATTATGCATGCATATGTTATCCACTTTCAACGTTTTTCTTCAATACAGATGTTTTCTCCCAGCAGGAATAAAAAAAGATGATATTTTCAGATTTTGAATGTATTGGCTCCATTCTAAAATCAGTTGTTCTCGATCAATTCTAGTGATCAATAGTTTTTCTTTCGTTTGATTGTCTACACTCGATCGCTATGCAACGCGAAACACGCAATTTGACCCAAGAGGAATGTGCCCAAGCGGTAGTTTTGCGAGAAGAAGGGTGGACATACACAAGAATTACAGAAAGGTTTGGAGTTTCCCATACAAGTGTGTCCAGAATGTTGCAGCAATTCAGGGAGACAGGTATGAATGTCCGAAGACCAGGACAGTGTAGACCACGGGTAACAACTGCCACTCAAGAACGTTACTTGAGAGTTTCTTCGTTGAGACAACGGTTTGCAACCGCTCGCCTCCTTCAAAATCAGCTTGAGCAAACTCATGAGGTGCAAATTAGCACTCGGACAATAAGAAATCGCCTCAGAAAATATGATTTAAGGCCTCGTGTCGCGGCAAGAGGCCCAGCTCTTACCCCAGCCCATCGAAGGGCGCGTTTGGATTTTGCGAGAGAGCATATCCATTGGGAAGAGGCCGATTGGGAAAGAGTTCTCTTCACAGATGAGTCTAGATTCTGCCTTTACCATTCTGATCGACGTTCCCTTGTATACAGACGTCCACATGAAAGATATGCTCAGTGCAATTTCCTGAATACTACTGGTTTCGGGGGAGAATCGATTATGGTATGGGGTGGAATATCTTTGACTGTTTTGTAAATGAACTTCTCCATGAGTGTGTCGACGTAATATCAAGAACAGGAAAAAACAAACACACTTCGATTTTATTATTATAATCTTCGACTACCGGTTTCGGCCTTAGGCCATTATCAAGTCAGCTGAAATTAAACAAAACATAAATTATGAAGGAACATATTCAGAAACAAACACAATTACTAAAAGGCTCTTTTTTGTCTTCAGGGTGGTCGCACGTGACTATTTTTCCCTGTCTCTCAAGTACTATTTCTAATAACGGTGAGTGTTTTCCTTCAAAAAAGGTGAGACAGGGAAAAATAGTCACGTGCGACCACCCTGAAGACAAAAAAGAGCCTTTTAGTAATTGTGTTTGTTTCTGAATATGTTCCTTCATAATTTATGTTTTGTTTAATTTCAGCTGACTTGATAATGGCCTAAGGCCGAAACCGGTAGTCGAAGATTATAATAATAAAATCGAAGTGTGTTTGTTTTTTCCTGTTCTTGATATCTTTGACTGCTCGCACAGGCCTAGTGGTTGTTGATAATGGAGCTATGAATGCTGATAAGTATATAAGGAACATTCCTGAAGAGCATGTAGTGCCATTTGCCCCATACATTGGTGAAAATTTCATTTTTATGGACGATAATGCCAGAACCCATCGTGCGCGCATCGTTCAGGAGTACCTTGAAGAGGTTGAAGTCTCTCAAATGGAATGGCCAGCAAGAAGTCCAGATCTCAATCCGATTGAGCAGGTTTGGGACAACCTCAATAGAAGGCTGAGAAGTTCAGAAAATCATCCAGCTACTCTTAATGACTTAGGAATTCAACTCGGAGAAATCTGGGAAGGATTAGATCAGAACATTTTAAGATCACTCATTTTGAGTATGAACCGTCGTTGCCGAGCTGTAATTAACGCAAGGGGTGGAAATACCAAGTATTAAATCACTTATCAGCATTTCAGTATTTTAAAAATTGTTAATTTCTCTTCTTTCACATAAGATTCGGTGAAATCCTGAATTTTTCTTCCATTTAATGTGTCTTGTTTCGTTCAAAGCCTTCCAGAGAGAACATAAAAAATAAGTTATAAAGTCAATGTAGAGTTAACTTTCATTAAAATTGAGATTTTCAGAATGTGCGTTAATTTTTTTGGGAAGTGTATTAGGATGTTCAGAATCGGAAAGATAATTTGAAGACACCTAAATATCTATAATTAATAGTGACTACAAAAACTCATTACTCTCTTCGTATAAATCTTCAATGAAAAACGAAATTTAAATGTTCCAGGCATGTACAATTTTACTAAGAGGTGCCAGCAAGGATATTTTAAACGAAATTGAAAGGAATCTTCAAGATGCTCTACAAGTAGCCAGAAATATCCTCTTGAACCCCAGGTTAGTACCGGGAGGTGGCGCTATTGAGATGGCAGTGGCCAAACGGTTAATCCAGAAAGCAACCCATGGTCCTTACAGAGCTTTGGCGCATGCACTCGGTAAGTAACCTATTAATTTTTGATGTGATGTCATCCTGCAAAGGAAGGAATTAAAAAAAAAATAAAATAGCAACGAAACCCACTCTGGTAATAGAGCAGATAACAAACTATAGCAAAAAGTCAAATGAAAATAGAAAACCATTTACAAGATCTCAGTATGAAAATATAGTGGATCCTTAATTTAATTTTGAATACAGTAGTAACATGGTTCATTCATGATATCATTGAATCTATAGTGTGACACACTGGAACCTCCATATATCAATTTATGAAAAACTGGAAGCAGATATGTCTGAAATTTTACAGGTTACCTTTCAGAGTTTTTGACTTGTAAATTTTTTTAACAGTACAAGTTTAAAAAATTTAATTTTTTCTATCAATTATCAATCCAAGTTTTCTTCGTTTATGTTCAGAACAATCACAATGCAATGTCGATTACTTTCTATGGCAGATTTAGGATACACCATAGATAAAGTTACAGTATTACAAGGTCGAAATGCTCGTAATTTTAGTTTGTGTCTGTGTCTGTCATGAAATGTTCGGAGGTAATATCCCGAGACTATGACAAATAGCCGACTATTATTTTCGACCTAATTCTATCGAGAGCGTCTTGTATTTCGACAACTTAATGAGACCATGTGAACATATATAATCTGAATAACTCCCGAGAGCTTTAGCTTGAATTGTCGAAATACAAGTTGTTCGAGATGAATTAAAGAAATTTATAGTCGCCCTTTGTCAAAGTCGAGTGATATTCAGAAAGATTATTTCATGAACACGCTCCAAACGCTCGGATCCGCGGTCTTTTGTATTTTCGACCGGGGGTCGGACTTATTTATAATTATTTTGCAAAAAAATTGCTATCCCAACCAAGTTTTGAACTCGGCACCGTCCGTACATTTTCAACACTGAATGAATGTTATGCCAAATTTTGACACTTGCCGCTGATTACTGATTCCAAATAATATAGTACAAGGTGGGCAAAATTGGTGCTACATGAACTAAAACTTTTTGTTATAACTCAGCAAATAAACCTCTTAGAAAAAATCAGAGTACGCCACTGGATTGCTATCAGAAAAGTGCCTGTATAATGTTTTTATTTCAACATCCTAGCATAAACAGAAACGGAGATAATGACCAAAGTTGAAATTGCCCAAATTGCAATTTCGGCCTATAACTCGATAACGAAAGAAGATAGAGGAATGCAGTTGATGGCATTAACAGTTTCTCGAAGAAAGAGGACTATAAGGTGCCATTCATTTTTCTCTATCTCCTCGGGTTAAAAAGTTCTAGTTCATGTAGCACCAATTTTGCCCACCCTGTACATAGTAATTTCAAAGCAAGATGAAACTGTTAATACATTGGGAGGAATATTTGTCGGGAATGAGATTATTATAGAGTTTGAGTATTTGACTTGTATAAATATTTTAACTCTAGATTCCTCTTATCAAACGAAACACTTTTTTCCTATACCATTTTAGAACATTTTAGAAAATTTTTTTCGTTTGAAAGATACAGGGTATCGAAAATCCGTTGAAAACACTTCTCTGTTCATAGCATCGGAACTGTCATTCCAAATGAACTGAATTTTGGTTGATTGTTTACTCTATTCATGGTGCATGTTCCCCACACAAACTTATTCAATATTTCTCCTGGTACAAAAGTTTCAGCGTAGCCGAGTATTAAATCCACGCAAAAATACTATAAAACCAATTGATTTAAATAAAGGGTTCCTATTTTCGACAGAATCAGTCATTTTAAAAAATAAAAGTATTCTTATGTTTTACGCTATAAAATTTGACGAAAAAATGAAAAATCATAAGAATAATTTGGATGCTTTTCTGGATTTCTAATATCACAGAATAGCTGAAATTTATAAACTCTCTGATTTCGATATAAGTTAACAAAGTTTTCAGAATGTTTATCAACTTTGTCAGGACTAAAATTTCTATGATGGAAAAACGTGTGATATAGAGTTATGTAATGAAATCCCACCAATGTGGGAGATAAAATTGAACTCTGAAAAGCATAAAATTATACATATATGTATTTTATACGCACAGTTTCTATTAGACATTTATTGTTTCCAGTCCATATAAAAAATGAATGTCATTGAAATACAAAATTCGGATATCACAGAATGTCGATACAAAACACGTATTAAATTGAAAGTATTGAAAATAAAATGATACTTAGCACTAAATAATCTGTGGTGACGTTTCTATGTAAACAATATCCTATTAGAATTTTTTAAACTCGGCACTACTCGGTTATTATTGCATTAATTCACTGAAAGTCATCACATAATCATCACGAGATAGAAGAAAAACACCTAAAATAATCACTTCCCCTGCTATAACAACACAGCTGTTGACGTTTGAGACACAGAACAACAATATAAGGTTTGGTATGAGTCGATTCAAAAATCAACAATCTGACATCGTCTTCTCAAAAGCTCTGTGAAATATCATAGAAGATGGGTCAGGTTAGGTCATTGAGCTAGAATCCTAAGACCTAAGGGGAATGGAGTTAGGTTAGTGGGAAAACAAATCTTTCTAAGATATTTTTGCAATATCGAGGAAAATATAGACAAAATATTAGTGTTTACAAACCAATCTTCAGGAAAATCGAAGAAGGAACTTATTTTGGTGTGAGAAATGTGGCTTTTCAATTGCAGAAATGATCGGACAAAACTAAGTATTTTTGTTTGGAAATATCGTGTTTATAATAATTGTAACATTCTTATTCTAAGCTTAGTACTTGAGTATTTACAAAATGTATCAACACAATTTCAATCGAGAAATATGTTCTTTGAGGTGTTTGCAGAGAATTAGGCACGCATTCGACCCAATTTTTTTCAAACGACTATATCTTTTAAACAGAGCCGAATTCGAAAAAAAGGAAAATAAAAAAGAGGTTTCTATTGGCCTCAAGAATCTACAGTTAAAACATATGTACAAGTCGAAGACTCACCCTGTATACATATAATAAACATATAACGGTTTCGAAGATATGACTAGGAAACTGTTTGTTTATTTTCATTGATTTTCGACACTGTATCTCAAACATAACCAATTTTGAAAGATATTGTAACGTTCTCGGGGTTAAACAAATTGTCTGCTGAATTTAAACGTCTAATTTATTTCCAATACCACTAACTTATCACACTAATTTATGTACAATAACAAATACTGATTTATTTACACACTGACTTATTTATATTCACTACTTGGAGTTCGCTATTCGCAATTCGATTCGGCTCTATTCAGGTAGTAACTGCTCGTCCCCATCGTGCGCGTCTTTATATACCCATACGTCCCTGTACGAGAACGCTCCAGATATTCTCTGCAGGCTTCTAGAGTCAAAGAGTCCAGAGACGTATTCAGGCGGACTTCGTCCGCTACAATATATTAGAGAATACTTTCCTTTGATGAAAGGGAAAATTTGAAGTGAAATATTTTGAACCACATTCTGCGATCTTCACGAAATTTTGTATTGAAAGTCGTTATTATACAGTTTATTATCAATTTCAAACCGACCGGATTTGAAGTTTCTGTGGCAAAAAAAATTCGTTATTTGAATAGTTTCGTGTTGAAATGCAAGGAAATAAACTCTTGATCTGGAATGATCGTTGTCGACGGGGTCGTGCAGTAAAGTATTATCACAATTAAACTAAAAATTCTATTACTTTTGATGGATAATTCGAAATAATTAACTTCATTTTCACAGTTTGGAATTTATAATTTCCGCCATCTTGTTTGGCACGTTCTTATTGTTGTTATTATAGGATGAACAAAATTTCGATATTTTTTTCAGAAATTATCCCAAAAACTATCGCTCAGAACTGTGGAGCGAACACAATCAGAACACTGACTGCTTTGAGAGCCAAGCATGCCAATCACACAGACGAGAACACTCCATGTACTTGGGGTATTAACGGCGAAACAGGTGAATTGGTCGAGCAATCTAAAAACAATTTGTGGGAACCACTAGCGGTTAAACTACAAACTTACAAGACTGCGGTGGAAACTGCCGTGCTTCTCCTTAGAATCGATGACATTGTTTCTGGATCCAAAAAGAAGGGAGCAGATGGCCAGCCTGCTCAGCCGACGCAGCAGGAATAAGTTAATTACAGTTATGATCATTTTAATTATTTTCATTCTTTGGCATTTAAGTTGTCAATATGTCTCACATGAATATAATTTAATAATTTAATGTATTTCATGCTTTTTGCTAATAAAAAATTAACAATTTCTGTTTGTTTATGATTTAGAATTTTTCAGGTATTTTCTTTCGAGGGTGTGCTAAAGTTGCGTTGCTGGCGACCTCATGCTATCTCTCTTTGCCTTTTTAGTGACTTGTTTTTGAAATTATCGGATTTAAAATGGCAGCATGAGTTTTTCGTCGTAGATTCCCCGAGAGGGTTTTGAAATGATCGCCGAAACGGAAACTCAAGTTGGCTTGAAAAGTGTTGGAAGCGGTAAAGAAAGGTACGATTTTTGCGATACGATGAGTTGATCGAGGTAAATAATTTTGAGAAGCTAGATAGAAATCTTAGATAATATTCTGTCCCAGAACAGATTGCATGGATTCTCCAGAGGACTGTTGCGAAATCTGCAGTCGGCCCCCTTTCTGCAGTAGCCCCTTTGGTGGAAGTAGCATTCGATGGTTTTGCCAGGGAATTCGATACGATTTGGGTAGAAACTGCATACAAGGATCTGTATACCTGCCCTCTGGAAAACTACTTCAAGCATGCTTCGCACTACCCGCCAATTCAGTAGATCCAGTCTACAACTAAGCTTGGGAACTGCTAGTTTGCTAACGCCGAAGCGTTGGTGGTCTTCTTTCAAGCCATGTAGCGTCCATAAGTTGGAGGTGGGCTTCTGGAAAGAGTGGTGCTTGGTAACCAAATAGTAAATGAACCTACCCTCAGACTTCAATTTGAAACATTTCCCTATTCTAGGCTGCTGTCCCATTAGTTCATCTTGCCGACCAAATCTGTTTTGGAATATTCTTGCTATTCTCCTACTTATACTTACGTAGATCGACTGCTACACAATGAGAAAGCGAGTATTCCTCGTGGAATGTAAACAAGTCCTGACGAACTTCCTGTGTTACGCCAAACCGCGCAATGCGTGTCCCCCATAGGTGTTCATACAGGGTGGCCATTTGAAAACGAAACAGACGAGATTACAGACGAAATAATTTTTTTCGATAGAAATGCTCGGACATGTCGATTTCTGTTTCGAGGGGGACAACTTAAGATGTGGGTTACGGACGCATAGCGCTTCAACCCTTGCTGCTACCCCCACCCCCATTTTTGAATAGGGAAGATGGGGTGAGTGATACCTCAATTCAAAGGTATTTTTATACTGATTTCAGCACAGTAATTGTTTTTTCATTTTATGCATTAGTTCTCGAAATATTCTTAACTAAGTCTTTGAAAATGAAGTGATGTTTTCATGGCACTTGTAGTGTTTTTTTGTGAAAAATCGACATCTTGATTAAAGATTTCCATGTCAGTGGATTGGAGAAGGAAGCCACAGTCATGGTTGTTTTGAAGCTCAAAATGTCGATTTTTCACAAAAAAACACTACAAGTGCCATGAAACCAAATACTTAGTTAAGAATATTTCGAGAACTAATGCATAAAAAAAACAATTACTGTGCTGAAATCAGTATAAAAATACCTTTCGAATGAGGTATCACTCACCCCATCTTCCCTATTCAAAAATTGGGGGTGAGGGTTGAAGTAGCAAGGGTTGAAGCGCTATGCGTCCGTAACCTACATCTTAAGTTGTCCCCCTCGAAACAGAAATCGACCAGCCCGAGCATTTCTATCGAAAAAATTTATTTCGTCTGTAATCTCGTCGGTTTCGTTTTCAAATGGCCACCCTGTATATATATTCTCATGAAATGGAGCTGTACAGATTTGTTTCCAATATTCCAATTATGGCATGTGTCTCGAAAAGGCAACAAGGAACAGATCATTCAAACAAACATTGATCCATTCCCCGCTCCTAATCTCAGTATTAGCAGAGGAATGTCAAACGGGGCACCATACAGTTCTGCGTATGATGCAAGAGGACAGATAAAAACCTCAACAAAAACTCTGTCTCCCCGTGTAAGTGTAGGGATATTGGATGTGTTTGCAAATATTCATATTGGAGGGCATCTTCTTCGAATGTAATTCTTTCTTCATTTCTTCAAAGGGGTTGACAAAGCATTTTTAAATAATCTGAAACAAAAATCAAAGGGAGAAAAAACGGAAAAGCAAAATCAACTAATATATTCAAATTGTTTTGAAGCTATCAACCCATCTCGAAAATGAATCAGATTCCGAATGAATAGAGTTAAAAATATCTGGAAATTTATTGAACAATTATTGACCAAATGGTCAATAGTTTGCTCTTCATGCCCACACTCACATCTCGGGCTATCAATGGCATTCCATTTGAAGAGCATACTATTACAACGTCCATGACCTGTCCTAAGACGATTCAATAGACACCAATTTTTCCTAGACACATGAAAACCTGGTATTCGCAACCTTTGCCGGAACCTCGACGAGACGTACTTCTTCATTCTGCGTGGATGCATACGAAGCCAATCGGTTAAAATGGACTACTTTCGGTTTTCCTCTGGGGGGCTTCCGTATTCGGTAAACTACATCATTTATTCTTTTCATAACTTCGTACGGTCCTTCCCAGTGTCTCTGCAGCTTCGGCGAAAAACCTCTTCTTCTTGGGTTATACAACCACACCAGATTACCTGCGGTAAACTCTTTTTCAATGGCCTTGATGTCATAGCGCATTTTAATCCGGTCACTTGCTTGCTACATTTGATAACGCACCTTGTCTGTTGTCATGGATGTAGTCTAGCTTGCTTCTAAGATTACTAACGTAGTCCTCCCCAGATACATCTCCTTCAGGCTTACACCCAAACTCGAGGTCGCAAGGTAGTCTTATTTATCAGCCAAACATTATATTGGATGGAGTCTCTTTGGTAGATTCTTGCTCCGAAGATCTATAGGCCATCGTAAATGAATGCAAATGTTCACCCCAGTCCCTCTGGTGGTTAGAGACCACTTTGTTCAAATATTTTCTAATAGTCCGGATCATTCGTTCCACCATGCCGTCTGACTGAGGATACAGAGGTGTAGTTCTGGTCTTATGTATCCCCAATGTTTTGCAAACATCTTGGAATAATTTCGACTTGAAGTTTCGGCCTTGATCACAATGCAGCTCAAGAGCTGCAAATCTGCAGAAGAACTCTTTCACCAAATGGTCAGCTACCGTGCTTGCCTCTTGGTTAGGAATACCCATTTAAAGTAGTCCATCGTTACCAAAATGTACTTGTTTCCATTGTCTGTTTCTGGAAAAGGACCTACGATGTCTATAGCTACTCGTTCCATGGAAGATCCGACGTTATACAGGGTGTTTCAGAATAAGGGACCGTAAATTCTGGATCTTAATCCTCAGATGATTTTATGATATATATATATATATATAGTTCCTATGGACTATAGGCCCCTGGGCCTGACGCACTGTTTCTGAGAAAAAGGGGTGTTGAAATTAAAAAAAAAATGGTTTTATGAAATTATTTTCTACACTGTACACGATTTTTTTTTGAGTTTTGGTAGGTTACGAGTACGCATGAAGACACATTTTTTCCTTTACAAAATGATGTTCAATTTTCACCAGAGGCGTCCGTACAGACTTCTATCCGAAAAAATTCGGTGAAAAAATTGGTACGCCAATAATTTTTCTCGAATTTTAAATTATTTCCGTAATAACCATATAATGCACAATAAGAATGGTTTCCTGTGTTTTTTACCTGCGTCGAATACTTTCTGAGAAAAAAAATAAAATGCAATTTCATCTAAGAGAGTTGAGAAATTTTTTGATTACTTCTAAAATCGTCTGGACACAGATTAAGGCAGCTTAGTCGCCTTCATATTTGACGTTTGCAAAATCTAAGATGGTAAATTTCACAAACAATGAATTTGCAGACATACATTACATGCATATGGTCTTATTGGTCTTGCTGAAGGAAATGCATCAAAAGCCAGACGTTTATATGAAGAGCATTTTCCTAATAGATTAGTATCTGGAGAGAAATCATTTTACAGGGTTCATTTGAGACTATCAGAAAAAGGCAGCTTTCAACCAAATAATCATTTGGAAGGCGCAATAACAACTGCAAGAACTCCACAAACTGATGAAGCTGTCTTAAATATGGTTGAAGAAGACCCCGAAATGAGTACAAAAAAAGCCAATAATTTAAATATCAACCACGTGCTAGTTTGGAGGATTCTTCATTATATCCTTACCATATCCAACGAGTCCAGGCCCCTGCTGCTTCCAAGAGATTTTTCCTTGCGTACTAATTTTTGCCAATTGTTTCTCAGAAAATTAGCTGCAGATCCTTTATTTGGAAGTAAAATTTTATTTTCTGATGAAGCTTCTTCTTAGAAAAATTCCATAAGTAATTTTCACAATAATCATTGTTGGGCAGAGGAAAATCCCCACAAGATTAGTGAAACCCATTACCAGGAACAATTTTCTGTTAATGTATGGATTGGAATAATTGGTGACTATTCGGTTGGGCCTTTCTTCCTACCAAGTAGGATAAATGGAGATTTTTATCGCCGCTTTTTGGAAGAAAGTTTACCAATTCGATCCTTGGGCAATTTCGCACAACCTCACTTTTGTTGCAATACCAGCATACAACATCCTTTTTCTTAGCATTCAATAATCTTCAAATCTCTTCTCGGATGATTTCCTCAACATGTCAGTCTGCTGCTTGGACTTGTCTCTCACGAAAGTATCCTCTATGCCTCGAATTCTGAAGCTTGAGCATCATCAATGGTTTTGGGACGTGCAAGTCTCAAGGCTTCTTGAATTTCGCTGTCCTTGATTCCGTCGACAAACGTCTGGATTGATAGCTGTTCGAGAAAACTGTCTGGAGCTGATGTATAAGCCAGCGTCACTAATCTGGCAACATCGACCTCGAACTCCTGGAGATTTTCTCCTGTTTTTTGCACACGGTTCTTTATTTGAGCATGGCAAACTTGCTGTAGGCGAGCATCGCCATATCTCATTTGAAGATTTGCTGAAGTATTGCAACAACTAATCTTTCTTCTGCAGAATGCAGAATGGGTTTAACGTCTGTGAAATGATAAGCGAAAGCGTTTACGGCATGCAAACAATCGTTTGGCTAATGATGGCTGCTCAGTGCTACCCATCTAGGAACCCCCCCCCCTCTCACTACACATGAGGTGAACCTCATGATATTGAATTTCGAAAACAGTATCTTGTACATTGATAGCTCAAAGCTAGAGTACCTAGTCAGGAAAACAGGGAGATTTTCTGCATGCCGTTAATGCTATCTCTGTTCTCTATATTTTCTGATACATGCTTCAACTTATTCAACTGTAAAGCTGAGGGTATTTGCTTTTGGAAGAACCGATCAACTGATTGGTACTTCTTTTCGTTTGTGGCTCGAAAACTCCTGCTGCATGGACCAATAAAGGAATATTCCACCCTTGTGTCCAATCAAGTGTCTTATTTATTTTTTTCACCTCATTATTTCCCATCCATTATTTCATGAATCTGAATTACTACAAGTACTACGACATAAGATAGATGATCACAACGCCAGGCCAAAAGTGTAAGTATAAAATCTCCTTTAGTGTTAAATACCCCTCACAGCTACAATGTAGGATTTGCCCTTTTTATCTCCCCTTTGAAAATATTTTCAAGCCCAAAAGTTTGCTGGTCCTTGTCCATAATGAATCCAACGAAAAGTGAAAACTTATCCGTTTTTTGGTTTTTCTCTTGTATTTTATCCATTGGTCCTTCGAACTCCGGATTGGTATCAATTTGTTGTCATATTGGAAGTTGAAGAAATCAAAATCATTAATTTTCATTTTCAACACTGCCTATTCAAACTGAAATACAAGCTTATGTCCTATCTGTCCCTTATCAGTCAACTAACCTTTCATTACGCAATTCCTTTCAGTGCATGATCTCGCATCTGATAAAACCATCATAGACAAATCAATTCTTTCCCGTTTCAAAGCGCGTCAACAGGACTTAGAGGGTAGCAGAGATGATTTTCCAAAACCCCATAACGCGGTTCTTTCATCGCTCATAACCGAATCAGACGTAAGTTTGGAGGCCTTGTTCGAAATTCGGGAAGATTTTTCAGAATAGTTTCATTTTATTGAAAGTGTCCACGCCGACATCTTAAAATCAGAAACAAAAGCCGACATTGTGAGCAACTCGAATATTAATCATCATTCACATGCCATGCTTTCAAATCTTGAGCTAACTAAGTTCAATGGTGATTACAAATCATCCTCATCATACATAGATTTATTCGACGTATTAGTCCACAATTATAGCTCATTGTCAGCTATGAAAAAATTCATCTTTCTGGTACACCGCTGAATCTTGTTAGAACGCTGAGTTTATGTGCTGATAACTATTAAATCGCATACGATCAGTTGAAACGCAGATATCTGAATGAACCATTCCGCGCTCAAGCTTTTTAGAAAATGCTTAGTTGGAAAATGTGCCATCTCTAAAATCCAAGAACGCCGCGAGCTTGAGGAAACTCTTATAAGGTCACATTTTGCTAGAACCTCGCCGGCCTCAGCCAAATAAATTCTCCGGTCGAATGCTGGAACGTTGTCTTATCGATTGTGTAAATTAAGCGTCTAGATCACGCGACTGTCACAAGTTTCGAACTCAGTAGGAATTCGATCGAAATTCCTAACTATAGAGATCTGCTGTCATTTCTTGAGAGACACTGCACAGCATGAGAATATGAATTCTCACAACAATATGTCCATCACGTGACAAAGATTCCAACAAGAAAGAAAAACCCTATCATCAATTCACCACGCTTTTTAATTTTTTATGAACACCTCATCTTTCTCAGCTGCAAAGGTAAACATACAAGTCACCGATGCAATGCGCTCACTGCGGAATCTCCAGATAAACGCCACGATTTCTGGAGAACATCACACCTTTGTTTCAATTGTCTGAGCAAATCTCACTTCGCTCCTGTCAGTCAGCATATAAATGCAAGAAATGTGGATCCGGAAAACACCGCACATTATTGCACGAGGACAAAACGTCTCTTTCGAAAACCCAAGTCGGTTGTTCGAAGAAAACCTCAATCCTCCAGTTCCCTATCGTTGCCTTAGTCGCCTATTGAACAGGTCCATCCAGTCTTGTCGGCAGCCTTCTTTCTAATGGAAGCATCGGATAACTCTCTTGCTTCAAACTCCATCTTTTGGAGGTCTCGGAATGTAAATTCGAAGCAGTGTCGACACCCTTCAAAACGCCAACAAGTTCAGAACCAAGGTCGTTCATCAAACACCAGTTGGCGTTCGATCCGTAATTTCGAACAATTTCCTTCCAGGCTTCCAAACCTATCCTTGAGCCTTGCATAGATTTATATCTTCTATTTTTCTATAGACGTGTCTCCAACCCACAGACTCTTTTTTACCTGTTCAGTTCAATTATACTTCATACCTCTGTCACTAGTCGCAACGGTTATACACTGCTTAGCTCGCCAGCAGATATACAGGGTGTCCCAAAAAAGAATAACTGATTTCAAACATAAATGCCCAGCTTATTAATTGCTCCAAAGAGATGGGGTCTTCATTAGTTCCACTCGTTTATCAAAGAGATATTTTTAGGCTTGGCTGGTATTTCATCTCATCAACACAGGGTATTTTACTATTGTTGGTCGAATTCAAAGGGGAAAATATGTATTATTTTAAATGGAACACCCTATAATTTTTGATCTCATTCGAAAGAAGAATCATTCTTCTTTCCAAAAATGTATAGTTTTCTATCTTTTGTTTCATTAACAACAAAGATATTCGATGTTTCATGCAGTAGTACATTTTTAATTAGTAGTTTTATATGAACGTATTTTGATGCCTAAAATCAGCTCATGTTAGAATTGTTAGAAAATTAATTTGAAAATTCAGAATGTCGCTTACAGTTATGCATAAACTTTTTTGTTCTTCCTTCTTTATAGGTATGTATTGACTACTGAATAATGTCATTATGTTTTCTTACTAAATAAACTGTTTGTCAGATTTGTTGGCAATTATTTACGTAATTAATTTAATATTGCATACTACATGAAACCGACTTGAGGTCGGCGTTTAAAGCGAGTAGGAAAGCTCATCCGATAGAGGCGCCACCGTGCATTTTATGGAATATCTCCATAGAACATGCATTATCACTATCAAGTTCTATGAATATCTCTCTGATTATGAATGAAATGTACAATGGCGCTCTCTATCCGAAAATCGCCGAACTATTAAATACGTGAATTTGTGGGTAAAGCAGGAACTTTTTCCCGCCAAAATTTGAATTTGGCCATTCTCTGCTAATTCCGTATTTCAAGTTGTTTTTGTGAACGAAATTATCTGTAGATTCACTTTTAAACGGATGTTGAACTATTTTCATGAGCCTTTCTGTTAAAATAAAACAGAAGCATGAGTAGGCCCATTTTCTTCTATTTTTGAAAGAAAAAAAGTCAACTTTCGGAATGAAATCGATTAAAATTATTTCATCAAGAACTCCAATCCTTTCGAGTTTACCCACAAAATTTCAGTTTTCAGAGTGAAACCATTTTCAAATGCAACTTGAAATAAAAACACACTACGTTGAACGCCCACCTTAAATAATTATGTTATGCGTCAAACGGTCACAGCATGGGTTGATTTTAGGCATAAAAATACGTTCATATAAAACCACTAATTAAAAATGTACTTCTGCATGAAACCTTGAATATCTTTGTTGTTAATGAAACAATAAAAGATAGAAAACTATACCTTTTTGGAAAGTAGAATGATTGCTCTTTCGGATGAGATCTAAAATTATATGGTGTTCCATTTAAAATAATACAGCCAAGCCTAAAAAAATCTCTTTGATAAACTAGTGAAAACCCCATCTCTTTGGAGCAATTAATGAGCTGGGCATTTATGTTTAAAATCAGTCTCTCTTATTTGAGACACCCTGTATATCTACCCTCGCTCTCTTCCCCAAGCCGGAGCCAGTTATTCGTACTTGAATGTGAATTCGTTTCGTGAGATAAGGACTATACCCGGTACAACACTGCACAAACCAGACAGCCAGCAGATACATCTCTTCCAGTCAGGCCAATCGTGAGTAGGTACTATTCATCAGTGTTTACTTTGATGTATTTATTTTCTATCCTCATACATCCATTTCTTCTCAATTCTCGTGGTGATAAGAATTGGTACAGCAGTCCATTCTTCTCTCCGAGAGAGCTCTTGTATTTTATTCACTAATTTCAAGACATTCCAACTCAAAATTGGCACGATGGATTCATTTCATTTTTATACGGTAGATTCGGATGGGAATTATCATTCGACCTGTTGATCGATTTTTGGAAAAATATTTTCAGTTCCTCCTGAATTTGCATTTGAAATCCCGAAATTTTACTGCCGGTTTCATCTGCATCTGGTGAAAGATCCTTCCCAAAATTAGAAATTATCCAAAATTATTTAATGCTCCAGCAGAGACTAAGTAATTTAGCTATAGTTTCAATTGAACATGAAATTTTGGAGAGCTTGGATACGACTTACAGAGTACCTACCTAAATTAATGTTTCATCGCCAATAAGTTTTTCTTCATTATTATCTCCCACTATAATGATGTAAGATGTAAGAATAAATAGCCTTTTTTTAACATACTCAGGAGTCAGGGTGAGTATTTATAGGGCGCGGCATAACAGGTATTGCACGCGGGCGCTCAAACAGCAAGCGGTGGGCCAGATCTCTACTACGCCACTGCATGCCTAAATTCTCTGTTTATTTATACAGTTTGCTCACTAAACAATTACATCATCAAACTCCCGTTCCGCTTATTATGTCACCTATTATAATTACACACAACCTATTTTTGTTATTCGGAAGGATTGCGCGGCTCACATTCATTTCCATCGTCCAATGACCAATAATAAGCCGCTTGGAAGGTCGATGCGGGTTCAACGACGGGTACCATCGCCGGAACGGAACCCATCGCGAAAGGGGAACAACCTGTAGATATGCAAATAATACAAATACACTTGAGACAGGGACCCATAGAAGTGGAAAGTGGAACGTTTATAAGACTGCAGTTCAGTCTCACGCCATGTAAATTTCAACAATAGGATGTATCCAAGGCTCACTGGGCTAATAATAACGACCAACAAACGTGGTCGACTTGTCGATAAAAATGAATGTGCAAGCTTTCGTAAATGAAACCGTTCTCTAAACTGGTGCAACAGAAGTAAGTGAAACGATGTCCAGAGCAATTGGTTTTTATTAAGTAATTCGAATTGATCAGAAATTCTTCTCTCTATAAACATCTGCCTGCTTTATCAATGTTAGTGTAAACAATATAATCATTATCTGATCCAGAGGGTCGTTAAAAATTTTAGGCCGGTCGTTATACCCGAGTGTTAATGTTAGGACGGTGTCAGCAAGTTAGCTAGACTCTTGCCGTAGTGATGCTTAGTTTTTCGTCGTTTTCTCTGTTTTAGGAGAGTGAAGATGTTGATTTTGTGTTTGTTGTTGATCGCGCTTGTTTTCGCGAGAGACAGTGTTGGTGGTTCCCAGTTGACATATATAGTCAGAAGGGAGGGGCAAAAGTTGTTGCCCACTTGTGTCGAAAAGGGAGAAGACCGGTATGAAGGCATAGGTTGGATTTACCCTCTGACAGGAGATGGAGTATTGCCAAGGGAAGGTAAGGAACAACACCTTTCATGTCGAAAATATTATGTATAAAGAGTGCCCAAGAGTAGGATTTACAAACTCATAGGTTAGATAGGTTCTAATGATAATAAGAGCAAAGCACCCCGCACTATATTTTTGAAAGGCTCTCTTCGATATAGAATTTTGACCAAGAAATATTGCACACACAGTACACATTTTTTGTACAGGAAGTTTCACAGAGAGAACCACTATACATACATAATTATTTTTTTAGGATTAATTCGAAACCCTGTATTCATGGATTGATTCTTGAGAAAAGTAATACCACAAACATATGTGTGTCTCTGATCTCCAAAATGTTCAAGGTGATTTATTCATAGGATGGTTTTCTATTTTGGAAACAGTACAAAAAACATGAAAAACTTCCTCGGTCAAATGTAACTATTTTCTCACTATACATATTGATTTCCATAACATCTCCAGAGGTATGAATTCCAAATCCGATACTACAACCAGTTTTCGCGATACAGGGCGTTAAAGTGGAGAATTACTGATTTTATCAGATTTTTATTCAAATTGAAAATCCGGATTGATTTTATGTTGCGCCCATGAGTTTAATATGAGTTTCGGTCAGATGTACATATGGAACGGTTCAGCTGGAAATATTTACAGTTACATGGTTATTCACGAATAAACCACAAAAGCTTTTGAAAACGCTCAATAATTCTACAGTTCCGTCTAGGGCTGCCATACCTCCCGATTTCCCGATTTCTGATACTCCCTCCCACTTTTCGGGAATCCGCCAGATAATCCCGAAATTACATTGATTCATCTGGCAGCCCTAGTGCCGTCACAGAGAAATTATTCCAAATTATTCTATGAAGTCAAGAGTCAATACCTACCTAGTCGTCTACAATTTTCAGTCTGAAATACTTCATTATGATTACTTTTCATACAGGGTGAGCCACACAGCCAACCAAACCAAAAATAATTATGTTTTGAAATAATTGAAACTGATGAAATCAGTAATTCTACACTTTAACGCCATGTATCTCGAGAACTGGTCATAGTATCGGATTAAGAATTGATACCTACCTCTGAAGATGTTACATTTGATCGAGAATTCTGAATACAGGTTGTTCATGTTTTTTGTGCTTTTCCCAAAATAAAAATTCTTCCTATTCCTATTCACTCTTTCCATTTCCGTAGCAACGATCGTTTCATCTCGACGAAACTTTCAAGCCGGCAAAACCAACAAGTTGGTTTTCCAGCGATGACATTTTTGACGTTTCTCCAATTCATAGATAGCTTCGGAAATGAATATCATAGAGAAAACAAACAACGTTTAGTTAATCCATGAATTCTAATTTGCCAAATAGCGCAATCCGTGTCAAATGTGACCATTACTTAATGTAAGACATTTTCTCGTGAAATACTCATGCCGAATACCACTCGAGATGAAATTTAAGCAGGTAAAACTTCCCTCTTGTAATATTCAAGTTAGCTACTCCTCTAAAGAAAAAAAAGAATTGAACTCTGGAATATACAGATTGATCTGAAGTAATTTTCACACTACATACTACAAATAATGACCGAAAACTTTCTTATTTCAATGTCACACCCGGTATTCAAGTGGCAAATCAAGCTAAACCTGTAAGCTAGAAATATAAAATTCGCACCGTACTGGTGAATCGTAAAATAGTACTAACTCGAAATGGTATTTTTGAGTTGGGCGTCCTTTCATTCTGGATGTGCGATTCATCTGTGGTCACAATTATTCAGAAATCAGAATACCCGTTCAATGCGTTGTGAATTGAATATCGAAAATTGCTGAGGAACTATCAGGTTTACGTATACCTTATGAAAAAAGTTTCGCAATTAATTTTTGCGTTCAACGAGATGAAGAAATACCGGGTGTGCCATTTGAAATAAGAAAGTTTTTGGCCATTATTTGTAGTAGATGTTTGAAAATTGATTGAGATCACTCTGTATATTCCAGAGTTCAATTCTTTTTTTCTTTGGAGGAGTATCTAATACGTCTACTCAAAAAAACATTGTCTGTATGGCTGGCGTAACTGGTTTCTTCATGAATTGCTATCTAAAAAAACTCCATATTTTCAATTTTTCGTGATTTTCTCGTAAATGGTGCATCAAATGTGCAAAGTAATCTGAAGAAACACAACATAATTTGAGCTGACCTTTCCATTTTTGAGGTCATATATAGGGTGTTACATTCAAAAAAGTTTAACTATCTTTTTATTGGAACACCCTGTATATATGTAAATAACTTTAAATGGTGCTCTGATTACCCTACATACACCACAAGAAAATATTTTCAAAATATCTTCATTTACTCCCTCAAAATGATCATCGCGTCAGTGGTGGGCCACCCGGTATATGTAAATAGTTACATATTGGGTCTGGCCGACCCACTCCTGAAGGGCACGAGCCGTCACTGCGCCCTCCTCTAGACCGTAGGGCGTCGCGAGCGACAGAAAAACCTCTAAAATTCTATGTTCCTTGAATTTTTATTATATAAAGGAAAATAAATCCGAAAATCTGGGCAATTTTCAACTTTAAAACCCCGTATTCAGAAAACTAGCCCTAGGGTTGGGCCCATTGACACTTTTGGTTACTGGGTCGGGTGCAAAAACATACTGTGAAGAGTGCGGCCCTGTGTATTCTGGACGCTTGTGAAATGCGCTCTCTCGACCGTTCCACCCAAGAGAGCGCCCGAGTGTGATAGTTCTTCCCTCCAGGGCCTTTATTCTTGAAAACCAGGGAGTAGAACGATCGAGAGAACGGCGACGTGGCCCTACTGATTAGTAGGGCCACGTCACCGTTCTCTCGATCGCTCTACTCCCTGGTTTTCAAGAATAGAGGCCCTGGAGTTTTCCATTTCTAGACGCATCCAGACTTAACGAGAAAGGAATCAGCGCGATATATATACGGGGCACATTGGCGGAGGGGATTATTATTATTCAGAGCCAAGCGACGTGTTTCATTGAACGTATTCGAGCAAGTAATTGCGATACAGATTCAAAATTTTGTATTTTTGTTTTAGAGTATATGTATTCAATTTGTAAAATATTTTCAAGCGGAACCTACTTCCGGTTCTACCGGAAACGAATGTGAACTTCGTTATTTCAAATGCAACACCTCTATATTTATACAAATTCGAATTCTTCGTTCAATTTTGGATTGATTTGATGCATGATATGCGCAACCACATCAAGCGATTGTTGAGTTATAGCCTGATTCCCAAATTTTTTGACAGAAAGATTGTCACAAATTAGTATTTATATCTCTTAAAACTCTGATTGTAGGAAATTTTTGTCGCAACAGTAGAACAAAAGAAAGTACGCTGATACTGCTTCTTGTATAAATTATGGGAAAATATTATACAGGGTGTCTGAAACAGGGCTTCACAGTGAGCCTCAACAAAACTATGAAATATCTCTTTTTCAAATGAGAACCATATAATTTTGTAATTTCGATCCATTGCTCGGCAAAAACTTGATAAACCTAAATATTGTCCATTCGGGATACTCATATACAGGGTGAGTCTTTGACTTGTACATATATTTCAACTGTAGATTTCTCTCATCAAACGAAACACTTTTTTCCTATACCATTTTTCAAAATTCGGTTTAGTTTGGGAGATACAGGGTGTCGAAAATCCATGAAAAAAACACTTTTATGTTTATATCTTCGGAACCGTTATTTCGAATGAACTGAATTTTGGTTAAGTTTTTACTCTACTCATGGTGCATATTCCTCAATCGAAACCTATTCAATATCTTTACTAGTATAAAAGTTACAGGGTAGTCGACTCATCAATATACGCTAATACACCATAAAACCACTTTAAAAAGATAAACGGTTCATATTTTCGAAAGAATTAATCATTTAAGAAACTAAAAGTATTCCTATTTTTTTTCAATAAAACGCGTCGTTTTCGAGTTATTTCCAATTTTACCCGCAGAAATTTGACGAAAAAATCATTAATTTCAAGAATAATCTGAATGCGTCTCTGAATTAAATATCATCGAATATTATTCCATCTCTGGTCTATAAACGAGTTTACAATGTTGTCACAATATTTATCAACTTTGTCGAGATATTTTTTAATGATAAAATCCCCCAAATGTGGGAGATAAAATTGAACACCAAGGAGGATTTAACACGCACAGTTTCTATTGAAAATACGTAGTTACCGGTCCATATTGAAGTTAAATGTCGATGAAATACAAAATTCGGATATGAATGATGAATCTCAACACAAACTGCTTATTAAATTGAAATTAATGAAACGATACCTAATAATCTGTGGCGATGTTTCTATCTAAACAACGTCCTCTTGGAATTTTATAAACTCCACACGGTTGAAATTATATTAATTCACTTCACGTAATAATCACATTAGAACAATAATCCACTGAATGTATAATGTTTACACTGTTTACAGTTTGTTCAGAGACTCTGGTTTGTTATGGTTTAACGTTGGGCTCCAGAGCTCCAGATAACCAATATTTCGGTTTTCGCTCTACGCATGCGTGGTAAAATTTGGAGGCAAAGTCCATTTATGATGGAAACGGCAGAATTCATAGATGTTCATACCACGGTACACAAATGTATCGTGATTTATACTATGTTCCGTAAAAAATCCATAACCTCAATGAAAATATCAGCAAGCTGACAACATCTTCTTGTCATTTCCGTGCGAAAATTCACAGAATCGATACAAATTAGATTAGGTTGTTTAATAATAAATCTGAATGAAAGTCTTTTTTCATGATATTGTTTGAGAATTTCGAGGAAAATATGAACAAGTTATTAGTGTTTACAAACTAATCTGCAGAAAAATCGAAGAAGGAACTTATTTTGTTGGAATAAATGTGGCTTTTTAGTTATAGTTGCAGATATAATCCGATGAAACTAACTGTTTTTGTTGAAATTATCGTGTTTGCAACATTTTTATTCCAATAAGGTTAGTACTTGACCACTTGAGTATTCCCTAAATTGGGCCTAAATGTATAAACTCAATTTCTATCGAGAAATATGAACTTTGAATCAATTCCACAGTGTAATTTCAGGGACGTATTTAGCCCAATGTTTTTTTTCAAATGGCTATATCTTTTTAACAGAGCCGAATTCGGAAAAATGGAAAATGAAAAAAAGGTTTCTTTTGGCCTCAAGAATCTTCAGTTAAAATATATGTACAAGTCAAAGACTCACCCTGTATAAAAGTGAATGGAGTATATATAGGGTGTCCCGTAGACAAATTTCGTCTACGAATGAAATCGTTGAACATTGTATAGATAAAAACGAAGGTGTTAAGAACATGGGTTTGATGAATAAAAATTATCAACAGATAGAAAATTTAAATTACAAAAATCATAAACAGTGCTGATTCACAATGATATCATATCATGAATCCAGAATCCGCCAATATTCAAGTTGCGTTCAAAACTTCGTTCAATGTATACTTTCAATTTATTGATATCATGGTTGAAAATGAATTATTTTTATTTCCAGAGCACCATTACCTGCCCACAATCAGAAATGACTATAACTGCAAGTTTTCATTCAACGAACACTGTAGCAAAATATGGCATATGAAAAACTGGGAAATAGATAGCAATACAACGAGACGATTCGATTTCATTTCGGATGAAAGATGGGAAGGTAAGTTGGATTCGAAAATGAATAAAACGGTGCATCAACTTTTTCTGTCTTTTTGGAGTCATCAGACATTCGTAGGGATTAAAAGGGCTTCATGTCGAAGTGTATCTGCAGCTTTGGGGATAAAAACTGAATATATGTACCTAATAATAATTCGTTTACTCCTCATAAACTCTATGATTTGCTAAGCTCACTATAATTTTCTATGTAGCAAGAATAAACTTTAGATTGCAAATGGATGGTGAATATTGGTATTTACCGAATATGAAGGAACATCTGTGTGAAAGATTTTATGACTCCTCCAAGTAACTTTGGATCCACGGCACCACAAAATTTCCAACAAGATGGAGCTCTTTTATGATCGACGAGTAAGGGATTTTCATGCTAATTTTCCAAATCGATAAATTTAAAGTTAGGGATTCTTAGCGTGGCCTGCTCGTTCTCCAGACTTGAACCCGTTAAATTGTTTTCTGGGTGTTTTAAATTTACGTATTCACGATGAACGATCAGGAATTGAGGCAAAGAATAAATAATTATTGATGAATGTGAAGTAATACGTCTTGGAAAGAGTGACTCACGAATTTATTAATACGCTTGCATATTGTCAAGTGGTGCTCGGCCGCTCGGCGAGCATTTTGAACATTTGAAGTGATTTTGTTTAGATTATTGTTCCGATTAGTCTGAAATAACTGAATTCCAATGGCGGCTCGTGACAGTTTAAGGTGGTGAGGCACATCCGAAAAAAAAAGATTCCTTGCCGTGGCGTTGCTGAGGAAAAGGCTGTTGCAAAACTGATGATTAGAATAATTTTTTAACGCCTGCATACCTACTTAAGGTCATCTATTTCGAGGAACATTTTGCTTTGTAAAATATTCACTTCCAGCGATGAAGAATTATCTTACCCGAAAACTAAACATTTTTAAGGGGTGTGTATACAAAGTAATTTGAGTTCCTTTGAAAAAAATAAGCATCCTTGTTGAAATTCTTCAATTTTTGGACCTTGTTAAGAACATCCTCTACAAGGAAATTGCTTCATCAGATTTGAAACACACATTAACCAGAAAATTGAGAACATTGATAATGAAGTAAAATCTTCCACTTTTCTATATTTTTTTCCTAATATGTTGGCAACACCGGATAAATTAAGAAAAATGTTGATGCCAATAAAAAGAGATACTAATTCGGCACTAAACGATGAAATAATATGAAGGGGTTACCATTAGAACAAACCGACCCAATTTTAATACCGCTTCAAACACCCTGTACCATTATTTAAGGGTGATACATCAGTGCAAGAGCAACCACTTCCGTAGAAAAATTATATTAATGAAATTTTCTACTTCATTACTCTAATGGGACATCCTGTATCGTTTATATATATAAAAGAAAGATGTTGGTTACATCATTTATAACTAGAGATCGGATGGACTGTTAGTTATGAAACTTCATATTTATGGAATCGTCTTCGAACTTGTTATTATAAAATACAATAAAACTTCGAAAAAATTGATGAAAGTTTTACTTATGCAGGAAATGCTTTTCCTTCTTTTGAATAAGGCCAATAGGTGTCGCTACCGTTGATGCGTAGTCGTACAGTGAATAGACAAGTCACTGTACGTAGTCGTAGGTTGATATTACCGCTGTTAGATGGCGATATGTGATTCGCATAGAACTCATGGTAACATGGAAGTCTATTGCCAGATCAAAAAGCGGGTAAACTTATCTCAAGTTGGTGGAACAGTGAAATTTCACCGAAAGATCAAGTATCTGATTTTGACGATCAGTTTCAAACGTGAGTTGGCCATCTTCAACTTTTTTATTTATTTTTGAAATGCTTTCGAATTTCTGTTTGGGTAATAGATATATTTGCGGAAATAACTTAATCCAAAGTTGCCCATAATTAGTAATTGACATATTATATTCGTGTTTCTGTTCGCACAGAGACAGTATTGTAAGCGCCAATAATTTTGAAACATTTGCTCATCGGGCTTTCACTTATGATATACAATAATGTTTCATGGGTTGCCTAATCTGATCTGGTCGAATGACCATCGATAAATTTGAATATGAGTTCAACATAATTCACAGTGTTGATAATTTTGCCGTGTCGATCGTACTATCGACATTTTAACATCTCGATTTGTCTTCTAACGAGCTTGATATCGTCAACTAAATTGAACAAATTGAAGAGAGATTGACAGCTCATATCCATGGAATAATGAGAATCGCGCTGCTCCACCAACTGAGGTGTTTACCCATTATTTTGAGCTTATAGCAGCATAGGTAAGATGTCTAAAATAATGGTGTGACCACTGATTAGATTTTGGGAATGTAAGAAAAGTTTTGTTTTTGCCACTTCAGGTTGGGCTATTAACAAATGCCTGATTTTTTTAATTCTGGTCGACGGGCTGTGTTAATAGTCGATAGTTCATTAAAGGAATAATTTTTGTTCATATTCTTGACATTTTGATTCATATAAGAGGAAAGGTATAATATGGATTATACTCCTGCTATTCACAGTCACATGAGGTACCTACTGCAAAAAGAGAACTGTACAACAATTAAAAACTAAAAGTTATATGTTCAAGTTCAACAATTAGTTACCGCTTAGATAAAGAGAATTCTTTCCATGTGAATTACAAAATTATTTAAATTCTGTATATTTTGAACTTTAATTTTGCCTAATTTTTTTCCTGCTTGAAAAAAAGCAATGGTAAGTTTATACAACTTTTAAGTATAATTCACGCGGTACAAAGTTCGCCGGGCCAGCTAATATGTACATATACCTATAAATAACTAATTCTGGTGAACTCTCTTCTTCGTCAGTTGCGTAATATTCACAAGACATTCACTCTTATCTGGAATAGATCGCTTTACTCCTTAAACAATACAGGGTGGCCAAGAGATTGACGTCAAAAAGGAAATTCTTTCTGTATCTTAATCTCCATGAATTGTACTTTTATACATAAAATAACCAGATTCGTAACTTTGATAAAAATTATGGAAATGTTGGTCTCAAGTGAAAAAGTTACGTAAATTGGATTATGATCTAAATTTTCGAATCAAAATTAATAATGTAAAAAGGATAATTCACGGTTTCTTAAGCCGGGTTTCACAAAAGTTGATCGTGTGATTAAATGCTTAATCGAGCGATTCTGTGATAAAAAATCCGTAAATTTGAAATTCTATTGGTCGATTTGACAAAAACGTCAAGGTATTCTGTGAATCACTCAATCAACGATCTTTGTGAAACCCACCATTTGTATGCTTAAAAACTGCGCTCAACAGTCATCTTTTAGAATCATTGATAAAAAATGGTACTTAACACTCTACTTTTGCTACAATTAGCCTTCAAAGTCATCGGGGTGGAAAAAATCAAAGAACTAGACATTTACTACAAAATTATTTTTTGCCATTTTAAGATATTTCTGATCAAGTTATTATAGAAAATGCCGAAAATTAATGAAAATTAGCTTTAGATGTTGGCCAAGAAAAGTTCTAGATAAAAAAAAGAAAAACGTATGGCAATAAATCACACATCATAATGTAAATAAAAAGAAAAATTATTTATAAAATTTACAGTAGGTGTTCAAAGTGGCCACCTCCAGCCTCAATATACATTCTAAACCTTCTTAGAAAATTTTCTTTCAATCGCATAAAACCTGCCCTGTTCTCTCTTAGGACACGTTCGGCTTCTCTTATCTTCAGTCGCAGCTCGTCTTCACTCGAACATTCTCGGGCGTAAACAATTTCTTTGAAATAACCCCAAACGAAAAAATCGATGGGATTAAGGTCAGGTGAACGTGGGGGTCACTTGATTGGTCCGCTACGTCCGATCCAACGATACCCGAACAGATGGATCGGACGCAGTCGACCAATCAAGGGGCCCCCACGTTCACCTGACCATAATCCCATCGATTTTTTCGTTTGGGGTTATTTCAACATTTTCACTGATTTTCCCTAGGAACGTTCTCCTCTATTTTTATTATTATTTTCAGACTTTCCCATATTTCATACTTCCAACGAAACCAAAGACTTCAAAGAAAAAATAGAGATACCAAAAATTTTCAACTTAGGATTTTCTGTCAGAGCAGCGGAGCAAATAGAACTTTTCGTGTGTGAAGGATGGGACCCTAAAAAGTATTCTTGTTATAATTTCAACATAACAAACAAGGAAATTCAGATCAGCAAACATACAACCATGTCCGAGAACGACATACAAAACGGGCAAATACTGGACTCTTACAAGGTTGGTCGAAACAATTTTTTCTTTCCTTTTTTTGATATATGGCAGTGTACTGGAGCCAGCATGTGTCATTCCATAAAGAATTTACTTGAAAAGTCATATGGAGTTTTAAGAGAGAAAATAATAACAATAAATATTAATAAAAGAAATAAACTGTTGAATCTTTGATTAAGCTTTGAAATCTTTGATAACTTCACCTGATTCAATAGTAGTAATAAGATCGTCCAGTTCGATGTAGAAACTGAGAAGCAATTTTGTTTTCAATACGATAAGCTATGCAATGGGTGTTAACTTATTCTGTAAGCTTCATCAATTCTGGCGAACAATAAATGTGTTTACATGCGTCCTCCGATTTTTACATTTGTCGGTAGAGATCTAGACCGTAACAAGAAGATATTTATAGTTTAAATAAAACTTTATACAGGGTGAGTCTTCGACTTGTACATATATTTTAACTGAAGATTCTTGAGGCCAAAAGAAACCTTTTTTTCATTTTCCATTTTTCCAAATTCGGCTCTGTTAAAAAGATATAGAGCCATTTGAAAAAACATTGGCCTAAATACGTCCCTGAAAATTGAAATGATACTGTGGAATTGATTCAAAGTTCATATTTCTCGAATTCTCGATAGAAATTGAGTTTATACATTTAGGCCCAATTTAGGGAATACTCAAGTAGTCAAGTACTAACCTTATTGGAATGAAAATGTTGCAAACACGATAATTTCAACAAAAACAGTAGTTTCATCGGATTATATCTGCAACTAAAAAGCCACATTTATTCCACCAAAATAAGTTCCTTCTTCGATTTTTCTGCAGATTAGTTTGTAAACACTAATAACTTCCTCGAAATTCCCAAACAATATCATGAAGAGAAACTTTTCATTCAGATTTATTATTAAAAAACCTAACCTAATCTAATTTGTATCGATTCCGTGAATTTTTACACAGAAATTTCAAGAAGATGTTGTCAGCTTGCTGATATTTTCATTGAGGTTAAGGATTTTTTTACGAAACATAGTATAAATCACGATACATTTGTGTACCGTGGTATAAATATCTATGAATTCTGCAGTTTCCATCATAATCGACTTTGCCGCCAAATTTTACCACGCATGCGTAGAGCGAAAACCGATGTATGGTTATCTGGAGGCCAACGTTAAACAATAACAAACCAGAGTCTCTGAACAAACTGTAAACATTATGTGAAGTTCTGAATAATCTGAATACATTCAGTGACTTATTGTTCTAATGTGATTATTGAGTGAAGTGAATTAATATAATTTCAACCGTGTCGAGTTTATAAAATTCCAAGAGGATGTTGTTTAGATAGAAACATCACAGATTATCAGGTATCGTATTATTTTTCATTAATTTCAATTTAATAAGTAGTTTGTATCGAGATTCATCATTCATATCCGAATTTTGTATTTCATCGACATTTAACTTCAATATGGACCGGTAACTATAAATTTTCAATAGAAACTGTGCGTGTTAAATCCTCCTTGGTGTTCAATTTTATCTCCCACATTTGGGGGATTTTATCATTAAAAAATATCTCGACAAAGTTGATAAATATTGTGACAACATTGTAAACTCGTTTAAAGACCAGAGAAGGAATAAAATTCGATGATATTTAATTCAGAGACGCATTCAGATTATTCTTGAAATTAATGATTTTTTCGTCAAATTTCTCCGGGTAAAATTGGAAATAACTCGAAAACGACGCGTTTTATTGAAAAAAATAGGAATACTTTCAGTTTCTTAAATGATTGATTCTTTCGAAAATATGAACCGTTTATCTTTTTAAAGTGGTTTTATGGTGTTTTAGCGTGTATTGATGAGTCGACTACCCTGTAACTTTTATACTAGTGAAGATATTGAATAGGTTTCGATTGAGGAATATGCACCATGAATAGAGTAAAAACTCAATCAAAATTCAGTTCATTCGAAATAACGGTTCCGAAGATATAAACAGAAAAGTGTTTTTTTCATGGATTTTCGACACCCTGTATCTCCCAAACCAAACCGAATTTTGAAAAATGGTATAGGAAAAAAGTGTTTCGTTTGATGAGAGGAATCTACAGTTTAAATATATGTACAAGTCAAAGACTCTCCCTGTATAGGAGCAACACAAAAATGAAAGAATAGTGTACCATATTCGATAAAACAATCAATTTATGACTAAACGATATGAATTCCGTTGTTTTCCTATTACATTTCAGACATTAATTCATTCTAAGATATCAGAAAGGAGTTATTTTATTCAAACTTCAACATTCAAATTTTAGGGGGTCTGAAGACCCCTCGCAGGAGGAACGTTGTCAAGATTCAAAAGTACAACAAACATTGCTAGTTGAATAAAACAGTGGTGGATAGTATCCTGCAAGTATACTCCATTCAATTTTATGAAGTATCCCGGTTGGCCATGAAATTCTGATACATTTCACCGCGTATATTTTGTAAATGTTAGGTTATAGTCACTCTCCTGTCAGATGAATGATCAACTTTCTACAAATAAGTTGTAGTAATTACGTATTCATCAAAATGTTTATTCACTTTGGGAAAATAATGAATTTGAGAAAATATTATGTGAATTCAATAATTCCAAAGACCTGGCGAGTGTTGAAAAAACATTTTCTCTGTTAATACTGGAAATATTTCTCGTATATAAACATTGTTGGAAGATTCAGTTATGCTATTTTCTGGTACGGAAATCAAGAAATTTTACTGAAGAATAATGGTCAGAATAGTTTATGTTTATACAAGGTGCGGCACGGAGGGCGGACGTTTTTCAGATGGGCATAACTTTCCCCCACTGAGGACGAGAGAAGTGGGGAAGGTGCCGTTAGACTCGTGTGTTCCTAGCATTTATTTACCAGTTGGATCTTCGCTTTCACCCCTACAAATTGGCCATTGTGCAACAGTTACACCCCGGAGATTATGCACAACGAATGAACTTCGCACGTGAGATGGAAGCACTGATCGATCAAAATGAGAACCTCATTTTGTTCATGAGTGACGAAGCCCACTTTCACCTCAACGGCATGGTTAACCGGCAGAATTGCCGTTATTGGGCTAATGAAAATCCGCAACACGAAAGACCGCTGCACAGCCCAAAAGTTACGGTTTGGTGCGCTGTATCGCAAACTCGCATCATTGGCCCTTACTTCTTCGAAGACGTAAATGGTCAAGGCTAGAGTATACGAGACCAAGCCCCGAACTCTGGACGAATTGAAAAGGGCTATTCGCGTGGAAGTTGCCCAAGTTGAGAGAGCGATGTTGGAGAGAGTCTACGCGAACTTCCAAGAGCGCCTCCAGCACTGCATCACCGATTTCGGCCACCACATGCCTGATGTGATTTTCCACACTTGACTGTCTCAAATGCTATTTCCTTGAGAATCTGATTCCGTCAATAAATGTGTTTTTGAGTAAAAATTAACGCTTTTATTATTTTTTTAAAACCATTCATCCTCCGTGCCGCACCCTGTACTAATTACTCCTAGGTCTCCCAAGAAGACCCCTCAGAAGCTTGTAGCTTGTGTGAGGTAGGAGAATCAGTTGTGTTCTATGTAGGCTTTGTTACTGTGTCCTTACGCCACCTTAGGCACAGCACTGTTAATTTTTGAACCAACAGTGAAATGGTGGCCCCTACCCTTTTTACCCTCGCAACTGGCGGTGAGTAGCTGAAATAAAGCACTATTTCCTATGCCGAATGCGATGACGATCAGGACCGGCGTATGGAAATGTGGGATGTTCAGTATTATTTCACCACAACTTATTTTTTGGATGCAACAAAACGACAATTAATTGTGATGATTCATAGAACTAAGGAAAAATAAATGCCCTACAGATTATAATTCCTTTAGTAGTTACTATGTGCCGCCAATGAAGGTGGCAGTAAACTGCCAAAAATGTTTGCATCAAATCGTTCAACTGCGTTGTTCCTCTATGTACATTTAAACTCAATGATAATCCTAAACTCTTGCTGTCTCTTGACTATCTTTATTTGACTAGAAATACTTTTGTATTACAGGCTTTTTCCAATATCATTTCTGAAGACGAATGGAGGAATTTCGAAATAGAAATGACTGAAAACAAGCAGATTAAATTGAGAGACATGAATTTGAATCGCACAATTATAGAAAAGACGGATAAAAATCCTTTAAAACCAGCATACCTTTTCTTCAAGAGTAAAGGGCCAGCTCTATGGAAAATTCACCAGAGTAAGAAACACTGATAATATTGCATGATATAACGATTATTTCTGCAATTGAAAAGCCATATTTCTCACACCAAAATAAGTTCATTCTACGATTTTCCTGAAGGTTAGTTTGTAAACGCTAATAATTTGTTCATATTTTTCTCGATATCCCAAAAATATCTCATAAAAAATCGGTTTCTCACTAACCTATCCTAACTGGTCATATGATTCGAGGTCAATGACCTAACCTAACCTCTGTACGTGATATTTCACCGAACTTAAGAGGAGATGCCAGATTGCTGATTTTCTCTTCAAACAATGGTATAGGGGCCTATACCATTGTTTGAAGAGAAAACAGATTTCGCCTATACTATATGCGAAACCAAGGAAGCAGTACGTCCCCTATCGTTAACGGATGAACTATCGTAAGGACACTAGTTTTGTTTACTTTTCGCTAAAGGCGTCTAGGCGTTGCTCTTTGGAAATGCTCAACTAGTAGTTCTGCGATTCTCACCGATGTAGCGCTACAATCTTAATTTCAGTCGCCTATAACGGTGCGCTTCGATGTAGCCGCCACGCAAGACAACCCGTTGTTCTGTGTCTCCAACGTAAGTCCCATCACAGACCAGTCTGTGATGAAAAAACATAAAAATACTTTTATTTTCTAAAATGGTTGATTGTTTGGAAAATATGAACCGTTTATCTTTTTCAAGAGGTTTTATAGTATTTTGCGTGAATTTATGAGTCGACTAGGCTATAACTTTTATACCAGGAGAAATATTGAATAAGTTTTGATTGAGGAATATGCACCATGAATAGAGTAAACAGTTAACAACCAACCAAAATTCAGTTCATTCGAAATATATGGAAAAAATCGTGTTATAATTTCATGGATTTTCGACACCCTGTATCTTTCAAACAAAACTGAATTTTGAAAAATGGTATGGGAAGAAAGTAAGATGAGATGAATCTACAGTTAAAATATATGTATAACAAGTCAAAGACTCACCCTGTATTTTTCTATTCAAATTCTTAGTGTGTTGTGATGCTGAATCATGTGCTCTTTATCCTTTAGATGACTTTTTCTACACGAGAACTTCACAAATATCGAGACTCGGACCCAGCCTTAAACTCAGCTCGAATGATTTATGTGTAAATCTCTATATGAGCTTGTGTGATAATTGCACTACTAATTTCTTCATAATGCAAAACGGCACCAGAACATTCATTAATCAGAAAGAATTGAGAAAGGCAAGTATGAATATCCGAACATATTTTATCATTCATGTTTTGATTGGCAATGATTTCAGAGTGGAAAATGGTCCCTCCTCAGATTGACTAAAGAGCAAGTTTCATCAAATTATGTTAACATTTTTATGCAAACATCGTACAAGGCGGATGCTGATCGTAAAAACGGTTTTTGGGCGATTGATGACATCAGAGTTTGTCATAAGAACGGTAAGGTCCCATGGTCTGAAAGATGCATATGTTACGGATAAAGTTAGATTTACGAGTAGGTAAACCTAGGTTAACCCGGGTAAAGCACGAAACATGTTCAATTTCAGTTATATTTCGGACGTTTCCAAGGTACTGCACAGTTTACCCGGGTGAACCTAGGTTTACTCGTCAATCTGACTAGACTCGTAACACATATGCATATGCACGCTCTCGAATAAATTAATTTTGTAGAAGTTAAAATAAGCACCTTGAAGACAAACAGTTACTTGAAGGACGATGATTTAGAAATATCCTGTCAGATTCTAGAAAAACCTTACTTGAGACCTACGAAGAAGGTATTGGACAGTATTGAAGGTAATTGTATGAAAAGTTTTATTTCACTTGTTTTATAAAGCTTTAATAAATGAGGTGTTTGGGTTTGGGACTCATCCTTTCACCACAATTGAAATCGAAAGTTAATTTCAAACCTTCAGAAGTCTGAACATTTTGCCAGCCTAAATGCATTTATCTACTTCCATAGAATGATATATCCATTATTCAACTGATTTCGAGCTGTAATAGTATCAACAAACCAATAGCGTGAGTTATAATAACTCATGCCTATAACTGACTCTAATACAAATAGAAAAAATGAATTGCTCACGAAATGAATAAAAAAGTCGAATCGATCGGGAACTCTATTTCAGACATCAAGGTAACGATCTCGCCATCCATTTCTACATTTTCTTGGGTCTGAATATCCAAAAATTGCATTTGAAAAACGTAAATTTTTTACGTTTTCTACGCGATTCTATTATCGTCCGCAGAGATCGCTTTAGACAACTGTTCTCAATTTTGAAAATGCTGATTAAATCGAATTTTACTGAAGAAGTCGTAGATAGAGTATAGTGTATTCAATTCGCAGTAATTGATGAATTACACCTGCGTGTGTTATGGTCTACATTTCCGCCCATTGAATAATATACTAATTTCACTTATCGATATCATACAACAAATTGGACATATGGTCATAGAAAAAGGAATCTTATTTTTGTTTATGCATATGACTGAGTTCCCACTTTTGCCATTACTGAGACACGACTATTCAATTCTGTTTGCATCGTCATCTGCCCAATGGTACAGTCCAGTAAGATCAATTTCAATTCTTCTATCTCTTTCGGCTGTATTCACACCGGTACATTTTAGTTAAAAATTGCAACTCCAAAAAATGAAATATTCGACAATAAGGGAGAGGGGCTGAAGAAATGGTTTTTTGATGCGCCTAATCATAAGAAATCTGATGAATAAAAGTCTTTTGTTGCCATGAATTTTCATTAGAGTTTCAATACCCTTTTTTTCAGAATTTCCTATCATTCAGAGCGAAACCGATTCAAAATCGATAAATCTTACTTGGAATGAAAAAAGCAGTGATGAAGTGGACTATTTTATAACCTATCAGGTAAACAGGTAATCCATCAAATTGTTCTCACATTTTACAGAATTCGCAGAAAGTTCCACCTGTACATGTTCGAATCAATGTACAGTGAAATACGCATCAGAATTTTCTGTGCAAATGCACATTTGTCCAGTAATATAAAAGTTTGGTGGTGAAACCTTTGTGCAAATTCAATATCTCCGCTATACTGGCACGTCTAATAAATCCGAGTGAAGTGCAAGAAATTAGCTATTATAATTAGTGACAATATGTGTACAGAAAATGAATTCTGAATTCAAATGGATCCTGGGATATTAGCAAAAAACTAAAAAATATATGAATTTTTGACTCCCTGTATCGCTGGAATGAAGATGCTTAGGAAACAATGGAAGAGAAACAAAAATGTTATTTTTTATGAGAAATCTACAGTTGACCGTTGATACACTTATTTAGGAACACTCTGCATGTGATCCTATGAGTATGTGCTGAAAAATTTCAATTTTCTCTCTTCCTTTTTTTTTCTTTCGTAATTCTCTCTTTGTTTTCTCTGCGCGTGATATATGTGAGGAGAATAAATGGGAAAAAATAAAAAGTAAATGTAGGCTATCTCTACTATACCTATGTACACTGCGCAAAAAAATTAACGCACATTCTGAAAATCTCAATGTTAATGAAAGTTAACTCTACATTGACTTTATAACTTATTTTTTATGTTCTCTCGGGAAGGTTTTGAACGAAACAAGATACATTAAATGGGAGAAAAATTCAGGATTTTACCGAATCTTATATGAAAGAAGAGAAATGAACAATTTTCAAAATACTGAAATGCTGATAAGTGATTTAATACTTGGTATTTCCACCCCTTGCGTTAATTACAGTTCGGCAACGACGGTTCATACTCAAAATGAGTGATCTTAAAATGTTCTGATCTAATCCTTCCCAGATTTCTCCCAGTTGGATTCCTAAGTCATTAAGAGTAGCTGGATGATTTTCTGAACTTCTCAGCCTTCTATTGAGGTTGTCCCAAACCTGCTCAATCGGATTGAGATCTGGACTTCTTGCTGGCCATTCCATTCGAGAGACTTCAACCTCTTCAAGGTACTCCTGAACGATGCGCGCACGATGGGGTCTGGCATTATCGTCCATAAAAATGAAATTTTCACCAATGTATGGGGCAAATGGCACTACATGCTCTTCAAGAACGTTCTTTATATACTTATCAGCATTCATAGCTCCATTATCAATTACCACTAGGTCTGTGCGAGCAGTCAAAGATATTCCACCCCATACCATAATCGATCCTCCCCCGAAACCAGTAGTATTCAGGAAATTGCACTGAGCATATCTTTCATGTGGACGTCTGTATACAAGGGAACGTCGATCACAATGGTAGAGACAGAATCTAGACTCATCTGTGAAGAGAACTCTTTCCCAATCGGCCTCTTCCCAATGGATATGCTCTCTCGCAAAATCCAAACGCGCCCTTCGATGGGCTGGGGTAAGAGCTGGGCCTCTTGCCGCGACACGAGGCCTTAAATCATATTCTCTGAGGCGATTTCTTATTGTCTGAGTGCTAATTTGCACCTCATGAGTTTGCTCAAGCTGATTTTGAAGGAGGCGAGCGGTTGCAAACCGTTGTCTCAACAAAAAAACTCTCAAGTAACGTTCTTGAATGTCAGTTGTTACCCGTAGTCTACCCTGTCCTGGTCTTCGGACATTCATACCTGTCTCCCTGAATCGCTGCAACATTCTGGACACACTTGTATGGGAAACTCCAAACCTTTCTGCAATTCTTGTGTATGTCCACCCTTCTTCTCGCAAAACTACCGCTTGGGCACATTCCTCTTGGGTCAAATTGCGTGTTTCGCGTTGCATAGCGATCGAGTGTAGAAAATCAAACGAAAGAAAAACTATTGATCACTAGAATTGATCGAGAACAACTGATTTTAGAATGGAGCCAATACATTCAAAATCTGATAATATCATCTTTTTTATTCCTGCTGGGAGAAAACATCTGTATTGAAGAAAAACGTTGAAGGTGGATAAAATATGCATGCATAATTCTGATAAAAATAATTATCATTGAGAACACCTTCAGTTGTAGAAGTTGTGCGTTAATTTTTTTGCGCAGTGTATATTGAACTCAAGGTTGGTTTAATGGAAAATGATTGAGCTCAACTCCAAGATATGAAAATCGTTTCTAGCAGTAACAATCAAATAATTTTCAGGCGAACGATATCTGCAGAGAACGATTGATTCCAACAGAAAGAACCAAATCCAACGGTTTTGTTGTCGCCAAATCGAGCGCCCTGTATCTGAAGGATCTCGTTCCTTACACCACCTACAACGTAACGATTTCATCGATGCTGCATCTCGAGAAGAAGCTCTTAACAGTGAACACCAAAGAATCCTCCTATATAAGTTTGGAGGAATTGCCCAAGAGTGTGAAAGTGGAAGACGTCACGGATACCACGGCTAAAGTGACTTGGAATGAAGTCGATTGTAAAGACATACGTGGCCATTTGCTCTACACTCTTGAATTGACGAACGAGAAGACTCACCATGTGACCGATTTTGGAACACAAATCGAAAATTCGAAAAATTTGACGGGTCTGCATCCTTTTACAGATTACACGTTGAACATCGTGACCTCCAGAAGTACAATTAAAGATAGTAGCAAGGATAGGAAATTTGTGACAAGAATGTTCTTCAAAACGAAACCTGGATGTGAGTATTATCTGGAAATTTCCGATACATTATTAAGTGCTCCATATACAGGTGTACCGAAAGTCATAAATCAAACCATGATATAGGTACTAACTGCCAAAGAAACTGCAACACCCTGAAGGAGCAGTTCAAATTTTAATGTGTTTTGGTAAAACATATCCAGGAGTGAATGATTGAAATTTGGAGAAACAAGCCTTATTCTCAAAAAACATTTTTGAAGATTAGCTTTTATAACAACACTCATCCGCCATTTTGAAGCCGCCATCTTGAATTCCTCAATTTCGAAGAATCGTAATTTCTGACCCAGAAAACCCCCATATACCAATTTTGAACAGAATAGGATCATAATTACAAAAGTCGTCCGCCATATTGCAGCCGCCATCTTGAATTTCCCAATTTTGACAAAAGTATCATCATTTTCGAAGCCAAATACCCCCAGATACTAATTTTGAATGGAATCGGATCATAATTACAAAACTCATCCGCCATTTTGTTTTTTTTTCATAAAAAATATTTCATGATGCATTGTCACCAGAATTAGGTTCACCTGCAAAATTTCAAATCAATCGGACGATTAGAAGTGTGTCATATTCAACTCGCAAGATTTGATTACAGACAGACAGAGAGACAGACAGACAGACACCGGGACAGTTGAAACTAAATAAAAGCTTATAAACAAGCCTAATTCTCAAAAAATATTTTTGTAGACAAGATTTTATAACAACACTCATCCGCCATTTTGAAGCCGCCATCTTGAATTCCTCAATTTCGAAGAATCGTAATTTCCGACCCAGAAAACCCCCATATACCAATTTTGAATAGAATAGGATCATAATTACAAAACTCGTCCGCCATATTGCAGCCGCCATCTTGAATTTCCCAATTTTGACAAAAGTATCATCATTTTCGAAGCCAAATACCCCCAGATACTAATTTTGAATGGAATCGGATCATAATTACAAAACTCATCCGCCATTTTGTTTTTTTCCATAAAAAATATTTCATGATGCATTGTCACCAGAATTAGGTTCACCTGCAAAATTTCAAATCAATCGGACGATTAGAAGTGTGTCATATTCAACTCGCAAGATTTGATTACAGACAGACACCGGACAGGTGAAACTAAATAAAAGCTTATAAAAACATGACGTAGGTATTTGCATTTTTTTTAAATTTCAAAACAAACCAGCTGTTCGAGGAGATCCAAAGTTGATGTTCAGTTGTTGTTAAAATGCCTAGTGTACCTGTAAGCGGAATTTATCACCAGCTTAGTGAATTATTGGCTTACGGGAGGCTAACCTCAAGAACAGAAATCCAACTTCTGTAGGGAAATGTTGTCAAGCGTGGATCTTGTTACCTCAGACGGTTGAGCATCGCCTGCAACGATTACAGAAGTGAAGAGAACGTCAACATTGGAATATGGAATGGCATCAGGTCGTCTTTTCTGATGAATCTCGATTCTTCTTGGGTGCACATGATGGCCGAAGAAGGGTTAGACGACGTCGGGCAGAAAGACGTGAACCTCAGTTTGATGTTGAGCGTCATGTTCATCGGATAGTAGTCGTTATGCAAGTAGGTGACCTTTAGTCTTTATTCGAGGTAACAGCGCTGCGTTAACTTCGAGAAATAGTGGAGCCGTATGTTCTCCCTTACCTTAACAAACTCGAGATTCCTATATTTCAGCAAGATAATGCTTGACCTCATGCTGCCAGAGTTAGTTTAAACTTTTTTTGAGCGACTCATGTGAATCTTTTGCCATGACCGCCCAGTTCCCCCAATCTTTCGCCCATAGGGCATGTTTGGGATATAATGGGTATAGAAGACTTGGAAATTTACCCCATTTCCCAAACATGCCCTGTGGGCGAAAGATCGGGGGAACTGGGCGGTCATGGCAAAATATTCACATGGGTCGCTTCAAAAAAGTTTAAACTAACTCTGGAACGATGAGGCCCCACGGACTTAGGCGACTCTGGGACATGAAGAACAGATAGCTTGGGATAGCATCCCTCAAGAAGAAATGGATCATCTTACAGCATCAATGCCAAGACGTGTTGGGGAGTGTATAGATAATCGCGGTGGACAAACACATTATTGACAAATTTATTGAAAGAAATTTTAAACCTTCCTTTTTTTTCTCAAAATTTGAATCATTTACTCCGTCCTATAATACTATCTACATTTCACACAAAAAAAATTAAAATTTAAACAGTTCTTTCTGGGCGTTTTTTTTTACTTTCTTTGTCAGTTAGTATAGATGTTTCAGTGGATATATTTCGCCCATCAGAATCATACAGGTTATTCCGCAAGGAGATGGTCCATGTTCACTGTCAGTAGTTCAGTAGGAAAAGACCCTTTCAACAACAAATCGCAACATTTAAATTTAAGGTGTTGGAGTTGCCAATTTTTTATTGGGAAACTATTGCTCTTACGGACACGATATAAGAGTTACAAAGGATTAACAATAAATAGTTCTTTTGAACACATATTTTTTGTTTGAGAAATTTTGGTTGATTGAAAAGTTCTGGTCAAAAATGCAGTAGGAGTTCCATATTTCACCCCATGCCATTTCTTCAACTCTTCAGCACTTCAAAGGAAAAATTGAGCCTTTGTTTACATGAAATTTGCGACAAAGAATCACCAATCACCACCTAAAACCTTCGTACAATATATACTCTATATCCTATATCTTCTTTCAGTGTTAATATCAGATATATTTTTCAAAACAACTATCCCTGACTCGGTCTACCGGTTGAAGAAATTTCGCGAATCAAAATTATGTCGTGGTATCTCGAAAACGATGGAGGTTTGACCATTATAACTTGGGAGCAATAATGAATCGCATAGATGTCTTATCTCCCTAATGGCGTATACAGGGTGTCTCATTTGAAAGTGTCCACCCTCAATAACTCAACAACGAATCAGAATTTGTGAACACACAGGGGACATGATCTGGTATACAAGGCTTGTTTCTACTAGCAACCCCCTGGAGAGGGTTGCAACCCCATCAGGAATTTAAATGTATGCATGGATTCAAATTTGTATGAACCTGCAGTTTGTGTTCTTATAAGTGAATATTCACAAAGTTTTTATGGAATTATGGTACCGATAAAACTAAATGAAACAGACGTGTTCTAAATGATCGTATAATTTCTATTAAAAGAAAAATATTCGTAACAAACTGTATTAGCAAACATTTACTGCGAATGCCCGAATTGCTCGCCATCAGATTGCATGCAGCAATACAATCGTTCTTGAAAATTATTTGGTACATGCTGTAGCATTTCTGGAGTAATGTTACGACATTCAGCCACAATTCCTGCTCTGAGGCCGTCTAAATCTGCAACTCTGGTTTCAGAATTGTGATTTCAAGTGGCCCCAGAGAAAAAATCAAGTGGTATTAGATTCCGCGATCGCGCAGGCCACTCCACTGGGCCCCTTCGGCCTATTTAACGTCCTTGAAACCTACCATTCAGGTACTGTCTCACCTGAGCTGCAAAGTGCGGCGTAGCTCCGTCCTGCTGAAAGCGCAACTTCTCTTCTGAAAGGTTTTCAATTGCTTCTAAAGCTTCGGTGATTAGAAGATCTATCACGTTTTCGAGGAAATTCAGATACACATCGCCAGTGAGATTTCCAGGAATTTATACAGGACCAATCAAGTGATCTCCCAAAATACCCATTCAGACGTTGAGTTTTTGTGGGTGTTGAGAATGTTGCTCCCTAAAGAGGTGAGGATTTTCATCGGACCAAAAACTATATTTATGTTTGTTGACGCTTCCGTTAAGGAAAAAGGTGCATTCATCCGAAAAGCACACGTTGTACTAAAACACAGGATTTGCAATAATTTCGCAAGAAATTGTTTGGCAAAATTACATTCTCCGATCACATCATCTTCATTCAGTTCATGAACAAGTGCCATTTCATAAGAATGGAACTTAGCCAGCTTCAATATTCTGTGGATACTTGCCCTTGAAAATCCAGTTTCCTGTGACAACTACCCAACCCTTCCACAATGTTCCCGTTCAGCCATTAGTTGACCAATTGCGGCGACTTGATCATTTTCACCCGTTGCCGTACGAATGCGATTATGTTTTTTTGTTTGCAAATGATCCTGTTACCTCAAATTTATGAACCAACTGGATGATAAACATTTTAATCAGGATGTCGTTCATTAAAAATCCTCGCAGTAGCCCTAGCACAGTCATTGTTCTGGAAATAAATTTTCAACATTCTCTCCTCCAACGTGTAAACCATTTTGTAATTTTTCTCAAGAACTGATAAAACGCACCTCTAATAATTCTGCAATACAGAATACTGAAACGAAATTTTCTGACAGCAATAATCTCTTTGCGTATGACCTGGCAGTGCAGATTCTTCTTTTTCTGTCAATAAAAAATAAATTAGATCCACCAAAAAAAGGCTTCTGTTTTGATGTATTTTTCCATACTGATATGATGGTGGACGCCAAAGGGTTCAGAGATATTTTATTAGATTCTTTTTTTTTTTCTTTCAATAGAAATTATACGATCAATTAGAACATGTCTGTTACATTTGGGGGCACGGCAGTGGCCGGCCAAGTCGAGCGCGAAGCAAACACTGCCGTACTATCTTTACTGGAACCATTTCGCCCCTATTTGAGAACCTCCGGATAAGACCAGAACGCCGAAATTTTCGTCATCTAGTATGCTATCATTACATACTTAAGATCCAAAATTTCAAGTGTGTAGGTCATTTAGTTCCGAAGTAAAGCGAAAGCAAAGTTTCGCATTTTCGACACTCACTCATACTCATGATCATCAAAATAGAACTAGTACTTCCCATGAACTCCGAGAGCTGAAATTTGGAACAGAGGGGTTTAATGGCCACATGAAGGGAAAACTATAAAAACTAGAATAATCGAAGATCTGGAGTACCATTGTTGGCACGTCACGTGAACTCACGTGCTATCACGCAAAATGTGCAACCACAATAATGTATGGAATGTATTGGAAACACATTTTTATCATACTCAATGTGTGAATATCGAGTGTAGAATATAAATTGAAAAAAGGATAATAATCGGGTGATCAGTCTTATACACAGTGATGTTTTTACTGTCTCGTTTATTGTTCAAGGAAACGATAGGTTTCCGAAAGCTAGGCCGGAACAATAAATGAGACAGTAAAAATTATCACTGTGTATAAGTCCGACCACCCGATTTTTATCCTTTTTTCAGTTGTAATCATTTCACGCATTTACGAGGTTAGCATCTGCTGTCACTTGATAGCACACCAGAACTACCCGCAAATTTACATTTTCTAACCGTAAGTGATATCACGTCGGATATTTTGTGAAGTGATTGAAGTGAAAATGGATGAAAATTTGATCGAACTTTTCAGGCTTCATGAAGTGATCTATGATCATTCTTCATCAGAGTACAGGGATTAGAATGTACGACAACAAGCTTGGGTGCTGGGTGCTCATTCAATAATTCTTGAACTATTTGAGGGAATTCTCCCACTTCCTCTCTTCGTTGATTTATTTGGTGAATCAAATTCCTTTTATGAGAATCACCAGCAACTGTAAAAGCATCTATGTTCTCTATATCTTCTTTACATTCCGAAGAGCTTGATGAAGAAGAAACTCTGTTTCGCTGTATCACTGAATAAAAAAATGCTATGAAATTTCGGTGCAATATAGAACGTCTATTGCTCTTCAGAAAAAACATCATCAGATGGGTCTGCGGTGGTTAGATTGGGAGAGAAAAAATTGAATCCGAGAAAAATTTTTTTTATCAATTCGCAAATTTTGAAAATTTCTTATTCCTTCTGTGGTCAAGCTAGAGCGATGAAATTCTGGTGCAATGTAGAGCGTCTATTGTTCTTCGGAAGAATCATCATCAGATGGGTCTGCGGTGGTGAGATTGGGAGAGAAAGAATTAAATCCGAAAAAGAATCGGGTAAGATATGGGCTATATGGACAAGTTTGGTATCAAACTATAGGTTTTCGCGGACGCTGATTTCAAGAAAAAATAATCGTAGGCTCTATCTACCATAGTTCAGAACCGGAAAAAAAGAAAATAAAGATTTGTAATAAAAAACTACCCCAAAAAATATGTGTCAAATAAGAAAATCTACAAAAGAAGTGAGATCCCACCAAAAACATTCTGTAAAAAACTAGCCAAGTCTCGATGGAGCTGCTTGTTTATTTCTAAAAAGTAATGAAATCTAGAAAAAGTCGAGCCAAGTCTGAGGCTCCTTACTACGATGTCTTTATTATTATAGTTAAGGTTGTGTGACTTGGCCGTTGAAGGGTACACAAGGGTACAAAACCAGGTGCTTCATGACACCATTGCACCAATCTGCCGCTAGAAACGCTACCCATTGACGATGGAAAATAGCCAATTGGAAAACGTTCATTCAATAACCAGTCAATTGTAGGCTTGATGAAGCTGTGTATTCAATAATACGAGCCTGAAACGTACGGGGACGGATTTCTAATCATTGATAGAAGAGCGTCTGTACGTCAATTTTATTTGAGATCGGTGGTCGATTTGACGCTCCAAAAAGAAGAGAGCAGAAGTCTGCATTGTCAATGCTGAATGCATATGTGTTGCACAATCAACAACAGCCTAAAATGAGACACTAGCGTCCAATTACCAATACCAGCATGGGCTATTATCTTGCTTAACAAACATAGGTAGTTACAACAGATATAGCATTGCATGTAAACAAAATTGACTGGCACCCACTAACGTATAAAGAATGTTCAACGGCCAAGTCACACAACCTTAACTATAATAATAAAGAAATCGCAGTAAGGAGCCTTAGACTTGGCTCGACTTTTTCTAGATTTTATTACTTTTCAGAGATAAACAAGCAGCTCCATCGAGACTTGGCTAGTTTTTTACAGAATGTTTTTGGTGGGATTTAGTTTTTCCGGTACCATAATTCTATGAAAAACACCCTGTAACTTTGTGAATATTCACTTATAAGAACACAAACTGAGGTTTCATACAAATTTGAATCCATCCATACATTTGTGCTACAAAACTACCAACTTTCCCTTTTCAAATTCCTGATGGGGTTGCAACCCTCTCCAGGAGGATGCTTGTAGAAACAAGCATTGTATCCCAGACCATGTCCCACTGTAATCAAAAATCGACCTGTCTGAGTATTCTCAAAAATTCTAATTCGTTGAAAGAGAAGAAAACTTTGATTTTCGAATTGTAATTATTTCAGTGGCACCTCCACCTAGGAACTTAGAAGTATATGCTACTTCCCCCACCACCATCTCCTTGAGGTACGATCTGCCAGACGACACTTCGGGTCATCCTGTAGAAGTGCATGTGACAAGATGTAATCCTTTGACCTTAAAGAAGTGCAAAATATTGCTCCTGCCAGTATCTCCGTGCAAGCTTTTCGCCGGGAAATATTGTCTGGATGTGGCGAACATGATTCCCCACCAGAGGCAAGTCTTGAGGTTCAGTTTGAAAAACCAAGGATCCCACACATTTGGAAAGGAATCGATTGTGGATGCATTCACAGAAGAAATGAGTAATTTGATTTTTTCTAACTAGTTGTAATTCTATTGCCTATACGCTGCTTCCATATGATCCGAAAAATTATTCGCCGTTCAAGTGCTAGAGATAAAAGTTTGTGATTTTTAAATGGGACACCCTATATTTTTATCTCTTCTGTAACCGGTTTTCCGAAAATCTGATCCGTTTCCGAGATATTGAGTTTTTCGTCTTCACTTGAATTGGGACAGCCTGTATATAAAGATTTTTCTTTTAATTGGAGATACTTTAATTTTATTTTTTGTCTAGTTTGTTTTTTTGAATAACCTGATCTTCTTGAATGAAAGAGATATCATAAAAGATTACAATATTTCCTGAAAATTCTATAAAATCGAAAACTTCATTTGTAAATATTTGAATATATTCCATTCAATTAAAAAACATTAGTCTAGAGTGTAGTAAATAATTTTAACCAAATGATTATCTTGAAAAGAAGAAATCATCAGATAGGTACCTACAGTTCGTATATTTATTGTAGTTTTTTTTCAGAATTCATTTGTATTGAAGTTTTCATTCGATTATTATTAGTTTTTCATAGAATAGAAAATAAAATACCTCCAAATAAAAAAACTCTTTATATACTGGCTGTCCCAATTCAATTGGAGACGAAAAACTCAATATCTTTGAAACGGATCAGATTTTCGAGAAACCGGTTACAGGGTGATACTCGGTGAATCTGCGGCTAAAAAGCAATGATGAAAAATATAGGTGTCCCATTTGAAAACTACAAGTTTTTATTTCTAGCACTGAACGGCGAATAATTTTTCGGATCAGATAGAAGCGGCGTATAGGCATTAGAAATTACAAAAGAAAACTTTTTGGAATTTTCGTGATATCTCCAACAGAAAACGAGATATAGCGAAATATTTGAAAGAGCAATTTTTCAGAAACGCCCTGTAACTCGAGAACCAATTCAGATATCTCGGATCTTTTTACTGGCAATTGATTATTTTGAAAAAAGAGATCGGGAGTCCTTGAACATTATTTCTCTAACCCTTATGGTTCTCGAGATGCTCTCAGTGATCATCGAATTTGGGACACCCTGTACATGTAATAACTTATACCTCGTATGTTCTTTGCAGCTCCTGGAAAGCCTTCTAATATAACTTATCAACTAGTAGACTGTTCCTTGAAGACAGAATCCTGCAATCTGAACATAAGTTGGCTCCATCCTTATGATCAAAATGGCACTATTACTGCCTTCAACATTTTTCTAAATGATACTGATCCGAGTGATGGAAATGAATCTTTCATGGAGGTAATGAAGATTGCCGATCGGAAATATTCGCCGAAATATACTCATCAGGTGAGCTCATCATGAATCAATATCACCATTACTTTCGGGTCAAAAATTAACAGTGCTGTGCTGTGCCTAGAGGCAGTGTGGTAACATTAAAAAAGCCTACACGAAACACAACGGATTCCCCTAACTCGCACAGCCGACCGCAACGAGTAGGAAAACTAATCCGATAGAGGCGCCACCGTGCATTTTATGGAATGTCTCCATAGAACCTACATTATCACTATAATTCTATGAATATCTCTGTCAATGGCGCCCTCTATCCGAAAATCGCTGAACTATGAAATTAGTGAATATGTGGGTAAAGCAGGAACTATTTCATGTCATATATTTTAATTTGGCCATTCTCTGCCAATTCCGTATTTCAAGTTGATTTTCTAAACGAAATTATCTGTAGAGTCACTTTTAATCGGAAGTTGAACTATTTTCATGGGCCTTTCTGTTGAAATAAAACAGAAGCATGAGTTGGCTCATTTTCTTCTATTGTTGAAAGAAAGGAAATCGATCTAAATTGTTTCATTAAGAACTCCAATCTGAATTCACCCAATAAATTTTAGTTCTCAAACTGAAACCATTTTCAAATGCACCTTGAAATAAAAACAAACTACATTGAACGCCCGCCCACCTTAATATGAAAATTAAAAAATGGGTCACTCATAGGACTGATTTGAAGTCAAAAGCATTTGAGCTCTCGTTCATAGACCTTGTAATTGTATACATCTTGTATGGGTAGATTCACATTCAATAATCCAGAGGAATTTTTTCAAAGCTATAAAAAAATTGATAACTGTCAAGAGATTGTCCATGTTATAACAGAAATATTAAGGTGGACGTTCAATGTAGTGTGTTTTTTTATTTCAGTTGCTTTTGAAAAGGGTTTCACTTTGAAAACTGAAATTTTGTGGGTAAGCTCACAAAGGATTGGAGTTCTTAATGAAATGATTGAAATCGATTTCATTTCGAAAGTTCATTTTTTTCTTCCAGAAATAGAAGAAAATGAGCAAAGTCATGCATCTGTTTTATTTCAAACGGAAGACCCATGAAAAGAGTTCAACTCACAATTGAAAGTGAATCTTAGGTAAAACAGAAAAACAAGTTGAAATACGGAATTGGCAGAGGCAGAGAATGGCCAAATTAAAATATATGACGGGAAATAGTTCCTACTTCACCCACATATTCAATAATTCCATAGTTCAGCGATTTTCAGATAGAGAGCGCCATTGCACATTTCATTCTTTTACTGCGTTCGTTATTACCAATCCGGAGAGAAAACGGACACAGAACATCTAAAGCCCGCTCCACACTCACGGCGCGAATCGCGCCAAGAATTCTTGCCGTGAACTTGGGCAAGATTTCGCGGCCAAGAAAGTCATCCACACTCACACAAATATTCGCACTTTGGTTCGCGGCATCCTCGCAGTCTACGAAGACTTTTCGCATGTTGAGCCAGCTATAAAAAGGGTTTATTCTGATGATAATCAAGAAATTCTAATTCCACTCATCTAAATCTGAATCTATTCTAATTTCTCTTCATTGCTACAAGAATCATTCATTTCAAAAGCGAATAAAGTCAGTGAACAAGCATTAAATAATTACTGCGCAGGTACCGCGAAGGCCTGTGAGTGTGGATGGAACATGTGTGCTTAGGCGCGAAGCCTTTGTCGCGGGACAGGAGACCGCAAACTCACGGGGAAGGCCGCGAAGCGCGAACGTTACACAAGAAAGTCATCTACACTCACGTTCGCGGTATTGGCCAAGATCCTTGCCATGAGTGTGGAGCGGGCTTAATAAATACGGATCTCTCTCTCTCCTCTCTTTCAGCCAGAGAGAGAGAGAGAGAGAGATCCGAATTATTGGATGTTCTGTGACCGATCCACCTCCGAAAGGGAATACCGAATGCGCCTATTAGGATAGAGATATTCATAGAACTTATAGTGATAATGTAAGTTCAATGGAGATATTCCATAAAATGCACGATGGCACCTCTATCGGATTAGTTTTCCCACTCGCTCTGAACGGTGACCTTGAAATTGAAAGAGTATAATGCATAGAAAACCTTTCAATTTTCGCCCCAGAAAAATCTTACGAATTCAAAAATTGAAACACATTTTATAGGACACACCAAATATTTGTGTTTATATCATTGAATGTTGTTATGTTATCGATTTTCTTCTTCTTCCTTTCAGATCAAGAAAGTACCATTCAGCAAGAAGTACGATCTCTACATTCAATCAGTAAATGACCAATATCGAAGTCAACTCACGACACAAATCGCCGTTCAGACTGCAGACATTGGTGATAAAATCGATCAAGGTCCTAAATTGGTAGAAATTCGTGAAGATTCTTTGGAATTCGAGCTGAAACCTCCGGAACCTCGGCTATCGACGACGCTCACAGTGATCGTACAAGATTACGATGAGACTCAACAAGTTGAAGAAAAAATAGCGGAACAAACTGTACTGTCGGATAATTTGTGCAACGAATATGGAGACACTTGGATATCGCAGATCGTTAAGGTATCGAGTCTCTTCATTAACTACTGAAGCTGGTTACTATCTGGTCGAAATTTGAACACAGTTGTAACTACGAGCATAGAATAACTGGAGAGAAGGCTTCATACGCTCGACACATCATTTTGGACTTCCAATGACCGAGGTTAGAGTTTCGTGTGACGCCCGCTAGTGTAGCGCTGTGATCGTTAGTACCGCTATACATCACATATTTTGTTCTGTGTAAAGAAGTAAAGAATATAATGTGGCCGTCATTGTTTTTGATACATTCATGCTTCTTTTCAATTTGAAATTGCCTCAATCATAACATAGAAAATATTGTTGACATATCATCGCTTTATTCTGATCAACTATTTATGCGCAATTTTATGGAAAGTCAATGATCGGAAATGAATTTGTCAACACAATATCCTTATCGAAAAAAGCGAACATTCAGGATGAATTAATATTGTAGGTTTTTATCTGTTCTTGTGTATCATACGCAGAATTGTCTGGTACTCCGGTCCCATTTCCTGTGCTAACACTAAGATTTGGAGGGAGGAACAGATTTTTCTTCCTTTTATCAATCTGTTTCTTGTCGCCATTTCTTCACACGTGCCATATGCATAATATTGTATCTAGTGCTCTCTTTCAAAAGATTTTTTTATGTAGATACAAATGGTACGTAATGAGTTATAACAACTAACAATCATCAAAGATTCCTTTCTAATTAAAGATTATCTTATTAAGGATAGCCTGGTTAGAGGCACTAACGACGTTAGCGCCCCCTCGTGATCGTGCGGCGAACAAACAAGTTCCGACGTCTGTGGCAATTCATTTTTGTAGCGGAGCCTTATTCTCTCCAGTTATTTATGCTCCTAGGTTGTACTGTGAATGTTCAAAATATAATTTTTGTTTAATATAATGAAACATAACATTAGATCTATGTGTGACATGCCTTTAGTATGTTTATTTATGGTTAAGTTTGCAATATTTCAAACTTTTGAGCTTGAGAATATTTTCAAAGGGGAGACAAAAAAGTCAAATCTTACGTTGTAGTTTTGAGGTTTTTCTTTACACTTAATACTTTTGGCCAGCCGTTGTGATCATCTATGCTTGGTAGAACCATTGAGTTTGAATATATATTTGTATATTTAAACTCAATGGTAGAACTCTATTTTATGTCGTAGTGATTCAGTTTCGTGATAATTCAGATCAGTGGGATGAGGAATAATGAGGTGAAATAGATGAATAAAACACTTGATTGGACACGAGGGTGGAACAGGCCTTTATTGGTCCAGCGAAGCAGTTCGAGGGAACGGCTTTGCCTTGAAGGGAGAAAAACGAACGAGATCCAATTCATCATTGGACTCATAGCAAAAAACGTTCGTTCAGTTCTCAAAGTATAACTACTCCAGTTCAGCGGTTTTACGAACCGCATAATATATACATATGGTATAACGTATAAATGTAAAAATAAGGATAACCGTGCTTGCATTTGAATATCATTGAATGTAGACATTACAGTTTAAAACAATAATACAGATGGAAACGAAATGATCTTTCGAATCACAGGCTGCTGAAAGAGAGGATATGAGATTAAAAATGATAGCATAAATAGAATCTGTGAATCCTGCTGCATCTGTATAAAAGCCATTCGCATTAGATTAGATTGCCCCTTCGTTCAATAGGGATAATTCAGGACTTTCAATCAGGAGCATGGATAAATATAAACAGATCTGACCACGCTGATGGTATTTTTGATAACTATGGATAATGCTGAGTAGAACGATTAGTGGAATAAAATTAAATAGATAGATTATAATAGATCTCATTGGTTCATGTTGATATGAACACAACGAACTAGGGACCTAGAAATAAGAATGATTAGCAAACATTAATGGAGGATCAACATTAGAAACAAAAGACCAAAGTATCGTTATTGTGGTGCCCTTATAAGATCGAGAAATTGTTTTTATCTGGAATCCAACAGCACTGGGCTGTATTATGTACATGAATGGGTGAGCGCGAAAGCTGATAGACCGGGTGCCCGTGGGACAAATTGCAAATCATTAATAAAGTTTTCTTACTTTCTGCAAAGCTTTATTAGGCGGAGTCTACCACATTATTCCTCTGGGAACATTTTTATAGTCGCGGCTTTTTTTCCGCAAACCTCTCGTAAGTCGACCATATTTTCAATTTTTTTTAATCATACATAAATCTTTTTTTGTAAAATGCAATCATGAAAACTATCTGGGAGAAATGAGAAAACATGATTGTCCGACAAAAATAGTGTGGCTTTGAGCGTGTCTACCAACATGAACATGACTGAAAATCGCATTTTTTTTCAATTATTAATACCCTCCTGATACTTTCAGAATAGGTTGATCCCACCAAAAACATTCTGTAAAAACTAGCCAAGTCTCGATGGAGCTGCTTATTTATCTCTAAAAAGTAATGAAATCTAGAAAGAGTCGAGCCAAGTTTAAGGCTCCTACTGCGATTTCTTTATTATTATAGTTAATGTTGTGTGACTTGGCCGTTGAACATTCTTATACGTTAGTGGGTACAAGTCAATTTTGTTTACACGTAATGCTATATCTGTTGTAACTACCAATGTTTGTTAAGCGAGATAATAGCCCATGCTGGTATTGGTAATTGGACGCTAGTGTCTCATTTTAGGCTGTTGTTGATTGTGCAACACATATGCCTTCAGCATTGACAATGCTGACTTCTGCTCCCTTCTTTTTGGAGCGTCAAATCGACCACCGATCTAAAATAAAATAGACGTACAGACGGTCTTCTATCAATGATTAGAAGTCCCTCTGTACTGGAAATAATTTTTCCTACTGTTTGTTTCAGGCTCGTATTATTGAATACGCAGCTAACAGCTTTATCAAGACTACAATTGAATGAACGTTTTCCAAGTGGCAATTTTTCATCGTCATTGGGTTGCGTTTCTGGCGACAGATTGGTGCAATGGTGTCATGGAGCACCTGGTTTTGTACCCTTGTGTACCCTTCAACGGCCAAGTCACACAACATTAACTATAATAATAAAGAAATCGCAGTAAGGAGCCTTAAACTTGGCTTGACTTTTTCTAGATTTCATTATTTTTTAGAGATAAATAAGCAGCTCCATCGAGACCTGGCTAGTTTTTACAGAATGTTTTTGGTGGGATTTCACTTCTTTTTGTAGAAACGTGGGCATATTGATCTATTTTATTAGATTTTCATATTTGACACATTTTTTTTAAGAGTAGTTTTTTTATTACAAATCTTCATTTTTTTTTCGGTTTTGAACTATGGTAGATAGAGCCTCCGATTATTTTTATTGATTTCAGCGTCCTCGAAAACCTATAGTTTGATACCAAACTTGTCCATATAGCCCATCTCTTACCCGATTCTTTTTCGGATTCAATTTTTTCTCTCCCAATCTAACCACCGCAGACCCATCTGATGATGTTTTTTCTGAAGAGCAATAGACGTTCTATATTGCACATAAATTTCATAGCATTTTCATATTCAGTGACACAGAGCGAAACACAGTTTCTTCTTCATCAAGCAAGAGCTTCCGAAGACGGAATGGAAAGAATCTATTTAGAGAACATAACTGCTGTTACAGTTGCTGGTGATTCTGATAGAAGAGATTTGATTCACCAAATAAATAAACGGAGAGAAGAAGTGGGAGGATTACCTCAAATAGTACAACAATTGTTGAATGAGCACCCAGCACCCAAGCTTGTTGTCGTACATTCTGATCCCTGTACTCTGATGAAGAATGATCATAGATCACTTCATGAAGCCTGACAAGTTCGATCAAATTTTCATCCATTTTCACTTCACAAAATATTCGACGTGATATCACTTACGTTTAGAAAATGTAAATTTGCGGGTAGTTCTGGTGTGCTATCAAGTAACAGCAGATGCTAACTTCGTGAATGCGTGAAATGATAACAATTGAAAAAAGGATAATAATCGGGTCATCAGTCTTATACACAGTGATAATTTTTACTGTCTCATTTATTGTTCCGGCCTAGCTTTCGAAAACCTATCGTTTCCTTGAACAATGAATGAGACAGTAAAAATATCACTGTGTATAAGACTGTATATGACCCGATTATTATTTTTTTTCAATTTATATTCTAAAGTCGATATTCACATATTGAGTATGATAACAATGTGTTTCCAAGCGCATAAACTTCCATACATTATTGTGGTTGCACATTTTGCGAAGATGACGTGATAGCACGTGAGCTCACGTGACGTGCCAACAGATTTTCGATTATCCTAGTTTTTATAATTTTCCTTTTATTTGGCCATTAAACCCTAACTATGTACCAAATTTCAGCTCTCTGAGTTTATGGGAAGTACTAGTTCTATTTTGATGATCATGAGTGAATTAGGGTCGAAAATGCGAAACTTTGCTTTCGCGTATATTCGGAACTAAATGACCTACACACTTGAAATTTTGGATTTTGAGTACGTGATTATAGCTTACTGGATGACGAAAATTTCGGCGTTCTGGTCTCATCCGGAGGTTCTCAAATAGGGGCTTGAAAATGCGGCGAAATGGTTCGGGTAAAGATAGTACGGCAGTGTTTGCTTCGCGCTCGACTTGGCGGGGCCACTGCCGTGCCCCCAAATATGGCCATATAAAATATGAATTAGTGATGGGAGGAGTCGTAAAATTTTCAACTCGAGTTGACTCGGTGGCCAACTCGGGTTGAAACTCGAGTTGACTCGAGTCAACCGCACCTGTCCAATTCGGTGTGCTCATCGCATCGCATCTTCATCGCGCCCGTCGAGTCGGTGAAGGCTTATCGCGTTGGCTGCTGTCGCCGCGCCGACCGAGTTGAACTCGGTCTCGATCTCGATTCGAGTTGAACTCGCTGAAGGAAGGCTTAGCTCGGCGTTCGACGCGATGTGCATTCACCGTCTCGATTCTCGATTCGTTAGACGGCTCAAGCTCAGTAAACACGAAATTCGGTCTTTCATTTTCGCAGACCATCATGTAGAATTTTCATCAATTTTTTTTAATGAAATATAAATATTCACAACAGTTTTTATATGAAGGTCATAGATTTGAAGTCAGGGCCGATCCTAGGGTGTTGGCCGCCCGCGTGCAGAATCCTTATGTGCCGCCCCAAAGACAAAAAAATATATCTTTTTTAGACACATATCTATAAAAAAAATCTTCAATGGGCATCCTTTTATTGTTAGGAAAAAAACTGTATATATTTGATTTAAGGGAGGGGATAACCCCGTTACTTTTCCCGTGAATATTTTGATGATCCCTCTGCCCTCCGACATCTTCTCTAAAGATTTTTATGTTATCTTACACAATAAGAATGCAATTTTCATACACGCATATGTATTTTTAATACTACTGTATTCGTGTACTAGATGATGTATCATGTACTAGATACAGGATACATCCATTTCAACAAGGGCGGATTTACGGGGTGGGGGGGTACTGGGGGTAACTACCCCCCCATGAGTATCGAAGGACTAAGAAAAAGGTGGTGCATATAAGATATTTTATACATTTTGTACCTGATTTAATGGTTTTCAATCGTTATTACCCCCCCATGATCGTTATTACCCCTTCCATGAAAGAGAGCTATATCCGCCCTTGCATTACAACAAAATAAAAAATATTCGATAAAAAAATATGTGATATAGGAAAGTCATACGAACTGAATACTAAAAAAAAACAAACTTGATATGTCACGAAATATGTGTAAAAACAGAAAAAAAAGTTCTTTATTCATTTATTTCACCCAAATAAAAAAACACAAACAAACAAACTAATATATAACAAAAAGTATAAATACGAAGTGGAACAGTCTTTTATTCAGTCCGTAATGACTACTGACTAGTATGTATAAACAGGTACCTATAAGATAACTTTCCTAGCTTTTTGAGAAGCTAATAAATCAATAGTTTCGCTCATATCAATTATTTCCGATATTTAAGATTCAATAGAGACAGTGGCCAAATTTGAGAGTCTCTCCTGAGACATATTGCTTCTCAAGTAATCTTTAATTATTTTTAATTTACAGAAACTCCTGTCTCCTGAAGCAACAGAGACAGGCAATGTTAATAAAAATCTTATGGCTAATGTGAAATTGGAAAAACAAGAAGCCAAATCATTTTTAACAATTATTTCTAATATTTCATGATAATAAATTAAATTTTCGGAGAAAATCCTTTGAAAAGATCAAAATAAAAGAATATAGCAACTAGCAACAACATAATTTGTTAATAGTTCAATGGCTTGATATACAGGTTCAGAAATATAAGTTGGAAACATAGCCAATTCAACGTTAAACGAGTGAATGAATATTGCCTAGTGGACCAGTATAATAATCAGAACTTTCGACGCGATGCGACACGAATAAATGACTGGCCTTACTCAATGGCATAGGAACTGCATCGAGACTCGCCAGAGCTCGAAGCCCCCTCTCTACAGTCTCCTACGTCATTGAGTGAGGTCAGTCATTTATTCGTTGTCACAACGGACGAGAACTATGATCAGTTTACTGGTCCACTAGTGACTAGACGATATTCGTCCACTTCTTTAACGCTGAGCTGGCTATGTTGCCAACTTATGTTTCCAAACCTGTATGTGTAGAAGATTTCACTCAAGCCCTATTGAACCAACTGAATAACAACGCCACATTCCAACTGCGGCGACCCGCGACCGTCTAAAATTTGAAAAACAGTATAAAACTATTGGGTTTCGAGTTGATCTAAAAATTTCATTGACACTTGGGCACGCGCTGCTTACCTGCTAGGATCGGCCCTGTTTGAAGTATACAATCATACGATAGCTATCTCTGCGATAGCTTCATTCGGTCAACGTAGTTAGATCGGGCCCGACTCGAGCCAGCCAAAGCTCGAATGGCAACGGAGATTCACGATTTCCGCGAGTCACGCGGCCCTCGTTTTGCGTATGGTTTCTTCCGAGTTGACTCGAGTCAACGAAAATGTAAATCGAGCTGACTCGTTGGGAGTGCGACTCGAGTTAATCGAGTTGAACAACTCGAGTTGATCGAGTTGAACAACTCGAGTTGCCCATCACTAATATGAATCACTCCATCTATCAAAGAAAAGCTTTTCAAAATCCGTTGCGTAGTTTTGAAGATACATAGGGACATACAGCGATAGCGACTCTGCTTTATACTACTTGTGTATTGATTACCATTACCGTTATTTGAACGATGATATTATTTTCAGATATCTGCGGAGACCAATAAAATCACTGTTGGGAAGGTGGATTCATCCGGAAAATCCCTGAAACCAAATACCGAGTACTGCATAACTTTCCTGATGGAAAATGTTTACAAGAATGTTACAAATAGGAATGTTTATTACGAAAAGCTCACAACGTCTGTTCATGCAGAATTGACTCCTTCTCAACCCACTTCTTCAGGACCTCAGTTGTTCATAATCGTCATAATTGTTATAATCACACTTATTGTAATAGGATTTTTGGTTGTTTGGTAAGTAGATCAAATGTTTTATATTTCTTGTATAATTATGCACAAGGACTTCAGATTCTCATATTTGAAGTTCCAAAATAATCTTCTACTAAAAAATCTTCTACCAAAGTTCGTCTATACATCGGCCACCAACTCGGACATCCAATAGACGTTCACTTTTTATTAAATATAGGCATATTTTAGGTAACAAGTCATGCCGAATTGAATACAGTCGAACTTCGATAAATCGAACTTTTAATAACTCGATTCGAATTGGTTGGTAATTGACCATATTCACCGTCGCCATATTGTTGTGCGACAATACCAACTACCCAGTGTTTCCAACGGAGAAATATTGAGTTTATCAAAAATACTATCAGATTATTAGTATGGTATGTGGTATGAGAGGTTATATAAAATTGGTGGTAAAAGTATTTTGTGATAAAATCCAGGAAATATGGGTAGATATCAGTATAGGGGAGGCCATGGTTGTTGTGTCAGTAATTAGTCGGCAATAAGACATCTTATTCGGCAAGAAATAGATCTAAAAATAAAAAACTGACATCAAAATATTTCCATTTAAACTTTCGCGGTCCTAAGAAATTAGTGACTTTCGTTATTCGATGTTAGAACCCTGGGTAGTTGGTATTGTCGCACAACAGTATGGCGACGGTGAATATGGTCAATTAGACTCAATTCTGCGAAAGTGTTGTTAGTCTTCTTCAAAAATTTCACTGGCATCCAAAAACTGGTCATTCTAATTTTGACTGTTTGATTAATTATTGAAAGTATTCTTTTTTTCAGGTTCCTCAGAAGGGGCAGGACATCGAGAAAACCAAAATCGAATAACATCAACTCCGAAGAGCATGCCTACGAATCTCTACCATTTGAAGAAAACATAGCAAACAACAATATGTACGATCAATTACAACACAGATAACTCTTTTTTTTTTCATCGATGAGAACAAAATTTTCTTCGAAAAAATTCTGATTGCATCATAATCGGCCGAAAAACTTACCTTGGTAGAGGCGACCCTAAGTTATTCGGAGGTATTATAAAAACTGTCTCACACATGTTCCTTGGATACCGCTTTCAAAGGAACAACTGCGTGAAAGTTTTTTAGAATCCTGCAAGTAACTTTGGATGAACTCTAAACATGGCCCTATGAAAAATAAAAATGGTTCTGGTTTGCTAGAGTATATTATTAAACGCAAGGTACTATTTTTGATTGATGAACAATTTAGACACTTAAATTATCTCTAATTCAACATACATAATGCTTTTTTATGATGACTTCTTATAATTTCGTCAACTTAAAACTAATTGTGATAACTTAATCATTATCAATTCATGACGACTGAAAATTGTTTTCAACTCGGGATACCTACTCATTTTCAATCATCCTCAAAAAAATATTTCCATAGAAATTTCTTCTTCAATCACACCTTGCTTACGAATCGAATAATAAAGTCAGAAATGCCTATTTTTAAGATCATGTGACATATTATCCCATTTTGAGAAAAATCTCATCATTTACTGAACATACATTAAAGTTTGTAAGAATATGAATATTTTCTGAAATTGTACTTATATTATATCATATTATAAATCAAATCGTTAATTATTTCAAGGGAACCCAAGAAATGTAAAATTGTAATAATGAACGAAATAGTAGAACAATAAGTGTCAAAGTTCGAATGCCTTGAGGTGGAAGTTTATTCTAACGATATCGATTACACTTGAGCAGTAAAAATATCGGATATTTTCCAACGTGAAATCATTCAGGCCATTTGTTTTTTCTTATGGAACACCCTGTACTGTTCTACTGGGTATTCTGAATGTGACAATGCATTGATGGGCTTATTTCCAGTGGTACACCCTGTATGCAAAATTCACTACCTTGGAAAAATGATTGAGTTTTGAAGACCTAAATCTTCCAGTTTCGTATTTTTTTGGAAGTTTGTGAAATTTCTCATATGTGTCAGGACCGACCCCAAAGACAAAAAAATATATCTTTTTTAGACACATATCTATAAAAAAAATCTTCAATGGGCATCCTTTTATTGTTAGGAAAAAACTGTATATATTTGATTTAAGGGAGGGGATAACCCCGTTACTTTTCCCGTGAATATTTTGATGATCCCTCTGCCCTCCGACATCTTCTCTAAAGATTTTTATGTTATCTTACACAATAAGAATGCAATTTTCATACACGCATATATATTTTTAATACTAGTGTATTCGTGTACTAGATGATGTATCATGTACTAGATACAGGATACATCCATTTCAACAAGGGCGGATTTACGGGGGGGGGTACTGGGGGTAACTACTAACTACAAGTAATCTTTAATTATTTTTAATTTACAGAAACTCCTGTCTCCTGAAGCAACAGAGACAGGCAATGTTAATAAAAATCTTATGGCTAATGTGAAATTGGAAAAACAAGAAGCCAAATCATTTTTAACAATCATTTTTAATATTTCATGATAATAAATTAAATTTTCGGAGAAAATCCTTTGAAAAGATCAAAATAAAAGAATATAGCAACTAGCAACAACATAATTTGTTAATAGTTCAATGGCTTGATATACAGGTTCAGAAATATAAGTTGGAAACATAGCCAATTCAACGTTAAACGAGTGAATGAATATTGCCTAGTGGACCAGTATAATAATCAGAACTTTCGACGCGATGCGACACGAATAAATGACTGGCCTCACTCAATGGCATAGGAACTGCATCGAGACTCGCCAGAGCTCGAAGCCCCCTCTCTCCAGTCTCCTACGTCATTGAGTGAGGTCAGTCATTTATTCGTTGTCACAACGGACGAGGACTATGATCAGTTTACTGGTCCACTAGTGACTAGACGATATTCGTCCACTTCTTTAACGCTGAGCTGGCTATGTTGCCAACTTATGTTTCCAAACCTGTATGTGTAGAAGATTTCACTCAAGCCCTATTGAACCAACTGAATAACAACGCCACATTCCAACTGCGGCGACCCGCGACCGTCTAAAATTTGAAAAACAGTATAAAACTATTGGGTTTCGAGTTGATCTAAAAATTTCATTGACACTTGGGCTATATAAACTTTTTTACAATAGAAAACACTTTCCACACAATTTGTTCGTTAGTATGTAACAGGAGGATTATTATTAATTTTCACACGGAAGATACCGGAATCCAGAACTGTGGCAAAGAGAAATAAACATATGAAGCTATTGCAGTTCTGCAGAAAGCATCATTACAAACCATAATAATTGCACCCCAGCCGTTTTCGTTTTTACGACAACGCGATTGATTCTATTCCAACATCTGGTAATTTTTACCAATCCTAGACATTCCTATTTCGAGACCCTATCGATACCGCGATAATTGAGCTCTCAGATGGTAGTTTTTTCGATCTTTGTATCACGTTCTTCTGAAGCAAGCATTCTTTTGTTTCTTTCTGTCGGTGAAGGGGAACAAGGAATATTTGATTTGACAAGATTGAAAAATTCAGTTTCATTCAATTTTTTCTCGTCCCATTCAACATTTGGATGATTAGAGTTGGAAAGTAATAATCAATAATTGAATAAAAATCTTTTTGAGATTTGTTGAGAATCATATTTTTTACAAACTTACATGAAAATATGGCGGCCTGCGGCCGCCCCATGACTTTGGCCGCCCGCGTGCAGGGCACGCGCTGCTTACCTGCTAGGATCGGCCCTGTCTGTGTACATTATACAAATCAGTACTCAAAGTCCAAATGAGTGCTTTTTAGTGCTACAAAGTTACGGAGCTTTGCCTTCCCAAAGAATAAAGCTGCCCTGGTGTGAGCGGAATTGCCAAATTTCACAATTGCCTTGTGTTCCAAGAGGAATACAACAATGTCCTTTTCTGAAGCAGTCACGATGAAACGTAATTCTTTTGAAATTCCTTATCAGGGTGAGGCATAAAAATTGAAGTTTTCATTGCTCCTGTATATATACGTGATAACGAGAAAATGTTTTTAAATTTGAATATAGATTTAATCAGACCCTCAATTTGATTGAATAATAGCGGAAAATCGGAACTTTTTGACCGGTCCCCATACAAAGAATCTAACGAGACTCATTCGAAGTTATGTCAGCGTTTAGTCATCAATCAAGTTTACTATGATGAATGCGCGGAAAATTGTTCCGATTTAGTTCCTTCGTGAATTTTGAAGAGTGAACATACAACAGGACACGCGCGTTTACTCAGTTGCATATATGGTGACGTGAAGTGTGTGAAAATAATGTGTTAGTGCCTTTATAGTGCTTGTGTTTTCTCTACAGTCAAGGAATACATTCGTAAAATATTTAAACCGTGTGTGTCACTTCGAGTGGAGACAATGCATTATTCAAATAAATCTATTTTCAATATTGCCCCGAAAGCTAATATGTATTATTTTTAAATTCGCCTTTTCCTTAGCGTATTACAATAGCAATTAAGCATTTTTCATTTCGACTACTCTTACTAAGAACTCGTTTGGTTCGAGAAACTTAAGAATACTGTCACTTTTCAAAATGATCGGTTCTTTAAAAAATGTTATTGTTTTTGAGTGTTTCCCAACCTTTTTAGGCCATGCCCCACCTTTACATTTCTAAAATGCCCCCCATACATAATTTTCAACCTTTAAAAAATGTTCTGTTCGCTTAATAAATAACTATAAATGATAAGTTTTAGAGAGGAATCACTACGAAATTGTTATCAAAACATCGTAAGTAAAGTTTCAAAACATATAATATAATATTGTACATATAATGAACCTGAAATTTATAATAATTTCAATATTTATTTTTGTATATTCATGTAGTGCGATCGTTGCGTTTGATGCACAGAGATTTTATATTAGGTTCCAATTGACTCGTTTCAAGTCTCCACGTTGTTTATATCAAGCCGTTTTCTTTTGTATTCAGTAGATCACTTGCACTAAAATGAAGATGGAAACGGTAATAAAAGTTTTCTTGCTTATTTGGTTGCATTTGCATTTGGGTATTTAATTTCAGTTTCTTCACAAAGCCATTTCATCGCTCCTTTCATATTGGATGAAATTTTTACTGATTTATCATTTTGCAATTCTGCGATTTCTTCTTGATCCTGTATATTTGCTATTGATATTGATTATACAGATAACGCCTACGTCTGAGGATACTCCTCAGAAACCAAAAGCTCCGATCTTGTAGCTTGTACGAGTTCGGAGAATCAATTGTGTTCTGTACAGGCTTTGTTACCTTAGGTACTGCTTTGTTAATTTCTGTTAATTTTCGACCCAACAGTGAAGAGGTGGCCAACTACCGTTGACTAGAAAATTCCTTTCTTAGTCTCAGGATTGAACTCGGACTCTCCGCGTCGAAGACAATCGCCTTAATCACTAGGATATGGGCACCGCTATATCATAATATCCACTAATAATGGCTGCATCATCAATGTTCAGAAATCAATTTGTTTTAAATCAGAAAATCTTTCTTTCAAATCAGCATTGCATAATATTCAAATGATTGTCAATGACAAGTACATACAGCGATTTCAGTTACTTCACATTTTTGGAGCCAATGAAACTGTTCAAAGTTTTTGTTGTTATTATGTTTCTGATAAAACTCTTTATTGGCAATGAAAACAAATATATCTGCTTTTGCATCGACAAGTGTTTCAATTGGTCCTTGGAGTTGCTTATTTAATATATTTAGTTTTTCAAGGATATCGTAAATTTGTTGCTTTTAGGGTTTTGTAGCAAAATGACAAATTCCAATTTTTATGATTTAAGTCATTCTGCGGCCGTCGAAACGAATATCAGGCATTTCTCTCGAACACCATCTTCGCAGTAGGTATTACTGAAATCTGCCGGGAAGAAAATTCAGGTTTTTAACTAATGTTCAAAAGCGGAGGAACAATTTTCATGATTCTGCATTTAAAAAATATCTCGTGCTCTGCTAAGTTGATGTCTAATTACCAGGTCACATATTCAGAACTAAACTTGTTGCTTATTGGGTTTGGTAGCAAAATGACAAATTCTAAATTTTATGAATTAAGTCATTCTGCGGCCGTCGAAACGAATATCAGGCATTTCTCTCGAACACTATCTTCGCAGTATTACTGACATCTGTCTGGAAGAAAATTCTGGTTTTCAATTCATGTTCAAAAGCGGAGGAAAAATTTTCAAGATTCTGCGTTTAAATAATATCTCGTGCTCTGCTAAGTTGATATCAAATTACCAGGTCACATATTCAGAACTAAACTTGTTGCTTATTGGGTTTGGTAGCAAAATGACAAATTCTAATTTTTATGAATTAAGTCATTCTGCGGCCGTCGAAACGAATATCGGTCATTTCTCCCGAATACTTTCTTCGCAGTATAACTGAAATCTGTCTGGAAGAAAATTCTGGTTTTCAATTAATGTTCAAAAGCGGAGGAAAAATTTTCGAGATTCTGCATTTAAAAAATATCTCGTGCTCTGCTAAGTTGATACCAAATTACCAGGTCACATATTCAGAACTAAACTTGTTGCTTATTGAGTTTGGTAGCAAATTGACAAATTTTAATTTTTATGAATTAAGTCATTCTGCGGCCGTCGAAACGAATATCAGTCATTTCTCCCGAACACTTTCTTCGCAGTATTACTGAAATCTGTCTGGAAGAAAATTCTGGTTTTTAATTAATGTTCAAAAGCGGAGGAAAAATTTTCGAGATTCTGCATTTTAAAAATATCTCGTGCTCTGCTAAGTTGATATCAAATTACCAGGTCACATATTCAGAACTAAACTTGTTGCTTATTGGGTTTGGTAGCAAAATGACAAATTCTAATTTTTATGAATTGAGTCATTCTGCGCCGTCGAAACGAATATCAGTCATTTCTCCCGAACACTTTCTTCGCAGTATAACTGAAATCTTTCTGGGAGAAAATTCTGGTTTTTAATTAATGTTCAGAAGCGGAGGAAAATTTTTCGAAATTCTGCATTTAAAAAATATCTCGTGCTCTGCTAAGTTGATACCAAATTACCAGGTCACATATTCAGAACTAAACTTGGTGCTTATTGAGTTTGGTAGCAAAATGACAAATTCTAATTTTTATGAATTAAGTCATTCTGCGGCCGTCGAAACGAATATCAGTCATTTCTCCCGAACACTTTCTTCGCAGTATAACTGAAATCTTTCTGGAAGAAAATTCTGGTTTTTAATTAATGTTCAGAAGCGGAGGAAAAATTTTCGAGATTCTGCATTTAAAAAATATCTCGTGCTCTGCTAAGTTGATACCAAATTACCAGGTCACATATTCAGAACTAAACTTGTTGCTTATTGAGTTTGGTAGCAAAATGACAAATTCTAATTTTTATGAATTAAGTCATTCTGCGGCCGTCGAAACGAATATCAGTCATTTCTCCCGAACACTTTCTTCGCAGTATTACTGAAATCTGTCTGGAAGAAAATTCTGGTTTTTAATTAATGTTCAAAAGCGGAGGAAAAATTTTCGAGATTCTTCATTTTAAAAATATCTCGTGCTCTGCTAAGTTGATACCAAATTACCAGGTCACATATTCAGAACTAAACTTGTTGCTTATTGGGTTTGGTAGCATAATGAAAAATTCTAATTTTTATAAATTAAGTCATTCTGCGGCCGTCGAAACGAATATCAGTCATTTCTCCCGAACACTTTCTTCGCAGTATAACTGAAATCTTTCTGGAAGAAAATTCTGGTTTTTCATTAATGTTCAGAAGCGGAGGAAAAATTTTCGAGATTCTGCATTTAAAAAATATCTCGTGCTCTGCTAAGTTGATACCAAATTACCAGGTCACATATTCAGAACTAAACTTGTTGCTTATTGAGTTTGGTAGCAAAATGACAAATTCTAATTTTTATGAATTAAGTCATTCTGCGGCCGTCGAAACGAATATCAGTCATTTCTCCCGAACACTTTCTTCGCAGTATAACTGAAATCTTTCTGGAAGAAAATTCTGGTTTTTAATTAATGTTCAGAAGCGGAGGAAAAATTTTCGAGATTCTGCATTTAAAAAATATCTCGTGCTCTGCTAAGTTGATACCAAATTACCAGGTCACATATTCAGAACTAAACTTGTTGCTTATTGAGTTTGGTAGCAAAATGACAAATTCTAATTTTTATGAATTCAGTCATTCTGCGGCCGTCGGAACGAATATCAGTCATTTCTCCCGAACACTTTCCTCGCAGTATTACTGAAATCTGTCTGGAAGAAAATTCTGGTTTTTAATTAATGTTCAAAAGCGGAGGAAAAATTTTCGAGATTCTTCATTTTAAAAATATCTCGTGCTCTGCTAAGTTGATATCAAATTACCAGGTCACATATTCAGAACTAAACTTGTTGCTTATTGGGTTTGGTAGCATAATGAAAAATTCTAATTTTTATAAATTAAGTCATTCTGCGGCCGTCGAAACGAATATCAGGCATTTCTCCCAAACACTATCTTCGCAGTATTACTGAAATCTGTCTGGAAGAAAATTCTGGTTTTTAATTAATGTTCAGAAGCGGAGGAAAATTTTTCGAAATTCTGCATTTAAAAAATATCTCGTGCTCTGCTGAGTTGATATCAAATTACCAGGTCACATATTCAGAACTAAACTTGTTGCTTATTGAGTTTGGTAGCAAAATGACAAATTCTAATTTTTATGAATTAAGTCATTCTTCGGCCGTCGAAACGAATATCAGTCATTTCTCCCGAACACTTTCTTCGCAGTATAACTGAAATCTGTCTGGAAGAAAATTCTGGTTTTTGATTAATGTTCAAAAGCGGAGGAAAATTTTTCGAAATTCTGCATTTAAAAAATATCTCTTGCTCTGCTAAGTTGATATCAAATTACCAGGTCACATATTCAGAACTAAACTTGTTGCTTATTGGGTTTGGTAGCAAAATGACAAATTCTAATTTTTATGAATTAAGTCATTCTGCGGCCGTCGAAACGAATATCACTCATTTCTCCCGAATACTTTCTTCGCAGTATAACTGAAATCTTTCTGGAAGAAAATTCTGGTTTTTAATTAATGTTCAGAAGCGGAGGAAAAATTTTCGAGATTCTGCATTTAAAAAATATCTCGTGCTCTGCTAAGTTGATACCAAATTACCAGGTCACATATTCAGAACTAAACTTGTTGCTTATTGAGTTTGGTAGCAAAATGACAAATTCTAATTTTTATGAATTAAGTCATTCTGCGGCCGTCGAAACGAATATCAGTCATTTCTCCCGAACACTTTCTTCGCAGTATAACTGAAATCTGTCTGGAAGAAAATTCTGGTTTTCAATAAATGTTCAAAAGCGGAGGAAAAATTTCCGAGATTCTGCATTTAAAAAATATCTCGTGCTCTGCTAAGTTGATACCAAATTACCAGGTCACATATTCAGAACTAAACTTGTTGCTTATTGGGTTTGGTAGCAAAATGACAAATTCTAATTTTTATGAATTAAGTCATTTTGCGGCCGTCGAAACGAATATCAGGCATTTCTCCCGAACACTTTCTTCGCAGTATTACTGAAATCTGTCTGGAAGAAAATTCTTGTTTTTAATTAATGTTCAAAAGCGGAGGAAAAATTTTCGAGATTCTGCATTTTAAAAATATCTCGTGCTCTGCTAAGTTGATATCAAATTACCAGGTCACATATTCAGAACTAAACTTGTTGCTTATTGGGTTTGGTAGCAAAATGACAAATTCTAAAATTTATGAATTAAGTCATTCTGCGGCCGTCGAAACGAATATCAGTCATTTCTCCCGAACACTTTCTTCGCAGTATAACTGAAATCTGTCTGGAAGAAAATTCTGGTTTTTAATTAATGTTCAGAAGCGGAGAAAAATTTCTCGAAATTCTGCATTTAAAAAATATCTCGTGCTCTGCTAAGTTGATATCAAATTACCAGATCACATATTCAGAACTAAACTTGTTGCTTATTGGGTTTGGTAGCATAATGAAAAATTCTAATTTTTATGAATTAAGTCATTCTGCGGCCGTCGAAACGAATATCAGTCATTTCTCCCGAACACTTTCTTCGCAATATAACTGAAATCTTTCTGGAAGAAAATTCTGGTTTTTAATTAATGTTCAGAAGCGGAGAAAAAATTTTCGAAATTCTGCATTTAAAAAATATCTCGTGCTCTGCTAAGTTGATATCAAATTACCAGGTCACATATTCAGAACTAAACTTGTTGCTTATTGGGTTTGGTAGCATAATGAAAAATTCTAATTTTTATGAATTAAGTCATTCTGCGGCCGTCGAAACGAATATCAGGCATTTTCCTCGAACACTATCTTCGCAGTATTACTGAAATCTGTCTGGACGAAAATTCTGGTTTTTGATTAATGTTCAAAAGCGGAGGAAAAATTTTCGAAATTCTGCATTTAAAAAATATCTCGTGCTCTGCTAAGTTGATATCAAATTACCAGGTCACATATTCAGAACTAAACTTGTTGCTTATTGGGTTTGGTAGCAAAATGACAAATTCTAATTTTTATGAATTAAGTCATTCTGCGGCCGTCGAAACGAATATCAGGCATTTCTCCCGAACACTTTCTTCGCAGTATAACTGAAATCTTTCTGGAAGAAAATTCTGGTTTTTAATTAATGTTCAGAAGCGGAGGAAAAATTTTCGAGATTCTGCATTTAAAAAATATCTCGTGCTCTGCTAAGTTGATATCAAATTACCAGGTCACATTTTCAGAACTAAACTTGTTGTTTATTGGGTTTGGTAGCAAAATGACAAATTCTAATTTATATGAATTAAGTCATTTTGCGGCCGTCGAAACGAATATCAGTCATTTCTCCCGAACACTTTCTTCGCAGTATAACTGAAATCTTTCTGGAAGAAAATTCTGGTTTTTAATTAATGTTCAGAAGCGGAGGAAAAATTTTCGAGATTCTGCATTTAAAAAATATCTCGTGCTCTGCTAAGTTGATATCAAATTACCAGGTCACATTTTCAGAACTAAACTTGTTGTTTATTGGGTTTGGTAGCAAAATGACAAATTCTAATTTATATGAATTAAGTCATTTTGCGGCCGTCGAAACGAATATCAGTCATTTCTCCCGAACACTTTCTTCGCAGTATAACTGAAATCTTTCTGGAAGAAAATTCTGGTTTTTAATTAATGTTCAGAAGCGGAGGAAAAATTTTCGAGATTCTGCATTTAAAAAATATCTCGTGCTCTGCTAAGTTGATATCAAATTACCAGGTCACATTTTCAGAACTAAACTTGTTGTTTATTGGGTTTGGTAGCAAAATGACAAATTCTAATTTATATGAATTAAGTCATTTTGCGGCCGTCGAAACGAATATCAGTCATTTCTCCCGAACACTTTCTTCGCAGTATAACTGAAATCTTTCTGGAAGAAAATTCTGGTTTTTAATTAATGTTCAAAAGCGGAGGAAAAATTTTCGAAATTCTGCATTTCAAAAATATCTCGTGCTCTGCTGAGTTGATATCAAATTAACAGGTCACATATTCAGAACTAAACTTGTTGCTTATTGGGTTTGGTAGCAAAATGACAAATTCTAATTTTTATGAATTAAGTCATTCTGCGGCCGTCGAAACGAATATCAGGCATTTTCCTCGAACACTATCTTCGCAGTATTACTGAAATCTGTCTGGACGAAAATTCTGGTTTTTGATTAATGTTCAAAAGCGGAGGAAAAATTTTCTAAATTCTGCATTTAAAAAATATCTCGTGCTCTGCTAAGTTGATATCAAATTACCAGGTCACATATTCAGAACTAAACTTGTTGCTTATTGGGTTTGGTAGCAAAATGACAAATTCTAATTTTTATGAATTAAGTCATTCTGCGGCCGTCGAAACGAATATCAGGCATTTCTCCCGAACACTTTCTTCGCAGTATAACTGAAATCTTTCTGGAAGAAAATTCTGGTTTTTAATTAATGTTCAGAAGCGGAGGAAAAATTTTCGAGATTCTGCATTTAAAAAATATCTCGTGCTCTGCTAAGTTGATATCAAATTACCAGGTCACATTTTCAGAACTAAACTTGTTGTTTATTGGGTTTGGTAGCAAAATGACAAATTCTAATTTATATGAATTAAGTCATTTTGCGGCCGTCGAAACGAATATCAGTCATTTCTCCCGAACACTTTCTTCGCAGTATAACTGAAATCTTTCTGGAAGAAAATTCTGGTTTTTAATTAATGTTCAGAAGCGGAGGAAAAATTTTCGAGATTCTGCATTTAAAAAATATCTCGTGCTCTGCTAAGTTGATATCAAATTACCAGGTCACATTTTCAGAACTAAACTTGTTGTTTATTGGGTTTGGTAGCAAAATGACAAATTTTAATTTTTATGAATTAAGTCATTCTGCGGCCGTCGAAACGAATATCAGTCATTTCTCCCGAACACTTTCTTCGCAGTATTACTGAAATCTGTCTGGAAGAAAATTCTGGTTTTTAATTAATGTTCAAAAGCGGAGGAAAAATTTTCGAGATTCTGCATTTTAAAAATATCTCGTGCTCTGCTAAGTTGATATCAAATTACCAGGTCACATATTCAGAACTAAACTTGTTGCTTATTGGGTTTGGTAGCAAAATGACAAATTCTAATTTTTATGAATTGAGTCATTCTGCGCCGTCGAAACGAATATCAGTCATTTCTCCCGAACACTTTCTTCGCAGTATAACTGAAATCTTTCTGGGAGAAAATTCTGGTTTTTAATTAATGTTCAGAAGCGGAGGAAAATTTTTCGAAATTCTGCATTTAAAAAATATCTCGTGCTCTGCTAAGTTGATACCAAATTACCAGGTCACATATTCAGAACTAAACTTGGTGCTTATTGAGTTTGGTAGCAAAATGACAAATTCTAATTTTTATGAATTAAGTCATTCTGCGGCCGTCGAAACGAATATCAGTCATTTCTCCCGAACACTTTCTTCGCAGTATAACTGAAATCTTTCTGGAAGAAAATTCTGGTTTTTAATTAATGTTCAGAAGCGGAGGAAAATTTTTCGAAATTCTGCATTTAAAAAATATCTCGTGCTCTGCTAAGTTGATACCAAATTACCAGGTCACATATTCAGAACTAAACTTGTTGCTTATTGAGTTTGGTAGCAAAATGACAAATTCTAATTTTTATGAATTAAGTCATTCTGCGGCCGTCGAAACGAATATCAGTCATTTCTCCCGAACACTTTCTTCGCAGTATAACTGAAATCTTTCTGGAAGAAAATTCTGGTTTTTAATTAATGTTCAGAAGCGGAGGAAAAATTTTCGAGATTCTGCATTTAAAAAATATCTCGTGCTCTGCTAAGTTGATACCAAATTACCAGGTCACATATTCAGAACTAAACTTGTTGCTTATTGAGTTTGGTAGCAAAATGACAAATTCTAATTTTTATGAATTAAGTCATTCTGCGGCCGTCGAAACGAATATCAGTCATTTCTCCCGAACACTTTCTTCGCAGTATTACTGAAATCTGTCTGGAAGAAAATTCTGGTTTTTAATTAATGTTCAAAAGCGGAGGAAAAATTTTCGAGATTCTTCATTTTAAAAATATCTCGTGCTCTGCTAAGTTGATACCAAATTACCAGGTCACATATTCAGAACTAAACTTGTTGCTTATTGGGTTTGGTAGCATAATGAAAAATTCTAATTTTTATAAATTAAGTCATTCTGCGGCCGTCGAAACGAATATCAGTCATTTCTCCCGAACACTTTCTTCGCAGTATAACTGAAATCTTTCTGGAAGAAAATTCTGGTTTTTCATTAATGTTCAGAAGCGGAGGAAAAATTTTCGAGATTCTGCATTTAAAAAATATCTCGTGCTCTGCTAAGTTGATACCAAATTACCAGGTCACATATTCAGAACTAAACTTGTTGCTTATTGAGTTTGGTAGCAAAATGACAAATTCTAATTTTTATGAATTAAGTCATTCTGCGGCCGTCGAAACGAATATCAGTCATTTCTCCCGAACACTTTCTTCGCAGTATAACTGAAATCTTTCTGGAAGAAAATTCTGGTTTTTAATTAATGTTCAGAAGCGGAGGAAAAATTTTCGAGATTCTGCATTTAAAAAATATCTCGTGCTCTGCTAAGTTGATACCAAATTACCAGGTCACATATTCAGAACTAAACTTGTTGCTTATTGAGTTTGGTAGCAAAATGACAAATTCTAATTTTTATGAATTCAGTCATTCTGCGGCCGTCGAAACGAATATCAGTCATTTCTCCCGAACACTTTCCTCGCAGTATTACTGAAATCTGTCTGGAAGAAAATTCTGGTTTTTAATTAATGTTCAAAAGCGGAGGAAAAATTTTCGAGATTCTTCATTTTAAAAATATCTCGTGCTCTGCTAAGTTGATATCAAATTACCAGGTCACATATTCAGAACTAAACTTGTTGCTTATTGGGTTTGGTAGCATAATGAAAAATTCTAATTTTTATAAATTAAGTCATTCTGCGGCCGTCGAAACGAATATCAGGCATTTCTCCCAAACACTATCTTCGCAGTATTACTGAAATCTGTCTGGAAGAAAATTCTGGTTTTTAATTAATGTTCAGAAGCGGAGGAAAATTTTTCGAAATTCTGCATTTAAAAAATATCTCGTGCTCTGCTGAGTTGATATCAAATTACCAGGTCACATATTCAGAACTAAACTTGTTGCTTATTGAGTTTGGTAGCAAAATGACAAATTCTAATTTTTATGAATTAAGTCATTCTTCGGCCGTCGAAACGAATATCAGTCATTTCTCCCGAACACTTTCTTCGCAGTATAACTGAAATCTGTCTGGAAGAAAATTCTGGTTTTTGATTAATGTTCAAAAGCGGAGGAAAATTTTTCGAAATTCTGCATTTAAAAAATATCTCTTGCTCTGCTAAGTTGATATCAAATTACCAGGTCACATATTCAGAACTAAACTTGTTGCTTATTGGGTTTGGTAGCAAAATGACAAATTCTAATTTTTATGAATTAAGTCATTCTGCGGCCGTCGAAACGAATATCACTCATTTCTCCCGAATACTTTCTTCGCAGTATAACTGAAATCTTTCTGGAAGAAAATTCTGGTTTTTAATTAATGTTCAGAAGCGGAGGAAAAATTTTCGAGATTCTGCATTTAAAAAATATCTCGTGCTCTGCTAAGTTGATACCAAATTACCAGGTCACATATTCAGAACTAAACTTGTTGCTTATTGAGTTTGGTAGCAAAATGACAAATTCTAATTTTTATGAATTAAGTCATTCTGCGGCCGTCGAAACGAATATCAGTCATTTCTCCCGAACACTTTCTTCGCAGTATAACTGAAATCTGTCTGGAAGAAAATTCTGGTTTTCAATAAATGTTCAAAAGCGGAGGAAAAATTTTCGAGATTCTGCATTTAAAAAATATCTCGTGCTCTGCTAAGTTGATACCAAATTACCAGGTCACATATTCAGAACTAAACTTGTTGCTTATTGGGTTTGGTAGCAAAATGACAAATTCTAATTTTTATGAATTAAGTCATTTTGCGGCCGTCGAAACGAATATCAGGCATTTCTCCCGAACACTTTCTTCGCAGTATAACTGAAATCTGTCTGGAAGAAAATTCTGGTTTTTAATTAATGTTCAGAAGCGGAGAAAAATTTCTCGAAATTCTGCATTTAAAAAATATCTCGTGCTCTGCTAAGTTGATATCAAATTACCAGATCACATATTCAGAACTAAACTTGTTGCTTATTGGGTTTGGTAGCATAATGAAAAATTCTAATTTTTATGAATTAAGTCATTCTGCGGCCGTCGAAACGAATATCAGTCATTTCTCCCGAACACTTTCTTCGCAATATAACTGAAATCTTTCTGGAAGAAAATTCTGGTTTTTAATTAATGTTCAGAAGCGGAGAAAAAATTTTCGAAATTCTGCATTTAAAAAATATCTCGTGCTCTGCTAAGTTGATATCAAATTACCAGGTCACATATTCAGAACTAAACTTGTTGCTTATTGGGTTTGGTAGCATAATGAAAAATTCTAATTTTTATGAATTAAGTCATTCTGCGGCCGTCGAAACGAATATCAGGCATTTTCCTCGAACACTATCTTCGCAGTATTACTGAAATCTGTACTGGACGAAAATTCTGGTTTTTGATTAATGTTCAAAAGCGGAGGAAAAATTTTCGAAATTCTGCATTTCAAAAATATCTCGTGCTCTGCTGAGTTGATATCAAATTACCAGGTCACATATTCAGAACTAAACTTGTTGCTTATTGGGTTTGGTAGCAAAATGACAAATTCTAATTTTTATGAATTAAGTCATTCTGCGGCCGTCGAAACGAATATCAGGCATTTCTCCCGAACACTTTCTTCGCAGTATAACTGAAATCTTTCTGGAAGAAAATTCTGGTTTTTAATTAATGTTCAGAAGCGGAGGAAAAATTTTCGAGATTCTGCATTTAAAAAATATCTCGTGCTCTGCTAAGTTGATATCAAATTACCAGGTCACATTTTCAGAACTAAACTTGTTGTTTATTGGGTTTGGTAGCAAAATGACAAATTCTAATTTATATGAATTAAGTCATTTTGCGGCCGTCGAAACGAATATCAGTCATTTCTCCCGAACACTTTCTTCGCAGTATAACTGAAATCTTTCTGGAAGAAAATTCTGGTTTTTAATTAATGTTCAGAAGCGGAGGAAAAATTTTTGAAATTCTGCATTTAAAAATATGTCGTGCTCTGCTAAGTTGATATCAAATTACCAGGTCACATATTCAGAACTAAACTTGTTGCTTATTGGGTTTGGAAGCGTAATGACAAATTCTAATTTTTATGAATTAAGTCATTCTGCGGCCGTCGAAACGAATATCAGGCATTTTCCTCGAACACTATCTTCGCAGTATTACTGAAATCTGTACTGGACGAAAATTCTGGTTTTTGATTAATGTTCAAAAGCGGAGGAAAAATTTTCGAAATTCTGCATTTCAAAAATATCTCGTGCTCTGCTGAGTTGATATCAAATTACCAGGTCACATATTCAGAACTAAACTTGTTGCTTATTGGGTTTGGTAGCAAAATGACAAATTCTAATTTTTATGAATTAAGTCATTCTGCGGCCGTCGAAACGAATATCAGGCATTTTCCTCGAACACTATCTTCGCAGTATTACTGAAATCTGTCTGGAAGAAAATTCTGGTTTTTAATTAATGTTCAGAAGCGGAGGAAAATTTTTCGAAATTCTGCATTTAAAAAATATCTCGTGCTCTGCTGAGTTGATATCAAATTACCAGGTCACATATTCAGAACTAAACTTGTTGCTTATTGAGTTTGGTAGCAAAATGACAAATTCTAATTTTTATGAATTAAGTCATTCTGCGGCCGTCGAAACGAATATCAGGCATTTCTCCCGAACACTATCTTCGCAGTATTACTGAAATCTGTCTGGAAGAAAATTCTGGTTTTTCATTAATGTTCAAAAGCGGAGGAAAAATTTTCGAGATTCTGCATTTAAAAAATATCTCGTTGTCTGCTAAGTTGATATCAAATTACCAGGTCACATATTCCGAACTAAACTTGTTGCTTACTGGGTTTGGTAGCATAATGAAAAATTCTCATTTTCATGAATTAAGTCATTCTGCGGCCTTCGAAACGAATATCAGGCATTTCTCCCGAACACTATCTTCGCAGTATTACTGACATCTGTCTGGAAGAAAATTCTGGTTTTTAATGAATGTTCAGGAGCGGAGGAAAATTTTCCGAGATTCTGCATTTAAAAAATATCTCGTGCTCTGCTAAGTTGATATCAAATTACCAGGTCACATATTCAGATCTAAACTTGTTGCTTATTGGGTTTGGTAGCAAAATGACAAATTCTAATTTTTATGAATTAAGTCATTTTGCGGCCGTCGAAACGAATATCAGGCATTTTCCTCGAACACTATCTTCGCAGTATTACTGAAATCTGGCTGAAAGAAAATTCTGGTTTTTAATTAATTTTCAAAAGCGGAGGAAAAATTTTCGAAATTCTGCATTTAAAAAATATCTCGTTGTCTGCTAAGTTGATATCAAATTACCAGGTCACATATTCAGAACTAAACTTGTTGCTTACTGGGTTTGGTAGCATAATGAAAAATTCTAATTTTCATGAATTAAGTCATTCTGCGGCCTTCGAAACGAATATCAGGCATTTCTCCCGAACACTATCTTCGCAGTATTACTGACATCTGTCTGGAAGAAAATTCTGGTTTTTAATTAATGTTCAGGAGCGGAGGAAAAATTTCGGAGATTCTGCATTTAAAAAATATCTCGTGCTCTGCTAAGTTGATATCAAATTACCAGGTCACATATTCAGAACTAAACTTGTTGCTTATTGGGTTTGGTAGCAAAATGACAAATTCTAATTTTTATGAATTAAGTCATTCTGCGGCCGTCGAAACGAATATCAGGCATTTCTCCCGAACACTATCTTCGCAGTATTACTGAAATCTGTCTGGAAGAAAATTCTGGTTTTTCATTAATGTTCAAAAGCAGAGGAAAAATTTTCGAGATTCTGCATTTAAAAAATATCTCGTTGTCTGCTAAGTTGATATCAAATTACCAGGTCACATATTCCGAACTAAACTTGTTGCTTACTGGGTTTGGTAGCATAATGAAAAATTCTAATTTTCATGAATTAAGTCATTCTGCGGCCTTCGAAACGAATATCAGGCATTTCTCCCGAACACTATCTTCGCAGTATTACTGACATCTGTCTGGAAGAAAATTCTGGTTTTTAATTAATGTTCAGGAGCGGAGGAAAAATTTCATAGATTCTGCATTTAAAAAATATCTCGTGCTCTGCTAAGTTGATATCAAATTACCAGGTCACATATTCAGATCTAAACTTGTTGCTTATTGGGTTTGGTAGCAAAATGACAAATTCTAATTTTTATGAATTAAGTCATTTTGCGGCCGTCGAAACGAATATCAGGCATTTTCCTCGAACACTATCTTCGCAGTATTACTGAAATCTGGCTGGAAGAAAATTCTGGGTTTTAATTAATTTTCAAAAGCGGAGGAAAAATTTCCGAGATTCTGCATTTAAAAAATATCTCGTTGTCTGCTAAGTTGATATCAAATTACCAGGTCACATATTCAGAACTAAACTTGTTGCTTACTGGGTTTGGTAGCATAATGAAAAATTCTAATTTTCATGAATTAAGTCATTCTGCGGCCTTCGAAACGAATATCAGGCATTTCTCCCGAACACTATCTTCGCAGTATTACTGACATCTGTCTGGAAGAAAATTCTGGTTTTTAATTAATGTTCAGGAGCGGAGGAAAAATTTCCGAGATTCTGCATTTAAAAAATATCTCGTGCTCTGCTAAGTTGATATCAAATTACCAGGTCACATATTCAGAACTAAACTTGTTGCTTATTGGGTTTGGTAGCAAAATGACAAATTCTAATTTTTATGAATTAAGTCATTCTGCGGCCGTCGAAACGAATATCAGGCATTTCTCCCGAACACTATCTTCGCAGTATTACTGAAATCTGTCTGGAAGAAAATTCTGGTTTTTAATTAATGTTCAAAAGCGGAGGAAAAATTTTCGAAATTCTGCATTTAAAAAATATCTCGTTGTCTGCTAAGTTGATATCAAATTACCAGGTCACATATTCCGAACTAAACTTGTTGCTTACTGGGTTTGGTAGCATAATGAAAAATTCTAATTTTCATGAATTAAGTCATTCTGCGGCCTTCGAAACGAATATCAGGCATTTCTCCCGAACACTATCTTCGCAGTATTACTGACATCTGTCTGGAAGAAAATTCTGGTTTTTAATTAATGTTCAGGAGCGGAGGAAAAATTTCCGAGATTCTGCATTTAAAAAATATCTCGTGCTCTGCTAAGTTGATATCAAATTACCAGGTCACATATTCAGATCTAAACTTGTTGCTTATTGGGTTTGGTAGCAAAATGACAAATTCTAATTTTTATGAATTAAGTTATTTTGCGGCCGTCGAAACGAATATCAGGCATTTTCCTCGAACACTATCTTCGCAGTATTACTGAAATCTGGCTGGAAGAAAATTCTGGTTTTTAATTAATTTTCAAAAGCGGAGGAAAAATTTCCGAGATTCTGCATTTAAAAAATATCTCGTTGTCTGCTAAGTTGATATCAAATTACCAGGTCACATATTCCGAACTAAACTTGTTGCTTACTGGGTTTGGTAGCATAATGAAAAATTCTAATTTTCATGAATTAAGTCATTCTGCGGCCTTCGAAACGAATATCAGGCATTTCTCCCGAACACTATCTTCGCAGTATTACTGACATCTGTCTGGAAGAAAATTCTGGTTTTTAATTAATGTTCAAAAGTTGCTTTGCCTAAGCATTCGAACGTACATGAGCACCTGACAAGATCGAGAGACAAAATTATAACCCCTAGCCACCGCATTGGAAGGACACAAAATACGTACAGTGAAAGCTCTCATAAGCGGACACTCACGGGACCAAAATTTTTGTCCGGTCATGGGAGATGTCCGGTTGAGGGATAGTCCCAAAAAATTTACTGTTTTTTCAATTGGTTCATGTACTTCCAATTTGGTTATGTAAAATCCTCTTTGAACTCAATAACAAATTAAAACGATCAAAGTTTGCTTGTTCAATGTGAACACTTACCTCTATACATATAGGATAATATTTGAAGGTAGAATTGGGTGAATGACGGTGATGCTTCAAAGGCCAATAAATATTTATGGGTGATATTTTTATAACAAAAATACAAAATTCAACAAAATGATATAAAATAAAAAGGTTTCTATAAAAATGTAAAGATTATTATCAACAAAGTGGAATCATTTCATTTGAGCCTTTATTCATTATTGACTGAAACAAAATTCAGAATGCTAGTTTGTCTTAATCTAGCATTATTCCTCTGTAAGAGACAGTTTTGAAAATGACTCTCTAAATTCTTTACGTGCTCAAATGCAGTGAAATCATCTCTAGCGAAAACTTTCAAGAGATGGATTTGTTTCAAGGCTTCCTCATAAGAATTTATTCTAATAAAATTTTCATCAGTATCAGTCACCACTACTTCTTCACTGTGTTCGTCTTCGCTCAAATTTTCAGTGTTAATAATGGATTGGATGTCTACATTCTCATCTTCTGTCAATAAATGCTCGTCCATTGTTATGAAGTCCTCCAAACCCAGTTCACCTCCAGGTCCTAACTGTTGAATACCTCTCAACAAATTCGCGAGTTCCGATAAGGGTTATTCATCTTCCTGGTCAAAATGATCTACGCTTAATTCGGATTTCTTGAATCCAGCTTTTCGAAAACAGTTTTTGATTGTTGTTGAATTCACCATATTCCATGATGCCTTTATAAAATACAAAGCTTCTAACTGATCAATGGATTTTGCAAGACCTGATGCTGATTCAACACCTCCCATTTTGGACAAAATATGTTTGAGAATCTGTTGCCTATAATGAAATTTGAAATTTTTGATTACTCCCAAGTCTAGCGGTTGGCACACAGAAGTCAAATTTGGGGATAAGAATAGTATATTCTAAAACTAGTTGCAGAATGGGCTCCTATTCCAATACGAATGCATGAGTATTGGAATTGCATTCTGCAACGAGTATTAGACGATATTTTCTCTATTTCAGTCAAATTTTGTGAAATTAAACGAAAAAACTCAAATTGTAGGTCCTAGTGACTTTCATATTGTATCTTGGCAGTTGGTGTGAATGTTAGGAAATACGAAAATTGACATTTCCAAATTGACGTCTGCTGAAATTTTAAAGGATCGGAAGTCATTGCTGACAACCAACCACAAAACGAAAAATGTTACTGAAAACGATGCTGTAATGAATTCATTACAGCACTGTTTTTAGTACTGTAATGAACTCATTACGATACTGAAATAGAGAAAATGATTTTGATATTTCTCAAACTCAAATCTCGTGGATGGGATGCTGCATTATCTAAAAATAAAATTATTTTTCTCTTCTGGACGCCAATTTTTCTGTCCAGCTGCAACAACCATTCAGACATAATATCCCGTGTCATCCAGGCTTTTCTGTTTGATTTCCAACTGGATGGTAAATCATCAACAGACACATTTCTGAAGGCTCTGGGTCGTTTTGCCTTTCCGATAACTAGCAGCTCTTCTTTATGTCCTGCCATACTCACACAAAATAAGATTGTTATCCGTTCTTTGGATAATTTTCCACCAGAACACTTTTCTGCTCTGGAAGCTAAAGTTTTATTAGGTAGGTAGTGCACGAAAGAAAAGTCCACTTTCATCTGCATTGTAGATGTCTTCAGGTTGATAACCAAGTAACAAACTAGGGAGTTTTTCCATAAATTGACCAGCATCTTCTTGATTCGCATCGGCTGCTTCTCCAGAAATGCACTTAAAATAAATATTATGTCTTCTACGCCATTTTTGAAGCCATCCATCAGATGCAGTAAAATTGCTGTAGCCAGATTACGGAGTCCGTTTATTGGAGCTTCGTGTCCGCTTTCAAGAGATTTCAGATACAGTGGACATATGGAAATACGAAAAATTCATTTCATTACATCCGTTTATTAGAGCTAAGAGTCCGCTTATGGGAGATTTGGGTAAGAAATATATGAAGATATAGTGTCCGCGTCCTGTTAGGAGAGCGTCCGCTTGTTGGAATGTACTTAATAGGGCAAATATACACAAAATATTGGTTCCTAGAAAATTGGCCGCTTATGAGAGATGTCCGCTTATTGGAGCTGTCCGCAAGTAGAGCTTTCACTGTATATGTTTAATGGCATAAAAATGTACAATAGGCTTCCGGACCATGTAACATCTCTTCGGATGCCGGGCTTCAGGAGGCTTGTGAGGTATCTTCTGATGGAAAACGTTTTTTATTCCATGGAAGAATTCATGAATTACCGGTTCTAGTCACTTAAGTCATTTGCTTTGTTTCATTTTATTAATTTATTCGATTTTGTGTATGTTGTATTAATAGTGTTCGCGTTCAAATATTGCTAGTTGGATATTTGTTAGTCTTATTGACTCACCCTGTATAGTTTTGAGGGAAATAAATGAGTATGAGTAAAAGTCTTTTGGCCACGACCGGAAGAGGCCCTAATGGCGCGTTTACATTAGTCAAGTGAGTTGATCAAGTCAGTTGAATTCAAGTGACTTCCACAAAGTTGAGCGTGCTTCAACTTAGGAGCCGTTCAATTCAGGAGATCGAGTGAAACGAATTGGGGGGTTTACACATTCAATTCGCTTTCAATTCAACTGACTTGATCAACTCACTTGACTAATGTAAACGCGGTGTAATGCTGTAAGGCCCAGCATAGTCCACCCCAGTCTTGAGAAAAAGTCGGCTAGATCGAGTTCTGAAATCCGGTAAATTCCCTAATTTCTGATACAAAACGCTTTTTCTGTATCTCAAGCAAGAACTACATTTATGTATTATACCTACTCTTCACTAGTTGTCGTCCTCTAACTATCCAGAAGTCTCTTTGTAGGGTAGCAAGCGTTAATTTAACACCAGCATGTAGGGTTCTCAGGTGAAAATACTTTACAAGGAGTGATGAAAGTGTCGATTCATAATGCAAAATATTCGGGTGCATTTCTTCAAATTCAAGAAAAGAGTTCTGTAGTCGCCCACCCACTCTGATCAAATTATCATGCAAAAAAGGTCTAATTTCAAAATTTTGTAATGAACAACTTTCTTCAAGCAATTTGACCTCCTTTGAATAGTGAGATTGTTGCATCAAGTAAACCCATGTAAGACGGGATCTGTTCAACTCATGAGTACCTACTCAATTCTACGGTATCAGGAATTGGAACGTTCACAACCCAACTAAATGAAAACAAATTACCTACCTCTACAACTCTACAAGATAAGTCCACCTTATGTAGCAACTTACCGAGAAATATCAAAATATGAGCAGTGACTCTAAAGAGTTTTTGTATATTTGAATATCTTTCAAGTAGATCCCAAATGGGTCTAAGATGTCCCTCAGATAACAGATTTGACACTAAGCAGTAACCAGCGATAAGTCGAAAGATTCGTTCAAAGATTGAGGGGTCGTTGCATATGGTTCAGAGTTTCACTTGTCAGCCATTAAGGACCCTGCCGCCATAATTGATAGCTAGTCAGCTAGTCACTTGGCTTTAGACCTCCAGAAATACAGTCAGCCAGATTTTCAACTCCCCTGACATGTCTCCAAGAAGCTTCAAGAATAAAAGTATGAATATTGGAGCACCTATTCGCAATGAATGTTGGCCAACGTGAGGGATGGTCATTTAACCAAAACATGATAGTGGAATCGGATCACAGATATGAATATCTTCTCATCAATTTTTATTTATATACTAATGAATCTACTCAGAACATGATAAAAACTTCAAATTATCCATCGAGAATATACCCGGATATGATACAAAAATAATTAAATATTATAGCTCAAAAGCACGCGATCTCAAAACAGTATTCATTTTCTAGTTTGGAATTTTTGCCGAAAGAGGGCGTTTTGAACTTTGGCTTCGCCAATACACACCAAAAAGGTAACGGCCCAGACATTCAAATGTGATTCTGGTTCCATCGGTTTGAACGGCGTTTGCACTTCTCTTATTTTGGTTCTGTGAGCACAGAACATATATATAAGATGTAACCTCTCTCCGTCCACCCAAAGTTTACAAAATCCAATCTGTGGTACTTCTTTTGTGGTTGTGACCATAGATAAAGAAACCTACTTTTGTGTTCTGTGGTTGATACTGATAGACAATTGACATTCATGAGTTTAGAGTTTTGACTGTTTGTCAGTTGTGTTTAGAGGAATGCAAAATGTCGACGAACGACAGCAAAGCTCCTCATAGATTAGTGAAAAGAGTGCAGTTTAGTATACTCAGTCCAGATGAAATCGTAAGTTTTATAAGATATGAATTACAATTAAGTTCAGTACATATTAATTACGACTGGGCGATAAGTATGACATTGTTTTTGAACGTTCAAAACTGCGCTCAAATCAGTTACATACTTACTAGTCCTATTAAATTTGCGTGATTGGGGAGACAATATACAATTTTAGGCTTATTTCAACTCGTGATATGATAAATTACAGTCTTAACAAAGTCTTCCCCAAATTATTATGTAAGGGCCGAAATTGCAGTTTTTCAGTACTAGGTCATGAACTGAATTTTTGTGTAACCTTGTGAATTTATGATACAGGATACATTTTGGGAATTTCAAAATGATAGTTTTAACCAATTCTCAATCCTAAAACAAACTGTAGGCACCATATTTATGTATTTGATACATTTATTGTTTTCCTATATTAATAATGTTTTTTTCAGCGTCGAATGTCCGTTACAGAAGGGGGTATCCGCTTCCCCGAAACAATGGAAGCGGGTCGCCCAAAATTGGGGGGACTTATGGATCCCCGACAAGGTGTCATAGACAGAATGTCCCGATGTCAAACTTGCGCTGGAAATCAAACAGAATGCCCTGGTCACTTTGGGCACATAGATTTGGCTAAGCCTGTTTTTCATGTTGGATTTCTCACAAAAACTATTAAGATATTGAGATGTGTTTGTTTCTATTGCAGTAAATTATTAGTCAGTCCTGTAAGTATCATTTCAAAACTGTCGTAAACACCCATGAATAAGTAAACCATAAAATGTGATTTAAATGTGAATACCATAGTACATGCTTTAAGTGGAAGATAGAAAAGATTTACACCATACACTTTTATGAAGTATCCCAGTTGGCCTTGAAATTCTGACACAATTCACTGTGTACATCAGTGCCCTGCCGCCTGATCTTTCTCGAATCAAAGCTCAGGTCCCCGGATACAGAGAGAGAGAGGGGAAATCTGGAGGCTAAACAGAGAGGGATATATAGAAACAATTTGGAAGGCATCAGTGTTGCTGCTTCAACAGAATTATCGTCAAATTTACCGAATTGTTTTCTACTAGTTGGCTCAAGAACTTGTTAAATAATTTATTAGCTCCAGCCAAAGCACAGCAATAATATTAATTGGAAAATCAGTATAATCCTCTTGAAGAAAGTTGTGTCGTCTCTGAACTCTCAAGCCTCAATATGGAGTAAATAACCAGTCTCGGAAAGTTGGGTTTAATTTATTAGAATAAGCGGCAACATAGTCGTATATCTTATGACAAGGATAGCAATAAATCAGTCTGTAAGCTGGGACCTAGCTGTTTTCCGAGGGGCTTGTAACATTCAAGTTTGTTGCTTTGTGGAAATTTCGCTCATGACATTTTTTCCAAGATCACGGGCCGTTTTTTCCAAAATCACGGGCCGTCAGGAATTTTGCCGGCTAAATTCCATCTCTAGTGGTATTACATATGAAAAAACTTGATAAACCTAAATCATTGGCAACTGGGATACTTTATAGAAGTGAATGGAGTATATTTCAGTTTCTTGCAGACTCATTTGAGGACATTCAGTAAAGAGTAAATTTTTTACAACATTCTTTGGGTGAATGTTATTCATATTGTTTTACGTTCAACTACAAACTTTTATGGCACAAATGTATTTCAGAATAATCCGAAAATCAAAGAAGTTGTTATGAAATCTAAAGGACAACCCAGAAAGAGATTAGCTTTTGTCTATGATTTATGTAAAGGGAAAAATATTTGTGATGGAGGTGATGAAATGGATGTAGGAAAAGAAGGAGATGAACAGAATCCAAGTAAGCAAATAAAAAAAACAATAGTTCCATTTAACTATTTTTATCCATTTTCAGATAAAAAACAAGGTCATGGTGGGTGCGGTAGATATCAACCTATGATAAGAAGACAAGGGCTTGACCTAACAGTCGAATGGAAACATGGCAATGAAGATTCCCAGGAGAAAAAGCAACCTCTAACTGCAGAAAGGGCATGGGAAATTTTGAAACATATCACAGGTATTGTCTCATATTATGTTGTTGAACTGACAATATTTTTTCATTGAAATTCATAGCTATAAGTTTTGTTTGAACCGTCTAACCAGATCCACAAAATCCTTGATATACAGGATGTCTCATTTAAAAGTGTCCACCCTCAATAACTCAACAACGAATAAGAATTTGTGAAAATCTGGGATACAAAGTTTGTTTCTACTAGCAACCCTTTGGAGGGGGTTGCAACCCCATCAGGAATTGGAATAGAGAAAGTGGGTGGTTTTGTAGCACAAATTTATGCATGGATTCATAGTTGATTCAAATTTGTATGAACCTGCAGTTTGTGTTCTTATAAGTAAATATTCACAAAGTTTTCATGGAATTATGGTACCGATAAAACTAAATGAAACAGAGATGTTCTAATTGATCGTATAATTTCTATTAAAAGAAAAATATTCGTAACAAACTATATTATTCATTTTTCTAGGAGTAAATTTTCAACATTTCCTTTCTCTCCTCCAACATGTAAACCATTCTGTAATTTTTATTAAGAACTGATAAAACACACCTCTAATAGTTCTGCAATACTGAATCGATATTTTCTGAAAGCAATAATCTCTTTCTCTATTTCAGTATCGTAATGAGTTCATTACAGTACTAAAAACAGTGCTGTAATGAATCCATTACAGCATCGTTTTCAGTTAATTTTTTGTTTTGTTGTTGTCGACAATGACTTCCGATCCTATCAAATTCCAGCAGACGTTAATTTGGAAATGTCAATTTTCGTAAAACTACCAACTGCCAAGATACAATATGAAAGTCACTAGGAGTACTACGACCTATACTCCATTCACAATTATAAAATCACAACTCTGGCCTTGGAAATTTGACACATTCCACTCTGTATCGAAGTTATGACGTTTTTCAAAATATTTTTATGTTTCAAGTCAACACTATGTTGCCCTTTCTACATTCTTAGCGCATTTCTCAGAATGTGAATTTATTCGGAAAATGAATGAATTGGAAAAGATGTGATGGACGAAAATAATTAAAGTTTATATGAATTGATAGAAAGGATTCCTTTTCTAGTTATTTGCATGAAAAGTACACTGTTGAAATATATTATTTTTCGCAATGGAAGAAAATGAAAAGTACAAGAGATCACTGTTGAAATATATTATTTTTCGCCATGGAAGAAAATTGCATTGCTTTCACATAATTTTCATGTGCATGCTTGTGAAGATTTAATGTTTATTATTCTCTTGAACTGAAAGTTCAAGACTTGACGACATCAATTGTTGATTCTAATCAAGAATTCATTAAAAAAAATCAACCCAAAGATATAAGATGAATTGATGGGTAATTACAAGAATCAAGAATAATGTCAATTTTATTTTGTTGATAACTTTCTTAAAATCAATGTTGGGATATAAAACTCGGCTGCGTTTGTTCAAACAACATCTAAAGAATACATTTTTCATCATCTCGACCTTTGAAAGGCGTTTCTTATAGGAGAATTAGGTCTAAGTTCCACCTCATTAGTGAGGTACCTAACTTTTGCAAATCTCCTCAGATATCGCCAAATTTCTTGGAAAACCTGAAAAATATCATCCTGATCGACCTCTCGAGGCTCCATCCGATCCATCTACTGTGATATCTGTCCAAATAACAGCTTTTTCAACGAAATTCTCGTGTACCCCTTCAACCTCGAAATGTAAACATTCGTCCTGGTCTTGAAAATCGTCCTCACGCTAAAAACAATAAACATACGTTAATCTTGGATATTCGACGAAAAACTCACCTGCAAATATCGATTAAATACCAAAAATCTGCGAACAATTTGTAAACCTAACAAAATGTGGAATATCTTTGATACTTTTACCATGATGTAAACAAAGAAACTTGCAACGTCGTTTTGTCATCAACGATATTTTCTGTGCGCGCACTGACTTTTCATCATATGTTCTGTGCTTTTCATCAGGAGCACCAACTCCTGAAAGCGAAACCATGACCTATGTGATTAAATAAGAGTGAATGGAGTATATAATTTGAATTTTTCATTGAATTTCACAAAATTTGACTGAAATAGAGAAAATATCGTCTAATCCTCGTTGCAGAATGCAATTCCAATACTCATGCGTTCGAAAACTCGCTCCTTCGTCGCTAGTTTTCGAATTTCGCATTCGTATTGGAATAGGAGCCCATTCTGCAACTAGTTTTAGAATATATTATTGCGTATGGCCTGGCAGTGCAGATTCTGATAAGCGTGAAGAGAAAAAAGGCATTTAACACTTTTTAATCACCTTATTTTTTGTTTAATTACATACATTTGAGAATTTGTGGTGAATTTTTCACTAATACTGTTTGTTAAAAATATTTTTCTTTCAAAAGAAATTATACGATCAATTAGAACATCTCTGCTTCATTTAGTTTTATCGGTACCATCATCCCATAAAAAACACCCTGTTACTTTGTGAATATTCACTTATAAGAACGCAAACTGTAGTTTCATACATATTTAAATCCATGCATACATTTGTGCTACAAAACTACCCACTTTCCCTCTTCAGATTCCTGATGGTGTTTCAACCCTCTCCAATGAGTTTCTAGTAGAAACAATCTTTGTAAATCAGATCATGTCCCCCTGAGTGTCTCACAAATTCTGATTCGTGGTTGAGTTATTGATGATGGACACTTTTAAATGAGGATTCATTGGACAGCTATTTTTCTATATTTTTTTTTTATATTAGTATGTATTTCCAAAATATTGTTTCTTTCCAGATGAAGAATGTTTTATATTGGGAATGGATCCTAAGTTCGCTCGTCCAGATTGGATGATAGTCACTTGTTTACCTGTGCCACCTCTGTCAGTTCGGCCAGCTGTTGTCATGCACGGTTCCGCGAGAAATCAGGACGATTTAACCCATAAACTTGCTGATATCATCAAATCGAATAATGAGCTGATGAAAAATGAGGCTGCTGGTACAGCCGCTCACGTTATCAGTGAAAATATCAAAATGCTTCAATTTCACGTCGCTACTTTCGTGGACAACGATATGCCTGGAATGCCGAGGTAAGTGCTCTATTTAAATCTTCAAAATCGCGCGGACAGCGGTGGTGTTTTCGGCAGATCTTGCATGTAGACATCGTGCAAGTGTCGGTTCATTTTTACTGAACCAGTGTACGCAAATTTATCCTAACTAATTGAGAAATAATAGGTAAAAGAAAACACTCTACCAGATAAATAACTTAGGTGATTATTAATACCTCAACATGTTTCGAGCTCTATGAAGCTCATCTTCAGGAGTAATCACTCCTGAGCAGTTATTCTGATCAAATATTATCATTATTGGCTTGTTCATGTTTATTTACCTAATTATTTCTATCTATTTTCACGAGTTGCTCAACTACACTGCGCAAAAAAATTAACGCACATTATGGAAATCTCAAATTTATTCTACAACTGAAGGTGTTCTCAATGATAATTATTTTCATCAGAATTATGCATGCATATGTTATCCGCTTTCAACGTTTTTCTTCAATACAGATGTTCTCTCCCAGCAGGAATAAAAAAAAAGATGATATTATCAGATTTTGAATGTATTGGCTCCATTCTAAAATCAGTTGTTCTTGATCAATTCTAGTGATCAATAGTTTTTCTTTCGTTTGATTTTCTACACTCGATCGCTATGCAACGCGAAACACGCAATTTGACTCAAGAGGAATGTGCCCAAGCGGTAGTTTTGCGAGAAGAAGGGTGGGCATACACAAGAATTGCCGAAAGGTTTGGAGTTTCCCATACAAGTGTGTCCAGAATGTTGCAGCGATTCAGGGAGACAGGTATGAATGTCCGAAGACCAGGACAGGGTAGACCACGGATAACAACTGCCATTCAAGAACGTTAATTGAGAGTTTCTTCGTTGAGACAACGGTTTGCAACCGCTCGCCTCCTTCAAAATCAACTTGGGCAAACTCATGAGGTGCAAATTAGCACTCAGACAATATGAAATCGCCTCAGAGAATATGATTTAAGGCCTCGTGTCGCGGCAAGAGGCCCAGCTCTTACCCCAGCCCATCGAAGGGCGCGTTTGGATTTTGCGAGAGAGCATATCCATTGGGAAGAGGCCGATTGGGAAAGAGTTCTCTTCACAGATGAGTCTAGATTCTGCCTTTACCATTGTGATCGACGTTCCCTTGTATACAGACGTCCACATGAAGGATATGCTCAGTGCAATTTCCTGAATACTACTGGTTTCGGGGAAGGATCGATTATGGTATGGGGTGGAATATCTTTGACTGCTCGCACAGGCCTAGTGGTCGTTGATAATGGAGCTATGAATGCTGATAAGTATATAAGGAACATTCTTGAAGAGCATGTAGTGCCATTTGCCCCATACATTGGTGAAAATTTCATTTTTATGGACGATAATGCCAGACCCCATCGTGCGCGCATCGTTCAGGAGTACCTTGAAGAGGTTGAAGTCTCTCGAATGGAATGGCCAGCAAGAAGTCCAGATCACAATCCGATTGAGCAGGTTTGGGACAACCTCAATAGAAGGCTGAGAAGTTCAGAAAATCATCCAGCTACTCTTCATGACTTAGGAATCCAACTCGGAGAAATCTGGGAAGGATTAGTCCAGAACATTTTAAGATCACTCATTTTGAGTATGAACCGTCGTTGCCGAGCTGTAACTTATCAGCATTTCAGTATTTTGAAAATTGTTCATTTCTCTTCTTTCACATAAGATTCGGTGAAATCCTGAATTTTTCTTCCATTTAATGTGTCTTGTTTCGTTCAAAACCTTCCCGAGAGAACATAAAAATAAGTTATAAAGTCAATGTAGAGTTAACTTTCATTAAAATTGAGATTTTCAGAATGTACGTTAATTTTTTTGCGCAGTGTATACATCTGTCCATGGTGATTTGGCAATAACTGCGTGCGAAAATGCTCCATACATTAACAGAGTGCACGTTTTAATTTGGTCTTGTTCGTCTAAGAAAGCCTCTATACGACCACAACCCCCTATACAGAAAGCCTGGAACATGATTTGTGGCAACACCGCGCAAGTCTCCTCACACTCGTTGCGAATTTAGTTCCATTTCAGTTCATCGTAGTGCTTCCGTGTTAGTGCAGGTGCAATATTATTAGAGTGAAACGTGGAAAACTCGGGAAAATAGTGTTTTTCGATTTTGATAGTGTTGTTTTTTGGATTACTTTGCAATCTATTGCGTTGATAGAAGATAAAGTTACATCATGACCATTGGTATTGAATAATTCATTTTCAATCATGGTTAGGAAATGTTATATCGTTCTCTCTCGGGATGTGATTATAAATTATAATGTATCTTTCGATGGTTTTTTTAAGACGCAGAAAAAATTTCTAATTCAAAAAATTTTCAAATAGGCTAACAAGACTTCTTTGAGAAATGAAGGAGAATTTCATCTTCGGGAATTTCAATTCTGAAGAAAACTACTTAGAAGGCAATACTAATACTCAGGATTTCTTATTCATTTGAGATACCGATACTCATTCAATTTCTAAAAAACATTCTTGCAATGATTATCTATCGTTAATAACAGCCGAAGAGCGTACTGAAGTGGACAGTGTATATTTTGATAATCTTCAGAGAAATGGTTTATCAATAGCCAACAATTCTGTTAATTTCTTTTTCGTACATATGTGTTCAATTTAGAGGTAGGTATATTCCGAACGATCAACAAACTTTTTCCAAATATTCACAACTCGTGAATCAGAAATCTATTCTGTGTGTAATTTTTAGAAACATGCACTTTATTGCTGAACAATTTTGTGAGGAAAGAAAACGACAAAATTATAACTCAACAACGCGAAAATATCGTGGAGATAATCATAGCATGCAATCAATAAAAAAATTGAAAATCAAATAGAGGGTGTCTCAAATAAGAGTGACCGATTGTAAACATAAATGCCCAGCTTATGAATTGCTCCAAAGAGATGGGGTTTTCACTAGTTTATCAAAGAGATTTTTTTAGTCTTGGCTGGCATTGCATCTCATCAACACAGGGTGTTTTACTAATGTTGGTCAAATTCGAAGGGGAAAATACGTATTATCTATATATATAAAAGAAAGATGTTGGTTACACCATTTATAACTAGAGAGCGGATGGACTGTTTGTTATGAAACTTCATTTATGGAATGGTCTTCGGTCTGGTTATTATAAATTACAATAAAACTTCGAAAAAATTGATGAAAGTTTTACTTATGCAGGAAATGCTTTTCCTTCTTTTGAATAAGGCCACTGGGTGTCGCTACCGTTGATGCGTAGTCGTACAGTGAATAGACAAGTCGTAGGTTGATATTACCGCTGTTAGATGGCGATATGTGATTCGCATAGAACTCATGGTAACATGGAAGTCTATTGCCAGATCAAAAAGCGGGTAAACTTATCTCAAGTTGGTGGAACAGTGAATTTTCACCGAAAGATCAAGTATCTGATTTTGACGATCAGTTTCAAACGTGAGTTGGCCATCTTCATCTGTTTTCTTTATTTTTGAAATGCCTTCGAATTTATGTTTGGGTAATAGATATATTTGCGGAAATAACTGAATCCTAAATTGCCCATAATTAGTAATTGACATATTATATTCGTGTTTCTGTTCGCACAGAGACAGTATTGTAAGCGTCAATAATTTTGAAACGTTTGCTCATCGGGCTTTCACTTATGATATACAATAATGTTTCATGGGCTGCCCAATCTGATCTGGTCGAATGACCATCAATAAATTTGAATATGAGTTCAACATAATTAACAGTGTTGATAATTTTGCCGTGTCGATCGTACTATTGACATTTTAACATCTCGATTTGTCTTCTAACGAGCTTGATATCGTCAACTAAATTCAACAAATTGAAGAGAGATTGACAGCTCATATCCATGGAATAATGAGAATCGCGCTGCTCCACCAACTGAGATGTTTACCCATTTTTTTGAGCTTAGCAGCATAGCTAAGATGTCTAAAATAATGGTGTGACCACTGATTAGATTTTGAGAATTAAGAAATATTTTGTTATTGCCACTTCAGGTTGGGCTATCAACAAATGACTTATTTTTTAATTCTGGTCGACGGGCTGTGTTAATAGTCGATAGTTCATTAAAGGAATAATTTTTGTTCATATTCTTGACATTTTGATTCATATAAGAGGAAAGGTATAATATGGATTATACTCCTGCTATTCACAGTCACATGAGGTACTGCAAAAAGAGAACTGTACAACAATTAAAAACAAAAAGTTATATGTTCAAGTTCAACAATTAGTGTTACCGCTTAAATAAAGAGAATTCTTTCCATTGAATTACAAAATTATTAAAATTTTGTATATTTTGAACTTTAATTTTGCCTAATTTTTTTCCTGCTTGAAAAAAGCAATGGTAAGTTTATACAACTTTTAAGTAGAATTCGGGCGGTACAAAGTTCGCCGGGCCAGCTAGTTTTAAATATAATTTTCGATCTCATTCGAAAGAGCCATCATTCTCCTTTCCAAAAATGTATAGTTTTCTATCTTTTGTTTCATTAACAACATAGATATGCGTCAAACGGTCACAGCATGAGCTGATTTTTGATAAACTAGTGAAAACCCCATCTCTTTGGAGCAATTAATAAGCTAGGCATTTATGTTTAAAATCAGTCACTCTTATTTGGGACACCCTGTACTTTGTAGTGAAAGATTTGAAACATTCATTCAATGATTATTCATTTTATCGATCTTGTTGGAAATTATGTTTTTTTTTTATTATAAAAAAATGCTTCGATTACAAAGATCATTAGCATACGGAACAATTTAGGAAGTCATCTTAAACTAAGTGTGAAACAAAAAATACATGAGAATTATGTTGTTTTTCAGAGTATATTGTTTATTTGAAGCATTTTATTTGTGTTTATTTTCAGAAGTGGATGAATGAACTTGTGCAACCAACTTTCCATGAATTTGTAAATCATATTAACCATTTCATTCAAACATTTTTATGGCCCTTCAGACGAGTAGGCCTCCGGTCGCGGAAACTTAGCGGTGTTGTTAGATTGTGATCCGAGCTTTCTCTATAGAAGGCTGTGACACAACTAAGAAAAAACATTTCTTCTCACTTATTGGACCAGGTGGATACACTGATTACTTAGTTAATGTATTATATGTATAACTATCATCAAGTATGGAAAACTGAAAAATTATGCAACAGAATCTAATTGAAAATATCCAGGTGGAATTACAAGGTTTTATTTTTTTTTTTCAGGGCTATGCAGAAATCAGGGAAACCTCTGAAAGCAGTAAAGGCAAGATTGAAAGGTAAAGAAGGTAGAATCAGAGGTAATCTCATGGGAAAGAGAGTGGACTTCTCAGCAAGGACTGTTATTACACCTGATCCGAACTTGAGAATCGACCAGGTTGGGGTACCCAGGAGTATAGCACAAAACTTAACTTTTCCGGAACTAGTCACACCTTTCAACTTTGATCAGTGAGTTTATATTGAACATATTTATTATGGTCTTGTCTTGTTATAACAAGCTTTTATTTGCAATCCTTTATATAGAACTATCAAATGGTTTGATCATTCATCATTTTCTGTAAAACTTTTGAATTTAATTGTTGCAAAGAAAATTTTTACTCTGTTCAAAAATATTTGTCTTACTTCTCAGTTTTCATCATCTACATTCTACATCATGTACATGGTGGCCAGATTTTGATGGTTTACTACTACATCTCCTGAACTCTAAGAAATAGAGAAAAAGTTAGATACAAGTCATGTCCTCTTTTTAGAGAAACATAATTGGCTGAAAGCCCCAAGTTGCTACAGCGTTTAGTTTCCGAGATACAGGATCTACGCTCTCGAAATGAACACATCTTTCGGCACTTAGAACTGCTTTCCAGAGGTTCTATTGGCTATTTTGTATCAGTTCAAATTTTGGAGCAATAACGATTTTTTTTTATTTTTTTTTTTCGAATGGAAAATGATACATATTTCGAAATTCCCAAACAATATCATGAAGAAAGGCTTTTCATTCAGATTCATTATTAAACAACCTAACCTAATCTAATTTGAATCGATTCTGTGAATTTTTGCACAGAAATTTCAAGAAGATGTTGTCAGCTTGCTGATATTTTCATTGAGGTTAAGGATTTTTTACGAAACATAGTATAAATCACGATACATTTGTGTACCGTGGTATAAATATCTATGAATTCTGCCGTTTCCATCATGAATCGACTTTGCCGCCAAATTTTTGCCACGCATGCGTAGAGCGAAAACCGAAGTATGGTTATCTGAAGGCCAAAGTTAAACAATAACAAACCAGAGTCTCTGAACAAACTGTAAACATTATGTGAAGTTCTGAATAATCTGAATACATTCAGTGACTAATGTGATTATTATGTGAAGTGAAGTAATATAATTTCAACCGCGTCGAGTTTATAAAATTCCAAGAGGATGTTGTTTAGATAGAAACATCGTCACAGATTATCAGGTTTCGTTTCAATAATTTCGATTTAATAAGTAGTTTGTGTCGAGATTCATCATTCATATCCGAATTTTGTATTTCATCGACATTTAACTTCAATATGGACCGGTAACTATGAATTTTCAATAGAAACTGTGCGTATTAAATCCTCCTTGGTGTTCAATTTTATCTCCCACATTAGTGGGATTTTATTATTAAAATATCTCGACAAAGTTGATAAATATTGTGACAACATTGTAAACTCGTTTAAAGACCAGAGAAGGAATAATATTCGATGATATTTAATTCAGAGATGCATTCAGATTATTCTTGAAATAATGATTTTTTCGTCAAATTTCTCCGGGTAAAATTGGAAATAACTCGAAAACGACGAGTTTTATTGAAAAAAAATAAGAACAATTTTAGTTTCTTAAATGATTGATTCTTTCGAAAATATGAACCGTTTATCTTTTTAAAGTGGTTTTATGGTGTTTTAGCGTGTATTGATGAGTCGACTACCCTGTAACTTTTATACTAATAAAGATATTGAATAGGTTTCTACTGAGGAATATGCACCATGAATAGAGTAAAAACTCAGCCAAAATTCAGTTCATTCGAAATAACGGTTCCGAAGATATAAACAGAAAAGTGTTTTTTTTTTTCATGGATTTTCGACACCCTGTATCTCTTAAACCAAACCGAATTTTGAAAAATGGTATAGGTAAAAAGTGTTCCGTTTGATGAGTGGAATCTACAGTTAAAATATATGTACAAGTCAAAGACTCACCCTGTATATGTATTTTTGACATCCTTGAAGAAAGATCAATTTGAAAACCTCATTTTCCATTATGGTTTCCTTTGAAAAAAAAATTGTTATTGCTCCGAAATTTGAGCAGATACAAAACATCCAATAGCACTGAGAAGCAGTAAAAAAGTGTCCGAAAGTTGTGTTTATTTCGAGATCGTAGATCCTATAATTTCGAAAACGTAGCTTGGGCTTTTCAGCAATTTATGTTTCCCGAAAATAAAGGACATGACTTCTTCTCTATCTCTTATAGTTTAGGAGGTGTCGTACTAAACCATCGGAATCTGGCCACCCTGTAGAGTCTCTGAGGATTGAATAAAATTTATTTATGTTGTTTAATTATCTTTATAGGATGCAGGAGCTGGTCCACAGAGGTAACTCTCAATATCCCGGTGCCAAATACATCATAAGAGATAATGGAGAAAGAATAGATCTTAGATTTCATCCAAAATCCTCAGATCTCCATTTGCAGTGCGGTTATAAGTAAGTCAAATCAAACCTCCTATATCGATAGAAGCACTAACCTGTACCATTTTTCGCACAGAGTCGAAAGACACATCCGCGACGGCGATTTGGTAATTTTCAATCGTCAACCCACGCTACACAAGATGAGTATGATGGGTCACAGGGTCAAAGTGTTGCCCTGGTCCACGTTCCGGATGAACCTGTCGTGCACCTCGCCTTACAACGCCGATTTCGACGGGGACGAGATGAATTTGCACGTGCCGCAAAGTATGGAAACGAGGGCCGAAGTTGAAAATTTACACATAACACCTAGGCAGATTATCACACCGCAGGTGAGACTTGAATTCTAACAAAAACTGTACCCTTTCATGTATACTCCATTCACAATTATAAAATCACAACTCTGGCCTTGGAAATTTGACACATTCCACTCTGTATCGAAGTTATGACGTTTTTCAAAATATTTTTATGTTCCAAGTCAACACTATAATGCCCTTTCTACATTCTTAGCGTATTTCTCAGAATGTGAATTTATTCGGAAAATGAATGAATTGGAAAAGATGTGATGGACGAAAATAATTAACGTTTATATGAATTGATAGTTCTAGTTATTTGCATGAAAAGTACAAGAGATCACTGTTGAAATATATTATTTTTCGCCAAGGAAGAAAATTGCATTGCTTTCACATTTTCATATGCATGCTTGTGAAGATTTAATGTTCATTATCCTCTTGAACTGAAAGTTCGAGACTTGACGACATCAATTGTTGATTCTAATCAAAAATTCATTTAAAAAAATCAACCCAAAGATATAAGATTTTTTATTCCTTCAACCGAGCAATGTAGAATGTCAATTTTATTTTGTTGATAACTTTCTTAGAATCAATGTTGGGGTATAAAAGTCGGCTGCGTTTGTTCAAACAACATATAAAGAAGACATTTTTTACCATCTCGAACATTGAAAGGCGTTTCTTATAGGAGAATTAGGTCCAAGTTCCACCTCATTAGTGAGGTACCTAACTTTTGCAAATCTGCTCAGATATCGCCACATTTCTTAGAAACCTGAAAAATATCATCCTAATCGACCTCTCGAGGCTCCATCCGATCCATCTACTGCGATATCTGTCCAAATAACAGCTTTTTCAACGAAATTCCTGTGTACTTCTTTAACCTCGAAATGTAAACATTCGTCCTGGTCTTGAAAATCGTCCTCACGCCCCAAACTGGTGCTAAAAACAATAAACATACGTTAATCTTGGATATTCGACGAAAAACTCACCTGCAAATATCGATTAAATACCAAAAATCTGCGAACAATTTGTAAACCTAACAAAATGTGGAATATCTTTGATACTTTTACTTTGATGTAAACAAAGAAACTGGCAACGTCGTTTTGTTATTAACGATATTTTCTGTGCGCGCACTGACTTTTCATCATATGTTCTATGCTTTTCATCAGGTTCACCAACTCCTGAAAACGAAACTATTGCTCAAAGACATTAAACACCCTGTATCTCATTTATGCTTCGAAAACGGGGTATATCTCATAAGGCAAAAATTACTATCTCGGTGTCATCTACACGGGTATATATATGTTTGTCCGGTTTATGGTGGAACACCCTGTACACAAATCAGTTTCAGTTGATTAGAATATCTCAACCTTATATTGCACCACACAATTGTCATTTCGAATTTACGATGTTTTCAGTGTAACAAACCGGTAATGGGTATTGTACAAGACACCTTATGCGCCGTGAGAAAAATGACGAAAAGGGACGTTTTCATCGAATTGGATCAGATGATGAACATCCTCATGTTTTTGCCCATCTGGGACGGAAAAATGCCCAAACCGGCCATACTGAAACCGAAACCGCTGTGGACCGGCAAACAGATCTTCTCCCTCATAATACCCGGTAACGTCAACATGATCAGGACGCATTCCACCCATCCAGACGACGAGGACGACGGTCCCTACAAGTGGATTTCGCCAGGTGACACCAAGGTTATGGTGGAGCACGGAGAATTGATTATGGGTATTTTATGCAAAAAAACTCTCGGTGCTTCCGCCGGTTCCCTTTTGCACATTTGTATGTTGGAACTGGGACATCAGGTCTGCGGAAGATTTTACGGTAACATCCAGACGGTGATCAACAACTGGCTGCTCTTGGAAGGTATGTATCGAATTGAATGGTTTATTTTTTTAGGCTATCGCTTCTTCGGTTATTTTTGAAATTTGATTTTTTTATAAGCTTTTATTTAGTTTCACCTGTCCCGGTGTCTGTAAGCAAATCTTGCAAGTTGAATATGACACACAGGTGTACCTAATTTTATTATCAGTTCTGGTCTATCCATTTGCTGGATCGTGCCTTGTATTCATAGACGTAGTATCGAAACTGTCGGTGTTGATGGTCGATTTGTGCTGTCAGGTTTCGTTATAGAATAGGCATCTGAAAATATACGCCACCTAGTGGCAATCAGAGTAACTGAAAATCTTTTGTGTGAGATTCTACAAATATTTATATTTTTAAAACATTTTAATATTTATGAGTCGTTCGAATCGCTATTGTTCATTTCCTCAGTGTTCTTCTTGAGAAAAAAGTTCCAATGTCAATGCTTTCCCTCAAACTATTGGGCGCGTTCATCCGACTGAGCAGCTACCGCTACCGCTCCTTCAAACGTCAAAACCATATGATTTTTTCGATCCGTTGTGTCAAATTAGTTAGTAATTTTGACACAACGAATCGAAAAAATCATATGGTTTTGACGTTTGAAGGAGCGGTAGCGGTAGCTACTTAGTCGGATGAACGCGCGCGCCCATTGATATATTGGCGATTCAACTTCATCTCCAAGCCACCTTGCGGCAAAAATTCTAAAATACTCAGTTAGGATTCGAAGTTTAAGATAGTGGTGATTGTACTAGATATTAGTTGGTATTACCAGTTGTTTGTGAGAGTTGAGAGCCTGAAAGTTTATTTTCCTCTTGTGTTTATTATATTTGTGTTTGGAAATAAGTGATAAAGTTCTCCAAATGTCTAATTCAAGAGTATATTGTTGTGTTTATGGATGTAAAAGCAGGTTATGTTGTAATGAAGTTCGATTTTCCGATCATGAAATCGGCCTTCATTTTAAATTAATTTTTCCGGATTTTTATTTCAAATTCCTGCATTTCGAATATGGTTCGTTCGAAATTGTTTTACATGCAGAGAACATAGTAAAAAGAGTCATAAGAACCACGTAGAATGTAGATAACGCCGTTTTTCTAGTTTATACGTACGATAAGCCAGATTCGTAGAAGTTTTTACCGGAGTACTTTTCTAGAAAAGTAGCATTTGTGCGCCTGCCGTTTCCGCCCCCCTCAGGGAGATTATAAAAGGCGATTTTCCCCTCATCTGTCATCCATTATTCACTTTTGCTCCGGCTTCAGTAGAGTACTTTTCTTTTGCGTTTCGAATTATCCTTTCCGATTTAAAAGTTTAGCGATTTCAGTAGTCAGTAATAGCCGACTTGCCGTCATTTGTTGCTAATAGTAATTTCTGATTTTTCTTTCCTTTACCGAGTGAGTATTAGTGCACCGAAATCGTAAGTACCGATCCAATTCATTTCAGTCCTATTTTTCTGTATCTTCGTTGAGTCTATCAAAATAGCTGTTACGTCGAGATCCGTATTAAACCTTCCTTTACTCGTACAAGATTCCCTATAGCACGTTTAACCGAGTAAGTCGGTGCTCGATTTAGTTAGAGTCTGTTCCTTATGGAGAGTAATCTCATAATCAGACCGGAGGGCTCATGCAAACCAATGCTATAGAACGTGGAGTCGAATTCCGATTCGGTACCGATCCTTCGCGCCCCTAGTTCGGTGCGTCCTGTTTGACCATTTATATTTAACCTGGCCAAACCCGACCTTTCTAGACGTGAAACAAGCTAAGTAGACAATATAACTCTTTTGAGTTTCCGGACTGAAAGAATATCGGACAGAAAGTAAGCACTGTACATTTTCATATCCGTCTCACATTTTTCAACTGTAGATTTAAATTCTCCGTTTAATTCAAATTCCCCCCCCCCCTTCTCTTCTGGCTGACTCGTACCGTGAAATATTTCTTTTGAGTGAATGCTCGCAGTCAGGCAAAACTGAACCATTTTCTTTACCTGTGTATATTTAATATTTTGTTGGGATTAATGCATATTTGATGTTTTCTTGATATTAGTGAATATTTGATATTTTCTTATTATTGCATATTTGATATTTTCTTGACATTATTGCATTTGTACCACTATTTCAACCGTTTGAATAAATTGTGTGAATTGCTCTATTTTCGATTTCTCAGTTATCGCTAACACCCTAGATACAACCGAACTCTGTCTCCGGCTAAGCAGCTATCCTGGCAGGTTTGCTATTCTACCTTATAAGCAAAAAGAATAGCTGGCGCTCGAGGTGAGGTTTCTACGGGAAAAACTCCATTACAATGTATGTTGAGTTAAAATTATTAGTATTTGTGTTATTACAGTTATTGCCGTTATTGGATAGTCGTGTTAAGTAGTTTTGATAATTTATTAGTGTAGTTGGGATCTTTTATTTGTTTAATTAGGATATTTTATTTGTGTAGTTGGAATATTTCATTTGTTTAGTTTGTGTTGTTTGGACATTCAATAATGATAGATGGAAGTGAAGTTTTCCTCAGCTTGGGGAAATTTTTCAAATATTCAGATTCCATGCCGAGTAGTAGGAATGTTTTAGAAGGTAAGCACATAAAATGTTATGAATATACTTTACTACCATCTATCATTAATGAATGTCCAAACAACACAGACTAAACAAATAAAATATTCCAACTACACAAATAAAATATCCTAATTAAACAAATAAAAGATCCCAACTACACTAATAAATTATCAAAACTTTAACTTAACACGACTATCCAATAACGGCAATAACTGAAATAACACAAATACTAATAATTTTAACTCAACAAACATAACCTACTTTTACATCCATAAACACAACAATATACTCTTGAATTAGACATTTGGAGAACTTTATCACTTATTTCCAAACACAAATATAATAAACACAAGAGGAAAATAAACTTTCAGGCTCTCAACTCTCACAAACAACTGGTAATACCAACTAATATCTAGTGCAATCACCACTATCTCAAACTTCGGAGCTCAACTGAGTATTTTAGAATTTTTGCCGGAAGGTGGCTTGGAGATGAAGTTGAATCGCCAATAGCGATTTTATCGATGATGACTATTTTTATGAAGGTAAGCACGGATTTCACATGGAATTTTAGGTTATATTAATGGGGATAATCATCGAATGTGATGTGAGTCTGAATTAGGTTGGCTACTCTGAAGGCACAAAGCACAAATCTCGATTTTGTCGGGAGTGGAAGAATTCAACTTCCCACATAATATTATGTGGCCGGCATTAAAAGCTTCTTCATCAACACTACAAGAAGTGTTTTTAAGATACCCCAAGTATTCTACTAAACTCAGTCTCGCCATTTGGACCTAAAGAAAATGTACTATTTGAATCCTGTAGTATATGGATTGAACCGTTCACATGTTATATGCACATGAATGTTATTTGTCATTTTTTGAAGTCTTCTAACATCGCATAACTCTCAATATCACTAGACTGAACTGAAAAAAATGATAATTCCTACCGCCTTCATCTTAAATGAAATTATACAGGGTGTGTCTTTGACTTGTACATATATTTTAACTGTAGATTCCTCTTATCAAACGAAACACTTTTTTCCCATGCCATTTTTCGAAATTCGGTTTCTTTTGAAAGATACAGGGTGTCGAAAACCTATTGAAAAAACACTTTTCTCTACATATCTTCGGAACCGTTATTTCAAATGAACTGAATTTTGGTTGGTTGTCTACTCTGTTCAGTATTCATGGTAGGCATATTTCTCAATCAAAACTTATCCGATATTTCTCCTGGTTTAAAAGTTACATCGTAGCCGACTCATAAGTCCACGCAAAAATACCATTGAACCAATTGAAAAAGATAAAAGGTTCATATTTTCGAAAGAATCAATCATTTTTAGAAGACAAAAGTATTCCTTTTTTTCAATGAAACGCGTCGTTTTCGAGGTATTCCTAATTTTATTATCGGATAGAATTTGACGAAATAATCAGGAATCTCGAGAATAATCTGAATGCTTCCCTGAATTGAATATCATCGAATATTATTTCTTCTCTGGTCTCTTAACAAGTTAACAGTGTTGTCTGGATGTTTATCAACTTCGTCAAGACTGAAAATCTCTATAATGGAAAAACGTTTGAGATATGTAGTAATAAAATCCCACAAACGTGGTAGATAGAATTGGAGACCAAGGATCGTGAAAGTATACATTTGATACGCACAATTTCTATTAAAAATTTATTGTTGCCGGTCCATATCAAAAATGGATCTCAATGAAATACAAAATCCAGATATATGAATGGCGAATGTCTATACAAACCACACGTGTATTAAATTGATATTATTGAAAAATAAAATGCTACATACTAAATAATCTGTGGCGATGTTTCTTCGCAGCAGCCAGATAGTTTAAAACTTCTGCACAAACAAATATTCCAAGTACTTCACGTAAATTTTATAAACTCGACACTACGCGGTTAATAATTCCTTAATTCACATAATTATCACGATATAGATGAACACCTATAATCAGTATAATCACGTTGCATGATTGTTTATAGTTGGCAGCTCCTCCAACGGCAATTGAGATTACAAATGTATTCCGCCGGTTTTCGCTACACGCATGCGTCGTGAAATTTTGCGGCGTAGTCGAGGAAATGGCAGAATACGAATACATACTATATTACCTAAAAAATCCTTCACCTCAATGAAAAAATCAGCAAGCTGGCAACAACTTCTTAGAGGTTCTGTGAAATATTTACGGAAGATCATTATTTCCAATACGAAATCATAGAAATCATAATATATATACTTACTCTAGAATGCTAATTCCTTCTAGTTCCGCAGCGAAAAACGTGCCGCATAGGCAACTGATTCACAATGTGCGCATGCTCACCATTAGGAAATTTCACGTAGAACGATGCCAAGTCCCTAAATGTTTTGTCGGTTCTATTTTAAGTTCAATATTATTAAACAATAACAACAACAATTAACAACAAACTTATTTTATAGCTCATGCGCGACTTCCTACGACTATTAGACACATTAATATCATAAGTGAATTGCAATATTCGTGGAATTGGTGAGAAAATTAGAGCAGTAATGTAGTATGTTTCACTAAATAGATATAGACCGCGCAACACCGCTTTTTCTGTCTCATGGCAAATGACTTTGAAATGACCTTAGTGAAAGTCTAGGCAGGACCGTGTTCAGTGTCAGTCTGCAGCCACAGTTTAGTTTACTGCATAGACAAACTAGTTTACTGGTGCGTAACTGTTATTTTCGTGTGCATTTTGCTTTTGTTGTGTGTTGTGTTCGATTTGGATTTTTTCATATCCGATAAACAATGAACTGTATAGTGTTGTGGGGTCCTTGTCTTGACCCGTTCATTTCCCACTTAAGTATGTAAACTATGTGCACCTTTTCATTCATATAAACTGTTAAAAATTTATGATTCACGCTTTGCTTTTCATTCGATTGACACATATCTATCCACTCGCACCATGAGATTGGTTCTTTATATAGCAAAAGAACGCAATTCATTATGAAAAATCATGAAATCTTGTGAGTAAATCATCTTTTAATGGATAATTCGAACTCGAAAATAAAATATGTTGAAGTAAAACTTTGCAGTTTCATTCAGATAACAGATTGATTTTGGAATATACTCGGAACTCAAAAAGACAAATGACTTGAAGAATGAATGTAGGTATCAGAATTCACTCATGAAACGATGCAGAGTAACGCATTGGCAGATGTACAATACATTTTCATGTTTCCACTATTTTCAGGAACACCGAAGAATAGAACTGTCCTTAAGGGATATATTAGTATATTTTGCTCATTTGATTTTTTTTCTGTACTTTACCAAAAGATTCGTTGTTTGTTAACCAGAATTTGTCTTCCTTAATCCTTGAATTAATTTTTATACCGAAACCGGGTTTTTTCAACGCCTGAAGAGGTTTTGGAATAATGAAAGATTTTCAGCTTATCTTCCAGTCGCTGATGGTTCCAAATTTACCATTCAAATAACTGTTGAAAATTATCAATATGTTCAAAACAACTAGTATCGAATATACTAATTATGAATTGATTAAATTCAACTGCAACAATAACAGCATAAAATTTTATTGAAGCCGACCCTGTTCAGAAACAACCTGATGGCACGTATGCGCATTATGGACCACACTGAAATTTTTACAACACTTCGGTTCAATTGATTTAGCATTCTAGAGTAAGTATATATATTATGATTTCTATGTACGAAATACATAGTTTGACATCTGTCTGTGGTTTGATATAGCTTGTTCAATCACGAAGTGAATGAGATACCTTTTTTCGTGGGATATTTGTCGGATATTCAGGAAAATATGAACAAGTTATCAGTGTTAACAAACTATTCTTAAGGAAAATCGAAAAAGGAAGAAATATGTCTTTTTAGTTGTAGATATAATCGTACAAAATTAAGTGTTTTTATTGAAAAATATCGTGTTTTTAACTTTTTTATTCAAATAAGGTTAGTACTTGAGTATTTCCTAATTGTATACACAATTCCAATCGAGAAATATTAACTTTGAGGTGTTTGCAGAGAATTGTATCAAGCACGTATTTGGCCCAATTTTGTTTCAAATCTTTTCAACAGGGCCGAATTCGGAAAAACTAAAAAAAGGTTTCTTTTGGCCTAGAGAATCTACACTTAAAATATATGTATGTACAAGTCAAAGACTCACCCTGTATACACCATTTTATTTAGGGAATATTCTGTGAAATGGTTCATTTAGAGAGTTTTAAATCCTTTTTAAAGAAGACTCGCCATTCGAACTATAAAAGTTGTTGCTTCGTTTTATTATAATAAAAAACGCCGCAGTGATGGAAATCTGAAATAATTTAAAACGGATAGAGCAGAATTCACTTTCGAAAAAATCAAATCTGAAAAATAATCGTTCGGTTATCTGTAAACTTAAAACCTTCCAACCAAGGTGTGTTACCTTTATCATCCATCATTTGCATTTACCTTTTGAGCGTGTGAGGTCTTAAATTATAACTTCGAAACCATTTGCAGGTCACAGTATAGGTATCGGCGATACAATTGCCGATCCTCAGACCTATTTGGAAATCCAGAAGGCCATCAAGAAAGCTAAAGAGGATGTAATAGAGGTTATACAGAAGGCTCACAACATGGAGTTGGAACCGACTCCGGGTAACACGCTGAGGCAGACTTTCGAAAATCAGGTGAACAGGATCCTTAACGACGCTCGTGACAAAACCGGAGGTTCAGCCAAGAAATCACTTACAGAATATAACAATCTGAAGGCTATGGTCGTTTCCGGTTCGAAAGGATCCAACATTAATATTTCTCAGGTATGCAGTATATTATGATGATGAGATCAGATTGTTACCATAATTTGTTACAGGTTATTGCCTGCGTGGGCCAGCAAAACGTTGAAGGTAAACGTATCCCGTTCGGCTTCAGAAAGAGAACGCTTCCCCATTTCATCAAGGACGATTACGGTCCCGAATCGAGGGGTTTCGTCGAGAACTCCTACCTTGCCGGTCTCACACCTTCCGAATTTTATTTCCACGCCATGGGAGGTCGTGAGGGTCTCATCGATACTGCCGTCAAAACCGCCGAGACCGGCTACATCCAGAGACGTCTGATAAAGGCCATGGAGTCCGTGATGGTAAATTACGACGGTACCGTCAGAAATTCGGTCGGACAGCTGATTCAGTTGCGTTACGGTGAGGACGGACTGTGCGGCGAGATGGTAGAATTTCAAAATCTGCCCACCATCAAATTGAGTAACAGGGTGAGGAATTTTTTTTGATCTTATCTTTTGATTCTTCAGATAATATTTTTGTTATGCCCAACTAATTGTCAGGTTGAACTTCTATCCTATTTGAACGCCACTTCAATAAAAGGGGGAAAGGCCGTTGCTAAGTAAACATACAGGTTTGGAAATATAAGTTGGAAACATAGACAATTGAGCGTTAAACGAGTGGATGATTACTGTCTTGTTTTGTCCTTTATGACAATATGCATGTGCAGTAGCTCGCAATTTGCACATTTGTCTTGACTGAATTAAATTTTTATGACCGACAAAGGCGAATTATTATAGTATATCATATGTTTGATCCTTATACTATACAGGGTGATTCACGGTGGATGACACAGATATCGCATCGGTTTGAAAATTTAATGGAGTTCTCTACCCAACTAAAATATTTTCGTCAATGCGGTGTTGCCACTTCCATTAGAAAGTAGTAGCAACTTTGCTTTTTCAAATGGAACACCTTGTATTGTATATTATTTTTGGAATCTCCAACAACGTCTCGACAACTTTTCTTAACATTTTCCTATACCTATCTGTTGCCTTTTTCGAAATTTAATTTAATTTCGATTTTTTTCACCGAAAATCATGACCTCTAAAAATGCTCATAACTTCGGGTTGACAGACACTATGGCATTGAAATTTGGTTTGGAGTTAGGTGATACATGAATGCTTCCAACACATCAGCCTGATCTACGTTACTTAAATACAGGGTGGTAAAAAATACAGTATTTTCGGTTGCTTGAAAAAGTGACTGAAAGTTGTTTATTTCAAATAGAACGTCCTGTATATTATTAGAAATTCTGAAAGCTGATGAAATTTGCTTCCATTCTATGTATATCATGCCTATACCTCCTAACTAGTCAAATTTCGGACTTATGAGCATTTATTTGTCGAAATGTCCTTTCAGAATGGTATTTCCATTCGGTGATTGGTAGGCAGGCCATGATTATTATTTGATAGTACCTTGTGACATTCCCCTAATGCCTAATAATGAAGGCACCAAGAAACTTGAAAGTCAAACTATTCATATGAATTGATGCCTTTATTATTAGGAGAATGTCACAAGATACTGTGGAATAGTAATCATGGCCTGCCTACCAAATACCGAATGGGAATACAATTCTGAAGAGACATTTTGACAAATAAATGCTTTCAAGTCCGAAATTTGACTAGTTAGGTATAGGCATGATATACATAGAATAAAAGCAAATTTCATCAGCTTTCTGAATTTCTGATAATATACAGGGCGTTCCATTTGAAATAAACAACTTTCAGTCACTTTTTCAAGCAAACGAAAAGACTGTATTTTTTACCACACTGTATTGAACTAACGTAGATCAGGCTGATGTGTTAGAAGCATTCATGTATCACCTAACTGAAAACCAAATTTCAATGCCATAGTGTCTCTCAACTCGAAGTTGCATTTTTAGAGGTCATGATTTTCGGTGAAAGAAATTGAAATAAATTTATATTTCGAAAACGGCAACAGATAGGTATAGGGAAATGTCAAGAAATGTTGTCGAGAAGTTGTTGGAAATTCCAAAAATAATATAATATATACTCGATTCACAATTATAAAATCACAACTCTGGCACTGGAAATTTGACACATTCCACTCTGTATCGAAGTTATGACGTTTTTCAAAATATTTTTATGTTCCAAGTCAACACTATGTTGCCCTTTCTACATTCTTAACGTATTTCTCAGAATGTGAATTTATTCGGAAAATGAATGAATTGGAAAAGATGTGATGGACGAAAATAATTAACGTTTATATGAATTGATAAAAAGGATTCCTTTTCAGGTTATTTGCATAAAAAGTACAAGAGATCACTGTTGAAATATATTATTTTTGCCATGGAAGAAAATTGCATTGCTTTCACATAATTTTCATATGCATGCTTGTGAAGATTTAATGTTTATTATCCTCTTGAACTGACAGTTCAAGACTTGACGACATCAATTGTTGATTCTAATCAAGAATTCATTTAAAAAAATCAACCCAAAGATATAAGATGAATTGATGGGTAATTACAAGAATCAAGAATAATGTCAATTTTATTTTGTTGATAACTTTCTGAAAATCAATGTTGGGGTATAAAACTCGGCTATGTTTGTTCAAACAACATCTAAAGAATACATTTTTCACCATCTCGACCTTTGAAAGGCGTTTCTTATAGGAGAATTAAGTCCTAAGTTCCACCTCATTAGTGAGGTACCTAACTTTTGCAAATCTGCTCAGATATCGCCAAATTTCTTGGAAACCTGAAAAATATCATCCTAATCGACCTCTCGAGGCTCCATCCGATCCATCTACTGCGATATCTGTCCAAATAACAGCTTTTTCAACGAAATTCCTGTGTACTTCTTTAACCTCGAAATGTAAACATTCGTCCTGGTCTTGAAAATCGTCCTCACGCTCCAAACTGGTGCTAAAAACAATAAACATACGTTAATCTTGGATATTCGACGAAAAACTCACCTGCAAATATCGATTAAATACCAAAAATCTGCGAACAATTTGTAAATCTAACAAAATGTGGAATATCTTTGATACTTTTACTTTGATGTAAACAAATAAACTGGCAACGTCGTTTTGTCATTAACGATATTTTCTGTGCGCGCACTGACTTTTCATCATATGTTCTATGCTTTTCATCAGGAGCACCAACTCCTGAAAACGAAACCATGACCTCCTATGTGATTAAATAAAAGTGAATGGAGTATACCAGGTGTTCCATTTGAAAAAGCAAAGTTGCTACTACTTTCTAATGGAAGTGGCAACACATTATAATGTGTCGCATCTGAAACTTAGGGCTTTTTCGGGCTAGGCCAGTAGATTAGTCGAGTAGCGAATGATTTTGTAATTTCGAACGCCAGCAATCGAGTCGAGTAGAGTCACAGGATGATGTACCTACTATCTTATACTGTTTAAGAGTATTTGATACTGTGGTAGAGTAGTCAGTGACTCTCTTCTCGACTAAAATACTGGCCTAGTCCGAACAAGCCTTTAGACCTGGTCCACTGAAATCGTTGCCTATATTTTCCTGTTGCCAAACTCAGCACGTTGTAGGTTTCTCTGATGACCTATTATAATGCACAAAAACTATTTCTCTTATTTACAATGATAAATTGATATAACATATCGTAATTTTTAATGGAGACATTCTTTTCGGATATATTATTAATGAGTTAATCAAAGAATATAGTTGATTATGCTATTTTATGCTAGAGGTTATTGTACGAAAGAAATTCAGGTTCGATTTAAGACAACACCGCTCTTTTCTCTACTTCAGTTCGAAGTGAGATATGGAGAGATACTTTCCTCAACACGTAGTTGTCGAAGAAATACATTGCCGGAAGGAATCCGTTGAAAGTAGTCGAATAACAAGAAAAATTGGTGAACTAAAACAGCTGTTTATGATTCAGGGGCGTAGAAACTTCAAATAAGGAAACTTTCATCTTGTATCTGTTCAGGAAAAAATTCATGTCACAGTCAGGATTTTTTTGTTGCTTTGTTACAATGTAGACAGTCTTTGCAAAGAGTCTTGATTGGCCAAAAATTCTAGTTTGCTGAGATTAGGTACTATCAGACAATACTAGTATATAATTATTTTTGAACATTAATATTCTGTAAATGAACTTAAAATTGAACAAATTTTATATATACAGGGTGAGTCTTTGACTTGTACATTATTTTAACTGTAGATTCTTGATTCAAATGAAACCTTTTTTTCATTTTTCAGAATTCGGCTCTATTAAAGAGATATAGCCATTTCAAAAAAAATTGGGCTAAATACATGCCTGATACAATTCTCTGCAAGCACCTCAAATTTCATATTTTTCGATTGAAATTGAGGTGATTATTATATGTTCTGGGTGAAACAATTAGAAAATACTCGAGCACTAACCTTATTTGATTAAGAATGTTACAAACACGATATTTCCTAACAAAAACACTTGGTTTTTTCCGATTGTTCCTGCAATTGAAAAGCCATATTTCTCCCACCAAAATAAGTTCCTTCTCAGATTTTCCTGAAGATTAGTTTGTAAACACTAATAATTTGTACATATTTTCCTCGATATTCTAAAACGATCTCATGAAAAATTGGTTTTTCACTAACCTTTCCTAACCCCATTACGCTTACGCGATAACCTGCGCCATGGACTTCAATTTATTCATTCATTTACTGAGAATAAAGCCAACAGGTGATGATTGTGATGTGAAGACTTTCAGTAAATTGATGTAATACACCGTGTAGTGGTGACGTATGGAGTTAAAATTCCAGGAGGATAAGTTTGAATAGATATTTTCCTGAAGGACTGGTAACAATAAATTTTTAATTGAAACTGTGCTTATAAATTGTGTAATTTCATGCTTCTTAGAATTCAATTTCATCTCCCACATTTGTGGGATTTTATTATTACATATAACTACATCAAACGTTTTTCCATCATAAAGATTTCGGTCTTCACGAAGCTTGATGAACATTCTGACAACATTGTTGATTTGTTTAGAGACCAGAGAAGAAACAATATTCCATGATATTTAATTCAGGGAAGTATTCAGATTGCTTCCTCAAATTTCATCGTATACAATTAAGAACCACTCGAAAACGACTTTTATGTTCTAAAATGCTTGATTTTTTCGAAAATATGAACCTTTTCAAGTGGTTTTATAGTATTTCTGCGTGAATTTATGAGTCGGCTACTCTTTAACTTTTACACTAGGAGAAATATTGAATGAGTTTCAATTGAGGAATATGCACCATGAATAGAGTAAACAATCAACCAAAATTCAGTTCATTTCAAATAACGGTTCCGAATATATGAAAAGAATAGTGGTATTTTAATGGATTTTCGACACCCTGTATAGTTCAAACGAAACCGAATTTTGAATGTTATTGGAAAAAAGTGTTTCGTTTGATGAGAGGAATCTACAGTTAAAATATATGTACAAGTCAAAGACACCCTGTATAATGAGTATCACAATATTCTCAATAATTCAATAGCAAAATTACAACAGGATTTAAAATATTGGATTGACTCGTTATTCTATTTTCAATTTCAATTAGTAGCATAGTAGCATCTTCAGATTTCACACTTTTGAATTAGTTATTCTCGAAATGAAGTTATTCAAGAAAGTAACATCTGAAGAAGCTACTGAGTAGCGAAACAATGGTTATTTAAATAATTTAAAGTGGAAATAAAATAACTGTCATTTTATTCATATCAAAATAGATTCATGGAAATCCTGGTGTAACTACTCCTAACTAAATATCGTGACCAAAAATTGTAGATCAAAACGGCACTCTAGATTGCCGATCGGCTCTTACTTCAATTCATTCACAGAATATGAATGTTCAGAAATAATAATATACTAGTATTGGTTGATAGTCATCCCAACAAACTAGAATTTTTGGCCAATCAAGAACTTATTCTTTGCAACGAGTGGTTATTTAGCAACAAACTCACAATAAATGTAGCAGAGGCTGTCTACATTGTTACAAAACAACAAACAATCCTGACTGAGCAATGAATTTGTACCCGAACAGATACAAGCTGAAAACTTCCTTATTTACAGTTTCTACGCCAGTGTATAATAAACAGCTGCTTCAGTTCACCAATCAAAGTTTTTCCTGTAATTCAACTACGTTCAACGGATTCCTTCCGGCAACGTGTTTCTTCGAGAACCGCGTATTGACCAAAGTATCTCTCTTCGAACTGAAGTAGAGTTAAGAACGGTGTTGTCATAAAATAGCATAATCAACTATGTATTATTCTTGGATTTACTCATTATCAATAAATCCGAAAAACTGTTTCAATTAAAAATTACGGCATGTTGAATAAATTCAGCCTTGTATATGAGAGAAATAGTTTTTGTGTGTAATATTAGGTCATAAGAGAAACCTACAATCTGCTCAGTTTGGCAACATGAAAATTTAGCAAACGATTCCAGTGGATCAGTATGAGGTACAATCGACCAGCTCTAAGATGCGACACTTTTTTTAATGTGAATAAACGGGTCTCTGTATATTCTAAGGAACAAAATTGATACTTTTTCAAAGCTAAAAATGTAAGAAAGCCAAAAAACACGGGACAGCTAGTGATCGATAGTAGAAAGTTCAACCTCCAAAAACTTGGTAGTTAATCTCGTCAATGGTGAAACAGCGACCTGCGCAAAATTCAATGAATAAAGTCTACATGGTGTAATTTTCAGGCTTTCGAGAAAAAATACAGATTCGACCCTAGCAACGAGAGATATCTCAGGAGAGTGTTCAACGAAGACGTCATCAAGCAGCTGATGGGGTCCGGCGAGGTCATCGCCGAACTTGAATTGGAATGGGAACAGCTTCAGAAAGATCGCGAGGCGCTCAGGCAGATTTTCTCCAACGGAGATTCGAACGTGGTATTGCCGTGTAATCTGCAAAGGATGATCTGGAACGTACAGAAGATTTTCCACATCAACAAGAGGGCTCCCACTGATCTGTCCCCCCTCAAAGTCATTCAGGGGGTCAGGAAATTACTTCAAAAGTGCGTTATTGTGGCCGGAGAAGACAGATTGTCGGTGCAGGCCAACGAAAACGCCACGTTGTTGTTCCAGTGCCTGGTCAGGTCGACACTTTGCACCAAATGCGTGTCGGAAGAATTCAGGCTCAGCACCGAAGCCTTCGAATGGCTTATAGGAGAAATCGAAACCAGGTTTCAACAGGCTCAGGTATGTATTCGAGAATTGCATTGTTTTACTTCTTTCGTTGATAAACTATCAAAGATGGTCGTCCTCCAGCCGATCTCTAATGAAAAATGCGTCCAAGGGATAGGCTTTAATTTTTCGTTTCGACGACACAAAGTTTTTATAGCTTAGGTGGCTTATATTATTGGAATGCAGGTGGTTCCAGACTATCATTTATATTGTTTCAATTATCGTCATATTTGTATTTGCCAGACTGGAAAAATAAACTGCTCCACATGAGTTAGGTATATTGACTTAAATTGCGAAAAAATATAGTTAAAATAAGATTTTTGTGATGAAAATTTATAATAATATTATTTCAAGTTGCAAATTAATTTTAGCCTGTAGGTGTGCAGCGTATACAGGGTGGTTAAGAAAAATCGAGTAAAATAACGAAATTTTATTATTCCCAGAATTCAAGCATTTTAAGACTATCAATACAATGTATGGCCTCCACGGGCATCAATAACAGCTTGACATCTTCTTTGCATACTACACACGAGGTTGTTGAACATTTCTTGAGGAATTTGGTTCCATAAACGGGGCAGAAGCTCTCTCAGATCATTTAAGGATTCTGAGGTTGGTTGAAGCATATCGCATGCATGTTCTATGCAATTCAAATCTGGTGAGTGCGGAGGTATTGGTAAATGTGCAATACCAAGCTCCTCGCGCGCATTCTCAAATATGGCTGTACGGTGCGGTCTAGCGTTACCGTCTAGAAATTGAAAAGTTTCACCAATAACAGCGTGAAAATTTGGCACAACATTGTCAATGACATGCTCCCTGTAGTGTAAGGCGGTCATATTCCCAGGACAAATGTGTAGATCTGTGCGCCCGTTGAAACATATCCCGGCCCATACCATAACACTACCCCCTCGGAATGGACTTCTTGGACATAGCGACGATTACGGGGTATGCGTGAAATTGTCCATACCCTTATTCTTCGAGAATCTGAAGATCGTCCATATCTGGATTCATCAGTGAAAAGGACACTACGCCATTGATCGTTCCAATTGATATGTTGCCTTGCCCATTCCAGTCTTTGACGCTTATGGTCACGTGTTAATGGAACTCCTCTTAATGGGCGTCTAGAACCTAAATTCACCTCTCTCAAACGTCGTTTGATGGTTTCGATGGAAACTTGGACCCCATCTGCATTTTGAAGAGTATTCCGTAGCATTCTACACGTAGATGTAGGCTTTCTTCTCGCCGAAACGGTGATGAAACGATCCTGAGTAGGTGTTGTTTGTCGTCGCCCACCAAGCCTTGGTCTTTCCAACACGGAACATGTCTCCCTGAACCTATTCTAAAGTCGAGATATCACACTTTGGCTGACTTGCAGCCTTTCCGCTACAACAACCTGAGTTAGGCCACCCTGTAGCATTCCGATAGCCCTATTAGCCTCAGCGTTTGTCAATTTACGTCTTGGCATTTTCAGAAAACTCGTTTCAAATCGAAGCCGTTGATAAACTGACTTCATTTCAAAATAAGAACATTCATAAAGCATATGCAAAGGACCAGACTTCAGAAAAAGGGGGACCAGATTGACGAAATGTCTTATACTGAAGTTGTTATTGAGTTTCAAATGATTTTACAGCGATTTTCTCGAAGATTACATACTTTTGAAAACGATCGAATACGATATCCCTAACTCTTGTGGAGCAGTATATTATTAGAGCTTCAGCGCTTGGTATTATATCGGAAATGAAAATAAATTTGCTCGAAAAATTCATGTTTTCTGATGATTGTGTTTCTGTTTCATTTGGAAATTTAATATTTTCAGTATTCATGCCTTTATGCTATTTTGTAGCCCGAAGAAGAGAGCAAAGTTTCTCGATACATTGCTATCTATACTAATATTATAAAGAGGAAAGATTTGTATTTTTGTTTGTTTGATACGAATAGGCTCAAAAACTACTGGACCGATTTCAAAAATTCTTTCACCCTTTGAAAGCTTCATTATCCCCGAGTGACATAGGCTATACTTTCCACCCGAAAAAATTAAGGATACCTACTATAACTTCAATAATTACAAAAAAATCAGCCAAAATCAGCTATTTTCACGTGCGCTGCAAAAACCGTAAGACTTACGTGGATACAATGTGTGACGGAAATGTACCTCTTGAATAGTTCTACAAAAAAGTCCGCGATAGCATGTATCTATCTCTCAAGATTGACTTGCTATTACCTGTTTATGGTAATCAGATGTTTTCCAAAATTATGCACTATTTGGGAGTGTGTTTTTATGAATTGCGTATTGATCCTAATCCAACCTAATACGTTATTTATCCCCAGTATTTAATTTAGAACAAAATTACCCTTCACATCATAAAATTACAACGAGTACATCAAAAGATATGGCAGGTTGAAGTTTTGAAGATGAAACCGCCGCGTGAAACAAATTTCTACTCGGGCGAAGCTGGGACGGCCTGCTTGTAGTGAATAAGTTCAAGAATTTAGTCCCTTAGGACTGATAAGGTTTCCTTCTAAAAGCTAACAGTGGCTCCCCGGACCGAATATTTTCAGAATATTCATTTTGGCATATTGGAATATTCTATGAATATGCGTATGGGAATTCCACAGATATTCGTAGAATATTCCAGGAATATTCAAAAATGATCGAAGAATATTCATGATGGAATATTACTGGAATATTCGGGAAATGATATTCCAGTCATATTCCTTGTATTCAAGGCATATTTTATACTGAATGTCCCTTTAATATCACTAAGATCTCTGAACATCTAGACATCTTAAATATCACTTGAGAATATTCATAGAATATACCTAGATTATTCGGAATATTATAGAGATACCTATTCTATGGATATCTCTGTACAAAGTGGGTTTCACAAAGCGCAATCATCGCTGATCGGAGAATAAACTCGAATTGACTGTTCAAATTCCTTATTCGATTGGCAATCAACTGATCGTTAATATAACCCTCACTGCTCCATAGCATATGACTACTCAATTCTATAAAAAATAATATACTGTGACAATTTCTAATTTCAGGCCAATCCAGGTGAAATGGTGGGAGCGTTAGCCGCCCAATCTCTAGGAGAACCCGCCACTCAGATGACACTCAACACTTTCCATTTCGCCGGTGTGTCGTCCAAGAACGTAACCCTCGGCGTGCCGCGTCTTAAAGAAATCATTAACATCTCCAAAAAACCCAAAGCGCCGTCTCTAACGGTCTTTCTGACCGGAGCGGCTGCGCGCGACGCCGAAAAGGCCAAGAACGTGCTGTGCCGTCTGGAACACACCACGCTTCGAAAGGTAACGGCCAACACAGCCATCTACTACGATCCCGATCCGCAAAACACCGTGATTCCCGAGGATCAAGAATTCGTAAACGTGTACTACGAAATGCCCGACTTCGACCCGACGAGGATCTCCCCGTGGTTGTTGCGTATAGAGTTGGACAGGAAGAGGATGACCGACAAAAAACTCACCATGGAACAGATCGCCGAGAAGATAAACGCAGGCTTCGGGGACGATTTGAATTGCATTTTCAACGACGATAACGCCGAAAAGTTGGTCTTGAGGATACGTATAATGAACAGCGATGACGGCAAGTTTGGCGATGCTGCCGACGAAGAGGTGGATAAAATGGACGACGATATGTTCTTGAGGTGCATCGAGGCTAACATGTTGAGCGACATGACGCTCCAAGGTATCGAGGCCATATCCAAGGTGTACATGCATCTGCCGCAGACTGACGCTAAGAAAAGAATCGTAATAACGGAAACTGGGGAGTTCAAAGCGATCGCAGAATGGTTGTTGGAAACCGACGGTACCAGCATGATGAAAGTACTATCCGAAAGAGACGTGGATCCGGTTAGGACGTACTCCAACGATATCTGCGAAATATTCTCGGTGCTCGGAATAGAAGCTGTCCGAAAGTCGGTGGAGAAAGAAATGAACGCCGTCCTTCAGTTCTACGGTCTTTACGTCAACTATCGACATCTCGCTCTATTGTGCGACGTGATGACCGCCAAAGGTCATCTTATGGCCATCACTCGTCACGGTATCAACAGGCAGGATACGGGAGCCCTTATGAGGTGTTCTTTCGAAGAAACGGTGGACGTGCTGATGGACGCGGCGTCGCACGCGGAGGTAGACCCGATGAGGGGCGTGTCCGAGAACATAATATTGGGACAATTGCCCAGGATGGGTACCGGGTGTTTCGACCTGTTGCTGGACGCCGAAAAGTGCAAGTACGGCATACCGATACCGCAGGCGCAGGGCGGAGACGTTATGGCGTCGTCCATGTTCTTCGATTCTGCGGCCACGCCCAGTATGAGTCCCGGAGTGGCTATGACGCCTTGGAACCAGGGGGCGACGCCTTACGGCGGCAGCAGTTGGTCACCGCACAGTAAGTTTTTTTTTTTTGTTAACTCCTAGTCATTAAGGTACACCGTGCAGGGAGTCGCACGAATTGCGATCTCGAAGTTGGGTTTCGACTAGAGAGTTGATTCTCTGCAAATTTATTGACGACATTGACGTATACTCCATTCACAATTATAAAATCACAACTCTGGCCTTGGAAATTTGACACATTCCACTCTGTATCGAAGTTATGAAGTTTTTCAAAATATTTTTATGTTCCAAGTCAACACTATGTTGCCCTTTCTACATTCTTAGCGTATTTCTCAGAATGTGAATTTATTCGGAAAATGAATGAATTGGAAAAGATGTGATGGACGAAAATAATTAACGTTTATATGAATTGATAGAAAGGATTCCTTTTCTAGTTATTTGCATGAAAAGTACAAGAGATCACTGTTGAAATATATTATTTTTCGCCATGGAAGAAAATTGCATTGCTTTCACATAATTTTCATATGCATGCTTGTGAAGATTTAATGTTTATTATCCTTTCGAACGAAAAGTTCAAGACTTGACGACATCAATTGTTGATTCTAATCAAGAATTCATTAAAAAAAATCAACCCAAAGATATAAGATGAATAGATGCAATAGTAACTGAGTTTTGGTTATAAATTAATAAGCAAGAATTACAATTCCTGAAAGCTTTATAGATATACAGGGTCTTTTACGAGGAACCTCACCCATATTTATACGGGAAATTACTGAACGTATTTTCATGAAATTCAGCACTTATAAGTATTTCACGATGCTGATGAAATCTAAAATATTTTCAAGGCATGAGCACCTCCGGTTTTTCCGGAAATGACGTCAACTTCCGTTTTTCGAATTAGAACACCATTTTTTTATTGCAGAAATAGATTCCTTAGAAAATTTCAAGTTATTTTGATGTAACATTTTTCAGTTTTGGTTGGAAAATTCTCTCTGAGCGGGAAAATTCGAAAAAAAAATCGAAATCGCGATTCATGATACAGGGGGTGAAAAAATCGCTTTCAAAGTTAGGGATGACAAAATCGTGAAAAATCAATTTTTTCAAGTTAGAACCCCATTTTTTATGGCAGATATTGAATCTACGTTAAAAAATAATGTGAGTGTATGCATCACACCCTTGCCCTAAAAGTGGATATTTTCTGAGTTATTCACAAAAAACTGTTTTTCGTCTGGAATTTTCAGCTATTTCTTTTCCCTTCACGCCAAAAAGATGAAATTTTCAGGAACTGTTACTTAAACCATATTTTAGATTTTACTACCCTAATATGCAAGAGAAAAAAAGTTACAGGTTGTTTCTAAATAGATGGCGAATTTGGATTCGAATTTGTATCGGAAACCTCTTTATTTCAACTAATCGGCCATCGGTTTTCTCTCCAGTGATAAATAAATAATTCCTTATGAACCATATGCAAAAACTTACCATGTTTTACATTCTTTTTTTTAATGATAGATATCATTAATTACATCTGCCAAATTCCTCTTTATCAAATTTGAGTTATTATCACCATTGATAGTTATAAATATATAAAATTTTTCTAGAGAATAGTTGATTTATTCATTCACATTATTACAGTGAACAATCAATTATATATGTATCAATAATGTTTCAAGTATACCTTTTTTAAACCAAAAAGTATACAAAAGTGTTGATACTTTTATTGACGGTTTCACTTGTTGGGTATGATATAGACACTTCAGACGGTATAATGATTTTGTCATTTTTTCAATTCTTCTCTTCAAAAATATGTTGATGCCGTACAGTATCAAATAACCATAGAGTATCCTTAAAATGGTAGCGCAATTTTCATCATCCTAAATGATATGGTCTGGATAAAATGTACGGCATCATTTGTTCCTAATTTATTTACCTTAATACTATTCAAAACAAGGGATAAAATGTAGAAAATGGTTATATATCATTAATCTATGAGTTCCAAACTTTTACAATAATATGAAAAATTTCACTTTTTGTATTTCTCTATAATTTTTTTTAGAACAGTTTCTTTTGAACGGCAATATAATATAAGAATTGTATCTTGAAGTATCATGTAAAAAAAGAAGTTGCCGTACTGGGTCAAATGACTTTAGAGCTTTATGGGTCAAGCATAAGATGAAATTAAGATAATTATTGATATAACATCAAAATGAACAATTTTTTTTTGACGGCCTTATTTTTAATAATAATTTTGAGTGCTGGATAATGTTTTGGAACCGAAGCCGTACTTTTTCAAATGACCCCCTGGAGCACGGCAAGAGAGGGGGTTGCAACCCTCGATTTTTTCCCTTTGTCGCATGATTTTTGTACGGCGTTGCTGAATAATGGATTAGAAGATGTATGGCAACCGTATAAAACTGATGCCGTACAAAGTCAAATGACCTATTTTACCATGGAAATTTTCGGAAAATCAAAAAATTTTTCCGAATATATGGCGCATCATTTTTGTACGGCACTGCCCGTTTTCCTATTATTTTCCATGGAGCTATCGGTGGTAAGAATGCCGTCAAAAGTCATATGACCCAAATGTACCCAGTCTACCTGTCCTTTTGAATTGCCACCTGTACTCAGTTGGACAGCTTACAAGTGACGGCATAGTGCTGAATCTTATTATTTTATGTCCTTCTATCATTCTAGATAGGTCACCTTCTGGTTCAAATGACCCATCAATTTTCGACACGGGCCTGTAGTCTAATAGTTTTTGACGAGCAATCGATCGGAATTACAAAATTACATAGTTACCATTTGAAAAGAATGAGATTTCATAGTGAGGCTCACTTTGAAGTCCTGTATAATATTTCCTCATATAAGTCATTCAAGAAGCAGTATCAACGTACTTTCTTTTGTTCCACTGATGCAAAAAGAAATTCTTACAATGAGGGATTTTGAAAATATGAACACTAATTTGTGGCACTCTTTCTGTCAACAAATTTTAAAAAAAGGCTGTAACTCAACAATCGATAGAAGTGGTTGCTCATATCATGCATCAAATCAGTGCAGAATTAAACGAAGAATGCAAATATGTATAAATATACAGAGTGTTCCATTTGTAATAACGAAGTTTATATTCGTTTCCGGTAGAACCGGAAGTAGATTTCGCTTGAAAATATTTTACAACTTAAGGTCATGTACTGTTAAACAAAAATACGGGATCTCGAATTCGTACCAGAATTCCTTCCTCGAATACGTCTAATGAAACACTCAATAAAATCACCCCTTATAGATGGAATTAAATAAGAAATCGCAGCTTTTTTGGCAGGGGATGAATTAACCTGAAAAAATAAAAGTTGGCGGTCTTCTGTTCTTATTCCTCAGTTTATCCTATTTGCTATATAAACCAGTCATCAGATATTCAGAAGAAACAATTTTCTCAGTTACATTTAGAATTTTATTCGTCTCAAAAATACAATTATTGGCGGTGTAGATTCTACTGATAATATTGAATCAGTTTATTCTATTCTTATTTGACGAACGTTCCACATACATAGATACAGTGGCGGCGCGTGGATTTATATTTTGGGAGTGCACATGTAGGCAGATACCGGGGGGTCTAGAGGGTACGGACTACATAGGGAAGGGGGGTTCTGGGGAGGAAAAAAATGTGAAATAAAACTTCGAATCTCGCAGTTTAGAGCAGTTTGTGATGTTCTTTGGCCTTATCTGGGAATAACATTCAGAAAACCCCAAATTCTCACAATAGGGGTACCGTCTGCTGAAGCATAACGGCAAACTATAACCATTTGGAAAATGTTTGAAATGTCAATTGTTTCATCACTTATCACGGACACGAATTTTGAGGCAGCAAGTTCTTTCTTAATGTGTGCATGACACACAGAAAGCAATGAAAGCATACAGTCCAACTATTCATTTTGAATGTCTTTGGATGTTCCGCTGAAGACTGGGGTGGATTGATCCAAATGATCCCTGAGTGCTAAATCTAATTCAGACGAAATATTGAATAGACCAGGACAAGCAATTTTGATTTCTGTTTTTTTTTTCTAATGTCACCGAATTTGTTTTTGAATATTGTACGCCAATGCTAATCGGATTCCCCAAATTTGCGGCCATAATTGCGCGAAATATAACCAATTAAATATTTTTGTGTGTTCTCTTGAGTGAAATATTATTATTTACCTTGACATTAATTCATGTAGATAAACAAACATGTATAAATGAATAATATTTAACTCCTATATAAGACTTTGATTTTAATCACTGGTGTTCTACATTTTATGCTTTTTATAAGATTTAGTGATTGCTCTGGAATACAAATAATCATCGTATCTAATGAACTCGAAATTTGAAATTTTTTTATACAAATGGTACATAAAACGATGTCTGTTTTTTACGCCGATATCAGCTGTTAGTACTAACGACCGAGTATACATAGCGCAGACACAATGAACATAATTTGAATTAAGAGTTGCCTATCTATAGCTTGTCTATGCAACAGACGACCGTGCACATGCTGGATGTGTACCTATGCCAGCTAAATACTATGGACTGTTACGGGGAGTGCGGGACGCGAAGGGTAGCTGCTGCTCCAATGAGGGCTCAGTTCGACAGTGCAGTGTACGGGCTACGCGTATTTGCATTGACCGTTGGCGTTCGAAGTTTTGACTGTTGTGAGTTCGCCCGCCGTCTGTTTCTTGTTTCTATAGTAGTCTACACTCTACAGTAATACAGAACCGTGTACCGGAACATCGGAAATTAAAAATAAAATTAAATACCCAATGGAAAACGTTACATTTACGTCAAACACAAAAATAAATTCCTTTAGATGAAGATATTACTTGGGGGTACACGTGCACATGTGCACAAATGGAGGAGCCGCCACTGCATAGATACATTACCTACTGATAAAAAAAATCTTGGAAGTATTTCAGAAACTATGCATTTTGGGCAATGTTTTTATTCCCATACCTACAATATTTTTCATCGTAGGTTGAAATATGACTTTAAAGCAAAAAAAATATACACATTCTACAGGGAAGTCTAAAAACGACCATTTTCCAATGGAAAATCTTGAAGTACCCATTTTTCAGAAGAGCTCCATTTTCAGATTTGTTATCTTCATTTCTCGTTGAAAAACAATTTTTGGCTTGAATTCGAAAACTTGACATTCAAAATAATAAATAAATAAATAAATAAATAATAAATAATAAATTTATTTCAAACAGCCACATTCATTACAAGATTTTCATCCAGATTACAGTGGGTTGAAAAGTGTCAAGCAAATATGCATATTAATATATTATCCTTAAACTAACAAAACGGAATTAAAATATTCTTCTACATTGTATGGTTCGATATCAATTAGTAACTTATAGATTTTTCTCTTAAACACCTTCAAACAATTTTCTGTTCTTAATTGTACAGGTAATCTATTGAAAAACTTCACACTTGCATAATAGGGTCCTCTTTCGAATTGACTTAATCGATGTATTGGTATATTGTACAGATTGACATTTCGAGTATTATAAGTGTGGTTCGAAACGGACCCACTGAATCTTTCCTTATGTTTGAAAATGAAAATGAGACATTCGAACACATAAATACCATATACAGTAAGAAAATTATTCAACCTGAAAATACCTCTACAAGATTCCCTTGGATGAATACCATACATAATTCTTATTGCTTGCTTCTGTACTACAAATAAGCTATTTACATCATAAACTCTTCCACCACCCCAAAATAAAATTCCAAATCTTAATTTACCAACGAAACATGAAAAATAAATGGTCTTAATCGACGCATAGGACATGTATTTCTTTAATGTTCTCAGACTGTAATTCACACAATTCAATTTTTTTCTCAATTCATCAATATGTGCTTCCCAATTCAATGATTTATCTATTTTTACGCCTAAAAATTTTGTATTGTTTTCCATTTCTATTTCTTGATCATTGATATTTATTCGTTCATTCTCTTCCGTGGACCTATTAATTCTAAACAAAACATATTTCGTCTTCTCCTTGTTGATAATTAATTGATTTTGTGACATCCAGTCAAGTACTACACTAAGTGAATTAGAGGTTTCTATCTCCAATTCCTTCATATTATTCGCTGTTATCAATAAGTTTGTATCATCAACATAATTTAGAATTTTTTGTCTACTATTATTCAATATACCGCAAAGGTCGTTGACGAAGATGATGAACAACAAAGGACCCAATATACTACCTTGCGGAATACCCAACCGAATTTGGGCTAAATCTGATCTTGTAACACCTTCACTGTTCCTAATAACTACTTGTTGCTTGCGTTTCTCAAGATAAGATGCAATCCATTTATTCTCAATATTTCTAATTCCATAATGATTTAACTTTCTCAACAAATATTCGTGTTTTATTGTATCGTAAGCTTTAGAGAGATCTAAAAATACGCCAAGGGACAATTCACGTTTTTCATGGGAATTTAGGATGTCATTTACAAACTCAAAAATGGCAGTCTCGACGGTTCTCCCACTAATAAAGCCGTGTTGATTCTCATTGAACAAGTTATTCTCCAAAAAATATTTCATAATTCTATTATATACTACTTTTTCGAATACTCACTTAAAAACGAATTTCTCAGTGAAATCTCGAAAAATAAACAAGGAATCATCTCTCTAGTCAAAGTTTATCCCCGAAGTCGCCAACGTGAAAATTGATTCGTTTCAAAAATAACCTAACGAACGTGTGACACCCTGCACATTATTCAATTTCGTCGTGTCATTTGTTAATCCGGTAACCAATGACCTGCGTTGATGAAATTTTGGATCCGCTCCTGATTCTTCTTCGAGATCGGCATTTTTGTCTTCTTGTTCGTTGACATTCCTAGTAAACTTACCAAAAGTTAAAAAAAATAATATCAGCAATTAAGAGGGAGTTCCATCACGTGGAGTTCTCGGTAACTGTCACCTCTTACCTAACGGCCTATCGTGGTCGCATAAATGTTCAACAATGTTACAAGAACGTGCAGAATGCAATTAAGATACGAACATTGTGCGGCGATACGAAACCAATAATATATTTCCGGGCATTTTTCTGGGTTTCTGTCGTTTCATTTGGTGATTTTTATACGTGGAAATACATATTCAAAATAAGTCATTTCGTGTGGGAAGGTCTGAAACACATTTTTTATTGAAAAGCAGAAGATGGTGAAATTATTTTTTCTTCGTATCTGCAAGAATGTTGATTTACTTTCCGGATAAAGTATATTCTTCTGGTGAATCTCGCGAAACCACGAAATCAATCGGATCTAGGATAGAAACTCTTCTTAAGGATTTTACCAATTCAATGTTTCTTTCAGATCTTGTGGGAAGTGGAATGACGCCCGGAGGACCCTCATTCTCCCCGTCAGCTGCATCAGATGCTTCAGGAATGTCGCCAGGATACGGATCGTGGTCTCCTTCTGGCGGTCAATCGCCAGCCATGTCTCCCTATTTAACCTCACCTCGAGGCCAGTCTCCATCTTACAGTCCATCAAGTCCTGCCTATCAACCCATGTCGCCGTCGTTGACAGTTGCTTCGCCTGGCTATTCGCCAAACTCGTATTCACCAACCAGTCCGAATTACAGCCCCACGAGTCCGAATTACTCTCCCACTTCTCCGAATTATTCCCCGACCTCTCCCAGTAGCTACTCGCCTTCTTCTCCAAATTATTCACCAACTTCGCCATCTTATTCGCCCACCTCTCCTAGTTACTCTGCGACTTCTCCGAGTTATTCTCCGACGTCTCCGAGTTATTCCCCGACTTCTCCGAGTTATTCTCCGACTCCTCAGACGTACTCTCCTACGTCTCCTTCGTATTCACCAACTTCTCCTGGATATTCGCCAACAACACCTAACTACTCCCCGACGTCGCCGTCCTATTCTCCCACTTCACCCTCCTTTTCCGGTACTTCTCCTTCATTTCAAGGAACTTCACCTTCTTACTCCCCAACGTCTCCAACATATTCACCCACATCCCCAAGTTATTCTCCCTCATCACCAAGATACACTCCAGCTTCACCACAAACTTATTCTCCGTCTTCGCCGAGTTATTCACCAGCATCCCCCAGTTACTCCATTACTTCCTCCAAATATTCACCTTCGTCTCCCAACTATTCCCCCACGTCACCGTCATTCCCAGGTGATAGCCACCAATATTCACCAACATCACCTAATTATTCACCGACTTCTCCTGGTTATTCTCCATCAAGCCCTCAGCACACTCCTGCTGCGAGTTCAAGATATTCTCCCTCATCCCCAAATTACTCCCCCAGCTCTCCTGGTTATTCTCCAACATCGCCGCAGTATTCGCTTCATAGTACTAAATATTCACCCACTTCACCTACCTACACTCCCACTTCTCCTAGTTTCTCTCCTGCTTCGCCAGCGTTTTCTCCCCAACCTCCAAGGTATTCTCCCTCATCTCCAAGCTATTCTCCAACTAGCCCTAGTCAAGATAATGACTAAACATTTGGTGACTTGGTGTATTTTAAGTTTCAATGGGTTATCAATTTTCAATTAGAAAGTTATTATTATTAAGACTGTATTTTTATAATGGAAAAAATAAAAAGTTTTGTATTGTATATACTTTTAATTTATTGTAAATTAGTTTATTACCAATAAAGTAGTTTATATCTTCGGTTAATTTGAATTTTGATATAGTTCATAACATTGTTTTCAGAGACATTTTCGACAGCAATGATAATACATATTTACAAGACAATCCAAACCATGGATAACCCCAAAAAAAATAGTACATTAGTCAATGGTAAGTATGAATAATTTCATACTATATATATAGTTATAGTTATAGTTATAGTGAAAAGGGGTTACAGTCCACTGCGACCTTAAGGTCTATTGTGCCCCCTGACTGAGCTGTCATCATCGCGCCTCCTTTCATACTATACTCCATTCCCTTTTTCATAATGTATCCTGGTTGGCCATGAAATTCTGACACATTTCACCGTCTATATTTCGAAAATGTTTTAGTCATTTCCCTGTCAGATATATACGCAACGTTGTTGTTTCTGCATAGAGATCGTAGTAATTACGTATTCATCAAAATTTTTATTCACCTTGGGATTTGAATGTTGAAGAAACTTTTTTCTCTGTTATTACTGTAAATATTTCACGTATATAAAAATGGTTGGAAGATTCAGTTATGCTACTTTCTTGTACGGAAATGAAGAATTGAGTGTGGGAATTTTACTGAAAGATAATGAACAGAACAGTCCGTTACTTTGTGATAGTTCATTCGAAAAAAGAATATAAGTACTCGAATAACCCGACAGAAGAACGAACAGACAGACATATGGAATTCTCCACTTTTCAAAATTCTCAAGAAATAAGCCTACAGAAGACATTTAAATACCTTTTTCGGCAACCGTCCGGGAAGAACCCACTTCCCGGACGCTTTTTCTTTGAGAAAGTAACATTTTCCGGCCTAGGCCGAAAAAACTCACGTCGTTGTTATCATTGTGAAGATCATCACAATAGCAACGATATAACGGATGACAGTTCTGTTCTGTTCAATTCAAATAATAATCAAAATGTATAATAAAGAAATGATTCTACACGGTTACCGAAAAAATATTGTACGCAACACGCCCGAAAATAGTTTTTTTGGACTCGCAGACTTCCAGGACTCGCCTCTGGCTCGTCCTAGAATTTTGTCTATTCGTCCAAAAAAAACCTATTTTCCGGACTTGTTACGTAAATCACTATTCTCTATTTCACTATCGTAATGAGTTCATCACAGTACTAAAAACAGTACCGTAATGAATTCATTACAGCATCGTTTCCAGTTACATTTTTCGTTTTGTGGTTGTCAGCAAAATGACTTCCGATCCTTTTAAATTTCAGCAAATGTCAATTTTCGTATTTCCTAACATTCACACCAACTGCCAAGATACAATATGAAAGTCACTAGGACCTATAATTTGAATTTTTTCATTGAATTTCACAAAATTTGACTGAAATAGAGAAAATATCGTCTAATACTCGTTGCAGAATGCAATTCCAACACTCATGCGTTCATGATTGGAATAGGATCCCATTCTGCAACTAGTTTTAGAATATACTATTTTGCACAACTTGAAATACTCCATTATGAAAATGTAGTAGTACTACGAATCCTATGTCACAGTTAAACCTTAAAAGTACAAACTCCATTTACAAAGCTAAAAAAAGGGAAATAGCATCGGAAACATCTTTCAAAATTATTTGACTTTCACGAGTGCCGACCTGCGTCAGTTTTAAGTATAAGAACTTGATAAACCTCAACCATGGCCAACGGGGATACTTTATAAAAGTGAATGAAGTATACATATAAGACCAATATGGATCATACACCTGTCATTCAGAGTCACAAAGTGAAGGCGAATTGACTTGTTTGCATGCACCAAATCGATCGTAACAAAAAATTATGATTACTTTTACCGACTGTAATAGTATAATAATAACTGTTCTTTATTGCCTATGCAATGGGCCATCGACCAAGGGTCCTTCAGCCTGTATTTTAACAATGTTTTGTATATCTCATTATTGTTCAAGATAAAAAGTTAACATTGATTGATTAGCTGACGAAAAAGAGACCAGGTTAGCGCTTGGCCTCCCTGTGACACTGCGACCAACTTGGGTCTATTGTATCACTCTTTCGTCAGTGGTTCCTCACGAGTCTCGAGAATAGGTTTGTGTCCTTTATCAGATTCAGTATCCTTTTTATGAGGTTTTTCGGATTCATTGATTTCTCCGAAGATTCTGTGGCGCCTTCTTCCCAGGGCGTCGCATTCAAAAATTATGTGAAAGGCTGTTTCTTCCTCTTCACCGCAGAGTCTGCAATCCACGGGTTCTCCAAGTATTCCTATGGTGTTCAGATGTTTTCTAAGGCCGCAGTGTCCCGTCAGTAGACCTACTATTATACGTGCCTTTGTTCCGTTTAGATTCAGAAAGTCAGCCGTCAAGGTTTGGCTTGTGTGTCCTACCATGGCTTTGCTGTGTGTTTGCCCGTCGCTCTGTTCCCAGTGTTGTCGGTGTCTTTGTTTTATCCACTCCTCAATCAGGGTCCTGCATCGGTTTTTGCTGATTCCAAGCACAGGTTCTGGCCCTGTGAATGGCGTTTCAGATGCTTGTCTTGCTAACTGGTCTGCTTTTTCGTTGCCCGCTATTCCCTTGTGACCTGGCACCCGCATCAGAGTGACCTCGTTGTGTTTTGCCAGCTCCAGAAGGTCCTGGAGGCATTCCCAGACGAGTCTAGACTTTATCTGTGTCGAGTTGAGAGCAAAAAATAGTTAACATAAAAGTAACATATTTCAAACTTTCTTATTTTAAGCTTTTGATTTTGGTCAATAGTGGAAGCTCAGGGTGTTTTCTCTTGGATATATTCCTTCCGTCTTCTTGATAATCGTGATATTGGGAGATCACTTCGTCCAACTCCAGCAATCTATTACAAAATGACTTATTTAACCTGTTCATTCATATCTCAATAGGCTCTATTTTGGTGTTCAGGTAGAGTAGATTGTTCGGAGGATTATGAAGTGGGTTGTTGGGTTGTCCCATTCTATTCGTGTTATGGCTCTTAATGCTGTTGTCTCTGCTACTGTGAGGTTATTAATTGCTGGAAGTTTGCAAATAATGGGTGGGCGTATTCTAACATGGGTCTGCAGATTGTGTTTTGTATATTATTGCTGCGCTTTTGATGTTGATGCCTTGTTTTCTGTAGGATAATTTGGCAAAGTATTTTGCTCTTGAAATGGTTTTTCTCTTCATCAACTTGGTGTGTAAGTTGAAGTTCAGTTTATTGTCAATGTATACGCCAAGGTATTTGATTGCAGGAGCAGGTTTTATGATTTTGTCATTGATCTTTACTGTTGGTGATGAAGGACGATAATTTTGTGGTCGGAAATTATATACTGTGACTTGTCTGGATTAATTTTCATTCTCCACTTCCGGAACCAGTTGGAGACTTCATCAAGGAGTTCTTGTAGCTTCTGAATGCAGGTTTTCAATGATTTTGCATGAGATGCTAGAGTTGTGTCATCTGCGAATTGCAAAATGTAGTGGGAGTTCATGTATTCTCGGATGACATCATGGCAGAAAAAATTGAAAAGGAGTGGCGAAAGAGGAGATCCTTGAGGCGTGCCCTGCTCCGGAAGAAAGTAAACAGAAGTGAATAATCCAACTTTGACCGCTAATGACCTGTCTTCTAGAAAGTGCTTGCACAGTTTGATGAGATGAGGTGGAAGTTTGATTTTATATAATTTGTACAGAAGTCCCTTATGCCATATACAATCGAAGGCCTTTTGTATATGGAGACTCAACACAGCAGACTTGTTCTCTTTTAAAGTATTATTTTATAAGGAGGAGAGAAGTATGCTATTTTATTTCCAAACGTTTTCAAATTTATGAAAATCTGAAATTCACTTTTGGAATGATTTTCTTTTATGTTCGTTATAAATGAATGGACAATGAAAAATTTACTTAGAAAATTCCACCTTTACGAACCCAAAAGCGAATTCAAATTTTCGCGCCATTCATCGATAATGCAGTTTCCTGTATAATTCAAATCGCATCCGCCGCAAAATAGCGCTAAATTCTACTCCGCCTCGTTGAAAGGCAGTGCTAATCTATGGTACCCTGACATCATTCTCCCCAGAGCGTGTATAGAATCTCAGTATTTGGTGGAATGCTACACATCATGAATATGGGAGACTACACATGTACACAACTGTGTGCAGTGAGTCGCCACATCAATCAATATTCAACAAATTTCCTGGCCTCTTCGATTTATTTGATCTGACAAGATTATGAATTGAAAAATGGATCTATATTTGTCTAAAGCGCGATTTAAAGCAACAACGGCGTCCTCCGGTTCGTTGGCTTAATACTACACCACAGTACAGTATAAGGTACCTTATACTGTGACCTGGTGACCTGGATTTCATACTATCCATAGCAGAACTCTGTCTTTTATAGGGCATCGAAACAGTTTAATGAAGGAATAGTTTCACTCCTTAGTTCTTGTTGACACCTTTATTGATTTATCTGTCTCACATGTTTGGAGCAGATCTTACGAAGTGGTACTACAACCAAGAATTGGGAGGAGTGAAACTACTGTTTCATCCATATATTGTGATTGTGGTATTCATCGCACTTTATCACCAACAACTGGAACTGATAAGGATTATCTGTTTTGTCATAAAGTAAAGAAATAGAGCTAATATTTATTTTGAAGCTAAGATTACAAGATAAATTTCATGATAACCATTGAATATTAAAAAGAACTTGCATCAAATTAACAGGGTCAGTCTTCTAATACAACATTAGGTCTTCTAAATAGCAATATAATTTGGAATTTAGATAGAATTATGGAGATGAATGCTTAATTAAAGTTTGTAAGCATTTCTCATCATCAAGTCGAAGTAGCAATCGTTGTCTATCGAAGCACTAACTCCTGCGTAATAATTCAGAAATTCTTCCCTCGTTACTATTCCATTTTCAGTTTGTTTCTCATCAAAATTGGATAAAAATTTCTGGAACATATTCTCTTCATCATCTTCTCCAGAAATATATCTGGAACTATTTTTTATGCTGAAAACTTTTCTCAAGTTCTCTACTGTCAAGTGTCCATCTCCGTTCTTATCCAATTTTTTGAAGCATTGTTCAATTATTCTCATACGAGAGTCTGACATAACTGGTCTTACATGATCAAGTAATTCATCAATATTAATGGTACCTTCGTCATATTTATCAAAATACTCGAAAACTTTTGTAGCATCTGAAACAGTTATATCCATTCCTGTGTCTCTAATACACTGAATGAATTTTTCCAAATTCAAATTTTTGCTGCCATCATCGTCCATTCTTCTGAGCATCCTGCCCAATACCAAAATGCCTGTGGCTCCGCTGGATAGGCATAGTAGTCTCAGTTTATCAACTGGGTCACCCTCGGACCCCATTGAGTTCAGTTCTCTACCGCTTCTATTTGCACATTCGCTTTCATTACGCGACATGGGGCTTTGAGGACGATGCATTCGAGTTCGAGAATACATGACTACGTATCAGTGTTTGGATAATTAATCACTGTCTTCCAAAGGTTTTCTAAAAACAGATAATTTACTTCAAATATCAATAAAAACAAAACCAGCTGATCCAAATACGCACAAAATATTTAAACACAGAATATCAAAATAGACGTTACCCTTTGAAATTTTAAATTTCTCACAAGTATTTTATGTTTGTGACAAAAATTTTATTAAACCAGAAAGATTTCTATTGAAAGCATCTCTGCCTGTCTGAAGAGATGTATTATCTGATCTCTGCAATAACAAGAAAACACCTGGAAACGGTTTCTAGGTGAAGGCAGAGACAGCTAGATGAGCTAGAGATGCTGGACCAAACCAGGAACTAGGAACTAGCAGAGGTTGTCTCTGGAACTAGTATTTGGATTTCGGGAGTGTGGTTATATATATGTTCTGTCATTGTTTATTTCCTTAAACAATGGTTCTGTGCTTGTTACTCAAAGCACAGACTGTGCTCAAAGTCTACACCTGTGGTCTACACCGAAATACCATTGTTATTACTCATATATAAAATAATTTACCGGTATTCAGCAACAAAGAGAACTAAAAAAATCACCCTACCAGGTCTGTGCAAAATCCTAGACAGCCCACGGTAAGATGTCTGGAACAATTATTCTTGACATCTTAGTCCACGGTCAATCAGATGGATTTGGCCCAGATTTGAGAGTGAAACTTCAAAGAATGGTGAAAATTAAATTGTTGTTCTGTAGTGAAACATCTTTGTTAGCAACATCTACTGAAATTTCAAATTTGGCCTACCGATTTTGTTGGCACCACTGCGGTGTTTTCTTTCGTCCTAACTGAACACTGGAACTCGTGATAAGACGAAACTTCTTTGTCTTCTTTCACTGTGGCGAAGTGCTACAAGTGTTTCGTGAGTGAAATTAACAGATTACTTTCTATTGCTCACTAACACAAGGAATAATTATTATGTTGAGGAAAAAATTGAAACTTTCTAGTCTTGAAGAACGAAACGACACGAATTTATTGGAATGCGATTTTTCCCAAGAACCACAACCAACTTTAAGTCTCACAACTCTCCAGAATGAAGACATAAGCTGTTTGAATAATAATCCAAGCCGTTTTGCTGTTACACCTGTAACCGATGATTCAATTCCGATTAAAATGATCCATATTCAACATAAATTGAATCAAAAATTGGAAAAGATAAATTTCCTACAACATCCAATACGATACGTTTATAATCCCACCATATATGCCAGTGAATCAATGGAAAAATACTTAAAACAGTATTGTGATAATGAAAAGAAAATACTGTTTATTGGTATGAATCCTGGTCCATATGGAATGTGCCAAACTGGTATTCCATTCGGTGAGGTTAAGATGGTGCGAGATTGGTTGCATATAAATCTCCATGTAGGCAAACCACCAGAAGAATGTAGTAAAAGAAAAGTTGAAGGTTTCCAGTGTACCAGGACAGAAATTAGTGGAGACAGATTCTGGAATTTCATCAAGAAATTATGTGGTACTCCACAAACATTTTTCAGCAATTCTTTTGTGTATAATTATTGTCCTATAGCATTAATGAAGGAGAATGGAAACAACTTAACTCCTGCTGAATTAGAGGTATTGACTATACATTATTTCCCCTCAATTTGAAGATTGCAAATTGAGTGTTTATCTCTGAAAAAGTTATCCCACCAAAAACATTCTGTAAAAAACTAGCCAAGTCTCAATAGAGCTGCTTGTTTATCTCTAAAAAGTAATTAAATCTAGACAAAGTGGTGCCAAGTCTAAGGCTCCTTACTGTGATTTCTTTATTATTATAGTTAATGTTGCGTGACTTCACCGTTGAAGGGTACAAAATCAGGCGCTCCATGACACCATTGCACAAATCGTTTGCCAGAATCGCTACCCATTGACGATTACCCCTCTCCAAAGGCAATCTTGTTATCTCTTTAATCTATGATCTCTACCTTCTCTATGAAACTGGTTCAAAACATCAAGAACGATTTTTTTTCAGATTTCCCTTAAGAATTCTTTACAAGAGGTTTGTGACAATGCACTGAAGGAGGTAATTACAACCTTAAAACCAGAAATCGTCATTGGAATTGGAAGATATGCAGAAAATAGGGCTAAGAATACAGTTAAACACATACCCCAAGACATAAGGATATTGTATCTGGTTCATCCTAGTCCGAGGTCATTTAACAATAATAACTGGCCAGAGAAAGCAGAAACATTCATCAATGAAAACCATTTGCTGCATTACTTTCAATAATAAAAGTTACAAATGGAACCTCCAACGAAGAAGGTCTGTTTAATTGAAAACAAGGAAATTTTACCAAAATTCAATAATATCAATCAACTATGAGATATTTGGAATGAAATTGAAATACAATACATGGAAAAGGCTTTTCATTATGCGAATGAAGCTCTGCAGGCTCAGGAAGTCCCAGTTGGTTGGTTTTTTGTTTACCAAAATGATAGTGGTTGTAAGAAATACAGTTAATGAAAGGAGAAATGCATCACAAAATTTTCAAGGAATAAGTGTTTATGTTACTGTAGAACCTTGTATAATGTGTGCTGTCGCTTTGTATGATTTGAATGTGAAATCTGTTATCTTTGGTTGTAAAAAGGATAGGTTTGGTGGTGAAAGAGTCTTCAATGTAAAAATGGTACAGAAAACTGTAACTAAGAGTAAAGGCGGTTATAGAGCTGATGAAGCCATGAATTTGCTTAAAATTTGTTATAATGGTATACATATATCCCAATACTCCTCCCTCAAAGGTTAATGTGAGCAGTGGCATAGCTAGATAGTCCGGAGCCCTGGTGCAAAAATCGAAGAGGGGCCCCTTAATGAATTGTTTTCGAGTCAAAATATAAATACTTCGAAGGAGCAAAGTTACTTAAGGTACAGTTGAGGAATATACTTGAATAAATTATGTTGTTATTTATGTATTTGAGTAGGTATATTAAATTCATTCTATTAATGTGGATGAAAAAAAGGGCGTTGAAAACATTTTTTATAGATATTCACTATATGTACAAATATTCACAAAAAAATTGTCATTGTTACTATGACCTTCTAGCCTTATTTTTTTTATTGATACGTTAGATTATTTGGTGAAATCACAATAAGAATAAACTATTCGAGGAATGAATTCAAATTGATTATTGAGGATTCGAACCTAGAGGTCAAGTCTAGATTTGAAGTCATTTATTCCTTCGGAAAAAAATATGTTGACAACCTCTTTCTAGACCTAGTCTTTGCGAAAGATTCAATGACTTCCTCAAATCTAGACTTGATGCAGCTTCATTTTCAATTGATAGGTATAAGCCATAAATGTCGCAGTTGAGCTTGGCTCATAGTGTTCCGCAAATTATTTTATATTATTCTTAATTTGCTGAAAGATCTTTCAGCTTCTACAGAGGTGACGGGAAGATTGTATTGAACAGTAATATTGCTGTAAATACTTCTGTTATATCGCATTCCAGCATTCCGTATTATTTTCATACACAATTCATGAATTGTCCATGCCTTATTCAATTCAGGTAGAAATAGGTGATAAATATTGAGAACTTGAATCGAAAAGTTGGTCCCTTTCATATCGCAATATTCACTTTGAAATTGGTCGAAGCTTTGAATTACAGTTTTTTCGTCTATATACTTATATCTTATAGTAGAAATGATGGTGAAAATTCAAAATTTTGTTGACTGCAGTCATACCCCGAAACTTGAATTCAATCAATCAAATCTTTATTGTACTACAGGCTTAATACAATAGCGTGTACTCGTCAATTTTCAGCATAAATAACACATTATTAAAATATGAAAATATGGACATAAAATGAACTTACAGTCTAGAGCAAACTATACTCATATCACAGATAGGTTTGTGTCGCAGAAAAACTCTGAGAGCGAATATTACGCTTTTGTTACAAGGAGCGCCTTCAATTCTCTTTTAAATTTAATGAAACTTAATAGTTTCCAATGATTCGGCAGTTTGTTGAAAACTGCAACCGAAATATAAGAAGGCGACTTCTAAAATTGAGAAATTATTGTATCGAGCACTCTATTGAAAATATTTATTTCGGAAAATTCTCCCCTGCTTCGAAATCGGTGATCGGAAGCTAATTCATCGAAATATTTTTATCTTTTTTTTTTGTCTCTTTTCTTCGAAATGGGGATCTTTACCATATGATATGACATTTTCTCTAGCCTTGCACTTGAAGGACTCGAAGTCACTCCTATAATTTTTTTTCTTTGTATTCGTCTCTTCTAAAGCTCTGCAAACTGCAAACGTCGTCCAAACTGACATCGCATTTTTGTAATACTTCAGATGCATAATTGATATCATTGAGAATGCGGTGCATTAAATCGCCGAGGAAAATAAATTCAAAATTCAACATTTTTTTTTTAATTTCTGCTTGTTTTTGCTCTTATTTGCAAGAATTTATTCTACTATTTCAGCTAATGCACGAATGATATGAAAAAAATGAAATTTGATTGCCGAAATTATGTTAACCCTACTGGACCATCTAGTCGGATTTAGTTTTTTTAGATAGGTGTCCGATTCACCAGTGAATTTTGGCAATAAATCCCTAGATTTGATGATATTTCGAAAAAAACATTTTTCAACAACTGAATATAATGAAAACAATGTTATTTACATAATAGATCACAGAAAAATCAAAGTCTGAATTTTTTTTTTAAGCTCATACGCGATTTGATGGTCAGCGCTCGGGGCCCCCCTGAGGTCAGGGGCCCTGGTGCACTGCACACCCTTGCACCCACGTAGCTACGCCGCTGAATGTGAGAGGAAAAAAGCCATCAGAAATTGACTGATACTTCTGGCATTCCTTAAATTCCATGCTCTGAAAGGATCTTGAAATCAAGAAAGCATAATTCTGAATCCCTTTCTCTCAAGAAATGGAAACCAGAACCTTTTCTTGTAATTTTGAATAGTGTCCATGACTCAATTAGTCAATACCGTGATCTATTTCAAAATTGAGCTTTATAGGTTTTATTGCTATTTGATCATGAACTTTATCTGGAAGTTGGAAGCATACTCAATTGGTAATTTATCTTAGCATGTGTGTGACGATTGAGATTATGCGGCAGTTCTCCCTTTCGGGAGAAATGAAAAGTAGGACCCCATCACAGATTTTCGATCGACAATAAAGTAGTTGTTAGCCTTCATCAGTGCCAAATAACCCAACCAAATTAAACGGCAGAGCTTATATTACGCCCTAGCGGTTGCTATCGTCGCTTGGGTTATATCAAAGAGGTCTTTGGTTATGTGGCACTGATGACGGCTAACAAGCCGGAAACCGGTCTGTCATTACCCTCCTTCGGTAGCATCACGTTCCAGCGATTCACTTCGGCACTTAGAACATAGAGGTTCTTTATTCAAAGCTTCGGCATCAGATCTCTGCTAGTCCATTTTTCAGATTTATTCAGTCAGAACTTAAGGACATTATCCTCATGTTTAATATTAATAATAAAAATAACTTGTCTCTCCCTGACACATTGTATCAAAGATTACTCTCTAATCTTTGCATTACAGGCAGGTGGGGTCGAAGATATTTTAGAAAATCTTTGGCCCTTTGGGTGGGGTACCTTTATCTTTGTCGTAAGACCTTTACCCACAGAGCACATATTCGTCCTTTGTATTATGTCGTGAAACCATCCCCATCTTCATGTGAATATATATGTCATATATGTGATATTTTTACATAATTCTATCCTTGAAATTAAGAGTGAAATATCTAGAGGGTATTGCCGAGGGTCGGTGATAAGGATTGCACATGTAGGATATTGTGATTGGGTAATCGGCAGCACGAAGAAAATGCTATGATGTCTAAAATGTTTCAGACAGTTTTGAACTGCGTTTTCACTTCTCTTATATTTTGTTCTGTGGAACAGGTTTGGTTCTTTCAGAATAACATGTTCTTGGAACAGTTCGGTCATACCCAATAACCTGTTCCGTTCTTTTTGCAACATCTCTAATCTGTGACCTGTTCAAATATTTTGCGCGTAGTTTGATCTGCTGGTATTGTTTCTATCGATTTCTAAAGGAAACTTATCTGTTGTCGTTAGAAAACCTTTCGAAGAGAGTTATTAAATAATAACTCCACGACTCCACTATCCACTGTAAGTAAAAGGCTGATACGTAGTCATGTATTCCCGAATGCATCGTCCTGAAAGCCCCATGTCGCGTAATGAAAGCGAATGTGCAAATAGGAGCGGTAGAGAACTGCACTCGATGGGGTCCACGGGCGACTCAGTTGATAAACTGAGACTACTATGCCTTTCCAGCGGAGCCACAGGCATTTTGGTATTGGGCAGGATGCTCAGAAAAATGGACCATGATGGCAGCAAAAATTTGAATTTGGAAAAATTCATTCAGTGTATTAGAGACACAGGAATGGATATAACTGTTTCAGATGCTACAAAAGTTTTCGAGTATTTCGATACAAATGGCGAAGGTACCATTAATATTGATGAATTACTTGATCATGTAAGACCAGTTATGTCAGACTCTCGTATGAAAATAATTGAACAATGCTTCAAAAAATTGGATAAGAATGGAGATGGACACTTGACAGTAGAGAACTTGAGAAAAGTTTTCAGCATAAAAAACAGTTCCAGATATATTTCTGGAGAAGATGATGAAGAGAATATGTTCCAGAAATTTTTATCCCATTTCGATGAGGAACAAACTGAAAATGGGATAGTAACGAGAGAAGAATTTCTCAATTATTACGCAGGAGTCAGTGCTTCCATAGATAACGATTGCTACTTTGACTTGATGATGAGAAATGCTTACAAACTTTAATTAAGCATTCATCTCCATACTTCTATCTAAACTCCAAATTATATTGCTATTTAGAAGGTCTAATGTAGCATTAGAAGACTGACTCTTTTAATTTGATGCAAGTTGTTGTTAATTAACATTCAATGGTTATCATGAAATTTATCTTGTAATCTTTGCTTCATAATATCCACTTAATCTTGTATAATCTTTGCTTCATAATAAATATGGGCTCTATATCTTTATTTTCAATACGGAAGTCCTTATAAGTTCCAGTTGTTGGTGATAAAGTGCGATTAAGAATACCACAATATATGGATGGAACGGTAGTTTCACTTCTGATAATTCTTGGTATGCAGTACCACTCCGTAAGATCTGCTCCAAGCATGTGATGAATCAATACAGGTGCCAACAAGGACTAAGGAGTGAAACTATTCCTTTATTGAACTGTTTCAATACCCTATATAAGACAGAGTTCTGCTATGGATAGTATGAAAACCAAATTCTCAGTGTTTGAGGGGGAAAGCAAAATTTATAGGAATTCCTACTAATGATAAAAAACAGAAACTAAAGCGTCCAGAAAGAAACTACTGTTCTCTTAACGCTAAGATCTGCATTATTTTAGACAGTGTAATTACTTTCCAATATGACCCACGGATATCAAACCAGATCATGTGCGGTAAAAAAAAATGACCTTATGTCGATTAACGGAAAATCCTAAGAATCGCTGGCCCATTGATCATTCCGCGCTTTAGACAGATATTAGGTCCATTTCTCCATTCATAATCGTGCCAGATCAATAAATTGAAGAGGTCAAAAAATTCTTGAATATGTGTGACGACTCACTGTTCACAGCATGTGTAGCATTCTACCACTGACTATTCCTCTTTGGTACCACGATCCGAGCGACTTTGAGTGCGTCCTACGTGGCGACGTACGACTTGGACGCTCGAACAATGCCAATCAATGGGAGTTTACACAGGTATGTCCATGTCCTACTCTTATCATTCCAACTAACAATGGCATAGATTCTTGGATTTTTAGAATTGCACTTTTCAGATTGCCTTCTGAGAGGACGAACATTTGTTTATCAAGTCCGAATTTATTTTATTACTCTGTTTACCTAACTCAGAATCTTTTTCAATGTTCGCAACTTTGTATGAATTTGTCAAAAAGAGTTAATTCACTGGTAATTTTATTTCCTTCCATTCTTCAATATCGACTAGATCGTAGCGCTATAAAGGCGAGAATCAGAACTACCCGTTGGGCATTTCCAAAAAGGAACGACTAGGCGCCAAAACAAAAAATAAAACTAGTGCCCAATCGTTGTTCATTTGTTAACGACAGGGGGCGTACTGCTTCCTTGGTTTCGCCTACACCCCCCCCCTGGACCTTTCAAATCTGTAATGTTGCCACGGCAGCATCTAAGGATATTGCTATCTTCGTCCCATTCATTGAAACTGACTAAATTTTGGCTTCATCAATTCTAGAATTTCATTATAATGTAAGTTCTATGTTTGAATTTTATTTCTGAATTGGTCATAGAGAAAAGAAGAAGTAACATTTTTCTATCAAATTGGTGTTCTGTGGTTATAACCTATCTACCAGTACCTAACCTTTAAATTTCTGAATCTAAACAGGTGGGGAAGTGTTTGGATATTTGTTTGAATTCTTTTTAGTATAATATAATTCTCGTCAAAATGGGTAAGAGGAAAACTGGCTTTCGCAAAGGGATGTATAAATCTAAAAAGGAGGTAAGTAGAAATTTTTATTCTTATGATTTTTTTCTATCTCATTTTCATTTTAGTCCCAAAATCTAGACGAAAGAAAACCTTATAATGATATCGTGAAAGAAAACGAGAACTTCATTACTTATTACAAGGTGAGTTATCTTTATGGGGTCTATCGACTATTCATTAGTATGAAATGTGTTTTTCAGAATCAAAAAGTCTGTAATGATGATGAATTTGATACATTCATAACATATATGAAAACTGATTTACCTGCTACGTTTAGAATAACAGGCTCTAAGGGAGAAGCGAAAAAAATGTTGGAGATTGTACAGGGACAGTTTATTAAAAATAATGCTGATTCAAATGATCCAGATCAAAAGCCACTTGAAATATTTCCACTGCCATGGTAGTTATGATTACTTTTATTTTTTAATTGAATTGATTTATTCTATTATTTTAGGTATCCAGATAAACTTGCTTGGCAAATGGAACTAACAAGAAAGGATATCAGAAGATGTGAACAATATTACAAAATTCATAACTTTTTGATCTCAGAAACAGAGCATGGTACAATCTCAAGACAAGAAACAGTCAGTATGATTCCTCCCCTTGTTTTAGATGTTCAACCACATCATAAGGTAACACAATAGATAGAATATAAAGTCTGTTCTGGTAAACATCTAACTTGCCACTGTTCATTGGTGATTTCTAAGAATAGTACATAATTTTGGGAGTGTATTCTGCCGCTAAGATAGAGGTAACTCTGCACTTTAAAAATGACTTATACATGCTTTTCTCCTGATACACCTACTTGAACAAAGTCGAATTTTTGTAACCCATGATGTACAGAGTGACCAGATTTCGAAGGCTTAGTACTACAGCTCCTAAACTATAAGTAATAGAGAAAAAGTAAAATACATGTCTTGTCCTCTTTTTTTCAAGAAACGAATTGCTGAAAACTCCAAGTTGCTACTGCGTCTAGTTTCTGAGCTACAGGGCAAATCCTATATTTCAATACCGGCAATTTAAATAACGGACAAATTGTCGGTTAAATAAGCATTCAGGTCATGTGAAGCATGGAGCTCACTTGATGGTTGTTTGAACTTGCTTGAGATTTTTATCCAGGACAATATCTTTCCATTGATAATTACCAACGGGAAATATGGTGCTAATCTTTATTTTGACCTTCAAGGTTGTTAAAATGTCAATTTATTCCGAATTGCACTTTCCCTATTGGCCTTTGTCCAAAATATTTAATGAAATATTGACCTGTATAAGCAGACAATGTAAAAGTTGATGGAATAAAGGTCGATTGTTAAATTTCTATTCAAAAAAGAAGATTCTTAGTAATTGGAAATTTATAGGCCTATAAGTCTATTTCAGAGCTTCTCTGACATATTTAATCTTGTAATTTCTAAATTATTCAAGATATTATCATTATTTTATTTGATGAATTTTGTCTAGTGTCAAATCAGAATTGGTATTCCTAAACATGATGAGGAAGCCTTTTCTTGATAATGATTTATTGGTGTCGAGGATATAAGCATGCACATGAATAGATCGATTCATAAATGAGTTGTGCAATGTTTGTTGATAAATCAAACAAAGAAATAGTTTCAAACATGTTTGTGTTTTCCATTTGTTCCTCCACATGCTCTTAAATTAACTGATCTGTTTGCTATAGGTCCTCTAGGAATAATACAATACTAATTGATTTGCACTTTTTTCATATTGCATGAACATTTTCCACTTCATTTCACATACCTTATTGCTAAAATTTCAGATTTTGGATATGTGCGCAGCTCCTGGTTCTAAGACAGCGCAATTATTAGAGCTCTTACATGCCAAAGATGATCCAATACCAGAAGGATATGTTGTAGCGAATGACGTCGATAATAAAAGATGTTATATGCTGGTCCATCAAGCGAAACGGCTGAATTCTCCATGTGTTGCTGTTATCAACCATGATAGTGCCATTCTGCCAAATATGCTTGAATCATTGCCTGATGGTTCAACACAACAGGTAATTGTTCTACATCTTCAATCAAGGCATATATATTTATATGAATGTGGTTGGATCAACACAAAATTAACATATGACATTGAACGATAGCGCAACAGAAAAATTTTCAATTGTGTATTCTTTTCAGGTTTTATTCGACAGGATATTATGTGATGTCCCATGTTCTGGTGATGGAACTTTGAGAAAAAATCCAGATATTTGGCTGAAATGGACCCCAGCAAATGCTTTGAATCTGCATGGGTAATTACTTTTCTGCTATTTTCACACCAAGAGGGGGTTTCACAAAGCGCAATCAGCGCTGATCGGAGGATCAACTGGATTTGACAGTTCAAAATCAAGCCCGTGATTCCCGATCAGCTTTGATCGCGCTTTGTGAAAGCTACCATATACAGGTTGAGTATTTGACTTGTATCTTGTAACTATAGATTCTTGAGGACAAAAGAAACCTTTTTTTCCATTTTTCCGAACTCTGCTGTGTTAAAAAGATATCGCCATTTCTAAAAATTAGGCCAAATACGTGCCTGATACGATTCTCTGGTATGAACCTCAAAATCCAAATTTCTCGATTGAAACTGAGTAAGTATAATTAGGGAATTCTCAAGTACTAACCTTCTTTCAATAAGAATGTTAAAAACGCGATATTTCTTCACAAAAACACTTAGTTTTGTCCGATTATATCTGCAATTAAAAAGCCATATTTCTCACATCAAAATAAGTTCCTCCTTCGATTTTCCTGAAGATTAGTTTGTGAACACTAATAACTTGATCATATTCTCCTCGATATCCCAAAAATATAATATAAAGAAAGGTTTTTCATTCAATTTGTGTTCAATCAAGCTATATCAACCTACTTTGTGTTCAAAACAATAATCTCCTATGAATATTTTATAGAGTTTTTGAGAGGACGTTGCCAGCTTGTTGATTTTTTAGGTAATATAGTATAAATATCTATGATCTGTGATGTCCCTTCTCGCGAAAATTCACGTCGCATGCGTATAGCGACAACCGGCGTTGGATATTGTCTATTTCAACTACCGTAGGAACGGAAGGAATCTTTTCTATAGTCCGTTCAAATATAAGAAGGAGCTTTGTAAACAAACAAATTCGTCTGGTTTGCGCACAATAAAGCTCCTATTGGTGAAACTTTTATAACAACGCACCCTTAGACCGCCCTGAGATAGTGCCAGGGTCGTACTCGGAACGGACTGTGGATAGTACTGGATAGAAATGATTCAATAATTTGAGTAGCAATTCTCACATTAGAACTTTTTTACCTCAGAAACTCTAGTGCAAAATTTCTGTTATGATTTGCAACTGTCATAAACATTTTATATCCGAGGTACCCTATTTTTTTATTTTGTTTTGTTTTTATATTATTATCTACTGAATAATTTCTTTTTCGGATGCTCGAGATTGCGGCAAGGTAATTTCAGGAAACACCAGAGTTTTAGAGATTTGGGTCGGAATCTTGCAAGATTCCGACAAAGTAATTCCGGGAAACACCAGATTTGGGTCCTTTTCCCTAATGGGTGAAAGCCATCTTGATTTGCATAAATATCGAAGTTTTCAATTGACAAGACTCTTAAAAGATCTCTGTTCAAATTCATGATGGTCATTTACTTGTAATATCCGAAATATATTTAGTTTCGGTCCAAAATTTTATATTATTTTGTACGAAACCCTTTGTCGGCTGCTCAAGATTCCGACAAGGTAATTCCGGGAAACACCTGATTTGGGTCCTTTCCCTTAATGGTTTCAAGCCATCTTGATTTGCATAAATATCGCAGTTTTCAATTGACAAGACTAGTTAAAATACCTAGAGCTACTGTGAAGGTCTAGCTGTTCAAAGTGTTAAGATTTTGTTGTAAAAAGTGTATTGTGTTGGAAAATCTTTTGACAAAGTGTATATAGTGTTTATAGAACATTGTCGAATTCGGAAACGGATACTGCATCTGATGGTGATATGTGGGGACCACCACGAAAAAGTTCCAAAAGGTAGCCTTCTCTACTGAAGAGAAAGAGATAATTTTGAACATTTCTTGAAAAGAATTTGAAGAACATCGTGATTTATCGAAAAGAGACTTAGTAGGAATTGTTTCAGAATCCTCAGGGGTGAGTGACTCAGCTGTATTCAGAATTCTCAGAGAGTATAAAGAGAATAAAACATTGACGCCACGTAAGGAGAGAGCCCAGTCGTTAAAAATAATTCGGTTGACGATTTCGATATGAACCTTATCAAAAGAATTGTCCACGTTTTTTTTTTCGGAATGAAATCCCAACGATTTCTAAAGTACTAGAGATCGTGAATGATGACGACAGTTTGCCAAATTTCAAAAGAACAACGTTCTATAAATTATTGAAAAAATGGAATTCAAAAAACGTGGTCGTGATAGTCTACTGATAGATAGGGATGAAATAATTGTCTGGAGAAGAGATAATTTGAAGAAAATCCGCTCATTAAGGGAACAAGGCAGAAAAATTCATTAGCTGGATGAGACATGGATAAATAAACTGAACGATTGTGTGAAATCTCCTCGATTCGACTCTGGACGGAAAGTACCTTTACGAAGGCCCTCCTACCGCTGCGCGAAACATGTTGTTATTGCTCCTTCTTACATTTGAACAGAGTATAGAGAGTTATGTTGTCATGAAAGGGGAAATTGATTATTAGGTGTGTTTCTTCGATGTCGTGATGATTATGTGAAGGCTCTTAGTGAATTTATGTAATATTAGCCGTGTAGTTGAGTATAATTGGCATATATTTTTATGCAAAAGTATTGTTCTAGTTAGGATTTTTGCAAATTATCACAGAGGACATTGTTCAGAGAGAAACATCGCCAAAAATAATTAGTGCTAAGTATAATTTTATTTTTTATCAGTTTCAATTTAAAACGTAATTTGTATCGACATTCATCATGCACATATCTGAATTTTGTATTTCATTGTCAATTATTTTTAATATTTTTCGAAAGGATGGATCGGTAACAAAAAATTCTGTGACACTTTCGTCTCCGTTTCTGCTCCGAAGTCACGTGATTGTATATCAGTATCCGTATTCATTAGATGTTTTGTGTCCGCATCCACTCGCTCCACTTCGGATAGGATAATCACAGAATATTATGACATGTATATGACATTTTCATCATTTCAGATGAGTGTTAGTGATCGACATCATACAGTTTGACACCTCCCGAAAATATTTTTATTTGTTTCTCATTTGTAAACGTCAGTTTCCAAAAACACAATATTAATCAAGAAAGTTTATTTAATCAAGTCACCAACTGGTAACACTGACAGTTAACTCGCAAAATTTTCACAAGTTAGTAGTATTATTTACATTAGAAAATTTTGTTTTATCGTCATATATGTTGAAAATCATGGTACAATTGTTATTTCCAGTAACACAGATTTTTGATGATGAAAGAGTTGATACTGATGATGATGAACCATCTGTTGACTCAAAAACTGCTGAACTCGAGGACTACAGAACATTTGTACTCTCCTTACTACCAAATAATTTGATAGACATTTCGATTTTTTTGGTGACCGAATCATCGACATAACTCATCGCAATTTCGGTGCTCTTCCACCCTCCTGCACGCTTTAGTGCTAAAATATCTCCACCTGAATCTGCAACCATAGTGGCTCCAGTTCTGCGAAAATAGTGGCCGGTGTATAACTGGGTCTTTTAAACATAAATATTTCGCTATTTGCTTTGGGACTTTTATGATGCTTGTTTAAATATGGAAACTCTTCAAGTAAAATGAATTATATTTCAAAATGATTGAAATTACAACTTCAAAAGTAATTCATAATGACAACCTTCATTTGTCAATAGATGACTATGATATTTGATATATCATATTCAAATATTGTACAGAATCTTCACGAGTTGCCAACATCTCCCCTTCTCAATTCAAAGTCTTTTAGGTAACTGGGAATTCGTTTGGTTCTAATTGGTCTAACTTCACGTTGAGGCTCTGCAGATACTTCTATTCCTTGTTGACTCTCGTGTACAACGTCATCTGGGAATACTTCAGGAATCAGCAGATTTGGAGAAATATCTATCGACTCGGTTGATGAAGTCGAAGGTATATTTCCTCTTGGGTTTCTTGACAACTCGAAGGATTCCATCAGAATATCGAGTGGTAAAGAGTCATTCTCAATTCCAGAACCCTCGACATATCTTTTCTTTAGCTGGTTTGCATGTGCTCTCAAAATTCTCTGTGAATTATTGAGGGATAATTCATACATGACATTTCCAATCTTGTTGGTAATCCTTCCAGGTTTCCATTGGTATCTATTATTACGATGAACTTGACAATAAACCATATCACCAATTTTAAATGATTTAGAAGATAAAGCATAATTGTCATTGAGTGGCTGAACTCCTTCTCGAGATGGTGGTAACAATAGATCTAAAGTTGTTCTCACTTTTCTACCGATGAGTACTTCAGCTGGAGATGTTCCATTCGGTGTATTACGACTCGGGGTGGTTCGATAAGTTGCTAAAAATGTCTGAATCTGTTGTCCCAATGGTTGTCCTCCCTTTCCAATTTTTTTCAAGGCTCGTTTGAATGTATCGACAAACCTTTCAACTTGTCCATTTGATTGGGGATGGTAGGGTGGTGTCCTTATGTGATCGATTCCATTATGTTTGCAAAATATCTGAAAATGTTCACTGCAAAACTGACTCGCATTATCGGAAACAAGAGTTTGTGGATTTCCGAATCTTGCAAAAATCTCTTCCAATGTTTTGATGATGAATGCAGTTGTTGTGTTTTTCGTGCTCACTATTTCTGGCCATTTCGAGTAGGCATCAACAATAATGAAGAAAGAATCTAGTAATTCATAATGACAACCTTCATTTGTCAATAGATGACTATGATATTTGATATATCATATTCAAATATTGTACAGAATCTTCACGAGTTGCCAACAGGGACACCACCAATAGTGTGCTGGCCAGCATTAAGGGAAATGCACTTTCCATGTCGGTATGTCAAAAAAAATCTTAGTCTTTCTGTTCCAGGAGGCCGAAAATTTACATATTTTCTGTATAACATGCAGGGCTTGAAGCTGCAGCCATCATCGGTTATGGTGAATCTTCTTGTTGTTAAATTTTTTGTTTGCCGCAATGTCACAATAACGTATTTTCCCATACCTTCTACATCATTCATGTTTAAGGAGAGACTTTCGTCACATCGACAACATCCAAAAATCCCAAATATTGTTATATTTTTCGCCAGCAACCACTGGTCATCAGGAGCATGTAAAAGAAATTGTTCTGCCTCTTCTTTACTTAATACCTTGGCCTTTTTTGGCGTATAACGCTCATTTTTTCGTTTCAGAAACGCTATTACCTTTTGAAATCTGCAAATGACAACTAAACGTCATATTTTTCAATAAAATTTTTAAGGAAAACAAACCTGCAAACAGGGACATTTTCTTTCATTTCCAAGCAGCTTTTCAGCATAGACCATTTTGCCCATAAAGTATTAGGGCTGAATCTAGCTGATAGTTGATTCAAGTAGACCAACAAAACATCTTCAGTTACCCCAATCACACTATTTTTGTTTTGCCACTTTTTGAAGTCGTCGTATTCTCGCCTGCGGCTCGTCAGTTATATCCTCCATTCGCCAGTAAAAACCCTCTTACCTTGCTAGTAATGTTATATACTATTTCTCCGCAAACATATTGATTTCTTTTACTGTTAAATGCGAATCTTCCTTCAAAGGGGGATCTACAATTGACCGTTTCCACCTCATGAATCTTAAGATATATAAAACAAACAGACTAATTTTCATTCTTTTTTTCAGAATTCAATACAGAATCCTTAAGAGAGGAGTTGAACTTCTGAAGACTGGAGGAAGAATCGTATATTCAACATGTTCTATAAATCCAATTGAAAATGAATCTGTCATACATAGGCTGCTGGCTGAAATGAATGGATGCATGCAACTTGTAGATGCCTCAGATATGTTGCCTGGGTTGAAATATTCTACTGGTATGTATTTTGTTTGAAGATAATATAATTCCCAAATTGATTTACCATTCAATGAAATCGCATTAGATCTTGAAAAATGATCTATATAGGGTGAGTCTTTGACTTGTTTGTACATATATTTTAACTGTAGATTCTTGAGGCCAAAAGAAACCGTTTGTTGATTTTTCATTTTTCCGAATTCGGCTCTGTTAAAGAGATATAGTCATTCGAAAAAAAATTGGACCAAATACGTGGCTAATACGATTCACCGAAAACACCTCAAAGTTCATATTTTTCGATTGAAATTGAGTTGATACATTTTTGGAAATGCTCAAGTACTAACCTTATTTGAATAAGAATGTTAAAAACACGATATTTCTTGACAAAAACACTTAGTTTTGTTTTTGTTCTATATCTGCCATTGGAAAACCATATTTCTCCCATCAAAATAAGTCCCTTCTTCAATTTTTCTAAAGATTAGTTTGTAATTTGTTAACACTAATAACTTGTCAATACTTTCCTCGATATCCCAAAAATATCTCAAAAAGAATGTCTTTCAATCAATTTATCAGAATTCATTATCAATCGACTTAGCCTAACCCATTCTGTGAATATTTCACAGAAATTTTTATGTTGACTTTGCCAGCTTAACCAAAATTCCCAAAACTACGTAAAGCCTATGAATCGATCACGGCCTTCTATAGAGGGGATTGTGAATCGACTCATCCGTAGCCTTCGTAATCAAGATTAAAGATATAATCCCTGTACGTAGTGTACGTAATACAACGTCTGTGAATGACGCATTGGTATAACGACCAGTCTACCACCGGCGCGATATCCAAACGAACATGGAGGAAATCTTTTTCAGAGCTATGTTTGTATAAAAGGGGAAAGTGAATATTATTGGTGATTTATTCGATCTCGTGTTGATAATGTGAAGGCTTTCAGTGAAGGAATGTAATATTAACCGTTTAGTGTCGAGTTAATTAAATTCCAAGAGGAAATTGTTTAGATAGAAACATCGCCACAGATTATTTAGTGCTAATTATCATTTCATTTCTCATTAATTTCAACTTCATACCTACGTGGTTTGTATCATGATTCAGCTCATATATCTGGATTTTGTTGACATTTATTTTCAATTTGGACCGGTAACAATAAATTTTCGATGAAAACTGTGCGTATTAAATGTATAATTTCATTATCCTTGGTGTTCAATTTTATCTTTCACATTTGTGTGATTTTATTATTACATATCTCTACATCGAACGTTTTTCCATCATTTAGATTTTAGTCTCGACAAAGTTGATAAACATTCTGACAACATTGTTTAGAGACCAGAAAAGTAATAATATTCCTTGATATTTAATCCAGGGAGCCTCCAGATTATTCTTGAAATTCATGATTTTTTCCTCAACATTTATCGTATTCAATTAGGAATAACTCGAAAACGACGCGTTTTATAAAATAAAAACATAAGAATACATACTTTTATTTTCCAAAATGATTGATTCTTTCGAAAATATGAACCGTTTATCTTTTTCAAGTGGTTTTTATGGTATTTTGCGGCGTGGATTTATCAGTCGGTTACACTGTAACTTTTAAACGAGTAGGACGATTCAAAGGCGATATTTTTGTGACAATATCGTTATACAGGGCGAGTCAAGTGGTACTGTACATATTTCTATCGCGTGTAGAGGCTACTCAAGTGTCAAATGATTAATGATCAATGAAAATAAGTGAGAATAACAATTCCTAACATAGTCTACTTTGAAAAAGACATGCATACCAATGAATTTGACTGAGCGAAACCTGGATTTAGTCGTGAAATTCGAATTTTATTCGATAACATCAAAACTACTGATTTTAAAGACATGAAATGTTTTGCACACTCTAGCTAGTTTTTGACGAGCTATCGATCGGAATTACAAAAGTATATGGTTCCCATTTGAAAATAATGAGATTTTATAGTTTTGTTGAGGCTCACTTTGAAGCCCCGCTTCAGACACCCTGTATAGTATTTTCTCATAATTCATACAATAAGCAGTATCAGCGTACTTTCTTTTGTTCCACTGTTGCAAAAAAATTCTTACAATGAGGGATTTTGAAGATATGAACACTAATTTGTGACAATCTTTCTGTCAAAAAATTGAGAATCACGCTATAAGTCAATAATCGCTTAATGTGGTTGCGCATGTCATGCATCAAATCATTGCAGAATTGAACGAAGAATTCAAATATGTATAAATATATAGGGTGTTGCATTTGAAATAACGAAGTTCACATCGTTTCCGGTAGAACCAGAAGTAGATTCGGCTTAAAAATATTTTAGAAATTGAGTTCATGTACTCTAAAACAAAAATACAATTCCTCGAATACGTCTAATGAAACACTTAAAAAAATAACCCTGTATACTTCATTCACTTTTATAAAGTAGCCCGGTTGGCCCTGGAATTCTGACACATTTCACCGCGTATATTTTGAAAATGTTTGGTTATAGTCATTCTTCTGTCACATATGAACGGAACGTTGCCGTTTCTACATATAAATCGTAGAAATTACGTATTTATCAAAATGTTTATTTACTTTGGGAAAACAATGAATTTGAGGAAATATTATGTGAATTCAATAACTCCAAAGATCTGACGAATATTGAAGAAACTTTTTTCTCTGTTAATACTGGAAATATTTCACGTGTACGAGTAATCGAGTATAAACATGATTGGAAGATTCAGTTATGCGGAAATCAAGAACCATGTGTTGAAATTTTACTGAAAAATAAAGGACAGAATAGTTCGTTACTTTGTGATAGTTTATCAACCCGACAGAAAAACTTTTAGACGGACAAAACAGAAATCCCCACTTTTCAAAATTCTCAAGAAATAAGCCTACAGACGACAATTATATACCTCTTTGCGCATCTTGAAATACTCCAGTATGAAAATGTAGTGGTACTACGAATCTTGTGTCACAGTTAAACCTTAAAAGAACTAACTCCATTCACAAAGTTAAAAACAGTAATTAGAAAGTAGACTTGGCAATGTCGCTTGATTTTCACGATTGCCAACCTGCGTCCGTTTTAAGTGAAAGAACTTGATTAACCTAAACCATGGCCCACCAAGATACTTTATAAAAGTGAATGGAGTATACTAAAAAAAGTGTAGGAACAAGCTGTCAAAAGCTCCCGACTTTACATCAGTGCTTTGAGTGACTCATTCTGTATTGTTTATTCTCCATAGGAATGAACAAATGGTTGGTGGGAAGTAGAAATTTGGAATTTTATGAAACATTCGATGACGTTGACGAGAAATGGCGGACGACTATCAGACCCCAAATGTTTCCACCAAAGGAAGAGGATTTGTCTAAATTCAATTTGAATAGATGGTGAGTTATTTGGTTTCAATTTAGTACCAACAAAGATTGTAGTTCGCATATTTTCCAATTGTTTTCAATATTTTCTTTCTTCAGAATATATTACAATCTTTTTGCAGTATCCGAATCCTGCCACACCAGCAGAATACAGGAGCATTCTTTGTTGCTGTACTCGAAAAAATTGCTCCTTTGAATGTTAAGGAGAGATCTCCAAAAGTAGAACATCAGCCAAAAGTGGAGGATCAAAACGACACTAAAAAGAGAGTGAACGAAGATAAGTTGCCCCAAAATCAGAGGAAAAGACGTAGGAAAGATGTTTATAGGGAGGATCCTTTCGTTTTCTTTAATGACGACGAACAAGTTTGGGATGACATAAAATCTTTTTATCAGGTGGATTCGTCTTTCAATTCGAAGAGCTTATTGACTAGATGTAAAGTTGGAAAGAAAAAAAATATTTATTTGACGTCGAACGGTGTTAGAGATTTAGTTCTTCAGAACCAAAATAACGTGAAATTCATCAATACAGGAGTGAAGGCGTTTGTTAGATGTGATAACAAAAATATGAAATGTGCCTTTAGGTGAGAACAAATATGTATTACATTTTTTGACGATTTAACTTCATTCAGTATATTAAATATAGTAATTGACAAGGAAACTGCTACTACCAAAAGTAGCAGTTTCTTTGTCAGTTAGTATAGTTACATATTGTGTATAATTCGAGTATAATTCGAAATTGCCAGAATACAGGAAAACTCTTAAAAAGATTTCCTTGGATTCAACTTAAACTACTTTTGCAGAATAGCTAACGATGGTTTAGAAAGTATTTATCCTTTCATTGGTAACGATAGAAAAGTTGAGATTCCAAGGGAAGATTTGATTACTCTACTGATGAATAATGATCCGATGAATTCTCCTCCTATACATACATTATCTGAAAGCGTTCAGAAACAGGTGGCAGATCTAAGTGAGTAAATTAATCAGTAATATGTTGTTTTTGATTGTAGAAGCACAAATTTTTTGAAACCAGTTCAATGTTGAGTCGGACAGAAAGTCCTGTGATCTCAATTGAATTGTTAATGGATATATAATGGGTGTCTCATTTAAAAGAGTCCAACCTAAATAGTCCAACAACGAATCAGAATTTGTGAAAACACTCAGACAGGTCGATTTTTGATGACATGATCTAGGATACAAGGCTTGTTTCTACTAGCAGCCCCATCAGGAATTTGAATAGGAAAAGTGGTTAGTTTTGTAGCACAAATGTATGCATGGATTCAAATTTGTATGAACCTGCAGTTTGTGTTCTTATAAGTGAATATTCACAAAGTTACAGGGAGTTTTTCACGGAAATATGGTACCAATAAAACAAAATGGAACAGAGATGTGCTAATTGATCGTATAATTTCTATTAGTAAAAATTTACCGCAAATGCTCAAAGTGCTCGCCATTAGATTGCATGCAGCGATGCAATCGTTCTTCAAAATTATTTCGTACACGCTGCAGCATTTCAGAAGTACGACATTCTATCACAATTCGTGCTCTAAGGTCGTCTAAATCTGCAACACTGATTTTATAAACTTGTGATTTCAAGTGGTCCCAGAGAAAAAAATCAAGCGGTGTTAGATCCGGCGATCGCGCAGGCCACTCCATTTGGTCCCTTCGGCCTATCCAAAGCCCTGGAAAACTACCATTCAGGTACTGTCCCACCTGAGCCGCAAAGTGCGGCGGAGCGTCCTGCTAAAAGCTTTTCATCTGCCTCCAAAGCTTCGTTTTCGAGCAAATCCAGATACACATCGCCAGTGAGATATCCAGGAATGAATACAGGACCAATCAAGTGATCCCCTGAAATACCCACCCAGACGTTGAGTTCTTGTGGTTGTTGCGAATGTTGCTCCCTAAAGTGGTGAGGATTTTCATCGGACCAAAACCTCCAATTATGTTTGTTGGTGTTTCCGTTGTGGAAAAAGGTGCATTAATCCGAAAAGCACGCGTTGCACAAAAACACAGGATGATAATTTATTGTGAAATTATTTGGCAAAATTCCAATCTCCGATCACCATCATCTTCGTTCAGTTCATGGAAAATTGTCAAGGATGGAACTTAGCCAGCTTCAATATTCTGTGGACACCAGTGGCGGCTTGTCCTATGAGGCAGTGCCTCACCAATAAATTTGAAAAAATACTCGTATTAATCGAATATTTAATTATATAATTCCTTCATCACTATCATTCCTGTCACAATTAGATTCAACATGAATGATTGCGCGTTCGGCAAAAAATATTCGATCACTTATTTACCCCGTCCCATATTATAAGACAGGATATATACTTGCCGAACGCGCTAAAAGGTTCCGAGTTTCATATCTCCCCATTCCTGTGTTCCATCTCACTTGCTCTTTAAAAAGTAAACTGTTGGAGGCTGGCCTCACGTGCTTCTTCGTCTAGCACGTACGCTTCGAGCATCGACCGCTGCGTCGGTCCGCTTTGGTAGGAGAAAACTTGGCGCGTTTAAACTGTTTAAAGATAGATGTGAGGCTATAGTCTGTTCAAATATAAGAGAATGTAAACAAACAAACCAAATCGGTTTGTTTTGCGCATTACTAACATATGATTGGTGAAACGGTCGGCTGTATAATTCTTTTCACGCCCCCAAAAGACTGCCAGGATCGTACTTAAAGCTTAGAACGATTTCACAGTTATCTGTTCCGGACAATAATGTCGAATTCAGTAACGGACACTGCATCTGAAGGTGGTATATTGGGCCATCCACGAAAAAGAACGAAACGTTCACATTTGTCTATTCAAATCATGTGTATTCCATTCAGAGAATGATATCAAGTTTATATGATTGTGTGAACTATCCTCGATCCGACCCTGGAGCCCTGAAAGCAAGTCTTTACCTGAACGAAGCCCATCCTTCGTGTGCGCGACTTTGTTTACGTCGTAGTCGCTTATATTTGAACAGAGTATAGCCTCTCGCCCTTTCGTCTGGATGATATACGTTCAGAAGTCGGCTCGTAGAGACGGTATTGAAATTTTGATTGGTAGAGGGAAAATTACACTTAATCAGGACGTTTATTGAATTATTTTTACATATGTGTGTACTTTTGGAATACTCCGTGTCGTGTGATCTGTGATTTCTTCTGAAATAAGCGTTTTCGTTTCTATATCATCTTCAAATACAACCCGATTTCCAAATTTAGAGCAATCAGTATATTTATAAAGAGGAGATCGTGAAATAAGCTCAACTACTTAGAATATTTTTGATACAGACTTCTATCTGATGGGGTGTAACTAGCAAGGACATATTTTTTCAAACGAAAGATAGAAACAACACTGCAAAAGTTGTTTCTCTTGTACCTAAAATGTTTGTTGCGGTGCTAGAATTGAGTCGATTTGTTCTAAAATGGCAACCCCTTTATATTCTTTCATTCTTTAGTGCATATTACGAAAAATTTATGGACAAGGGGAAGTTTTCACTTCATTATCAGAGTAAAGTAAACTACAATTTTCTGATTAATGGGTGTTTCAAGTTTGGTGATATGCTGGAAAGCGATTCCCTTGAAGAGGATGTTCTTGAGAAGGTCTGAAAATTGAAGAATTTCAGCAAATAAGATTATTTTTTCCAAAATGTCTGACCATATAGGTATTCCATTCGCTCATTTAATACAGCCTTTTCAACCCGCAAAAATCAGTTATTATATACGCCCAAGTAAGTATTTTACGGAGCAAAAAGTTCATCGAAATAAATGACCTCATGTATGCTAGCGACAAAGAATTATTAATCGAGCACTATACATTTTTGAGGATAGGTAGCTATGTATTAAAACGAATTTTGGAGGGATGAAAGAACACTATCGAATGAGCAAATTACGTATATATGAGGCGAACCATTTGAAAGTATGACATTATTCCCCAATGAAATTCCTCATGTTTTATCCTTTGTCGCGGCAACGCCACGGCAAGAAATCTTTTTTTTCAATGTGCCTCACCACCTTAAACTGTCACGGGCCGCCACTGGTGGACACTTGCCCTTGAATATCCAGTTTCCTGTGACAACTATCCAACCCTTCCACAGTGTTCCCGTTCGGCCATTAGTTGACCAATTACGGCGATTTGATAATTTTCACCCGTAGCGGTACGAGGGTGATTATGTTTTTTGTTTGCAACTGATCCTGTTACCTCAAAATTGAGGTACCAACTGATATTAGGATGTCGTTAATTAAAAATCCTCACATTAGCCCTAGCAATAATCTCTTGTGCCTGGCAGTGCACATTATGATAAGCATGAAGAGAAAAAAGGCATTTAACACTCTTTAATCACCTTATTGTTTGTTTTTGCTTCGCCTCCGAACAAAAGATAATCAGGGTTTTATCGCTGCATGCAATCTAAGGATGATACATTTGAGAATTTGTGGTGAATTTTTCACTAATACTGTTTGTTAAAAATATTTTTCTTTCAATAGAAATAATATGACCAATTAGAACATCTCTGTTTCATTTAGTTTCATCGGTAACATAATTCCATAAAGAACACCCTGTAACTTGAATATTCACTTATAAGAACACAAACTGCAGGTTTATACAAATTTGAATCCATGCATGTGCCAAACAACTACCCACTTTACCTATTCTAATTCCTAATGGGGTTGCAACCCTCTCCAGAGGGTTGCTAGTAGAAACAAGCTTTGTATCCCAGATCATGTCCCCCTTTCATAAAAAATTGTCTGGGTATTTTCACAAAGTCTGATTCGTTGTTTAGTTATTGAGGGTGGACACTTTTAAATGAGACACCCTGTATATTTATAACTGTTGTTCGGTTTCACAGATTAATCGAATTGTCTAAAGTCACTTACAAATTTAATTTCTCTATAAACGTTTGCTTCAATTCCGTTCTGTGTTACTGATTGATCGATCTGGGTTTCTTCAGTCTTCAATGTGTTAATTTTTGTTAACTGCAGATTCTTGGAAGTCAAATGAAACCTTTTTTCATTTTACACGTTTGCTAATTCGTTTTTGTTGAAAATATATAGCCATTTATCAAAAAATGATTGGCGAGTAGGTGCTTGAAATAATTTTTTGATATGGACGCACTGACGCCACCAGATTTCATTCGATAGTTTTTTTTGTGTTTCAGGCCCCGGAAGCTGTGTACTGGTGTACAATGAAAAGAAGGAAGGAGATGAAGAACCCTTTGTACTGCATTTAAGTGGCTGGAGAGGTACCACTTCACTGCGCTGTTATACCACTCAACATAGTACAGTCCATCTTCTCAGGTTGTTAGGAGGTGATATTTCCAAATATGGTAAGTTCATGCATGTGATAATTCCGAAGTACAAAAAACCTTTATTTTTGGGAAAAATGTTAACTTGAAAACTCACATGTCATTCTCATTTCAGATGTCAACAAATTCAAAAAGGCGGAAACGAAAGAACCGGAAGAAAAAGGAGATGAGGACTTGGTATCAAACAATGAAATCACAACGGAATAATTATTTATGAATGGGAGTGAGTTGTATTCAGATTGTGAAAGTTGCACGCTGTTACAACTATTTTATCATGATGTAATAAATAAAGTTTATTAACATTTCATATAAAAAGTATCAAAACATTGATATAAAACAATATTGAACAAGCATTATTATTAAAGAATAAAGGCGAGTTTATACAGCAACTAAAATAAAATAAGAACTAAAATAAAATAAGAATGTCCATTTCATGCATTTCAATGACAGCGTTCATACAGGAAATAAGCTAAAATAAGGAATAAGAATAAAGTTGACCATCTCTTATTCTTATTCCTTATTTTAGCTTATTTCCTGTATAAACGCTGTCATCAAGTGAACATTCTTATTTTATTTTAGTTCTTATTTTATTTTAGTTGCTGTATAAACTCGCCTTTAGAATATATAAACCCAAAATAATTCAACTTCAAACATGAATAGTAAACAAGAGATCTAGTTTTCTACAATATAGATCTTAATCTAACTTGACTTTTAATTTGTTTTAAGTAGCACAAACATAACAATTCTACATAAAAACATATGTTAAAACGTGGTTTTCAGTTTGGAAAGTCAGTTCATTTTGGACGATTGAAAATATTTAATCACTTCAAAATCGGGGATGTACATTCTGGACGGTAGGAAATATAGCGTCTTCAAATTGCAACATTTAAGAAGCTCATTTTTATTCAAAATTCTGTTGATTTTTATCGTAAATACTCACAGGCAGCGCTTAAAACTAGTCAAAAATTGATTGATAAGAATTACACACTAGATTTGTATTTTGACTTGTTTAGGATTCTGTTGTTTTGCTGATTTGTTATTGTTGGGACACGGATGATCACCCATTAGATGTTTTTTCCAGCACAATTCCACATCTTCCAAATTCACATGACATAAAGGACATCTTGAGTGACCTGGTGTCAACTCTGCAAAATCAGAAATCAATTGAAAAAATGTTTGGACAGATGTCATATAACGTTGACAGCAGCTGTCAAAGAATTCGTCAGGGATGTTATTACGGAGATATGGGCATTTTTTTACCATAATATGCCAGAGATTCATAAGGTTTTGGGTGACCGATCTGGACATAATTTTCATGTATACTTCATTCACTTTTATAAAGTATCCCGATTGGCCAATATTTAGGTTCATCAAGCTCTTTTACTTGAATCTGACTCGTGAAAGTCAAATAATTCTGAAAAACGTTGCCAAAGCTATTTTCTATTTACTCTTTATTAACTTTGTAAATGGTTAGTTCTTTCAAGGTTCAACTGTGACACAGGTTTCGTGGTACTACTACATTTTCATACTGGAGTAGGTATTACAAGTTGTGCAAAAAGGTATTTGTCTGCTGCTGGCTTATTCTTCGAGAATTTTGAAAAGTGAGGTCCATCTTTTCGTTTAGAAGTTTTTCTGTTGGGTTTTTCGAGTACTTCATCTTTCAAACGAACTATCACAGAGTAACGGACTATTCTGTCCATTCTTTTTCAGTAAAATTTCAACACTCGTTTCTTGATTTCCGTAAAAGAAAGCTAGCATAACTGAATTTCCTAACCATGTTCATATACGTGAAATAAACTGCTCCACATGAGTTAGGGACATTGACTTAAATTGCAAAAAAATATAGTTAAAATAAGATTTTTGTGATGAAAATTCATATTAATATGATTTCAAGTTGCAAATTAATTTTAGCCTGCAGGTCTGCAGCGTATACTGGGTGGTTAAGGAAAATCGAGTAAAATAACGAAATTTTATTCCTAGAGAATTCAAGCATTTTAAGACTATCAATACAACGTATGGCCTCCACGGGCATCAATAACAGCTTGACATCTTCTTTGCATACTACGCACGAGGTTGTTGAACATTTCTTGAGGAATTTGGTTCCATAAACGGGGCGAAGCTCTCTCAGGTCATTTAAGGATTCTGGGTTAGGTTGATGATTATCTAATCTTCTTTGGAGCATATCCCATGCATGTTCTATGCAATTCAAATCTGGTGAGTGCGGAGGTATTGGTAAATGTGGAATACCAAGCTCCTCGCGCGCATTCTCAACTATGGCTGCACGGTGCGGTCTAGCGTTATCGTCTAGAAATTGAAAAGTTTCACCAACAGCAGCGTGAAAATCTGGCACAACATTGTCAATGACATGCTCCCTATAGTGTAAGGTGGTCATATTCCCAGGACAAATGTGTAGCCCGTTGAAACATTTTCCGGCCCATACCATAACACTACCCCCTCGGAATGGATGGACTTCTTGGACATAGCGACGATTACGGGGTATGCGTGGGATTGTCCATATCATTATTCTCCGAAGATCTGAAAATCGTCCGTATCCGGATTCATCAGTGAAAAGGACACTATGCCATTGATCGTTCCAATTGATATGTTGCCTTGCCCATTCCAGTCTTCCACGCTTATGGTCACACCACACTTCAGCAAACCTCCACATCTGTATGGTCTTCCAAAAATACACAAAGACAATATCCCGTTAAGACCAATCGTCAGTTCACGTAATTCCCCATGTCATCCCTTGGCCAAATACCTCCTGAAATAGTGTCTCCACTCAGAGGACACACAACATCAATGGTCAAAAACACTGATCACTTCATAGAGACCATGTGCCAACAGCATATATCCGATACGGACATCATGGTCAGTTTCGACATCAAGAGTCTGTTCACTAATGTTCCTACCAACCAAACCCTCGAAATTGTGAGGAAAAAACTCGAGGAGGACACTGAATTGGCTGAGAGAACCACTCTGAGTATAAACGCAATAATGGAAATGCTCGGAACATGTATCAACTCCACTTACTTTCAAGTAGACAACAACTTCTACCAACAAGAATTCGGTATGGCGATGTGTTCTCCTCTTTCCCCACCTCTGGCTGATGCATACATGGAAGATTTCGAGAAGAGAGCATTGGAACAATATGTGTTCAAACCGAAACTATGGCTCAGATATGTAGACGACACATTTGTCATATGGCAACATGGGAGAGAAAACCTAGACAAATTCCTAGAACACCTGAACAGCGTAGAGGAATCAATCAAATTCACGATGGAAATCGAGGAAAATATCCAACTACCATTCCTCGATGTACTGATTCATAAGCAGAATGGAAACCCCAGGACCACAGTCTACAGAAAGCCAACGAACACAGGCCAATATCTCCACTACGAATCTAACCATAACCTCAGCACCAAATTGGGAGTAGCCAGATGCTTGTACGACAGAGCAACCAGGATATGATCTAATCCAGAAGATCGTAATGAGGAATTCAACAACATCACAGAAACCCTCAAGAAAAATGGCTACCCTAAGAAGATCCTCGAGGTTGCCAGAGTACCAAGAGAAACAAGAACAGAGCCTCAACAAACAGACAATGATGCTACCGACACGATAACCTCTGTCATACCATATGTGAAGGGGCTATCCGAGAAGATAAGAAGGATTGGCAACAGATACAATGTGAGAACAGCATTCAAGACCAGAAATACGGTCAGGAGTAAGCTCACGAAGGTGAAACCTGATAACAAAAATCAAACAACCAAAAATTGCGTATACGAAATTCCGTGTGAATGCGGCAGGTCCTACATTGGAGAGACTAAACGCCCCCTTGAGGTTAGAATCAAAGAGCACCAAAAACTAGCTCGACTGGGTGAAACCGAAAAATCTAAGCTAGCCCAACATGCTTGGAACGAGGACCACAACATCAGATGGGATGAAGCTTCCATAATATCAAAGGAAGAAGGATGGAGAAGGAGGAAATTGAAAGAAGCAGCCTTCATGGCCATAACTCCCAACCCAATTAGTACACTCTCTGTGGAAATAAAGGATGTCTGGGCACCAATTATAAGATCTGAATTGAGGAGGATGAACTCGGCTCTGGGTGGCAATTAACACTAACCCAACCTAACCTAACCTAACCTGACCGAACTTAACCTACTGCGCATATCAACTGCGCATCTGATCGGGTCAAGGTGACCTCTACCAGGAAATAATACTTCATATATAACTTGAATAGTATAATAATTACCTGCTCCGGTAGACTAGTGGTTAGAGTGACTGGAATTTGGAAATTGCAACCTCATAACCCGCGTTCGAATCCCAACACTGTAATTCAATAATGGAAAAAGTATGGTGCGTACAAGTCCAGACAGATCAAGTTTGGCAAAAACCGGTCCTTCTCAGGACCTACACCCTGAAGACGGCAGGCGAATGCTTGCCGAAACGTCGGAAACAACAAACCGCATAGATAATGGAAACAGCCCAAATAATCTTTCAACAAATATTCCATTATCAAGAATATCTCGATCACAATTATGGCCACGTGTTAATGGAACTCCTCTTAATGGGCATCTAGAACCTAGATTCACCCCTCTCAAACGTCGTCCGATGGTTTCGATGAAAACTTTGACCCATCTGCATTTTGAAGAGTATTCCGTAGCATTCTACATGTAGATGTAGGGTTTCTTCTCGCCGAAACGGTGATGAAACGATCCTGAGCAGGTGTTGTTTTTCGTCGCCCACCAAGCCTTGGTCTTTCCAACACGGAACCTGTCTCCCTGAACCTTTTCCAAAGTCGAGATATCACACTTTGGCTGACTAAGCTGTTTGGCTGACTAAGCTGACTTGGAGCCTTTCCGCTACAACAACCTGAGTTAGTCCACCCTGTAGCATTCGGATAGCCCTATTAGCCTCAGCGTTTGTCAATTTACGTCATGGCATTTTCAGAAAACTCGTTTCAAATCGAAGCCATTGATAAACTGACTTTATTTCGAAATAAGAACATTCATGAAGCATATGCAAAGAACCAAAATTCAGAAAAAAGGCGACCAGATTGACGAAATGCCTGATTTTTATTGGATCGATTCAAGTTGTTATTGAGTTTTAAATGGTTTTACATCGATTTTCTCGAAGATTACATACTTTTAAAAACGATATCCCCAACTCTTGTGGAGCAGTATATTTCCAGTATTAACGAAAAAAAGTGTAGAACTTTAGTTACGTCGCTAATCGGTGAAATGATAATATGTAAAGAAAATGTCTCATACCAACCTTTACAACATGAGTTATGAAGCTGAATGTCGTCCTTTTTCACAGCTTCCGAACATTGGGGACATTGAATAAAATATTCCCTGTGTTCACATTCGAGTACCAAGTGCTCGGTTAAAGCGGATACTTCGACAACTTGGCTGCACTCCTTGCATCTCACCAACATGGGACAGTTTCTCCAATAATGGGAATTCATAGAATTACTCACGGCCAAAATGCTCCTCTCAGGTTGATTGCAAAAAATACATTTTCTGCAAATGAAAATTGTCTTTATCCTTTATGTAAGAATAAACTGAATATTATCAACTCCAATCCAGGGCATAGCCAGGATTTATAACAGGGGGGGGGCAAAATTTATAATAGGGGGGGGGGGCAAAATTTATAATAGGGGGGGGGGGGAATTTATAATAAGGGGGGGGGGAATTTATAATAAGGGGGGGGCAAAATTTATAATAGGGGGGGGGGGCAAACCATGGTCATCCTCCTTGGTCCTTCAAAATGTAAAATTTTAGTATAAAAAGAATAGGCAAATTCAATTTATTTTTTCTTACAGGGGGGGCAGCTGCCCCCCCCCCCCTGCTCCTAGCTGGCTACGCCCATGACTCCAATGATTTAGTATTAAAAATACACATAGGTTTACAAGTTTTGCATTTCCTATATCGCCGGAAATGGAGTATATACTCAATTGATAAAAAAACACCTACAATTTTTGAACAAACTTTATTGCCTGCTATTAGCCTTTCTCCCATAAAGAGTTTTCTAGACAAAAACATAAATTTAAAAATTGATTTTTTTCGGATTTTTTTTTATTATTCCTGAATAAACTGTTGAATGGTCATTCAAACTTTTATTCGTAACATCACGAATGATTGATTGCTCAACTCAGTCCTGAATAAATAAATTCATAAAAATTTATTTGTGGAGTAAGCAGTGATTAGTTGAATATTATGTAAATAGTAGAGTATTCACTGAATATTCAGCTATTCATTGAATATTCATGAATATTTGAATAATGCATACTCAAATTATTTGAATAAGTATTCAATGAATATTAAAATAATTCATTCATGATTCCCAGCCCTATTACCAAGGCATGTCTCTACCACTTTGGAGGGCTGGCAATGCTTTGGTCGGGATTCTCTGGACATGTTGATGTACTGGTTTTGTCGTTGATTCACTCACTAATCAATGGCCTTCTTCAATTGGAGTCACAATGCTTGCACGGTCAATCTCATTATCACTCACTTTATCTCGGTAAGATGTAAACTGCTTTTGCTAACGGAATAATAGCAGTAAAAATGTGATCTAAAAAATTTGTGAATATCTAGTTCTGGTAAATAATATCTGACGATTTGGAAAGATGAACATATAGTACCCACAAAAAACTGTTGAAAATGAAGAATTCCTTCATATGAGAATAAGTTATGCAAAACTCTTGAATCTATGTGTACATTCATAAATAATTGGATGTAAAAAATTTTAATATAAGAAAATTGGTGAAAATAATATATTATCACTGAATAAATATTCAATTTCTTCTTGATTGAACTAAAATTATTAATAACATTGCAATCAACGATTACTTTATTATTGCAATAAAGCGACAAAGTATGTATACTCCATTCACTTCGATAATGTATCCCGGTTGGCCATGAAATTCTGACACATTTCACCGTGAATATTTTGAAAATGTTAGGTTATAGTCATTTATTTTCTGTCAGATACAAACGAAACATGCCCTTTCTACCAGAGGTCGTAGTAATTACGTATTAATCGAAATGCTTATTTACTTTGGTAAAATATTATGTGATTTCAATAATTCCAAAGACCTGGCGAATGTTGAAGAAACTTTTTTCTCTTTTAATGATGGAAATATTTCACGTATATAATCATGGTTGGAAGATTCAATTATGCCATTTTCTTCTACGTAAATCAAGAATCGGAAAAAAATGGACAGAATAGTCTGTTACTTTGTGATAGTTCATTCGAAAAAAAAAAAATAAAAGTACTCGAATAACCCGACAGAAAAACTTCCAAACGAACAGACATTGGCTGATTGGCAACGTCTCTGAGAAAAATTTGTCATGCACGAGTGCCGACTTGCGTCAGTTTTAAGTTAAAAAACTTGATAAACCTTAATCATGGCCAACCGGAGAACTTTATAAAAGTGAATGGAGTATGCTTCACCCAAAATCCGTAAAATTCATTACTTCTCGCCTCTGAGTGAATCATTGCTTGGTGTCGATATTCCACTTGCAGAGCCTGAACTCTGTTTCTCGTTCTCATTCTGATTTTCACTCGTTTGTTGTGTAATGTTTCCGCCACTTATGCTTTTCGATAAAGTGAACCCTTTCATATGCTGATGATCGTATGTAAAAATAGTCATTGAATGTATATTTGAGGCACTCGGGTACTTGTTCAGTTCTCTTTGAGTTTCTTCTTTGTTGAAGTCGGGACTGAAACATTGGTTCGTATTCGCAAGGGTTGGCATTCTGCTTCTCTCCAATAGGAGGTCTTTCTTTCGCTGAAAAAAAGAAGTTTAATCTGTATGCTTTTTTTGCGAGCAGCTTCAGTGCAATAAAATTTCTTTCAGCTGTAATCTTTTATGTGCTATCTTCCTGTTCAATTCTACTTAGTAAAGGACAGAGGTTATATACACTGCGCAAAAAAATTAACGCACATTCTGAAAATCTCAATTTTAATGAAAGTTAACTCTACATTGACCTTATAACTTATTTTTTATGTTCTCTCGGGAAGGTTTTAAACGAAACAAGACACATTAGGTAAATGGAAGGAAAATTCAAGATTTCACCGAATCTTATGTGAAAGAAGAGAAATGAAGAATTTTCAAAATACTGAAATGCTGATAAGTGATTTAATACTTGGTATTGCCACACCTTGCGTTAATTACAGCTCGGCAACGACGGTGATCTTAAAATGTTCTGATCTAATCCTTCCCAGATTTCTCCGAGTTGGATTCCTAAGTCATTAAGAGTAGCTGGATGATTTTCTGAACTTCTCAGCCTTCTATTGAGGTTGTCCCAAACCTGCTCAATCGGATTGAGATCTGGACTTCTTGCTGGCCATTCCATTCGAGAGACTTCAACCTCTTCAAGGTACTCCTGAACGATGCGCGCACGATGGGGTCTGGCATTATCGTCCATAAAAATGAAATTTTCACCAATGTATGGGGCAAATGGCACTACATGCTCTTCAAGAATGTTCCTTATATACTTATCAGCATTCATAGCTCCATTATCAACGACCACTAGGTCTGTGCGAGCAGTCAAAGATATTCCAAACCATTATCGATCCTCCCCCGAAACCAGTAGTATTCAGGAAATTGCAATGAGCATATCTTTCATGTGGACGTCTGTATACAAGGGAACGTCGATCACAATGGTAGAGGCAGAATCTCGGCCTCTTCCCAATGGATATGCTCTCTCGCAAAATCCAAACGCACCCTTCGATTTGCTGGGGTAAGAGCTGGGCCTCTTGCCGCGACACGAGGCCTTAAATCATATTCTCTGAGGCGATTTCTTATTGTCTGAGTGCTAATTTGCACCTCATGAGTTTGCTCAAGCTGATTGTGAAGGGGGCGAGCGGTTGCAAACCGTTGTCTCAACGAAGAAACTCTCAAGTAACGTTCTTGAATGGCAGTTGTTACCCGTGGTCTACCCTGTCCTGGTCTTCGGACATTCATACCTGTCTCCCTGAATCGCTGCAACATTCTGGACACACTTGTATGGGAAACTCCAAACCTTTCTGCAATTCTTGTGTATGTCCACCCTTCTTCTCGCAAAACTACCGCTTGGGCACATTCCTCTTGGCTCAAATTGCGTGTTTCGCGTTGCATAGCGATCGAGTGTAGAAAATCAAACGAAAGAAAAACTATTGATCACTAGAAATGATCGAGAACAACTGATTTTAGAATGGAGCCAATACATTCAAAATCTGATAATATCATCTTTTTTTATTCCTGCTGAGAAAAACATCTGTATTGAAGAAAAACGTTGAAAGTGGATAAGATATGCATGCATAATTCTGATAAAAATAATTATCATTGAGAACACCTTCAGTTGTAGAATAAATTTGAGATTTCCATAATGTGCGTTAATTTTTTTGCGCAGTGCAAAATATCCCAAACGAATATTTCTATGTGAGTTCTTCTGGAAAATGTCGAGGTAGGTTTTCAATTCAATTTTATATAAAATTGAAAAAAAATATATGCTATGAAATACGTTATTATGCAAAAATGAGTTCTTCATTTCATCAATAACTTTTTTATTTCGGCCGAATTATTATTACCAAAGAAAATCAAGAACTTCAGAACTTCAAATTTATCGGGAAATACAACCTGAACTCATTATGGCGAATGAAACGGCGCCATGTAAAGTTAGCGCCACGAATTTGGTTTTTTGATTAGAATAACAATTTGCAGGAACTATTCAAAATTTGTATCACGGACTCAAGAACTCTTTACAACCCACCGTGAACTCCAAAAAATAGTATTTTCGAAAAAAGTCCGCTCCATATTCACATGTCGAGTAACCTTGTGAAAGATAAGGGATTGCTTCTGAATTGAAAGTATCCGGAGAATTAGCGAGAATTGCTAATAAATAGAGCAAGTTGCTGCGGTCGAAGAAAAATCAAGAAATATAATTTTGAACAAATCATTAGGGACAAAGAACAACAAAATATTATTGAAGAGAAACAAATAAGAAAGAAAATGAAGGGTAGGAAAACCTAAAGGTGAATTTTTCACATCTCACCTGTAAATCTATCTTGTCAAATTCATGAAACAACTGTCGATAAAGCAGATTTCTCCTGGTGATGTCATCATCCGGCGGTAGCTGTTTTCTTACCATTCTAGGATTGACTTTGTAGACAAGGACAAGTATTCTTTCGGCCACTTTTCTGACTGACTCCGCTGGATGATGAAGACCACTGGTCCCAAATTCTGATAAGGTTCTACAAGTTAATCCACTGTAATTGAGAGAAGATATTTAATCTGCATCGTAGAAGTTCTGTCTAAAATTCGAGTTCGTCTTTATCTCAAATTCACTATTGATGAATCTTGCGAGCATCTCTATGAGACTCTATGCCTTGAAATGAAGCGGTTATGCTATGCTCAATTTACTGCACTAACCTCTGCTTTTCTGTCGATATGCCATGACTTAAAATGAGCTGCTCAACCATTTCAGCTCTACTTAGCGCTAGCCTAGGATGAGTGCTGCTATTCAAGGTTCTACTCAAATGGACGGGAATAATGTGTAGATCTCTAAAATGTAAATGATGGATCGCTAACTTATTTCTATACTATTGAAATTATATCATGCGATGAAAAATATTGGGAAACGGGAACTAAAAGTAATTTTTCAAAGCTTATAGGTTCCTAGTTGTTAAAAAAATGTTAGTTACTAAAGGTGCAGACACATTATTATCACGTCACGTCACATCACGTCATCTTCGCAAAATGTGCAACCACGATAATGCATGGAACTTAAGTGGAATACAGACTATTCTGACGTGACGTGATTTCACGTCAGGTCAGGCACCGTCAGTCCTCCCATTGGCCTGATATGAACGTAAACGCACAGAACGATGTGCTGCATTTTTATATTACTCACATTTTGACGTTCACGTTCATATTAGGCCAATGGGAGCACTGCTACACGTCTGACGTGACGTGGAATCACGTCACGTCAGAATAGTCTGTATTCACCTTTAGACCATAGGAAGAGAGACACACATCTTTCAATAATAAATAGTGAAGCCAAATCATCAGAACTGAACTGGGTGATTGTACTACGGAATCAAAATGTAGTAAAAATTTTTGCAACATTGTATCTGCTGTCACGTTATAGCACTGAAATTCCGCAAATTTACATTTTCTGAATGCACGTGATATTACGTCTGATATTTTGTGAAATGTCATTCTGACATAAATTTGAAACCGATCTGGGTGCTCATTCAATAATTCTTGAATTAATTGATGGAATTCCCCCCCTTCCTCTGTTCGTTGATTCATTTGGTAAATCGAATCCCTTCTATGAGAATCACCCGCAACTGTAAAAGCAGCTATATTCTCTCCATATCTTCTTCCCATTTCCTCGCGTGAGCTCACGTGACGTGACAACAATTTGTATGGAAGTGCACCTTTAATAAGGTGCAGACACATTGTTATCACGTCACATCACGTCATCTTCCTAAAATGTGCAACCACGACAATGCATGGAACTTAGAGCATAGGAAGAGAGACACACCTTTCAACAATAAATAGTGAAGCCAAATCATCAGAACTAAACTGGGTGATTGTACTACTACGGAATCAAAATGTTCTAAAAATGTTTGCAACATTGTATCTGCTGTCACGTTATAGCACTGATAGCACGCAAGATCTATATTCCGCAAATTTACATTTTCTGAATGCACGTGATATCACGTCTGATATTTTGTGAAATATCATTCTGACATACATTTGAAACCGATCCGAGTGCTCATTCAATAATTCTCGAATTAATTGATGGAATTCCCCCACTTCCTCTGTTCGTTGATTCATTTGGTAAATCGAATCCCTTCTATGAGAATCACCCGCAACTGTAAAAGCAGCTATATTCTCTCCATATCTTCTTCCCATTTCCTCGCGTGAGCTCACATGACGTGACGACAATTTGTATGCACCTTAAAGGTGCGGACACATTGTTATCACGTCACGTCACATCACGTCATCTTCCCAAAAGGTGCAACCACGATAATCCATGGAACTTAGAGCTAGAGCATATAGGAAGAGAGACACACCTTTCAATAATAAATAGTGATGCCAAATAAACAGAACTAAACTGGGTGATTGTACTACTACGGAATCAAAATGTAGTAAAAATTTTTGCAACATTGTATCTGCTGTCACGTTATAGCACTGATAGCACGCAAGATTTATATTCCGCAAATTTACATTTTCTGAATGCACGTGATACCACGTCTGATATTTTGTGAAATGTCATTCTGACATACATTTGAAACCGATCTGGGTGCTCATTCAATAATTCTTGAATTAATTGACGGAATTCCTCCACTTCCCCTGTTCGTATATTCATTTGGTAAATCGAATCCCTCTATGAGAATCACCAGCAACTGTAAAAGCAGCTATATTCTCCATATCTTCTTCCCATTTCCTCGCGTGAGCTCACGTGACGTGACAACAATGTGTCTGCACCTTTAGGAGTCATATTCGAATGAAATTGAAATTGAGTTTCTGGAAATTTTTGTTGGAAAATATTTTAGGTACCTACTAAATATTGGTTTCTCCAGGTTACACTTTGGAATTAAGAAGCTAATCTATATCATTTGCCTCGATTATGAAGGGGGGGTCTTGATAGTTCAATTAATAAAGTAAATGTGATGTGAAATATTGAATGAGACGAGATGTTCCCGTCATATTATTCTAGGTACTCAAAAATGTTTCTTTGACGTCTTTGACTGATACAGGGTTATTTTTCCTTAACCTTAATGCACTTGGGAAGTCGAGAAAATTTGAATTATGTTTTTGCCACTTCCGATTCGTTTCAAATGGCAGACCGATTAAATTATACTGACGAAGAAACTGCAACACTCAGTAGGAGCTGTTTGAATTTTAATTTTTTTTGGTAAAACATAGATAGTATAGCAAGGAATGAATGATTACAATTTTTCATACACAGGGTGGGCCATCCATAACTTTCCACCCCGAATTTCGAGTTTTGGGATGGAATAACGAAAAAATGCTCGGACAGGTTGAATTTTGTTGAAAGGGGGACAAATAAGGTTGTTCAAATGAGTTTGATATCACTACCCCTCTAGCTGCAACCTCCAACAGCTCTCATTTTTGAATAGGGAAAAGGGGTCAAGCAGCACCTTGTTGGAAAGGCAATGCAATTTCCTGCATGAGTGTATTTTTTTTTCATCGATTTATGATTATACAGAGTGACACTATTCCATCAATAACTTTCACAGTATTTATCATTATGTCAATTAATTTTTTTATTGTCCGTAATTCAATAATGAGAACAGTTTTTTCATTCGATTACACGTTCATAGCCCTGCATCAAACTCGTCCAAGTGTTTTTTCGTTTTCTCATCCCGAAGGACGAACATTTTGGAGTAGAAATTTATGGCTTGAAACGCTGTTTCATCCTGTTTAATAGTTAAGCGATCGAAGTGAAAAAAATACGCTCATGCGGGTAATTGAATTGCCTTTTCAGCAAAGCTACTCGACCTATTATCTCTATTCAAAAATAGTTGCTCTATGTGGTAGGGCTAGAGAGTGATATCGAATTCATTTTTTGACCCGTAAGAGCGTTTTTTCCATCTCAAAAACCTAATTCGGCGTGTGAAAATTATTGATGGAATACTGAGTCACTCTGTATAATAATAAAGCGATGAAAAAAAAATACACTCATGCAGGAAATCGAATTACCTTTCCAACAAGGTGCTGCTCGACCCCTTTTCCCTATTCAAGAATGAGAACTGTTCGGGGTTGCATCTAGAGGGGTAGTGATATCAAACTCATTTGAACAACCTTGTTTGTTACCCTTTCAACAAATTTTGACCTGTCCGAGAGTTTTTTCGGTTTTCCATCCCAAAGCTCAAAATTCGGGGTGGAAAGTTACGGATGGCCTACCCTGTATAATACAACTAGAGATGAAATTTGGCCGGCAAAATTTCGCGATTGTAAAATGAAAGTTTGTTGCTTGGCAATTTCGCGAATGGCGTTTGTATGTCATGAGCGAAATTGTCGAAAAGCAACAAGCTTGAATGTTACAAGAAAGTAATTTTACCTGCTTAAATTTAATCTCGAGTTGTATTCGACATGACTATTTCACGAGAAAATGTGTCTAATATTAATATGGTCACATTGGGCACGTACTACATATTTGACAAAAACAAAGTATTCATTATACAGGGTCTTTCACGAGGAACCTCACCCATATTTATACGGGAAACTACTGAACGTATTTTCATGAAATTCAGCACTTATAAGTATTTCACGATGCTGATGAAATCTAAAATATTTTCGAGGCATGAGCACCTCCAGTTTTTCCGGAAATGACGTCAACTTCCGTTTTTCAAATTAGAACACCATTTTTTTATTGCAGGAATAGATTCCTTAGAAAATTTCAAGTTATTTTGATGCAACATTTTTCAGTTTTGGTTGGAAAATTCTCTCTGAGCGGGAAAATTCGAAAAAAAAATCGAAAATAGAGCTCCGCTGAAACAAGAATAACTTCGAGGTTTTTGGGATTTTTCAAGATGTAAGATTGATGTATCCACTTTGAAAATCGAAATCGCGATTCATGATACAGGGGGTGAAAAAATCGCTTTCAAATTTAGGGATGACAAAATCGTGAAAAATCAATTTTTTCAAATTAGAACCCCATTTTTTTATGGCAGATATTGAATCTACGTTAAAAAATAATGTGAGTGTATGCATCACACCCTTGCCCTAAAATGGATATTTTCTGAGTTATTCACAAAAAACTGTTTTTCGTCTTGAATTTTCAGCTATTTCTTTTCCCTTCACGCCAAAAAGATGAAATTTTCAGGAACTGTTTTTTGAACCATGCTGTAGATTTTTCACCCCTTCTTGAAACCGACTTCAAGTTACTATTAGGAGAACCATGGCAAACTCTCGCAGTTATAACTAGAGAAGATGCTCAAAGTTTTGACCGTTAATTTCTAGACATTTATTTATACGTCTCAATGCTTCGTGCATTGCTCTTCTTATTTCATCGGGAGGAAGAGATCTGCAAAAGTGTTTAAAAACCAAATTGAGTTTCAAAACTATGAATCTAAAAATCTAAACAAACCTGAACGCATTTCTGACTCGTTCTATGCAGTCCTCTTTATCAGTCAGGGGAGTTGAGTAGACAATATTTTTTATCCTACCCCAAACATAATAGTCTAAAGCATGGGCGTAGCCAGGATTTATAACAGGGGGGGGCAAACCATGGTCATGGTCCAAGGTCGTTCAAAATGTGAAATTTTGGGATAAAAAGAAAAGGCAGATTCATTTCATTTTTTCTTCCAGGGGGGGGCAGCTGCCCCCCCCTGCCCCACGCTGGCTACGCCCATGGTCTAAAGGAGTTAAATCGGGAGAACGTGGTGGCCAAAGATGTGGACCATTGTTCGCCAACCATCGATCTTCAAATAGCCTGTAGAGGATATTTGACACATTGAGTGAATTGTGTGGAGGCGCGCCATCTTGTTGATACCATAAGTCATTATGGTTCTGTACTAGCGGCTCAATTATTTGAGTCAATATGTCAGAATATCTATCTCCTAAGGGAGAACATTCTTTAAATAATGCAAACATGTGTAGTGTTCTATCTTACCAGTTAAAGTCCCATCATAAATGTGAACATCGAGAATTGCATTATTTTAGATGGCGCAAAAAAACATTGAAACTCCAGGTCTCTTGAAAGTTCCATTGTATGAAGTGGTGGTTGTTCTCTTCATCCCAATAATGACTGTTATGCCTATTGAAAGAACCATTCTTTGTGAATTTAGATTCATCTGTCCAAATTATACAGTCCAAAAAGTTTTCATTCTCTTGAAATCGAATCATCATAGCTTCGCAAAACTCTGTTCTCCTGACGAAATCAGTTTCCTTCAAATGCTGTACCCTATTGAATTTATATGGGTGCATTTTATGTTTTTTTAATATTCTCCAAACACTCGATTGAGATAATCCCAGATCAATCTCGGCATCTTTGAGAGAATTTTGAGGATTCACACGAAAATATGCAAGAACTGTAATTTCGTTGTTCTCATCTTCTACTACACTTTTTTCTCTGTGAATAGTTTTCTTAACGAAAGATCCGACATTTCTCAAGTTTGTCATGGTTCTGTTAATGGTATCTCTCGTTGGTCTGGGTCGGTCAGGAAACCTCTCGATGAACAGTCGAATCGTTCTATCTACAACTTTATTACATTCTCCATGAAGTAGAATGAGATTTAAATAATCTTCATTGGTAAAATTAGGCATAGTGATCGATTTTATAACTTAATACGAATTATCACTAAATTAATAGTAAACACAAAATGCTACTGAATAAAGAGGAATTTGGCAGATGTAATTAATGATATCTATCATTAAAAAAATGAATGTATAACATGGTAAGTTTTTGCATATGGTTCATAAGGAATTATTTATTTATCACTGGAGAGAAAGCCGATGGCCGATTAGTTGAAATAAAGAGGTTTCCGATACAAATTCGAATCCAAATTCGCCATCTATTTAGGAACAACCTGTAACTTTTTTCTCTTGCATATTAGGGTAGTAAAATCTAAAACATGGTTTAAGTAACAGTTCCTGAAAATTTCATCTTTTTGGCGTGAAGAGAAAAGAAATAGCTGAAAATTCAAGACGAAAATCAGTTTTTTGTGAATAACTCAGAAAATATCCACTTTAGGGCAAGGGTGTGATGCATACACTCACATTATTTTTTAACGTAGATTCAATATCTGCCATAAAAAAATGGGGTTCTAATTTGAAAAAATTGATTTTTCACGATTTTGTCATCCCTAACTTTGAAAGCGATTTTTCACCCCCTGTATCATGAATCGCGATTTCGATTTTCAAAGTGGATACATCAATCTTACATCTTGAAAAATCCCAAAAACCTCGAAGTTATTCTTGTTTCAGCGGAGCTCTATTTTCGATTTTTTTTTCGAATTTTCCCGCTCAGAGAGAATTTTCCAACCAAACCTGAAAAATGTTACATCAAAATAACTTGAAATTTTCTAAGGAATCTATTTCTGCAATAAAAAAATGGTGTTCTAATTTGAAAAACGGAAGTTGACGTCATTTCCGGAAAAACCGGAGGTGCTCATGCCTTGAAAATATTTTAGATTTCATCAGCATCGTGAAATACTTATAAGTGCTGAAATTCATGAAAATACGTTCAGTAGTTTCCCGTATAAATATGGGTGAGGTTCCTCGTGAAAGACCCTGTAGATTAACTAAACGTTGTTTTCTCTATGGTTTCGATTCATACCTGACACTCTTGCAATCTGCCATCGTTAAAATTGTATGAACTGCCATATGATGGATTCTAGCACTCGAATCACCCGATTTCGTCAACAATTCTGGCAGAAGTTTGTCGACGCTTCTCTCAACTTCCCCAGAAGAGACCCTTAAAATTGAGAAAAAATTTGTTTTCTATTCGACAAATATTCGAATCGAGAGAGTCTCACCTGGATGGTACGAACTGAACGAAAAACAGTCGTATCAACTCATTCGATAAACTATAAACGGAAAATACCTTGTCCCTGAGTGCTCGGTGCAACAAAAACACGGCCGCCCTTGCAGTTTTATTTGCCGTATGCATCTTCGTGTTATCGTAGGAAAGAAACTCTTCTTTCAATTTGTTTAGACCTTCTTCTTTATCACAGTAATGCTTGGAATATATTTTTTCAACTATATCGTTGCCGAATACCAGAATTGGTAAGGAGGCTTGCTTTTTTTCGCGTTCTGTCAATTTGGACGAACTTTTTATGTCTGAATCCAGTTGGCATTCTCTCAGGAACTCGTTGGTGTGGCTACTGAAAAAATAATGAGTGAGAAATAGGTCATTCGCAAAAGAAGAAAATTCACATTTATAAAGTATCCCGGTTGGCCATGATTTAGGTTGGCACTCGTGAAAATCAAGCGACATTGCCAAGGCTACTTTCTATTTCCTCTTTTTTAACTTTGTAAATGGAGTTTGTACTTTTAAGGTTGAACTGTGACATAGGACATAGGATTCGTACTATTCGTATTACTACTACATTTTCATACTGGAAGATTTCAAATTGTGCAAAAAGGTATTTAAATGTCTTCTGTAGGCTCTTGAGAATTTGGAAAATTGGGGAATTCTATAGGTCTGTCTGTTCTGTTCGTTAAGAAGTTTTTCTGTTGGGTTATTCGGGTACTTTCATTATTTTTTTCGATTGAACTATCACAAAGTAACGGTCTATTCTGTCCTTTATTCATCAGTAAAATTTCAACACTCGATTCTTGATTTCCGTATTAGAACTTAACTGAATCTTCCAACCATTTTTATATACGTGAAATATTTCCCGTATTAACGGAGAAAAGTTTCTTCAACATTCGCCAGGTCTTTGGAATTATTGAATTCACATAATATTTTCTCAAATTCATTATTTTCCCAAAGTACACTGCGCAAAAAAATTAACGCACATTATGGAAATCTCAAATTTATTCAACAACTGAAGGTGTTCTCAATGATAATTATTGTTATCAGCATTATGCATGCATATGTTATCCACTTTCAACGTTTTTCTTCAATACAGATGTTTTTTCTCAGCAGGAATAAAAAAAGGTGATATTATCAGATTTTGAATGTATTTTGGCTCCATTCTAAAATCTGTTGTTCTCGATCAATTCTAGTGATCAATAGTTTTTCTTTCGTATGATTTTCTACACTCGATCGCTATGCAACGCGAAACAAGAGGACTGTGCCCAAGCGGTAGTTTTGCGAGAACAAGGGTGGACATACACAAGAATTGCAGAAAGGTTTGGAGTTTCCCATACAAGTGTGTCCAGAATGTTGCAGCGATTCAAGGAGACCGGTATGAATGTCCGAAGGCCAGGACAGGGTAGACCACGGGTAACAACTGCCATTCAAGAACGTTACTTGAGAGTTTCTTCGTTGAGACAACGGTTTGCAACCGCTCGCCTCATTCAAAATCAGCTTGAGCAAACTCATGAGGTGCAAATTAGCACTCAGACAATAAGAAATCGCCTCAGAGAATATGATTTAAGGCCTCCTGTCGCGGCAAGAGGCCCAGCTCTTACCCCAGCCCATCGAAGGGCGCGTTTGGATTTTGCGAGAGAGCATATCCATTGGGAAGAGGCCGATTGGGAAAGAGTTCTCTTCACAGATGAGTCTAGATTCTGCCTCTACCATTGTGATCGACGTTCCCTTGTATACAGACGTCCACATGAAAGATATGCTCAGTGCAATTTCCTGAATACTACTGGTTTCGGGGGAGGATCGATTATGATATGGGGTGGAATATATTTGACTGCTCGCACAGACCTAGTGGTCGTTGATAATGGAGCTATGAATGCTGATAAGTATATAAGGAACATTCTTGAAGAGCATGTAGTGCCATTTGGCCCATACATTGGTGAAAATTTCATTTTTATGGACGATAATGCCAGACCCCATCGTACGCGCATCGTTCAGGAGTACCTTGAAGAGGTTGAAGTCTCTCGAATGGAATGGCCAGCAAGAAGTCCAGATCTCAATCCGATTGAGCAGGTTTGGGACAACCTCAATAGAAGGCTGAGAAGTTCAGAAAATCATCCAGCTACTCTTAATGACTTAGGAATCCAACTCGGAGAAATCTGGGAAGGATTAGATAGAACATTTTAAGATCACTCATTTTGAGTATGAATCGTAGTTGTCGAGCTGTAATTAACGCAAGGGGTGGAAATACCAAGTATTAAATCACTTATCAGCATTTCAGTATTTTGAAAATTGTTCATTTCTCTTCTTTCACATAAGATTCGGTGAAATCCTGAATTTTTATTCCATTTAATGTTTCTTGTTTCGTTCAAAACCTTCCCGAGAGAACATAAAAAATAAGTTATAAAATCAATGTAGAGTTAACTTTCATTAAAATTGAGATTTTCAGAATGTGCGTTAATTTTTTTGCGCAGTGTAAATGAAGATTTTGATAAATACGTAATTACTACGATTTTCATGTAGAAACGACAACGATGCGTGCGTATCTGACAGGGGAATGACCATAACCTAATATTTTCAAAATGTACGCGGTGAAATGTATCAGAATTTCATGGCCAACCGGGATAATTTATAATAGTGAATTGAGTATAACGTTTCGCATGCAACTGCAATAGGTATCTATCTATCTCTACTAACTGACGAAGAAATTGCAACACCCGGAAGGAGTTGTTTATATTTTTTTTTGGCAAAACAAAGATATATAGCAAGGACTAAATGATTAAAATTTCGAGAAAAAGAACGAAGAGTTTACAATTTCTTTTAATGAATTTGTTAATAATGTGCTTGTTCACCGCGATTATCTATACACTCCCTAACACGTCTTTGCATTGATGCAATAACATGGTCTATTTCTTCTTGAGGGATACAATCCCAAGCCACCTGTGTTTCATGTCTTGAAGCCGCCAAAGTCAATGGGAGTTGGGGTAAATTTGCAAGCCTTCTACCCATGCTGTCCCAAACATGCTCTATGGGCGAAAGATCGGGAGATCTGGGCGGCCATGATTTAATTGATATTGTTTAAACTGATTACTCCTAGGTCTCCTGAGGAGACCCCTCTGAAACTACAAGCTTCGAAGCTTGTAACTTGTGCCGAGTTCGGAGTAAGCAGTTGTGTTCTGTGTAGGCACAGCACTTTTGATTTTCGACCCAACAGTGAAATGGTCGCCCACTACCTAGATTAGAAAATTTCTTTTCTAGCTCATGATCTCGGTTTCTAGTCCTACACCGAAACCACTGGGCTATGGGCACTCATAGCAGATTCACAAACGTTCAAAATAACTCTGGCAGCATGAGGTAGAGCATTATCTTGCTGGAATACAAGAGCGTACCCAGGATTTCAGCTAGGGGGGGGCAGCTCATACCTGAGAAGATGTTCGGTCAGGTTTATTGTCAGGAAACCAGGAAAATTAACACTTATTTTAACTTCAAGGGGGGGGGGCAGCTGCAACCCCCCTACCCCCCACCCCTGGGTACGCCCATGCTGGAATATAAGATTCTCGAGTTTGTTAAGGTAAGGAAGAACATATGGCTCCACTATTTCTTGAAGGTAATTCAGCGCTGTCATGTCACCTCGAATAAAGACCAAAGGTGACCTACTTGCATGTGCAATATCACCCCATACCAAAACGCCTACTGTCCGGTGACATGACGCTCAACATCAAACTGAGGTTCACGTCTTTCTCCCCGACGTCGTCTAACCCTTCTTCGGCCATCATGTGCACCCAAGGAGAATCGAGATTCATCAGAAAAGACGACCTGATGCTATTCACCATCCCAATTTTGTCTTTCTCTGCACCACTGTAATCGTTTCCGGCGATGCTCAACCGTCAGAGGTGACAAGATTGGATCGATAATGCTGCAGTCCAAAAGACCTTTTCGGTAAACCTTTCGGACAGTCACAGGATGGCCTTTTTCTCCTAACCACTCATCAGCCAAAGATCGAGTTGTCGCAAATCGGTCTCTAATGGCCATAAGTCTTAGACGTCGAACTTGAACTTCATTTGTGCTCCTTCGACGTCCGGTGCCTATTCTTTTTCGATTTTAGGCATTATCAAACCACGCTTGACAACATTTCATAACAGTAGTTGGCTTTCTGTTCGTACGGTTAGCGATTTCTCGAAATGACGACCCCGCCTCCCGTAGGCATTTAAACATTCCGTACTCACATACGGCACCAAGCGCGAATAGCGCTCTGCCATTGGCCTGACGAACTCGAACTGAGAAACCAACCACACTCCGAATTCGAAACATATAATCGTATAATAATAGTTGTAATAAGCGTAATTCAATAATTGAAGTTCGGTATTTATCATTTTATTCATCTGATTGAAAGTGGAATTATTCCAAGTGATGAATGAATCTTTACTGGTAATATAGGTAATTTATATTCTGCAGCATCTAAATGGAATACTTTTGAGATGAAGAGTTATAAAGAAAGAACTTTTCAATTTTGAAGCAATGAAATGGAAACGTCTAGTTTGAATGGGGTACAATCATTTCGTACGTTTTCTAAACACGAAAATTCGATTAATTCAATCACTTTCCAACTTTCCATAAAAATCCAAGATACAATCTTGAGTAGTATGGTGGGTTGGGTTACAGTTCAGACTAAAAACATCTCTATCTCCCTTATTGAAAAATCAAATGGAGATGAGAATAGGTAATCAAACTGAAGTAATAATTTAATCAACTGATATAACACGCACGAGCGGAGCGAGGGTATTAATACCCATAGTTCGATTTATTTTTATTCTTTCTTTATTGAACCTTATATGTGTGTATTATATGTGTAGGAAATCGTTGATACCGAAAGAAGTTATAAGCGATTTGAGAATAAGTTATTTTTAAGGTTGTGAGTTTTCATAGGTTCTCGGCTTGCCTAGGGCTTGTTGAAATAAACACAACTATTGCTGTTCTTTGTCTATATTTCGGACCGATTGGGTCCTTCGTCAAGACATGAGCAACTCGCTGTGAAGAAACCAGCTAAATAGCAGCTTATGTTCTGAAAAAGGACCCAATAAAGGTCCGAAATATAGACAGAGAACAACAATAGTTGTGTTTCTCTCAGTTCGAGTTCGTCCGGCCAAAGGCGTAGCGCTATTCGCGCTTGGTGCCGTACGCGAGTACGGAATGTTTAAATGCCTCCCGTAGACCCATAATTCGACCAAATTCACTTAGCTGGCGATAAATTCCGCGTACACGTGCTCTAGGCATTTTAACAACAACTGAACATCCACTTTGTTTCTCCTCGAACAGCTGGTTTGTTGTAAAATTTAAAAAGTTGCAAAAACGGCTACAATATTCAAGTAACAAAAAATGATTACCTGAAAAAACCTTCACTATTTTGTTCTCCAAATTAAATCATTTACATACTCCTTGTTATGTTATACCAAATAAAAATTTAAATTTAAACAGCTCCTTCTGAGTATTGAAGTTTCTTCGTCAGTTAGTATATTAAGTACGCAAAATTTACTGGAATCGAAAACACCTACTGTCTTAAAGCGGGAAGAGGCTTGTCCTCGTACATTTCGTACGTCGTTTTCCCGATAGAGCCAGCAGACTTATTCCTTCTTCTGAAAGAGCCCCTATTTTGACAGTTGGTGGGACTGCCCGTGTTGGGGGAACCCCACTTCGGGCTAACCTGTCTGGCCCTGTGCAGGGGTGACACATTGGAATGCGTGTTGATTAGGGGTGAAGGAGATCTTTTGCCTTCTGGAAATTTGAGGGAAGTCGGTGACAAAGCTTTTGCGATGGGCTCGTCGTTCTTCGGGCAGACCTGAAACGTGTGGATTAATTATACAGGATGGCCAAGAGATTGACGTAAAAAAAAAACAGGTCCCTCGTGTCATGGGCTATTCGAATCACCCCCATGTATGTTATGCGATTTTTCACGGTTTTCGAGTTATGAATATTTTTATGAACTCTGAGAAATTTCGACTTAACCATCTTAAAAAAGAAATTAAAAAAAATTACAAGACTTCTCTGTGAAATTCTTTCTGTAACTTAATCTTCATGAATTGTACTTTTATACATAAAATAACCAGATTCGTAACTTTTATAAAAATCATGGAAATGTTGGTCTCAAGTGAAAAAGTTACGTAAATTGAATTATGATCTGAATTTTCGAATCAAAATTAAAAATGTAAAAAGGCTAATTCACGGTTTCTTAGTGCGCTTAAAAACTGCGCTCAACAGTCAGCTTTTGGAATCATTGATAAAAAATGTTACTTAACACTCTACTATTGCTAGAATTAGCCCTCAAAGTCATCGAGGTGGAAAAAATCAAAGAACTAGACATTTACTACAAAAACATTTTTTGCCATTTTAAGATATTTGTGATCAAGTTATGATAGAAAATGCTGTTAATTAATGAAAATTAGCTTTAGATGTTGGTCAAGAAAAGTTCTAGATAAAAAAAAACAAAAAGGTATGGCAATAAATCACACATCATAATGTAAATAAAAAGAAATTTATTTATAAAATTTACAGTAGGTTTTCAAAGTGGCCACCTCCAGCCTCAATACACATTCTACACCTTCTTAGAAAATTTTCTTTCAATCGCATAAAACCTGCCCTGTTCATTTTTAGGACACGTTCGGCTTTTTTCGAGAACAATTTTTTGATCAACCACTTGAATGAACGATACCCGAACAGATGGATCGGACGCAGTCGACCAATCAAGGGGCCCCCACGCTCACCTGACCTTAATCCCATCGATTTTTTCGTTTGGTTAGTTTAAGAGAAGCCGAACGTGTCCTAAAAAAGAACAGGGCAGGTTTTATGCGATTAAAAAAAAATTTTCTAAGGAGGTTTAGAATGTGTATTGAGGCTGGAGGTGGCCACTTTGAAAACCTACTGAAATTTTATAAATAAATTTCTTTTTATTTACATTATGAATATTATGATGTGTGATTTATTGCCATACCTACTTCTTTTTCTATCTAGAACTTTTCTTGACCAACATCTAAAGCAAATTTTCATTAATTTTCAGCATTTTCTATCATAACTTGATCAGAAAAATCTTAAAATGGCAAAAAATTATTTTGTAGTAAATGTCTAGTTCTTTAATTTTTTCCACCTCGATGACTTTGAAGGCTAATTCTAGCAAAAGTAGAGTGTTAAGTACCATTTTTTATCAATGATTCTAAAAGCTGACTGTTGAGCGCAGTTTTCAAGCATACTAAGAAACCGAGAATTAGCCTTTTTACATTTTTAATTTTGATTCGATAATTCAGATCATAATCCAATTTACGTAACTTTTTCACTTGAGACCGACATTTCCATAATTTTTATCAAAGTTACGAATCTGGTTATTTTATGTATAAAAGTACAATTCATGGAGATTAAGTTATATAAGAATTTCATAGAGAAGTCTTGCACTTTTTTTTCAATATCTTTTTCAAGATGGTCAAGTCGAAAATTCTCAAAGTTCATAAAAAATTCATAACTCGAAAACCGTGAAAAATAGCATAACATACATGGGGGTGATTCGAATAGCCCATGACACTGTTTTTTCTTTTTGACGTCAATCTCTTGGCCACCATGTATATCTAGATCTTATTAGTTATACTGCTAATGTAAATTTTATTCGCATCTTTATATGAGTCATGAAATTAAATGTGAAAACACCGCACTGGTGGATTTGAGGAGGGGAGCATGGGGGCCATGCCCCACCCCTCTTGGAGATCGACAATAAACTCTTGATGGTTTCTAATATTCGAATTTCAGACAAATCATTCAATGAATTATTTTTTTTAATTTCTGCAAATGGAACAATACGAAATAATCTAATTAAGGTGGTCGTTCAATTTAGTGTGATTTTATTTCAAGTTGCATTTGAAGATGGTTTCACTTTGAGAACTGAAATTTTGTGGGTAGACTGTAGACTCAGAAAGGATTGGAATTCTTAATGAAATAATTTAAATCGATTTCATTTCGAAAGTTAATTTTTTTTCTTTCAAAAATAGAAGAAATTAGCAAACTCATGCTTCTGTTTTATTTCAAACGAATAAAGATCCATGAAAATAGTTCAACTTCCGATTGATAGTGAATCTACTGATAATTTCGTTCAGAAAAACAACTTCAAATACGGAATTGGCAGAGAATGGCCAAATTCAAATATATGGCGGGAAAAAGTTCCTGCTCTACCCACAAATTCACTGATTTTATAGTTCAGTTATTTTCGGATAGAGAACGCCATTGTACATTTTATTCATGAGGATACAGATATTCATAGAACTTGACGGTGATAATGTATGTTCTATGGAGATATTCCATAAAATTCACGGTGGCGCCTCTATCGGATGAGTTTTCCTCATAGACTTATCAAAATATGTCTTTGGTTTTCCTAATACGCGCTTTGAGGTCGGCGTTTAAAGCGAGTATAAAAGCTCATCCGATAGAGGCACCACCGTCCATTTTATGGAATATCTCCATAGAACATGCATTATCACTATCAAGTTCTATGAATATCTCTGTCCTTATGGATGAAATGTACAATGGCGCTCTCTATCCGAAAATCGCCGAACTATGAAATACCTGAATTTGTGGGCAAAGCAGGAACTTTTTCCCGCCAAAATCTGAATTAGGTCATCCTCTGCCAATTCCGTATTTCAAGTTGTTTTTCTGGACGAAATTATTAGTAGATTCACTTTTAATCGGATGTTGAACTATTTTCATGGGTCTTTCTGTTGAAATAAAACAGAAGCATGAGTTGGCTCGTTTTCTTCTATTTTTGAGAAAAAAAAATTAACTTTCGAAATGAAATCGATTTGAATTATTTCATCAAGAACTCCAATCCTTTCTCAGTTTACCCACAAAATTTCAATTTTCAAAGTGAAACCATTTTCGAATGCAACTTGAAATAAAAACACACTACATTGAACGCCCACCTTAAACGGCAAAACCTTAAGATCCGACTTTTTCAAACTGCAAGATTCAACAAAATCATAAATCAAAAAGTTCTACACTTCCTGAAGTCATTAAAGGACAGGGAGGATATGCTCTGGGACACAAAGCCTTTTTCTACTAGAAACCCCCTGGTGAGGGTGCAACCCCATCAGGAATTTTAATAGGGAAAGTGGGTAGTTTTGTAGCACAAATGTATGCATGGATTCAAGATCGTATAATTTCTTTTGAAATGAAAAAAAAGTGAAACAAAGAATAAGGTGATTAAAAAGTGTTAAATGGCCTTGTTCTCTTCATGCTTATCACAATCTGCACTGCCAAGCAATACGCAAAGAGATTATTGCTTTGAGAAAATTTCGTTTCAGTATTCTGTACTGCAGAATTATAAAAGGTGCGTTTAATCAGTTCTCAATAAAAATTAGAAAATGGTTCACACGTTGGAGATGAGAAAGGAAATATTGATAATTTATTTCCAGAACGACGACTGTGCCAGGGCTACAGCGAGACAGCCTACGTAATTTGCGTAGACTTCGATGAAGACAACATTCAAAAATAAATGTGAAAATAATCTCACCTCATTGGTTTCTATGAGCTGATCTAAATTGATTTCTTTATATGCATTACTTCTAAATTCGTCTATTTGGTTTTTCTTATGCCTCGCTTTCTCATAATCCTCCTGCTCTATAGCGTGTTTCTTTTCTAGTTCGTATTTCCCCAATTTTTCACCGGCTTTTTTCAACGTTTCCATCGCTTCTTTCAATTTCCTAGCATATTCGAATCTTTCATCTGAAAATTCGAGAAGTGATAGGAGGAATCGTTTTTTCTTAAAATTTGTAATAAGTACTTATCACAGCTAAATGTTTCTTGACCTCCATATTCTTTATTATTTTGGCCACTTCAGAATCTACGTACATCTCGAAGGCTAAATCGTCATAAGGAGACATATAATCAGGATCGTTAAAGATATTATGCGATAATTCCCCATCTCCTTCGTTATATTCTATTCCTAAAATATTGACTGCTATGAGACTGACCTGAAACAAAATGATTATTTTGGAATTTGGCTGTTTTCTAAAAAAAAACAAACATGCAGAACTGGGCGATATTGATCATTACAGACCTACAACTACAGGGTGAGTCTTTGACTTGTACATATATTTCAACTTTCAACTGTAGATTCTTGGGGCCAAAAAAAGCTTTTTTCATTTTCCATTTTTCTGAATTCGGCTCTGTTAAAGAGATATAGTCATTGGAAAAAAAAATTAGGCCAAATACGTGCCTGATACGACCCTCTGGAATCAATGCAAAGTTCATATTTCTCGATTGGAATTGAGGTGATTATTAGATGTTCTGTGCTGATACATTTAGGAAATACTCAAGCACTAACCCTTTTTGAATAAGAATGTTACAGACACGATATTTCCTAACAAAAACACTTAGTTTGGCCCGATTATTTCTGCAATTGAAAAGCCATATATCTCCCACCATAATAAGTTCCTTCTCCGATTTTCCGACGATTAGTTTGTAAACAGTGATAAGTTGTTCATATTTTACACAATATCCCAAAACTATCTCATAAAAAATTGTTTATCTACTTCCATAGAATAATATATCCATTATTCAACTGATTTTGATCTGTAATAGTCTCTATAAACCAATAGTGTGAGGTAATGATAACTCACGCCTATAACTCACTCTAATACAAATAGGAAAAATGTAGCTTACGAAATGAATAAAAAAGTCGGGTCATTGAGGAATTCTATTTCAAACATCTAGGTAACGTTTTCGCCACCGATTTCTACATTTTATTAGGTCTGAATATCCATAAATAGCATTTGGAAAACGCGAATTTTTGACATTTTCTACGGGATTCGATATTGATTCAATTTCCGACCACAGAAATCGCTTTTGACAACTGTTGTCAATTTTGGAAATGCAGAATAATTCGAATTTTACTGAAGAAGTCGAAGATAAAGTATAGTGTTCAATTCGCGGTAATGGTCATAACACACTTGATGAATGACACCCCTCGCCTGACGGCTCGGGCTGCAAAATTCATCTGCGTGTGTTATGACTTACATTACCGCTCATCGAACAATGTACTATTTTACACTTACCTGACCTAACTCCATTAACCTAGGTCATAGGATGCGAGGTCAATGACATTAACCTAACCCATCTTCTGTGATGTTTCACAGAACTTTTGAGAAGTCGATGCCAGATTCTTGATTTTCTCTTTAAACAATGGTGTATGCGAAACCAAGGAACGTCCCCCACCGTTATCTGAACTATCGCAAGGACACTAATTTTGTTCACTTTTCGCTAAAGGCGTTTTGGCGTCGCTCTTTGGAAATGCTCAACGATTAGTTCTGATTCTCGCCGATATAGCGCTACGATCTTAATTTCAGTCGCCTATAACGGTGCGCTACCTCGCAATGCGAGGTAGCCTGCACGGAGTACAAACCGTTGTTCCGTGTCTCCAACGTTAGTCCCACCACAGACCAGTCTGTGGTCCCATGAACGAAGCTTGCGTATAGCGATAACCTGCGCTATATGGACTTCGATTTATTTATTTATTTATGATGATGATTATATGAATTGATGTAATAATAACCATGTAGTGTCGAGTTAAAATTCCAAGAGGATATTGTTTAGATAGATACTTTCCAGAAGGACCGGTAACAATAGAAACTGTGGCTATAAAATGTATAATAGGTAAAAGAATGGATCGCCCAGATATTAGGACATTCACTTAAAAAAAAATATAAAATGTATAATTCCATGCTCCTCAGAAATCAATTTTATCTACCACATTTGTGGGATTTTATTATTACATATCATTCTCGAACGTTTTTCCATCATAGAGATTGTCGAAGTTGATAAACATTCTGAGAACATTGTTAACTTGTTAAGAGACCAGAGAAGAAATAATATTCGATGATATTTCATCCAAGAAAGCATCCAGATTATTCTTGAAATTGATGATTTTTTCCTCAAATTTAATCACATACAATTAGGAATAACTCGAAAATGACGCGTTTTATTGAAAAAACATGGGAATACTTTTATTTTTAGAATGAGTGATTTTTTCGATAATATGACCCGTTTATGTTTTTCAAGTGGTTTTATACGATTTTTTCGAGGATTTATGAGTCGGCTGCGCTGTAACTTTTATACAAAGATAAATATCGAAAAGGTTTTGATTGAGTAATAGGCACCATGAATACTGAATAGAGTGAAGAATCAACCAAAATTCAGTTCATTTGAAATAACGGTTCCAGAGATATGAAAAGAAAAGTTTTTTTTTCATGGATTTTCGACACCCTATATCTTTCAAACTAAACCGAATTCTGAAAAATGGCTTAGGAAAAAAGTATTTCGTTTGATGAGGGGAATCTACAGTTAAAATATACAGGGTGATTCACGGTGGATGGCACATTAGACGTTCCTGGAGAACCAGACTTCGGATCGGGCTGAAAATTCAATGGAATGCATTATCGGACCTGTTCTACCCAACTAAAATATTTTTGTCAATGCGGTGTTGCCACTTCTATTAGAAAGTAGTAGCAACTTTGCTTTTTCAAATGGAACACCCGGTATATTATATTATTTTTGGAATCTCCAACAACTTCTCGACAACTTTTATTGACATTTTCCTATACCTATCTGTTGCCCTTTTCGAAATATAAATTAATTTCAATTTTTTTCACCAGAAAACATGACCTCTAAAAATGCTGATAACTTCGGGTTGAGAAACACTATGACATTGAAATTTGATTTGGAGTTAGGTGATACATGAATGCTACCAACACTTCAGCCTGATTTGCGTTACTTCAATACAGGGTGATAAAAAAATACAGTCTTTTCGGTTGCTTGAAAAAGTGACTGAAAGTTGTTTATTTCAAATGGAATGCCCTGTATATTATTGGAAATCCGGAAAACTGATGAAATTCGCTTTCATTCTATGTATATCATGCCTATACCTAACTAGTCAAATTTCGGACTTATGAGCATTTATTTGTCAAAATGTCCCTTCAGAATGGTATTTCCATTCGGTATTTGGTAGGCAGGCCATGGTTACTATTTGATAGTACCTAGTGACATTCTCCTAATAATAAAGGCACCAAGAAACTTGAGAGTCAAACTATTTATATGAATTATTATTAAAAAGTAGAACAATCATGTCCAATACTTCAAAGTATGTTCGAATCGCTGGCCGTTCACTTCCAAGCACTTCAAAATGCGGGTGTTGACTGCGTTCGTCGTGGCAGATCGTATTTCTTTGAAATTCAAATCTTCAAATGCTTGGGCAATCCTTTCCAACAATTCATCTCTCGAATGCACGGGTGTTTTGTAATCTTTTTCTTTCAACATTCCCCACAAATAAAAATCTAACGGACTAAGATCGGGTATTCTTGCTGGCCAATTCCATAGTCCCAAGCGCCTTATCTACCGATCTTCAAAAAGTCTCTCCAGTTAATAATAATGAACAAATTCATGAGCACTTCGTTTGAATAGTTTTCTTCCATCGTTTCGAGGGTATTTGCAACTTCTGGAATGAAGAAAATGTCGAAATTCGAGCTTCTTGGTGTCTTTATTATTAAGACAATGTCAAATAGTAATCATGGCCTGCCTACCAATACCGAATGGAATTACCATTCTGAAGGGACATTTTGACAAATAAATGCTCATAAGTCCGAAATTTGACTAGTTAGGTATAGGCATGATATACATAGAATAGTAGCAAATTTCATCAGCTCTCTGAATTTCTAATAATATACAGGTCGTTCCATTTGAAATAAACAACTTTCAGTCACTTTTTCAAGCCACCGAAAAGACTGTATTTTTTTATCACCCTGTATTGAAGTAACGTAAATCAGGCTGGAGTGTTGGAAACATTTATGTATCACCAAACTCCAAACCAAATTTCAATGCCATAGTGTTTGTCAACCCGAAGTTATCAGCATTTTTAGAAGTCATGTTTTCCGGTGAAAAAAATTGAAATCAATTTATATTTCGAAAACGGCAACAGATAGGTATAGGGAAATGTCAATAAAAGTTGTCGAGAAGTTGTTGGAGATTCCAAAAATAATATAATATACCGGGTGTTCCATTTGAAAAAGCAAAGTTGCTACTACTTTCTAATAGAAGTGGCAACACCGCATTGACAAAAATATTTTAGTTGGGTAGAACAGATCCGATAATGCATTCCATTGAATTTTCAAACCGATCTGAAGTCTGGTTCTCGAGAAACGTCTGATGTGCCATCCACCGTGAATCACCCTGTATGTGCAGTTCAAAGACATACTGATGTGCAGAATATCATATTCAAAAGCTTGGTGCTTGTCTCAAGTTTTTATACAAAATATTCTTGAATATCAAGCTTTTAAATACATATTATTCATGAAATAAGCTAGGTACTCCAGAGAATCTCCCTTCGATTAAAATTGAATAAAACCTCGTCCAAATTTTTTATTTTGAATATCACTTTTAATTTTATCATTCATGGCATAAATGGAATCATAGATGCATAGGATACCTAGTGTTGGCTCTGAAAATATTTTGTCTGAGAATTTCTTATAGATTGAAAATCTGAGATGGGCTCCTACTTTTCATTTTTCTCGAAAGGGGTCGCTCTATTTTCTATTGCCGTAATAGCGCCACGACCGTTAAATATCACGGATTATTCCAGAAGTACGACCCGACCTACAATCTAGTGCCGATTTGATCTACGATTTTTGGTCAAGATTTTTAGTTATGAGTTGTTACGCTAGGATTTCTATGCGTCTTTATTGAACCCAAACTTATTAATAATCGCTAACTTACTTGATTGTTGTTATTGTGCGAATTGGAATGATTTTTTCCCAGCTTGACCTTAACAAATGTCGCATCACAAACAGGAACATTTGCACTCTTCAGTTCTCTACTTTTGAACCCTGTACTTTGGTTGTCAGAGAAGGTTATGTATCCCAAGTAATCCCACTTGATTTCCATAATGCAATCACTCTCAATCACTCCCATTTCCTCATTGCTTGAGTATAATTCAACTCTTGATGCTGGAAAAGGCAATTGATATTGACTTATATTCATTAGAGAAAATCCCTTGACTTACGTATTAAATATTGATGAGTTAAGAGTTGGATTTTCCTCAAAGAACAACGTTGCTTTAACCGCAATATGATTTCTTGAGGGTAAGTGCAGTGTTTTTCCGATTGCCATCCTTTAACTGTCGATCCGTGGGTGTTCAATTCTGATGAACGGTATTTAGTATCTTCACCTGAAAATGATTGTTATTCAACATTGTCACAAACAAAATATTCATTCACTTACTAGTCGCGTATACAACGGAAAATTCTATCTTTCTTGGCATTTCTTAAATGATTTTCATTGTGAAATTCGTGATAATTTTCCGGGATTGCTTCAATCATGAAATGTTTCATGTATCACTTCTCTAACCTTGCCCTGAAAGATCGTGGAAATATTGATTTCCCTATTTTCATTCTAGCGCGCTCACACATGCGCATGTTGTTGATCTGTGAAACAATCCCGCGAATTTTGTGTGTATCTATCTATAATTCAGATGTTCACTTACATCATCGAAGCAATTTGAAATGCAGTAAAGGCCAACTTTCAGTTCCGTTTGAAAAGAAGAATTGCTTTTTCTCCCTATGAGTATACTAAGTGCCATGGAAAAAAGAGGAATGAATTTCATCCCTGCTCATTATAGGTACATCATTTATCTGTCTCAAATTTATACAGGGTGGGTCTGTGACTTGTACATATATTTTAACTGTGGATTCTCGAGGCCAAAAGAAACGTTTTTTCATTTTCCATTTTTCCGAATTCGGCTCTGTTAGAAATATATAGCCATTTAAAAAAATTGAGCAAAATACATACGTGCCTGATCGGATTCTCAGGTATGAACCTTACAGTTTATATTTCTCGATTGAAAATGGGTAAGTATGTTTAGGGAATACATAAGTATTAACCTTATTTCAAAAAGAATGTCAAAGACTCGATATTTTTTAACAAAACACTTAGTTTTGACCGATTATATCTGCAATTAAAAAGCCATATTTCTCTCAGAAAAATTAAATATCCCAAAAATATCTCATAAATAATGGGGTTTTACTCAATTTATGATTAATCACTTAGCCTTACCCATTTTGTATCCAAAACAATCAAGACGATAATCTTCTGTTGATATTTCACAAAGCTTTTGAGAAGACGATGCCAGATTGTTAATTTTTTTTCGGGTAACATAGGATAACCAAAGATAATCCTTAGTATAACGATGTGTGGTAGCGGGCGCGCGATTTAGGCCTTCTGACGACGCAATATACGCAAAAATAGTCGGGTTCGACAACACTTTTCTGCGTATTACATAGTATTAACTAGCTGGCCCGGCGAACTTTGTTCCGCCTAAATGATACTTACGGTAGATTTCACAAATCGTAATCACCGGTGATCGGAGATCAACAGCTTGGTTCTCTGATTTTTGAACTGTCCAATGTTTCGATGGATATGAGCTGTCACACATAACAGATACATAAAAATAATATGTTAATTACCAATTATAGCAATTTTGGATTTAGTGATTTCCGCAAATATATTTATTACCCAAACAGAAATTCAAAAACATTTTAAAAATTATGAGAAAAGATGAGAATGGACATATCACGATCGAAACTGATCGCCAAAATCGTATTTACTTGACATTTCGGCGCCGCAATATCATTTCAGTGTATTTTCCGTTGTCAATTTGATGGATGTATCAACAGCTGATTTGCTAAAGTCAATTATGACATGACAGCGGAATGGCATCTTTTTATAATGAAAGTTTTCTACGTTTCCTAAGAACTAATATACATCAGAATGTCAGGAATATAAACACACATTATTGCTTGACAAAATTATCTACCATTAACACGCCACGTTCGCCAGAATAAATTCAAGTATTTGAAATAACTGATAAAAATCAGTCATAATTTGTGAATAGCGCCACCTGAAGTGGAAAGAACGAAACATTGCTAATATAATTAATTTGGTCACAACAAAATCTAATCAGTGCCTACACCATTATTCTAGACATCCTACTTCACGATAACGTTATTTTGAATAAATAAATCTATAAAAATAACTAATAATCATAATGTGTGAATAGCGCCATCTGAAGTGCTACGAAATCTAATCATTTTAGACATCTCTACTCCTACGCTAAAATTTTTTAGTGTTGGCCAACGGCGCAAAGTTGTAGGCAACTCAAATTACACACTATTACAGTGACTATAGTGGTAATATAGTCACTGTACACCCCATCTAACGGAGAGAAGTACCTACGAATAAGCGGTAGCGTAACTGTAACTGTAGCGACAGCTAGTGGCCTCGCTCAAAAGGAGGAAAAGCATTTCCTGTATAAGTGAAATTTTCATCGATTTTTTCGAAGTTTTATTGCATTTTATAATAACCAGACCGTAGACGAATCCATATATGAAGTTTCATAACAAACAGTCCATCCGATCTCGAGTTATAAATGGTGTAACCAACATCTTTCTTTTATATATATAGATTGTTTGAATGAGTCAACTGCGTGGGTGTTTTTCGCGTGCTCGCTGCTACTCAAGATCTTTGAATGGACCCATATCAAACATCAGTGTCTGTGAAACTTCACGACGTATGCGTATAGCGCCAACCGGCGCGATCTGCAAACAAAAATGGAGAAAATCTTTTCAAGAGCTATGTTGTTATAAAATGGGAAAGGTGAAAGTTCACCATATGCCATGTCAGGGATTTTTTCCCAATTTTTTTATTTTTTCTAGGTAAATTCTTCCATGAAAAATCGATCACTGCAATGCTACTCTCAAATTGCGGAATGCTCTATTTTAGAAGATATGAGTAAATGAGTTTTTGAAATTTGCATCAAATATCAGTATATTATCAAAGGAGCGTTAATGTAAGTCATAACACACGCAGATGAATTTTGTGTAATTCCGAAAAAAATAGAAAAAAAGCACTGATGTGAATGAGCTTAGGAGCTCTCATTCATACATGATGTATGTAGATCTTGTTATTTGATCCATCTTGATATATTCGCCTTCAAGAATCCAAGGAAAACATTTTTTGGCAGCTGCCAATTTTTTTATAGCAGCTATCAAGCAAATCCTCCATTATTCCGAATTTTTTCTATAATTTGCTAAAATTTTATAGGTATGGTTCTGGTAATGCAATCTGGACAAAATTTTGTGTGTAGCACAATTATTTTAGAGCGTAATTTCTTCACGATCGTTCCGTTGTTTTCAATTAATCGGGGAAACAAAACTTCAAACGATCATTGTTCAAAATTCATATTGTTCGTTTCTTATACCACAAAGTTTTCTTCTGAAAATGGTGCCTTTACAAAGAAGAACAGGTCGACGACTGTACCTACCTTTTGTGTGGTTCACCGAGAGTCCCAAAAACATTATTCTTACCTGCTCAGTTCGAGGATATCTCTGCCACTAGTCGCAAATCGCAACGCTTAAACACGGCTTAGCTCGAAGCCCTAAAAGTGAATTCGTTTTGTGAAGATAAGAACTTTGCCCGGTACAACATTACACGAAACCAGACAGAAGCAGATGCACTCGTCAAGACAAACCAGCCGTAAGTACTATTCTCACAGTGTTTATTTTGTGGTATTTCTTTTCTATTCAAACATCCATTTATTCTTTAACTCTGGTGGTGATAAGAATTGTTGAGCAGCGCATTCTTCTCTCCAAGAGAGCTAGTGTATATTATTTATTGGTCCTTCGAGTCGGATTGGTATCAATTCATTGTCATATTGAGAGTTGAAGAAATCAAAATGATTAGTTTTCATTTTAACACTGTTTATTTAAATCCAAAAACAAGTTTACGTCCTGTCTGCATATCTGTACCTTATCCTCAAGTACCTGCGCCTTTCATTTCGAAATTCCTTTCTGTACGATTTATTGCACTGTTTGCCGCATCGTCCAGGTAATTTTGAACCCTTCAGACCGTAATTTAGGTAAAGATTTCTGGCTTTTTGTATTTATATTGCAAATATTTCATTGAATATGGCAAGAATGCAAAACCTACAATTCTGCGATCGATTTGCATTCGTGATATTTTAAATTTGAACGATCTCGCAGATAAAGTCATCACGGACAAATCACTTATGTCACGTTTCAAAGCGCATTATCAGGACTTCGAAGGTATCAAAGAAGATTTTTTGAAACATCATAACACGGTCATTTCGTCGCTCATAACCGAGTCAGACGGAAGTTGGGAGGACGAATAATTAGGAACGTAGCGCTATATTGGCGAGAATCAGAACTACTCTTTTGGCATTTTCAAAGAGCAACGCCGAGACGCCTTTAGCGATTGTGAAAGTTCATCCGCTAACGATAGGGGACGTACTGCTTTCTTGAGTTCGCATTGTTTGAAGAGAAAATCGGCAATCTGTCATCGTCTTCTCTATAGTTCTGTGGAATATCACAGAGGATGTGGTAAGGTTAGGTCATTGACCCCAAATCATATGACTTTGGTTAATGGAGTTAGGAAAGGTTAGTGAAAAACCAATTTTTATGAGATCGTTTTAGAATATCGAGGAAAATATGAACAAATTATTAGTGTCTATAAACTAATCTTCAGGACAATCGGGCCTATGGGGGCGGCTCTAGAATAACCCCAGGGTAAATCCTGCCTGTCGTAAAAAGCGACTAAAAGGATAACCATAGGTGGTAGATGGTCTCATCGCCCGGTGAAATACCACCATATCGACTTTGTGTGCTGTGAATTGGATCACTCCATGTTTCAGTGTTCGGTCGATACTTTCCGTTCTTCCCTTTCCCCCTATTCCCACCTCCCCACCACATTTTATGCATAAAGATGATGAAGTCTCCTAGAGTAAAACATTCCGGAAGCAAAATACCTCTCCATTCGGATTTCCGGGCGAGAGGTACTCGAGGGGACTCATCTCTGAAGATTAACTTTTGTAACATCCGCGGACTCAACAAGAACATTAATGACGTCCACCATCACCTACAGACGGAGCAACCGGATATTCTGGCGCTCACGGAAACACAAGTGAACTCGTCCACCAACAATGTCCATATGCTCTGTCCTGGTTACGAACTCCATTCCCGATTCAGGTTCAAAGGTGGAGTCTGCCTCTATGCCAAGGCTAATCTTTCATACCAGCGTGTAGAGAGTTTGGAACCGAAAGATTTCGATGTGATGTGGTTCAAGCTAGCCAATACCAAACTGACCAAGTTCCTCTGCTGCCTTTACCTGTCGCCAAATGAACCGTCATATATGAGCCTTTTTGAGTTTTTATCACTCAAACTGGATTTTATCCACGAGAACCACCCAGCAGCTGAAGTCATAATCATAGGAGACTTCAATGTTCACAACGCAGCCTGGCTCAAATTCTCCAACAAAACAGATGATGCAGGTCGTCAAGCTGAGGCCTTCGCCATCACTCATGGCCTAGAACAACTGGTCGAGCTACCAACTCGCATCCCAGATGTCAACAACCACTCTGCCAATATACTGGATCTCTTTCTCACCACCAATCCTGATCCATATAGAATAGAAGTTTGCGCCCCACTTGGAAACTCCGACCACACCCTAATCTCCACAACTTGCTCTTTTCATGTACCATCAAGCAGCACAATACCACCCCGTCTCATGTGGCATTACAAATCGGCCGACTGGGAAGGGCTTCGTATGTTTTTCTCAGCGTTCCCATGGAAGAGAGCTTGTTTCTCCTCAGTAGATCCAACAGAATGTGCGGAGACAATTTCTGAAATAATTATGTTGGGGATGCAAACTTACATACCGAACACAGCAAGAAGAACATTACCCGATAAGACCTAGTTTAACAAGAACTGCTCTAAAGCTGTAGCTTCCAAACAGGCAGCATACCATCGATGGCAAAAAAATCCAGGCCCTGAGACTAGAACAGAATATGTGGAGGCTAGAGGCATATGCAATGAGACAATCAAATCTTCAAAAGATGCTCACAATGCCAAAATAAGATCTAGATTTGTTGAATGCCCTAACGGATCCCGTTCATTTTGGTCCTTCGCCAAAGCTGTAGGAAGAAACTTCACTTCCAGCTCAATTCCCCCTCTAACCAAGGAAGATGGAACACTAGCAACGACTGCCCTGGAAAAAGCCAACATCTTTGCGCATTTGTTCGCTGAAAATTCCACTCTAGACTCATCTGGAAAACAACCCCCGAATATTACATCCATTGACAGCCATATGCCCGAGATAACCTTTCGCCCACGTACCAGAAAGATTCTGTTGGGTCTCAACACCAACAAAGCCAGTGGATCCGACGGAATCCCACCGATTGTTCTCAAAAAATGTGCCCCCGAACTAACACCTGTCCTCTGCAAATTGTTCAACCACTCTTACAAATTGGGTGTTTTTCCATCCAATTGGAAAACCGCAAGAGTACAACCAGTACCTAAAAAAGGCAAAAAGACCCTACCTAGCAACTACAGACCTATCGCTCTGTTATCTATTATTTCAAAGGTCATGGAAAAAGCCATCAACTTCGAGCTCATGAAACATCTGGAACACTCAGGAATTATCAACGATAGACAATATGGTTTCCGTCATCAGAGATCCACTGGTGACTTGCTCGCTTACGTCTCACATATATGGCAGCTTTCTACCGAGAAATATGGTGAAACCCTAGCCGTAGCACTGGATATCTCCAAGGCATTCGATCGAGTCTGGCATCAGGGACTCCTCGCCAAGCTTCCATCTTATGGCGTGCCCCCAAAGCTGTGTTCTCTGATAGCTAGTTTTCTCTCAAACAGATCTCTCCATGTGGTGGTCGATGGAGTTTCGTCTGACTCTCTACCCATAAATGCTGGTGTTCCGCAGGGATCAATTCTGGCTCCAACACTAGTTCTACTTCACATCAACGATTTGCTGGAAGCAACTTCGTGTCCAGTGCACAGCTTCGCGGATGATAGTACCCTCCATACCGCCTTTTCTTCTAGGGCTCCAATACCAGCCCGCCAAATCAAAAACGAACGAGGAAGAAATGTTAACAACATAAATATGGACTTGGCAGCAATCCTCGAATGGCGATCTAATAACCTGGTAGAATTCAACGCAAACAAAACACAAGCATGTCTTTTCTCTAGAAAAGCCGATCTTACTGTGCCCAGCATAAAATTGTCGGGAGTGACCATACCATTGAATTCATCCATTTCGATGCTTGGCATTACTGTCGGCAGTAACCTTTCCTGGGAGAATCACGTGAGATCCATTGCTAAAAGTGCATCCCAAAAACTTGGTTTTCTGTTTCGTGCCAGGAGCTATTTCACCTCAGGTCAGCTGCTTATGATCTATAAGGCACAGATTCGACCTGTCCTGGAATACTGTTCCCATATTTGGAGTGCTGCACCTAAACACACCCTAAAACTCTTGGATTCCGTACAAAAAAGGGCAATTCGTCTCGTCGGTGATGCATCGCTTACAAGCTCGCTCACTTCTCTGGAACACCGTAGAAAAGTGGGCGATCTGTCTCTATTTTATAGGTATTTCCATGGGCGATGCTCTTCTGAATTATCAGCAATCGTTCCCCCTCTGGCAGTCCCTTCCTGACTAACCCGTCAAGTTAAGTCTTCACACCCCTTCGTGGTAACTTTGGAGACCTGCAGAACATCTCTCTTCAAAGACTCGTTCATCCAACGAACAGCGAGGCTTTGGAACACATTGCCTAGGGAGGTGTTCCCCGAGGCATATAACCTCCAGAAATTCAAGAAGAACACCAATTCCTACCTGCTTGCCCTTGGTTCTCACGATATTCTCTGAACATTACAGGATATTCCTTTTCGTGAAAACTACAACATTAAAAAAAAAGGAACTTATTTTGGTGTGAGAAATATAGCTTTTCAATTGCCGAAATGATCGGACAGAACTAAGTGTTTTGTTAGGAAATATCGTGTTTGTAACATTCTTATTCAAATAAGGTTAGTGCTTGAGTATTTGCTAATTGTATCAACCAGAACATCTAATAATCACCTCAATTTCAATCGAAAAGTATGAACTTTGAGGTGTTTGCAGAGAATTGTGCCAGGCACGTACTTAGCCCAACTTGTTTTTTCAAATGGCTATATCTCTTTAACAGAGCCGAATTCGGAAAAATGGAAAATGAAAAACAGGTTTCCTTCAGCATCAAGAATCTACAGTGAAAATATATGTACAAGTCAAAGACTCACCCTGTATAACCCAACATCTGGATGAAAAACAAAAAATAGCGGGTCTCCATTTTGATCTCTCCCTGGCCTTTGACATGGTGGATCACGATCTCCTGATAAGATAAGAGACAAAGTTACGGCATATATATATATATATATATATATATATAGGTAGGTAGGTTAAGGATGTATTTCGACTCGCTACTTAGTATTTGGAGGCTTTTATTTCATCTGCTCTTTAAATTTTACCTACCTATATAAATAATATTGTGACTCTTAAAATACATCAAATATATATATATATATATATATATATATATATATATATATATATATATATATATATATATAGTTATTAATGGTCATTGTCACCTCCAAAATATAAACTCAACAAGCGTTGTCACCTCATATATAACGCTCTCACCTCCGAAATCGGAGGTCACAACGTTTTGCCTTGTTTCTTAGCTTGTTAGACTCAGGAGACTTCAGGGATCAACATATCAAAAAATCGTTTTGAGGTCAGAACGCACCATATTTCTGTACTGTACAATCTTTTAGTTCAGCTATATACCACCAGCGCTAGTGCGCCGTCCTATATATGGAGAAATAAGTCGAAGAGACATTCAGTTTGTTGTCACCTCCGTAAATGGCAACACTGTAAACCATACTCGTATGGAGCAGGTGCACTGAGGCATGCATAAAAAAGTGTATCAAAACAACATCTGGCATTCTTTCGAACCATAAAATCGTCTGGTTGATGTAAAATGAATCGTTTGTGAAAAGTTCGGAGGTCGATATTTCTGACCCGACTTTGAGATAACTAAAAATTTTTAAACGGAACATTTGTTATTGTCCTTATTAAAAGCTTCATTAGGTTCTTTCTTCTTTTATTTTGCAAGATTATCAGAGTTTGTCTAAGAATAAAAAAATTGCATATACCAGATTTCATTGAAATACACTAGTACGACAGTATACAGTATATTTTCCCCGAAACTGAATTACGAGCCGGTTTTCTAATGACGTTTATTTTTTTTCACCTACACGAATTGAGTTTTTTAGTTCTTAGGGCCTAATGAAATCATCCCAAAAAATAATTATAAATTCTTATCCTTATACATTGCACCAATATTTAGACGATATACGAACTGGAGCTTCGTCGTCAAAGGTGAATAGTACCTACATAATTTCTCCGTTTCGTCGAATTTTGAAAAATAAGGAAAAAACTTTGTGACTGATTGCATTTTAAAGGTTCAGAAACAGATTCAAGAGAAAGGTGGAAGGTGGAATCACCGTTTATAAACAGGTTCCTTGAAAAAAGTTGGAGACTTTCAATAATGAACACTCAATAACAAATAATTCTATTCGTATGTTGATTATAACATAAGCATTAGGTTTTTTTAGTAACATATTTTTCAAGATATATGAAAGTTTGCCTCTCGAGAGCACAATAATTTCCGAAAGAAAGTACTTGAAGATTCGATATTCACGAAGCGGCCATATTTGCGAGCATCAAAATTATGCTTCTTCAAATTCCACACGATGATTCAGCAGATCCGAAATGTTAATGTCACCATATATTCAAGATTTCAGATTCGATCCAACTGAAATATGGTATCTTGGATATGTCGACTCAAAAGTTCATGCAGAATTTCAGCCGAACTTGACGAATAGGTTAGATGTGAAAATGAAACTTTCTTATAATACGATCCTCACAGAATTTCGCATCATTTCCTTTTCGGAATATACTTTTTGGTGAATTTGAATTCGATCGTATTTTAGAGTTATTAAGTGAATGATAATAAATGTAACTCCAAAACAGTCGAGCAGATTTAGTTCGAGAGAGAGTCTCACCATCTCACCATCTCCACAGCGAGCAAGAAAATTTCTAGTGTTTGTTCCTTTCTCTCGAAAGTTGAATGTCTACGAATGATCGGCCCCAAAAATTTAAAATCAATGTTCTCATCAAGAGCCTTATCTTACAAAAAAAGTATGCAGCCAAACAGCGTAAACAAGTAAACGAGCCTATACCTGTCAGCAAGCAACTGAATTCAAAATTTGAAATGCAAATCAAATAGCTTTTGGTGTATGTAGCTTCTGAGTGCTCGTCTATCCACCTAGTAGGTAGATGAAAAAATGACTGAGGCCGTAAAAAAATTGACAGTGATACTGTCCGTGATTCCGACCTTAATATCTTGAAATTCTTTCGATAATCGCTAGAAATTTTCGAGGTTCTGGATATGTAATACATGGGCTTCCAAGTTCCCACCTCGAACGCCGAAGGGTAGTCTCGATAGACCATACACGGGACTCTTTTCGAGCATTCGTGCGATGCTGGATGCCCGAAAGGGCGAAAGTCCCGTAGAGAGTCCTCGTTAGTGGCCTACATTAGGTTATGAATTTATTGGGATGGAGGAATGAGTATATTTAGATAAAATTTTATACTGAAGCGAAGAAAATGGTCGAAATCATGTCTTAAATGGGACCTACTTTGGATGATTGGGTTTAACAAAAAATTGAAATCTCGAACATAAATTATGTATCACATAGAAACAAACCTCTCAACAAATAGGTGTAAACAATAAATATATAAAATAATATAAAAATGAGTTCGGAAGAATTATTTAACGAATTTGTTATCCCACAAACTAATATTTTCTTCGACGCATTTTGTTAAGGAGTGTTGACCTTTTTGTTTTTTTTTTCGTCGAGCAAGCAGTAGGTTGTACTGCTTGCTATTTCCTTCGTCTTTCATCTGGAAACCGATTTCGGCTCAACACAAGTTTTCCTTCATTTTCTGAATGTTCTCGTTCGGAAGGATAAAATTGATCATTCCTTTTATTAAAGAGTAAATGCTTTTTAGTAATAAATTTACTAGGATGAAGACATGAGGATATTTAGAATAGATTTTATACCGAAGCGAAAAGAATGACTAAAACCATCTCTTAAATTGTATTTTTTTTTAATTTTCCAGGGTTGTTCTATCAGTTGTTCTTATTGACCAAGTTACTTTTTTTGCATTTATAATATCGGCTTCCCACTCCTGAAACGAATTGACAAAATGAATCTTTATTCCCGTTGCTGTTGGAAAAATACACATAGTAAAAAGCCGTTGAAAAGAAGAATCAGTGAGCTTAAAGTTCGAAATTATTAGAAGAGTTATGAAATTCAAAAGCTGTCAAAAGGGGAATGGTATTGAAAAAGAATGTCACTTAATTGAAATCAATGTGCGATATACGAAAGACAAGAATAAGAATCATCGTTGCTTGGAAAAATTTATGACAGTAAAAGTATGAATGGAAGACTATTCGAAAAATTAAGTGGGCAGAATCCCTTCGAAAATTACGTTCAATAAATAAGATCACCCCACATGTTTTTTAAAGGATATAGTTACATCAGAACTAAATTAGGGTATAGTTATATCAGAACTAAATTTGAGAATAGTTTACAACATCCAATAACCCTGCCCAAATGATGATTCAGTTTGTGATAACAGAAAGTATTCCGTAGGGAATATCCCTTCTTTATCCTAATGAATAAAAAAATGAGGAGCTTAGCAATATGTCGATATAAATTGAATTCTTATATAGAATCCGCATTCCCTCAAATACCTGCCCAATATTATGTTGAGCTATTGGTTGAAGGAATTTATAAATATGACATTTTTTTGGTAATGAAATTTTATAGTATATTGTTCAATGAGCGATAATGTAAGTCATAACAGACGCAGATGAATTTTGCAGCCCGAGCCTTCAGGCGAGGGGTGTAATTCATCAAGTGTGTTATGACCATTTCCGCGAATTGAACACTCTACTTTACCTTCGACTTCTTCAGTGAAATTCGAATCAATCAGCATTTTTAAAATTGACAACAGTTGTCAAAAGCGATTTCTTTGGTCGAAAATCTAATCGATATCGAATACCGTAGAAAACGTCAGAAATTCACGTTTTCCAAATGCAATTTTTGGATATTTAGACCTAAGAAAATGTAGAAATGGATGGCGAGATCGTTACCTTGATGTCTGAAATAGAGTTCCCAAACGATTCGACTTTCTTATTCATTTCGTAATTCGTAGGGTACATTTTTCCTATTTGTATTATAGTGAGTTTTAGGCGTGAGTTATTATTACCTCACACTATTGGTTTATGAAGACTATTACAGATCAAAATGAGTTGAATAATGGATATATTATTCTATGGGAGTAGATAAATATTATTATGTCTTTCCGCTACTATTGTAAAATTACGAAAAATCCCTCACCTCAATTTCTGTGGCTATTTTCATTCTTACTATTTAGTTATCGATTTGCGAAAAAAACTGCACTTATTTTCTCCAAGAACTCCATTTCGCAGCATTGTGATGGGATTTTTTTAGCGATCTCAAACAATTCAAAATATGTATATTGATATTACAACTTTTTATTAATTTCGTGAGTTTTTATTCATGTTACAAATGATTCGATTTCCACGAAATTCTGAATTTAGGTTATAGTTCCCCAAAAAGAAACCTTCGATTTATTCATTTTTGTATCTTTACTATTATACCAGTCCCATCTTTGGAATCGGATTACTATTTCACAAGTTGTTAGGATGAATCGTGGCAAATGGCTAGAGGTTTCAATAATTTCAAGACTTGGTGATTTCCTTTGAAAATTAAATTATTTAAGGTTCACTGGTCGCAAGGAGTTTCGAATTTGACCACATATTCTTCACCACTGATTCCAACCTAATCGTTCAAGAACATTTCGGCTGAAAATTCTTCAATTGAAGATATTTTGACGAAACGATAAATATCGTTTCGAATCCACAACAAAAAGAATACTCCCCGATCTCCGACTCCTTTATAGACATGAATCAACCTTGAAAAACCAAGCCACCTGCATCCAATATATGAATATTGAATTTCATATATTCACTTCACCTACTCACCTCCGAAATTTGGCAACACCGCCGGAGGTTATAACGTTCACACTACAAGAAATATAAGCGGAGGCTACAGCGCCTCGATTGTTCAAACAAAATTTTTTCAGCAAAAATGTTTTCCCCTCTCTCGGTAATTTTGTTCTTTGGCTTCCCCTCTCCATATATCAACAAAAATTTTTCCATTGAGACTACTCCTTCACCCGGAGGTGAGGTCGCCCAGTCTACTTAACGGAGGTCAAAGCTTAACAGGGGTTCATATATATATATATATATATATATATATATATACTGAAAAAGAAAAAGAAAGAATTAATTATAATAGACATCACGATTCCAGCAGACGACAATGCTGAGCGAGCCTATAATGAAAAAAAGATAAAATACCACGATCTGGCTTTCGAACTAAAAGAAATATACAAACTTACCTCTACATCAATCCTACCCCTCGTCATAACCACAAACGGATTAGTGGAGGCACATCTTTTCGAAAACACCATTAAGCTGGAACTAGATGAAAGGCTAATCGGAGAGGCACAAAAGGAGGTCATCTTGTGGACCACCAGAATAGTGAGAAGGTTCTTAACAAGTTGCTGAGAGAAGTGTCTTGATCAGAGTTGATCCGGCACCATCAAACAGCCTAACCCTGAAAGGTGGAAAAAAAAAAAAAAAAAAAAAAAAAAATATATATATTTGTCTGGCAGACGTATCCAGTCCCGGTACGTTCTTAAGGCGACCTAAGACCCACATGATCCGTATGTTTTTTACGAGTATATATGCAAAAAATGGGCTCTTTTAAAATATAACTCCCTAGGCATATTGAGAGGGGAAAATTTCTTTTTCCTTCAAAAAAGTTGTATATCTGATAGTCGTGTTCAGACCCGATACATTGCGCCAACTTTTCAATCCCACATATACTGCACCGGCAAATACGATCAACGTTTTCGATCCCAGCACTGTTGCCAGATTGTCGGGATCAGTCGATACGATTTCAATGTATAAAAGGGATTGAAAGAGTAGTTGTTATGGTAAGAATTTGTATATGTGTTAGTGAGTCGACGGGAAGACTAAATATCTTCACGAAGTGAACAATTTTGCTATCTGTGAATTTGAAATTTCTCATTTTCATTTGTTGAATCAATTTTTTATTGTCACTGACTTGGATTTTCCGAAATATTGGTTTTAGGATTACGTCACATTATTTTTCTCACATGTATTTAGTTTGTTTCAACTTACGGACATTATCCTTCTTTTCATTATTTTTCGAGTTACTCTCAACAAGCCCTTCCATTTGATACCCATATTGTAGAAGTGAATAAATATAACTATTTCGATATCTTTGATGGTCCGCCATATTGGATTAAAAATAACATCGCATTATTTTTCAAGTTACTTTCATCAAGCCCTTTCCCCTGATATTATATATTATAGGGCACAGGCATTTTGAATGAGCATTAATCCATTTTGCCTCATTAGATTATTAAACTGTTTGTCATGATTATGAAAAGATCGTATTTTTCGTATGAATCAAATTTTGATGCTTATCATTATCTACAAACTCCTTTTTTTGATACTGTGGGAATAATTATCTCATTTTTCGAGATTTCCTCTCGAAAACTATTGTTTTCAAATTGTCTTAGAAAAACCGCATATTAAAGAAAATTATACCGAAAACAAAAAATCTGACACATTTCATTGTTGTTTTCATGAATGAAATATTTGATTAATCCTTTTTCCCTTTCAATATTTCTTCGCGGTTCGGCTGGAAGTTTGAATTATTTGAACGCATATATTATCACGTGATGTGAAAAAGGCTGAATGCTGGTGTAGCTTGACCAGCCCGGTACACTGTAAAAAAAAATTAGAATCAATTCTGGATGCCGTCATATATAACGAATTACATAAAGGTTGTCAGGATTAAACGTTTATATATTTCAGGAGGTGATTCTAAATATCGAAACTAGAAGATATTTTTCCATATCTACTCAGGTCCTTAATGCATTCCACAGCCCACGGGTGACCTCTAAAGTACCGTTAGTTGGTTAGTTTTGCACCAAAATTTATCGAATTTAAATGAAATTGATAGCATGGAGTTTTCTGGATGAACTTGGTCGTTTGGTTGTAAAAGAACTGATTGATTCCCATCAGTAGCCGAGATAAAAAATCATTTTCAATTCTTAGTGGATGATCTAATTGAAATTTCAGTCGAAAAAATGGGCTCCTAAAATATTTTCAGATTGAAAGCGTTACGTAACCCCTCTCGGAATAAAAGTATTTTAGTGTGATGAAATGCATTCTAAGTAATTTTTTTTCTAAAGGATGGGGCTCCGTAACTCCGTACCTCTTTTTCTCGAAAATGGTTGAGGAGACCATGTCTTCGACTAACATAATCTCAAAAATTAAAAGTATTATTTTCCTCCACTGATGAGAATCGGTTATCAGACATGGGTGGATATAGTTTTTTTTCATGGGGGGTTATCTGATTGAAAACCATTAAATCAGGTACACAACATCCTCAAATAAACTTTGAAACGTAATTTCTTTTTGGGTCTTAGATACTCATCAGATTACGAAGAAGCACTGGTTTACTAAAAACAAGAGCCTTGTTATATGTATAATCATTATCCGATTCTGGTACACCATTTACATCATTCCTATCTTTCATTTCTATGAAATTCCTAAACTCAGCATATTGTGATAATCTCTTCAACTGAATCACACTCCATTTATAAACAAATAATGAATTATACACGGTGGTACTCATAAGTGCAAAAGCTTTCAGGGAATGATTCCTAGCATAAGCTAGTGGGCATTTCCTTTGAATATTACATTCTTCCAAATATGAGGAAAAAATACTATTTTTCTCTTGGAAGCGCTGAAAATTAAATCCTTAGACGTCTGTCAGCTACATTGTAAAAATATTCATTTGAGAGTATTTTGATAACGCACCGCTGGTTTCCCGTTGAAACCGCAGTATATCACGTGATTAGCCAGGTATAATTGACGTATTCGATTTTGTGGACATGTCTTACAAATGAATATATTTCAAATTTTTTTTGTGATCTTTTGATGCTTTTCAGGTTAGCCCGTATTCTAACTCAAAATCGTATATTCATCCCCAATACCCGAAGAGGGCTCGAGAGAAACGTTAACATTTTAAATATTCATTGATCTATCATGGGTTTGAACCATTCCTATTTTGGTAGATTATGGCGAAAAGGATGATCTATCATAAAGTAGTTTGCTGAGCTCTACTAGTTCCTTAATAATCAAATGAAATATATTGTGTGCCTACATGGGTGCCCACAGGCAGGTGGACACGCCTCCGTCTTTAGATTCTGATCCCTTTGTCATTTTTCAGCACAACAAACATACCGTCATAATATGATATGGACATTCTGAAAATGAATTTTGAAATGGAAAATGTAAATAATTTCTCTTTTGTCCCCCTTTGTGATTGTGCATGAACGAATCTTGTAAATCGGAAACAAAAAAACTTCTTCTTTGCTCACAAAATGCCATTTTTTCAGCTCTTAAAAAAGTCTCTCTTCTCACTTTCGAAAGGAAACTCCTACTCGAAGACACACGTACCTACTTGGTAACACTTTGTTTACAGTAATATTCATCGGGTTTGTATAAGCTTCCATACCGGAGAATCTGCAGTTCAGATTGATATAAAGAGAATCCAATATCAAATCTACGAGTGTATTCGAAATATTCACTAAGACCCATGACGACGTTCGTCCATACCGGGATCGTATAAGTACTCGAATAGTGTATTTGAGGTGTATGAACGGAAAACAGCGTTGCCATATTTAGGGACCCAATGCGTTGGTCAACTCTACGAATCATATACAGCAAGTTGATGTCGACTGAAGCGCCCTCGCACTGGCCAAACACTGAAACTTTTCCATATATAATCACATGTAAAACCGACTTTTCAGACCCGGCTGAAAATGCACCCCTAGCATCCCCTCAGCCCCCTCATAACGTTTCTATAGTCGAACGTTACCAGTCCCGAAGCCGGGTCTGAAAACGTCACTTTTGGACTGAAAAGTCGGTCGAGTATACCGATTTGGGTCTGTATGTGCGGTCGAACAAATCTATATATATATATATATTCTTATGGCATAAGGGGAGCAGGTGCATCTATACTCAGAGCATACTTGACGAGCAGATCGCAATCAGTTTGTATTGTTAGTGAAGAGAGACATGTTTACTCTGAATTGAGAGAAATCAGGCGGGGAGTGCCACAGGGCTCAATTTTTTGACCGTTGCTCTTCCTGCTGTATGTAAATGAAATATGTATAAGTATAAGTATGTATAAGTATGAACTCACTTCGAGTTCAGACTTCACAGAGAGCAGTTGTGTTCTTAGTGCGCTTAGCGAACATTAACGAAACAGGACAATTAAGACTTAAATTTTTTCCGGGATAGCTTATGTTTTAATTTTTGGACAAATTTTTAGTTGATTTTTGGCATTTTAGTATTAACACGGGCTGTGCTACGCCTTAGGGGTATTAACCCCATCCCCAAACATTCAGTGCGAGCAAGTACGTGCGTGCGAGTGAGATAGTGACTCTGCCATCGCAACAGAATCCAGTCAACAAGTGAGTGTGTAACCACGGCGAACTCCGAAAAAAAAACTTTTTTCGCTCTGAAAAACAGACATACACAATAACGGGCCCCCACAGTCATCAATAAAACTCTAGAGCCCCCATTCATCGATCCCCCACCATCGACAATCCTAGACACCGGCCCTTTTGGCCGTAAAACGGTCATCTCCACTTCTGAGGTATCAGGAGCACAGGAGCGCGAAGAGGTCGGAAATCTCAAACCAGTGGGAACAATTTTAAAAGGCTGGGACTTTGAAAAATTTCGGGTTATGGGACTTTGAAAAATTTTGAAGTAGTGGGACTTAGGATAAATTCATTGTGACGGGACTTAGGAAAATTTCACGACGACGGGACTTAGAAAAATTTCGGAAAAATAAGAAAACGGAATTTCGGACTACTGATTCTCTCTCCCAGGAGGGAGGACAGTAACATGAATACGGGGGCAATCCCTAAAGGCAACGCACTCAACAGGACACCCCCACCAGAAATAGGAAACGACCCAAAGAAAAGAAAAGGACCAGACGACGAAACACAAGAAACTATGGAAAACTTAGGGGAACAGGACCTGTTCAAAGAGGACGAAATGGACAAAATGATCCAAGAAGTGCTGACAAACATAGAGGACATCAATCAATCGGTCAGCAGGGAAACTGGAGGGAAAATCTCTGTAACACGTGGAGACCAGGCGGTCGTGAGACAGGCAACTCAAGAGCTCACCTCTAAATTCGTAAAACTCATAAGAAGATTAAGCGTATACGAGGCGAGAATGCAGCGCGCGGAAACAGAGCTCTGGAAAGAAAGATGCAAGAAATTGGAGACTAGACAGGAAACGCAACCCCACCCTATAAGCAACACAGCGAACGCCACAGTAACCCCCATGACGTACGCGGAAAGGCTAATGAGCGCACCCCAAGAAAGACTTGACAACGAAAAAACCTACGCGGAAATCATGCGCAGTAAGCCCGCACCAACCCCGACACCAGCATGGAAAACACCCCCAAAGAAACATGAAGTAATGGTACGCATACCAGAAAACTCGGACTCTAAAAAAACTATGGCAGAAATGAGAGAGACAATTAGATCAGACGACACAGGAGGAGGACTGAAATCCATGAGGCAGCTCCAAAGCGGAGCAGTTATAATAGAGGGGAAAACCCAGGAACAAATCAGCGCGGTGACGGAAAAACTCAAATCTAACAACAACATCCAGACGAAAAGCATGGACTCGGGTAACCCGGCCATGATAATTACGGGAGTTGAGGCAGGAGTTAGGGAAACTGAACTACTTGAACTACTCATCGACGAGAACAGAGACCTGAGGGAGAAGTTCGGGGCAGACAGACTGTTAAATGAGATCAAAGTATTGAACAGGAGAGAATGCCGCAACCCCTGTAGAGAGAATTGGACAATCTCCACACCAGCGGACATATTCAGATTCATCATCGGGAAAGGCGAAGTTTCGGTCAATCTGGTGGCCGTCAGGGTGCAGGAGCAAACGAGAGTGGCACTGTGCTTCAATTGTAGCCGCTACGGACACGTGGGGAAATATTGCAAGCAGACGCCTAACTGCTACAGATGCGGAGGATCACACGAGGGTAGCACCTGCAGTCAGCCTCCGAACTGTATAAATTGCGAAATACGGAAACTGACGCCAAGGAGACACGAGGCTAGAGATCCTAACTGCCCGATATACAGGGAAAAGGCGGAAACAGCAAGGGGATACGTCAATTTCTAAAAAAAAAAAAAAATGAAAGTAATCCAGGCGAACTTGGGAAAGGGGAAAGCTGCAACGGACCTACTACTGCACAGACTGACAGAGGACCACATCGACGTCGCACTGCTACAGGAACCATACAAAAACATAACAGTAACGAAGGACTGGAAACTACACAGACATGACGCCGACGCCAAGACAGCCACAATAACAAAAACAACACTGAATGCGATAACAATGACACAACTGACAGACGCTAACATCGTGACAATCAGAACCGCAGAAGCCAAAGGCCAAAAAAAGATCACCATCATCAACATCTACGATGAACCTGGAGGGCTCCACAATGTCAGACTGAACGCCATAAAACCCAAAATAAAAAAAATCGAAGGAAAGCTGCTGATCGCCGGAGACCTGAACGCAAAGAACGCTGCCTGGGGAGGAACGAATACAGACAAGCGGGGAGAGGACATACTGGACTGGACGATACTAAACAAACTACTAATCTACAACGACGCGACCCAGCAAGCCACCTTCCAAAACTTTAGGGGCCAAAGCTGGATAGACATGACCATGGGGAGGGACATCTTACTACGTGAATGGAGAGTAGAAGAAAACGAGACACTCAGCGACCATAAACATATCACTTATCAACTTGACATGGCAAACCGCCCGAAGACGAGCCTCACAACACGGAAGAAAACGGACTGGACAAAAATAACAGACGAGTTGGATAAATATACCCACGTACCTGAACGAGACCTACGAGACGAAATTAACAGTCTGGAAACATGGTGCACTAGCTGCATAAAAAAGCACACCAAGATAATAAAAACACCAATGGAGAATAAAATATGGTGGACAGACGAACTGGACAGGACGAGAAGAAAGACAAGGAAAGCCAGGAAAAAATGGCAGACGGACAGGGACAACACCGACAAAAAGACGCAATACATCACTGCAAGGAGACAGTACCAACAGCAAATCAAAAGGGCAAAGACGGACACACTAAGGACCTTCCTGACAGAGAACAGCAACGAAAACCCATGGGGGGTGGCCCACAAAATCCTTCAGAACAAATGAAATAGAGAAACCACAAAAAAAACAATCAAGAGGAAGGACGGAACCTGGACAGAGACCGAAGAGGAGACAATAAAGCTGTGCATGGACGAATACTTCCCAATAGGACAAACAGACAACGAAGAGACATACTTGAACGCAACGAGAAACACAAACGACACACCGTTCACAATGCAAGAGACAAGCGAAATCACACACGAATTAAAAACGAAAAAGGCGCACACGAAAGACGGACTATCTAACGAAGACGCGAAAACAATTATAAACGTACTTAACGAACCTTGGACGAGAATCTATAACAGATGCCTTGAAGAAGGGATATTCCCAGAAAAATGGAAGGCAGCGGAACTAATATGGCTACCAAAAGCCAATGGGTCACTCAGACCCATAGCCATCCTCCCGACCATGGGCAAGATTCTGGACAAATTAATAACGAACAGACTGACGCACTACCTCGAAACTAACAAGAAACTAGACAACAGACAGTACGGGTTCAGACAAGGACGTTCGACGATCGACGCTACCCAGAGCATAATAAACAAGATAAACTCCAATAAAGCAAATAAAAACCACACTCTGGTAGTGACGCTAGACATAAAGAACGCGTTCAATTCAATAGTCACCGATCGACTCATACGAACCCTGAACAGATTAGGCACACCGGACAACATCACAAAAATCTGCCAGGACTTCCTCAAAGACAGAACCTACAGGACCGGACAGATAACGCTGAGAACGAACAGAGGATGTCCACAGGGCAGTAGCCTCGGACCCGTGCTATTGACGGTCGCCATGGAGGACTGGTTCCGTGAACTGGACGAGACGGCAACATTAGACGAGAACGACCACATACAAGCATTCGCAGACGACGAGATCCTTATCCTAGGCGGATCTTCAGCCAAAAGGATCGAACACAAATGGGACTCGATTTGGAGAGCATGCGAAAAATGGGCAACATCCTACGGACTGAAGTACAACACCGACAAAACAGAGGCACTCTTCATATCGGCGACGACCAACATAAGACCACCGACAATAAAAATAGACAATAAAATAATACTAACGGCACAACACGTGAAATACCTAGGACTTACCATAGACACAAAGCTGCTGTGGATAGAACACATAAGGAAAACAAGGGAAAAAACACAAAACATAGCCAGCAAACTATTCATAATAGCAGGACGGACATGGGGAACGGACATGGGGAACAAACAAAAGGACACTCAAACTCATATACGAACAAACAATCAAACCGATGACATTGTACGGTGCGGAAATATGGGGAGCCAGAGCTACGGACTCACGGATTAGACGACACCTGGCTGCCATAGAAAGACCATTCCTCCTGGCCATAACAAAAGCATACAAAACAGCACCGACAGACGCACTACACGTAATAATAGGAACGACTCCACTAACCATTGACGCCCAAGCAGCACACGAATTCTTTACAGCGAACACGGACAAGCTGAACAACACCAAAATACCGCCAGAGGAAAGATGCCATCCAGCGCTCAATAACAGACTGGACACAACAAACCCGGAAAACCGACAGACGCGGGAAGTGTTCGTCGATGCCAGCAGAAAGACGGACGGAACAAGGACCTACGGCATGACCGGAGAATACACGCCAGGCGTATGGACATCCGTGGGTGGGAGACTGAAAGGGACAACGTGCACAGGGCTGAGTTAAGCTAAGCGTCCACATGTCCGCACCGGACGCATCGGACGGATCGGATCAAACGGATTTCGGTATTCTTTGTATAGAAACTCGTGCAAGCCCGTCCACAGACCCGCACCGGACGCATCGGAGCATCGGCATTTCTACAATGGAGATCCGTAAATCCGATCCGTCCGATGCGTCCGGTGCGGACATGTGGACGCTTAGCTTTATACGCCATATTTAAAGGCATAATATGGAACATCACAAGAGAAGACACCACCATTATCACCGACTCAAAATCAGCCCTGAACGCCATAAGGAACAGGAGGAACAAGGACAGACTAACAAACTTGATAAGGACAACCATACATAGAGAACGCGCGAAGGGAAGGACGATCACTATCAGGCTGAAGAACACCACGGACGGGACAGGGATCAAGTACGCAGACGCAGCAGCCAAGAGAGCACACGACATGGACATCACCGACGCCATACTGCCAAACAAAAGAGAAATTCAAGTGGAGAGGAAAAAACTCAAAATGAGGTTATGGCAAGCATACTGGGACACCACAGACAAAGGACGGAAGACACATGTTATAATACCCAACGTAACAGACAAACTCATAGACCTAAACTGGAAAACGACACAACTGATAACGGGACACGGAAACTATAAACAGTACTACAGACGCTTCAACCTGAGAGACATATCAATCACATGTGATTGTGGAACGACGGAGGAAGACTGGACGCACATCATAAACGACTGTACACTACCACATCGGCAACTCGCCAGGGACGAACTAAAACGAACACTTGAAGAAAAAGGCATGAATTACCCTCCGAAAATAACCACAGACAAGATGACGGACAAAACACTTTGGACAGCCATAAATACCTGGGGAGCAGCTACGATACTGGACGAAGAAAACGCCGTAAGCGATACCGATGAGGACATAGACCAAATTTGAATACTAATAAAAAATAAAACAAAAAAAAAAAGGGGGGGAAAAATAAAGGAAAAAAAATATACACATAAAGATATGAAAATACAAAAAAAAAATAAAAAATGGAAAAACAATAATACTAATGCAGGGGATATTCAAATTAAGAACAAAATTTCATTTTGGGATCACTGGCTCGAATAAGCGTTTTATTTTGATAGCATAGAGAAAAAAAAAAGAGGAAAAAAAATGGAAAAAAAAATGGGGAAGGGAAACCAAGGGGGGAGAACAACGCGGGGACATTGGGTGGACAAGGGGGGGAAGGGTCTTCTTTCTTCGCCGATTGGAGCGTGGTGTTGGGATGGGTTCCCTTGGGAGTGATTTCGCCTGGATAGAAGACGGGAAACTGGGTCCTATGCCTACGGCGGGCGGGCCACCTCCGTGTGAGGAAACTAATTTTATCTGTATGTAAATGATCTTGGAGAGCGGTTTACTGAGGGATCAATTTGTCAATATGCAGATGATACGTCCATTTTGTTGACGGCAGGATCAGTTAGTGAGTTATCTGCGATGTACTTAGGGGCAGCTGAAGAAATGAGAAAGTGGTGTGACGATAACAGATTGCTTTTGAATTAGAGGAAAACAGGCTTGGTTGCCTTCAGTAAATCCAGTCTAGTGACAGAATCTTTATATGTAAGATCGTACAACAGATCAATACCTGTAACATCCCACATAAGATTTCTGTGAGTTCATCTGGATTCAACATTGGCTTGGGATCATCATGTTTCAAATCTGGGGTCTCGATTGCATTTCTATGTGGACTAGTTCGCAGATTAAGGGAAGTTATATCCAAAGAAACACTTCGAAAATTTTATTTTGGCCAGATTCAACCGCTGATGCTATATGGTATTTGTTTTTGGGGATCTTCTGGGGGTGCTTTAAAAATCTTTAAGTTACAGAAAAGAATCCTCAGGTGTTTGCTGAATCTTCACCCAACAACAGCATTCTAACTGTACAATCTCTATATTTCAGATCGCTGGTGATGTTTGTCAAAAGACAGCCATGTTTATTCAACAGAAATAGCGAATTTCATACTGAGTCTATAACCATGGTGAGTGGTGACAAGAGGTTCAAACAGCCTTAGAATTCCACAACACTGCAGTACTTTCTACGAAAAAGGTCCATATTACAGAGCAGTTAAAGCATACGAAATGTTACCAGACTACATCAACCAATCAAGAAGTTGCGAGAAGTGAATGACTGGCTCCTGGCGAAGCGCTTTTATTCATTTAATTTTGTATGAATGAAGTATGAATATTTTTAATTTTTAAATTTGTTTTCCTTATGGCAGTGGAGGTGGGTTTTTGTGTTATCTACGCATTTTTGACGATTGCTTTGTCATTTTCATTGTGATTTGTTGGCAATAAGAGCTGTTATTATTATTATTATTCTTCAATTCTCGTGGTGATAAGAATTGATACAGCATTCCATTTCTTCTCTTCAAGAGAGCTCGTGTATCTTATTTAATCATGTTCACAGAACACCTTCTTTTTTGGCTTATCCATTCGAGAGTTATCGTGTTTACGGTCGTTCGGACAAAATTGAATTTGCCACGGATTCGTGATCACTGAGTCGAATATAAAAATGCTTCAATCATCCCGGATCTGTTACAGAAATGTTTGGAATTTCTTTTCGATAATGCACTAGAATTAAAATGGTTTTGGTCACGCGCTATACTGGGTGAGTCTTCGACTTGTACATATATTTCAACAGTAGATTCCTCTCATCAAACGAAGCACTTTTTTCTATGCCATTTTTCAAAATTCGGTTTCGTTTGAAAGATACAGGGTGTCGAAAATCCATGAAAAAAAAACACTTTTCTTTCCATATCTCTGGAACCGTTATTTAAAATGATCTTAATTTTGGTTGAGTGTGTATTTTTATCATAGTGCTTATTCCTCAAGCAAAACTTATTCAATATTTCTCCTGGCACAAAAGTTACATCATAACGGACTCATAAACCCTAGCAAAAATACTATAAAACCACTTGAAAAAGATAAACGGTAAATATTTTCGAAAAACTCGATTATTTAAAAAAATTAAAGTATTCCTGTGTTTTTTAATGGAACTCGTTGTTTTAGAGTTATTTCCAATTTCACCCTATAAATTTGATGAAAAAATAAAAAACTTATAAGAATAATCTGGATGCTTTCCTGGATTTGTAATATCACAGAATGAAATTTGATAACAGAATGGCTAAAAATATATAAACTCAATGTTCTCAGAATGTTTATCAACTTAGTCAAGACTAGAATTTCTATGATGGAAAAATGTTGATGTAGAGATATGAAATGATAAAATCCCACAAATGTGGATGACTAAATGGAATTCCAATGAGCAGTTTCTTTTGAAAATTTATTGCTACCGGTCCCTCAACGTTGAATAACGATACAAACCACGAATAAAATTGAAATTAATTAATTAATAAAAAATAAACTGAAACTTCACCTAATAATCTGTGGCTATGTTTCTATCTGAACAATATCCTCTTGGAATTTTAAAAACTCGATACTACACGGTGATTAACTCACATAATCATCACGAGATCGAAGAAAAACACCTAAAATAATCACTTTCCCCTTCCTTAACTGTGGCTCTAGCAGTCTAGCAATTTACATCACAGACTACATACTCGGATTTACATCACGCTGGTTATCGGTAAACGCATGCGTCGTTCATGGCACTGACGATTGAGACACATAACAACAGGTTTCAGATGGGTCGATTCGTAGATCTTACGGTTTGTCTTACGCAACGGAATGCTATGCCATTGCAGGCCAAGGGAAAAAGTGCTTTGGACAAGAAACCTGTAGGAGTGAGGAATTATCCTCGTTGAAGCCGTCCCAGATACTGGATTTCATCAAATCTATGGAATTGGAAGGCGAGCTGTAGGAGGCGCGATGATAACAGCTCTGTAAGGTGGCACAATAGACCATATAAGCGCCGGATACAAAGGCATTGGGAGGTAGCGCACAATCTGATATCGTCTTCTCAAAAGCTCTGTGAAATATCATAAAAGATGGGTTAGGTTAGGTCAATGACCTATAATCGTATGACCTAGGTTAATGAAGTTAGGTAAGATAAGTGAAAAAAAAATATGACATATTTTTGGGATATCGGGCAGAATATTAACGAGTTATTATTGTTTACAAACTAATCTTCAGGAAAATATGGCTTTTCCCTCGCAAAAATAATCGGACGAAACGAAGTGTTTGGAAATATCGTGTTTGTAACATTCTTATCCATAAAAGGTTCGTGCTTGAGTATTTCCTAGATGCATCACTACAGAACATCACCTCAATTTCAATCGAGAAATATGAACTTCGCATCAATTCCCGAGAATCATATCAGGCACGTATTTTTCCCATTTTTTTAACAGAGCCGCATTCGGAAAAATGGAAAATGAAAAAAAGGTGTCTTTTGGCCTCAAGAATCTACAGTTGAAATACATATATGTGTAAAAATGAACAGTATCATTTTATTTAAGAAACCACATTCTATTTCCTTTTCTATGTTTCATTTAATTTTAACTTAGAGAATGCTTTGTTTTGTCAATTGTTTATTAACGTCATTTTAGATTTCAAATATTGTAAATTGAGACCTTAAGAAATAGCATTGTTTTTGATTTCTTTCAGGTTCGTAAGTTATTCCTTTTAGTTAGAAGAGTTTGTTTGTATTATTTTCAACTAAGGAAAATAAATCTTTCAGATTGAGACATCAAATCATCTATTTCTTTGAATAGAAAATAAGGATTGAATTCCATTCTTATAAATCAAAAACGTAAGCTATCTGGTTGATATTCGAAGGACTGCACTGAGATTTCGAGCTAGAATGACCACATCCATGAAAATTTGCATAGCTTTTGAAACAGCGAATACTGATACGAGGAAAAATGTATTTAAATTCAAGTGGATTCAGACTGCAGAAACAGAAGAATATTATGAAATACCAGAAGACAAACAGAATCCTTATGACCACCAGTCACTTTGGCATATAAAAGGGATGAGGGAGCTAAGACCAGATTATGTGTTGATTTCCGTGAACTTAATAAATTAATTGTTCCCGAACTACAGCCTTTCCCATTGATTGATGAAATCTTAGCCAAGACACGAAATGCAAAATTCTTTACTACATTAGATGTAAATTCTGCCTTTTGGTCGATTCCTGTTCGTATCAAAGATAGATATAAGACTGCTTTTGTGACGCAAAATGGTCATTGGCAATGGAAATGTTTACCTTTTGGACTTAAAACATCTCCAGCGATATTTCAACGTATTTTGAATAATATTATCAGAAAATATAACTTAAATTCATTCTGCCTAAATTATATAGATGATATTCTAATATTTTCTTCAACATTTGAACAACATATAGAACATTTGGAGGAACTCTTGAAAGCAATATGTGAGGAAGGATTCAGACTTAAATTTATCAAATGTAATTTTGCCAAAGAAGAAGTCAAATATTTAGGACATATTGTGGGAAATAATACAGTACGACCCATAAATGACAATTTGATTTCCATTAGGAACTTTCCTCCACCAGATAATCGGAAGAAGATAAGGCAATTCTTGGGTAAGGTAAATTTTTATCATAAATATATAAAAGATTCGGCTAGATTATTAGAACCGTTGCATAATTTACTGGGGAAAGATGTAAAATTCAACTGGTCATTGGATTGTCAGGAGGCTTTCATTAAGGTTAAGGACATCCTTTGTTCTGAACCAGTTCCTGCAATTTTCGACCCAAATGCGTATATTACTATATATACTGATGCCAGTATTCTAGGAGTAGGGGCTGTTCTTAAACAAAAACAGATTGATGGTGAAATGAAACCCGTGGCATATTTTTCTAAAAAACTGAATAAATTATTATTATTATTATTACTTTTATTACAAAATTGAAAAGAGTTTAGGCAGTGCCTATAAACTCACAAAAAAAAATACAATATAATCAAGATACATGCGAACGAAAAGAAAAGTGCCTGAAGAGCTTAAATAACCCAAAGTTCAAAGTTCCCAACCATCACATCCCGTCACACACGGCGAATCCAGCTGTCGTAGCCATTCTTGAAGGTGTTCACCGACACTGAACTCACCACGGCTGAAGGTAGAGCGTTCCATGCATCAAATACACGATTTGCCAAAAAGTGTTGTCTCTGCACCGATTTGAAATTTTCCTTCCTCAACTTGTAGGGATGACCACGCAAACGGTCGTCCGAATTGACAACAAATAAGTTCCGCAAACTAACACCAAACATGTCATGAAGAGCGCGAAAGGAAATGATAAGGTCACCACGAGTCCTCCGGTCCGCGAACGTTGATAAGTTCATTATTGAAAGTCTCTCGTTGTAGGAAGGGCGCGAAACACTATAAGGTAGTCGAGTTGCGCGACGCTGAAGGCCCTCAAGCAGCGACAAATCACGGCTCAAAACTGGACTCTAAACGGGACCAGCGAACTCCAGGATGGGGCGGACATACATCCGGTAGATAGCTGCGCACGTTGATGGGTCACACCTGCCAAACGCCTTTTGAATCAGGAATAAGGATCTCTTGGCTTTATTGACAGTGTGGAGGATATGATCCGACCAAGTCAGGCTGTCAGTTATGATCACCTCCAGATCGCAGTGACTACCAGAAACTGGGATCGGGCTCCCATCCAGGTAGTACGGCCGTCGTAGATTGCGGGCACCCATGTGAAGAACGACGCACTTTTCGATGTTGAGAGGCAACTGCCAGTCTCGACACCACTGCGAGATAGAGTCGAGGTCCATCTGAATCGTATCGAGGCTAGTGGGGTTACCAAAAATTTTTGTGTCGTCGGCAAATTGAGAACAGTGGGAGTGAACATGAGACGGCAAATCCGAGATGTAGATTAGAAATAGTATAGGGCCTAGTACAGATCCCTGGGGAACCCCACTCACAACTGGCTTGGGTGAAGACAGAGACTCCCCAACGCGAACTTGAAAAGTGCGATCCGAAAGAAATGCCTCGATCCATGAAAGAAGGCGACCACGAATGCCAAGATGTTCCAATTTGCGTAGAAGGCGCTTATGGGACACACGGTCAAAAGCACGAGAGAAATCCAGATAAACAACATCGACTGGTACACCCTTGTCGAGGGAAACTGACCAGAAGTTGACGCATTCGAGGAGGTTGGTAATGACCGAGCGCCCTGGGAGAAAACCGTGCTGACATTGGGGGATTAAACCGTAAAATATCAGAAGAATAAAAAAGCAATATTCCTAGAATGTCTGGCAATTAAAGAGGCATTAAAATTTTGGAAATATTGGCTGATAGGAAAAGAATTCGCTGTTGTTACTGATCATAAGCCATTAGAAGGAAAATAATTTCGCACAAGACCAGATGAAGAGTTGGGTGACATGATGAATTATTTATCACAATTCAATTTTGAGATTAGATATGAACCAGGAAAAAAAAATGTAGAAGCAGATTGCCTTTCTAGAAACCCAGTTCTGGAAGAAACGGAAAATATGGACGAATGTATAAGAACAGTAAATTTGGTGGCATTGAATGAAATAAAAACCGATCAAAAGAATAATTTACTAATGATAAATAATATGGGAAGAACTGTTGTAGAGAAAGATATATTTTACAAATTGCAAAAGAGTAACAAAAAAATAATTTTACCAAATGATTTCGGAAAAGATTTGATCAGAAAATTGCACAAGCATTATGGCCACATTTGTGCTAGTAAGATAAATAAAAAAATCAGAAAGTTTTATTTCATTCAAAATATAGATTCGCTGGCGAGAGAAGTTTGTGGTTCATGTGACATATGTTGTAAAAATAAAACGAGAGTGGGTAAAAAGTATGGTCTTCTTTCACAACTGGGCCCAGCAAAAGATCCATTTGAGATAATGTCATTAGACACAATTGGAGGCTTTGCTGGAAATCGCTCTTCAAAGAGATACCTTCATCTCTTAGTTGACCATTTTACTCGATATGCATTTGCGTGTACTTCTAAACACCAAACAACCGAAGACTTCATCAAATTAATAAATAAAATTCAAGATAAACGACCAATCAAAACATTATTAACAGATCAATACCCAGGAATAAATTCGGAAAAATTCAGACAGCACATAAAAAATTTGAATATAAAATTGATTTTTACAGCAGTAGATTGTCCCTTTTCAAATGGTTTGAATTAACGATTAAATCAGACATTAGTGAACAGTATAAGATGCAAACAAAATGAGAAGAAAAATAGAGCTTGGACGAAAATTGCCGATGAATGTATTGAAGAATACAATAGGACAGACCATTCTGTAACTGGATATAGCCCAGAATATTTACTTTATGGAGAAAATGATCCCATTGCTCCAGAAGAACTTATTGAAAAAAGTAATTTATCAAGAGATATGGAAACAGCTTATAAAAATTCTTTACGTTGTCACGAATATAATAAAAAACTAGTCGACAAGGATAGGAAACATTATAATTTTAAAATTGGAGATTATGTTTATGTTGAACATAAATCTAAATTGAACAGAAAAAAACTTGATGAAATAAGAATAGGACCTTTTCCAATAGTGAAGAAAATTTCCGACACTAACTATGAGATAGACATTGGACAAAGGAAAAAGGACAATAATTATTTCCATGTAACAAAGTTGCTCCCATATGACAACGCCAACATATAGTGGTTGTTGCATACCTTGTGTGGGGGGATGTAAAAATGAACAGTACCATTTTATTTAAGAAACCACATTCTATTTCCTTTTCTATGTTTCATTTAATTTTAACTTAGAGAATGCTTTGTTTTGTCAATTGTTTATTAACGTCATTTTAGATTTCAAATATTGTAAATTGAGACCTCAAGAAATAGCATTGTTTTTGATTTCTTTCAGGTTCGTAAGTTATTCCTTTTAGTTAGAAGAGTTTGTTTGTATTATTTTCAACTAAAGAAAATAAATCTTTCAGATTGAGACATCAAATCATCTATTTCTTTGAATAGAAAATAAGGATTGAATTCCATTCTTATATATGTACAAGTCGAAGACTCACCCTGTATATTGGAATAAAAATTAGGAATTTAGGAACTTTATACAATAAGAATAAATTTCAATGAAAAAATTATATTTCCACCGGTTTTATTGGCAAATCTTACACAAGTGCAAAAATATGTAAACTCATTAGTTATATAGGACCAAAAAGTGATCTAAAAAGAGATAAAACCCTGACAAAGATATAAATATTATTATCTCAGTCCTGCTGCTTTCAATTCCGTTAAAGCGCTTTGACTTATTATACCATGATTCCTGTTGTAACTGTTGAATCCATTATAAAGACATTTGGTCGAGTCCAATTTCTTGGTATTTCTTCCCATCAATTCGCTTCTCGATTTGAGTTTCACGCGGTTGCAGTCTCCTCCTGCTTGGAGTTTGCACAGTTCTCTCGGAAATCTGATATTGCACTTGGTCAGGACCTTGGAATCCGATTTGATGTTCCCGACGTTAGGCGGTTTCGGAAAATTAGACATCTTCGGTTCCGACTGTGAAACATACGACTTTGTCACTTCTTTGTAAAGATGTCCTTTCAGATACCTTTCGGTACTTTTTGCCAGTCTGTAATTGACCTCGTTCCGAGGAGCCGGCGTTGTTGTCAGATGAGAAACTTTGACGTTTCTATGTCTCGGAGATGACATAAGTTCGTACAGTTTATTTCTGTAGTCGTCCACAGACAGCCTTACGTCATCGTTGAAAGGGATCACTGCATTGGATTTCATGCTTATTTCCTCGGAAGGATCGTGGAATTTTGCGATGTATAGGTGTTCTAAGGCTTCTTTTGCGGTCAGACGATTGTTCGGATTGAAAACGAGAAGTTGGGATACGAGATCGAGAGCGTTTTGTTCGACGTTTGGTCCCAGTATATTTTCTAAAGGTGTCTTGTGTACAGACGATGCGTTTTTGATCATCGAAGATCCTACTCCCGAGATGCATACTGCGTTTATGTCTGAAAAGAAAAAGATATCACTAAAGCATTAGCAAGAATCGTGTTAAGGCTGGTTTATGATGGCCGCTAAATTTAACTTCACAAAACTCTTGAAATAAAAACTTATAATTGCCGTGCTATGGTTAATATTCGTTCCTAGGCACATAGAATAATTGGGGAGAAGGCTTCATACGCTCGACACATCATTTTTGACCAACAAAGACTATAAAGACGAATCACTCTCAAATCTGAGCGGAATCAGTCAGATTGACCTTGGGTATTAGGCGGGGGGTGCAACTTTGGTAGTGGGAGAAAATCTAAGAAGCGGGAAATTGCTGAAATTTGAATTAGAATAATTAATTTTCAGTTATAACCTGAAATTGTAAAATAGTGAAACGATTAAGGATCTTGATTTATCTGATTTTGATCTATAATTGAATTAAACGAAAATTTATAATTGTACATTATAGGCTCAGGCTATAGAAAGAGGGGACATTTTTGCAACGACGTGACGTTCTTTAAATTTTCCAATGACTATTCCACTCATTCCATTTGTAGTGAGGAAGTTTCAGTAGCAACGATCGTTTCATCTCGACAAAATTCTCAAGCCGGCAAAACTAACAAGTTGTTTTTTCAGCGACTATTCCACTCTTTTCATTTGTAGTGAGGAAGTTTCCGTAGCAACGATCGTTTCATCTCGAAAAAAATTTCAAACCGGCAAAACCAACTCGTTGGTTTTTCAGCGACAAAATGTTTGACGTTTCTCGAATTCATAGATAGCTTCGGATATAAATATCATAGAGAAAACAAACAACGTTTAGTGGTTTAGTCAATCTATGATGAATTCTAATTTGCCAAATAGCGCAATACGCGTCAAATGTGAACATGTTATTTCCTCGTGGAATAGTCATGCCGAATACCACTCGAGATGAAATTTGAGCAGGTAAAATTTATCTCTTGTAATATTCAAGTTTGTTGCAAGCAAAATTCCATCTCTAGTGGTATTACATATGAATAAACTCTCAATGAAAATAAAAAGTACTCCAGATAGAAATTCATTTACTTATTCATTTGGGAAAGAATGTTAGAAATGAGTATTATTTTTTTTCTTCAAATATTGTGAATTCTTCAAAATACACAAACTAAATTATCGGAACATTCGCGAAGTTTCTGCCTCAGATAATGAATGAAATTATGACAGCACCATTTTTTGAAACTATAGATTCATTCGACGCATTAGTCCACAATAATATTTCATTGTCAGCTATAAAAAAAATTTCACTATCTTATTTCTTTCTGGCCCATCGTGAATCTTGTTAGAACGCTCAGTTTATGTGCTGATAACTATCAGATCGCATATGATCAGTTGAATCGCAGATATACGAATGAACGATTACGCGCTCAAGCTTTGAGGAACGAGTTGGAAAATGAGCCATCTCTAAAGTCCGAGAACACCGCGAGCTTGAGAACACTCTTAGACACATTTTCTGATAATCTTGGTGGACTCAGCGAAATGAATTTTTCGGTCGAAAGCTGGCACTTTGTCTTATCGATGATGTATAATAAGCGTTTAGATCACGCGATTGTGAAAATAGGAATTCCATCGAAATTCCTGACTATAGAGATCTGCTGTCATTTCTTGAGAGACACTGTACAGCATCAAAAACTTTGAATTCCCACAAAAATATGTCCAACACGCCACAAGGATTGCAGCAAGACAGAAAATCCCATCATCAATCCACCACGCTTTTTATAAACACCTCATCCCCGCGCACTTGTCCCCGTGCAAAGTTGAACATACAATTTACCGTTCACTGCGGAATGTCCAAATAAACGCTACGATTTCTGTAGATTATTACACCTTTGTTTCAATTGTAAATTGATTAAATCTCACGACCTTCGCTACTGACAATCATCATATATGTAAATGCAAGAAATGTGAATCCAGAAAACATCACACATTATTGCACGATGACCAAACGTCTCTTCCGAAAACCCAAGTCGGTCGTTCGAAGTAAACCTCACTTCCCAGTTTTCCATAGTTGCCTCCTTTCTAATGGAAGCATCGGATAACTCTCCTGTTTCAAACTCCATCTTTTGGAGGTCTCGGAATGTGAATTCGAAGCAGTATCATCCGTCAAAACGCCAACAAGTTCAGAACCCAGGTCGTCCATCAAACATCAGTTGGCGTTCGATCCGAAATTTGAAACAATTTCCTTCTATACATATCCTTGAGCCACCCTGCATTGATTTATATCTTTCTCCACCTCATCCCTTTCAAAATAAGTTATACACCCATACGCAGATCGGAAAACTTAGTTGAGAAGCTAAACATTCTTTGTTCAAAATTTATACTTTTTATTTCATTACACCACAAAGTTTTCTACTGCAAAATGGTGCTTTAACAAAGAAGAACAGGTCTATGACTGTACCCACCTTCTCTGTGATTCACCGAGAGCCCCAAAAACATTATTTTTACCTGCTCAGTTCGAATAACTCCCCTGCCATCAGTCGCATCGTTTATACACGGCTTAGTTCGCAGACCTTGACAGATAGTCGTCGGCCTTTAGTTCGCCACCCTAACAAAGTGAATTCGTGAGATGAGGACTTTTACCCAATACAACATTGTACGAAATCAGATAGCTAACAGATACATCACTCTTAGTCTGAACTACCGTAAGTACCATTCTCACAGTGTTTACTATGTGGTATTATTTTCTATCAAACATTTATGTAGGTGAGACTAAACAATATTTGCAAAGTAGAATTGAGCAACACAAATATGATGTAAGAGATGTCAAGAATAAGGAAAAGACTGCTTTGTGTTCACATTTTTTTAAAGATGAACATAGGCTTGACTTTTCAGGTGTAAGAGTCTTAGACAATGAGAAGCATTTTAAGAAGAGAAACATTATAGAAATGATACATATCAACCTCAATAATTCCATCAATTTTAGATCCGATACTGAACACCTAAGTAAATTGTATAATTCTATTCTGAATAAGTATTTGAGATTGAGTTGATTTTGAGATTTTGTGGTTATGCTTCTCTGAGATGAATAGAAGAGGGGAAAGAATTGTTGTTCTGTGATGCGTGGTTGACATTTTATGACTGTACCTTTGTTTTGAGGTTATTTTGTTACTTTCTGTTTATTCTTAGTTTCGAGTTCCTGTCAGATGTTTTTTGATTTTAAATTACGTTGTGAGCGGTATTTTTGGATTGATGACTGGTGATGCCTTTCGGTCAATGGGTCAGTTCAATGAATTCAATATTGTAAACAGAACCGCAAGTTGTAATGAAGTCCGTAATTAAAATCAGTGCAAGTGAAATTCGAGACAGGACTCCTAATTAGTTTGTGCAGTGCAGACTTCAGTAAATCGGTAAGGCCCCGTTCATAGTTCTTACATGGCATCATCCGTTAAATATCATTCTAACAATTGAATCATTGTGTGTTCCACGACTTTTAAACCATTTTTGTTATTATTTCTTCCCTGATTTACGATTTTATTTCCTTGGTGATTCCTTAATCTCTGTATTTATCGGCAACCTTTTTGAGAATTGAGATCGGCGAGAACAAAACGGGGTTACGACTGCGCTTCACCCTTTCTCAATTCATTGAAGGTCGACGGATATACGAGAGACTTCGTCAAGTCGAGGGGTTCCATTTTTCTGGAACTACTTGTCGAGGCGTTGTTGGTTCACAACCATACCCGATTGACATTTTGTATCCCTTTTTCATTTCAAGATTATATCTTGCGTTATAAGTCCTTTGTGTTTCCTTAATCTCTGTATTTATCAGCAACCTTTTGAGAATTGAGATCGGCGAGAACACAACGGGGTTACGACCGCGCTTCACCCTTTCTCAATTCATTGAAGGTCGACGGATATATGAGAGACTTCGTCAAGTCGAGGGGTTCCATTTTTCTGGAACTACTTGTCAAGGCGTTGTTGGTTCACAACCGTACCCGATTAGTGTTTTACATCCCCTTCTCTCCGAGATTGTATCTTGTACCATTATTTCGTTGTGATTCCTTAACCTCTGGATTTATCAGCGACCTTTCTGGGGATTGAGCTCGGCGAGATCACAACGGGGTTACGACCGCGCTTCACCCTTGCTCAATCCACTGAGGGTTGACGGGAATCCAGGAGACTTCGTCAGGCCGAGAGGTTTCATTTTCTGAGACCACTCGTCTGGACGTTGTTGGTTCACTGCCGTACCTGACTTGTTTTCGACCCCGTTTTACTTTCAAGATTTCATCTTGTATTTTGATTCCCTTGTGTGGCCTTAATCTCTGTGTTTGTCAGCGACCTTTTGAGGACTGAGATCGGCGAGATCACAACGGGGTTACGACCGCGCTTCACCCCTTCTCAGTTCGCTCAAGGTTGACGAAGACACGGGAGACTTCGTCTGGTCGAGGAGTTCCATTTTCCTGGGGCTACTTGTCTGGACGTTGTTGGTTCGCAACCGTACCCCATCCCTATTTAACTCAGCTGTGCTCGACGATTCGTATTTCACGGCGACGTCTTTGTGGGTTGACATCGGCGAGATCACAACGGGGTTACGACCGCGCTTCACCCCTTGTCAACTAGCTAGACGTTTGCAGATTACTAGAATCACATCGTCAGGTCCAGGGGTTCCATTCTCTGGAGTCACTTGTCCGGACGTTGTGCTGACGCAGCTGCCCCGTTCCCTATCCTATCTGATTAAGTCTGAACATTGGCCGATAATTTTTATTTTAACATTTGAGTGTGGAACACATCGTCGCAAGTAGTTAGATTGTATGATATTTTCCGTGGCCTGCCGAATCTTGAAGTTTCACTTTGTTACTCCCGTACTCCCCTGTTCACCGTCCAATTCTCGCTTTCGCTCACCTCGCCCGACCGTCTTACTCACCCGATCACCGTTTGTTATAGAATTTATTAATTACTGTAAAATACTTGCCGATATAAGTCATTTCTTTCAATTTCATTTTTACTTCTCAAATAAGACCAGTTTTAATTTTTCATTATTAGTATTGCATAATAGCTTTCTCCTTATTGTTATTTCTGTTTGGAATCAGTAAACTTTGTAAAATCCATTTTGGTGTTTTTGAGTGAACCTTTATTTTTGGTAACATCAACGATCGAAACATAACTTTTAATCGCTAACTTCCTAGATTAAGGTGGGCGTTCAATGTAGTGTGTTTTTATTTCAAGTTGATTTCGAAAACGGTTTCACTTTGAGAACTGAAATTTTGTGGGCGAACTCAGAAAGGATCAGGGTTCTTGTTGAAATAATTTTGATCGATTTCATTCCGACAGTTAATTTTTTTTCTTTCAAAAATAGAAGAAAATGAGCCAACCCATGCTTCTGTTTTATTTCAACAGAAAGACCCATGAAAATAGTTCAACTTCCGATTAAAAGTGAATCTACTGATAATTTCGTTCAGAAGATCAACTTGAAATACGGAATTGGCAGAAAATGGCCAAATTCAAATTTTGGCGGGAAAAAATTCCTGCTTTACCCACAAATTGACATATTTCATAGATCGGCGATTGTCGGATAGAGAGCGCCATTGTACATTTCATTCATGATTAGAGAGATACTCATAGAACTTATTGTGATAATGAAAGTTCTATGGAGATATTCCTTAAAATGAACGGTGGCGCCTCTATCGGCTGATCTTTCCTACTCGGTTTAAACGCCGACCTTAAACCGAACCCTTCTCCACGGTATAAAGGCTACCTTGGGAGAAGTGGAGAGTTCAAGGCGCCACAACCTTGTTAAACCTATTGTGGCTGGCGCTCGAGCATTTATTTACCGTAAAGGTGACTGCGCCCTTGAAGTACTCCCCCTAAATAAGGGATCTTCACAGTGGCGCCCGAGCAGGGACCATTTCTTTCTTGGTAGAATAGTTAAAACTGCATTTTCTTTTGTGTTGGAACATTTTCAAAGGTGAAGTGTTACTGATTTCTGAACTGTTTCATTTGAAGGGATATATTTCTTTTTGACATTTTCCGATTACAGGTTTAATAGTGCGAATCTTGTGAACTTTTAATTATTGACAATTTTTTTTGGACGATTTCGTGTGAAAGATTTTCAGTGATGAACGTGAATAGGTTGCGAGCTGAGGAACTGGTTTGGGAATTGGAAGCCCGTGGGACACAGGCCTGCAGGACTGTCCATGAGAACAGGATCCTGCTACGGAGGGTGCTCAACCAGAGGGTGCCGCTCAGGCAAACCCTAAGGAATGCAAACGAGGAAATGGACGTGGCAAATCAAATCTTGTGTGATCTGATTGAAAATATTCGAGAATTCGATGAGGAGAACGCCAATAACGAGGAAGCCCGGATAGGAAGCCGTCTGGAACATGTCCGCAATAGGTTGGGACTTATTGAGCCAGAAACAACAGAAGAGAAAAAGAGGTTGGAAAATTTACTGGAAGGTCTAACCAATGAAGCAAAATTCGAAAAAGTTCGCAAGAGACCAGCTTATAATAAGAAACAAGAGAGAAATAATGCAATTGTTGGCAGTAGCGATGTTGGTGGAGACTTTAGGGGTGCTGATAGACGGGCATGGCTTTATGTGGGCAATGTAGATGTGAACACAACAGACATGAACATCAAAGGCTTCCTAGAAAACAAGTTCAAGAATAGGGCCTTCGTAATAGAAGAAATTAATGATCACAAGGGTAGCCAAAGGAAAACTAAATCGTTCAAGGTTGGTTTCGATTTCTCATTGTTGGACGAAGTCGCACAGCATGAAATATGGCCTAGGGTGTCAAAGTACGACGATATTTTTTCTCCAACAGAAAAGAGAGGATGTCGGAATCATAGGGAGCGATTTCACTCTCATGAATCTGAACATACGAAGTATATCGAGAAAAATCGACCAATGCAATGCTTATATGGCTGAAATTAATCCTGATGTTATCTGTCTAACTGAACACTGGCTCAAGAAAGGACACATAGATGTGTTAAATATTCAGAATTACCAAGTGGCATCGTCCTTCTGTAGGGAAAATTCTGCTCATGGTGGAACGATGATTCTTGTGAGGGAAGGGCAGAAGTATAGAGATCTGCCAGAGCTTGTCTCATTCACAATTGAACAACACGTCGAAATTTCGGCGGCAGAGTTAAACAAACAGAAATTAATCGTCATCACTCCGAATGGAAGTTTTGAACTGTTTATGGATGTTATTGAAAGGACGCTATCCGAGGTAGCCGAGAAGTTTGCCGCTCACGACATATATTTAGCGGGCGATTTCAACATCAATTTTCTAGTAGAAAGTAATGAAATGAAAGATTTGTTGAATCTGCTAGAATCCCATGGTTTAACGATAACATCGACTCCGCCAACACGGATTACTAAAACTAGCAGTACCTGCATAGATAATATCTTCACAAATGCGGACTTGGATAATGTTAAAGTGAGAACAGTGAATATGCACATATCGGATCATCTGGCACAACTACTGGTGATACCTAGAAAACTGAAGAGCCAAGAAAAAGTGAAAAAGATCAAGATGAGAGAAGTCAATGAGCAAAATACACGGGCATATAAACAAAAACTTTTATCATATCACTGGTCACAGATCTTGAGAGATAAATCTGCTGAGGAAATGTTTAATACGATATATGAAGTTGTTCTAAGGGATTTCAACGAGAGCTTTCCAGTAAAGTACAAACCTGTAAATAAGAAAAAAAGTAACTATCATTTCACGGAGGTGCAGATAATGATGAAGAACAGATTGAATGCGTTAGCAGTAAGGGCAGTAACAACAAAAAAAGATGAAGACTACCGAATATACAATGACTACAAGATGTTGTTTCACCAGGAAATAAACGACTCCGCAAAGCTGAGAAATGCCGCTTTTATAGAGAACTCAGCAAATAAGCAGAAAGCCATATGGAACCTGATCAGGATAGAAACAAAAAGAAAGCCGAAAGTATTACCTGAGACATCGCTCAGCGCTGAGGATTTTAACACATATTTTTGTGAGTTGGGCGAAGAGATTGCGGGAAGCATAGCAGTATCGGATATTTCACCTGAGGTATTCCTGCAAAATGTTAAAATAAATAATTCTAAATCATGCTTCTTTCATCCTGCCACACCTGAAGAGATTGAAACAATTATAAGCAACCTCAAGAGAAAGACCTCCAAAGATGTGGACGATTTTACAGTGGAGATGTTGAAGGAGATAAAAAGTGAAATGTCTGGTCCCTTATCGCTCGTTGTGAATAAATGTATGGAGGAGGGGGTATTTCCTAAAATACTCAAACGAGCCAAAGTAGTCCCAATCCACAAGAGCGGAGATGCCGATCAAAGACAGAACTACAGACCCATATCGATTTTGCCCGTTTTGTCCAAGGTCCTGGAGGTGGTGGTTAAGAAGAGGTTAGTTCAGTACTTTGAAAAGAACAGGTTCTTCTCCGAACATCAGCATGGCTACAGAGAAGGCAGGTCGGTTGTGACAGCCATATGGGAAGTCCTCAAACTGACTACTGCGGCCTGGGACAATCATGACATAGCTGAGTTGATATGTGTGGACTTATCGAGGGCATTTGACACTGTAGATCATGACACGCTGCTCAAGAATCTGTCCTACTACGGAGTGAGAGGCATTCCACATAAATTAATTGCCTCATATCTATCAGAGCGGGAACAACTGGTGACCTGGTCGGGTGCACAATCAACCAGCAAAGAGATCAGAAAAGGAGTACCGCAGGGTTCAGTGCTGGGCCCGATCCTCTTTTTGATTTTCATCAATGACCTGGTCTGGAATCTGAATTTTTATGGAGCTGTCCTATTTGCTGACGATACCTCTGTCATGTTGAGGGGAAGGAATGCAGACGAGAGTCGGAGTGCGATGGAGCAACCCCTGAAGGACATTGGAAGATGGTTTCAAGCGAACAGGTTGAAGATGAATGAGAGCAAGACACAACAGCTCACATTCTCCCATGCACTACACCAGAGATCCTCCATCAAATTTTTGGGAGTCCACTTCGAAACTGGATTAGGCTGGAAAACCAATATTGATGCACTGATGGCAAAACTGTCAGCAGCGGTCTATTCCATAAGAAGGATGAGAATGTGCACAACAACTGAAATGGCGAGGCTCACATATTTTGCCAATTTTCATAGTGCCGCCTCTTATGCCATTCTTTTTTGGGGGGTTTCTTCGGAAGCACATAGAGTGCTTTTACTTCAGAAAAGAGCTATAAGGGCTCTTTATGGTCTTGGACCCAGAGATAGCTGCAGAGAAGCGTTCAAGGCAGGGGGCATTTTGACTATCCCCAGTATTTTTATATTATGCTCTCTGAAGTATGTGCATGCGAATGTCGAAGAGTTCCCGAAGAATATGCAGAGACATTCATATGAAACAAGGAATAAAGCCGCCTTGGAGATGCCTTACCATCGTCTGACTTCGTCACAACAGTTTATCGACTACTGGGGTCCTGTTCTGTATAATTCGATACCAGACACTATGAAACGCATGAGTGCAGTAAGATTTGGAAGAGAGGTTAGGAGGGCCCTGCTGAAGACTACCATATATAGCGTGAAGGAATTCCTGGACCGTCCATCATCCCTTTTATTCGAATTGTAAATCTAGATGTAATGTTCGTTCTGCGTGTCATTATGTTCAGTGCTTATACAAATTCAGACTTTTATATTAATTTTGACGTTTCCTGTATCTTAATACTGAGAATCAATAAATATTATTATTATTATTATAATGCCCGTGAAATGTTAGAAGACATCCAGTTGATAACCGGAGTTCGACAGGTGACGCAGACGCCGCTGGTAGAGGGCGTCCCACCGCCCAGGATCACAGAAACAAATAGGTTTCCCGGAACTACTTTGCTGGAACAGGAGGTCGAACTCATTTCTTTTCACGATACGCCAGCTACCGTCCGAGGAGGACATCCGGAGTCCCCGAGTGCAGTTCAGGACGCAGATGGGAGAGATAACTGTTCAGGTCCACAACCAAATCAGACCTATCGGAGAACAAGTTTACCGACAGACTTTCTGCAGCGGATGCGCGAACGAGCTTGTGACGCAGTTCGACGCCGACTGAACTTTACCAGCCCCCTATTGAACTCAAGGACTGATAGAAACCGGATTGGTTCTGCAGAACCGTTAACTCTAGGAACGAGACCGGTTGCAGAGGAATCAACGCGGCGAATTTCATTTCCGTTCCTGGAAAATGAACAAACATCTACAACATCAGGAAGCAGTTCAGAACTAGATGCGGAGGCACCTGAGGTGTCAAGGGTGGTGGAACAAATCCGACAACAGCCGATGAGTTCTGAACTGGATTTACCAGTACCGAATCGGACATCAGGTTCCAGAACCAATGATGAACTTACTCGACGGGAACCAATGCGAGCCATCATAAGCAGTTCCAGAACTACCGGCGAACATGTTCGTTCGGAACCGGATCAGGTGAACATGTGCGGACCTGGAACTACTACGGAGCATGCCAACTTGGAACCACATCGAGTGAACATGAACGGGATCAGAGCTGGTATGCAACATATCCGTTCGGAACCTGATCGGATGGACAGAAATAGTTCCAGAACTGGAATCAGTGTACAGGAACAATATGGTGGAGGACCGGCAACGAGGCCAAACCTAATGGATCAGTTCATACCATGCCAGAACTGTGCTAATGTCGGAACAACAACGAAAGGCGATTCCATTTTCCGTGGCAGTCATCATAACAATTTACCAGAACTGGATGAGAACTGTCGACACAAGCCTGAACATAAGGCAGAGGAATGGAACTGTACCGAGCAGAATAAATATGAACCGTTTTTACTGAACCATAAGCGAGCTGAGAACGGAACTGCTGGAGAAACATCTATTAATTCTCACTGGAATTATCACTCGGTCCCAGTTTACAAATGGAACGTATACTTCGACGGTTCGAGTGGTGTGAATTCTTTCCTGGAAGAAGTGGAACAGTTGGCTGAGACCCGAAAAGTTACACATCAACAATTATTCGAGTCTATCTTCGAATTATTGCGCAAGGATGCAAAGGACTGGTACATTCCCCGCCGAGGTTGCTCTCAAGATTGGCCAGATTTTAAGCAACAACTCCGTGAAGCATTTCTGCCACCGGAATACGAGGAGAACCTCCTCGAAGAAATACGAAAGCGGACTCAGGGTGATGGAGAAAAATTAGTCCTGTTTACAACACGAATGCAGAACTTGTTCTTGAAGTTAAACGCAAAGCGACCTTCGGAGGAGGAACAAGTCAACATAATTAAAAGGTGATTAATCCCGTCACTACAGAAAGCCCTCGTCTTCCAGGAAACTAGAACGTACTCGGAGCTGTTGAACAAAGGAAAAGTGTTCGAGTTAGTTCAGTGGCAGGCAGACCATTATGTACCGCCGCCCGACCGGCCAGGATTCATGGATGAACGACATCTGATTTATAGAAATGTGAACCAGAAGTCGACAGGGAACATGATGATAGATTCAGGCCACAGGACCCCCGTCGAACAGTCACGGGTACCACCCACCAAGGATCCTCCGCCTTCATCCGTACAAATGACTTCCACCACCACAACGGACAAAACCTCGATTAATGGGGCAGGAACCGTCCGGGAACCAGCAAAAGAGAAGCAAGTGAGATTTGCTGAAAGGCAACCACAATGCTGGCGATGTGGCAGAATGGGACATATGAGGCGAGAGTGCCGAGCCAAGCCGGTTATATTCTGCTCCCGTTGTGGAAGACAAGGTATACTGTCCCGGGATTGCAGATGTTCGGAAAACTAGAGCGTAACTGTCGGGATGGGAAGACTCGACAGTTTCCAACGCCTGCTTCCCCAAATACATCAAAGTATCCGTCTAAAGAGAATCGCCCCATGATTGCCGTCTGTATTGAGCACATAAGATTCAGAGCCCTATTAGATACCGGAGCTTCGAGGTCATTTCTTAGCTCATCAGCGGCCGAAAGGTGCCAAGGTTTGGGAATCCTCACAACACCGGTAAACAACGTGTTGGCAACCGTAGCAAATGGAAGCTGCGTGGCAGTGCAGGGGATTTGCCGTACGTCACTATCCTTGGGCGATATGAAGATCGATGTTCACCTGCTCCTGGTACCCCAGTTACCGATAGACATCATACTTGGCATGGATGTATTAGCGAAACACGCCTTCCATATTGACCTAAGGACCGCTCAATGCTTCTTGAACGGTCGACCATTGGACCTACCGGATGTAGGATTGAAATCTCCCGAGAGACCCATGGTGAACTCCGTGGCTTCAGGGCAAGAACAAATTTTGGAAGAGTTCTTGAGTCCGGAACTTCAGAAATTTACCGAGGTTCGGGGCACAACCACACTCATCGATCATGACATCAAGATCAAACCCGAAACGCAACCTCTAAAACAACGATACCGTCCCTACAACCCGAAGATGCAGGAAGTTATAAACCAGGAGGTGGATAAAATGTTGGAAGAAGGTATCGTGGAACCGTCAAGTTCACCATGGAGCTCAAGCGTCGTCATTGTGAAGAAATCCAATGGCGAACCAAGGTTCTGCATTGACTTCAGACCGGTCAACGAGGTTTCAATCAAGGACGCATACCCGTTGCCGCATATTGCTGGGATATTGGATAAGCTTCGGAGGGCCCAATTTATAATCTACGTTGGACTTGAAACATGGATACTGGCAGGTCCCTCTGACCGAAAGAAGCAAACCTATCACAGCATTCACCGTTCCTGGAAGAGGACTGTTCCAGTTCAAAGTGATGCCTTTCGGTCTGCATTCCGCCGGAGCGACTTTCCAACGACTTCTAGACCGTGTCATCGGTCCGGAAATGGATCCTGTCGCCTTCGCTTATTTGGACGACATTGTCGTCCTGGGAGGAACATTCGAGGAGCATTTGACGAACCTGAGAGCTGTATTCCGCCGTCTCAGAGCAGCCAACCTGAAAATCAACCCGGACAAATGTGCTTTCGTGAGGAAATCACTCAAATATCTGGGTCATATAGTGACCGAAACTGGTATTGCAACAGACCCCGACAAAATCGCCGCCATAAACTCGATGTCACCACCCAAGACCGTCCGAGAACTCCGAAGATTTTTGGGAATAGCCGGGTGGTATCGCCGATTTGTGGAAGGATTCACCCGCATCGTTTCCCCACTCACTGCACTTCTGCGAAAGAAACAGAAGTGGAAATGGGATAACGAGCAGCAGCAAGCCTTCGATACATTAAAGGAGAAATTAACCAAGTCCCGGTTCTAGCCTGCCCTGACTTCAACCAGCCGTTTGTGTTACAGACCGACGCATCCGAAACCGGATTGGGCGCAGCCTTGACACAAGTGTTGGATGGGCATGAGAGGGTTATTGCATACGCTAGCCGATCGCTCAATGATGCCGAAAGGAATTACTCTGTCACCGAAAAAGAGTGTCTGGCCATAGTTTGGGCGATCGAGAAGATGCGACCGTATTTGGAAGGCTACCATTTTACTGTGATTACCGACCACATGAGCCTCCGTTGGCTACAATCCATCAAGTCACCAGCCGGCAGGATCGCCCGTTGGAGTGTTTTCCTGCAACAATTCGATTTTGAGATAAAGTACCGGAAGGGTGCTTTGAATCGGGTAGCTGACGCCCTGTCACGAGACCCGTTGCCCGATGAACCACAGTCTTGTTTGGTAGGAAGCACGTCATCGTGCTCCTGGTACAAAGGAAATTTCAGGAAGTTGACAAGGATCCGACCGGATATCCCGATTACCAAATTCAAGAGGGCAAATTATATCGACATTTCTGGGATCCCGGTGATTTTACCGAGTCGGAAATGGGAAGTCCTTGGAAACTGTGCGTCCCTAAGGAGAACCGTCCGGCCATATTGGTGGAAAATCACGATGAACCAACCGCCGGTCACCTAGGTATTGCTAAAACGATATCCCGGGTGGCTCGGAAGTATTATTGGCCAGGGATGTTCAGAGAAGTTGCGCAGTACGTCCGGGGGTTTACGTGGTGTCAACGCTACAAGGTTAGCCAACAGAAACCTGCGGGCAAAATGCAGCCGTACACGATTACCGAGCCATGGAATACCGTCAGCACCGATCTTATCGGCCCGTTGTCCAGATCTAGGAAGGGAAACGTTTTCCTTGTGATGTTCCAGGATAGGTTTTCTAAATGGATAGAGTGCAAACCTCTTAGGACAGCCACGGGCAGGGGAGTCTTCCAAGCCTTTTACGAGCAAGTAGTCTTGAAATTTGGTAGCCCATCAGTCGTGATCAGCGACAACGGCTCCCAGTTTGACTGTCGGCTATTCAAAGGCAACCTCCAGGAGTTGGGAATCAAACACAAGTTTGCACCCGTTTATTCTCCGCAGTGCAACCCGGTGGAAAGAGCTAACAGGACGATCAAAACGATGATAGCTCAGTTCTGCGAGGCTGACCACCGTAACTGGGATGAAAAGATCGGAGAATTGGCTTTCGCCCTCAATTCGGCTAAGCATGATTCAACGGGGTTCTCGCCAGCATTTCTCAACTTCGGCAGAGAAATTCACCCTCCAACAGCCGAGTTTCCAGAGAATACCGATGGTGAGGATCAGGAGGGAGCCGCCGTGGAACGCCCGGAGGATGTAGCCCAGTATGCAAACCGTTTACGCCGCCTCCAGGAGACCTATGAATTCGTCCGGTTGCAACTGTCACGAGCCTTTTCCCAGCAGCGCCATTACTACAATTTACGCCGTAGAGAATGGGCCTGTAGGTTGGGAGACAAGGTTTGGCGTAGGGAACGGCCGCTGTCATCGGCGGCAGACAACTTTGCGTCCAAGCTCGCCCCGAAGTATTCCGGTCCGTATACCGTGACGAAAGTCACGTAGTTTATGATCTAAAAGATCAGTCGGGTAAACGTGTCCGTCATATTACCATGAAGGACTTGAAACCGTGGCACGGGGATGAAGAGGGAAGTCCATCTGTCCTGAACCCCGAATCCCGGAGAGAAGAGTGTTCTAGTCCTGACCGTCAGCGCCGTTAACCAGTTCCTGTCCGTCCCGTCCGTTCTTCTCATTCGGTTACAGATCGTAGAGGCAGTCATAATCACGATCTGGGAATCCACCGAGGTTATAGTCATTCACACGATTGAATCGACGAGTTGTCACATCGAGCCTTTTCGCCGCCCCAAGTATTTATCCAGGGGGGAAATGTAACTCCATCGGTGAACAACAGACGCGGATCCACCCCGAGGCCGGGAACCAAGATGAATCTCCGAGAGCATCGGTCGCAGATCAGTAGGAGTTCAATGTGGCCGGTTGCCGATCCCAAGACGCCGATACCCAGTTGCCGATCCCAAGACGCCGATACCAAGAAGCCGAATCAAGATGCCGATGCCAGGACGCCGATACCAAGACGCCAGTACCAAGACGCCAATACCAGGACGCCGATACCAAGATGCAGGACGCCACCAGCTTTCTCTAAATGGCGTCCAGACGTTCTCTGGGACATGAAACAATTAATGTGAGTACGGTGTAGGTGAGGTGAGAGCTTTAAAAAAAATCTTTGATTTTTTTTTTAGGAAGAAAGGGGGTGTAACGAAGTTCGTTATTTTTTATTCATTCAGGTCCTATTTTTATATATCATTCCTCCAATAATTATTCACGATGTCAATGGGAGGAAGGTTCAGTTCAATAAATTCAATATTGTAAACAGAACCGCAAGTTGTAATGAAGTCCGTAATTAATTCTCATTCATAAAAGTCCCGTTTCATTTATCATTTTCCCAATAAAATATTCGTGATTTCAACGAAAGGAAAATTTAATTCGATAAATTCAACGTTATAAACATAGCTGCAAGTATAAAAACGCTCGGACACATGTCGAGCGTTGCGATAAGGGACTCGTATCTTGGTTGATTTCACGTTTTTCAACGGCCGGGGATTCGAAAAAACGGAGATGGAATTGTCGAATTTTAACGTAGTATGAATTCTTTCGATTTATATCTGGAGCAATCTGACGTCAACTTAAGCCAATCAGGGGACGAGATTGTTCCCTTCTCTCAAGATTTTCGAATTTTCAGCGCGTCATGACCCCACCATTTCCGAAGGTTTTATAAGGGCGAAACGACCTGAGGAAGGCCTCTTTTGCGCTCTTTTGCTGTTTTACGCTCGTTTTAACATTGTTCGAATTAGTTTTTGCTTTTCTTCATTTTGAATACCGACATAGTTTGCCAGTTTGATTTAGCAATTATAGAGATTTAGCGTTGATTTATCTGAGTTAATTTTCCGTAGAAAATTAAAATCAGTGCAAGTGAAATTCGAGACAGGACTCCTAATTAGTTTGTGCAGTGCAGACTTCAGTAAATCGGTAAGGCCCCGTTCATATTTCTTACATGGCATCATCCGTTAAATATCATTCTAACAATTGAATCATTGTGTGTTCCACGACTTTTAAACCATTTTTGTTATTATTTCTTCCCTGATTTACGATTTTATTTCCTTGGTGATTCCTTAATCTCTGTATTTATCGGCAACCTTTTTGAGAATTGAGATCGGCGAGAACACAACGGGGTTACGACCGCGCTTCACCCTTTCTCAATTAATTGAAGGTCGACGGATATACGAGAGACTTCGTCAAGTCGAGGGGTTCCATTTTTCTGGAACCACTTGTCGAGGCGTTGTTGGTTCACAACCATACCCGATTGACATTTTGTATCCCTTTTTCATTTCAAGATTATATCTTGCGTTATAAGTCCTTTGTGTTTCCTTAATCTCTGTATTTATCAGCAACCTTTTGAGAATTGAGATCGGCGAGAACACAACGGGGTTACGACCGCGCTTCACCCTTTCTCAATTCATTGAAGGTCGACGGATATACGAGAGACTTCGTCAAGTCGAGGGGTTCCATTTTTCTGGAACTACTTGTCGAGGCGTTGTTGGTTCACAACCGTACCCGATTAGTATTTTACATCCCCTTCTTTCCGAGATTGTATCTTGTACCATTATTTCGTTGTGATTCCTTAACCTCTGGATTTATCAGCGACCTTTCTGGGGATTGAGCTCGGCGAGATCACAACGGGGTTACGACCGCGCTTCACCCTTGCTCAATCCACTGAGGGTTGACGGGAATCCAGGAGACTTCGTCAGGCCGAGAGGTTTCATTTTCTGAGACCATTCGTCTGGACGTTGTTGGTTCACTGCCGTACCTGACTTGTTTTCGACCCCGTTTTACTTTCAAGATTTCATCTTGTATTTTGATTCCCTTGTGTGGCCTTAATCTCTGTGTTTGTCAGCGACCTTTTGAGGACTGAGATCGGCGAGATCACAACGGGGTTACGACCGCGCTTCACCCCTTCTCAGTTCGCTCAAGGTTGACGAAGACACGGGAGACTTCGTCTGGTCGAGGAGTTCCATTTTCCTGGGGCTACTTGTCTGGACGTTGTTGGTTCGCAACCGTACCCCATCCCTATTTAACTCAGCTGTGCTCGACGATTCGTATTTCACGGCGACGTCTTTGTGGGTTGACATCGGCGAGATCACAACGGGGTTACGACCGCGCTTCACCCCTTGTCAACTAGCTAGACGTTTGCAGATTACTAGAATCACATCGTCAGGTCGAGGGGTTCCATTCTCTGGAGTCACTTGTCCGGATGTTGTGCTGACGCAGCTGCCCCGTTCCCTATCCTATCTGATTAAGTCTGAACATTGGCCGATAATTTTTATTTTAACATTTGAGTGTGGAACACATCGTCGCAAGTAGTTAGATTGTATGATATTTTCCGTGGCCTGCCGAATCTTGAAGTTTCACTTTGTTACTCCCGTACTCCCCTGTTCACCGTCCAATTCTCGCTTTCGCTCACCTCGCCCGACCGTCTTACTCACCCGATCACCGTTTGTTATAGAATTTATTAATCACTGTAAAATACTTGCCGATATAAGTCATTTCTTTTAATTTCATTTTTACTTCTCAAATAAGACCAGTTTTAATTTTTCATTATTAGTATTGCATAATAGCTTTCTCCTTATTGTTATTTCTGTTTGGAATCAGTAAACTTTGTAAAATCCATTTTGGTGTTTTTGAGTGAACCTTTATTTTTGGTAACATCAACGATCGAAACATAACTTTTAATCGCTAACTTCCTAGATTAAGGTGGGCGTTCAATGTAGTGTGTTTTTATTTCAAGTTGATTTCGAAAACGGTTTCACTTTGAGAACTGAAATTTTGTGGGCGAACTCAGAAAGGATCAGGGTTCTTGTTGAAATAATTTTGATCGATTTCATTCCGACAGTTAATTTTTTTTCTTTCAAAAATAGAAGAAAATGAGCCAACCCATGCTTCTGTTTTATTTCAACAGAAAGACCCATGAAAATAGTTCAACTTCCGATTAAAAGTGAATCTACTGATAATTTCGTTCAGAAGATCAACTTGAAATACGGAATTGGCAGAAAATGGCCAAATTCAAATTTTGGCGGGAAAAAATTCCTGCTTTACCCACAAATTGACATATTTCATAGATCGGCGATTATACTCTCTGCAATACTTACTCTACGGTTTTGTAGCATTTTACTTAAAACGTCTATTCTTGTTAATGAGTCATGCTAAATTCACACTGAACATAGAAACATAAATGTTTTCATGTTTTTCACTAGAGTTTAAGCTGCAATTTTTGTCCTATTATCTCTAGTGGGATCTCCAATTAAAGCATTTAAAGCTTTAACGATATTTTAAGTCCTGTTTTAAAGGTCTTATAGCATATATGCGACTCTCCCACCGTGTGTTTCAAAGTTAAACCTTTGACATATTTTTCAAATATATCCCATCGATTTGGAGACAAAAAAAAATTATATAATTCTTGCACTCCGGGACAAAACCCGAAATTTTCCCACCAGAAATGGCAGCATCATTAACCACTAGATTTAAAGTATGAGCCGAACATGGAACATAAAATACTCTAGAATTAAGGGTAAGTAGGTATCCTTTTTTGAAGGCCTACATTTTTTCCTTTAATATTTGCTCCATTATCATAACATTGACCCCGAATATCATGAACGTCAAGCTGGAAGCTAGGTAGTAGCTTTTCCAACAAAAAATTACATGAACCTTGTTCAGTGGTATTAGTTACTGAAAAAAGCCTATAAAGTATAAAGTACTCAAAAATGTCTACTGTACTATTCGACGATTTTTGACAACGCGTGTTATCTCTTTACGAATAGATTCGGCTAAAATGTTAATAATGTCGTTTTGAAACTGCTGCCCCAAAAAGTGTGGTATACGCCTCACGTCCTTACCCTTACATCTTCTAATATTGTCAAGGTGTTCCGATATAATTGGATCAAAGTTAGACAACATCTGTACTGCTTTAAAAAAATTTCCATTATCTCTACGATATGATTCTGAACTACTTCCTCATCTAAATGCCAAATTCTGACTAGCCAAAAATTGTACTACAGCATTCCTTTGTTTCTTTTTGTCGGTAAGGGGAACCAGGAATATTTGATTTGACAAGATTGAAAAATTCAGTTTCATTTAATTTTTTTTCTCGTCTCATTCAAATTTTGGATTAGAGTTGGAAAGTAATAATCAATAATTGAAAAAAATTATCTCTTTAAGATTTGTTGAAAATCATATTTTTCACGAACTGACAAAAAATGTGGCGGCCTGCGGCCGCCCCTCGAATATGGCCGCCCGCCTGCGGGGCACGCGCTGCACACCTGCTAGGATCGGCCCTGATAATCATAGTATATAATTTATTTCATTCTTTAACTCTCGTGGTGATAAGAATTGGTACAGCAATCCATTCTTCCCTCCAAGAGAGCTCTTGTATGTATATTATTTATTGCCATCGGTCCTTCGAGCCGGATTGGTATAAATTTATTGTCATTACGAAATTCCTTTCTGTACGATTTATTGCACTGTTCGGCGTATCGTCCAGGTAATTATGAACCCTTCAGACCCTAATTTAGGTAAATATTTCTGGCTCTTCGTATTTATATTACAAATATTACATTGAATATGGCAAGAATGCAAAAACATACAACTCTTCGATCGATTTGCATTCCTGATATTTTAAATTTGCATGATCTCGCAAATAAAACCATCACGGACAGATCCATTCTATTTTTTTCAAAGCGCGTTATCAGGACTTAGAGGGTAGGTATCAGAGATGATTTCTTAAAACATCGTAACGCGGTTATTTCAGCGCTCCTGACCGGGTCAGACGGGAATATGGAGGACGGATTCAAAATTCGTGAGGACTTCTTAGAATCCTACTATTTAATTAAAAGTGTCCACGCCGACATCTTAGATTCAAAAACTAAAGCCGTAATTGCAGACAATTCAATTACAAATCAGCATTCAAATATCATGCTTCCAACTCTTGAGCTAACAACATTCGATAGGGATTACAAATCATTCTCTTCATTGATAGATTTATTCGACGCATTAGTCCACATCCACAATGAAAGGTCATTGTCAGCTAGAGAAAAATTTCACTATCTTATTTCATCTCTTTCTGGACCACCTTTGAATCTTGTTAGAACGCTCATTTAATGTGTTGATAACTATCAGACAGCATACGATCAGTTGAAACGCAGATATTTGAATGAACGATTGCGCGCTCAAGCTTTGCAAAAGGTGCCGAATTGCAGTTGAGTGTGCTCGTCCCAAATTTGGAATATTGAACCTTGTCTGATCGTTCTATTTTATGAATATCAGACAAGATAGCTAGCAGATACATCACTTTTAGTCTGGAAAAAGGTAAGTAACATTCTCACAGTGTTTACTTTGTGGTATTTATTTCAATTTCATTAATCCATATTCTCCTGTATAATAAAAGTTTAAGGAATATAGAATTTTCTACGTTTTTTGTTGAAACGCTCGCGCTAAACGCGCGAGCCTCGTCGCTATGGGCGAGGGGAGGACGGCGTCAGAAAGTAGAAAACGGGGGCACGCGTGAGTGTTTTCGGATTTCCTCTGAGACCCTAGGAAGTATTTTGAAAACATTTGCGAAAAACGGTCGAAATCGCCCGGAAGAGCGAATTTTTTGAGCATAAGGCTTTTTTCCGGGGACACCTGGACGTTCGGGATTTTTTTTAAACGAAGCCCCATATCCCTGTTCAACTCAGTTCCCAGAGCGTTTTTCGACACGTTCCTCCGGGTGTCCGAAATGAATTCAAAAAGTTTCAACTTTTCGCGGTAATGATGAACATTTTCGACCCAGCTCTCGAGAACATCGATCTATAGCCAGATACATAATTAGGAAGGATAGGTTGACGTTCCGAGATCCGACGTAATTTTTTAAAATGCAGATTTTTGGTATTTAATCGCGGTTTGACGGTAAGTATTTGGTCGATTATCGAAGATTAACGTTTGTTTTTACTTTTTAGCTAAAATTCCGGCCGGCTTAAGCATTTTCGGAAGCGAGATGGAATGTTTACATTAGAGGATGTACGGTTGAAGGGAAAAATGAATGAATATCGTTTTGGATGGATTGCCAAGATATTTTTCGGTTTTCCGAAGAGTTTCGACAATTTTCGAGCAAATTTCTAATGTTAACGTTAGTGAGAGACACGTGAAACTTATACTGATTTCGGTTATTTAGAGGTCTTTTTTTAGGTGGAAATGATGAAAAAAGTATTCTGTAGAGCTTCTTTGAACGGAAGAGTCCAAGATTCAACCTGCAAGATGAATTTTAAGAAAGTTTTGAATGAATTCCATTAGGTATTTTTGATAGGTCGTTTGGCGTAGGAAATTGAAAATCGAATATTTTGAATAAAATGGAGGCACTAAGGGCCACAATCCTCTCGGATCTAAAGCCCGCAACAGACGGCGAGCGATAATATAATATATATTATATCTCATATATTACACCAATATCGCTCCTTATGAAAATGAACCAAGCTCCGCGGACGACGCTATAATATACAGGGTGAGTCTTTGACTTGTACATATATTTTAACTATAGATTCTTGAGGCCAAAGGAAACCTTTTTTTCATTTTCCATTTTTCCGAATTCGGCTCTGTTAAAAAGATATAGCCATTTGAAAAAAAAAAATTGTGCTGAGTCCGTGCCTGGATACATTCTCTGGAAACACTTCAAAGTTCATATTTTTCGATTGAAATTGAGGTGATTATTAGATGTTCTGGTTGATACAATTAGAAAATACTCAAGCACTGACCTTATTTGAATGAGAATGTTACAAACACGATATTTCCTAACAAAACACTCAGTTCTGTCCGATCATTTCGGCAATTGAAAAGCTATATTTCTCCCACCAAAATAAGTTCCTCCTTCGATTTTCCTGAAGATTAGTTTATAAACACTAATAATTGGTTAATATTTTCCTCGATATTTTGGAACGATCTCATGAAAATTGGTTTCTCACCAACCTATTCTAACTCCATCAACCTAAGTCAGATGATTCGAGGTCAATGACCTAACCTAACTCATCTTCTATGATATGATATTCCACAGAACACGGCCATCTAAAGACTAAAGTCTTTAGAAGGACGTGCACAGAACCTGTCTAAGCACAGAACTCTAGAGAAGACGATGCCAGATTGCCGATTTTCTCTTCAAACAATGCGAACTCAAGAAAGCAGTACGTCCCCTATCGTTAGCGGATGAACTATCACAATCGCTAACGGCTAAAGGCGTCTAGGCGTGCCAAACGAGTTCTGATTCTTGCCGATATAGCGCTACGATATAGCCGGCACGCAAGGCAGACAGGCGGGACAGGCCGTTGTGTTGTGGTTGTTCTGTTTCTGTGTCTCGCCGCAGGCCAGTCTATGATAATGAAAGACGCTTAAACGGGATAACCTTCAATTATCTATCTAAATTTACTTGCAGATAATAAAGCAAACAGGTGATGATTGTGATGTGCATAACGTGTAGTGTCGATTGAAATCTCCAAGAGGATAATATTGTTGAGATAGATATTTTCCTGAAAGACCGGTAACAATAAATTTTCAATAGAAACTGTGCTTATAGACTGTGTAATTTCATTTCATGCTTCTCAGAATTCAATTATTACATCGAACGTTTTTCCATCATGTAGATTTTAGTCTTGACGAAGTTGATAAACATTGACAACGTTGTTAATTTGTTAAGATCAGAGAATACATAATATTCGATGATATTTAATTCAGGGTTGCATTCAGTTTTTTTATGAAATTCATGATTTTTTCCTCGAATTTGTTCGTATACAATTAGGAATAACTCGAAAATGACGCGTTTTATTGAAAAAATATAAGAATACTTTTATCTTCTAAAATGGTTGATTCTTTCGAAAATATGAACCGTTTATCTTTTTCGAGTGATTTTGTAGTATTTTTGCATGAATTCATGAGACGAGTAGGCTGTAACTCTTATACTAGAAGGAATATGGAATAAGTTTCAATTGAGGAATATGCACCATGAATAGAGTAAACAATCAACCAAAATTCAGTTCATTCGGATTATCGGTTTCAAATATATGGAAAGAATAGTGTTAATTTCATGGATTTTTGACACCCTGTATCTTTCAAACGAAACCGAATTTTGAAAAATGGTATAGGAAAAAAGTGTTTCGTTTGATGAGAGGAATCTACAGTTAAAATATATGTACAAGTCAAAGACTCACCCTGTATATTCCGATATTACGATATTTTTCCATACTAAAATCACATATGTCAATGCAAAGCTATAATATATATTATATTATCGCTCGCCATCCGTTGCGGGCTTTAACCTTTCACATATATTTTTCTATACTAAAATGACATATGTCAATGCAAAGTTATAATATATATTATATTATCGCTCGCCGTCCGTTGCGGGCTTAATGTTTTACGTCGTTTTTCGAAGGTTCGTAATGAAATATCTCTATTTTCCGAGGTCTGTGTGAAATTTTGGACGAATTTCGAATTTTTTTTTTCAGCCAAAAGAAAGGGTGAAAATTTCAAGTTTTTCGAATGAAGTCTCGATTTTGAGGTGAGTTATGGATTGTTTTTCGGAGATGGACTAACCTTTTCTCATTTTAGCAGAAATTTTGACCGATTTGGCAGTTTTTGAAGGAAATTGGGCTGCAATTTTAACGTGACATAAAGAGTGAAAGAATTGAGGGGCAAAAATGTTTTAAAACGTGGATAAATGAACACAATTCAAAGTGAGTAGAGAGAGGAGTGCGGGGTAATCGGAGCGGTCGGGAAATGGGAGCTATGGTGATTTAACCGAATGTAGGCAAATTCACGTGATTTTAAACACAAGGATGCATTCGCAAACCTTCGAGAAACTTCACCTGGGCTGTAATGAGTCTTAGTGTCCACCGTTCAGTCTGGAGGGACAATTGTTTGTTGCCCCGCGCTTACCTATAAAAAACTGTGGATTTTTACCGCCAGAGAAGCATGCAATTTCATTCTTATTTCATTATGTTTATATCCATTTAATCTGTAGATTCATTGAATTACTAAAGCTATTTATTCAATTGCGATTGAAATTAGGGTTACATTATTTATTTTATTACTTTTCAAAATGGTAGTCAACGGGAAATGGGAGCCTATGGTAATTTTGACTCATGAAAAAGCAGGTAGATGTGGTACTCATGCAGAAATTGCGGAAAATGGGCCCATGATGATTTTCTGGAAGTGATGGTCCAGTTTCTTATATTTGTTCCATCTGTTTGGATCCATGAGATCTGGGTCATATGTTCTTTTCCAATAATTTTGTGTTTATTTCTCTTGTTTTTCTCGAAAAGTAGATTATTTTATTCTTCTTACAATGAATAGTTCGTAATGACTAATTAAGATCACATTTGAAGTGTGTTTTGTTCAACTTTTGCGCAATAATCAACATGATGACTCCCATTTCCCATGTGAGCGTGAAATGGGCTCCCATTACCCCAACATGTCGGGTTATGAGAGCGATTGACTTTTTTTTTGCAAAATCGTTATTCAACCCTGATACATGACTGTAATTGATTCTAACTTTGATCAAAACATACCTGTATTACTATTCTAAGAGTTCCCAATTAAAAATTATGGGAATGTCAATAAATATGGTTTTTATGAAAGTTTTCCCTTAGTAGGCTCCCATTACCCTGCACTCCCCTACAAGAATGGTATGTTATTTGCAAGATGCTCATTCCGGATTGTTTTGGTTTCTGGTAAATTTATGAGAAATTACGTATTTCAAGAAGAATGAGAATTTTACATTATTTTTATATTGGCAATTCAGCTATGGCCGCAGTCCACATGTATTAAGCTTTCCGAAGGGGCTCTTTCAGAGACAGTAGCTGCTTCTTTTTCTTGGGCCGCAGCCCACCAGTTTTTTCCGTATGACGTCGAAACTACGGTTTTTCAAAATAACGGGTTTTTCAGCATCTTAAAACGAGTTGATCAATTTTTTCCCGTCCCTCCGAGTGTAATTCCGTTAACAGTGCAATCCAATAATACAGAAGAGGACCACCTACCTGATTTTCCACAGTGGGAAAGTTTGACGCGACGCACAGGTGACCGTATTGAGGTTGGATTTTTTCGAAATTTATTTACGTGATATAACTCCTATCGCTGTCTATGAAAAATCACAGGATATTACGAGATGTAAATGAAATTTTCATCATCTCAGACCTGTTAGTTCATTTTACTGTTAAATGCGAATCTACCTTCAAAGGCAGATCTACCAACAAGGAGGATCTATGGGCCCAAACTAGTAGAGATGGAGTTCGAACGAAGATCTTCTTGAGGATACCAGACAGAATTTCATAAAGGATACGCTTAAAAGCCGACACTGGTTTGGAGGGAGTAAAACTTATAGATCAAAGATGTAATTATAACTAGTGAGTGCACAGATAAAATAATTATTATTGGAGTTTATACCTAAACTACAAACCTCTCTGTGATGGAGTAGGTATAACAGCCATAATTTTTTCCACTTGATTCACAGTGGAAGTACCAGGGAATATTGGTTTACCCGCTAAAATCTCCGCCAGAATGCATCCTAAACTCCACATATCGATACCCTTTGTATATCTGAAACAAATGATTAATCGGTTGAAAAGGTCTCTCTCTCTCTCTTTTGTGCTGATTTCTCAATTCTCATCACCTAATACCATCTCTAAATGAAAAAATGCGGTCAATAACTGTCAATTGTCATGTTTAATCCTTTTAAGACCCCCCATCCTAAGGTAGCTTTCACATCGAGGTCACACTCGACGCAACAGTGTTGGACACATTTGTTGCTCATAACGAAACCAGGGGAAACGAGTAGAAGCTTACACCCTATGTTCAAAATTCATATTTTTTGTTTTCTGACACGACAAAGTTTTCTGCGAATGGTGCGTTAACAAAGAAGAATCATCTATGACTTTCTTCGAATCTGTGGTCTTAAGGAATGACCCAGTACCCCAAACAAATTTTCTACCTGTTCAGTTCAATTATACCTCTGCCACCAGTCGCAACGGTCTACGGCTCAATTCGTAACCAGACTTGAACCGAATTTTCGCGTGACAATATTTGAAAACTATTTCGTCCGTTTTGAAATATTCGCGTTTTCCCGTGGCGACGTCACGCACCAAATGGTTCAAAATATTTTGATGCAGTTTGAAAGCAGGTAGTGGGATAGTTCGAAGTGAAGTTTGAAGTTTGGAATCAGCTGATTGAAGAATATTGGTTATGTTTGTTAGATTTATTTTTTTTTCACCGTTTTCATTTTGAATATTATTTGAATAATATGACAGCTTTGTTTTAAGAATGCATTGTAACCTGTGAAGTAATAAATCACGAGTAGAGCATACCTTTATTTGATAATTCTGAAATATTATTTAGTTTTGAAAATGTATGTTCAAATTCTCAAAATTGATATTACGGCTTCGTCCTCAATATGAATTTTGTATACAGTTTTTTCAACAAGTCGTTAATCAGGACGAGAACATTTGAATCATTCATAAACTGATTGGAATCCAATTTAAAAATACAAGAAGAAAAAATATATACAATAAATAGACTTAAAATTAAACATATTATAACAATTATGAGCGTGTATCGTGTTCCTAACTTGTAAATTTATAAACTTAATTGAAATTTCTATGAAGAGTCACATGTGGCATTTTAGCGATGCACGAATTGGTGACGTTCACTTCGAAAGGTTTTCGAAGTAGTTTTGAACCATGATTCACGCGAAAAAATGGCTTTATGTCCTCGTTTTCTTCCCAAAGTCGGAGCCGTACAACATCACACGAAACCAGACAGCGAGCAGATACATCTCTTCAAGTCAGACCAACCGTAAGTACCATTCTCACAGTGTTAACTTTGTGGTATTCATTTCTATTTCATACATCAGTTTTATTCTTCAACTCTCGGGGTGATAAGAATTGTTACAGCGGTCTATTCTTCTCTCCAAGAGAGCTCTTGTATATTATTCATTAGTCCTTCGGGCCGGATTGGTATCAATTCATCGTCATATTGAGGGTTGAAGAAATCAAAATTATTAATTTTCATGTTCAACACTGTTTGTTTCAACTGTAATACAAGTTTACGTCGTATCTCTGCCCTTTGGCGCATGCATAAATCCTTAATCCTTCAAAGTACCTGACGCAACGTCCAGGTAATTTCGAACCCTTTTGAATCAGGTAATAGTTTTTGACATTTTGCGTTTATATTACAAATATTTCAACCGATATAGCGAAAACGCAAAAACATTAAACTCTTCGATCGATTTACATTCGTGATATTCGAAATTTATATGATCTCGCAGATAACGGACAAATCAATTCTTTTCCGTTTCAAAGCGCGGTATCAAGACTTATATAGTATCAAAGAAGATTTTCTGAAATATCATATCACGGTTATTTCATGGCTCATAACCGAGTCAGACCGAAGTTGGGAAGACGAATTCAAAATTCGTGAGGATTTCTTAGAATCCTATTATTTTATTGAGAGTGTCCACGCCGACATTTTAAAAACCGAAACTAAATCCGGAATTCAATTGCAAATCAGCATTCACATAAAACGCTTTCAACTTTTGAGCTAACAAAGTTTAATGGTGATTACAAATCATTCTCATCACACATAGGTTTATTCGACGCATTAGTCCACAATGATAGCTCATTGTCAGCTATAGAAATTTTTCACTATCCCATTTCATCTCTTTCTGGATCACCGACCACCGTTGAATCTTGTTAGAACGCTCAGTTTATGTGCTGATAACTATCAGACCGCATACGATCAGTTGAAACGCAGATATCTGAAAGAACGATTGCGCGCACAAGCTTTCTGGAACGAATTGAAAAATGCGCCATCTCTAAAATCCAAGAAGGCCGCGAGCTTGAGGACACTCTTATACAGGGTCTTTCACGAGGAACCTCACCCATATTTATACGGGAAACTACTGAACGTATTTTCATGAAATTCAGCACTTATAAGTATTTCACGATGCTGATGAAATCTAAAATATTTTCAAGGCATGAGCACCTCCGGTTTTTCCGGAAATGACGTCAACTTCCGTTTTTCAAATTAGAACACCATTTTTTTATTGCAGAAATAGATTCCTTAAAAAATTTCAAGTTATTTTGATGTAACATTTTTCAGTTTTGGTTGAAAAATTCTCTCTGAGCGGGAAAATTCGAAAAAAAATCGAAAATAGAGCTCCGCTGAAACAAGAATAACTTCGAGGTTTTTGGATGGAAAATTTTCATTTTTGTGATTTTTCAAGATGTAAGATTGATGTATCCACTTTTAAAATCGAAATCGCGATTCATGATACAGGGGGTGAAAAAATCGCTTTCAAAGTTAGGGATGACAAAATCGTGAAAAATCATTTTTTTCAAATTAGAACCCAATTTTTTTATGGCAGATATTGAATCTACGTTAAAAAATAATGTGAGTGTATGCATCACACCCTTGCCCTAAAGTGGATATTTTCTGAGTTATTCACAAAAAACTGTTTTTCGTCTTGAATTTTCAGCTATTTCTTTTCCCTTCACGCCAAAAAGATGAAATTTTCAGGAACTGTTACTTAAACCATGTTTTAGATTTTACTACCCTAATATGCAAGAGAAAAAAGTTACAGGTTGTTCCTAAATAGATGGCGAATTTGGATTCGAATTTGTATCGGAAACCTCTTTATTTCAACTAATCGGCCATCGGCTTTCTCTCCAGTGATAAATAAATAATTCCTTATGAACCCATATGCAAAAACTTACCATGTTTTACATTCTTTTTTTTCAATGATAGATATCATTAATTACATCTGCCAAATTCCTCTTTATTCAGTAGCATGTAATTAATGATATCTATCATTAAAAAAAAGAATGTAAAACATGGTAAGTTCCTTGTGGGTAGACTATTCAGCTCGATGAAAGACAGAACTCCAAGTCTAAAATGTAATAATGTAGTGTATAAGATTCAGTGCTCCTCTTGTGAGTTGTTCTATGTGGGACAAACATCACAACAATTAAAAAAACGTTTAATACAGCATAAAAGTGATGTAAAAAAAACCCTAGCAAGGCATGTGCTCTGGCGGAGCATGTTAAGAATACGGATCATGACATGGATTATGGGGATGTGACAGTCCTGGATGTTGAGGGGAACTTGGGAAAGAGATTGTTCTTGGAGATGTATCATATAAAAAATAACCCGTTAACGATGAATTCGCGGTCTGACATAAAAAACATTAGTAGTATTTATTCATATTTGATAGGTCATAACAGATTCAACCAACAAATTGTAGCAAATAATTCAGATTAGTGAACATGACAGTGTAGAAGTAGAAAAGAAGAAGAAGAAACATTTGAGCCAAATTGTATGTCATAGTGTCAAAGTAACCTAACCTTAAAATTTTGGCAGTTGATTTTTAAGTAATAGAAGAAAAATTTAAAATTAATGTAGTTCTTGCTTTGAAATTGGAAATCAACATCTTATATTGTCCATTGAGTTTTATGTTCCATTGTTGTATAAGATTTTTAATATTAGACAGGAATTTGCATGGTTGTAAACTGTGAGTCTATTCCTTGCCATGTGGCTTACTTATTGACCTCGACTATTTGGTGAGTCTAAGTTTATAGAAGATTCTGAATTGAAATAATGGCTAAGTCATAATTGCAGTGTCCTGAGGAAGGTTGCGAAATTGTAACCGAAACGTCGACATAAATAAATGAAGCATACTTATTGAAGTGCCTTTTTATCCGTTCCAAACCCTGATAATCTTACTATATATATATATAGATATAGATATAGATTTATTAGTAGTTACAAACTGATCTTCAGGAAAATATAAGAAGGAATTTATTATGGTGGGAGAAATATGGCTTTTCAATTGTAGAAATAATCGGACAAAATTAAGTGTTTTTGTTGAGAAATATCGTGTTTGCAACATTTATATTAAAACAAGGTTATTACTTCAGTATTTCCCAAATGTATCAACACAATTTGAATCGGGAAATATAAACTTCGCATCAATTCCAGAGAATCGTATCAGGCACGTATTTGGCCCAATTTTTCTATTCAAAATTCAAATGGCAAAATCTTTCAAACAGATCCGAATTAGGAAAAATGGAAAATGACAAAAGTTTTCTATTGGCCTCAAGAACCTACAGTTGAAATATACGTACAAGTCAAAGGCTCTACCTTTATATGTTTATACAGTTTATAGTACACCCGGAATGTAACGATTTCATCATAACGATAGTCAACTCTGAAAATACCAAACTAAAGAAGAAACAGCATGTGAAAAACTAGAGAGGTTCATCCTTTTCAGAACATTGTCCTACCTTCGGTTAGCTATGAGAATTTCCGGAGCTCTGTACCATCTAGTAGCAACGTAGTCAGTCAGTGTGGGATCCCCTGCCCCACCAATACTACTGTCGCCGTTATCCGTGATGGAGCGAGCCAAACCAAAATCGGCTATTTTGCACCTGAAATAAAATTAATGAAAAGGAAGATAGAAGGTAGAATAACAAAACGCCACCAAGTGGCGTTCTCGGTAACTTTCATAATTATGGTTTCAGTTTTCAACAATGCTACCAGAACGTGCAAATTTTTGACAAGTTACTAACATAAGAAGAACCGTATGATTCACCGATGCGAATGCTAAACATTATGTTTTTTTTTCTATTTTCCAGCTTTTATGTCGACTTATTCGATGGTTCTTGCAGGTGAAAAAAAACCGAATTATTCGCGCTAAGTAAACGGTATAAAGCCCGCAACGGACGGCGAGCGATATATTATATAGTCCATCCAAGAATTATTGACATCTCGGGCGGCTTTGGAAAATCGAAATTAGGTTGGTAATACCTGTTCAGTGATATTTTGAGTTTCAGAATTCAGGTTGGTGTTGCAAATAACACTGGCGTTTTGTTCTGTCATTAATATTCGAAATTCGAATAAATTTGGCAAATAATTGCGCAAGTGAAAAATCTTTGGAATGAGGCTCTTGAATAATGTGGGTACAGCTAATTAATGGAAAGCCTGCACAGAGGACGTAAAAAAAATAAATGGAGATTAGTCAAAATATATGGGATGGTATGATATTGCTGACATAAAGCCTTATGAACATGAGTTCTACCAAGATGAGGAAATAATAAAAGTGGTTGTAATAGGAATATTTAAATTTTTAATATTGAATATTTTACTCCTTTGTTCACCAATTTTAAAAGTTACAATGTCATGACAAAATTCCACATATATTAAATAGATCCATCCGTTAAGTTTTATTTCTGTCTTGGTATCTACTACAATTTTTCGAATCCATCCAGTTTGCAGATACACGCTTCAGATTTTTCTCGTTTAGCGAATATTCATATTGAACGTTGGAAAGGAGCAAGCTTTTTTATCATCCACGATATTTTTCATTATCGGACCAGAATTTCAATACCGTATAAATGCTCCTATAATTGATCGTTCGAAAATGTATCAATACAAGATGAAAATAATATACTGCTGGTTAGCAGATTCACACGATGGTAATTGTATGCGATAATTGAGGACATTTTCATGTTCGAAGTGCCTTATTTTGAAAAATTCCGTTTAATTTCGAGGTTATATTTATTGCTATGATGAAAGCACAGAAAATTTTTAGTGACTTTTTTATAACTAGAAATAAGGGTGCGACTGGACTTCCGAGGCCTGCTTTGATGTCAATAATTCTTGGATGGACTATATCTCATATATTTCACCAATATCGCTCCTTATGAAAATGCACCAAGCCCCGCGGACGACGCTATAATATATATTCCGATATTACGATATTTTTCCATACTAAAATGACATATGTCAATGCAAAGCTATAATATATATTATATTATCGCTCGCCGTCCGTTGCGGGCTTTATAGTTATTTTTTTATCAAGTGCGTAAAATGAGTGTTGTTTCCATGGCACACGAGGGTGCCAATTCACTCGAATGTGCCAGGAAAACACGAATTTTTATACGCACGAAATACAAACAACATTTTTTGTACAACTGTGTAAATTAACATCGTCTGCAATATAATTATTGAATGTGGGAAATGGACCAGCAGAGATCTAATTCCGAAGTAAATCGCCGGAACTTGCCGCTACCGCAGGAGGATAATGGCAGACCGGATTTTGGCTTTTTAGCATAGAACTTATAGTACATGGAATGCTATTAGCCTTGCTGCTCAGCTTAAAATAATGGATAAACATCTCAAGTTGGAGGAATACCAAAATTTCCATGTTCCCATGGATACGACTTGTCATACAGAACAGAAACACAGAATTACTATGAATTTAATCGTCCAGATCCGATTCACTTGGCATTTCGGCAAACATTTCTGTGTTTCTGATCGGTGTGACAGGCCGTATCCATGGGAACATGGAAATTTCGGTATTCCTCCAACTTGAGATGTTTAACCACTTTATTTTTCACTTGTACATTATATGTTTATTTTACCTTAGAAACGGTTGCTATAAATACACTCATTATGCCCGTGGGCATTTTAGCGGGCATTATGGATCATAACGCCCGCTCGTTGTGCGAGAAGCAAAATAAGCTAGAAATAAATTATTTATTTCGCAGAATTTTAATACTAAAACAACGACAACTCAACAAACGAAAACAAAGTCTTTCTTAATTAAAATGAAAAGTGCAGTTTTCGAATTTCCCGGAAAAATTCTTCAATCGTGAATCTTGGGATGTTTTCGAAACCTGAGGAGCGAAAACTTGACCACAAGTACTTGGAAGTTCGTTCACAAGAGAACCACTAGAGAATTCATGAGAATCTGTTACCGAATTCACAATCATCGTCGATACTTTGTTTTTGGAAATAATGATCTGCTCTATGTAACCTTCCGCCACAGATGCACTCTTCCATCTTCCGTGCATTTTTAACGTTTCATATGATGCACCAGCCTCAGTTAAAAGAGTTGCTGAAGTCCGTCTCAAACAATGTCCTGTATATTCATTTGCATTATCCAATTTTAAGTATTTGGCAATCATCGAAGGCACTTCCTATGGTATTTTTGCCAACAGGTTGGATGGTGCACCGACCATTTCGGAACTTGAGGAAAAATCTAGGATTCTTCACTCTACTGGGTCTCAAGGATATATATTTTCTGACCAGCCCCAAAGCTCCTATTTTTTCTTCCTCTACAATGCTAAATCCTTTTGACATACCGGTTTTAGTTTCGGGTATTTTAACAAGTAAACAGCTACCCTTATCTTCTATATCTTTGATAGACATTTTCACTAATTCATCTCTCCTTAGTCCTCCAAAAACACCCATTATTAGAACTACTTTATGAAGAAGATGGATTTCATCAGGAGCTTCATTGATGAATGTATGAACTTGTTCTGATGTCAAAACTTTGGATTTCTTCGGAATATATCCTTCAGATTTCATTTTTAAAAACGCTACTAGCCCGGAGAATTGTGAAATGTTGATATTTTCATTGACAATCAGTGTAGATTTCAAAATAGAATATTTCGTCCACAATGACGCAGGACAAAATTTTTCAGACTGAAATAAAAAAAAGTTACCCACACATGAACAAAATGAAAAATAAAATAGCATACCAATTCTTGAAAGTACGCCAATAACACTGTTTCATCTATAGCAATTATTTCATTTTTCAACTTCCATTGATGGAATGTTTCATAATCCTTGTCGTAGACGAGTCTGGATTTTTCTGGTAATAGATTATTTGCAGCTTTGGCTGCATTTTCAATTATATTATTTGGCAAATTGCTATTCATTTCTGTTATTTCTTTAAATCTTCACAACGAAAACAGTAATGACATTCACTTAATAAAATGATTACAGCAATAACGAACTTCAAAATATTAACAAGTGCCATGGTTACTACTGAAAGTTAAATGGAAAAAAAATCATAGGAGCAATCGAATTTTATTGAAATTAATAAAATGATATATTCGTGAAAAATAAAATCTTGTATGCACCACGAGCGTTATTAGATCCTTACGCCCATCGGGCAACATTCATCCCTCGGGCCAAAGGCCCTCGGGCCGAATGTTTCCCTCCGGGCGTTAGGATCCATATAACGCACTTGGTACATAAATAACTATTTTGATCTGGTAATAGCATTCCATGTATTATAAGTTCTATGCTTTTTAGACGTCACCAAAGCCATGCACATAACCTGTAATATAAGTCCGGCCGTTTTATTTGGTTGCTATCGTTGGTTGGGTTATGTGGCACTGATTGCGGTTAACAAGCCAGAAACAGGTCTGAATTTAATAGATAAACTATTTCTAATCATGAATAATCGCTGACACATTAACCATAGAAATATTATTTCAGCAATCGATGCTTTCAATCATAGAAGCATAGAGTTCACGAAAGATAATGCATATTCAACGGTCTCCTTAGCAACGCCAGCCAGCTTATAATTCAATAGTGAATCGAAAAGCAGGAAATTTATTATAATTTTTTTTCTCAGGTGATATTAATTTGAATTGTGACATATGATACATTTTCGAAATCAGCAAGAAATTCGCAGCAAGATAAACTAACTTTCGACAAGAGTTTACATTTGAGAAATCAAAAATCGTTCTCATTTCTTGAAAACAGCATAGTGCACATATACTCCATTCACTTTTATAAAGTAGCCCGGGAGGCCCTGGAATTCTGACACATTTCACCGCGTATATTTTGAAAATGTTAGGTTATAGTCATTCTTCTGTCAGATATGAACGCAACGTTGCCGTTTCTACATATAAATCGTAGAAATTACGTATTTAACAAAATGTTTATCTTTGGGAAAACAATGAATTTGAGGAAATATTAGGTGAATTCAATAATTCCAAAGATCTGACGAATATTGAAAAACTTTTTTCCCTGTTAATACTGGAAAAATTTCACGTGTACGAGTATAAACATGATTGGAAGATTCAGTTATGCTATTTTCTTGTAAGGAAATCAAGAACCAAGTCTTGAAATTTTACTGAAAAATAATGGACAGAATAGTCCGTTACTTTGTGATAGTTTATCAACCTGACAGAAAAACTTTCAGAAGAACAGAACAGACGGACGTATGGAAATCCCCACTTTTCCAAATTCTCAAGAAATAAGCCTACAGACGACAATTAAATACCTCTTTGCGCAACTTGAAATACTCCAGTATGAAAATGTAGTGGTACTACGAACTTGTGTCACAGGATAAACCTTATAAGAACTAACTCCATTCACAAAGTTGAAAAAGAGTAAATAGAAAGTAGACTTGGCAATGTCGCTTGTATTTCACGATTGCCAACCTGCGTCCGTTTTAAGTTAAAGAACTTGATAAACCTGAACCATGGCCCACCAAGATACTTTATAAAAGTGAATGGAGTATACTGTAAACCTCTTTGAACTAACTCATTTTTCAAAAAAAAAAAATACTTGAAAATTTCTGCACGCCTGTAAAGAAGATACAAAGACCTTGCCAAAAAAGTACCACACGACCCACTTTCCCTAATCAAAAAAATTAGAGGGTTGATGGGGATGGCACAGGGTACAACAGAAAACCTTCAAAAATGATAAAATTTTGGTGAAAGTTAAACAAAAATTGACCACCTGTTTCAGGATTTTGTAGCCAAATATTTTTCTTCTGAGAAAATGAATTTGTTCCATAATTTTGACGCGCAATGTATAACTGTTGATGCCATTGAAGAAGCTGGATCTATATACTAATTGTTAAAATACCTGACACAGAAACTCATTGCGCAAAAACGTTTCTCTATTTCAGTATCGTAATGAGTTCATTACAGTACTAAAAACAGTGCTGTAATGAATTCATTACAGCATCGTTTTCAGTAACATTTTTCGTTTTGTGGTTGTCAGCAATGACTTCCGATCCTTTTAAATTTCAGCAGACGTCAATTTGGAAATGTCAATTTTTCGTATTTCCTAACATTCACACCAACTGCCAAGATACAATATGAAAGTCACTAGGACCTATAATTTGAATTTTTTCATTCAATGTCACAAAATTTGGGTGAAATAGAGAAAATATCGTCTAATACTCGTTGCAGAATGCAATTCCAATACTCATGCGTTCGAAAACTCGCTCCTTCGTCGCTCGTTTTCGAATTTCGCATTCGTACCTATTGGAATAGGAGCCCATTCTGCAACTAGTTTTAGAATATACTATTACTGTTTCAAATTCGGATTGAATTGACATATACCGCAAGTATAGAGCACTACAGCCGCCTCAAACAAAAAGTAATAGACTCTTTTTGAAATATTCGGAGGCAAAAGTGTCAATAAACATGTTACGAAATGGCTTGGGAAAGACATGTGTTAGAACTACACAGGCCACTGTTTCAGGAGAAGCTCTGTAACTCTTCTGGCCAATGCAGGGGGCAACATTACATCGATAAAACGTCACGGTGGCTGGAAATCTGCCTCCGTAGCAGAAGCATATACAGGGTGAGTCTTTGACTTGTACATATATTTTAACTGTAGATTCCTCTCATCAAACGAAACACCTTTTTTCTATTCCATTTTTCAAAATTCGGTTTGGTTTGGGAGATACAGGGTGTCGAAAATCCATGAAAAAAACACTTTTCTGTTTATATCTTCGGAACCGTTATTTCGAAAGAACTGAATTTTGATTGAGTTTTTACTCTATTCATGGTGCATATTCCTCAATCGAAACATATTCAATAGTATAAAAGTTACAGGGTAGTCGACTCATCAATACACGCTAAAACACCATAAAACCACTTTAAAAAGATAAACGGTTCATATTTTCGAAAGAATCAATCATTTAAGAAACTAAAAGTATTCTTATTTTTTTTCAATAAAACGCGTCGTTTTCGAGTTATTTCCAATTTTACCCGCAGAAATTTGACGAAAAAATTATTAATTTCAAGAATAACCTGAATGCGTCTCTGAATTAAATATCATCGAAAATTGTTCGATCTCTGGTCTTTAGACGAGTTTACAATGTTGCCACAATATTTATCAACTTTGTCGAGATATTTTTTAATAATAAAATCCCCCAAATGTGGGAGATAAAATTGAACACCAAGGAGGATTTAACACGCACAGTTTCTATTGAAAATTCATAGCTACCGGTCCATATTGAAGTTAAATGTCGATGAAATACAAAATTCGGATATGAATGATGAATCTCAACACAAACTACTTATTAAATTGAAGTTAATGAAACAATACCTGATAATCTGTGGCGATGTTTTTCTATCTAAATAACTCATCTTGAAATTTATAAACTCGACACGGTTGAACTTATATTAATTCACTACACGTAATAATCACATTGGAACAATTAATCCACTGAATGTAATGAATGTATTCTGAACTTCAAATAATGTTTACAGTTTGTTGAGACTGTTCAGAGCCTGCATTGTTATTGTTTCAGTTGGCTCCAGACTAGATAACCAATATTTCGGTTTTCGCTCTACGCATGCGTGGTAAAATTTGGCGGCAAAGTCGATTTATGATGGAAACGGCAGAATTCATAGATATATTCATACCACGGTACACAAATTTATCGTGATTTATACTATGTTTCGTAAAAAATCCTTAACCTCAATGAAAATATCAGCAAGCTGACAACATGTTCTTGACATTTCTGTTCAAAAATTCACAGAATCGATACAAATTAGATTGAGTTAGGTTGTTTAATAATAAATCTGAATGAAAGTCTTTCTTCATGATATTGTTTGAAAATTTCGAGGAAAATATGAACAAGTTATTAGTGTTTACAAACTAATCTGCAGAAAAATCGAAGAAGGAACTTATTTTGGTGTGAGAAATATGGCTTTTTAGTTGCAGATATAATCCGATGAAACTAACTGTTTTTGTTGAAATTATCGTGTTTGCAACATTTTTATACCAATAAGGTTAGTACTTGACTACCTACTTGAGTATTCCCTAAGTTGGGCCTAAATGTATAAACTCAATTTCTATCGAGAAATATGAACTTTGAATCAATTCCACAGTATCATTTCAGGGACGTAATTAGCACAATGTTTTTTTTCAAATGGCTATATCTTTTTAACAAAGTCGAATTCGGAAAAATGGAAAATGAAAAAAAGGTTTCTTTTGACCTCAAGAACCTTCAGTTAAAATATATGTACAAGTCAAAGACTCACCCTGTATAGGGGATAGTTTGTGTAATAAAATTGAGATTCTATTGTCGGCATGACAGTAACTGTAAATTTCAGCTCGAAATTACTAGAATTACCATAAATTAATATTAGTGGGAAAACATTTTACCTGCAGGAACTGTCTAGTAGGACGTTACTCGGCTTCAAATCCCTGTGAATGACGTTACCAGAATGAATATATTTGATAGCTTTCAACAGTTGATACATTATATATTTTTTGTGAATGTCCTTGAGAATGTTACCCTTCTTGATTATGTTATGTAAGTCCGTTTCCATATATTCAAAACCCAAATATATGTCTCTATTATTGGCAGCTCTGAAATAAAGTTCTTCAATATATTTTGTCCGAAAATATCTTAATGCAAAAAAATTGGAAAACCAGCAAGAGCGTACCCAGGATTTCAGCTAGGGGGGGGGCAGCTCATACCTGGTTTATTGTCAGGAAACCAGGAAAATTAACACTTATTTTATCTTCAAGGGGGGGGGCAGCTGCCCCCCCTGGCCCCCCTGGGTACGCCCATGTAAACCAGCAATTGCTATCTAACGCGCATGCAGTCGATAGAGTCCCCTAAATTTGAATTTAATACCACATAAATTACTCATTTTCCATTGATTGTGAGCATTTTAATGCTCGCAAAACCCATAATCATGTCTAAGAAAAAATTGCAAATCGCACTATTGTATTGCTTTTATTTTAACCCCAGAATAGAATATTTGAACAAATCTAATATTCTTCATGCGGCACTAACCTGTGTATACTATGTAAATCTATAATATTGGGATGTCCCCTAAAAGTCCTCAAAAAAATGATCTCTCTAAAAGTTCTCTGGGCGTCAGTCTGATTCCTGAAAGCGTCGAAAATTTTTTTCACTGCGACTATCTCCTTCGTCTTCCTGTTTTTCGCCTTCCATACTATTCCATATGCGCCCTTTCCCAGACGTTTCTGAATTTCGTAAACCTTCGATATGTGATCATCTATTTCTGACATTTTGTCACAGTCTTTAGTGCTTTCTTTCGCTTGTGGCATCTTAGAAATATTTTAAAATTGCAGATGAAAGGTGAAAACCTGGTTTATATTGAAACCGACATATTTTTAGGAATCGATAGTGTGTCACTGTGACAACTAAATTCTCTCTAATGATCATAGGACATCCTTGATCTAGTTCTTTAGTTCTTTGTCATTTCCCGAATATTTCACTCACTGTGTTCCGGGTTTTCGAATTTTGTCACAAGCTCCCATTCACCCATTCTCCAACTGAGAACTAGCGACTGTTATGCATGTTTTTTCTGTGCGGTAACCATGCATTGATTTGTCGTGAAAAAAGCATAGTTTGTTTGGTCATTACAAGGGCGAAACCCCTCGGTATTATGTTTTTGTTTATCATGCACTTTTCTTGGTTGGGTCGTCATGGAAACGCTCGATAACCGATCATATAAGTTCCTTTAAATGTCAATTTCCTGTCCCCGTGACACTATTTTGAATTTTGCTCACGAAGCGCCATCTGATGAGAAACTTCTGGCGCTTATTCCTTTTATGATTGAAATCTACAATCTCTTTTCAACCGAATATGAAATGACAAGAGATGGCGCTGTACATGTCAAAATGTCGGAAACAGTAATGGCATTGAGTTCAAATATTTATCAGGATGCAGACGAATTTGGAAATAATAATCTCTTTATCATATAATTATAAACACATACCTCAGATATCTGAGATGAGAGATGAAGTTATTCGTTAACCACTATTGAAATAGTTGCAACTCTTCCCTACAGAGGTCACCTTGCCAGTGATGTTTCTCTGCAGTACTGCAGTAGGTTCTTTCAAGGAAACATGAAATCAAAGAATATGTATGATAGAGCAAAAAAACAAATTCATTAACATTCAGTTACCACAAGAATTTTTGATGCCCTAATAACCTAATTTTCAGAAAAATGCAGAAATCTACTGTTGGTTGCTCACTCTCTAGCTAGAGTATCATTACAGATATCGATGTAACTTAGTGTCACTGAAATATCATAGATGCCGCGTGATGCTCTGAAATATTGGAACCTCTAGATCTCGATTAACTCATTCATCTCATTTTCGTGATGATCTTGATAATAATATCTGAACTGTAATGGCTATTGCTCCAAAATTCCCCACAAAAAAATATAATAAAATGATGATTCCTACACACCGGAGAAATTCGGTTTAATTTATTGTCAAAAAGTGAAAGTAACGGTTTTGGTCGAATCAATAATGGAATTAGTGAATATGTAGGTAAATTAGGATCTATTTCCCGCCATATACTTATTTGAATTTAGCCATTCTAAGCCAATTCCGTATTTCAAATTCAAGTTGATTTTCTGAACGAAATTATCTGTAGATTCACTTTTAATCGGAAGTTGAACTATTTTTATGGGTCTCTTGTTTAAAATAAAACACAAGCATGAATTGGCTTATTTTCTTCTATTTTTGAAAGAAAAAAATGAACTTTCGAAATAAAATCGATTTTGATTATTTCATTCAATTTTTTCGTTTCTGATATGATTGAGTATTCAATGCTGAAAACATTTCTGTTGAAACCATTGTATTCATTCGAATAGTTTTCAAAATATCGAAAAAAAACCTGAAGAAAAGTCAAATATTCATTGTCAGTATCATGTTCATTTTTCTTATTCTGAACATCCCGAGTGTAAACCGTTCTCACAACGTCATAGTAGAAGAATGTGGAAAGGTCATGCATCATTTGAATTAAATAAATATCATCACAGGGTGTTTAAAATTTTGTGTCAAAAAATGTGATCGAAAATTGGCCATAACTTCTGTTTTTCAAATTAGAACCCTATTTTTTTATGACTGCGTTGGATTCTGCGAAGAAAAATAATGAAAGCACTCTCAGATGCTCTTGCTCCTAAACTCAGTAATTTCCCAAGTTATTTGAGCTTTTCTAGATTCATGTTGCACGTAGAGCCAAATTCATCGAATCTAAACAGATTCGATGAATATTATAATATAATAATTAGACGTGTCACTTGTGAATTATTAATGGGATAATTCATCTTCTATGGTCACAGAATATTGCAACAGATTCGATGAATATTCTTATGAAACCATAGTAACCATTGAATAAAATCGAGAAGTAAAGATAAAAGATAGATGCATCTTTGTCAAAACCTAAAATTAGACCAGTCACTCAAATAACTCAGAAACTACTGAATTTAGAAGCACGAGCATCTTAGGATGCTATCACTATTTTTCTTCGCAGAATCCAACGCAATAATAAAAAACTAGGGTTTTAATTTGAAAAACAGTTATGTTATGGCCAATTTTCGATCACAGTTTTCCACCCTGTGACAAGGCCGCAGCCAGGGGGGGGGTCCGATGGGGTCCGGACCTCCCCGAAATTTATTTTTTCAGAAATGCCAGATAATCATTTCACCGAAAATTCTTCGAATAAATTTTTTTCTAGCTACGGCCTTGCCCTGTGATGATATTCTTGAAATTCTAAAGATGCATGACCTTTCCACATTCTTCTACTTTGACGTTGTGAGAACGGCTTGCACTCAGAATGTTCAGAATAAGAAAAATGATCATAATACTGGCTATGAATATTGTACTTTTTTCCAGTTTTTTTTTCGATATTTTGAATAAGTACTATTTGAATGATTACAATAGTTTTAACAGAAATGTTTTCAGCATTGAGTACTCAATCATATCAGAAATGAAAAAATTGAAAAAAAAATGTTTCGAACAAATTTATTTTACTCCCTTTATAACCGGAAGTGCGCAGGATCCAAAAATATTTTAGGTCCGTAGAGAATTTCGAACAATATCATAATCTTAATTTTTAGATTTCAAATAAGTCCATCAGTTCTCCAGAAACGTCTAATAGGCACTCGAACTTGGGACACCTTAGTAATGTAATGCTGCCCCTCCTTTGGCCAGAAAAGTTACAGAGCTTCTCCTGAAAGAGTATGACCTGTGTAGCTCTTATGCATGTCTTTTCCAAGCAATTTTGCAATAAAGCTTTGAATTTCTCCTATTTTATTCATCCCCACATTTTGATTGAGATATTTTCTTGTCGAATATTTAGAAAATAGTCTATTACTTTTTGTTTGAGGCGATCGTAGTGCTCCACGCGGCCATCCGGATCGGTATTGCCGGCGCCGCACCGCTATGTCCCTGCATTTTAAATCTGTAATATCTTCGGAAATATTAATTCAAATTACATGCTGTGAAGGGCCATATTGATCTATATTGAATGGACAACGTATTCAAGGTACTTAATTGAATAAGGATTGCTGTATTGATTAAAATAACTTCCTAAATGTGAAGAATAAAAAATGGTTATTGTGGGTAATCCTCAAGATGGACATATACCATCGCGGACATTTTCATTTACCTTTTTTGGGTGTACATTACCGAGTAAATTGATTTATCTCGTGGAGCTCAGTCAGGGTTTGCAATGTAAGCGCAAAAAAATGTGTTTATTTACGACATCCCATTAGAAACCTGTAAATTCATCAGTGTTTCTCTGCAAGACCATGCAAGTATCATACATATAAACCTTCCTCTTGAGTCACTTTATCTGTTAAAAAAAAGTGTTTCAAAATCCATTGCGTAGTTTTGAAGATTTAAGCATACCTACATAGGAACAGACAGCTTTATACTATTTATTGATAATCCGAATTTGAAACAGTAAATGTTCTTGCGCAATTGGTCATTTGTATCAGATATTTTAACAATTAGTATAGATCCAGCTTCTTCAATGGCATCAATAGTTATATCCAATAATTCTTCACGGCGACAAGCACCGCTGATACCCAAAATAAGGACAATCTAACAAATGAGGAATATTTAATCTCACGAAATTATGATATGTTCCTTATAAAGTAAATAAGTTTCGTCATCAGCATCTTGGAAGAATTTATTGATATCATCCCTTGATAACACTTCAGATTTCTTTCCTCGGTATCCGATGCTTTTGTTCTTAATGAGCGGGACCAATTTTGAAAACTTCCTTATATTATTCTCCTTGACATTCAATGTACTTTTCAACATTGAATAGACATTTCATAACGTGGAAGGTTTCAAAATTCTTGATTTTTCCTCAAAATAGCAAATGAGCACATTCTCAGAAACCTTTTTTACATAGTTCTTGTTGCACCATTCACGAAATTGGTCATATGTTTTCTCAAATATTAGCTTTGATTTGGCCGGTAACATATTGGATACAATATGATCAACATTCATCTTCTTTAAAATAATTCGAAATTGAAGCAACTACGAGCAAATAAATTCAAAGATTCAAACAACGTGTCAACAAACCGTTTCTATAGTAGCGAAACAGAAAGATCACTGTATGCATAGAAATATTGTATTGTAGCATTATCTTTAATAATTATATTTCAGTTCAGACGATGTGAATTCACATTCATAGTTGTACAAAAAATGTTGTTTGTTTTTCGTGCGTATAAAATTAGTGTTTTCGTGGCACATTCGAATGAATTTTTCACACTCTCATGTGCCATGAAAAAAACACTCATTTTACGCACTTAATACAAAAATAACTTTAATTGCTAACAATAATTTTGAATCTGTATGGGAATTTTCGTCCATGTTATCAACAATAAAACAATTTTTCAGGAATTCGGACTTTAATGTTTTTTTGTTGAATTCTTCAATACATTACCAACGTTTCGGATTCAGTTGATAATTAAGGCTAAAAAGTAACAAAGTACAATCAAATTTCAATTTTTTTATCTAGAACTTTTCTTGACCAACATCCAAAGCTAATTTTCATTAATTTTCAGCATTTTCTATCACAACTTGATCAGAAATATATTAAAATGGCAAAAAATAATTTTGTAGTAAATGTCTAGTTCTTTGATTTTTTCCACCTCGATGACTTTGAGGGCTAATTCTAGCAAAAGTAGAGTGTTTAGTACCATTTTTTATCAATGATTCTAAAAGCTGACTGTTGAGCGCAGATTTTAAGCATATTAAGAAACCGTGAATTAGCCTTTTTACATTTTTAATTTTGATTCGAAAATTCAGATCATAATCCAATTTACGTAAATTTTTCACTTGAGACCAACATTTCCATAATTTTTATCAAAGTTACGAATCTGGTTATTTTATGTATAAAAGTACAATTCATGTAGATTAAGTTACAGAAAGAATTTCACAGAGAAGTCTTGTACTTTTTTTTAAATATTTTTTTAAGATGGTCAAGTCGAAAATTCTCAAAGTTCATAAAAAAATTCATAATTCGAAAACCGTGAAAAATAGCATAACATACATGGGGGTGATTCGAATAGCCCATGACACGAGGGACCTGTTTTTTTCCTTTTTGACGTCAATCGGTCAATCTCTTGGCCACCCTGAATTATAATATTTTGAATGCTATCGAAGATTTTGACTGAAAGAAAATAGCTTGACTTTCGAGAAAAATAAAAAGTAGAATTTTCGTTCGACAAGAAAGTCTTAGGTAGGTACATCAAATCCAATCAATGCCGACACCAGGATTTCCATGCATCTATCTCGAATCAAAACATTCGTTAGAATTCTTGTTATAACCAACAGATCCTCCTCGTAAACCTATAAAATACTATTGACTTCAAAATGACAAATTACCAATGGCCCGGCGATGACAGTTTTACAGTGGCCGGTGCCGGCAGGTTGAATCACTTCTAGACGAAAAGAGATCTCCGAAACCCCACTGGCGTCTTTTGAAATCGAAGTAGAAAATCGCGATTTGTTACAGTCGCTACTCATTTAGGGTGCTTGAGCTACTTTTCAGAAGCAATAAACATTCGTAAACTAAATATTTGTATTCAATGGTAGGGAGGGACGAAATCATGATTTCATACTGAACGACGTTAACTGACTTGTTTGCAATTTTCACAGCGGGAAAGACCACGATTGGTACAATAAACAGAAAACAGATAGGCTGATGAAAAGAATCTTGGCATTGTTAACGTGCTTCTATTTTGCTCTCAATATTTTACTTATATACCATGGTCACAGACGGTGGCATCGCCAGAGCTCCTGTGTAAAACATTTTCGTTTGTTAGTATGACCTAGAGCGTTATTGTCAACGTGTCCAATGCTCCGTACCCATCAGATTATGAAGTTTTGAAGCAAGGGAAGAAAGCCAATTCGAAGCGAAATACTTGGAAATAATTCCTAGAGATACAAATTCTGCCATTATAGTGATCATAAATTTGTGCCAAGTAGCATAACATTAGGATATGTTTTCCAAATGCCACAATAACAAAAGTTCCTGCTTAAATTAGGGTACTCCATTTAACGTTTTATCCAACTGTACCCGCATAATCCAAAAAATACTTGGTATACCTACTAAGTATTTTACCTACGTGCCTGACGTTATGTTTTGTTGGGATGTAAACATTTCAAAGTTGATATGAACTCCCGTTTTTGAAACAAATGAAAAAACTATTTTTTCGGCAACCGTCCGGGAAGTACCCACTTCCCGGACGCTTTTTCTTTGAGAAAGTAGCATTTCCCGGCCTAGGCCGGAAAGTACGTACTTCCCGGCCTAGGCCGGAAAAACACGTCGTTGTTGTCATTGTTATGATCATCACAATAGCAACGAAATAACGGATGACAGTTCTGTTCTGTGTTCTGTTTAATTCAAATATGAATCAAAATCAATAAAGAGATGTGTCATCTCATTGATTTGTAATTCTTCACGGTTGCCGAAAAAATATTGTACGCAACACGCCCGGAAAAAGTTTTTTTGGACTCACAGACTTCCAGGACTCGCCTCCGGCTCGTCCTAGAATCTTGTCTATTCGTCCAAAAAAACCCTATTTTCCGGACCTGTTACGTAAATTACTATTTCATAACAATAATAGTAAATTTCCTATGGTTTCAAATCCAAAACCTTATTTCTTCGTTCAAATGTAACACTCTGTGTCCCTGTATATTTAAACATATTTGAATTGTTTGTTTAATTCTGCTCACATTTGATGTATGATATGTTCAACCACTTCAAGCGATTGTTGAGATATAATAGTTATAGCCTGATTGTCAAATTTGTTGACATAAAGTGTTTATATCTCCAAAATCCTACATTGAAATATTTTTTTTTGCAACATTGGAACAAAAGAAAGTACGCTGAAACTGCTTCTTGTATACATTAGGAGGAAATAAACTGCTCCACAGGAGTTAGGGATATTGACTTAAATTGCAAGAAAATATAGTTAAAATGAGATTTTTGTGATGAAAATTCATATCAATATCATTTCAAGTTGCAAATTAATTTAAGCCCGTAGGTCTGCAGCGTATACAGGCTGGTTAAGAAAAATCGAGTAAAATAACGAAATTTTATTCTCAGAGAATTCAAGCATTTTAAGACTATCAATACAATGTATGGCCTCCACGGGCATCAATTACAACTTGACAACTTCTTTGCATACTACACACGAGGTTGTTGAACATTTCTTGAGGAATTTGGTTCCATAAACGGGACAGAAGCTCTCTCAGATCATTTAAGGATTCTGGGGTAGGTTGATGATTATCTCTTTCGGGCATATCCCATGCATGTTCTATGCAATTCAAATCTGGTGAGTGCGGAGGTATTGGCGAATGTGGAATACCAAGCTCCTCGCGCGCATTCTCAGTTATGGCTGCACGGTGCGGTCCAGCGTTATCGTCTAGAAATTGAAAAGTTTCACCAATAGCAGCGTAAAAATTTGGCACAACATTTTCAATGACATGCTCCCTATAGTGGAAGGTGGTCATATTCCCAGGACAAATGTGTAGATCTGTGCGCCCGTTGAAACATATTCCGGCCCATACCATAACACTACCCCCTCGGAATGGATGGACTTCTTGGACATAGCGACGATTACGGGTTACTGGGATTGTCCATACCCTTATTCTTCGAGAATCTGAAAATCGTCCATATCTGGATTAATCAGTGAAAAGGACACTACGCCATTGATCGTTTCAATTGATACGTTGCCTTGCCCATTCCAGTCTTTGACAATTATGGCCATGTGTTAATGAATCTCCTCTTAATGGACGTCTAGAACCTAGATTCACCTCTCTCAAAGGTCGTCTGATGGTTTCGATGGAAACTTGGACCCCATCTGCATTTTGAAGAGTATTCCGTAGCATTCTACACGTAGATGTAGAGGGTTTCTTCTCGCCGAAACGGTGATGAAACGACCCTGGACAGGTGTTGTTTTTCGTCGCCCACCAAGCCTTGGTCTTTCCAACACGGAACCTGTCTCCCTGAACCTATTCCACACTTTGACTGACTTGGAGCCTTTCCGCTACAACAACCTGAGTTAGGCCACCCTGTAGCATTCGGATAGCCCTATTAGCCTCAGCGTTTGTTAATTTACGTCTTGGAATTTTCAGAAAACTCGTTTCAAATCGAAGCCGTTGATAAACTTCATTTCAAAATAAGAAAACATTCATGAAGCATATGCAAAAAACCAAACTTCAGAAAAAAGGCGACCAAATTGACGAAGTGTCTCATACTGATTTTTATTGGATCGATTCAAATTGTTATTGAGTTTTAAATGATTTTACAGCGATTTTCTCGAAGATTAAATACTTTTAAAAAACGATTGAATACGATACCCCCAACTATTGTGGAGCAGTATATTATACAGGGTGCCTGAAACAAAGTTTCATAGTGAGTCCCAATAAAAGTATGACATCTCAGTTTTTTCAATGATAACCATACAATATTATAATTCAGATCGATTGATCGTCAAAAACTAGTTTGAGTGGGCTAAACATTCATGTCTTCAAAATCACTAGTTTTGCCGTCATTGAATAAAATTCCAATTTCACGACTAAGGCCAGGTTTTTTCGTCCAAACATAGGTTTATCAAGATAATTTTCAAGTAGGATATGATATGTCAATAGTACAATTTACTTATCTAGTTACTATTTATTTTTGCTTTGTTCATTTGTCACAGTCGCCGCAAATAAAGAACAGACTTTTGATATATCATTCTATCCTAGTGTAACTACCTAATTATTATTGCTTGTTTTCCATAGTGCTTGATCATTGACCAACAAAAATAAGTAAGACTGACAATTCCTAAACTAGCCGAATAAAAAAGACGAGCATACCAATGAGATTGACTGAGTCAATCGTGGCTTTAGTCGTGAAATTCGAATTTTATTCGGTAACGCCAAAACTAATAATTTTAAAGACATAAAATGATTGGCACAATCTAAGTTTTTGACGAGCAATCGATAGGAATTACAAAATTATATGGTTACCATTTGAAAAAATAAGATTTTATAGTTTTGAGCTCGCTTTGAAGCCCTGTATAATATTTCCTCATATCTTATACAAGAAGCAGTATCAGCGTACTTTCTGTTGTTCCACTGTTGCAAAAAAAAATTCTTACAATGAGGGATTTTGGAGATATAAACACTAATTTGTGACACTCTTATTGTCATCAACAAATTAGATAATCAGGCTATAACTCAAGAATCGTTTGATGTGGTTAAGCATATATTTATGCTTAACCACTTGTGGAATAGTTTCAAGGGAAATCTGATAAGATGTATGATTATCATACATCAAATTAGAGCAGAATTAAACGGAGAATTCAAATTTGTATAAATCTACAAGGTGCTGCATTTGAAATAACGAAGTTCACATTCGTTTCCGGTAGTAGATTCCGCTTGAAACTATTCCACAATTTAAGTTCATGTAGGTACTCTAACACAAAAATACAGAATCTTGAATTTGTCCTCCCACAAACATGTCTAAAAAAACACTTAAAAAAATCATCATGTATAAATAATCGGAGGTTCCTTCCGAAACCTCGAAATAATGGAAAAACGTAGGAAAATCTCATCTCTAACTAAGCCGCTAAAATCGATGCCTTCGATACATCATTGTCGTGCTGAAAGTTCGTATTCAGCCCGGTCTTTGGCAGTTTTCTCAATATAAACTGGCCAGTATGAGAGTTATTTACAACTCAATAAGGGAGATCGTTCTGCCAGCTACTTGCTAAATTAGCTGATAGTCCGATTTATTGGGTCTAAAGTAACGGCCAATAAGTCTATCAGCAGACGGGGTTGCCTTGGTAACGCGTCTGTAATTTTCCCGCAAAAAGCCCGGTCGTCGACAGACGGGAGAGATTGGGGAGATGCTCCTGCTCCACATCAGCCTTCTATGCTGGAATTTCCGGGTTCAGTTAGTAGGGCGTTAAACATGTACAGAAATGGACCCAGATTCGGAGATGCATCCTGGAAAGAATCGAAAATTTTATCTCTTTTTTCTGGCAAGTACGAAACTCCCTTTTAAAGGGTCATTTTCATTCAGTCAGGTCCAAACAGTATAGATTGAAGAATAGTATATTATGCAACGATCATGTAATGATGGTTATAAATTCACTAGCATCAACCGGGATACGAAATGAGCCGAAGGCGTATTTCGTATCCCGAGTATATTAACGTATGCGAGTATATTTATAATGTTTGGTTGGATTTATTTCGGGTTCACCAAGTTCCTTTTTGTTGGTTCGAATAAAACAAGAATTGTTTCTCTGTAAATCAAAAATTTATTATTTTATACAAAATACAATTAAATGCAAGAATATTGATCTTACCTGTAAATCAAAGAAACAACATTCAATGTTATTATTCACAATGATAAAATTTGGATTACAATGTTCTCAGTAGGTCTTACATACAATTAATGGAATCAAGAATGAATTATGTCGACTCTGTCGATTTGCACATTCATACAGTCATTGAACTGATTGACCTAATTCATCGCGCAAAGCCATTGAACTTGAACAGGAGATATACAGGTAGGTATTTCTTACATCTCCCCCCTTCGGAAAAAAATTTTTTCCCGAAAATTTTGATGTGAAATTACAATACATTACCTACAAAGTTATATAAAATATACATTAAACATTATATACATAATATTACACTTCGGTTTCCATCTCTGATATATTAGGAGATGGAGTTAATTTTGAAATATGGAATAAATTTGATTCTAACTTTTTGTGGCCTATGTCTACTTCGTACACTGAGTTTGATATCTTTTTTAAAATCTTGTACGGTCCGATTCTAATCATGTCCAATTTTTTTCTATTCATTCGGTTATCATTTTCAACGTATACCAAATCTCCTACTCTGAAGTCATATCCTTTTCTATTTTTGTCATATAATCTCTTATTGTATTCATGATATTTTATACTGTTTTCAAGTGCGGTCTTTCTATCGGTTTCCAGTTGATTATAATTTTTATCCTTTTTCAGTTCATTTGGTAATACTGAAGTATCTTCACCATTCAACAAATATGTCGGACTAAATTTTGTTACTGTGTGTTCGGTCTCATTGTATTGATTTATACAATTATGTGCTATGGTTGTCCATCCATACTTATTTTTTTCTTCATTGATTGCGCATCTTATCTTATTTACCAAAGTTTGGTTCAGTCTTTCATTCAAACCATTCGAAAATGGTGCATTAACTCCTGTAAAAACCATTGTGACCCTTCTTTTTTCCAAGAAATTTTTGAAATCTTTTGAATTTATCCCTGGATATTGGTCTGTTAGAAGTATTTGAATATCGTGATCTTTTAGTACACTATCTGTCAATTTAATGAAATCATTTGCATTTTGTGTTTTTGATGTTAGTATGTAAGCATATCTAGTGAAGTGATCAACTAGAAGATGTAAATATTTTTTTGTGGATCTTGAGCCACCGAATCACCTATTGTGTCTATGGAGACTATTTCAAAAGGTTTTCTTGCGGGACCCAGATGTGACATTAAACCAATTTTGTCTTGCCTTCTTGATTTATTTTGTATACATACTTCACAACATCTACAGGTTTTCTTTATATTTTCTGATATGTTTTCTGCTGTATAATACGGCAGTATTTTATTTTTCATTTGGTTTATTCCAATATGACAAAACTTCTTATGTGTGTCTTCTATCAATTTTTTACTAAATTCTTCTGATAAGAAAATTTTATCTTTATTTCTTGCTTTTTTATAACACAAATTATTCTTATAATTTAGACTGTTTTTGTTTGGTTCTATTTCTTTATTTTTCCTTTGATCCTCTAAAATATCTTTTAAACTAATTAAGTTTACAATCCTTAATTCATTATCTTCATCTTCTTTAGGCTCTAATACAGGATTTCTGCTTAAGCAGTCTGCCTCCAAATTATCTTTACCTGGACGGTATATTATTTCAAAATCAAACTGTGATAAATAGTAGGTGAGATCACCTAATTCTTCATCCGTTCTTGCTTTTATATTCATTTTTTCGAGCGGTTTGTGATCTGAAAATACTTTAAAATGTTTGCCTATAAGCCAGTGTTGCCAATACTTTACAGATTCCTTTATTACTATACATTCTAAGTAAATTGCTTTTTTCTTTTTTAAGATTCATTTAACTTCCTTGAAAAATATGCCACTGGTTTTTCAATTTTCGGATTTTCGTTTAGTTGTGGCTGTTTTAATACTGCACCTATGCCTTTTAAACTTGCGTCTGCGTATATGTGTATTGGTAAGTCTGGATCAAAGATAGCTAAAACTGGTTGAGTGCAGAGGAAATTTTTCATATATTCAAAGGCTTTTTGACAGTCTTCCGACCAAACAAATTATTGTCCTTTCCTCAATAAGTTATGCAGTGGGTCCAGAATTAGTGAAATCTTCGGTACATATTCATTATAAAAATTGATTTTTCCTAAAAATTGTCGAACATTTTTCTTATTCTCGGGCACAGGAAAATTTCTTATGGAGATTAAATTATCTTTTATCGGAGAAATTGAGTTGTGTTTAATTATATGGCCTAAATATTGAACAGAGTCCAGTGCAAATGTACACTTAGATAGCTTCAATCTGAACCCTTCCCTCATAATTGCATCTAATAGTTTTGAAAGATGGTCTATATGTTCTTCTATTATTTCTTTTTTATCTTCGATTGTACATCTATATGGTCTTTTACTGCAATGCTTATTTATTATAAGATCTATTCTGGCTTCGAAATCTTTTACAGTGCCTATATCATATTTATCTTTCGCAAATATATTTTTGTATCGGTCTATTAGATTCATAATTATTTTTTCTTCATGATAACACAATAACCATTACATGAGAGTGGCATACGCTGTTTTTTCTACACCCGATAAATGATGAAGAAATGTAAATATTAATTATCCTTTTTTCGTTTCGAGGCCATACCTAACCTTAAATGTGAACTATTTGGTCTTGCTTCCAAAAATGATTTATCGGACTGGAATTTTTGCTGACAAGTAAAAATATACGTCAATCTTCGATAATCGACCGAATACTTACTTCCAAATAGCGACTTAATTCGAACAATATGCATCTTAAAAAATTAAGTCATACCTCGGACATTTCGAACGTCAACGCGATAATTCGAATTCTCTAGCCAGGTCTTTGACACCTAAAATTTTGCGATTTTGGCGAAATTCGCAATTTTCACGATTTTTTTTACATACTTCCCGATACGGCAGAAAATAGTATATTGTTCAATAAGCGGTAATGTAAGTCATAACACACGCAGATGAATTTTGCAGCCCGAGCCGTCAGGCGAGGGGTGTAGGGATTGCAAATTTACCGAATTTGAATTTACCGGTAATTCGGTAAATTATTTGAAAAATTACCGGTTTACCGGTACTTACCTACATAAAATAATAAGCCACAAAATAAATAACCAAAGTTAGATTCTTATCAAATAATAAAAACAGAAAAATAAAACTCTAGGCAAATAAAAAAAAAATAATATACCTAACTCAAAGACTAGGAGGCGCGATGATGACAGCTCTGTCAGGGGGCACAATAGACCTTAAGGTCGCAGTGGACTGTAACCCCTTTTCACTATAACTATAACTCAAAGACTAGTAAGAGGCCCTAATAAAACATTCGAAATAGTAATTTAAATAAAAAAATATCTGTCGTTTTTCACTTTTTAAACGACTCGTACGATTCCTTTAGGCCCTGAGAAAACAAAGCTTACAAAAGCTTTGTTTTCTCTGGACCTTAAATTAAAGGGATCGAAATAATGTAAATTTGTGAAAAAGAAATAGCAATATTTTTGGAGAGAGGGATTTCAGGGGAAATATTTAGAATTTGCTCTCGCAGCACTCATGACAACTCGGCCTCTTAGTGTAGAGTCCAAAAAAGCCATAACTGCGACAGGAACAATTATAACAAAGATTAGGTCGCGGCTAAGTGATGAAAGTATTGATATCTATATATATAAAAGAAAGATGTTGGTTACACAATTTATAACTCGAGATCGGATGGACTGTTTGTTATGAAACTTCATATATGGATTCGTCTACGGTCTGTTTATTATAAAATACAATAAAACTTTGAAAAGATCAATGAAAATTTCACTCATACAGGAAATGCTTTTCCTTCTTTTGAGTAAGGTCACTAGGTGTCGCTACAGTTTTACAGTTACGCTACAGCTTAGATTGCGATGTAAACATATAGTGTGTAATTTGGGTTGCCTCTAACTCTGCGCTGTTGACCAAAACCAAAATGTCTTAGCGTAGGAGTGCAGATCTCTAAAATGATTAGATTTCGTTGAGATATGAGGGAAAATTCGTTCCTACCACTTCAAGTGGCGCTATTCACACATTATGACTGATTGCTCTATACTACACTGAACTGGTTATTAGTTATTTTTACAGTTTTATTTATTCAAAACAAAATAAGGTAATCGCGAAGGTACTATATTTGATATTATTACCATTAGATGGCGATGTATAGAACTTATAGTACCATGAAAGGCTATTACCAGGTCAAGAAGCGAATGAATATCAAAGTGAATTTCAATCGAAGTAAATAGGATTTTGGCGATTGGTTTCAATCGTGAATTGTGCATTCTCATCTACTCTCATAATTTCTGAAATGTCTTCGAATTTCTGTTTGCCATGATTAGTAATTACATTTTTGTTTCTGTTCTGTGTGACAGCCCATATCCATGGGAACATGGAAATCTCGCTGCTCCACCAACTGAGATGTTTACCAATTATTTTAAGCTGAGCACCAAAATGCTAAGAGGTTTAAAATAATGGTGTGAGCACTAATTAGATTTTGATTAGCCTACATTGAGAATATTAGAAAAGTTTCGTTTTTTCCACTTCAGAAAGCGCTATTCACAAAATAAGTTCTAATTTTATTAGTTGGTTCAAATATTTGAATTCATTCTGGTGAACGTCAAGAAGTGTCTTAGCGTATTTGTGAAGTGAAGTTGAAGTACCATAGACAAAGTACTTCAATTCAAATTTTCAACGTTGTATTGGCAGAACTGAAGTGGTTTGTTTATACAGTGATCGAGTGATCAGAGCTAATTCATCATTGGAACTATTTCTCATCCATACAATTCGATCGGGATTTATATTTGCATTCGTGTTGTCATTCATTACAAGATAGGTACTTACTGCAATGACAGAACTGTGAAGCATTTAAAAAAAAATTTATATGTTCAACAATTGGATATCACTTAAATGAGGAGAATTTTTTTCGTGCGAAGAACGATTGTACTAAAATTTTGTATATTCTGCCTAATTCATCGCCTGCTTGATAAAATAGCAATGATTAGTTTATACAACTTCAACGGTAGGTTTCACAAAGCGTAATCACCGGTGATCGCAGCTTGATCTAGCACCAAATAGATTTGACAGTTGAAAAATCAGAGAACCAAGGCGTTGATCTCCGATCACCGGTGATTACGATTTGTGAAATTCACCGTAAGTATCATTTAGGCGAAACAAAGTTCGCCGGGACAGCTAGTATATCAATACAATAAGATCAAGTCTCCACACTAGTAGGCCGAGTTGTCATGAGTGTTGCGAAAGCCATTTCTAAGTATTTCCCATAGAACTTATGGTACATGGAATGCCATTAGCCTTGCTGCTCAGCTTAAAAAAATGAATAAACATATCCACTTGGGGGAATACTGAAATTTTCATGTTGCCATGGTTACGACTTGTCATACAGAACAGAAACACAGAAATATTATAAATTTAATCGTCAAGATCCAATTCACTTGGCATTTCGGCAAACATTTCTGTTCTGTATGACAAGTGGTAACCATGGCAACATGGAAATTTCAGTATTCCTCCAAATTGGGATGTTTAGCCACTTTTTGATCTGGTAATAGCATTCCATGTACTATAAATTCTGTGATATTTCCCCTGAATTCCCTCTTTCCAAAAATATTGCATTTCCTTTTCAAACATTTACAGACTTGAATATTTTACAATCCATCCCGTCCGCGCTGGCCGTGCATTACAGAAACAACGGATCAGCGCTGGCATTTTTTTTACCGAAATTACCGGTAAAAGATGTCGGTTTCTTCGTCGGTAATTTGAAGAACATCAAGGGCGGTAAATCGGTAAACCGGTAATGCAATCCCTAGAGGGGTGTAATTTATCAAGTGTGCTATGACCATTACCGCGAATTGAACACTATACTTTATCTTCGACTTCTTCAGTAGAATTCGAATTAATATGCATTTTCAAAATTGACAACAGTTGTCAAAAGAGATGTCTGTGGTCGAAAATCGAATCGATATCGAATCCCGTAGAAAACGTCAAAAATTCACGTTTTACAAATGCAATTTTTGGATTTTCAGACCCAAGAAAATGTAGAAATGGATGGCGAGAACGTTACCTTGATGTCTGAAATAGAGTTCCCCATTGACCCGACTTTTTTATTCATTTCGTAAGCTACATTTTTCCTATTTGTATTAGAGTGAGTTATAGGCGTGAGTTATTATTAACTCACACTATTGGTTTATAGAGACTATTACAGATTAAAATCAGTTGAATAATGGATATATTATTCTATGGGAGTAGATAAAATATGTTTTATTTTTAATAGGTTTTCTATACAGTGAGGTGGAATAAGTGTTACCCCTCCCCCCTATTAACTACTCTATTTTTATATCTTAAGAAAAAAGCTCAAAAAGGTCAATTTTTATATTAAACGTAGTCAGGCCCGGATCTACGATTTTTTCTGACCGGGGCAAAAATTCATGATGGCTCCCCCCCATTTGTGAAATATATGAATTCATAAAAAAATAACATAAATAAGTTATACAAATAAATAATAAAACTAAATTCTAATAATAAGGAAAATATCACCAGGAAAGAAATTATGTTTTTTTCTTCGCAGCTTCACGCGGCGTGATTTTCTTTCCGCGAACGCATCTATCAGCTTCTCGAGATCTGTTTCGGAAGCAGTTTTGTTTTCTATTGCTTAGATCGAGAGACCATAAAGACGTTCCTGACTCATTGAAGAATGCAAATAATTTTTTATTATTTTCAATTTGCTGAAACTGCGTTCAAATCTTGCAGACGTGGTAGGTAATGCGCAGTATACCTATACTTATAGCTATATTGACATTAGGAAAAGCTTCTTGCAGATCTTGCCGTCTAATGAAGTCGATCTTTCACTTATTTCAGGAACCATCTCTTTGAAAACCGCTAGTTCCTAACAAAAATCAACTGCATTCAAGTCTGTTCAATATTTTTGCGCTAAAAGGATCCCATTTTTCTGCAGATCTAGAGTTCTTGACGCATCCTCGCACATTTCGTCGACCTGCTTTTTCTTCTTGGAAACACGTTTACTTCTGAGAATTGGCTCCACATCCAATTCTTCTGGAGGAAGTTAGGATGTTTGTCTGTTTTTGAGTGGTCAAGATACTCTTTTCCGAAAAAATGAAAAATAAAAAAAAAATTGACTTCTGATGGTTGTTTTTGGCGCCCCCCTGAGCTGGCGACCAGGGCAACATAATATTGAATTGTTCTTCTACTTCCAAAAAAAATATCTGATAACACTGTGGAATCAACTCTTCACGAAATATGTAACGTTGCTGATCAGCAGCAATCTGGAACATCTTCGGAAATTCATATTGTAAGTAATTGTTCACTTCTCACTATCAACAATTGGTCGAATAAATGGAAATCTTTATTGCAGTAACAATTGGTAAGGAACTTCGAACAATTACTTCTAAAACATATATTCCTGAAGATGTTCCATGTTGTTTCTGATTAAAAACGTTAAATATTACTTGTAGAGTTGATTCAAGAATTATTAATCATCAATAATTGTCTCTGTAAGAAATAAATCTCTCAAAAAGTAATATTTCATGTTTATTGTGTAATTTATTCTTCTCCTTTTTTTCAACTTCGAAAAAAGACTTTTTTCCACAACGAAAAAAAGTAATAATTTACGCATCCATAGTGATTAAGAAAAGTCAAGTTTTTTTGATATTTGTAGAAAAAAATATTTATCTACCAATCATGGGCAATTTACGCTAATATACAGGGTCTTTCACGAGGAACCTCACCCATATTTATACGGGAAACTACTGAACGTATTTTCATGAAATTCAGCACTTATAAGTATTTCACGATGCTGATGAAATCTAAAATATTTTCAAGGCATGAGCACCTCCGGTTTTTCCGGAAATGACGTCAACTTCCGTTTTTCAAATTAGAACACAATTTTTTAATTGCAGAAATAGATTTCTTTAGAAAATTTCAAGTTATTTTGATGTAACATTTTTCAGTTTTGGTTGGAAAATTCTCTCTGAGCGGGAAAATTCGAAAAAAAAAAATCGAAAATAGAGCTCCGCTGAAACAAGAATAACTTTTTGATGGCGCAAAAAACATTGAAACTCCAGGTCTCTTGAAAGTTCCATTGTCTGAAGTGGTGGTTGTTCTCTTCATCCCAATAATGACTGTTATGCCTATTGAAAGAACCATTCTTTGTGAATTTAGATTCATCTGTCCAAATTATACAGTCCAAAAAGTTTTTATTCTCTTGAAATCGAATCATCATAGCTTCGCAAAACTCTGTTCTCCTGACGAAATCAGTTTCCTTCAAATGCTGTACCCTAATGAATTTATATGGGTGCATTTTATGTTTTTTTAATATTCTCCAAACACTCGATTGAGATAATCCCAGATCAATGTCGGCATCTTTGAGAGAATTTTGAGGATTCACACGAAAATATGCAAGAACTGTAATTTCGTTGTTCTCATCTTCTACTACACTTTTTTCTCTATGTATAGTTTTCTCAACGAAAGATCCGACATTTCTCAAGTTTGTCATGGTTATGTTAATGGTATCTCTCGTTGGTCTGGGTCGGTCAGGAAACCTCTCAATGAACAGTCGAATCGTTCTATCTACAACTTTATTACATTCTCCATGAAGTAGAATGAGATTTAAATAATCTTCATTGGTAAAATAAGGCATAGTGATCGATTTTATAACTTAATACGAATTATCACCAAATTAATAGTAAACACAAAATGCTACTGAATAAAGAGGAATTTGGCAGATGTAATTAATGATATCTATCATTAAAAAAAAAAAGAATATAAAACATGGTAAGTTTTTGCATATGGTTCATAAGCAATTATTTATTTATCACTGGAGAGAAAACCGATGGCCGATTAGTTGAAATAAAGAGGTTTCCGATACAAATTCTAATCCAAATTCGCCATCTATTTAAGAACAACCTGTAACTTTTTTCTCTTGCATATTAGGGTAGTAAAATCTAAAACATGGTTTAAGTAACAGTTCCTGAAAATTTCATCTTTTTGGCGTGAAGGGAAAAGAAATAGCTGAAAATTCAAGACGAAAAACAGTTTTTTGTGAATAACTCAGAAAATATCCACTTTAGGGCAAGGGTATGATGCATACACTCACATTATTTTTTAACGAGATTCAATATCTGCCATAAAAAAATGGGGTTCTAATTTGAAAAAATTGATTTTTAACGATTTTTGTCATCCCTAACTTTGAAAGCGATTTTTTCACCCCCTGTATCATGAATCGCGATTTCGATTTCTAAAGTGGATACATCAATCTTACATCTCGAAAAATCCCAAAAATGAAAATTTTCCATCCAAAAACCTCCAAGTTATTCTTGTTTCAGCGGAGCTCTATTTTCGATTTTTTTTTCGAATTTTCCCGCTCGGAGAGAATTTTCCAACCAAAACTGAAAAATGTTACATCAAAATAACTTGAAATTTTCTAAGGAATCTATTTCTGCAATAAAAAAATGGTGTTCTGATTTGAAAAACGGAAGTTGACGTCATTTCCGGAAAAACCGGAGGTGCTCATGCCTTGAAAATATTTTAGATTTCATCAGCATCGTGAAATACTTATAAGTGCTGAATTTCATGAAAATACGTTCAGTAGTTTCCCGTATAAATATGGGTGAGGTTCCTCGTGAAAGACCCTGCATTTACATATTACACAAACAGCAATTTCATTCAACTCACGAAGGCAAAATCATTTGGGAAAGAATCATTGTTCCACTAATTTGAGATGGCTATACCTGCTTTTTGCTCTGGCAATAGTATTCCATGAGAGTATGCCCCAAGTTCCGTGGTGGGAAAACATAATCTACCACATAATGTAAAAACTAAAAGTTAGGAAGAATGTTATAATAATAAAACTAGAGAGAGAAAAGAGAGCACAAATATTTCATATTTCCCGAAAATCCCAATGTACCTACTCCAGAATTCGAAGAAACTGCCGTACAAATAGGGGGGCAATAAAGCGCCGATGATGAATCTGGACGTTCCAGATAGAACAAGGTATAGAATTAGTTCAACCATAAAATTGGTAATGCCCGAATGCGACAGTCGAAATGATTTTATATTTTTACGATGTACTCTCGTTTATTGCGCGCCATAATTCCGGTGCTACTCTCGGGCAGTAAACTTTTGTCATGCCATAAAATATTTAACTTTTGCTACTTTATAATCATTCGTCAACCAGAACAACTGAGTCAAATTTCATAGAAATGAAAAATTTGGCTTGGACTTTAGCGTAACTGATCGGCGTGTAAAATTCCCGGTTTTGAGGAAACGCCGCCCGAAAAGGGTTCCGTACCGAATTCGTACAAAATGTTTCACCACATAGGTACAGGGTGTGTGCTAAGTTATGGACTGAACTGAAAATTGTAAAGGTCATTTCCTTTTTAAATTATTATTTATGACGTCAGATAATGCTAGTTCACTTGATATTCAGAAGACATACATACAGGGTGTCTCATTAGTGGGACGAAGAGAATATTTGGAAAGCTAGAACAAAATGAGTGGCTCATTTTTTTGGTGAAAACCGCAACCATCTGAGTCCAACTGTTTCCGAGCTATTTGAGAAAATTGGACAATGGCGTCAAATGAAAAGATCTCATAACTTCTTCTTTACTGGTGCTATAAAAACGTTACAAAAACATTATACAGGCTCTTGTTTCAGTAGATTCCATTGGCGTTATCAATTATTCTGGATTACAATTCCTTTCGTTGTTACATCAAAAAACCAGAGTTTTCTCAAATGTAAATCATACAAATCCCTGTTACAGATAAAGTTACTTTTTTCTCCTTTTCAAAAATATATAACATAATACATATAAAGGACCCCGCACTTTTAGTAGGTAAAGTGGCGACCGGTCAAATTTTCTGAAAATTTGGTATGTTGTTGTACCCGACTCATTGACCAAAAAAGTCAATGGGCCCAACCCAATCCTATGGCTAGTTTTCTAAATACGGGGTGTTAAAGTTGAAAATTGCCCAGATTTTCGGATTTATTTGCTAATTATTAAGACTTACATTGGATTTCTGTTGCATACACACGTTTACTACATGTTCTAGGTATGAAATTAGAGGATACGTATGATTAAAAATATTTATATTTACCTGGTGATTCACGAATATATGACGGTAGTTTTTTCCCAAAATTCACTTTTTCTACTATGACGTCAGGAGGGCATATTTTTGAAATGTTCTTTCCGATTTAGTATTATGACGACAAAATATTGCACAGTGCATATTTTTTATACAGGGTGTTCCACAGAGAGAACCACTAGACATAATCATATTTTTTTAGGATTAATTCGAAATCCTGTATTTTTGAATTGATTTTTGGGAAAAGTATTACCACAAACATATGTGTGTCTCTAATCTCCAAAATATTCAGGGTGGTTTATTCATAGGAAGGTATTCAATTTTGGGAAAAGTACAAAAAACATGAACATCCTGTATTCGAAAATTTCCTCGGTCAAATGCAACTATGTTATCACTTGATTCCCACAACATCTCCCGAGGTATGAATTTTAAATCCGATACTATGACCAGTTTCGAGATACAGGGCGTAAAAGCGGAGAATCAATTTTTTTTTAATTGAATAGCCGAATTTATTTTATGTTGCGCCCATGAGTTCAGTATGAGGGCAGATCAGATGCACATGGAAAGGTTCAGCTAAAATATTTACTGTTACAGGGTGATTCATGAATAAATCACAATAGCTTTTGCAAACACTCGATAATTCTAAAGTTTCGTCACAGCGAAATTATTCCATGAAGTTAATACCTATAGTCGTTCACAATTTTCAGTCAGAAATACTTCACTTGATGTAATGTTAGACAGTTATTCAAAATTCACCAGAAAAGTTCTCCTTTCCATTATTTCAAAGCATATTATTTATGGCTCACCCTGTATGAAAAGTACCTAATTATTATGAAGTATTTCAGACTGAAAATTGTGAACGACTAGGTATTAACTTCATGGAATAATTTCTCTGTGATGAAACTGTAGAATTATCGAGTGTTTGCAAAAGCTATTGTGATTTATTCGTGGATCACCCTGTAACAGTAAATATTTCAGCTGAACCTTTCCTTGTGCATCTGATATGTACTCATACTGAACTCATGGGCGCAACATAAAATCAATCCGGCTTTTCAATTAGAAAAAAAAGATGAAATAAGTTATTCTCCGCTTTTACGCCCTGTATCTCGAAAACTGGTCATAGTATCGGATTTAAAATTCATACCTTGGGAGATGTTATGGGAATCAATATATAGTGATAACATAGTTGCATTTGACCGAGGAAATTTTCGAATACAGGGTGTTCATGTTTTTTGTACTTTTCCCAAAATTGAATACCTTCCTATGAATAAACCACCCTGAATATTTTGGAGATTAGAGACACACATATGTTTGTGGTATTACTTTTCCCAAAAATCAATTCAAAAATACAGGATTTCGAATTAATCCTAAAAAATTATGATTATGTCTAGTGGTTCTCTCTGTGGAACACCCTGTATAAAAAATATGCACTGTGCAATATTTTGTCGTCATAATACTAAATCGGAAAGAACATTTCAAAAATATGCCCTCCTGACGTCATAGTAGAAAAAGTGAATTTTGGGAAAAACTACCGTCATATATTCGTGAATCACCCGGTAAATATAAATATTTTTAATCATACGTATCCTCTAATTTCATACCTAGAACATGTAGTAAACGTGTGTATGCAACAGAAATCCAATGTAACTCTTAATAATTAGCAAATAAATCCGAAAATCTGGGCAATTTTCAACTTCAACACCCCGTATTTAGAAAACTAGCCATAGGATTGGGTTGGGCCCATTGACACTTTTGGTCAATGAGTCGGGTACAACAACATACCAAATTTTCAGAAAATTTGACCGGTCGCCACTTTACCTACTAAAAGTGCGGGGTCCTTTCTTATCAAACTATGAATATCATCATAAGTTTTATTTTCATAGAACAAATCAACCAGGTGCCTATCTACCTATGCCTATGGTAATCTGTAAACTGATAATTATAATATTCGTTGATTGAGAGCAGAGCAGGATAATATATCTAATTTTTCCCTGATGGAGTAAGGAGTTCAAGTTTCGATAGTTTATGTTCTTATTTTGTACTATAATTTCACTGTTTATTCGTTATTTGATTTCTCTTAAGAAAAAATCGAAGAAAATATATGCGAATTTGATTTCTTTGAATGGTTTTGATGAATACTCAGCGAACTCAAAAAAAATCTGTATGTTGAAATCCCATGTATACTCCATTCACAATTATAAAATCACAACTCTGGCCTTGGAAATTTGACACATTCCACTCTGTATCGAAGTTATGACGTTTTTCAAAATATTTTTATGTTCCAAGTCAACACTATGATACCCTTTCTACATTCTTAGCGAATTTCTCATGTTTATATGAATTGATAGAAAGGAATACTTTTCTAGTTATTTGCAAAAAGTACAAGAGATCACTGTTGAAATATATTATTTTTCGCCATGGAAGAAAATTGCATTGCTTTCACATAATTTTCATATGATGCTTGTGAAGATTTAATGTTTATTATCCTCTTGAACTGAAAGTTCAAGACTTGACGACATCAATTGTTGATTCTAATCAAGAATTCATTAAAAAAATCAACCCAAAGATATAAGATGAATGGATGGGTTATTACAAGAATCAAGAATAATGTCAATTTTATTTTGTTGATAACTTTCTTAAAATCAATTTTGGGGTATAAAACTCGGCTGTGTTTGTTCAAACAATATCTAAAGAATACATTTTTCACCATCTCGAACTTTGAAAGGCGTTTCTTATAGGAGAAGTGTCTAAGTTCCACCTCATTAGTGAGGTACCTAACTTTTGCAAATCTGCTCAGATATCGCCAAATTTCTTGGAAAACCTGAAAAATATCATCCTAATCAACCTCTCGAGGCTCCATCCGATCCATCTACTGCGATATGTGTCAAAATAACAGCTTTTTCAACGAAATTCCCGTGTACTCCTTTAACCTCGAAATGTAAACATTTGTCCTGTTCTTGAAAATCGTCCTCACGCTCCGAACTGGTGCTAAAAACAATAAACATACGTTAATCTTGGATATTCGATGAAAAACTCACCTGCAAATATCGATTAAATACCAAAAATCTGCGAACAATTTGTAAACCTAACAAAATGTGGAATATCTTTGATACTTTTACTTTGATGTAAACAAAGAAACTGGCAACGTCGTTTTGTCATTAACGATATTTTCTGTGCGCGCACTGACTTTTCATCATATGTTCTGTGCTTTTCATTAGGAGCACAAACTCCTGAAAACGAAACTATGACCTCCTATGTGATTAAATAAAAGTGAATGGAGTATATGCATGAATTAACAAATTATCACTATCAGTGTTCATGTTTTTTAATTCCTTATAAATACAACGAATTAAACAAAACCGGCTTGAAAATTATTCATCATATTATCAGAGTCGTTTGGGAATATTATGTTTTTCCCACTAATTATACAATATAGGTATACATACTATTTTTAATTGTTCCGTTGAACTCAGCATTTACAGAAAGTAAATAACTTCAGTTTCCCGGAGAACCCTTGATTCCCATAAATCACATCATCCGAAAACAGATAAGATAGCTTTTGCCATAACTTGGGCGACAAATTGAGCGGGATATTCTCATCAAATTGGTGGAATACATGCTGACAAAATGCAATCGCTTGAAGTGGTTGCCCATATCATACATCAAATCAGTGCAGAATTGAATGAAGAATTCAAATATGTATAAATACATATACGGGGTTTCAAATATTATATCTTGGTTCATGCATCATTTCTTCGAGATCTTATTATTCACCTTGAAAAACCTTACACAGGGTGATTCTTTAAGTGTTTCATTAGACGTATTTCCTAATCTTGAAGATGTTCCATGTTGTTTCTGATTAAATATTACTTGAAGAGTTGAATCGAGAATTATTAATTATCAATAATAGACTCTGTAAGAAATAAATCTCTCAAAAAGTAATACATACATATTTCTTGTTTATTGTGTGAATTATACTTCTTCTTTTTTTCAACGTTGAAAAAAGACTTTTTTTACGGTGAAAAAAAGGAATCATTTACCCATCCATAGTAATGAAGAAAAGTCAAGTTTTTTTATAGTTAAAAATGATTTCATTCTCAGATCTACATTATTTTATAAGGTAGACTCCATTATGGCTTGCGAAATGGGGTCGAAATTTAAAACAAATAGGGTCTTTACGTTTTTGAGATTGATATCTAATCAAAGCTCCGAAATCACAAACGTGAATTTCGATTCGTTGACCATACTTTTCGCAACTCAAATGATAAGGATTTGACAGCTGTTCAGTTATTTTCTTGAGATAAAATGCAACTATTATTTAAATATAAGGCCATTTTTTTTAATGATGGTAGCAATTACTTCATGCTCATCCCTCTCAATGCCGACCTTCTATTCATAGCCCTGAGTGCTTTTGTGTTCATCGACTATAATTGTGTCATGAAGTCAGTAATGGACGAAATTCTCTTGAATAGCTACCGTTTACGACACACTTTTGCCTTCTGTACCGGATCGTATTCTTTTCACAAATTCTTTGAAAATGGAGAACGCTACCGATGCCGTAAACTTTATTGGGTCATTATTTGTCCACTGTCAAGATGATGAACCGACTATTCTGTCAAAATATTTTAAAACATACTCGAATGAGACCTTCACGGTAATTCACGAAATTAGGCCACGTTCCAGTTTCGGTAAGTCTAACACGAATTTTATCCTGTTTATAGTTACCTACATATTTTTGAAGGAATACAATGAGTTGGCCCTGAGTACAGGGAAAAAACGATTCTGAATACAATACGAGAAATGATTTGACACCTGATATATTTTTGGTGATTAGATGCAACTATACTAACTGACAAAGAAACTGCGACACAATTTTAATTAATTTTTGGTAAAACATAGATAGTATAGCAAGGAGTAAATGATTAAAATTTGGAGACAAAAAACGACTGATTACAATTTAAAAAAAAATGAGATTTCATAGTTGAATTCAGGCTAACTTTAATTGAAGCCCTTTTTCAGACACTTGTGTAATATTTCCTCATATTTTATACATGAAGCAACATCAGCGTACTTTCTGTTGCAAAAAAAATTCTCACAATGAGGGATTTTGGAGATATAATCACTAATTTCTGTCAAGGAATTTGACAATAAGGCTATAACTCAACAATCGCATATTATACATCAAATCAGTGCAGACTTAAACGAAAAATTCAAACATGTGTAAATATACAGGGTGTTACATTTGAAATAACGAAGTTTACATTCGTTTCCGGTAGAACCAGAAGTAGATTCCGCTTGAAATTTTTTTACTATTATAGTTCATGTACTGTTGAATAAAAATATTTTATTTTATTTCATTTTCACTTCACATACACCAGAGGTAGTTACATGTAAAGGTAAACTTAAACATGATTATATAATCTAAAAATATGAGATCTATAAGGAACTAACAAAAAGAATAGAGAAAAAAGAATATTCTATATATACAGGGTGACTGATGGTGACGTAAGGGACAACGGCTAAGTGGAGATAGAGGACCTCAAACTGAATGAGAATTTGGGTTTCAAATGTCCCATAAGGGTATTCGTTTCGGAGATATAGGGTGATTTATGAAAAAATGCTAAATCTATGAACTCCCATATCTTCGTTAATATGATATGTTTTTCGCTGATATTTTACATGTTTGTTCATACAGGCATTCTCTGTCAGCATAAGAAAAAAAATTGAAAAATTGCTGGCCCGTACTCAAAAATTTCAATTTACATGTCAAGTGAGAAATATCACACGGTATATGTGATAAAGTAAAATCGAATAGACATTTGGAAAGAGGGAAAAAAACTGATGAAATATCTGTTTTTTGTTTGAATGGCACAAATTTTCTTTCGTTTCTATGAAATGTTGAAGTAAGAATTTTACAATATTTTCATATTCAAATCATGAAATGTGTGATATTTCCCACTTGACATGTAAATTGAAATTTTTGAGTACGGGCCAGCAATTTTTTCAATTTTTTTTTCTTATGCTGACAGAGAATGCCTGTATGAACAAACATGTAAAATATCAGCGAAAAACATATTATATTAACGAAGATATGGGAGTTCATAGATTTAGCATTTTTTCATAAATCACCCTATATCTCCTAAACGAATACACTTATGGGAAATTTGAAACCCAAATTCTCATTCAGTTTGAGGTCCTCTATCTCCACTTAGCCATTGTCCCTTACGTCACCAGTCACCCTGTATATAAAGGTTGATACAAGCAAAGGTATAACGTAGCATATCACATTAAATTAAATTAAATTGGGTTTTCATCTTGATACAGCAACAAGTTGAGCCTCATTTCCCCCATGCTAATGTTGAATGTGAATGTGAAGAATATATGTTTTAGAAGTAATTTTTCGAACATCCCTATAAATTGTTACTACAAAAAACATTTTCATTTATAGGCAAAGGAATAATAATTTATAGTGAAGTGGTGTGAACAATTACTTCCAATATAAATTCCCGAAGATGTTCCAGGTTGCTGCTATCAGATATTGTTTTGGAAGTTCGAAATTTATTATTCAAACTACATATCTTCTATATACAGAGTGTAACAGCCAAATGGAACAAATTCGATAACGAATAAATGAGGGCTTATTGGGAAAAACGCTCGGACACGTCGATTTGTAATTTTAAATGCGCATATTTTTCAAGAAAATAATATTATATAGGGTGTTCCATGTGACCGTGGCCAATACCAACTTTCTTATCGAATTCATTCCATTTGGCTGTTACACTCTGTATGCTTCTGCTACGGAGGCAGATTTCTAGCCACCTTGACGTTTTATCGATGTAAATGATGTAATGTTGCCCCATGCATTGGCCAGAAGCGTTACTCCTGAAACAGTGACCTGTGTAGCTCTTACACATGTCTTTTCTTATCCATTGTGCAATCGAGCTTGGAATTTCTCCTATTTTCCTATATCCACATTTTCCTCTCCAATATTTCAAAAATAGTCTATAACTTTTTGTTTGAGGCGGTCGAAGTACTTATGGTATATGTCAATATAATCCGAATTTGAAACAGTATAAACGTTTTGGCGCAATGGAGCTTCGTATCAGGTATTCTAAACAATCAGCCAAAAATGAAGCAGACGATCGCCGAAAACAATGTCCGGTATATTCTTCAGGGCGAGGTAAATTCAAGAAAGTGGCAATAACTTTTGGCATTTTACCAAAGGTATGTATTCCAACGGGTTGTTTTGTGCATTTCTTATTTCTATAAGTGACAAAAAAACGTAGATGGTTTGTGTTGCAAGGTCGTATTTTCACATATTGTCTGACAAGTTCTACCATATTCAATCCTGGGATATTTCCCGAAGTTACAAAAAATTCTCGCATTACCTTTGTTTTTGTATTCGGTAATGTAATTCTAAAAACGGATCCTTCATCTATTACATTTTCAACAAGCATATTTGTCAATTCCTCTCTTCTGCATGCTCCACTTAGTCCAATTATCATGGCAACTTTATTAAATAAGTATGTATCATCTGATGCTTCCGTTAAACACTTTGTAACATCTTGTTTAGTAAAAATTTTGGATTTTTTAGCTCTGTAACCTTCTGATTTACGTTTTAGTAATGCAACCAGCTGTAGGTACTTACTAATATCGACGTTTTTTCTTGTTGATAAAATACTTCTTATCATCGAATAATACGACCACAGAGAAGATGGTTTTCTTTCCTTAGATAAGCATTCAAAGTAAGCCAACAATACTTTTTCATGAGTGATATTCTTGATTTTTTTAGCAGAACACCATTCTTCGTACCGATTAAACACCATTTCATATACACTCCGTGATTTTTCCGGCAAAAGGGAGTCCACGATATTTCTCGACATTTCTTCCAAATCAGAAGGTAAACTATCAGCTTCAGAATCACTCATTTTTTAAATTATATTATTTATAAATAAATATTGCCGTTACAACCTGATGACGTTGTCAAGGAAATGGCAAAGCACAGCTCACTCACCTACTAATATTTGAAACTACACAATATTTACTCCTTTAAAAATAGTTGTCATTGTGACATGTCGAAAATGCAGTTTTTAATTTTTCGAAAATGTATTGATATAAATGCCATCAGATAAAATTTTTTCTCTATTTCAATATCGTAATGATTTCATTACAGTACTAAAAACAGTTCTGTAATGAATTCATTACAGCATCGTTTTCAGTAACATTTTTCGTTTTGTGGTTGTCAGCAATGACTTCCGATCCTTTTAAATTTCAGCAGACGTCAATTTAGAAAAGTCAATTTTCGTATTTCCTAACATTCACACCATCTGCCAAGATACAATATGAAAGTCACCAGGACCTATAATTTGAATTTTTTCGTTGAATTTCACAAAATTTGAATGAAATATACTCGTTGCAGAATGCAATTCCAATACTCATGCGTTAGAAAACTCCCTCCTTCGTCGCTCGTTTTCGAATTTCGCATTCGTATTGGAATAGGAGCCCATTCTGCAACTAGTTTTAGAATATACTAGTATGTAATACGAATCATAAACAATCATTATGGCACACGCCGTGTTATCACGACTTGTACCATAACGATCGTCTTTATGATCCTTATTACATAAATAACTATTAAGGAAAATTGGCTTGACAAGGAAAAAGTTATAGCAACTTTTCCGAAATGCAAATTTGCGATAAAGAACCTATAACTCGAACATACAGCGTATCTCTTTTGATAGTGAAAGGTCGATTTTTGATGACAGGGGGACATGATCTAGCATACAAAGCTTGTTTCTACTGGCAAGCCCCTGGAGAGGGTTGCAACCCCATCAGGAATTTGAAAAGGGAAAGTGGGTAGTTTTGTAGCACAAATGTATGCATGGATTCAAATTGGTATGAAACTGCAGTTTGCGTTCTTATAAGTGAATATTCAAGTTACAGGGTGTTTTTTATTGAACAGGGATGTTCTAATTGATCGTTTAATTTTCTATTGAAAGAAAAAAAAAACGAAACGGACAAGGTTATTGAAAAGCGTTGAATGCCTTTTTTCTCTTTATACTCATTAGAATCTGCACTGCCTGGCTATACACAAAGACATTATTGCTTTCAGAAAATTTCGTTTCAGTATTCTATATTGCAGAATTATTAGAGGTGCTCTTTATTAGTTTAATAAAAAAATGTAGTAATGTAGTAAAACTACGAAACTCGAGTCACTATTAAAATCTGTATTTAATAAATTAAGTGATAAAAAACAAAGTAAATTGATTTAAATTATTCCCTAACAAAAAAATTATAAAATGGTTTATACGTTGGAGGAAAGAAAGGAAATGTTGAAAATTTATTTCCAGAACAATGAGGATTTTTAATGAACAACATTTCAAGGGTAAAACAAGCCTACAAGAAAGGCGATCAACAGCACTATGAGAACTGTAAATAGGTCCATATCCATCCTTCCAGCTCCATCCAAGATATTTAAATGGCTTCTCAAAACGAGAATAGTGTCGATCCTAGAAAGTGAATAATTTCTAGGTTATTTTCAACATGGATTCAGGGAACGAAGATCAACTACCTGCCACAGCCCATCATTGAAATCGCAAACGTGAACTTCGATTCATTCCCAAAATTATTTTCACGAACAGAATTAAATATTTCATTGACTCATTATCCATACTGAATTTATTTTTCGAGGATGATAATTATTGATTTCAAGAATAACATAGGTATACTCCATTCACTTTTATTTAATCACATGGGAGGTTATGGTTTCGTTTTCAGGAGTTGGCGCACCTGATGAAAAGCACAGAAAATATCGTTAATTACAAAACGACGTTGCCAGTTTCTTTGTTTACATCAAAGTGAAAGTATCAAAGATATTCCACATTTTGTTAGGGTTACAAATTGTTCGCAAGATTTTTGGTATTTAATCGATATTTGCAGGTGAGTTTTTCGTCGAATATCCAAGATTAACGTATGTTTATCGTTTTTAGCACCAGAGTTTGGAGCGTGAGGACGATTTTCAAGACCAGGACGAATGTTTACATTTCGAGGTTGAAGGGGTACACGGGAATTTCGTTGAAAGAGCTGTTATTTCGACACATATCGCAGTAGATGGATCGGATGGAGCCTCGAGAGGTCGATTAGGATGATATTTTTCAGGTTTTCCAAGAAATTTGGCGATATCTGAGCAGATTTGCAAAAGTTGGGTACCTCACAAATGAGGTGGAACTTAGACCTAATTCTCCTATAAGAAACGGTTTTCAAAGGTCGAGATGGTGAAATATGTCTTCATTAGATGTTGTTTGAACAAATGCAGCCGAGTTTTATACCCCAACATTGATTTTAAGAAAGTTATCAACAAAATAAAATTGACATTCTGACATATACAAATTTTTCAATGGAAGCCATTGTTCTCAGGTACCTGCCCATCATGATATACCATGGATTGGCAACCTTTTGAGTCAGAAGAGCGAAAAGTAATATTTCATGAAATACTGCATTTTTTCGAAGATCCCGCAGAATGTCAATTTCACCCCTTTTTTGGAACTTCTTTCTTTTGCTGATGGAACTGAAGAGCCACTACTTCATTGAAATTATTAGTTTCGCTGTAAACAAATTCGTTAATTTAGTTATTATGTTTATTTTCTTTGTGATGATGAAATTGTTATTTATTTGAAATAAAGAAATATTAGGAATAGAAATGTTATGCACCCTCACAATCATATCACATACAATATCATGATGAAAACAAAACACATCGATAAATCCTTACAATCATAAATCCAAAAACTCCTTTATTTGTAGAATATTGTTCACAATTTTCTGTTGTGTTCTCCAAAATGAAATATAATGAAGAATAGGTATCTTGTTGAGAAAGTTGTAAGAACTAGAGTTGCTAGCCCAATTCCCTGTTCTTCATTGTTTCACAATTTTTGTCAGCTGATAGATATTTTCAGTCAGGATTCGGGTAAGTATGTAATCAATAGAAATACTTGAATATTTTAACTGGTTTCATTTTCTACATCCTTCAAAGTAGTGATTACACTCAGTGAAGAAAAATTAGCATTTGGTAAACAACACCAAAACATGTTGGTATATGTAGAGAATAATATGCTTCTCTTCGAAAACTCAACATCATGACTGCATATTGCATATTGCTCTCATGGCAAAAGCTTTTGAACCAAGAATACTAATTCAGTAGACTTACTTTACCCCAATGGGAGATACCATAATTAATTCTACTCTGAAAACTTGATACTATATTACATAATTCTTCGCAGTGGTATCTCCATCTAAGTTGGTGGTGCACCATAACTCCCAGCACTAGGTGTAGTATATTCATTGAAACTGTTTGTTAGGAATTCTGAGCTTGTCTTCTCTCAAGAATTATCCTTTGGGTTTGACGTTTTTTGAGTGAGGGGCCATTCTTTATTGATTTATGATCCCTGTGGCCTCAGTCAGTCTAGAAATCAGATTAAGGTGGGCGTTCAATGTAGTGTGTTTTTATTTCAAGTTGATTTCGAAAACGTTTTCACTTTGAGACCTGAAATAATTTTAATCGATTTCATTCCGACAGTCATTTTTTTTCTTTCAAAAATAGAAGAAAATGAGCCAACCCATGCTTCTGTTTTAAGCGGGCATTTTGAGTAATCGCAGCCTGCCACTTGAAAAGTTATTGCTGAGCTTGCCAGGTTGTTCTTTAAATTTGAAACTCTGTGGTGCTCAGAATAAGAGAGATAGACCAACATATGTTACATATTCGAAATTAGGGGAAAAAGAGCTAGCAAAATATAGGAAAATATACAGGGTGTTCCATTTGAAAAAATGAAGTTGCCATCAATATGTTGGCCACCTTGTGTATATTTCAGTTCGTGAAGTCATATTAAAAAACCTCAGTTGATTTCGTGAAATTTTTGTATGAAACATTTTTTTGTATCTCCTTTAGTAACAAAGTTAAAGGGAGGGTCAAATTATAGTGAAAAACCCGGTACATTTCATTCATGATTAGAGAGATATTCATAGAACTTGATAGTGATAGTGCATGTTCTATGGAGATATCCATAAAATGGACGGTGGCGCCTCTATCGGCTGAGCTTTCCAACTCGCTTTAAACGCCGACCTTAAGAACCTTTATCTTTTGTAGACACTAAAACATAGTTATCATCAGCATATTATATCCATAGATTCATAGATCAGCAAGAACGACACGTTTATATAAAAAGTTTCAAAGTACCTAACTTACCTGCGGTGGTCCAACCTTAACTAGAAAAGGAATCCTTTCTATCAATTCATATAAACGTTAATTATTTTCGTCCATCACGTCTTTTCCAATTCATTAATTTTCCGAATAAATTCACATTCTGAGAAATACGCTAAGAATGTAGAAAGGGCAACATAGTGTTGACTTGGAACATAAAAATATTTTGAAAAACGTCATAACTTCGATACATAGTGGAATGTGTCAAATTTCCAAGGCCAGAGCTGTGATTTTATAATTGTGAATGGAGTATAGGTACATAAACTTTTTGAAATTAACATAAAGAAGACAAAAATAGAATATTTGTATCAAACTGACGATAAAACTGATTGCAACTTCAGAAAATGTATACCTACGGTAGGTATATGAAACAGTTGTTATCTGGAACCAACCCCTAGCTCCAGACCCTAATGAAAAACTCAATTGTTCCCTGTTTCTCACCCCCGAATTTTCATTCGTTCAAACGCGATGGAGTGCGGCAATTTATAACAGCTATTTATTTCATGAACTAGATTACATGCATATAAACGCTGTCGAGCGATTTCCACCCCCAATTTCCAACAATTTTCTCCACTGTTCCCGTGGAATTACTATTCAGTGTCAGCGTTCTCGTGTTTCTATTGTGGCAAATGAAATCCGAGCCATCGGAAAAGATATGATGCCCATTTGGAAGAATATAGGAGGGAACGGTTGAATAAAGAGAATAGATAAGGTAACCGTACCTTCATACACAGACCATATTGTGATTATGGCATCTTAAAGGTCTAATTATCCATTTGCCGATGTCTTCGCATCTGACCTTATTAGGTTTCTGCGACCAATGAGATGTTACAATCATGTATAAAGACCCCGTAGGTATTTTGTACTCCATTCACTTTTATAAAGTATTCCGGTTGGCCAAGATTTAGGTTTATCTAGTTCTTTTACTTAGAACTGACGCCGGTTGGCATTCGTGAAATGTCAAATAGTTTCGAGAGACGTTGCCGATACTAATTTCAATTTACTCTTTTTTAGCTTTGTAAATGGGGAAGTTCTTTTAATAAGGTTTAACTGTGACACAGGTTTTGTAGTACTATTACATTTTCATACTGGAGTATTTCAAGTTGTGCAAAAAGGTATTAGGTATTTCTTGAGGATTTTGAAAAGTGGGGAATATCATAGGTCCGTCTGTTCCGTTCGTTTTTCTGGGTTATTCGAGTACTTTTGTCCTTTTTTCGAATGAAGTTCATTCGAAAAAAGGACTATTCTGTCCATTATTTTTCAGTAAAATTTCAACACTCGATTCTTGATTTCCGTAAAAGACAATAGCATAACTGAATCTTCCAACCATTTTTATATTCGTGAAATATTTCCAGTAACAGAGAAAAAAGTTTCTTCATTATTCACCAGGTCTCTGGAATTATTGTATACTAGCTGACCCGACAGACTTCGTCCTGTCAAAAAGATTTGTAATGTGGCAGTTTTTGTGCCTACGTATTTAAAAAAATTCTCCTGAACAGAACCGTCACCCTGGTGATAGGGCGTTGTGAATAAAAAATAATTAAATAAAACATATATAAGGACCCAAAGGTCCGAAGTTCAATCCCGAGCTAGGAAAGAAATTTTCTAGTCTCGGTAGGGGCCACCATTCTCACTGTTGGGTCAAAAATTAAAAGTGCTGTGCCTAAGGTGGCGTAAGGACACAGTAACAAAGCCTACACAGAACACAACTGCTTACTCCGAACTCGGCACAAGTTACAAGCTTCGAAGCTTGTAGTTTCAGAGGGGTCTCCTCAGGAGATCTAGGAGTAGTCAGGATAAACAATATATCAATATCAATCAATTTAAAAGTAAGTAATCGCTTTATTGTTAATCATGTGAATCATAATTATTATTATTATCATTGTAGTGCTTTGTGGTATACGATGTTTTTTTGTTTGATTACCTGGCGCATAGATAAACAAATCTGATGGTTTTCCAACACGGGAACAAGCAACATACAATTGACCATGTGAGAAACATGGGTTTTCTAGATTAATACCACAAACACTTAATGATTGCCCCTGGGACTTGTCATAGCAAAAGCAAGCCGCACTGGAAACTGTAGTCGTTTAAACTCAAATGGCACATCAGTCGGAATCATTGGGATGCGCGGTATGAGAACATCTTCTCCTTTATACTTTCCTTTGAGTATAGTTGCTTCTATCACATTGTTTAGTAATTTTTTTATCGCTAACCGTGTACCGTTGCAAAGACGCGGTTGGTTGATATTTCGCAACATTATAACCACCGATCCAACCTTTAATTGAAGATTGTGAGGTGGCAATCCTGGCAAATCCAGCGAGTTTAAAAATTCCGGTGGATAGTTGCCTACATCATCTTGATTAGTAGCCGAATCAACTGATTTATATATCCTCAATTCGCCTGTAATTTGTTCTTGAATTTTGAAATTTAATTCATTTACATATATGTTTTTTGCAGCCAGTATAGCTCCTTCGCTCAACCAATCATGGTTTCTGTAATTTTGAGAAACATCTGGAAACACCTTCTGAATAAGTTCATCTTTTGATTGAGTTAACTGACAAAAACTTTGAGGAAAGTTAATGCAGCCAGTCAACATGTCTATAGGTAATTTGCCATTACCAATGTCAATGAGTTGTTTAGAGAATATGTTTCCAGATTGGTCATTTTGCAACTCGACACGCATATTCTTGCTTAAATGAAGTACTTTGACATGTTTCCACAAATTGGAGGACTTTAGACATGCATTGAGTTCATCAGCTGGCGTTGATCGTGGAATCACTGGCAATCTTTGACGAAAATCTCCTGCTAATAAAATCATTGCACCACCAAATCGGTTATTATTGCTCCGTAGATCTTTTAAGGTTCTGTCTAAAGCCTCCAAAGATTTTTTATGTGCCATCGTGCATTCATCCCAAACAATCAATTTACATTGCTGCAAAACCTTTGACATTGCAGAGTTCTTCGAAGCGTTACAGGTTGGAGTTTCATTGCTTTGCATATTTAATGGTAATTTTAGTGCTGAATGGGCTATTCGACCACCTTCAAGCAAAGTTGCTGCGATTCCCGACGAAGCGAGTGCAAGTGCAATTTTATTTTGTGAGCGAATTGTTTCTAATATTAATGAAATCAAAAAAGTTTTTCCTGTACCACCAGGTGCATCTAAGAAGTAAATCCCTCCAGTTTCATCATTTGTTACTTTCATAAGTGTTTCAAATACATACTTCTGTTGTTCATTTAACAGTGGAAGATTTGTTTGAATTAATTCTTTCAAAGCGTTGGGATCATACAGTCTTTCTCGATGCAACTCTTTTGTTTTGATAGATATGATCTTTGACGTTAGGAACACACCTACATTGCTTAGACAACAGTGAGTGCTTGTAATTTAATATGAACTTTACACCATAGCAATAAAGCTCAAATTGACTACGTTTTAGTTACAAATCATTTGTATGGGAAAAAGAAAAGGGCTATTTTTAGGGTTTTTCCAGCAATAATTCTAATTTTTCTCGCCGTAAAAACCATCCTTGAACTTCAACGAACATTTTAAAAAAAGATTTGGCCAAATTGGTCCAGGCGTTGTTGAGTTATGCGCTTACCAACACATTTTGCGATTCATTTTTATATTATAGATTCATTTTCAAAATATAGGTTCACGGTGAAATGTGTCAGAATTTCATGGCCAACCGGGATACTTTATAAAAGTGAATGGAGTATACAGGGTGAGTCTTTGACTTGTACATATATTTTGACTGTAGATTCCTATCATCAAACGAAACACTTTTTTCCTATACCATTTTTCAAAATTCGGTTCCGTTTAAAAGATACAGGGTGTCGAAAATCCATGAAAAAACGCTTTTCTGTTCATATCTTCGGAACCGTTATTTCGAATGAACTGAATTTTGGTGAAGTAGTCATTCCTATCACGATGCAAATCAAAACTTATTCAATATTCCTTCCGGTATGAATGTTACAGCGTAACCAACTTATAAATCCACACAAAAATACTATAAAACCACGCCAAAAAGAAGAATGTTTCCTATTTTCGAAAAAGCAATAGGTTTAGAAAATAAAATTATTCCTAAGTTTTTCAATAAAACGCGTCTTTCTCAAGTTATTCCTAATTAAATCCCATCAAATTTGACGAGAAAATCATAAATCTCGAGAATTATCTGAATACTCTACTGCATTCTAAAGATCACCGAATCGAAAATGTATCAATATTCTGTAATCGAAATAAATGTTAACAATGTTGCCGGAATGTATATCGAACATTCATATTATTTGTCATATAAAATTTCAACATTTGCTTACTTTACCATCTATCAGTAGTGATTTGCTTCAAAGAGAGATCTTTTGACCTATGTGTTCTACTCATTTTCTTCGATATTGAAAGTTGGTACAATCTCAATCTCTGAATAAATTGACAATAGTGATATCTCGTCATATAAAATATGTTTTGATGCACCTAGTTTATTCCATCAGTTCCGGGCCCTGGCAGAAATACATCATAATTTCTAGCTATTAATTTAACTACTCATCAAATTAATATAATGATTCGTCAAATAAATCAAATCATAACCCATTCTGAGTGCATTCTAATTTCTAACCTCTAAACTAAACCAGAGAATCCAGAGATATCTCACGCCGAACTACCACAGATATGTGAAGTATTGGCGATTCAAATTCATCTCCCAAGACACCTTGCGGCAGAAACAGCATTAACGGGAGTAAGTAGGTTTTCAGGATATGTTAATAAAAGTTTTTATAGATCAGAATCAGAACATGAATTTTATTCATGCATATTTGGTGAAATATTAATATTACATACCTATATTTCTTGATAAAGAGTGAAACCTTATTATGCAATACAAAATACTTGAGTACACTTTCCTTCCGCTATCTGAATTCTTTTATAATCTCAACGCTACTCGTTCCTTCAGACCCAAAGAGCCTTCCTACTATTTGGAGTTGCTTCCAAATATCGGAAATATTCGCTTATGCTCAGAAAAACACTCTTTTCACTTTCCATTTTATTTTTTCCCCGCAAATTACCTTATGTCAGAACTAATGTTTACAAATCTTACCCACTCCCGTATACACGTGTAGTAGAGGGCGCTGCCTACCCCTGAATCGCGAATAAGAACAGAATAGTGGAAGTCGTTTGAGATGGGTCTTATGTTAAGGAAGGATCTATGGTCGAATTCATAGATATTTATTCAGTAATGTAATCAGAAAAATCAATTTCCTTAGTTTCAGGAATATTGCTGAAACTGGCAACAAAATCCAAGTTCTGTGACTGTTTCACTCTTAGAATAAAGAATATTCTATGGTTTCACTACAGTGATTTCCGGAAGATTTTATTGACATTGTTTTGATAGGTTATAGCTTGATCGAAATTATAAATTGAATTGAAAACCACAATTTACAAGATAATTTTGGGATATCGAGGAGGATATGAACATGTTTTTAGTGTTTACAAACTAATCTTCAAGAAAATCGAAGAATGAACTTATTCTGATGGGCTTTTCAATTGCCGATATAATCGGAGCAAACAAAGTGTTTTTGTTAAGAAATATCGTGTTTTTAACATTCTTATTCAAATAAGGTTATTACTTGAGTTTCCCGAAATATATCAACTTAATTTTAATCGGGAAATATGAACTTTGCATTGGTTTCAGAGAATGTTTCCAGGCACGTACTCAGCCTAATTTTGTTTTCAAATGGCTATATCTTTTTAACAGAGCCGAATTCGGAAAAATGGAAAATGAAAAAAAGGTTTCCTTTGGCCTCAAGAATCTACAGTTAAAATATATGTACAAGTCAAAGACTCACCCTGTATGTAGGTATATAGGTACCCCGATATGTAATTTCACATCAATTACAGAAGTCAGTTGTAATTCTCAGGAGTTTCACAGATTCAATTGCGGTGAATGTCTTCTTTGGTATGTTTGGATCTGTGATTTGTCGTAAATTTTTCATAGTGAATCATTGTAATTCTTCGTGAAGTTGCATTTATACATGCAATCCACCAAATGTATACTATTTGTGTTTCGATTTCTTCTCTTTTTTTATAATAATCTCCAATTTCATGACAAATGAATAATTACATTTCTCGTAAGTTTGTATTGAAAGAATCGTCTTCTGAAAATTTACATGGTATTTTACGACACCCACTAGCGGAAACAGGGTTAGTAATTGTTAGTAGTCCTAAAACATTGGTAAAAATATCTATTCATGCACTGGATATCTCCAAGGCATTATTCGATCGAGTCTTGCATCAGGGACTCCTCGCCAAGATCCCATCTTGTGGCGTGCCCCCAAAGCTTTGTTCTCTGCTGGCTAGTTTTCTCTTAAACAGATCTCTCCATGTAGTGGTCGATGGAGTTTCATCTGACTCTCTACCCATAAATGCTGGTGTTCCGCAGGGATCAATTCTGGCTCCAACACTATTTCTATTCCACAGCAACGATTTGCTGGAAGCAACTTCGTGTCCAGTGTACAGCTTCGCGGATGATAGTATCCTCCATACCGCCTTTTCTTCTAGGGCTCCAATACCAGCTCGCCAAATCAGAAACGAACGAGGGAGAAATGTTAACGACATGAATATGGACTTGGCAACAATTCTTGAATGGGGATCTAATAACTTGGTGGAATTCAACGCGAACAAACCACAAGCATGTCTTTACCCTAGAAAAGCCGATCTTACTTGGCCCAGCATAGAATTGTCGGGAGTGACTATACCATTGAAGTCATCCGTTTCGATGCTTGGTATTACTGTCGGCAGTAACCTTTCTTGGGAGAATCACGTGAGATACATTGCTGAAAGTGCATCCCAAAAACTTGGTTTTCTGTTTCGTGCCAGGAGCTATTTCACCTCAAGTCAGCTGCTTATGATCTATAAGGCACAGAATCGACCTGTCCTGGAATACTGTTCCCATATTTGGAGTGCTACACCTAAACAAACCCTAAAACTCTTGGATTCTGTACAAAAAAGGGCAATTCGTCTCGTCGGTGATGCCTCGCTTACAAACTCGCTCACTACTCTAGAACACCGTAGAAGAGTACCCTCTCTATTTTATAGATATTTCCATGGGCGATGTTCTTCTGAATTATCAGCAATCGTTCCCCCTCTGGCAGTCGATAATGTTCTACATTCACCTTTAGTGCATTACCTTATTCGTATTCGTAGAAAAACGGTCCATGCTTGGGTACCAACTTCCATCTGTCAAGTTTCGATCTGTCACGTCACTGTGGCACGAAATTCAAATCTTGCGCTCTTATCAAAACATCTATTATAAAAATGGAATGATTCGAATTAAATTAGTTTAATCATTTCACGTACCTTATTTCATTCCAATAAAATGAAAATGGTTAAATAAAAATCCAATCAATGACCAAATCGTCCTCAGTAACTATCTATCCATTTCGGCGCAGAAACTTCGTGTTTCGATATAAAAAACAACCAAAGTTTAAGGCTCCTTACTGCGATTTCTTTATTATTAATTATTATAGTTAATGTTGTGTGACTTGGCCGTTGAACATTCTTATACGTTAGTGGGTACAAGTCAATTTTTGTTAAGCGAGATACTAGCCCATGCTGGTATTGGTAATTGGACGCTAATGTCTCATTTTAGGCTGTTGTTGATTGTGCAACACATATGCATTCAGCATTGATAATGCTGACTTCTGCTCCCTTCTTTTTGGAGCGTCAAATCGACCACCGATCTATAATAAAATAGACGTACCGTTACAGACGGTCTTCTATCAATGATTAGAAGTCCCTATGTACTGGAAATAATTTTTAGACTGTTTGTTTCAGGCTCGTATTATTGAATACGCAGCTTTATCAAGCCTACAATTGAATGAACGTTTTCCAAGTGGCAATTTTTCATCGTCATTGGGTTGCGTTTCTGGCGACAGATTGGTGCAATGGTGTCATGGAGCACCTGGTTTTGTACCCTTGTGTACCCTTCAACGACCAAGTCACACAACATTAACTATAATAATAAAGAAATCGCAGTAAGGAGCCTTAAACTTGGCTCGACTTTTTCTAGATTTCATTACTTTTTAGAGATAAATAAGCAGCTCCATCGAGACTTGGCTAGTTTTTACAGCATGTTTTTGGTGGTATTTCACTTCTTTTTGTAGAAACGTGGGCATATTGATCTATTTTATTAGATTTTCTCATTTGACACTTTTTTTTAAGAGTAGTTTTTTTATTACAAATCTTTACTTTTTTTCGGTTTTGAACTATGGTAGATAGAGCCTCCGATAATTTTTATTGATTTCAGCGTCCTCGAAAACCTATAGTTTGATACCAAACTTGTCCATATAGCCCATCTCTTACCCGATTCTTTTTCGGATTAAATTTTTTCTCTCCCAATCTAACCACCGCAGACCCATCTGATGATGTTTTTTCTGAAGAGCAATAGACGTTCTATATTGCACATAAATTTCATAGCATTTTCATATTCAGTCATACAGAGCGAAACACAGTTTCTTCTTCATTAAGCAAGAGCTTCCGAAGACGGAATGGAAAGAAGATATGGAGAACATAACTGCTATTACTGTTGCTGGTGATTCTGATAGAAGAGATTTGATTCCCCAAATAAATGAACGAAGAGAAGAAGTGGGAGGATTACCTCAAATAGTACAACAATTGTTGAATGAGCACCCAGCACCCAAGCTTGTTGTCGTACATTATGATCCCTGTACTCTGATGAAGAATGATCATAGATCACTTCATGAAGCCTGACAAGTTCGATCAAATTTTCATCCATTTCCACTTCATCAATCACTTCACAAAATATCCGACGTGATATCACTTACGGTTAGAAAATGTAAATTTGCGGGTAGTTCTGGTGTGCTATCAAGTGACAGCAGATGCTAACTTCGTGAATGCGTGAAATGATAACAATTGAAAAAAGGATAATAATCGGGTCATCAGTCTTATACACAGTGATAATTTTAACTGTCTCATTTGTTGTTCCGGCCTAGCTTTCGAAAACCTATCGTTTCCTTGAACAATAAATGAGACAGTAAAAATATCACTGTGTATAAGACTGCTGACCCGATTATTATTTTTTTCAATTTATATTCTAAAGTTGATATTCACATATTGAGTATGATAACAATGTGTTTCCAAGCGCATAAACTTCCATACATTATTGTGGTTGCACATTTTGCGAAGATGACGTGATAGCACGTGAGCTCACGTGACGTGCCAACAGATTTTCGATTATCCTAGTTTTTATAATTTTCCCTTTATGTGGCCATTAAACCCTTACTATGTACCAAATTTCAGCTCTCTGAGTTTATGGGAAGTACTAGTTCTATTTTGATGATCATGAGTGAATTAGGGTCGAAAATGCGAAACTTTGCTTTCGCGTAACTTCGGAACTAAATGACCTACACACTTGAAATTGTGGATTTTGAGTACGTGATTATAGCTTACTGGATGACGATGAATTTCGGCGTTCTGGTCTTATCCGGAGGTTCTCAAATAGGGGCCTGAAAATGCGGCGAAATGGTTCGAGTAAAGATAGTACGGCAGTGTTTGCTTCGCGCTCGACTTGGCGGGGCCACTGCCGTGCCCCCAAATACAAGAGCTCTATCGAAGAGAATAATGAACTGCTGTACCGTGACTTATCACCACGAGAATTAAAGAAAAAATGGATGTATGGAAATAGAAATAAACACCACAAAGTAAACACCGTGAGAATGGTACTTACGGCTGTTCTGACTGAAATAGATGTATCTGCTGGCTGTCTGGTTTCGAGCAATGTTGTTCCGGGTAAAGTCCAGGCCAATTTACTTTTAGGTGCCGACGAGGGTATAAGTCTGTGTTTGAGTTGCGAGCTTAGTGTAAGATCGTTGCGATTGGTGGCAGAGGTATTATCGAACTGAACTGGTAGAAAAATGTGGGATTTTTGTGACACGATCATATAATCTAGAACACAGAAATTCCTATTCTTGATCGAGTAAGCCCATCCGATGTACAAACTTTGTGGCATTATAGAAAACGAAAAATATGAATTGTGAAAAATACTGAAACGAAATTTTCTGAAATCAATAATCTCTTTGCATATGGAATTGCAGGGCAGATTCTGATGAGCATGAAGAGAAAAAAGGCATTTGACACTTTTTAATCACCTTTATGTTTGTTTTTCCTTCAATAGAACCTACATATACGATCAATTAGAACATATCTGTTTCATTTAGTTTTATCGGTTCCAAAACACCCTGTAACTTTGTGAATATTCAATTATTTGAACACAAACTGCAGGTTCATACAAATTTGAATCCAAGCATACATTTGAGCTACAAAACTACCCACTTTCGTTATCGAAATTCCTGATGAAGTTGCTATGGTTGAAAGAAGCTTTGTATCCCAGATCATGTCCCCCTGTCATCATACATCGACCTGTCTGAGTGTTTTCACAAATTCTTATTCGTTGTTGAGTTATCGAGGGTGAACATCTTCAAATGAGACATCCTTTATATGTTTCGCTACAACAAGTCACAGGGTTATTCTTGATGTAAAAATATAGGTATACAATTTTTTTCACTAAAATATCCGCAATCGCTCTTGTGTCTAATCAAATTTCAGATGAAATGATCATCTATCTCAGACTTTCATCAGCGAAGGAAATCGATTAGAATATGTGCACTTCTATCGGCATCCCAATCCGGTGGAACGCAGATAGAATTTTGAGTGTAATATGGGAATAATCTACCCTTCACGTTGGCAAACGAATATAATGCACGAAATATGCTGCGCGTTTCCAAGGGTTACGGAAGGGGAAAATCGAGACGTTAGACAGAGATGTAACCAGGATCTGCAACCTGCAAAATGCCTCTTTGTACAACTTTCGAAAAAACTTGACTTTTCTTCATGTTTATGGATGCGTAAATAATGACTTTTTTCACCGTGAGAAAAGTGTTTTTCAACGGCAAAAAAAAGTGTTTTTCAACCGTGAAAAAAAAGAGAAGAAAGAAAGATTTATTGCTTACAGAGTAAATTATTGATGATTAATAATTCTCGAATGAACTGTACAAGTAATATTCATTGTTTTTTATTCAGAAACAACATGGAACATACACATGTTTTAGAAGTATGTAATTGTTCGAACTTCCCTATCAATTGTTACTGCAAGAAACCATATCTGATGGGCTATCACTACCACTATCATAATCAACATCCACCTTCTTTAAAATTATTCGACATTGAAGCAACTTCGAGGAAATAAAGCCAACGATTCAAACATGCGGCGTGTAAACAAACAGTATCTATAGTAACGGCACAGAAAGATCACTGGATGCATGAAAATATTGTGTCCCCAACAATTATATTTCAGTCGAATAGACGTTGCATATAAGTTCACATTAACGTGCGTATAAAATTCGGATTTTCATTTTTTCGTGCCATGAAAAAAACACTAATTTCACGCACGTAATACTAAAATAATTATTTCGTACATTCTGTATTACTACATTTTTTTTTGGTTGCATCAAATAACGCTAATCATGTGATTTTTTAAATTTTTGATGATAAAATTTCTGATTAGATACCTAATGACGCGATCTTTCAAATGATAAATTGGGGGTTGTTGCTGTCTTTCGAAGAGGTTTGAGGGTAGGGTTTTCATTGTTACGAAGGAGAATGATCACTTAAATTATTCGTGATTTTTCATAAATACACTACGCAATAAAATTAACGGACATTCTTAAAATCTCAATTTTAATGAAAGTTAACTCTACATTGACTTTATAACTTATTTTTTATGTTCTCTCGGGAAGGTTTTGAACGAAACAAGACACATTAAATGGAAGAAAAATTCAGGATTTCACCGAAACTTATGTGAAAGAAGAGAAATGAACAATTTTCAAAATACTGAAATGCTGATAAGTGAGTTAATACTTGGTATTTCCACCCCTTGCGTTAATTACAGCTCGGCAACAACGGTTCATACTCAAAATGAGTGATCTTAAAATGTTCTGATCTAATCCTTCCCAGATTTCTCCGAGTTGGATTCCTAAGTCATTAAGAGTAGCTGGATGATTTTTTGAACTTCTCAGCCTTCTATTGAGGTTGTCCCAAACCTGCTCGATCGGATTGAGATCTGAACTTCTTGCTAGCCATTCCATTCGAGAGACTTCAACCTCTTCAAGGTACTCCTGAACGATGCGCGCACGATGGGGTCAAAAACTACTGGACCGATTTCAAAAATTCTTTCACCCTTTGAAAGCTACATTATCCCTGAGTGACATAGGCTATACTTTTCACCCGAAAAAATTAAGGATACCTACTATAACTTCAATAATTACAAAAAAATCAGCCAAAATCAGCTATTTTCACGTGCGCTGCAAAAACCGTAAAACTTACGTGGATACAATGTGTGACGGAAATGTACCTCTTGAATAGTTCTACAAAAAAGTCCGCGATAGCATGTATCTATCTGTCAAGATTGACTTGCTATTACCTGTTTATGGTAATCAGATGTTTTTCAAAATTATGCACTATTTGGGAGTGTGTTTTTATGAATTGGGTATTGATCCTAATCCAACCTAATACGTTATTTATCCCCAGTATTTAATTTAGAACAAAATTGCCCTTCACATCATACAATTACAACGAGTACATCAAAAGATATGGCAGGTTGAAGTTTTGAAGATGAAACCGCCGCGTGAAACAAATTTCTACTCGGGCGAAGCTGGGACGGCCTGCTTGTCGTCCATAAAAATGAAATTTTCACCAATGTATGGGGCAAATGGCACTACATGGTCTTCAAGAATGTTCCTTATATACTTATCAGCATTCATAGCTCCATTTTCAACGACCACTAGGTCTGTGCGAGCAGTCAAAGATATTCCACCCCATACCATAATCGATCCTCCCCCGAAACCAGTAGTATTCAGGAAATTGCACTGAGCATATCTTTCATGTGGACGTCTGTATACAAGGGAACGTCGATCACAATGGTAGAGGCAGAATCTTGACTCATCTGTGAAGAGAACTCTTTCCCAATCGGCCTCTTCCCAATGGATATGCTCTCTCGCAAAATCCAAACGCGCCCTTCGATGGGCTGGGGTAAGAGCTGGGCCTCTTGCCGCGTCACGGGGCCTTGAATCATATTCTCTGAGGCGATTTCTTATTATCTGAGTGCTAATTTACACCTCATGAGTTAGCTCAAGCTGATTTTGAAGGAGGCGAGCGGTTGCAAACCGTTGTCTCAACGAAGAAACTCTCAAGTAACGTTCTTGAATGGCAGTTGTTACCCGTGGTCTACCCTGTCCTGGTCTTCGGACATTCATACCTGTCTCCCTGAATCGCTGCAACATTCTGGACACACTTGTATGGGAAACTCCAAACCTTTCTGCAATTCTTGTGTATGTCCACCCTTCTCGCAAAACTACCGCTTGGGCACATTCCTCTTGGGTCAAATTGCGTGTTTCGCGTTGCATAGCGATCGAGTGTAGAAAATCAAACGAAAGAAAAACTATTGATCACTAGAATTGATCGAGAACAACTGATTTTAGAATGGAGCCAATTCATTCAAAATCTGATAATAGGTATCATCTTTTTTTATTTCTGCTGGGAGAAAACATCTGTATTGAAGAAAAACGTTGAAAGTGGATAACATATGCATGCATAATTCTGATAAAAATAATTATCATTGAGAACACCTTCAGTTGTAGAATAAATTGGAGATTTCCATATTGTGCGTTAATTTTTTTGCGCAGTGTGTATTTGCAGTAACCAAGATAATGAATTATGAATTTATTTTATTTGGCTTTTCCACACTGTATAATATAATCTAAGACATTTACGAGTGTGTTATCGACTGTTTGATTTGACAAAACTTACACCAAAAATACACATTTAATTTAATTGAAAGAATATAAAACTTACAAGTTGTGAATTTTTTGTTAATATTCTTTTTTAAATCGTGTACAATAAATGTGTATTTTTGTTTTTGTTGTAGCTGCTCCTGATGAAGGAGGAAACATATTTCGAAAGCTCGATCCTAAAGGAAAATGAATCCTCCTTGTTTTTTTGACTGCCTTCCCAATAAACCTAAGAAAAGATATTTACTGTAATTTTCGTTCTTTCTTTGAGCCCGTCTCTGTGTACCAACACTTCCAACTCTCCTCACATCCCAGATAGTCTGATATTTTATCGCAGTTTTTCCCCCAGCAATTACGCGGGCCAATAGGAGAGTGAGTCGGTACGGCGACCGGCCAATAAGCGAAGTAGAAACGTCGATAAAAATACTCCGGCTCCATTATCAGCCATGATAGCGGCGCTGGCTGCTCAGACTGATTCCTTTCATAAATCCAAGTGATGGAGCATCTTTCCTCCTCCGTCCTGTGTTTTGTCTGTCAGTTATTAATAGACAGTAGCGTAACCGGACTTGATTACGTGGAGGCTGCCAGATGATGAATGAGAATTAGGTATTGATCCGTATTAGGTACGATTTTGTTGGGTAGGGTAGGTATAATTATCCATATGTGAAAGATCTATCAGAGAAAATTAATCACATATTCAAAGACATGCACGAACATAAAAATTGCACATAAGTCCACAAACAACTTGAAGCCCCTCTACAGCAAGCTGAAATCCAAAATTCCAAAGAATAAAATATCAAACTGTGTTTACCAACTGAAATGCAAGGAATGTCCGTGAGTTTACATAGGCCAGACGACACAATATATAAAAGAAAGAATCAATGGCCATTGGCCACAAATATTCAAAAGATTCTACAGCCCTAAAAAAATCACGAAACAACAATAAATAACCATGAGTTCGACTTCGACAATCCTACATAAAGAAACCAACAACAAAATAAGGACTTTTCTGGAAATGATATATGTATCTATATCCAAAAGGAAAAAAACTCTATAAACGACAGGACCGATGACCTGAAAAATTTAGCAAAAATCTACCTTAACATCCTTAGATAATATAAAACTTGTATACAGGGTCTTTCACGAGAAACCTCACCCATATTTATACGGGAAACTACTGAACGTATTTTCATGAAATTCAGCACTTATAAGTATTTCACGATGCTGATGAAATCTAAAATATTTTCAAGGCATGAGCACCTCCGGTTTTTCCGGAAATGACGTCAACTTCCGTTTTTCAAATTAGAACACCATTTTTTTATTGCAGAAATAGATTCCTTAGAATATTTCAATTTATTTTGATGTAACATTTTTCAGTTTTGGTTGGAAAATTCTCTCTGAGCGGGAAAATTCGAAAATAGAGCTCCGCTGAAACAAGAATAACTTCGAGGTTTTTGGATGGAAAATTTTCATTTTTGGGATTTTTCAAGATGTAAGATTGATGTATCCACTTTGGAAATCGAAATCGCGATTCATGATACAGGGGGTGAAAAAATCGCTTTCAAAGTTAGGGATGACAAAATCGCGAAAAATCAATTTTTTCAAATTAGAACCCCATTTTTTCATGGCAGATATTGAATCTACGTTGAAAAATAATGTGAGTGTATGCATCACACCCTTGCCCTAAAGTGGATATTTTCTGAGTTATTCACAAAAAACTGTTTTTCGTCTTGAATTTTCAGCTATTTCTTTTCCCTTCACGCCAAAAAGATGAAATTTTCAGGAACTGTTACTTAAACCATGTTTTAGATTTTACTACCCTAATATGCAAGAGAAAAAAGTTACAGGTTGTTCCTAAATAGATGGCGAATTTGGATTCGAATTTGTATCGGAAACCTCTTTATTTCAACTAATCGGCCATCGGTTTTCTCTCCAGTGATAAATAAATAATTCCTTATGAACCATATGCAAAAACTTACCATGTTTTACATTCTTTTTTTTTAATGATATATATCATTAATTACATCTGCCAAATTCCTCTTTATTCAGTAGCATTTTGTGCTTACTATTAATTTGGTGATAATTCTTATTAAGTTATAAAATCGATCACTATGCCTAATTTTACCAATGAAGATTATTTAAATCTCATTCTACTTCATGGAGAATGTAATAAAGTTGTAGATAGAACGATTCAACTGTTCATTGAGAGGTTTCCTGACCGACCCAGACCAACGAGAGATACCATTAACAGAACCATGACAAACTTGAGAAATGTCGGATCTTTCGTTAAGAAAACTATACACAGAGAAAAAAGTGTAGTAGAAGATGAGAACAACGAAATTACAGTTCTTGCATATTTTCGTGTGAATCCTCAAAATTCTCTCAAAGATGCCGAGATTAATCTGGGATTATCTCAATCGAGTGTTTGGAGAATATTAAAAAAAAACATAAAATGCACCCATATAAATTCAATAGGGTACAGCATTTGAAGGAAACTCATTTCGTCAGGAGAACAGAGTTTTGCGAAGCTATGATGATTCGATTTCAAGAGAACGAAAACTTTTTGGACTGTATAATTTGGACAGATGAATCTAAATTCACAAAGAATGGTTCTTTCAATAGGCATAACAGTCATTATTGGGATGAAGAGAACAAGCACCACTTCAGACAATGGAACTTTCAAGAGACCTGGAGTTTCAATGTTTTTTGCGCCATCAAAAATAATGCAATTCTCGATGTTCACATTTATGATGGAACTTTAACTGGTAAGATAGAACACTACACATGTTTGCATTATTTAAAGAATGTTCTTCCTTAGGAGATAGATATTCTGACATATTGACTCAAATAATTGAGCCGCTAGTACAGAACCATAATGACTTATGGTATCAACAAGATGGCGCGCCTCCACACAATTCACTCAATGTGTCAAATATCCTCTACAGGCTATTTGAAGATCGATGGTTGGCGAACAATGGTCCACATCTTTGGCCACCACGTTCTCCCGATTTAACTCCTTTAGACTATTATGTTTGGGGTAGGATAAAAAATATTGTCTACTCAACTCCCCTGACTGATAAAGAGGACTGCATAGAACGAGTCAGAAATGCGTTCAGGTTTGTTTAGATTTTTAGATTCATAGTTTTGAAACTCAATTTGGTTTTTAAACACTTTTGCAGATCTCTTCCTCCCGATGAAATAAGAAGAGCAACGCACGAAGCATTCCTGAGACGTATAAATAAATGTCTATAAATTAACGGTCAAAACTTTGAGCATCTTCTCTAGTTATAACACTTATAACTGCGAGAGTTTGCCATGGTTCTCCTAATAGTAACTTGAAGTCGATTTCAAGAAGGGGTGAAAAATCTACAGCATGGTTCAAATAACAGTTCCTGAAAATTTCATCTTTTTGGCGTGAAGGGAAAAGAAATAGCTGAAAATTCAAGACGAAAAACAGTTTTTTGTGAATAACTCAGAAAATATCCATTTTAGGGCAAGGGTGTGATGCATACACTCACATTATTTTTTAACGTAGATTCAATATCTGCCATAAAAAATGGGGTTCTAATTTGAAAAAATTGATTTTTCACGATTTTGTCATCCCTAACTTTGAAAGCGATTTTTTCACCCCCTGTATCATGAATCGCGATTTCGATTTTCAAAGTGGATACATCAATCTTACATCTTGAAAAATCCCAAAAATGAAAATTTTCCATTCAAAAACCTCGAAGTTATTCTTGTTTCAGCGGAGCTCTATTTTCGATTTTTTTTTTCGAATTTTCCCGCTCAGATAGAATTTTCCAACCAAAACTGAAAAATTTTACATCAAAATAACTTGAAATTTTCTAAGGAATCTATTTCTGTAATAAAAAAATGGTGTTCTAATTTGAAAAACGGAAGTTGACGTCATTTCCGGAAAAACCGGAGGTGCTCATGCCTTGAAAATATTTTAGATTTCATCAGCATCGTGAAATACTTATAAGTGCTGAATTTCATGAAAATACGTTCAGTAGTTTCCCGTATAAATATGGGTGAGGTTCCTCGTGAAAGACCCTGTATAGGTGTCATGTAAAACATAATCGAATCGAAATAATCCTTCAATACCATATTTATTAATATTCATGCAAGAGCACAGATGGCATTTCAAGTGATCAATAAAATAGAACAAAACAATCTCTAATTGGCAGCACCATATATTCAAAAGTTGATTTTAATTGAAATGAAATTCAGAAAACTAACGAGTAGACTAGTAAGTAAGCATATATATGAGGAAAAAAATCAAACTAACTTTTCAATGTATTTTGGATGTAAATGTCCCAGCTATTTTATAATCTTGAAAAAGGCTTATTATACGCCGAAACATATTTCGATTAAAAAGTACCTAATTAAATATGAATATCTGAAGTTTTACTGTGCTCTAAACCCAAGAAAACTGCACCTTCAAGGTATAATTATCTACCTACAGAGTTAGCAAATAGTTATTTTTGTATTGAGTGCGTAAAATGAGTGTTTTTTTTTATAGCACATTTACCCATTCACTCGAATGTGCCCCGAAAACACGAATTTTTACGCGCGAAATACAAAACAACATTTTTTGTACAACTGTGAATGTGAATTTACATCGTCTGAAATATAATTACATATGTATTAAATATAATGCTTCCAATACAATATTTCTATGCATTCAGTGATTTTTCTGTGACGTTACTATGGAAACGGTTTGTTGACACGCAGCGTGTTTGAATCTTTGACTTTATTTGCTCGTAGTTGCTTCAATTTCAAATTATTTTAAAGAAGATGGATGTTGATCATGATAGTGCTAGTGATATCCTTTCAGATATGGCTGAGAAGTAAAAACAATTATAGACCATTATTTCGTGAATGGAGCAATATGAACACTGAAAAAAAATATTTCAGAAAATAAGCTCATATATGCTATTTTGAGGATAAATAAAAAATTTTAAAACCTTCCACGTTATGGAGTGTCTACTCGATGTTGAAAAGTACTTACATTAAATGTTAAGGAAAATATTGATACCTATAAGGTAGTTTTCAAAATTGGTCCCGCTCATTAAGAACAAAAAAAATCTAAAATGTTATCAAGGGATGATATCAATAAATTCATTCAAGATGCTGATGGCGAAACTGATTTACTTCACAAGGTACAGATAACAGATATCTGTTTAGATTCGATGAATTTGGCTCTACGTACAAAATGAATCCAGAAAAGCTCAAATAACGCGGGAATTACCTACTGAATTTAGGAGCAAGAGCATCTGAGAGTGCTATCATTATTTTGCTTCACAGAATCCAACGCAATCATAAAAAAATAGTTTTAATTTGAAAAATAGAAGTTATGGCCAATTTTCGATCACAGTTTTTGACACAAAATTTGAAACACCCTGTGATGATATTTATGAAATTCACAAGATGCATGACCTTTCCACATTCTTCTACTTTGACGATGTGAGAACGGTTCAGACTCGGGATGTTCAGAATAAGAAAAATGAACATAATACTGACTATGAATATTTTACTTTTTTCAGTTTTTTTTTTTATATTTTGAAAACTATTTGAACAATAATACAAAGGTTTTAACAGAAATGTTTTCAGAATATCAGAAATTAAAAAATGAAAAAAAGAATTTTTGAACAAATTTATTTTCACTCCCTGTATAACCGGGAGTGCTTACGCTCCAAAATATCTTAGACCTGAGAACAATATCATAATCCCAATTTTCAGATTTCAAATACCTACCTATATGTCCAGTTCTCTAGAAACGTCTAATAGGCACTCGAACTTGGGACACCCTGTATAATAACACTGGTGGTGTAAATTAATTGTAAATTACAATCTGACAGTAATTTCACAATGATTCCTATTGTTCTGCAATAACAAATGGTTATTAACTTTTTTAAGTGCACCGTGTCTCTCTTCAGCTTGTTCAAGATTTTCATTTGAATGTTAGGGAGTATGTATATCAAAAAGTATTGAATGTATCGAAATATTCAGTCGCAAAGTGATATGTGCTAGAAGAGCTATTGTACCAACTAACGTCAATAAAGAGTTCTTTACCGTCAAAGATTTAAAGGTAGTCTTTCAACACATTAACGCTATTATGCTGGCTGTGTCCAAGAGAGACCGCAATTTATATGTCAAACAGTTCTTAATGTTTGTTTTCGTAATACTGATTCTTGTCGATTCTCTGTTGTACTTTGTCGGAACCCATCTCCTAATCCCCATTTGGGATTTGTTTACTGATTCTTTTAGAGTACCTAGAAAAGCCCGGTAGCTGATAAGTCATTCAGGAGTCAAAATCTACTAAGAGATTACGAACCTTTACTTTATGGGGGGGTCGTTTCACTTCGGACTTCATCCTTCAATGGCTTGAAGAAGAAAAGAAACCTGTGAAGCCATTAGCGCCATTTCTATGACTACTTTTGCCTTACTAAAGATATCTCAAGTTCCTATGAGAATGGTAGATTTAAGAAAATTGGAGTCTTGATGGTTCCATGAATGCTTAACTTTGATAGAAAATATCCTTAGACACAGAATAAAATGTTATGGTAGATAATTTCAAAATATTTGGTTCCACAATTTTTTTATTTAGTTCAAAAAGTTTAAAAAAATTGATATGTTCGTTGCTTTTGGATTTTGCTCCACACTATAGTTTCGATATTTTTGAAAGAATTGATAATAATTGTGGAAGAAGCATTGCTGAGCAGAAAGTAATATAAACAATTTAACGGTTATGAAATGATTTCAAGGATATACAAGATTAGAGAATTGATGCACACTGCATATAGGTACATACAGTGGCGGATTTACGATTTCAGGGGCCCTACGCTTCAAAACTTTTGAGGCCCCCTCTGAAACATTTTCGATTTTTTTCAAAAGAATTTTTTTATCAAAACGCACTTCTTTAAAAACAAAAAATAAAGTTTATTAATAAGATACAAGGTATTGAGGTAAGCATATCGAAACAAAATAAAAAAAATGCATAAAAATCTTAAAACAAGCCTAATTCTCAAAAAACATTTTTGAAGACAATCTTTTATAACAACACTCATCCGCCATTTTGAAGTCGCCATCTTGAATCAGTTACCTACAAAATAAAATGTCGCTAGAAAATTTGTTTTTTTTTCTTATTTTAATATCAGCAAATTCTTTTTTTGCAGACTAATAATCGACACTGCTCGCTATATCACTTTAGATAGAATTCCTAAAAACTGCAGTAGATATATTTTCTGTCATAACAGTTCTATATTTATTTTTTTATAATGATAGTTGGAAAATGAGCGGACTGCTACACAACTTGTATCTAATAGGTAGCGTTACGAATAACCGGAATAACTTTAAAGCTATTTATAAATTGGAGAATACTTCTATCATTCCTTTATCATGTATTATTTTCAACATCTTTAAACAACTAGTATTTTTTTTGTTTCAAGTTTTCAAGATATTCCTTGAATTGAGATGCTTCCAGCTTCGCTAATAATTCCCTCCTCAAGGTCTCTCTCGTAATACTCCAAGAGTGTTTTAAAACACTTCCTATCAATATTATCTTGCGAAAGATCCCCTATATCAAATATACATTTGAATTTCACAATGATATCTCGATAGACAGAACTTCGACGGTCTAAGTCGCCAATCAAAAAATCTAAAACTTTATTCAATATCTCAATCCTGAATTTATTTTTTCCAAAAAATATTGGCGTTTGAACTTTCTTCTTCTTCTTCTTAGCCGTTTTTGGACTCGCTCTGGGTTTATTCTTTTTCAATATCTTCACTTAATTCTCTAGATTGTGTCTCTATCTGGTCTGTTTGTGAATCAGTGTTTGTCCGAATTTCCTGCAAAAATGACTTTAAAGAGTCCAGTAAATGATATCCGCTTTGAAGATCCAAATTAGGTTTTTGAAGTTTGGAAGAAACTTTATCGAAGCGTTCTAGAATTGTTTTAATAACAGTTAACATAGCGTATTCTAATTCGATAAGCTTTTTGTAAGTATTAATTTTTGGCCTCATTTTTACAATTTATTTTTTCTGTTCATCCAAATAAATGTGCTTCAAAGCCTTTAATAAATCATTATACCCAAACTTCAATGCTTTAACAGCCTCATGATGAGCACACCATCACCATCGGGTAGCTTTGGTTATTCAATTGCGTTTCATGTTCACAAGTTGACTCTGAGCTGTGAACTCCTTATAAAATATGGTACAGTCTGACTATTTTTTTCACACTTACAGACTGAATTTTCATTCTAGAAAAAAAAGAATTATTCGATCGCAAGGGGCCCCTATGAACCTCGGGGCCCTACGCTGCAGCGTACTAAGCGTACCGGTTAATCCGCTACTGGGTACATAATATTGTTAGTTCTTTCGTTAACTCATATAAATGGCATGCTATGATCGAATTAGGTTTGAATCATTGGCATTGACAGAATGATTGATTTTTGCATTCAACATATTTACGAAATGGGCAACACTGTCATTGCCCAAGTGAAATCTTTTATTGACAGTACATATTCTTATCGACATGTGAGCAATGTTTATGTTGTTTACGGTAAATTGAAGTTTCATAAAAATATCGTGAAATTCAATATGGGGATTTTGAGAGAATCCAATGCTGCACTGTAAAAAAAGCTTGTTATTGAACATTAAGAGGGATTTGTTGTTTTCTCGAAAATTCCAAAAATATATTTCCAAAGATTCACCAGGAGAAATTCAGAACAATTGACATATATTCTTAAGGAATCACAAATGTTCACAACATTCCACATCCACAGCTTGAATTCGCACAAGTTTGTAGGTAATTTAGTTTCTTTCGTTTTGTCAGAATATATTTTAATTTGAAATGTATTCGTTCATATTTTGGCCGATTATTCGTTTATCTAGTTTTACATCTATAGGTACTAATATTATAAAGAGGAAAGATTTGTATTTTTGTGTGTTTGTTTCGACTTGACTCAAAAACTACTGGACCGATTTCAGAAATTCTTTCGCCCTTAGAAAGCTACATTATCCCGGAGTGACAGAGACTAAGTATACTTTTCACCCGAAATATAGTAGGTATTCCCCTTCTACAACTTCAATAATTACAAAAAAATCAGCCATAATCATCTATTTTCACGTGCGCTGCAAAAACCGTAAAACTCACGTGGATACAATGTATGACAGAAATGTACCTCTTAAATAGTTCTACAAAAAAGATCCCGAAAGCATATATCTATTTCTCAAGATTGACTTGCTATTACCTGTTTATGGAAATCAGATGTTTTTCAAAATTATGGACAATTTGGGAGTGTGTTTTTATGAATAGGGTATTGGTCCTCATACAACGTAATACGTTATTTATTCCCAGTATTTAATTTAGAACGAAATTGCCCTTCACATCGTACAATTACTACAAGTACATCAAAAGTTATGCTTGTTTTTAATAGAATTCAAAAAATTTTAGCCTTCTCCTCAGAAGTCATTGTTCAGTTAGTTTTTGTTTCGACGGAATAAATGTTCATTTTAAAGTGACAATGTGTTATCTTTGTAGATTATGTAATTTTTATTTTTCAATTCTGTTGTTACTTTACCTATACTTGTTGTCTCTATCGCATTGTAAAGCATCCATACGCAAATAAATATAATGCTGTATTTATCAATGATGATTTAATTGTTTTTTATATCTATGAATTTCTTGATGAATATCCACAGTTTCTCTTCTATTTTACCGCACCCTTCTTGTAATGATCCCACTTAGATAATATCTATCTGAATCCACCTTTTCTTACACGAATGTTCCCAGTGATATTATCTTCATTTAAAAAAATCATAATTTTCTGATAATGAGAAAGATTAGGTAAATAAGATTCAAGAAAAGATGATCTCCCATGGTAGGTACATTTATGAGTGTAAGAAAATGAGAATTTACCTAGATATCCAACATTTACCTGATTACAAATATTCACAATGAGGTAATGGTAAAATAGCAGTGGAATGTAAAATTTACCTAGTTCAATAGGGAGATTCCACAAGATGATTCTGTAAAAATCACAGAACAATCTTGCGAAATATGTATGTCTTTTACTCCTTTCTACAGTTATTCTAAGTTCACAATAAACTATTATTACAGAAAAAAGGTGTGAAATCAACACACAAATTGTAAAAATTCGGCTTATATATATATTAACTGTAACTTTTAAAAAGAATTACAATAATTCCCTATGTAGAATCTCATTCACCTCAATTAAAACTGTGAAACTCATCCGAATGACATCAAATCTCCATTAACTTCCGAAATTTGTTGAAATAATACATATGCGAGTACAATAAAATAAAGCTGGCTTGCGAATTTACACCCTCGAATGTAAAATTGAACTCTGATTGTAATTTCGCAATGATTCCTACTGGTCTGGTCTTGAATAACCAATGATTATTACAGAAAATATCCTTTTTCTACAAACGTCAAAAAATTACACGGTTCGCGCATAGACAACAATATGCGAAGTGACCTTTTTTTTTCATTTTCCTTCGTTACCATGACACCGTGCGCGAAGTAGTGTGCTAAATACTTACTTCGCACACTGCATGTAAACTATATGGGATTTCTATATTTTAACCTTTATGTTCCTCAATCAAGCAAAAATCCAAGAAATCATTTATTCATTAATGTATAACAATAATTAATGCCAGTTTGGTTTTCATCCATACTATTTGTTCAAATTAAAGTACTTATCAGAAACGTGGACAGTTTATTTCTCTAATTAAATCTACAGAGCCAACGTTTCGGAGACAATATTTTCTCCTTCTTCAGGGAATTAATAATCTTAAGCCCTGAAGAAGGAGAAAATATTGTCTCCGAAACGTTGGCTCTGTAGATTTAATTAGAGAAATAAACTGTCCACGTTTCTGATAAGTACTTTAATTTGAATAATTAATGCTTTCAAATTGTGAGGAAATCTAACACTACCTAATTTTATTTATTACAATGTTAACATTTATGGTGCAGCCAGTGCACGAACGTTCGTAGAAAAAATTTTGTTTGCATCTCATGCGCGAAATACTTTGGTGATCTCCACTATTAATTTAACTCTTCTGCGCCTCTTTAAAAAAAATCAGTTCTCGATCACCAAAGTAGCATTTCGCGCACTAGATACAAAAATAACTATTTTCTACAAACGTCAAAAAATGACAAGGTTCGCGCATAGACAACAATATGCGAAGTGACCCTTTTTTTCATTTTCCTTCGTTACCTTGACACCGTGCGCGAAGTAGTGTGCGAAATACTTACTTCGCACACTGCATGTAAACTACATGGGATTTTCATATTTAATTAACCTTTATGTTCCTCAATCAGGCAAAAATCTAAGAAATCATTGATTTATTACTGTTTAACAATAATTAAGGCTTTCAAATTGTGAGAAATTTAACACTACCTAATTTAATTTATTATTTACAATGTTAACATTTATGGTGCAGTCAGTGCACGAACGTTTGTAGAAAAAATTTTGTTTGCATCTCATGCGCGAAATACTTTGGTGATCTCGAAATTTTTTTTTACTCGGCTGCGCCTCGTTAAAAAAAAAACAGTTCTCGATCACCAAAGTAGCATTTCGCGCACTAGATACAAAAATAACTATTTTCGGCAACCGCCTGGGAAGTACCCATTTCTTTGAGAAAGTAACATTTCCCGGCCTAGTCCGGAAAGTACATACTTTCCGGAAAAACTCACGTCGTTGTTGTCATTGTGATGATCATCACAATAGCAACGAAATAACGGATGACAGTTCTGTTCTGTTCAATTCAAATAATAATCAAAATGTATAATAAAGAAATGTGTCGTCTCATTGATTTGAAATTCTACACGGTTGCCGAAAAAATATTGTACGCAACACGACCGAAAATAGTTATTTGGATTCACAGACTTCTAGGACTCGCCTCCTGCTCGTCCTAGAATTTTGTCTATTCGTCCAAAAAAAACCCTATTTTCCGGACTTGTTACGTAAATTACTATTTTGTACAACTGATAAAAAACTTGACTTTTATTCATCACTATGGATGAGTATACTTAGGTTTTTCAGCGTGAAAAAGGAAGAAGAATAATTCACACAATACACATGAAATTTTACTTTTCGAAAGATTGAATCAATAATTATTCGAGTACATAATATTCAACGTTTTTAATCAGAAACAAAACATGGAACATCTTCAGAAATACATATTAAGAAGTAATTGTTACTACAATAAACTCTTTATTTATCGGACCAATAATGGATAGTGAAGTGTTAACAATTACTCCCAATATAAATTAGCAAAGACGAGTTCCAGGTTGCTGCTGATCAGCAACGTTAGATATTTCGTGAATAGTTGATTCCACAGTGTTATCAGATTTTTTTTTGAAGTAGATGAACAATTCAATATTTTGTTTGGAATCTCAATTTTTTTTTAATTTTCACACGGAAAAGACAAAACTGTGGCAACAAGAAATGAAGATGAAGCTATGGCAGTAACTGCAGAAAGCATCATTACAAACCATAATAATTGCACCCCAGCCGTTTTTGTTTTTACGACAACGCGATTCATTTCCAACATCTGGTAATTTTTACCAATCCTAGACATTCCTATTTGGAGATCCTATCGATACCGATAATTGCTCTCAGATGGTAGTTTTTTCGATCTTTGTATCACGTTCTTCTGAAGCAAGCATTTCTTTGTTTCTTTTTGTCGGTACAGGGGAACAAGGAATATTTGATTTGACAAGATTGAAAAATTCAGTTTCATTCTCAGTCTCATTCGAAATTTGGATGATTAGAGTTGGAAAGTAGTAATCAATAATTAAAACAATTATATCTTCAATATTTGTTGAAAATCATATTTTTTACAAACTGACATAAAAATGTGGAGGCCTCAGGCCGCCTCTTGAGTTTGGACGCCCGCGTGCGGGGCACGCGCTGCACACCTTCTAGGATCAGCCCTGAAAATATTCAACAACTGCACAATTTCAAAAATTGAGTGTCTCATCATTTTATTATAATAACACAATAATCCAAATTTTTTGTGGAATGCACAATTAAGAATTAACCTGAACCTGTAATGTCCTCTTGGAAAATATACAATTGACATGCCTACATGTAGCTGAAAATATTCTTTGCTTTGCCCTATATCCACGATTAAGGCATTCTGTCTACAGTTGACGAACACTTCGCCTGAATTGTTCCGTCTATCACTCCCTAAATCCCAATTTACACGTTTGTTCGACAAGGCACATCTTTCACATTGTATGTTTTCTCCTGTCAGCGTTTGGCTGGTCACTACTGGGCTAAACAGCTAAACAGAAAAGAGTCGTCCCTTTATATCTTTCCAAAGAGAATGAGGACAAAACAAAACGTAGCTCCATTTGTTTCGGAAGTCAAAATATTATTCACTGTTTGTATTCACTTCATCCACTGGGTAGAACTAATGCGAGACGTTTCAGTTTGATCAAATAAGCAGATGATGGATGATGAGTTGTTATTTGACATCAAGTCGAATTTCAATAATAAAGAAACCAATATCTCAGAGTCGCCATAAGAGGCAGAAAAATATGCTCCTCTTCGTGTGCCTACAACAGAGAATGGCATTCAAATCATCAAAAAAAGTGCCAAATTCCCCGCATATATAAGACAATTATTTTCTGAGTTATCTTCATTAAAAGTCAGTGTCCATGTCAGTCAATGAAGAGTAATTTTCTTACCTTCAGTCGTTTTAGGTCTTTCCTTCAACTCTTTTTTTGCCTTTCCCTTTCCGTTCAATTTCTTGACCACAATTACCCGTGAAAGAGTAAATTGTGAATAGAAAAAAGAATACCATGTTTTGATTCAAATTGAACATTATTATGAATTTATGTTGAACAGTTTCAACCAACTTTCAATGATTGACGTACAAAAAGAAAAATTTCATAACTTATCTTCATAACTTAAAATTACTTTAAATAAGATCGAAAACGATAGACACTCGTCATACAGAGTGTAACAGCCAAATGGAATAAATTCGATAACGAATAAATGAGGGCGTGTTGGGAAAAACGCTCGGACACGTCGATTTGTAATTTTAAATGCGCATATTTTTCAAGAAAATGATATTATGTGACCGTGGCCAATACCAACTTTCTTATTTCAAATGCAACCCCCTGTATATTATTTATTTTTTGGATTCTTCAGAGAATTCTAGACATAATTCATGTACAATGTCCTATATCTAATATCTATCGGAAGTATCAAGTGTTTTCAGATTTATTGCAAAAATCAACGTTTTGAATAAAAATTATTTTATTTCACAAATTCGGTACATTACACCTAAAACCTTATAAGTAATACTGATTATTTCTTAATTATTATAAAAAAAAACATTAATGTCAATGTAGAAAATGTTCAAAATGCTTGCCGCGAACGTCTTGGCAACATGCTAATCTGGTGTAGAATTGTCTTCTAACGTTACTCAACATTTCAGGCGTGACTGATCTAATCGCAAGCGTGATTCGGTTTTTTAGGTCGTCTAAGTTTAAGGGTTTCGTTTTGTATACAATTAGACATATCCCCACAAAAAGAAGTCTAATGGTGTCAGATCAGGAGATCGTGCTGGCCATTCTATCGATCCACCGATTTGGAAAAATTTGATTCGAGTACTGCCGGACATTGATTTGGTAATGGGGCGGTGCTCCATCTTGCTGAAACCATATTATATTGACAGGAACTTGTGGATTTGCTGCATCAGGATATAAGTTTATCAAAGTTGGTACGACATCATTTTGGGGTACGGTAGAGCGGTGTGGCTTTGCCAACGGAGGTGACTTTGCCAAACTACCTAATGTTTTATATTTTATTTTGGTAAAGTCGGTAACTTCTCAACGACAGCACGAATCGGAACCTAAGAGACACTATACCCCCACATTGTTTCAACAGTCGCAGTCCTTTGGCTTGGATTGAAGGGTGTGCTATGCTGTGTTGTGTGAGCAGGTAAGTTTTAACGTGTTTATAAATGCGAAATACTAAGGGTTGTGTAGAAAACATGAAAAATGGTACATCAAAATACATTTAGCAGCTTATTTCACACGTATTTAGAGTCGCGTAAAAAAAACTGAGAGCATTTGGTTGGTCTCGAAATTTCAGGAAATTATTCTATTGTTTGCAGATTTATGCAGACAACCCATCTACGTTGGGAAGAGGAAAATGGAAGCGATTTTTTGTAGGAGGATAAAAAATTGAATGGAAGCAACAGTTCTGCTGTTTTGGAATATGAATTATCATTATTATATATTGTTCATTTACAAAGAAACTCATTTTATGTATTTTATGAAGAATAATAGATTTTATTTTCTTATAATTTGTTGTTCTATTCGCGACTAGTACCTAGCTAACTAACCTTCAAAAAAGTTAAAGAAAAACGTTCTCGTGGCAAAAATACCACCCGCACTTGATTAAATTGCCAACAAATGCATTTTGATGCAAGTGGCAAATTCCCACCGATGTGCGGGTGACTTTGCCAAATTTTTAAAATGGAAAAAAAATTGTTTTACACTTTTTCTTGCGTTTCTAATAACAGAAATCGATAACTAGATTGTTGAAATTAAACATAATTCAAACACAACTCATTTTACAAAAAAACGAGGAAGTTACATCAAGAATACTCTAAAAAGTGGTGCAAAGTCACACCGCTCTACGGTAGTTCTAAATATTTTTTTCCATTCAAGTTGCCATCAATGAAAAAGGGACCTACGATATGATTTCCAACAATTCCTGCCCAAAACATTTACATTTTCACGATATTCCGTATGTTCTTCTCTCATCCAGTGAGGATTCTCATCAGACCAATAGCGGCAATTTTGACGATTAACATGACCGTGTAGTGTAAATGTACTCTAATCAGAAAACAAAACATTTTCTGATTGGATCACATTGTTATCTAACATTGCCATCATTTGCTCACAAAAATGCGTTCTCCTATCGAAATCGTCTTCTATGAGCTCCTGAGTTGCCATCATTCTATAGGGATGCATCTCACTTTCCTTTAATATTCGAAATATTGACGTGTAGCTGACGGTGAACAGCGGGGCTACTTTTCGAACAGAATTATGTGGGCTTTCTTGAAACTCAAGCACTCCAATTTCGTATCATCACTTACTGCATTGGCAGCAATTTTTTTTATTTGTCTTATAGACCAAGCTCTCAAAACTGCTTTTCTATTTTGCTAATTGTTCCTTGGGATATAGGCGGCAAATTTGGAAATTTTTCGTGAAATAAGCGAGAAACTTCCATTTGTGTCCGTGTGTAATCTACATTACCAATCATTTGAAGAATGGTTATTTTGTGCATTTCTGTTAAATGAACCATTTTTCTAAAATTATTACGTAAAGTTATCGAAATTCAAATGACAATAGCACTTACACTGATCACTTATTGTCATGCAAACAGACAACGTGTTACTAAGCCTATGAGAATAAACAAATCTGTTTTTGTTTTTTTCAATTTCTTCTTAGTAATGGTTTTTGCTTACTTTCCCTATATCAAGAGGTGAATGGGAAATAAGTACATATTGAGTGTAATGTATGGAATTTGTGAAATAAAATAATTTTCATTTGAAATGCTAATTTTTGTAAACAATCTGAAAACACTTAATATTTCCGAAAAAGTTGAAGATAGGTATAGGGCATTGTACATGAATTATGTCTAGAATTTTCAGAAGAATCCAAAAAAAAAAATAAACAGGGGGTTGCATTTGAAATAAGAAAGTTGGTATTGGCCACGGTCGCATGGAACACCCTATATAATTTTATTTTCTTGGAAAATATGCGCATTTAAAATTACAAATCGACGTGTCCGAGTGTTTTTCCTAACATCCCCTCATTTATTCGTTATCGAATTTATTCCATTTGGCTGTTACACTCTGTATATGATTGCGTCGTGTGGAATGACCGAGGGTGTTCGGGGAATCGCGGGTTGTGAAGAATGTGGCCCCCTTCTAAAAATGTCCAAAACCGATTGTAGAAATAAAAATCGCAGAAAAAATTTGCGTCTCTTCGTGTACCTACAACAGAGAATGGCATTAAAATCATCAAAAAAAGTGTCGACAGTAATAGCTGACAAGGGTAATTACTATTGCAAGTTCAGTTGGGACCAGAAACATATTATTATGCTCTTTCTAGGGATAAGGATTGTAAACGATGGGTATATGACGATATGAGCATGGGCTATTTACTCATTTTTATTACTCTCATTTTCGTCCCCAGTGGATATTCTTATCTACCTTGAAGTTGGAATCTCGTCCAGATGGCATTATTCTGTCATTCGTTTGCGTACCAATTCGGGTAATTTTAGTGCCCTGCATTGGAAAAAATGTGAATTACAATTTTAGTGCCATCCCTGAACTTGTCTACATAATAGGCAAATTTACTTTTATGTTTTTGGTATGTTCCTTTGATCATTTCAATTTCTCCTTCCCTTATTCTTTTGAAGCATATTCGATGTAAGTTTTAATGCACATTTGTTCTTCTTCTTGAAGACAATTTATTGAATACGCCGTTGGAAAAAATCAAATTGATAGTTTAATTCGAAAATATATCAGATGTTCACGTTATCCCAGATAACTTATTTTCAGCATGATTTCACTTTAGTTCCATTCCACTAGAGGATCTGAAATCAACTTATATCATTAGATCTCTACTCTAGCAAAGATTTTCAGTACAATGTTTCAAATACGCGTTAAATAAGACTGGAATTATTACTCATTCGAGGAATACACGTTGACTTTCGAGAAACACAAATCATTTATATTCATTCACGAAATCGACAATTAAATTGAACAAATCTTTATAGCGTATGTCTTCCATCAGCACCAAAAACGTCTGTTTAACATTATCGCAAGATCCTAAGGCGCATTCACACCTTTTTTCGATATTTACATTTATGATTAAGCAATAAAAACATGATGGAAATGATAAACATTCTTGAGACGAATTAATGACGTTATTATCATCTCTGTCCATTGCTACGGACAAACCTTGAAATTCAACATTTTACGATTATTGCTTCGCACTCAAAGGTACCGAAGATGCCATCATTATTAGACATTACCGCAAAGTTTCATTTCAAGGCCGAAATATATGGTTTTACAACGGTCCGGATCATCATGTTCCTTTCGGGATTTTCGACCTTATCGTAAAATCAAACTGCCTAAAATTGGGGATATGCCTGAAATCTGGCGGACATGATGGTCGAGGATTCACAGAAATTACTTTAGCGGCGTTCTTAGTTGATTTGTTGTTATTGTTATTATGGGTTACAACCCTTCGGATATTTGGGCTCATAAATGAAGAATGCTAAAATTTTGTTTTTGCAAGGTCCTTTCGTCCCAATAATAGGGATGCTGACACATGTTGCGAATTCATATGAGGACATAAATTGAGGTTTTCCACATTGAAGGTAGTTTTTGAAATAGTAAAAGAATATTTAAGTTATCTTATTACCTACTCTCATCAAATTAAATAAAATTGATTTGAATTGTGTTATCTACTACCGATTATCACGTGACTGCAACCAGCAATCAGAATACGGGACGTCACTGTTCGATAAACAAGCTAACCTAATCTGACTGTCTCCTATGTGTCATTACAAGTACGAACTTACGAAGAACAGAAGAGAGTAAAACGTATCACCATTCACCAGCGAACTATTCCACAGTACCTTGTGACATTCTCCTAATAATAAAGGCACCAAGAAACTTGAATTTCGACATTTTCATTTCAGAAGTCTTAAACACCCTCGAAACGATGGAAGAAAACTATTCAAACGAAGTGCTCATGAATTTGTTTATTTTTAACTAGAGAGACTTTTTGACGATCGGTGGATAAGGCGCTTGGGACCGTGGAATTGGCCAGGAAGATTACCCGATCTTAGTCCATTAGATTTTAATCTGTGGGGAATGTTGAGAGAAAAAGTTTACAAAACACCCGTGCATTCGAGAGATGAATTGTTGGAACGGATTACCCAAGCATTTGAAGATTTGGATTTCAAAGAAATACGATCTGCCACCCGCATTTTGATGTGCTTGGAAGTGAATGGCCAGCGATTTGAAATATTCGACATGATTGTTCTACTTTTTAATGATAATTCATATAAATAGTTTGACTTTCAAGTTTCCTGATGCCTTCATTCTTAGGAGAATGTCACAAGGTACTATCAAATAGTAATCATGGTCTGCCTACCAAATTCCGAATGGAAATACCTTTCTTAAGGGACATTTCGACAAATAAATGCTCAGGCCATGATTACTATTTGATAGTAATGACATTCTCCTAAGAATAAAGGCATCAGGAAACTTGAAAGTCAAACTATTTATATGAATTATCATTGAAAAGTAGAACAACCATGTCGAATATTTCAAAGTATGTTCGAATCGCTGGCCATTCACTTCTAAGCACTTCAAAATGCGGGTGGCTGATCGTATTTCTTTGAAATCCGAATCTTCAAATGCTTGGGTAATCCGTTCCAACAATTCATCTCTCGAATGCACGGGTGTTTTGTAAACTTTTCCTTTCAACATTCCCCACAGATTGAAATCTAATGGACTAAGATCGGGTAATCTTGCTGGCCAATTCCACGGTCCCAAGCGCCTTATCCACCGATCGTCAAAAAGTCTCTCTAGTTAATAATAAACAAATTCATGAGCACTTCGTTTGAATAGTTTTCTTCCATCGTTTCGAGGGTATTTGAGACTTCTGAAATGACGAAAATGTCGAAATTCGAGTTTCTTGGTGCCTTTATTATTAGGAAAATGTCATAAGGTACTGTGGAATAGTAATCATGGCCTGCCTACCAAATACCGAATGGGAACACTATTCTGAAGAGACATTTTGACAAATAAATGCTCATAAGTCCGAAATTTGACTAGTTACGTATAGGCATGATAGACATAGAATGAAAGCAAATTTTATCAGCTGAATTTCTTATAATATACAGGGAGTTCCATTTGAAATAAACAACTTTCAGTCATTTTTCCAAGCAAACGAGAAGACTGTATTTTTTACCACCCTGTATTGTAAGTAACGTAAATCAGGCTGAAGTGTTGGAAGAATTTATGTATCACCTAACTCCAAACCAAATTTCAATGCCCTAGTGTTTTTCAACCCAAAGTTATCAGCATTTTTAGTGGTCATGTGTTCCGGTGAAAAAAATTGAAATTAATTTATATTTTGAAAACAGCAACAGATAGGTATAGGGAAATGCCAATAAAAGTTGTCGAGAAGTTGTTGGAGATTCCAAAAATAATATGATATACCGGGTGTTCCATTTGAAAAAGCAAAGTTGCTACTACTTTCTAATAGCAGTGGCAACACCGCATTGACGAAAATGTCCGAGAATGTCCGATAATGCACTCATACAAAGTTTCAAACCGATCCGATATCTGGTTCACCAGAAACATCTAATGTGCCATCCACCATCCACGTAGCCAGGGGGGGGGCCGGGGGCCCGGGTCCCCCCGAAACTATTTTTTCGGTTGAAGCAAAACAAAAGGGGCCTGTATATTTGAAAAAATTTGTATTGTGGGCCCCCCCCCGAAAAAAAATTCCTTGCTACATGCCTGCCATCCACCGTGAATCACCCTGTATACATATTACCAAAAAAAAAAATTGAAATTTAAACAGCTTTTTCTGGGACTTGCAGTTTCTTTGTCAATTAGTATATTGTTGATGTCTCACGTCCTAGATTGTTCATATAGCAGGAGTGATTTTTGGGGTAGCGAGCATCTGATATTAGTCCGGTTAAAGTCCACATTTTAATTTAAAATATTTCGCATAGCTGGTGACCCTTAAAACATCAAAAGTCTCCACCGATATTATGAGTGAAAAAATGTACTTATTCAAAGTCTAGTGTAGGCCACTCACGAGGACTTTTCACGGGACTTTCGGGCACCCGGCATCGAGTCCCCGTGTGGGATAGTTTTGGGATATCGAGGAAAATATGAACAAATTATTAGTGTCTATAAACTAAACTTCAGGTGGCAGAAATATGGCTTTTCAATTGCAGGTATAATCGGATAACTAATTGTTTTTGTTAGGAAATATCGTGTTTGTAACATTCTTATTCAAATAAGGTTAGTACTTGAGTATTTCCTAAATGTATCACCACAGAACATCTAATAATCACCTCAATTCCAATCGAGAAATATGAACTCTGCAGCAATGCCAAAGAATCGTATCAGGCACGTATTAGGCCCAACTTTTTTTTCAAATGGCTATATCTCTTTAAAAGAGCGGAATTCGCAAAAATGAAAGAAAAGTTTCTTTTGGCCTCAAGATCCTTCAATTATGATATATGTACAAATCCTCATGTACAAATACTCATCCTTTGTTGATTTAGGTTGTGGAAAACGACTTTTTCAAATAAGGAAAAACCTAATGCTTTCAGAAAACATTTTATACAGTCCACTAACAAAGCAATGATGTGTTTCAATAATGGCCAGTGTAATTGTGAACCCTATCTGTTACCCATTTACAACAAAACTGAAAAATCTGAATTTCTAAACAGTGAATATAAACATACAATAAACAATTAATAAAACCCATGGAAACTTTCAAATAGATTCTTTTTCGCTCCGAATTTCTCCTTTTCTTCAGACTCCTATTGTTCTCCCTACACACTGAAAATATACTGAATATTCGATTCTCTCAGCCAACCAGAGGGTCGTGAAATAATTATGGCTTCTCAGGGTTCGGCATATAAAAACATAGTCATTGCGACGATTCCGGAACACGTCCTGGGACACCGAATTTAAAATTTAACTCTATGTTCCAGTCGACCAGATCAAGTTTCAATGTGAAATACGGAGTACTGATTTCTTGAATCTATGCTAAAATGAAGAAAAAACTTCTGGCAGATGTGTTGAAAACTATAGTGGGTGTCCCAAGTTCGAGTGGCAATAAGACGTTTTTGGAGAACAGGAAATGAAATCTGAAAATTGGGATTATGATATGGTTGGAAATTCTCTACTGAGCCAAAATAATTTTGGAGCCTGAGCACTTCCGGTTATACAAGGAGTGAAAATAAATTTGTTGAAAAAATTTTTAAAAAATTTTTGTTTCGGATATGATTGAGTATTCAATGCTGAATGCATTTCTGTTTAAATCATTGTAATACTTTTCTGTTTGAATCATTGTATTCATTCAAATCGTTTTCAAAATATTTAAAAAAATATGATGGAAAGGTCATGCATCTTATGAATTTCATAAATATTCTCACAGGGTGTTTCGAATTTTGTGTCAAAAACTGTGATCGAAAATTGGCCATAACTTCTGTTTTCCAGATTAGAACCCTATTTTTTGATGATTCGTTGGATTCAGCGAAGAAAAATTATGTGAAGCAGACATGAAAATACATTTATTAGATTGTTGGCTGCAATATTTTCTGAGGCAGAAACTGGCTTCAGCAGAAAAAATATAAAACCACTTGAACAAGATAAACGGTTCATATTTTCGAAAGAACCAAATGGTTGGGAAAATAGAAGTAGGTATTCCTAAGTTTTTTCATACGTAATACCACTAGAGATGGAATTTTTCCGGCAAAATTTCTCGATTGATATGAAAGTTTGTTGCTCGGAGTGATTTTGGAAAAAATGTCATGAGCGAAATTTCCGAAAAGCAACAAACTTGAATATTACAAGAGAGAAATTTTACCTGCTTAAATTTCATCTCGAGTGGAATTCGGCTTGAGTATTCCACGAGAAAATAGGGTAATATGTTCAAAATTGACGTGAATTGCGCTATTTGGCAAATTAGAATTCATTATAGATTAACTAAACCACTAAACGTTGTTTGTTCTCTCTATGATATTCATTTCCGAAGCTATCTATGAATTCGGGAAACGTCAAAAATTTTGTCGCTGAAAAACCAACATGTTGGTTTTGCCGACTTGAAAATTTTTTCGGGATGAAACGATCGTTGCTACGGAAACTTCCTCACTCAAAATGGAAAGAATGGAATAATCATTTGTAATACCACTACAGATGGAATTTTGCCGGCAAAATTTCTCGATTGTAATATGAAAGTTTGTTGCTCGGAAATTTCGCGAATGACATTTGTGTCAAAATCACGAGCCGTTAGGCGAGTGATTTTGGAAACGATCGTTGCTACGGAAACTTCCTCACTAAGAATGAAAAGAGTGGTTATTCCAAATTTCATCCCATAAAATTTCACCATATAATAAATCTCAAGAATAATCTGGATGCTTCCCTGGATTCAAAATATTACCGAATCGATGATGTATTAATATTCTGTAATAGAATTGAAAGGTAACAATGTTTGTCGAATTTGCATGTGGAAATCACGGACCTAGTAATTACTAAAATCTCTGTGATGGAAAAACGTTGGATGTAGAGATGTGTGACAATGAAATTCCACAAATTTGGTAGATGAAATTGAATACGTTGCAGCTGCGGACCCTTTCATATATCATATTTTCATCTATACTAATATTATAAAGAGGAAAGATTTGTATTTTTGTTTGTTCGATACGAATAGGCTCAAAAACTACTGGACCGATTTCAGAAATTCTTTCACCCTTAGAAAGCTACATTATCCCTGAGTGACATAGGCTATACTTTTTACCCGAAAAAATAAGGATACCTACTATAACTTCAATAATTCCAAAAAAATCAGCCATAATCAGCTATTTCCACGTGCGCTGCGAAAACCGTTAAGGTGAATACAGACTATTCTGACGTGACGTGATTCCACTGAGGGTGCCTGACGTGACGTGATTCCACGTCACGTCAGGCACCCTCAGTGCCCCCATTGGCCCGATATGAACGTGAACGCACAGAACGATGTGTTGAATTTTTATTTTGACGTTCACGTTCATATTAGGCCAATGGAAGCACTGATACACGTCTGACGTGACGTGGAATCACGTCACGTCAGAATGATTTCACGTCACGTCAGGCACCCTCAGTGCTCCCATTGGCCTGATGTGAACGTGAACGCACAGAACGATGTGTTGAATTTTTATATCACTCACATTTTGACGTTCACGTTCATATTAGGCCAATGGAAGCACTGATACACGTCTGACGTGACGTGGAATCACGTCACGTCAGAATAGTCTGTATTCACCAATAGACTTACGTGGATACAATGTATGACGGAAATGTTCCTCTTAAATAGTTCTACAAAAAAGGCCGCGATAGCATATATCTATCTCTCAAGATTGACTTGCTATTACCTGTTTATGGTAATCAGATGTTTTCCAAAATTATGCACTATTTGGGAGTGAGTTTTTATGAATTGGGTATTGATCCTCATCCAACCTTATACGTTATTTATCCCCAGTATTTAATTTAGAACGAAATTGGCCTTCACATCATAGAATTACAACGAGTACATCAAAAGATATGGCAGGTTGAAGTGTTGAAGATGAAACCGCCGCGTGAAAGAAATACACAGGCGAAGCTGGGACGGCCTGCTTGTGTATTGATAAAATTGAGTTCTGAAGAGCAGGAAATTTCTCAAAGATCCTAATTGAAGTTCACCTTACGCCACACAACAGATATTTTTTCGAAATAATACATCCAGTATAAATTAATAATTTAATTGTTGGTCCTTCGAAAAAATATTGGAAATAAATGTCAATGAAATACAAAATTCAGATATATGATTCATGAATGTCCATACAAACCACGTCTCAAATTGGAATCAATGAAAAATTGAATGATACTGAGCAATAAATAATATCTGGCAGTGTTTCTATCTGAACAATGTCCTCTGCTATAATTCACAAAAATCCTAACTGGAACAATCCAACTAGGACCAGCTAGGGTGAATTTTTCAGCCATTTTGCACAAAACAACACTAATAATAGTAATGCACTTCAAAACATTTTCTTCGATATTGATAGTTGGTACACTAATTTCATGCAATGACTCAATCTCAATCTTTGATTAAATTGACAATTAATAGTGTTATTGCGTCCTCTAAAATATGATTCGATACACCGAGTTTATTCCATCAGCTACGACAGTTCCGCCAGGGCCGATCCTAGGGTGTTGGCCGCCCGCGTGCCGAATCCTTATGTGCCGCCCCAAAGACAAAGAAAATATATCTATTTTTGACGTATATCTATAAAAAAAATCTTCAATGGGCATCCTTTTATTGTTAGGAAAAAACTGTATATATTTGATTTAAGGGAGGGGATAACCCCGTTACTTTTCCCGTAAATATTTTGATGATCCCTCTGCCCTCCGACATCTTCTCTAAAGATTTTTATGTTATCTTACACAATAAGAATGTAATTTTCATACACGCATATATATTTTTAATACTACTGTATTCGTGTACTAGATGATGTATCATGCACCTACTAGATACAGGATACATCCATTTCAACAACAAAAAAATATGCGATAAAAAAATATGTGATATAGGAAAGTAAAACGAACTGAATACTAAAAAAAAACTTGATATGTCACGAAATATGTGTACAAACAGAAAAAAGTTTTTTTATTCATTGATTTCACCCAAATAAAAAAACAAACAAACAAACTAATATATAACAAAAAGTATAAATACGAAGAGGAACAGTCTTTTATTCAGTCCGTAATGACTACTGACTAGTATATACAGGGTCTTTCACGAGGAACCTCACCCATATTTATACGGGAAACTACTGAACGTATTTTCATGAAATTCAGCACTTATAAGTATTTCACGATGCTGATGAAATCTAAAATATTTTCAAGGCATGAGCACCTCCGGTTTTTCCGGAAATGACGTCAACTTCCGTTTTTCAAATTAGAACACCCTTTTTTTATTGCAGAAATAGATTCCTTAGAAAATTTCAAGTTATTTTGATGTAACATTTTTCAGTTTTGGTTGGAAAATTCTCTCTGAGCGGGAAAATTCGAAAAAAAAATCGAAAACAGAGCTCCGCTGAAACAAGAATAACTTCGAGGTTTTCGGATGGAAAATTTTCATTTTTGGGATTTTTCAAGATGTAAGATTGATGTATCCACTTTAAAAATCGAAATCGCGATTCATGATACAGGGGGTGAAAAATTCGCTTTCAAAGTTAGGGATGACAAAATCGTGAAAAATCAATTTTTTCAAATTAGAACCCCATTTTTTTATGGCAGATATTGAATCTACGTTAAAAAATAATGTGAGTGTATGCATCACACCCTTGCCCTAAAGTGGATATTTTCTGAGTTATTCACAAAAAACTGTTTTTCGTCTTGAATTTTCAGCTATTTCTTTTCCCTTCACGCCAAAAAGATGAAATTTTCAGGAACTGTTACTTAAACCATGTTTTAGATTTTACTACCCTAATATGCAAGAGAAAAAAGTTACAGGTTGTTCCTAAATAGATGGCGAATTTGGATTCGAATTTGTATCGAAAACCTCTTTATTTCAACTAATCGGCCATCGGTTTTCTCTCCAGTGATAAATAAATAATTCCTTATGAACCATATGCAAAAACTTACCATGTTTTACATTCTTTTTTTTTAATGATAGATATCATTAATTACATCTACTGAATAAAGAGGAATTTGGCAGATGTAATTAATGATATCTATCATTAAAAAAAAAGAATGTATGAGACATGGTAAGTTTTTGCATATGGTTCATAACGAATTATTTATTTATCACTGGAGAGAAAACCGATGGCCGATTAGTTGAAATAAAGAGGTTTCCGATACAAATTCGAATCCAAATTCGCCATCTATTTAGGAACAACCTGTAACTTTTTTCTCTTGCATATTAGGGTAGTAAAATCTAAAACATGGTTTAAGTAACAGTTCCTGAAAATTTCATCTTTTTGGCGTGAAGGGAAAAGAAATAGCTGAAAATTCAAGACGAAAAACAGTTTTTTGTGAATAACTCAGAAAATATCCACTTTAGGGCAAGGGTGTGATGCATACACTCACATTATTTTTTAACGTAGATTCAATATCTGCCATAAAAAAATGGGGTTCTAATTTGAAAAAATTGATTTTTCACGATTTTGTCATCCCTAACTTTGAAAGCGAATTTTTCACCCCCTGTATCATGAATCGCGATTTCGATTTTTAAAGTGGATACATCAATCTTACATCTTGAAAAATCCCAAAAATGAAAATTTTCCATCCGAAAACCTCGAAGTTATTCTTGTTTCAGCGGAGCTCTGTTTTCGATTTTTTTTTCGAATTTTCCCGCTCAGAGAGAATTTTCCAACCAAAACTGAAAAATGTTACATCAAAATAACTTGAAATTTTCTAAGGAATCTATTTCTGCAATAAAAAAAGGGTGTTCTAATTTGAAAAACGGAAGTTGACGTCATTTCCGGAAAAACCGGAGGTGCTCATGCCTTGAAAATATTTTAGATTTCATCAGCATCGTGAAATACTTATAAGTGCTGAATTTCATGAAAATACGTTCAGTAGTTTCCCGTATAAATATGGGTGAGGTTCCTCGTGAAAGACCCTGTATATGTATAAACAGGTACCTATAAAATAACTTTCCTAGCTTTTTGAGAAGCTAATAAATCAATAGTTTCGCTCATATCAATTCTTTCCGATATTTAAGATTAATTAGAGATAATGGCCAAATTTGAGAGTCTCTCCTGAGACATATTGCTTCTCAAGTAATCTTTAATTATTTTTAATTTACTGAAACTACTTTCTCCTGAATCAACAGAGACAGGCAATGTTAATAAAAATCTTATCGCTCATGTGAAATTGGAAAAACAAGAAACCAAATCATTTTTAACAATCATTTCTAATATTTCATGATAATAAATTAAATTTTCGGAGAAAATCCTTTGAAAAGATCAAAATAAAAGAATATAGCAACTAGCAACAACATAATTTGTTAATAGTTCAATGGCTTGATATATGTGTAGAAGATTTCACTCAAGCCCATCTCTATTGAACCAACTGAATAACAACGCCACATTCCAACTGCGGCGACCCGCGACCGTCTAAAATTTGAAAAACAGTATAAAAATATTGGGTTTCGAGTTGATCTAGAAATTTCATTGACACTTGGGCTATATAAACTTTTTTACAATAGGAAACACTTTCCACACAATTTTTTTCGTTAGTATGTAACAGGAGGATTATTATTAATTTTCACACGGAAGAGACCGGAATCCAGAACTGGGGCAACGAGAAATAAACATATGAACTATATGAAGCTATATGGCAGTTCTGCAGAAAGCATCATTACAAACCATAATAATTGCACCCCTGCCGTTTTCGTTTTTACGACAACGCGATTGATTCTATTCCAACATCTGGTAATTTTTACCAATCCTAGACATTTCTATTTCGAGACCCTATCGATACCGCGATAATTGCTCTCAGATGGTAGTTTTTTCGATCTTTGTATCAGCAAGCATTCTTTTGTTTCTTTCTGTTGGTGAAGGGAAACAAAGAATATTTGATTTGACAAGATTGAAAAATTCAGTTTCATTCAATTTTTTTTCTCGTCCCATTCAACATTTGGATGATTAGAGTTGGAAAGTAATAATCAATAATTAAAAAAAAAATCTTTTTGAGATTTGTTGAGAACCATATTTTTTACAAAGTAACATGAAAATATGGCGGCCTGCGGCCGCCCCATGAGTTTGGCCGCCCGCGTGCGGGGCACGCGCTGCACACCTGCTAGGATCGGCCCTGAGTTCCGCAGTAATACCTCATAATTCTTTGAGATACCTCCTGCAACCACTCTGATTCATTGTTCACCGATAATAACAATGCTAAAAATAACGAATGATTTCTTGAATTTATCCAACACCAGCTTTGCCCTCAAACCCAAGCAGTTTTATAGATGTCTGAATATACATTATGGTTATGAATTATCTTTTTAGGTTATATGTATTTGTTTGAATTATTATGTTAATGTATCATGCTTACTTCGACATACAAAAAAATGTTTACTTTGCTTTTCTTCTCATGTGAAGTGATTTTTTTTTAATCTGTTTGAGAAATAAATAAATAAATAAATAATTTCGAGCTATTTTATCCAATCCAAGATATTGCTCGACTTCATGTTGCCAGAGTTAGTTTGAACTTTTTTAGCGACCGATGTTGTTTCGAAACCCAAAAAAATAATGAATCCAAATAAATCTACAATTCTAGCCAATTCATAAAGCCAGCAACCACCAACGAGAAAAGAAGTTTCGGTTCAAGACCGAACTGTTCCACCGAATGAAAACCGTCGCCTGGCTCGATTCGTTTTTAAATCGAACTTTATGAAGCCTCTGGGAAATCAGGAAGGCTTTGACACTGGAGTCGAGCTCCGCTATCAGGCCAACGTGATCCTTATGTCCAACCGTTCGGAAATATTTATAATCGGCGACAAATGATGGCGAACCCTCCCTTCAATCCGAGGGAAACAATTGGAATGTGATTTGAGGAGAATATTGTTTTTTAATTTGGAATTCTTCTTTATTGTGTCCATTTGGCTTTCTGTTCATCTTCTTCTGCTATCTAAAACCTCTTTCGACATTTCCAGTCTCTGTCGACAAAGAAAGTGCAACACCCATCACAAGAAGCTGTTTAAATTTTAATTTTTTTTTGGTAAAACATAGATAGTAGCTGTAGCTAGGGATGAATGATTAAAACTTGGAGAAATCGTTAATTGTTAATAATGGGTTTGTACACCGCGATTATCTATACACTCCCTAACAAGTCTTGGCATTGATGCAATAAGATGGTCTACTTCTTCTTGAGGGATACCAACCGAAGCTACCCGTATTTCATATCTCAGAGCCGCCAAAGTCCGTGGGGACTGAGGTAAACCAAGCCTTCTATCCATGGTGTCCCAAACAGGCCCTGTGGGCGAAAGATCAGGGGATCTGGGCGGCCATGACAAAAGATTCACATGGGTCGCTTCAAAACAGTTAAAACTAACTGTGGCGACATGAGGTCGAGCATTATCTTGCTGGAATATTGGATTCTTGAGCCGGTTACGGTAAGGGAGAACATCGCTCCACTATTTCTTGAAGACAACGCAGCGCTAATGTTGTATTATATATACAGGGTCTTTCACGAGGAACCTCACCCATATTTATACGAGAAACTACTGAACGTATTTTCATGAAATTCAGCACTTATAAGTATTTCACGATGCTGATGAAATCTAAAATATTTTCAAGGCATGAGCACCTCCGGTTTATCCGGAAATGACGTCAACTTCCGTTTTTCAAATTAGAACACCATTTTTTATTGCAGAAATGGATTCCTTAGAAAATTTCAAGTTATCTTGTTGATACCATAAGTCATTATGGTTCTGTACTAGCGGCTCAATTATTTTTGTCAATATGTCAGAATATCTATCTCCTAAGGGAGAACATTCTTTAAATAATGCAAACATGTGTAGTGTTCTATCTTACCAGTTAAAGTCCCATCATAAATGTGAACATCGAGAATTGCATTATTTTTGATGGCGCAAAAAACATTGAAACTCCGGGTCTCTTGAAAGTTCCATTGTCTGAAGTGGTGTTTGTTCTCTTCATCCCAATAATGACTGTTATGCCTATTGAAAGAACCATTCTTTGTGAATTTAGATTCATCTGTCCAAATTATACAGTCCAAAAAGTTTTCATTCTCTTGAAATCGAATCATCATAGCTTCGCAAAACTCTGTTCTCCTGACGAAATCAGTTTCCTTCAAATGCTGTACCCTATTGAATTTATATGGGTGCATTTTATGTTTTTTTAATATTCTCCAAACACTCGATTGAGATAATCCCAGATCAATCTCGGCATCTTTGAGAGAATTTTGAGGATTTACACGAAAATATGCAAGAACTGTAATTTCGATGTTCTCATCTTCTACTACACTTTTTTCTCTGTGTATATGTAGTTTTCTTAACGAAAGATCCGACATTTCGCAAGTTTGTTGGTATCTCTCGTTGGTCTGGGTCGGTCAGGAAACCTCTCAATGAACAGTCGAATCGTTCTATCCACAACTTTATTACATTCTCCATGAAGTAAAATGAGATTTAAATAATCTTCATTGGTAAAATTAGGCATAGTGATCGATTTTATAACTTAATACGAATTATCACCAAATTAATAGTAAACACAAAATGCTACTGAATAAAGAGGAATATGGCAGATGTACTTAATGATATCTATCATTAAAAAAAAAGAATGTAAAACATGGTAAGTTTTTGCATATGGTTCATAAGGAATTATTTATTCATCACTGGAGAGAAAACCGATGGCCGATTAGTTGAAATAAAGAGGTTTCCGATACAAATTCGAATCCAAATTCGCCATCTATTTAGGAACAAACTGTAACTTTTTTCTCTTGCATATTAGGGTAGTAAAATCTAAAACATGGTCTAAGTAATAGTTCCTGAAAATTTCATCTTTTTGGCGTGAAGGGAAAAGAAATAGCTGAAAATTCAAGACGAAAAACAGTTTTTTGTGAATAACTCAGAAAATATCCACTTTAGGGCAAGGGTGTGATGCATACACTCCACAGAATAACCGCCAATAAGCTCTATAGGGTTGTGTCCTTAGGTTGAGGTTGCTTTGGGTTCTTATGGTTAGAGTGCAATGAAAATAAACCTCATTTGGACGGTCTTAAAATTTTAAATGAAAAATTTTGAAACTGAAATATACCAAAAAAATCACAAATATTTGTAAAATCAGATACCTATAAGCAAAACAATCTTCAATAACAATTCAGATCGAAAAACACAATCTGATGAATTAAGAGAAGAAATTCATCAAAAACTCATCTTGAAAAAAATTATTTCGAAGCCAACTTGAATATGAAAATTTCGCAAGAAATTAAAGAATATAATTGAAATTATGACGACATGGAACTCGTGGAAGTAGCGCTCAAAAACACATTCATCAAGCATGCCGAACTTAAAATTAAAAGATGATTTTCAAATAAATAAAAAGAAACTGTTTTATGGTAAAATAAAGTCAGGTTCATTTTGTTTAAAAAGCAATGAGAATTAAATTATTAACGGTTTAATTAAATCTATTTTTAAAAAAGCGTGGAGTGCTTGGCATCTCCTATATCATAAATATGGCATTTATGAAACAAAATTCTTGAAAAATATAGTAAAATGTAACCGAATTTTTTTAACGCTCAATTATTTTTTTCGTTACTTGATCCTTATATTGAAATTATGGGGAGTTTGCAATTAAAATGGATCAGACGACTTTATATCGTCACACAACAAAATCTTTTTACATGTTTATTCAAATGTTTTTTTGTACTTTTCAATTTGTCTTGCTATTAAGTGTGAATTTCAATTTTTCACACTATATTTGTCAACATCCTTTCAGGTACTCATACTCATTCTTCTGATGAATCTGCGCAATTTGCTCCTTCACAAATATTATTACCTACGATACGCAAACATTGATTCAAAAAGCAACACAAAGTACAGATAATTTCTATTTATCCAATCCACAAAAATCCCAACCGTGTGTACACAAAAAATGATAAAAGTCTAGCAGCTTACAAATTATATAAGAGAGAATATACTAGAGAAATAGAAAGAATTATAAAAGAAAAAAAATTAAGAATACGTAAACAGGGCGGACAATAGACAGAAAGCAATGTGGGAAGTAATTAAGAGCAATAATAGCAGAAAAAAAGAGAATGTATAGCCACCAAGCTGGATGCTGAAACGTCGAACAATCACTTTGCAAGCATAGGGAAGAAAATTTGTCAAGAATTAACTACAAAATCATCCTGAATCAATCGAAATTCCACAAACTGCAGTTCTATTAATTATAAATCTTGTTTCTTCTTTGATTGTACCACAGAAGAAGTCAAAGGAATAATATCATCGATAAAATCAAAACAGGCAACAGATATTCATAACATCTCGATAGATATTCTGAAGAGTATGAGTGAAGTAATCAGTCACCCAATATCAATAGTAATTAATAAGTGTTTTGAAGAAGGCTATTTTCCAGATGAACTGAAAACTGCGAAAATTATTCCCGTTTATAAAGGAAAAGGGAACAAGGATGATTGCAACAATAACAGGCCGATTGCCATTTTACCCTGCATACCGAAAATCTTCGAGACAATTGTTGGGTAGAGTGCGGTTCAATTTTATTTAATGAAAAATTTACCAAATTTCTGAATAAAAAAGTAAGAGAGCTGTATATAATTATAACAATCGACAAACGAACATGGAATGAAGCTGACGTGAAAATCCGTTGCTAAAAATGTTAAATTAGGAACACTTATTCTTGTGGCAGAATAAAAATCGCGCCACTGGTAACAGTCTTTTTCGAACCAAATTCGCACAAACGAATGTTCTTAACTAAATGTAATTCGAATCAATCGAAATCGCCAAAAATTGCGAATCACAAGAAAAACTGAACTTTTCTTAATTCACGAAAGGAAACAGAATTAGCACTTATCGGAAGCAGAAGTATTCACGATCGTTAATATCAATGAACTGAAAAAAATGAACATTAAACAAATATAGGACATATGCGTTCCACAGCTGACGATATCTTCTCACACCTACACTCCATATGGGATTTCCCCTGGTATCGAAGAAATTAAATTAATTTGGAATGAATCGAAAATGAAAAATTCAGAAAAGTTTATTCGAACCGTTCACTTGGCGTGAACAACAATCACAAAAAACAGAATTTTGAAATGGATGGGGAAAAAGAACATACTGAATAAAAGCCAGCATGGGTATAGGAAAGGTAGAAGTACCAATACAGCTCTAATGGAGGCGGTACAAAGCGTTATGGGGGCAATGGATAATGGTGAATATGGTGGAGATGCTGAACTTCCACTTAAGAAATTGAAAGCTTATGGTTTTAGAGGTACTGTACTCAAATTACTGGAAACCTACTCAAAAAATAGAAGTCAGAGAGTTCACTGGAAATATAAGATGTCCATGGATCATGATATAGGTTGTGGTGTGCCACAGGGATCCGTTTTGGGGCCTGTTCTCTTCATAACCTTCATTAATGATATAAACTTTCAGCATTGTGACTGCTTGTCTGTATATTGTGATGATACTTCCATAATAGTGAGCTCAAAAGATCTGAGAGAATTCCAACTCAAGAAAGAGCAGGCTTTGAGCGAGGTCGAGAAATGGTTTTTGGCGAATTCGCTCAAAATATATTCTGAAGAAACGGTAGAATTGGGATTTGGTAGTAGACAAACCGCATCGAGTGCTAAATTTTTGGGAGTTGTCTTGGACAGTAGATTGAATTGGGCTTCCCATATTGATTATATATGTGATAAGCTGTCGAAAACTCTGTATTTGCTGAGGAAATTGAAAAAATGTGGAACTCAAGAAATGATTATAACAGCCTATTTCGCGAGTTTCCAGAGTGTACTATTGTATGGTATCCTTCTGTGGGGTAGAGCATCAGATGCTGCCAGAGTTTCCATTCTGCAGAAGAGGGCTATACGTATTATGTATGGAATGAAGATGAGAGACTCATGTAAGTTTTTATCTGATGACATGTCATAATGACAACGTTATGTCACTCAATTTTGATGACATAAGGAAGCTCATTATGGGATTAAGTACCATAATGAATTCATTATGGTACTAAGTACCATAATGAAATTCTATAAGGAGAACATGTAATGGTTTGATCAAAAAAGTTTATTCAAAATGCATAACTATGTACAAAACTATTTATTATAAATGGTAAAAGAACAATTACTACAATTTGTAATATTAATTCCAATGGATTCTACAGTTTTTACATCAGTAGTTGATGATTGTTGGCAAACTTGTAATCCTGTTTGGTTGTTAGCACCAAAAATTGCTTCTGATATTTTTTTCTTTTGCTCTTTCGAATTTTCGATGTAACCTTCAGCGACAGTATTGCTTTTCCATCCGCCATGGCGTTTCACGGTACACAGATCAGCTCCAGAATCAGCCAAAAATGAAGCAGACGATCGCCGAAAACAATGTCCGGTATATTCTTCAGGGCGAGCTAAATTCAAGAAAGTGGCAATAACTTTTGGCATTTTACCAAAGGTATGTATTCCAACCGGTTGTTTTGTGCATTTCTTATTTCTATAAGTGACAAAAAAACGTAGATGGTTTGTGTTGCAAGGTCGTATTTTCACATATTGTCTGACAAGTTCTACCACATTCAATCCTGGGATATTTCCCGAAGTTACAAAAAATTCTCGCATTACCTTTGTTTTTGTATTCGGTAATGTAATTCTAAAAACGGATCCTTCATCTATTACATTTTCAACAAGCATATTTAATAAATTCCTCTCCTCTGCATGCTCCACTTAGTCCAATTATCATGGCAGCTTTATTAAATAAGTATGTATCATCTGATGCTTCCGTTAAAAACTTTGTAACATCTTGTTTAGTAAAAATATTGGATTTTTTAGCTCTGTAATCTTCTGATTTACGTTTTAGTAATGAAACCAGCTGTAGGTACTTACTAATATCGACGTTTTTTCTTGTTGATAAAATACTTCTTATCATCGAATAATACGACCAAAGAGAAGATTGTTTTCTTTCCTTAGATGAGCATTCAAAGTAAGCCAACAATACTTTTTCATGAGTGATATTCTTGATTTTTTTAGCAGAACACCATTCTTCGTACCGATTAAACACCATTTCATATACACTCCGTGATTTTTCCGGCAAAAGGGAGTCCACGATATTTCTCGACATTTCTTCCAAATCAGAAGGTAAACTATCAGCTTCAGAATCACTCATTTTTCAAATTATATTAAATTCTACCTGACAATAATTATTGAGTTTGACAGCGATAAATAAATATTGCCGTTACAACCTGATGACGTTGTCAAGGAAATGGCAAAGCACCTACTGGGTAATATTTGAAACTACACAATATTTACTCCTTTAAAAATAGTTGTCATTGTGACATGTCGAAAATGCAGTTTTTAATTTTTCGAAAATGTATTGATATTAATGCCATCAGATAAAATTTTGTATATAATACGAATCATAATAGTATATTCTAAAACTAGTTGCAGAATGGGCTCCTATTCCAATACGAATGCGAAATTCGAAAACGAGCGACGAAGGAGCGAGTTTTCGAACGCATGAGTATTGGAATTGCATTCTGCAACGAGTATTAGACGATATTTTCTCTATTTCACTCAAATTTTGTGAAATTCAATGAAAAAATTCAAATTATAGGACCTAGTGACTTTCATATTGTATCTTGGCAGTTGGTGTGAATGTTAGAAAGTACGAAAATTGACATTTTCAAATTGACGTTTTCTGAAATTGAAAAGGATCGGAAGTCATTGCTGACAACCATAAAACGAAAAATGTTACTGAGAACGATGCTGTAATGAATTCATTACAGCACTGTTTTTAGTACTGTAATGAACACATTACGATACTGAAATAGAGAAACAATCATTATGGCACACGCTGTGTTATCGGACTCGGCTACGCCTCGCCCGATAACATTCACGACTTGTACCATAATGATCGTCTTTATGATCCTTATTACATAAATAACTATTATGAGTCATGGGATACTTACATTTCCATCACTGTATATAAAGGTGTGTCTGAAGTATACGTACCACAATAGAGAGAGCATGACAAGAAATGGAACATACCACCTCTTCGACACAATATATAAAAACGACCTGATTACTCCGTTGCATAAGAAGTAAAATACCCAGAATGTCTCGACCTACTGGGGAATAAAAATGTTCAATAAGTCAGCAGAGATTAAAAATTCACCTGAACATTCCTTCAAGAAGAAAGTTCATAATTTGTTGATCACTAATGCTTTTTATTCAGTGGAGGAATATTTGAGTTTTCATTTTCGTTAAATTGTTCATAGTTGACAAACCATGTAAATATTGATGGCAATAAATTATTATTATTAATTATTATTAGTTATAAGAGGAATAAAACTCTTTCTTGGTCATTTCTGAAAATATCTTTCATCATGCTCAATTGCATCCGATGAATGTAAGAATGTCATCTGACCATTCTCGAGTGTCCTGCTTATTAACTATAAAGTGCACATTATACCTGAACCGTATTGCTTTCACACCCAGTTTTATTGAGTCTACACTCCTCTTCACAGCCTTAAAAACCCCCAAGAGAAGAAACAAGAATCCCATGTTAAACCAAATTTTTTGTGCTCCAATTCGTCACGACAATTTTACCGTGCGTCCCATAATCGGCAAAGAAGACCGTCAAAAATGCCGCCAGTTCCCTTGACAAATTTTAGGTACGGTAGCCAAGGCAGAACTCATCACTCAATTGACTGCACCCCTATAAACCAATAAAAGTTACCAGAGGAAATGGGTTCGTTGAACTATTTTTATGAATTTATGATTTTCGCTTCAGTTATTAGCCCGTGCTAAACGATTGTTGGGTCGTATACCTTTTACAAGCTGGTCATCTCCGCGATTTAACCTCAATACCGTAACCGAGACTCAAAATGGTTACTGATGACTCTAGACGCTCCCAGAAATTAGTCCCGATAAGGTTATTTCAAAAACAGGAAATATAGTTCATCCAAGAGTTATTGACATCTCGAGGGGATTTGGAGAATCGAAATTATGTTGGTAATAGCCCATTCAGTAATATGTTGAGTTGCAGAATTCTGGTTGGTGTTGGAAATAACACTGACGTATTTTTCTGTCATTAATATTTGGACAAAGGACCCCGCACTTTTTCTATGGCAAATGGCGTTCCGTCAAATGTTCTGAAATTTTGGTATAATGTAGTACTCGACATACTGATCAAAAGTGTCCATGGCCCCAACTCAATCCAATAGGGTAAAATAAGAAGTCTTATCCTCACTCGTTATGCTTAATCTATTATTTGTTCTTCATAACAACATGTTTCGGCAAAATGCCATCTTCAGGTTATAAAATCGAATCAAACTTTGAAGCTATATCATAGCAAGAAATATGTCGGAATTTGGCGAAGTTAACCCACATCAGCGTTTTATCAAAATAAAAATAAAATTTAGAATAACACTCTCAAAATTACAAAGATAAAATTGACGTTAACAAGATATTAGTTGATAAAAGTTGAAGCATAACGAGTGAGGATAAGACTTCATATTTTACCGTATTGACTTAACACCTCACAATGGACTTTCGTCAAATAACACTTTTACTACGCCCGTATCTCGATACAGTATCGAATGAACTTCAATTTTTCTCAAGAAACAATTCATTCCATCCCCAGGGAGCAACCATATATAATAACTGGAGATTACTATTCGACATTACTGACCACTCTACGGGTTCATTATGTGAACGTTCTCGCTCTGAAACTGACATATTTTATAATTTCAAAATCGGGCATGCATTCAATTATCGATAACCCTGTATTCGTAACGATTTTCGGTCATATTCCTCTATATGGTTGCTCCTTGGGGATGTAATGAAATGTTTCTTGAGAAAAATTGAAGTTCATTCGATACTGTATCGAGATACGGGCGTAGTAAAAGTGTTATTTGACGAAAGTCCATTGTGAGGTGTTAAGTCAATACGGTAAAATATGACCGAAAATCGTTACGAATACAGGGTTATCGATAATTGAATGCATGCCCGATTTTGAAATTATAAAATATGTCAGTTTCAGAGCGAGAACGTTCACATAATGAACCCGTAGAGTGGTCAGTAATGTCGAATAGTAATCTCCAGTTATTGTTCTACCCTTATCAAAAAAAGTAATCATGATTACTCCATTGCAATCCGAAAAAACTGAAGCAAGAACTTTTCCAGCATATTTTTGGACACGAAACTTCTTAGGTCTTGGAGAACCAAAGTGTCACGTTTCCATCGATTTTTGCTTTGTTTCTGGATCGTAGAAATGTACCCAAGTCTCATCCATAGTAACACTTCGCTTTATGAAGTCTACATCGTTTTAAAATCGAGCACAGATCGAGCGCGATGCTTCTACCCTTGCACGTTTTTGGTCAACATTCAAACATTTGGGGATCCATTTTGCAGACATTTTTCTCATGTCCAAATTGACGTGAACTAAATGATGAACGCTTTCGTATGAAATCTTCAGTGCTTCAGATATCCGTTTAAGCCCAATTCGACGGTCTGATAAAATTATGTCATGAACTGCATCAATAATTTCGGGAAAATTTACCTCTTTTGAAGCTTGCAGTTCAATTTTTCACGGTCGCATACGAAGGACATTGATCAACAAGGGTACTAAGCATATCTTCGTAGACCTGCTCATCTCTTTACCCTTTTAAATACAGGTACTTGATGATGGCTCGATACTCAAATTTTTCGATTTTCACAATATCGGTGGACATCCTTTTTTGTTAATTTATTGCGTAACTGGTCTAGGCTAACTAGATAGGTATCAATTCATCCTCGTATATCAAAAGTCTATTCTTCATTTGCGGCGAATGTGACAAATAAACAAAGCAGATAATGAGTGATGAAATAATATTAGTTGCAAACTGACATATTCTAAATATTGACATAGCCTACTTGAAACTTATCTTAATGAACCTATGATTTGACAATAAAACCTGGCTTCAGTCGTGAAATTCGAATTTTATGCGATAACATCAAAACTACTGATTTTAAAGACATAAAATGTTTGGCACACGCTAGCTAGTTTTTGACGAGCAACCGATCGGAATAACAAAATTATATATGGAAACCATTTGAAAAAAAAAATGAGATTTCATAGATTTATTGAGGATCACTTTTAAGCCATGCTTCAGACATAATAATTCCTCATAATTTATACAAGAAGCAGATTCAGCGTACTTACTTTCTTTTGTTCCGCTGTTGCAAAAAAAAATTGTTACAATGAGGGATTTTGGAGATATAAACACTAATTATATTAAATTGAATCATAACTAAAGTTTTGTTTCTATCCTTATATTTATAACAATTTTTTCTATCCATTCACTTTGCAGCAACACGCTTCAAATTATCAACTTGATTGTTCTGGTTTAGCGAATATTCATATTGAACTTTGGAAAGGAACATGCTTTTTAATCATCTACGATATTTTCATTATCGAATCAGAATTTCCAGGCTGTATGCTCCTATAATTGATCGTATCAATACAAGATGAAACAAATATATGAGAACATTTTCAAGTTCAAGTGCCTTACTTTGAAAAAATACCATTTAAGTTAAGGATATATTTATATACAGGATATTCCTAAATTGAAAGTAAAAATTAAAAGGGGAAGATTCCTTCAGTAAGTTCGCGAAAAAAGTCCCACAAGCATGGGGTCGCAAACGTTTCGTTTTCGAGATACAGGGTGTACTAGGAAATATTTGAACGAAAATTATAAAATTGGGAATTTCGAGAGAATCGTTCAAATTTTTTTTTTCTTGAAATCGGTAGCAAATACGACCAAACTACAGGGAACTGAAAAGTTTAGTTTAACAACAAAGCGTCTTTTTACATTTTTTCAGTTAACAGTTGGTCACCAAAAAAAAGTTCTTGTGGAAAACAGGTGACAGTATTCCAGAAAAAATATCACCATGTAGATCTGTTATCGAAATTGCCATGTCACGTGGTGAGAACTCTCAAATGTAATATTTATTCCAAATTTCAGTTGAATATCTTGTGAAGTGTAGATACTTTGAGAAAAAATCTCGAAAAAATTAAAACTTCAACACTCTGTACCTCGAAAACGAAATGTTTGCGACCCCATGTTTATCGGACTTTTTATTCTTAAACTTACTTTAAGAATCTCCCCTTTTCGTTTGAACTTTCAATTTAGGAACACCCTGTATTATTGCTATGATTTTAGTTACTGTTTTGTAGCTAGAAATAAAGCATCGACTGGACTTCCAAGGCCTGCTTTGATGTCAATAATTCTTGGATCAAGAATCGACTCGATCACAATATTTTCCGTCGACCTAATTCCTAATGTTTATGCTGCCACCCGGAACCATACTCAACTACGTCGCGAAAATGGCACAATTTCATCCAATTCCACCTCTAAATCCCCGTTCCGTATTCAATCAACAATACGAACGTTATAAAAACCGGCGTGAAATCACGGTCAAAATGACCTGAAATCAATCAAACCCGATAAATGGAAAAGCGGGGAATTAAACCGACCAAATAGCTGTCAAATAAGGTAAATTGGGCATGAGTAACACATAACATATAGATCCACGCAGTGCGAGACCGGCTTAATGGGGCGATTTATCGCATCAGTATAGTGGGTGGTTGTGGAAATGCTACCGCATCTGTCATTCTCCTTTATTGGTAATTGTTTGGTTTGCGGTCATTTGAAATGTTTCAATTGTCCCATTTCGATGATTCAAGGTGCTATGTCGGCGGAAGTGTATTATAACATTTCGTTTTGTTTAGATGAATTGTTTAGATGAATTGTTTAATTTTCTTTCCTGAACTGCGGTGAATAAATGAGAAAATCTCGAAATTCCCTCAATATTTGGTTAATTAATCAACTAGTTTATTAATGAAAGCGATTAATGATCGAGATATTTCAACATTACGAAATGAATGAAAAGAATTCACCATATAGAACTTACATTATAATGGAATGTCAGGGCCCCCGTAAGGGCTACTGGCGCCTGTGTGCAAAAAAGAATTTTGGCGCCCCTTAAGGCATTTTGGATTTTTTTTATTTATTAGGTGGGTTGGTAGCTAGGTGCTTGAAATAAATCGAAAAACTGAACTTTAGAAGTCAAAAACTAGATATTTCCTTGTAGACTAAAAGATAAAACAAACAAAACACAACAGAACAAACAAACAGAATAAAATCATAACGAAATTAATAACTCAAAATAAATTTTTGTTCACAACCACTTGGAAGTATTTCCTTGACTAGGTACAGACACTCTGTTGATGAATAGGTAAAATAACCCAAAACTAAAAATGACATCTTTTTTAGAAACAAAAAACAGAAATATTGGCTAATGTATACATATAGATACAGGGTGTCCCGGAAAATGTGGGAAATCTCTCGGATTCAGATAAAACATAAAAAAAGATGACAAGTTTCCATTATTTTTTTTCCTACCGGCCCTCCCTACGGAGATACGGCCTCCTAAATGACGTCACTGGAAATCCATTTTACTGGAATGAATCTCAAACTATTTAATATAATCAAAATAAGTTTATTATATGATGAACAGTAGTAAAAACCTCTTAAAATACTACCCTTAAATTTAAATTAGCTCTTTTAGTTTACCAGGGGTGGACTAGATTGTACATTTTAATGCTTACATTTGCAACACCCTGTATGATAAGGAGTAGAAAAAACAAATTTTGCTATCTTGAACATTAGGCTAAAAAAAGGTACTCTTGTTTATTGTCGATAAAATGAACCGTTTTCGAAAAACAAAATTACAAAGATCCTTAACTATGCCGTTTTGGCATAGAAAGGCACGTTAACAAAAATTATTTTTCAGAAATGTACTCTCACTAAAGCTTGCAACGATTGAATATAAATACGCTAGTTATAAATAATCTATCAAAAACTTCATAAGAGTAAATTTCTGAAAAATAATTTTTTTTACCGTGTCTTTCTGTGCCAAAACTGCATAGTTAAGAATCTTTGTAATTTTGTTTTTCGAAAACGGTTCATTTTATCGACAACCTTTTTTTTAGCTTAATCATACAGGGTGTTGAAAATGTAAGCATAAAAATGTACAACCTAGTCCGCCCCTAGTAACCTAAAAGAGCTAATTTGAACTTAAGGGTAGTATTTTGAGAGGTCCTTACTACTGTTCATCATATCAATTTTTTTTTAATTATATTGAGTAGTTTGAGATTTATTCCAGTAAAATGGATTTCCAGTGACGTCATTCAGGAGGCCGTATCTCCGTAGGGAGGGCCGCTAGGAAAAAAATATGAGAACTTGTCATCTTATTTTCTTTTTATCTGAATCCGAGAGATTTCCCACATTTTGCGGGACACCCTGTATATTCATAGGTATAAAAGTATCACTTTCTACTTAGGTATTTTAAAAAAATATGCAGGTACTTCTTTAAAAAATACCAAGTTTACTTCCTCAAAAAATCAAAAATGAAAGCTAGGTACGTTAGAAAAATAAAAAATAGCTATTATAATAGTGATATTTTCCTAGACTTGGCTGTTGCAAATTCATCAATTACATCGCTAAAATTGATACCATCCAGAATTTCTTGTTCAATTGCTAATATTGCTAGTCCAGACAATCTTTCTTGAAGCATTGTCGACCTTAATTAATTTTTAATGATTTTTAACTTCGAGAAAGATCGCTCGCCAGAAGCTACAGATACAGGCAAAGTCAGAAGAATTCTTAGTGGAATGCTTAGATTTGTAAGGGTCGAGATCAAATTGTTTTCAAATATACAGGGTGTTTGGAGGGTGAGTAGCCATAGGTAAATGGTGGATAGGTGATGCTCTTGGCTACTTGTTGCGCCTAATAAAATATCATTTTGCCCAAAGTTCAAGGTGTTATAATTTTTGTACCTTTTTTCTAGAAATTTCCCATTTTTCTCATTAAAACCTTGAATTTTTTCAAATTTAATGCTCGAGGTGCCTATAAAATGATTTATTTCCTTAGTCTAGTCTTGTCTTATTCAGATCGAATCATAATTTCATACAAACGTCTTCAAAAAACCTGACAGCGTCGTATCAAACATCAAAATTAAAAAAAAAAATAATGTTGTGTCCACTTTACAAAGTGAAATAAAAAAAAAATTACATAGTGTTGGGTTTTAAAATGGCTTTAAAAACTTCTCTAGTTAATACTCTTTGCAATGGTATGTAACATGTAACATTAATAATCAGATAACTCAACAAAAAACCGTTTTGTCTTCAAGGATGCCTTGAAAGGATGACGACAAAACTATTCCATTGAGCAGGCGAAATCTTTTCTCTCATTCTACCACAGCTAAAAATAGCGTGCTCTCTCTATCATCGGCTAACAATACTCCCAAGGGCGTCGCCAGGGAGGGGGCAGCTGCCCCCCGTCCACCCCCTCCCCCAATCAGAATAGAAAAAATAAGTTTTTAAGGGATTTTTGAGCTCTAGAGGGGGCAGCTGCCCCCGTGTCCTCCCCCCCAGCTCAAAAGCTGGGGGGTAATTACTACATTTGCAAGTCATTTCAAAGGCCTGCAGTAAAGGTGCAGTAATGCAGTTTTGAGTTCACTCAACATTTCGGTGGTTCATCAGCATATTCTGTAGAAAACTAAACATAGAGAACTTCAAATCCTTAAATAAAATGTTTTGAGACATCTTAAATAAAATTAATATTGTGTGGATGATACGAATTTAGCAGTCCGGAAACACTTAGATAATGCATATCCTAACGCTTGGATTGGCAGAAATGGCCCTATCCCATGGCCTGCAAGATCGCCGGACTTGACACCGCTTGATTTTTATGTCTGGGGTCGTGCTAAAGATCTAGTGTATACGGAAACCATTGACACAAGTGAGAAATTAATAGAAAAAATAGATAATGCATTTGTGATAATGAAGCAAGAAATTGGACTAAGCTATACCACAACGGAAATAAGAAAGAGATGTTACGCATGTATTAGAAATAATGGCCAACAATTTGAACAAGATTTAAAATAAATGATTTGAAGTTCTCTATCTTTAGTTTTCTACAGAATATGTTGATGAACCACCGAAATGTTGAGTGAACTCAAAACTGCATTACTGCACCTTTACTGCAGGCCTATGAAATAACTTGCAAATGTAGTAATTACCCCCCAGCTTTTGAGCTTGGGGGAGGGCACGGGGGCAGCTGCCCCCCCACTAGAGCTCAAAAATCCCTTAAAAACTTATGAAATAATAGCATAATATACGAAAATCAGTTCATTTTTTCTATTCTGATTGGGGGGGGGGGTCACGGGGGGCAGCTGCCCCCACCCTTGCGACGCCCTTGGGAGTATTGTAAGCCGATGATGCACCTTTACTGCAGGCCTATGAAATAACTTGCAAATGTAGTAATTACCCCCCAGCTGTTGAGCTTGGGGGAGGGCACGGGGGCAGCTGCCCCCCCACTAGAGCTCAAAAATCCCTTAAAAACTTATGAAATAATAGCATAATATACGAAAATCAGTTCATTTTTTCTATTCTGATTGGGGGGGGGGCACGGGGGGCAGCTGCCCCCACCCTTGCGACGCCCTTGGGAGTATTGTAAGCCGATGATAGAGAGAGCACGCTATTTTTAGCTGTGGTAGAATGAGAGAAAAGATTTTGCCTGCTCAATGGAATAGTTTTGTCGTCATCCTTTCAAGGCATCCTTGAAGACAAAACGGTTTTTTGTTGAGTTATCTGATTATTAATGGTACATGTTACATACCATTGCAAAGAGTATTAACTAGAGAAGTTTTTAAAGCCATTTTAAAACCCAACACTATGTAAATTTTTTTTTATTTCACTTTGTAAAGTGGACACAACATTATTTTTTTTTTCATTCTGAAGTTTGATACGACGCTGTCAGGTTTTTTGAAGACGTTTGTATAAAATTTTGATTCAATCTGAATGAGACAAGACTAGACTAAGGAAATAGATCATTTTATAGGCACCTCGAGCATTAAATTTAAAAAATTAAGGTTTCAATGAAAAAAATGGGAAATTTCTAGAAAAATGGTAAAAAAATTATAACACCTTGAACTTTGGGCAAAATGTTATTTTATTAGGCGCAACAAGTAGCCAAGAACATCACCTATCCACCATTTACTTATGGCTACTCACCCTCCAAACACCCTGTATATTGTAAAATACTTAATGGGTCAGTATCATCGGGTTAATTTCATTAAACAAATCATTGGAGTCTATATCCTTATTATACATATTTTTGCGATTTTTGACCCAGGATTTTGGTGCCCCTAAAAGGATGGCGCCCGTGTGCATTGCACACTTTGCACACATGGTAGCGGGGGCCCTGTGGAATGTAATAATAGGTATTTCATTATCAGCTTAAAATAATCTGCTCCACATGAGTTAGGGATATTGACATAAATTAGGGCCAATTCTGTAAACAACTGTTGAATTTTAAAGCATGGTTAAAAATTAAACTATCCGCTAACTTCATTTCACTATTCTGTATGCTTCATTAGCTTTGAAATATTAACGGAAGACGCTTAATTTTAGCCGACATATGTTAAAAATTTTTTACGTGCCTTTAATTTTTAATCAGTTCTTATAGAATTGACCCTATATAGCTAGTTAAAATAAGACTTTTGTGATGAAAATTCATATCCATATGATTTCAAGCTGCAAATTAATTTTAACCTGTAGGTCTGCAGCGTATACAGGCTGGTTAAGAAAAATCGAGTAAAATAACGAAATTTTATTCCCAGAGAATTCAAGCATTTTAAGACTATCAATACAATGTATGGCTTCCATAAACGGGGCAGAATCTCTCTCATCAGATCATTCAAGGATTCTGGGGTAGGTTGATGATTATCTAATCTTCTTTGGAGCATATCCCATGCATGTTCTATGCAATTCAAATCTGGTGAGTGCGGAGGTATTGGTAAATGTGGCATACCAAGCTCCTCGTGCGCATTCTCAACTATGGCTGCACGGTGCGGTCTAGCGTTATCGTCTAGAAATTGAAAAGTTTCACCAATAATGTTTTTAGTTATTATATTGATGGACGTAGAGTGGAGGGTTGTACTGCGCACGTTGACCTGGGTGTGACCATCACCAGTGATCTCTCCTGGTCAAGCCACATAACGAAGACTCTGAACAGGGCAAGAAGGTCACTTTTCATCATACAGAGATCCTTCCAGAAATGTGATGCAGCAATCGTAGGACAAATCTACAAAACTTTTTTGAGGCCAATCTTGGAGTTTGCTGGTCCGGTTTGGCACCCATGGCTCAGGGGTGACCTGACGCTCCTGGAGAGGTTTCAACGCAGAGTGACACGTTTGCCTTATGGTGTTTTCAGACCACCCTACCAGGAGAGGTTGAGGCTGATGGGATTGTCTTCATTGGAGGATAGACGGCTGCGCGGGGACCTGATCATTACCTTTCGTGCGCTCCATGGGATGTTTGGTGTGGACATCTCGCATTTGTATGAACTTAACACGAACAATTTGCGCGGTCACAGCTTGAAACTCAAGCGTGAGAATTTTCGTGCGAAGTGCCGCGAACATTTCATTTCTAACAGAGTGTTCAGTGTCTGGAACGGTCTTCCCTGTGACGTAGTGAACGCACCCTCGGTGAATACTTTCAAAAACAGGCTTGACGCCTGGTTTGCCAGTGGATTTCGCACCTGAACATTACTTTTTACCTGCATTACTTCTGTGTTAGAGTTCACGTTGTTTCTATTTTGTGCTGTTTGTTTATTTTCCCTTTCTGATTTCTCTACTTGTAGCATTTTCAAATTTATTACATATCTTTGAGTTCATAGCCTTATGCCTCAACTCTGTAATTTTTTTTAATAATAATAATAATAATAATAATAATAATAGCAGCGTGAGAATTTGGCACAACATTGTCAATGAGATGCTCCCTATAGTGTGAGGCGGTCATATTCCCAGGACAAATGTGTAGATCTGTGCCCTCGTTGAAACATATCTCGGCCCATACCATAACACTACCCCCTCGGAATGGATGAACTTCTTGGACATAGCGACGATTACGGGGTATGATGCGTGGGATTGTCCATACCCTCATTCTTCGAGAATCTGAAAATCGTCCATATCTTGATTCATCAGTGAAAAGGAGAATACGCCATTGATCGTTCCAATTGATATACTGCCTTGCCCATTCCAGTCTTTGACGCTTATGGTCACGTGTTGATGGAACTCCTCTGAATGGACGTCTAGATTCTAGAACCTAGATTCACCTCTATCAAACGTCGTCTGATGATTTCGATGGAAACTTGGACCCTTGGATGTGGATTTTGAAGAGTATTCTGTAGCATTCTTCACGTAGATGTAGGGTTTCTTCTCGCCGAAACGGTGATGAAACGATCCTGAGCAGGTGATGCTTTTCGTCGCCCACCAAGCCTTGGTCTTTCCAACACGGAACCTGTCTCCCTGAATCTATTCCAAAGTCGAGATATCACACTTATTTGGCTGACTTGGAGCCTTTTCGCTACAACAACCTGAATTAGCCCTATTAGCCTCAGCGTTTGTTAATTTACGTCTTGGCATTTTCAGAAAACTCGTTTCAAATCGAAGTCGTTGATAAACAAACTTCAGAAAAAAGGCGACCAGATTGACGAAGTGTCTCATACTGATTTTTATTGGATCGATTCAAGTTGTTATTGAGTTTTAAATGATTTTACAGCAATTTTCTCCAAGATTACATACTTTTGAAAACGATTGAATACGATATCCCTAACTCTTGTGGAGCAGTTTGATTGGTAAACATCTCTGTTTGTGGAACAGAGTGATCATGTTTCCATCATCAATGAGTGCCCCTGGCTCAGTGGTAGAGCGTTGGAATTAAGACCCAAAGGTCCGAAGTTCAATCCCGAGCTAGGAAAGAAATTTTCTAGTCTCGGTAGGGGCCACCATTCTCACTCTTGGGTCAAAAATTAACAGTGCTGTGCCTAAGGTGGCGTAAGGACACAGTAACAAAGCCTACACAGAACACAGCTGCTTACTCCGAACTCGGCACAAGTTACAAGTTTCGAAGCTTGTAATTTCAGAGGGGTCTCCACAGGAGACCTAGGAGTAATCAGGATAAACAATATATCATATCAATATATCATATCATGGACATAAGCTTCCACACATAACAGAATCTTCATTCTACCATGTATTTCAGAAGAAATATTTCAATTACTATTTATGAGAAATTTTGGCCTCAATAATTTCTGCAAATATATTAATTACACAAACAGCAATATAGAAACATTTTGAATATACTGACAAAGAAACTGCAACACCCAGTTGGAGCTGTTTAAATTTTAGTTTTGTTTCGTAAAACATAGATATTATATCAAGGAGTAAATTTGGAGGGAAAATCGTGAAGGCTTTTTCATGCAAACATTCTTTGTTACTTATATATTGTAGTCGTTTTTTGCAGTTTTTTTTCAATTTTACCAGATGTTCGAGGAGATCCAAAGTCGATGTTTAGTTGCTGTTAAAATGCCAAGAGCACGTGTATGCGAATTTATCGCTAAGTGAATTTGAAAGAGGTCGAATTATGAGTCGACGGGAGGCGGGGTTGTCATTTCGAGAATTCGCTAACCGTACGAACAGAAATCCAACTACTGAATTGAGATGTTGTCAAGCGTGGTTTGATAATACTCAAAATCAAAGAATATTAGGCACCGGACGTCGAAGGGGCACAAATGAAGTTCAAGATCGACGTCTGAGACTCATGGCCATTAGAGACCGATTTGCGACCACCTTTGGCCGGTGAGTGGTTAGGAGAACAAGGCCATCCTGTAACTGTCCGAACGGTTTACCGCCGGATGAGGTCTTTTGGACTGCAGCATTATCGACCCCATCTTGTGTTACCTCTGACGTTTGAGCATCGCCGGTAACGATTACAATGGTGCAGAGAACGTCAATATTGGAATGGCATCAGGTCGTCTTTTCTGATGAATCTCGATTCTCCTTGGGTGCACATGATGACCGAAGACGGGTAAGGCGTGGACGGGGAGAAAGACGCGAACCTCAGTTTTATACTCAGAATGGAGGGTAAATCGATGGGATAAGGCCAAGACAGAGGACTATCAAGTTGATATCATGCCAACGTTTCGGTCTATTTAAAACCTTCCCCAGAGCTCTGGAAGAGTGATGCGAGATTATTTATAATTGAGAAACGGAGATCTTTCACAAGTTGAATAATTCAAAAATCTATTGATTATAACAATGAGTATTCAGGTTATTAGTACTGAAAAAAAGCTGTTTACAATTGTAACTGTTGTGGTTTCAATTGCTCTTCGAGAAAAAGTAAAAAGAGGTCTATTAAATTTCATGAACTTCCTAAGAAAGACTCCTGAACACTACAGGGTGATTTTTTTAAGTGATTCATTAGACGTTTTCGAGGGGGGAATTGAGATACAAATTCAAAATTTTGAATTTTCATTTTAGAGCACATGAATTCAATTTGTAAAATATTTTCAAACGGAATCTACTTCCGGTTCTGCCGGAAACTTAGTTATTTCAAATGCAACACCCTGTATATCTGTACATATTTGAATTCTTCGTTTAATTCTGCAATGATTTTATGTATGATATGTGCAACCACATCAAGCGATTGTTGAGTTATAGCCTGATTTTCAAATTTTTTGACAGAACGATTGTCACAAATAAGTGTTAATATCTCCAAAATCTCTCATTGTAAGAAATTTTTTTCGCAACGGTGCACCAAAAAAAGGACGCTAATACTGCTTCTTGTATAAATTATGAGGAAATATTATACAGGGTTTGAATTTTTTCAAGATTTTTTCTCAAAGTATCTACACTTCACAAGATATTCAACTGAAATTTGGAATAAATATTACATTTGAGAGTTCTCACCACGTGACATGGCAATTTCGATAACAGATCTACATGGTGATATTTTTTCTGGAATACTGTCACCTGTTTTCCACAAGAACTTTTTTTTGGTGACCAACTATTAACTGAAAAAATGTAAAAAGACGCTTTGTTGTTAAACTAAACTTTTCGGTTCCTTGTAGTTTGGTCGTATTTGCTACCGATTTCAAGAAAAAAAATTTTGAACGATTCTCTCGAAATTCCCAGAAATATCAAAATTGTCATAGGAGTAAAAAAAATATATACTATTTGAGTCTGGAGATATGGCCGGCCTTGACTGATGTCCGCCCCCTCCAATTTTATAATTTTCGTTTAAATATTTCCTAGTACACCCTGTACCTCGAAAACGAAACGTTTGCGACCCCATGTTTGTGGGACTTTTTTCTCGAACTTACTGAAGGAATCTTTCCCTTTTAATTTGTACTTTCAATTTAGGAATACCCTGTATATAAATATATCCTTAACTTAAATGGTATTTTTTCAAAGTAAGGCACTTGAACTTGAAAATGTTCTCATATATTTGTTTCATCTTGTATTGATACGATCAATTATAGGAGCATACAGCCTGGAAATTCTGATTCGATAATGAAAATATCGTAGATGATTAAAAAGCATGTTCCTTTCCAAAGTTCAATATGAATATTCGCTAAACCAGAACAATCAAGTTGATAATTTGAAGCGTGTTGCTGCAAAGTGAATGGATAGAAAAAAATTGTTATAAATATAAGGATAGAAACAAAACTTTAGTTATGATTTAATTTAATATAATTAGTGTTTATATCTCCAAAATCCCACATTGTAACAATTTCTTTTTGCAACAGCGGAACGAAAGAAAGTAGGTACGCTGAATCTGCGTCTTGTATAAATTATGAGGAATTATTATGTCTGAAACAGGGCTTCAAAGTTAGCCTCAACAAAACTATGAAATCTCATTTTTTTCAAATGGGAACCATATAATTTTGTAATTCCCATCGATTGCTCGTCAAAAATTAGCTAGAGCGTTCCAAACATTTCATGTCTTTTAAATCAGTAGTTTTGCTGTTATCGAATAAAATTCGAATTTCACGACTAAAGCCAGGTTTCGCTCAATCAAATTCATTGGTATGCAGTCTTTTACAAAGAAGGCTATGGTAGGAATTTTCATTCTTACGTATTTTTATTGATCAGCACTATGGAGAAAATGCAATAATAATCAGGAATACTAGAATAGAATGATATATCGAAAGCCTGTCCTTTATTTGCAGCGAATGTGACAAATAAACAAAGCAGATAAGGAATGATGACTAAATAAAAAAAAATAAGTGTGAAACAATCACAACAATTTTCCTAACAACAAAAAACTTTGACAGAAATTTAACAATCGCTATTACAATAAATTTTCAAAATGTTGGCCCCCTTCCCCCAAACATTTATTGATTCTTCTAAGAACTTTGATTTTGTTAAAGGTGTTGATCACTGTTACTGCTATTGTGATTTCGCATATTGCCCGAATTCAAACAACTAGTAATAAGTATGAATGACAGTTCTCAACAGTGAATTATGAATGAACTGACATATTCTCACTATTGACATAGCCTACTTGAAAATTATCTTTATAAACCTATGATAAGACAAAGAAAACTGGATTTATTCCTGAAATTCGAATTTTATTCGATAACGGAAAAACTACTGATTTTAAAGACATGAAATGTTTGGCACACTCTGACTAGTTTTCGACGAGCAATCGATCGGCATTACAAAATTATATGGTTCCCATTTGAAAAAAATGAGATTTCATAGTTCTGTTGAGGCTAACTTTGAAGCCCTGTTTTAGACACCCTGTATAGTATTTCCTCATAATTTATACAAGAAGCAGTATCAGCATACTTTCTCTTGTTCCACTGTTGCCAAAAAAAAATCTCACAATGATAGACTTTGGAGATATAAAATACAAAATTCAGAATTTGTAACGCAATTCCTTCCTCGAATACGTCTAATGAAACACTTAAAAAAATCACACTGTATATATCACTATTGCATTTGGTATATTGGAAAAATTGCACTGAAACCATAGATGGAGAAACCTTGCTACAAAGAAATTCTCAAACAAATGAGAACAATATTTTTAGTGACTATATTGAGTATTATCGAAGATTTTCAAAGGTTGTATTCAGTAGCCAGGTTGAATTGATGAATTTACCGCTTTATATTTCAGAATATTCAAGATGTGAATGTGAAACTTGAATATAACGAAATACCAGTCCTTTCTATTGAAATTTGTGTGATCGTATTCAACTGGCACTAAATCGTGCACCTTGTAAAATAAAAGCAATTTCAATAATTGAGAGTTCTTTCTGCAGTCACGTTTTCTCTGAGTAATGAAGCCCAACAAAGATGCGGTGTCATAAAAAAAGAACGATGTAATATTGCACATCTTGACTAGAATTATGACCAGTGCCGTTTCAGAATGTAGGTACGTACTTTTCTTGGCAAAAAGTTATAATTTTTTACGCAGCCCTTGAAAATAATGCCTCGGCTTGTTGGGTCGCCATAAAATTATGTAGGTAGTTGTAAAAAACATAAGGTCAGGTTTTTTGGTTCTTTGAGACATCCGCAAATTTCCAGTTGTAAATTCATAAAATTCTGGCGAATTTTAGTCAGAGGTTCGTATTTTTGCGGTCGGCTTTCTTTTATTGGTTGTTTGGTTTGCGGATATTGGTTGATGGTGGTAATGGAATGTAACCTTACAATGGGGTTCGAAAGTGAAATGCTATGAAGGTTTGTATCCTCAAGGTTGCGCGGTATTCTTTGAGCATTTTGCAAGATGATATGTACCTACAGATTTCGATGATTTAGTACTACAACTCCTAAACTATAAGAGATAGAGAAAAAGTAATGTACATGTCATGTCCCATTTTTTCGAAAACATAAATTGCTGAAAACGCCATATATTCAGGAAATAGTAGCTTTATTATTACTCAGACCAATATAGAGTTTCGCGAAACTTTTTGATTCTGGAAATTTTAATGATGACAATAACATAAAGTTTTATGTAACCCTTTTATAACAATAAGGAGCGTTTCCGAGAGGAACCAAAAAAAGCTCCTTCAAGAAAAAATATTGGTTTATTTGAAAAAATAAAATCCATAATAAATGTTCAAATCGTTGTCCACCCGAAGAAATAAATGAATTGAATAAATAATGTGATTTAAATAAAAACTTCAGAAGCGCGAGATGATTCAACAATGATGAAACTGAATTGAATAAGACAAGTAAAAACAAAAAAGACATGGAATTATGTGACCGCCTCAGTTTTGAAGGAAGTGAATAAAACCCTGCTTGGATTTTGTTGAAATAAAAGTATTTCTTCGAAATTTTCGATATATAGTGACCTCGGAAGTATACCATGATATACGGGGATGCATTGATATCCAGTTAGCCTAGACCAGTTCCATGCATGAACAAAATATTGCGATACCATATCAACGAACAATAACTTATTAGAAGTATCATTGTAGAGTTCGACGTCAAAAAAGTAAACCAGAGTTACGCAATAAATTTAAAAAAAAGATATCCACCGAAATTGGAGTAACGAGCCATCATCAAGTACCTGATGTATTTAAAAGGGTTAAGGGGTAAGCAGATTTACGAAGATATGCTTAATACCCTTGGTGATCAATGTCCTTCGTATGCGACCGTGAAAAATTGGACTGCAAGCTTCAAAAGAGGTAAATTTTTATTGAAGATGATGAACGATCGGGAAGGCCAGTTTCTGTGTCAGTCTCCGAAAATATCGATGCAGTTCATGACATAATTTTATCAAACCGTCGAATTGGGCTAAAACGGATATCTGAAGAACTGAAGATTTCATGCGAACGCTTTCATCATATAGTTCACGTCAATTTGGACATGAGAAAAATTTCTGCAAAATGGATCCCCAAATGTTTTGTTGACCGAAAGCGTGCAAGAGTAGAAGCACCGCGTTCGATCTGTGCTCGATTTGAAAACGATATATGGACTTTTTAAACCGAATTGTTACTATGGGTGAGACTTTGGTATATTTCTACGATCCAGAAACAAAGCAACAATCGATGGAATGGCGATACTCTGGTTCTCCTAGACCTAAGAAGTTTCGTGTCCAAAAATCTGCTGGAAAGGTTCTTGCTTCAGTTTTTTGGGATTGCCATGGAGTAATCATGATTGATTTTTTATATAGGGTAGAACAATAACTGGAGATTACTATTCGACATTTCTGACCACTCTACGAAAAAAATTTTAGAGAAAAGACGCGGAAAGCTTTCCAAAGGTTTTGTTTTTACAGAACAACGTCCCAGTACACAAATCTCATATTGCCATGAAAAAATTCGTGATTTAGGGTTAGAATTACAAGAACACCCCCCCTTATTCACCAGATTTGGCTCCGTCCGACTATCATCTCTTTCCTCAACTGAAAAAAAGTTTAAAAGGTCGTAAATTTTCTTCCAATCAGAAGGTAATAAAAGCTGTGGAGGACTGGTTTGCAGAGCAAGAAGGTCTAGAGACGTTGCAGGTTCGCTGTAATAAATGTATTCAATTAAGAGGAGAATATGTTGAGCAATAAAATATTTTGACATTGAAATTTTATTTGGTTCTATAGTAGGCTAAGAATTTTTCAATATATCTTCGTATATTTTTGAAATCCTTGAAGGAAGATCTATTTGTAAATATAATTTGTCATTAGGGTTTTCATTTGAAAAAATAATTTTTGTTATTGTTCCAAAATTTGAGCAGATACAAAAAATCCATTAGCACCGCTGAAAAGCAAATATAAAGTGTTCGAAATATGTATTCATTTCGGGATCTTATCAGACGGAAGTTATAGTCAATTATAATATTGGACCAAATACCAAAATCGACCTGTAGCTCGGGAAGGAGCTTTCTTTACTTTTTCTCTTTCTCATATAGTTTAGGAATCTGGCTACTTTACACAGCTAATTACCATGCTGACTCCATTTTTTTTAATCCTTTAAAATTCACTGGACCAATCGATATCGAAAATTCCAATCGATGAAGAAATTCGAACAATACAAACATCAGACAGTTTATTTACAATCAGGAAGGGTTTTCAATCAGATTTATTGGTGGTTTATGGACCAACCAAATTGTCCACTGGTGCCATTTTTCTTGCTCCGAGCAGAGGTAGATTTACCGGCAGACAATGCTGTTGATGGCCTGTAAACCACATTTTTGGTCAGTTTGGGGTACAAATATTGACGTTGGAACTAATCGCTTAGCTACGGGGTGTTCAGTTTACATATTTAGCTTTGTTGGGTTCTTGCAAGTACAGACAATATATATTGGATTATTCTTCGGTGAATGGTCAAAATGAAGAAGTCAATTTGTCTTCGAAACAGATACGCTTGTTCTGTGCTGCTCCCAATTCGATTCATAGAATTGTTTTGTGTTCCAGAACTTTGTCCGCCACAGAACGAGTTTGATTGGGGATGAGTTTTGGACCGTTTGTGGCGCATCTGTCAGCAGAAGGAAAATTCTTGGAACGCATATTAGATATACCCTATCTATGATACAATTTATTTATTTATGGGAATTCAGCGCGAATAAAGTAGACTCTTTTTCTTTATGCTCACAGGAGTTGAGATTGTTATCAAATTTCTTAAAATATCGGATCTATGTTAGTAAAAAATTTGTCAAAACTGATTTTTGAAATCAATGAATATCTATATTTTCCATCAGAAAATATTTCACATTTAAGTCCACACAAGTAATGTTTCATTTTGAGAAGTTTGATAACAATCTCAACTTCTGTGAGTAATATTTGTATGTAAGTAATAGTAATGTTGTAACACCTTTACATCCCACGTTTTGTAATTCTCCCGATGAAGAAGTAATAAACTTCGAAAGCTCGAGCATATGGAAAAAGAGTCTACTTAACTATCGCTGAATTCCCAAGAATAACTTAATTATATTTTAACAAATCCGCAAAGTTCATTCTTTCATCAAATGCAAATTTGTGGAACAGAATCAAGAACCTGCGTGCGAATATATGGAATTTTTATCAATTGCAGTTCACACATGAAGAATATAATTACAGGGTGATTCATTAGACGTATTCGTAGGAGTAATTTTGATACAAATTCATGATTTTGTATTTTTGTTCTAGAGTACATAAATTTCAATATTGTAAAATATTTTCAAGAGGAAACTTCTACCGGAAACTAAATACCCTGTATAATTTAACACTGATTACATGTACGATATGCCCAACCACTTCATGCGATTGTTGAGTTATAGTCTGTTTCATGTTTTTAAAAGTAGTTGATTTGCTGTTATTGAATAAAATTCGAATTTCACGCCTAAAGAGACAGGTTTGGCTCAGTCAAATTCATTGATATGCCCGTCTTTTTTTAAGTAGGCTATGTAAGGAATTGTCAGTCCTACTTATTTTTATTGATAAAGCACTATGCAATACATGCAATAATAATTAGGTAGGTACACAAGAATGATTTATCAAGTCAGTTCTTTGTTTGCGGCGAATCTGACGAAAAAACAAAGTAGATAATGAAGGATGACTAAATGAAAAAATCTTATTTTTCAACCATCACAACAATTTTCTCAACAACAAAAAACTTTGACAGAAGTTTAATGATAGCTATAAATAGATTTTTTCGGCAACCGTCCGGGAAGTACCCACACCTCTGAAACTAGGCGGAACAGTCCTGCTGCTCAATTCGCCACCAGTTCCATACCCTCCCTCACTATGTTCCCCAAGTCGGAGCCACTGGAGCCAGTTATTCGTACCACACACAGTGAATTCGTTCCGTGAGATAAGGAAATCACCCGGTGCAACATTACACGAAGCCAGAAAACCAGCAGACACATATCATCAAGTCAGACCAACAAGAGTGTACCATTCCAAGAGTGATTACTTCGAGTTATTTGGTTCCATTTTATTCTTTAATTATCGTGGTGATAAAAATTGGTACAGCAGTCCATCCCCCTCTGCGAGAGAGCTCTTTCATTTTATTAAGATTGAATTGTCACAAAATCTTCGAGCCTATATGATCTTGAACATAAAAATAGTGATAGTATTTCTCTACAAGGGATACCGGGAAAATTAAATTTTTGCTACAGTTTAGCAACCTACACATGAAGAAAAAAAAATGTTAAACATCCCAGCAAAGAGCCTCGGAATCAGGATGGATCAAAACGGGACGAAAAGCGTAACGGGAAAGAAAATGTTTTTAGGAACATGAAATAATGTACAGGGAATGGGGAACAATTGATACAAGAAGTAGAGTCACAGAATATTGGAAGAAAATATAGACATTGGTTATTGGGATCATATAGGAATCTAAGAAAATTCCAAGGCCAGCAAAAAAGATCTTCAAATTCCAGAGCGAAGATAATTCCAGAGTTAGAGAGGAAAACAATAAGCTTCCTGTTCCAATGCAGCGCCAAAAAAAGCTATCTCAGGATTCTTCTGCCCATCCCTGTATAACCAGAAGTTCTCTGGCCCTGAAAATATTTTAGGTCTGTAGAGAATTTCGAATAATATCATAATCCCAAATTTCAGATTTCAAATATGTCCAGTCCTCCAAAAACGTCTAATAGGCACTCGAACTTCATGGGACTGTATGGATATGTCACTTAACCCAAGTTTGATCAATGAACCCCCCAGTTGGGTTAGATTCAACCTATTACGAAACTACACAAAATGCAATTGTTGTTGTGTGACGAAAGAAAAACATCAAGAAGAAAAAAACCAATGTATTCAATACTAAACAAATTGAAAAATATGATATGAATCACTACATGTCAAATTAATATTAAATTGAAAAAAAAAATATGTGTTATAAATATTCAATCAATAAGAATATTTGTCGTTTCCACTATTTTAATATAGCCTACGTTTGAAACTAGACTACTTGCTTGATATTTCAAACTAATTATAACGTCTCGGTCAAAGGTCTCTCATCAAGATTGAAATCGAACTACAATATTCGCATTTTTTTGATATATTTAAGCTTTGAACGTTTATAGCTTTTATTTTTTCCTGTACAGTTGTGATCCATTATAATTGTTTCAGGGTATCTTGTTGTAGTGGTATTTCTTTCTAAATTTCGGAAATGGACCGATGTTCAAATTGCTCTATTGGCTTGCTTGAGTAGGTTCATTGCAACAACAGTGATGGTGTTCGCAAAAAGTGGTCTTCTTCTTTACATAGGTGATAATTTTCAAATACCCTCAGTAAAAGAAGTTCTTATAACCAAAAATAAAGAAATTTCTGATTTTCTCAGCATCCTGAACAACACATCTACCATCTACCATGAATTTTATGAAAACATTTATATCAGGTAATTTTCCGCATAATTTTCTGATGAGAAAAATAACGTAGTAATATCGATGAATGTAGATCTCCGGGCAGAAATTTCCTTGATTCTCGTTTCATTAAAGAATCTAAAAAAACCTTCATACTTTTCTCCTTGGTAATCCTAATGTAAAGAAATTCGCTTCGCGAACGATGATAACGGAAACTGTGGATCAAAATGAACAAGCCTTGGCCAATTCATTAACTGGTATATTTGACACTTTTGGAGCTTCCGTTATGGGTTTCCTGTATGCATTCGTATATTATCAGACTAATGCAATATTTCCTGGAGCCTTCTTTCTTGTATCACTGTTCTCCAATACACTAATTTTTGTAATGCTTCTGTAAGTATTTATTGTATTTTTATGGCAATTATTAATTTGAATTATTCTTGTCTAATTGAATTGATGAAGAACACTGTTCTGGTGCATAATTACTGAATGCTTGGCAAAACTAAAAGGTCATATAGAAGACATACTGTTTTCGAATCGTTACAGAAATATTTGAAAAAGTATACATATATGTATTTTATTTTGCAGGATTATAAGAAATGTGGTTTTGGAAACAGAAATGTACTGATTGACCAACAATAAAAAAGGAGAAGGGAAATTAATATCAAACAAAATCCATCTATAATAATTAATAAAACTTAAACTTAGTTGTTCCATTCTTGCTCTACCTCGAAAATGAAATGTGTGGTTTGACAGCTTTCTCTTGAAACTAAGTCAAAAGGGGTCATATGAAAAGTGGGGCGTGGGGGTGCTTAAGGTATGAATAAATTATTTTTTTCTCTATGAATTGACCCTCCCCCCCTAACTCTGTTACAAAAACAGATACATAAGAATATATCATAGAAATATTGTAAGAAATCAAATGAAATTTTTGAGAATATCTACGTCATTTGGAATTAATACAGTAATTTCCCGTCATTATACAGGGTGGCCAAGAGATTGACGTCAAAAAGGAAAAAACAGCGGTCCCTCGTGTCATGGGCTATTCGAATCACCCCCCCATGTATGTTATGCTATTTTTCACGGTTTTCGAGTTATGAATTTTTTTATGAACTTTGAGAATTTTCGACTTGACCATCTTAAAAAAGATATTTAAAAAAAAGTACAAGACTTCTCTGTGAAATTCTTTTTGTAACTTAATCTCCATGAATTGTACTTTTATACATAAAATAACCAGATTCGTAACTTTGATAAAAATCATTGAAATGTTGGTCTCAAGTGAAAGGTTACGTAAATTGGATTATGATCTGAATTTTCGAATCAAAGAAATGTAAAAAGGCTAATTCACGGTTTCTTAGTATGCTTAAAAACTGCGCTCAACAGTCAGCTTTTAGAATCATTGATAAAAAATGGTACTTAACACTCTACTTTTGCTAGAATTAGCCTTCAAAGTCATCGAGGTGGAAAAAATCAAAGAACAAGACATTTACTACAGAATTATTTTTTTGCCATTTCAAGATATTTCTGATCAAGTTATGATGGAAAAAGGTATGGCAATAAATCACACATCATAATGTAAATAAAACGAAATTTATTTATAAAATTAACAGTAGGTGTTCAAAGTGGCCACCTCCAGCCTCGATACACATTCTACACCTTCTTAGAAAATTTTCTTTCAATCGCATGAAACCTGCTCTGTTCTCTCTTAGGACACGTTCGGCTTCTCTTATCTTCAGTCGCAGCTCGTCTTCACTCGAACATTCTCGGGCGTAAACAATTTCTTTGAAATAACCCCAAACGAAAAAATCGATGGGATTAAGGTCAGGTGAACGTGGGGGTCACTTGATTGGTCCGCTACGTCCGATCCATCTGTTCGGGTATCGTTCATTCAAATGATTACGGACTTGAGTTGCGTAGTGACACGGGGCGCCGTCGTTTTGAAATATAATATCATAGTTTGAAGAAGCTGAGGACTCACATCTTCCAGGAGCAAAGGAAGTTCATGCTCGATGAAATTTTTGTACGTTTCTCCATCAAGCCTGGACGGCAATTCATATGGACCAATTAGTTCACCATTGAGGACACCAGACCACAAGTTAACGCTAAAGCGTTGTTGGAAATTTGATGCTCTCACATCATGAGGATTTTCAATCGCCCACGTGTGGTAGTTGTGAATATTGAAGATTCCACATCGCTCAAATCTTGACTCATCCCAGGATCCTCTCTTTTTGTATCATAGGCAAAATTCAACGCGCAATTGGTGGTCTGCAGGCAGTAAAGCTTGGACTCGTTGAATGTGGAATGCGTGGTATCCTACTGCGTGAAGTATACCTTGGATAGAAGTTCTTGGGATGCCCAGAGCACGAGCCAATCTTCTCGTACTGATAGATGGATTTCGCTGAATTTCTTCGAGCACCCTTTGCCTGCGATCCGGATCAACTCTAGGGACTCCTTCACGACGACCACGTTGACCAGGAAATCCAGGAATGCGGCAAGCCATTAAGGTTTGGTGCGTGTTAATAAAAACACGATGGTCTGGATAATGCTCAGGTTGCGGCTCACCACGACGTTGAAGATGTTCACGATATAGTCTCGCTGCTTCAAGGCCGTTCCCTCGTGCAACTCCGTAAAAATAATGCATTTCAGCATATTCACTTAACGTGTAACTCATCTTCTAACACTTCAAAGAAAACAAACTCGGAAACTGAAAATTTACTCGGAAAACTAAAAATTCAATTCAAAAGGGAAACTGAGAAAATTAAGTTGAAAATTAGAAAACTGAAAAATTCGGTTCAAACACTTCTTGACACTCAATCGGCGGAATCAGAATTAACTGATGGTCAGGGGAAAAATCTGGTTTTATTTTTCCGGAGGGGAGGTGAAAAGGAATGCTCATATGTTCAAAAATTCAGACGAAGTCGCGTCGATGAAAACATCTTGATTCTGGCTTATCGGCCCTTCATTACAAAAAACGCGGTTATCTGCAAAGTCGCGAATATTTATAACACATTTCATCGTTTTCAAACATAAAAATGCAATGAAAAACCGATCGGGATTATTTAAATTTTCGAGAACAATTTTTCAATAACCACTTGAATGAACGATACCCGAACAGATGGATCGGACGTAGTCGATCAATCAAGGGGCCCCCACGTTCACCTGACCTTAATCCCATCGATTTTTTTCGTTTGGGGTTATTTCAAAGAAATTGTTTACGCCCGAGAATGTCTGACTGAAGATAAGAGAAGTCGAACGTGTCCTAAGAGAGAACATGGCAGGTTTTATGCGATTAAAAGAAGATTTTCTAAGAAGGTGTAGAATGTGTATTGAGGCTGGAGGTGGCCACTTTGAAAACCTGCTGTAAATTTTATAAATAAGTTTCTAAACATTATGATGTGCGATTTATTGCCATACCTTTTTCTTTTTTTTATCTAGAACTCTTCTTGACCAACATATAAAGCTAATTTTCATTAATTGTCAGCATATTATATCATAACTTGATCAGAAATATCTTGAAATGGCAAAAAATAATTTTGTAGTAAATGTCTAGTTCTTTGATTTTTTCCACCTCGATGACTTTGAATGCTAATTCTAGCAAAAGTAGAGGGTTAAGTACCATTTTTTATCAATGATTCTAAAAGCTGACTATTGAGCGCAGTTTTTAAGCATACTAAGAAACCGTGAATTAGCCTTTTTACATTTTTAATTTTGATTCGAAAATTCAGATCATAATCCAATTTACGTAACTTTTCCACTTGAGACCAACATTTCCATAATTTTTATCAAAGTTACGAATCTGGTTATTTTATGTATAGAAGTACAATTCATGAAGATCAAGTTACAAAAAGAATATCACAGAGAAGTCTTGTACTTTTTTTTTAAATCTTTTTTAAGTTGGTCATGTCAAAAATTCTCCAAGTTCATAAAAAAATTCATAACTCGAAAACCGTGAAAAATAGCATGACATACATCGAGTGCCCCATAAAAGACTTCTCAAGAAACTGGAACACCTGGGAATCAGAGGTAACTTATTGGGATGGATCGGTGCTTTCCTTGCGAATAGAACGTTCCGTGTTAGGGTGGGTGATTCCTACTCGTCCTCCAATACTCCGGTCATCTCTGGCGTACCACAGGGTTCTGTGCTGGGGCCTATACTATTTTTGCTATACACTTCGGATCTTCCCCGTCTCCTTAAATCCAAAAGTGCGCTTTTCACTGATGATGCCAAAGTCTATAATAACCCCATATCCGACTCGGACACCCTGCAGGAGGATTTGGATACTATTTGTAGGTGGTGCCTTGACTGGATGTTGCCTCTTGATATAGAGAAGTGCACTCTGATGCATATCGGTAGAGGTAACCCCAACAAGATTTATACCATCGACGGCCAGCCCTTACGTACGGTGACAAGCCAGAAGGATCTGGGGATCACAGTCTCGAATGACCTAACTTGGACGAATCATATAAGTATCATCATCTCCAGATCAAAACAGATTACTTTTCTTCTCTTCAAGTGCTTCAAAGGTTGTGATGCCAAAACGTTCAGTCTCCTCTACCGATACTATGTCCGTCCGATCCTAGAATATGCTGGCCCTGCATGGTGGCCCTCCCTCCAGGCCGACAGGGACAGATTGGAGCTGCTACAAAGATGGATCACTAGACTTCCTTATGGTGCGATGCGTCCATCTTACGAAGAAAGATTACGATTGTTCAACATACCAACTTTCGAGAACAGGAGATTGCGAGGAGACCTGATATTTTCTTTTAGAGCCGTTCATGGTCATTTCGGCGATCAGATGAGGAATCTCTTCACTTTGAATCGGAATCATCTTCGTGGCCATTCGTTCAAGCTAGCTAGAGAGAAATTCCGAACATCTGAAAGACAGTGGTTTTTGCCCAACAGAATATTTCACTGTTGGAATCGTCTACCTGACAGCGTGGTCGCGGCTGCTAGCACGAACGCCTTCAAGAATGCTTATGATCGCCTGTGATTGGGTATTCTTTTCTCTTACATGTAATCATTTTATTTTTCAATTATTCACATCACACATACATGTACGTTTTTTTTTTTAGATTGAGTATTATAGGTTTGTACCTCTACTCTTATTGCAATTATAATAATAATTAAGGAAAGAAATAACGGCATGCAGACAATTGAATATTTTTGAAATTCCGGAAAAAGTCACACACCGTGCAGGAATCGAACCTACGTCTCCCTACTTTCCGGGCATGGGGCCTTGACCACTGGGCTAACGATGCATATGATACTTTTCCCGGAATTCAATATCCTGAGGTTCACCTCATATGTTGGTGAGAGGGGGGATCCTAGTTGGGGAGCAATGATTCACCATCATTGGTCAGGGGATTCCACTTATCCTTCACTCCACGTCATCGAATTTTTCGATTTCAGTTTTAAGATCGGATTTCGGATTCCGACCAATGATGTTATTTTAATAAGCCGAGAATAATACATGAGAATAGTTTAACGTCTGTAAATATAATTAAGGAAAGAAATAACGGCATGCAGACAATTGAATATTTTTGAAATTCCGGAAAAAGTCACACACCGTGCAGGAATCGAACCTACGTCTCCCTACTTTCCGGGCATGTATTATTCTCGGCTTATTAAAATAACATCATTGGTCGGAATCCGAAATCCGATCTTAAAACTGAAATCGAAAAATTCGATGACGTGGAGTGAAGGATAAGTGGAATCCCCTGACCAATGATGGTGAATCATTGCTTCCCAACTAGGATCCCCCCTCTCACCAACATATGAGATGAACCTCAGGATATTGAATTCCGGGAAAAGTATCATATGCATCGTTAGCCCAGTGGTCAAGGCCCCATGCCCGGAAAGTAGGGAGACGTAGGTTCGATTCCTGCACGGTGTGTGACTTTTTCCGGAATTTCAAAAATATTCAATTGTCTGCATGCCGTTATTTCTTTCCTTAATTATATTTACAGACGTTAAACTATTCTCATGTATAATAATAATAATAATAATACATGGAGGTGATTCGAATAGCCCATGACACGAGGGACCTGTTTTTTCCTTATTGACGTCAATCTCTTGGCCACCCTGTATGTATAGTGAACTCGGAAGTATATCATGATATATATTTTTGAAATCGTTGAAGAAAGATGAATTTGGAAATATCATTTCCCACTATGGTTTCCTTTTGAAAAAAAAATTTTTGTTACCTATAGCTCCGAAATTTGATTAGATACAAAAAATTCCAATAGCACCGATGAAAAGCAGTAAGAGAACTAAGAAAAGTACCCTGAAGATGTGTTAATTTCGAGAACGTAGATCCTATAATACGGAAGTTATAGCCAATATTAATGGACCAAATAACAAAATCGCTCGGAAACTAGACGTCGTAGCAACTTGGGGTTTTCAGCAATTTCTGTTTCTCGAAAAAAGAGAGCGTGACATGTATCTTACTTTTTATCTATCTTTTATAGTTTAGGAGTTGTAGTACTAAACGATCGAAATCTGGCCACCCTATACATATACAGGGTGTCCCATTAGTGCAATGAAGTAGAAAATCTCATAACTTACGTCACGAAATAATTTCATTTTTTATTGCCAAAGGGGTTGCTCTTGCAAGCCTAAAATATCAGAGTGATAAAGGTAAACTTCAATATTCTCAATTTTCTGCTTAATGATGATATGATGGAAAGCGATTTCCTTGTAGATGATGTTCTTAACATGGCCCGAAAATTAAAGAATTCCAACAAGAATGCTTATTGTTTCAAATGACTTCGAAATACTTCTTATGCATTCTCATGTTTAGTTTTCGAGTAAGATAAGTCTTCATCTCTAGAAGTAAATATTTTACAAAGCAAAATTTTCCTCGAAATAGATGACCTTGAGTATGCTAGCGACAACGCCACGGTAAGTAATTTTTTTTTCTGATGTGCCTCACCATCTTAAACTGTCACGAGACGCCACTGTATGTTATATTTTTATAGTATTTTATTGCTTTGATGAAATCGCAGTACAATTATTCCCTTTTTGAAACTAGTATACTGCTAAACTTCCAAGGCCTGCTCTGATGTCAATAATTCTTGAACCGAGAATATCTGCATACTACATTTCCAGCTTTTGAGTTTGAAATAGGTGCTACTTCTTTGAGATTGTATGATTTTGCATTTGCGCAATATTTTGCGATCTTCCTGGTTTTATTTTGTATCGTGAATTTTTTTTTGTGTTTCGGCTATTTATACCCTTTTTAATGCTTTCCTGTGCCTAGAGTCTCGAACTACACTGCGCAAAAAAATTAACGCACATTATGGAAATCTCAAATTTATTCTACAACTGAAAGTGTTCTCAATGATAATTATTTTTATCAGAATTATGCATGCATATATTATCCACTTTCAACGTTTTTCTTCAATACAGATGTTTTCTCCCAGCAGGAATAAAAAAGATGATATTATCAGATTTTGAATGTATTGGCTCCATTCTAAAATCAGTTGTTCTCGATCAATTCTAGTGATCAATAGTTTTTCTTTCGTTTGATTTTCTACACTCGATCGCTATGCAACGCGAAACACGGAATTTGACCCAAGAGGAATGTGCCCAAGCGGCAGTTTTGCGAGAAGAAGGGTGGACAAACACAAGAATGGCAGAAAGGTTTGGAGTTTCCCATACAAGTGTGTCCAGAATGTTGCAGCGATTCAGGGAGACAGGTATGAATGTCCGAAGACCAGGACAGGGTGAACCACGGGTAACAACTGCCATTCAAGAACGTTACTTGAGTGTTTCTTCGTTGAGATAACGGTTTGCAACCGCTCGCCTCCTTCAAAATCAGCTTGAGCAAACTCATGAGGTGCAAATTAGCACTCTGACAATAAGAAATCGCCTCAGAGAATATGATTTAAGGCCTCGTGTCGCGGCAAGTGGCCCAGCTCTTATCCCAGCCCATCGAAGGGCGCGTTTGGATTTTGCGAGAGAGCATACCCATTGGGAAGAGGCCGATTGGGAAAGAGTTCTCTTCACAGGTGAGTCTAGATTCTGCCTCGACCATTGTGATCGACGTTCCCTTTTATACAGACGTCCACATGAAAGTGCAATTTCCTGAATACTACTGGTTTCGGGGGAGGATCGATTATGGTATGGGGTGGAATATCTTTGACTGCTCGCGCAGACCTAGTGGTCGTTGATAATGGAGCTATGAATGCTGATAAGTATATAAGGAACATTCTTGAAGAGCATGTAGTGCCATTTGCCCCATACATTGGTGAAAATTTCATTTTTATGAACGATAATCCCAGACCCCATCGTGCGCGCATCGTTCAGGAGTACCTTGAAGAGGTTGAAGTCTCTCGAATGGCCAGCAAGAAGTCCAGATCTCAATCCGATTGAGCAGGTTTGGGACAACCTCAATAGAAGGCTGAGAAGTTCAGAAAATCATCCAGCTACTCTTAATGACTTAGGAATCCAACTCGGAGGAATCTGGGAAGGATTAGATCAGAACATTTTAAGATCACTCATTCTGAGTATGAACCGTCGTTGCCGAGCTGTAATTAACGCAAGGGGTGGAAATACCAAGTATTAAATCACTTATCAGCATTTCAGTATTTTGAAAATTGTTCATTTCTCTTCTCTCACATAAGATTCGGTGAAATCCTGAATTTTTCTTCCATTTAATGTGTCTTGTTTCGTTCAAAATCTTTCCGAGAGAACATAAAAAATAAGTTATAAAGTGAATGTAGAGTTAACTTTCATTAAAATTGAGATTTTAAGAATGTGCGTTAATTTTTTTGCGTAGTGTATTCATGAAAAATCTCGAATAATTTAAGTGATCATTCTCCTTCGTAAAAATGAGAACCCTACCCTCAAACCTCTTCGAAAGACAGCAACAACCCCCAATTTTTCAAGTAGAAAGTATCATTTGAAAGATCGCGTCATTAGGTATCTAATCAGAAATTTTATCATCAAAAATTTAAAACATCACATGATTAGCGTTATTTGGTGCAAAAAAAAATGTAGTAATACAGAATGTATTATATGTATTAAATCACTTATCAGCATTTCAGTGTTTTGAAAATTGTTCATTTCTCTTCTTTCACATAAGATTGGGTGAAATCCTGAATTTTTCTTCCATTCGGGTTGAGTTGAGCAGAATATGCATGTGCATAACTGGACTCCGCCTTTTTTCGCAAGTATAAATTATTATATGTAAGCAATTTTCTTGTGTAATCATTATTGTGAAAATAAAGTCTTTATTATTATTATTATTATTATTATTCAATGTGTCTTGCTTCGTTCAAAACCTTCCCGAGAGAACATAAAAAATAAGTTATAAAGTCAATGTAGAGTTAACTTTCATTAAAATTGTTGATTTTTGCGCAGTGTATTTTGGCTGGAGACTATCTCTGTGGTATCTTGTAACTCTTTCTGGTTGACCCCACATCTGTAGTATAATTTTTTTCAAGGTGTAACCACATCTCTAGTATCAAGATATTCCAATATTTCTGGTAGGGACCGATTTTGAAGAAAAACCAGCACGTCATTGATATATCTTGAAGGGGTTCTGAATGTTCATTTGTGATTTTTGAACTAGGTATACTGAATTGTAAAACTTATCCTTCGCTTACTATTCAAGATAAATCTTTCGAAGGCGGCGAATCCTTTCTGATCTCCCTCGTTCGTTACGCTTCACCGAAATAAAATACTAAATGGTGCAATTTCGTAATAACCCATCATAAATCCAATTACGGTACCCTTGCAATTCTCACAGAACTCTTTCGCAATATTGGGTGCAGATTGGCATGGGCCAAAAGGGTGACTGCTGTAAAGTTATAAGTCTCAAGGTGAAGTGCTACAATTTTGCCTAAAAGGGTGGTAAATAATCATTCCGAACATGACGATACAATTATGTTGACTCAGTTGCAGTTAGAAAGTCGCAACAGATATTGCGATGTTGTAAATCATGAAATATGGGGTTGGACTATTAACATATAATATGTTTGGCATTGGTGGCAACTCAGCGTCGTCGATTTCGATAGGAATTTTGTTTATACTACCAGAACTTCAACAGTTTTAAACAAGGTACAAGGGTACAAGGGTACAAGGGCGTTGACATTTTAAAACATTGGGTGATCTTTATAATTATACAGGGTGATTTTTTTAAGTGTTTCATTAGACGTTTTCGAGGAAGGAATTGCGATACAAATTCAAAATTTTATATTTTTGTTTAAGAGCACATGAACTCAATTTGTAGAATATTTTCAAGCGGAATCTACTTCCGGTTCTACCGGAAACGAATGTGAACTTCGTTATTTCAAATGCAACACCCTGTATATCTATATATATTTGAATTCTTCGTTCAATTCTGCAATGATTTGATGTATGATATGCGCAACCACATCAAGCGATGTTGAGTTATAGCCTGATTCTCAAATTTGTTAACAGGAAGATTGTCACAAATTAGTGATGATATCTCCAATATCTCTCATTGCAAGAAATTTTTTTCGCAACAGTGGAACAAAAGAAAGTACGGTGATACTGCTTCTTATATAAATTATGAGGAAATATTATACAGGGTCTGAAACAGGGCTTCAAAGTTAGCCTCAACAAAACTATGAAATCTCGTTTTTTTCAAATGGGAACCATATAAACTTGTGAATCTGATCGATTGCTCGTCAAAAACTAGCTGAAGTGTTCCGAACATTTCATGTCTTTAAAATCAGTAGTTTTGCCATTATCTAATCAAATTCGAATTTCAGGAATAAATCCAGTTTTCTTTGTCTAATCATAGGTTTATTAAGATATTTTTCAAGTAGGCTATGTCAAATAGTTAGAATATGTTATTTCATTTATAATGCACTGTTGAGAACTGTCATTCATACTTATTACTTGTTTGAATTCGGGCAATATGCAAAATCACAATTACAGTAACAGTGATGTATTAAATATGTTCTTCATTTATGGTGAATGTGAAAAAATAAAAGTGAAGGTAGTCAGACTTTCTAACGAAAGGAATCCACATTTACCACCTTTAACCAAACTAAAGTTCTTAGGAGAATCAATAAATGTTTGGTGGAAGGGGGGCCAACATTTTTATTGTTATAGCGATTATTAAATTTCTGTCAAAGATTTTTGTTGTTAGGAAAATTATTGTGATAGTTTCAAACTCATTTTTTTATATAAGTATTTTTGATTTTTTCCGGCACATTCACCATTTTTCTCAGTCCTTTCACTATATGTCTTTGTTCTGTACTTATTTTATTTCGAGAACTGGCATTGTTTTCGGTGGCAACCTTTGAGTATAGAATAATTGTAGAGTAAAGAACATAGACATAGAGAACGGAGTGAGAAAAATGGTAAATGTGCCGGAAATTATAATTTTTTTTGAGGGTTGAATTTATGTAAAATTATGAAAAATTGTTTTATCATATTTCTTCTTCCACTAAGAAATCGTTTAGGGTGAGAAAAATATAAGGGTGCCTGTTTCGTGTATGCTGTGTTGCCTATTGGTTGACATCTATCATTTTGGTAATGTTGAATTTAAATAGGCCACAAAAAAGGAAATCGTTCTTAAGGAAGAACACATGTTGAGAACGTGAAGATCGACGAATATTATAACTGGTTTACAGACCGCTGTGAAGTGTGCTAGGTACGCCATTTTGCCTCTTTTGATTTTTTGATATTTAAACGCTACCTTTAGGATATTTCCATTCTTAAAACGCCGTACATATTCTATATGTGAATATACAGGGTGTCCCCGAAAGTACCGCACTTCCTTCAGGGGATCGAATGTGAAAAATATTCTAAGCCCAAATATCCATGTTTGAAATTTTTTGATAACGTAGTTAATCAGTAATTAATTAATGAAAGTGACCAATCAGGAGCGTCCTACACAAGAATAAGTAGGCAGTGGGGACAGGAGAGTGAGACGCCAGAGCTGCTGCCGGCTTTTCACGCACTAAACCGAGACTGAGGACACGCCTGCAGCTCTGGCGTCTCACTCTCGTGTCCCCACTGCCTATTTATTCTTGTGTAGGACGCTCCTGATTGGTCACTTTCATTAATTAATTACTAATTAACTACGTTATCAAAAAATTTCAAACATGGATATTTGGGCTTAGAATATTTTTCACATTCGATCCCCTGAAGGAAATGCGGTACTTCTGAGACACCATGTATATTTCGTACAAGTGATTGTGCCAGAACATTTATCAATACCCCAAGATCATTCGCCTTGTCGCCACCAGGAGCAGCTTAGAGGGCCCTCTACGACACCGAGGAACACAAGCAGGTAAAGTACGCTTTCTTTTAGGCCATTCCTTTTTCCGTTTATTTATTATATTAAATTGTCATCGCAAAGACCGCACAACATCGCTAATAAACTCGCCTATGTTCAGTTTTTAACGTCTAATTCTCTCTCCACTTGTTATCGAAGGAGGGTGAAGTTAATCGCTACCTTCATATATTTTTTTTTATTTTCTTTACCCTCAAACGCCAGACAGTGCCATTTGAAAAAAATATATGGAGTTAGTTTTTTCAGGGGTGGTAATTAGAAACAGAATTTTAACGACGGATTCTGGTAGAGTTTGTGATGCCATTTGAAAAACTTTTCGTTTCAATTGTCTACTTTGTCTGAGAGCCGATATATTGGCTGTTTGGAGCATCTTGGGAGTCTTGGGACACCCTGTACATGAACTTAAATTGTAAAATATTTTCAAGCGGAATCTACTTTCAGTTCTACCGGAAACGAATGCAAACGTTATTTATAATGTAACACCCTGCATATTTTTACATATGTATTTCAATTTTTCGTTTAATTCTGCACTGATTTGACGAATGATATGCTCAACCACTTCAAGCGATTGTTGAGTTATAGCATGATTGTCCAATTTGTGGACAGAGTTTCACAAGTTAGTGTTTAAATCTCCAAAATATCTCACTGTATAAGAAATTCTTTTTGTAACAGTGAAACAAAAGAAAGTTCGCTGATACTGCTTCTTGTATAAATTATGTGGAAATATTATACAGGGTGCCTGAAACAGGGCTTCAAAGTGAGAATGAAATAATGAGATCTCATTTTTTTCAAATGATAACCATATAATTTTGTAATTTCGATCGATTGCTCGTCAAGAACTAGTAAGAGTGTGCCAAACATTTCATATCTTCAAAATCAGAAATTTTGCCGTTATCGAAAGCCAGGTTCAGTCAAATTCATTAGTATGCTCGTTTTTTTAAAGTAGGATATGTTAGGAATTGTCATTCTTACTTATTTTCATTGATCAAGCACTAAGCAAAACATGCAATAATAATAAGGGCACTAGAATAGAATGATATATCAAAAGTTCTTTATTTGCGGCGAATGTGACAAATAAACGAAGCAGATAATGAATGATGACTAAATAAAAAAATCTCGGTTTAAACCTATCACAACAATTTTCTTAACAAAAAAAAACTTTGACAGAAATTTAATAATATCTGTTTCATGAAATTTCCAAAATGTTGGCCCCTTGCTACCTTCAGGGTGGCCAGATTTCGATGGTTTAGTACTAGAACTCCCTAAACTATGAAAGATAGAGAAAGATACGGCGTCTAGTTTTCGAGCGATACAGGCGATATATCATTTTCCATTATATGGTTTCCATTTGAGAATTTTTTTTTTGTTACAGCTCCGAAATTTGCGCAGATACAAAAAATTCAATAGTACCGCTGAAGAGCAGTAAACAAGTGCCCTAGCCTAGAGATGTGTTCATTTCGAGAGCGTATAGATCCTATAATACGGAAGTTATAGTCAATGTCAAAAATGGACCAAATACCAAAATCGCCCTGTAGCTCGCTAACTAGACGCCTTAGCAACTTGGGGTTTTCAGCAATTTATGTTTCTCGAAAAAAGAGAATATTATATGTGTATTATTTTTTCTGTATCTCTTATAGTTTAAGAAATGTAGTACTAAACCTTCGAAATCAGCAGTGTGTATAGATAATCACGGTGCATGGACATAAACATTATTGAAAAATTGTAACCCTTCGTTTTTTTTTCCCAATTTTAATCATTTATTCCTTGCTATAGCATCTATGGAATTTTAACAGCTCCTTCTTGGTGTTCAGTTTATTTGTCAGTAAGTATTGCAGTGTTTCATTCCCTTTTCGACAAAAGCATGTGATATACTTCCCCGATAACTTATCGATCAAATTAATAAACATGGTTCCAAATAAAAACATATTCCCCTCTCGTTGTTCATAAATCATACATTAACCTTATCCGTACTATATCTAAATGACATATTGATACATAATACAGATACGGAATCGCCCAACAAATCCCTACAATCAGAAATTATTAATAAATCAACAATAAATCAGAGCATAATTGGTATCGATTTGCTATTAAGCTGGCAAGGATATGTCCCCTCATTCCAGGAGGAACGTGCAGGCAGCGAAAGAGAAACGAGGATAAGTTCGCAATGTTGCCACCCTTCATTCGCAAGCTCTCTCTTATCGATAATTTCTTCAATTCGATTTCGAATGTGCAGCTGTCAAATTTGTTCATTGTTGGATTTTTGTTTTTTCCGAATTTTTAGCAGAGAATGGTCGCATCGACTAGGTTCCTTTCACTGATCAAGAATCTGTTGTCGAATTCATTTATTTCCGTCCGTGCAAGCGTCCGTACCTGTGCAAAAACGATAATTCTCGAACAGATAAACCTATAGAAGTTACCAGAGTAAGTTCAGGACAAAATTCCATCATGTGTTCAGTAAATATGGCTGATCCAATTTTTTTTTATATGCGCTCAGATAAAGAACAACGTATTCGAGCTACATACAAAATTTTATCCAGATCACCCTAACAAAATCCTAGGGAACTATAAAAAAATGCAATATTCCATTCACTTTTATGGAATATCCCGGTTGGCCCTGATATTCTGACACATTTCATCGTGTATATAAGTCATTTTCCTGTCATATACAAAAGCCCTTTCTACATAGAGGAAGTAGTAATTACGAATTTGTCAAAATGTCCATTTACTTTGGGAAAATAATGAATTTGAGAAAATATTAGGTGAATTCAATAAGACCTGGGAATGTTGAAAAAACTTTTTTCTCTGCTAATACTGGAAATATTTCACGAATACAAGGTGAGTCTTTGACTTGTACTTGTAAAATTTGACGAAAAAATCAAAAATCAGCTTCACTGGATTTTCAATATCACAGAATGCTTGAAATTCATAAACTCTCTAATCTCTATACTCTTAGTTGACAATGTTGTCAGAATGTTTATCAACTTCGTCAAGACTAAAATCTCTATGATGATGAAACATTTGATGTAGAGATATGTAATGATAAAATCCCACAAATGTGGGAGATAAAATTGAATTCAAAGAAGCATGAAAATAAAAAGTTTTATACGCACAGTTTCTATCAAAAATTCATTGTTAACGGTCCATATTAAAAATAAATGTCAACGAAATACGAAATTCTGATGACATGGATGAATGTCGTTACAAACCACGTATTGAATTGAAATTAATGAAAAATAAGATGCTACTTAGCACCAAATAATCTGTGGCGATGTTTCTATCGGAACCATATCCTCTTGGAATTTTAACTCGACACTACACGGTTATTATTACATTAATTCACTGAAAGTCGTTACATAATCATCACCTGTCTATTGTTTTCTCTGTAAATAAATAAATGATAAATCGTAGTCCATCACCAAAGTTCCTCTTTGCCATCAAACTGGTTATCGCCTTACGCATGCGTCGTTCATGGGACAAACGTTGGAGACACAGAACAACGGTGGGACGTACTGCTTCCTTGGTTTCGCCTATGCCCTATCTATACCAATGTTTGAAGGGTAAATCAACGCAATATGGCATCGTTTCTCAAAAGCTCTGTGAGATATCATAGGAATAGGTTAGGTCATTGCTACAAATCCTATTACCTAGGCTAATGGAGTTAGGTTAGGTTAGTGAAAAAACAATTTTTATGAGATATTTTTGGGATATCGAGGAAAATATGAATCAATTATTAGTGTTTACAAACTAATCTTTAGAAAAACTCGAAGAAGGAACTTATTATGGTGGGAGAAATATGGCTTTTCAATTGCAGAAATATCGTGTTTGTAACATTCTTATTCAAATAAGGTTAGTGCCTGAGTATTTCCAAAATGTATCAACTCAATTTCAATCGTCCAATTTGAACTTTGCATCAATTCCAAAGAATCGTCTCCAGGCACGTATTCAGCCCAAAATTTTTTTCAAATGGCTATATCTTTCCAACAGAGCTGAATTCGGAATAATGGAAAAAAGGTTTCTTTTGGCCTCAAAAAATCTACAGTTAAAATATATAAACAAGTCAAAGACTCACCTTGTATAAACATGGTTGAAAAATTCAGTTTGGCTTTTTTCATGCACGGAAATCAAGAATCGACTGTTGGAATTGTACTGAAAAGTAATGGACAGAATAGTCCGTTACTTTGTGATAGTTTATTCGAAAAAATATTAAAAGTACTCGAATAACCCGACAGAAAAACTTCTAAACGAACAGACGGACCTATAAATATAAATAAGCCTACAGAAGACATTTAAATAACCTTTTGCACAACTTGAAATACTCCAGTATGAAAATGTTGTAGTACTAGGAAACCTGTGTCGCAGTTAAACTCCATTTACAAAGTTGAAAAAGAGTAAATGGAAATCAACATTGCCAACGTCTCTGAGAATTATTTTGATATTGTCGATATCTCACGAGTGCCAACCTGCGTCAGTTGTGAGTAAAAAAACTTGATGAACCTAAATCTGGTTCAACCGGGATATTATATAAAAGTGAATGAAGTATACAAAATGATTTCGTAATTATCTTTTCTCTGAAATGAAAGCATGAGGTACAGAAAAAAATAAATTTACCGAAAAGTTTCTTAGACGCAAAATCGCCCCGCTCATTCTTCATAGTCATAAAATAACCGGAAAGTCTTTTTCGAAGCGAATGTAGATACAACTTATAATCATATTTGAATCTCAATAAAAACATCAACTATCATCGAGAACAGAAAAAGAGTGTTGAATATTTTTTCAAAACCAAATGGGAACCGTTGAATCCAGTCGTATTCCAGTTCATTAAGAATTGTTATTTTTGAAGCAATAATTTCATATACACTGCGCAAAAAAATTAACGTACATTATGGAAATCTCAAATTTATTCTACAACTGAAGGTGTTCTCAATGATAATTATTTTTATCAGCATTATGCATGCATATGTTATCCACTTTCAACGTTTTTCTTCAATACAGATGTTTTCTCCCAGCAGGAATGAAAAAAGATGATATTATCAGATTTTGAATGTATTGGCTCCATTCTAAAATCAGTTGTTCTCGATCAATTCTAGTGATCAATAGTTTTTCTTTCGTTTGATTTTCTACACTCGATCGCTATGCAACGCGAAACACGCAATTTGGCCCAAGAGGAATGTCCCCAAGCGGTAGTTTTGCGAGAAGAAGGATGGAAATACACAAGAATTGCAGAAAGGTTTGGAGTTTCCCATACAAGTGTGTCCAGAATGTTGCAGCGATTCAGGGAGACAGGTATGAATGTCCGAAGACCAGGACAGGGTAGACCACGGGTAACAACTGCCATTCAAGAACGTTACTTGAGAGTTTCGTCGTTGAGACAACGGTTTGCAACCGCTCGCCCCCTTCAAAATCAGCTTGAGCAAACTCATGAGGTGCAAATTAGCACTCAGACAATAAGAAATCGCCTCAGGGAATATGATTTAAGGCCTCGTGTCGCGGCAAGAGGCCCAGCTCTTACCCCAGCCCATCGAAGGGCGCGTTTGGATTTTGCAAGAGAGCATATCCATTGGGAAGAGGCCGATTGGGAAAGAGTTCTCTTCACAGATGAGTCTGATTCTGCCTCTACCATGGTGATCGACGTTCCCTTGTATACATACGTCCCCATGAAAGATATGCTCAGTGCAATTTCCTGAAAACTACTGGTTTCGGGGGAGTATCGATTATGGTATGGGGTGGAATATCTTTGACTGCTCGCACAGACCTAGTGGTCGTTGATAATGGAGCTATGAATGCTGATAAGTATATAAGGAACATTCTTGAAGAGCATGTAGTGCCATTTGCCCCATACATTGGTGAAAATCTCATTTTTATGGACGATAATGCCAGACCCCATCGTGCGCGCATCGTTCAGGAGTACCTTGAAGAGGTTGAAGTCTCTCGAATGGAATGGCCAGCAAGAAGTCCAGATCTCAATCCGATTGAGCAGGTTTGGGACAACCTCAATAGAAGGCTGAGAAGTTCAGAAAATCATCCAGCTACTCTTAATGACTTAGGAATCCAACTTGGAGAAATCTGGGAAGGATTAGATCAGAACATTTTAAGATCACTCATTTTGAGTATGAACCGTCGTTGCCGAGCTGTAATTAACGCAAGGGGTGGAAATACCAAGTTTTAAATCACTTATCAGCATTTCAGTATTTTGAAAATTGTTCATTTCTCTTCTTCCACATAAGAGTCGGTGAAATCCTGAATTTTTCTTCCATTTAATGTATCTTGTTTCGTTCAAAACCTTCCCGAGAGAACATAAAAAATAAGTTATCAATGTAGAGTTAACTTTCATTAAAATTGAGATTTTCAGAATGTGCGTTAATTTTTTTGCGCAGTGTATTTACTCTCTAAAGTTAAAATCTGAAATAGGTTAATAGATATCTTCCAGTCAATTGCATCAAGAGCCACCTCAATACCAGTGAGTCTCATCCCCCGCATTCTATTCTCCATTGTACACATGGCAACAGCATCCCAGAGCGGCGTGTGCCAACATTTTGCCCCCCGTCGAACAGACAATCCGTGTAATCCCATCTAATCTTATATCTATTACAATGTTGACTGGTTCGGATTAATGCTATAGGGAATAAGGACAATTTGTCACGGCTCCTATTGTTGCTCTCTGTCCCCTTCCATGATAACACATTTATCTGCATTACCTACGTAAATGCTCTGGGGTCAGACAGTGTCCGATGCCTCGTGTTGAAAATTTTGACCCTTTTCGCTGCTTTTCAGATAAATTTTATTACTGAGACGATTTATCTCTGACGATTGGGTTTACGTGCCTGATACGATTCACTGGAATTGATGCAAAGTTCATATTTCTCGATTGAAATTGAGTTGATACATTTAGGAAATGCCCAAGTAGGTACTATCACGATATTTCCTAACAAACTAAATTATTTTCGTCCGATTATTTCTGCAATTGAAAAGCCATATTCCTTCCACCAAAATAATTTTCTCTTTAACAATGGTACACTACATCGCAATGCGAGGTAGCCGGCGCGCAAGACAAACCGATGTTCTGCGTCTAAAACGTCAATATCATGAAGGTTGAAGGACGCATGCGTATAGCCATATCCGGCGGGATGGACTACGTTTTATTTCTTAACAGAGAAGGATGCAAACAGGTGTATGTACGAACACCCAATACAATGTGATGTAAGTGGCGTAAAATGATCGAATAATTTCTATAGCTATGTAAGCTAAGTTAGAATGAATAGAAGGGTGAAGTGAATATTTTAGGAAATTTTCTGCGATCTCGTGATGATCATGTGAAGACTTTCAGTGAATTCATGTGATAATAACCTTGTAGTGTCGAGTTTATAAAATTCCAAGAGGATATTGTTCAGATATAAACATCGCCACAGATTATTGAGTGCTAAGTTGTAGTATTTTATTTTTCATTCATTTCAATTTAATACGTGGTTTGTATCGACATTCATCATTAATATCCGAATTTTATATTTCATTGACATTTATTTTCAATATGGACTGGTAACAATACATTTTCAATAGAAACTGTGTGTAAAAAAGGTTTGATTTCATGCTTTTAGAATTCAATTTGGGGGATTTCATTATTACATATCTCTACATCAAACGTTTCTCCATCATAGATAGAGATTTCAGTCCTGACAAAGTTGATAAACATTCTGACAACATTGTTTACTTATTAAGAGACCAGTGAAGAAATAATATTCGATGACATTGCATCCAGGGAAGTATCCACATTATTCTCGAAATATCGGTTCCGAATATGTGGAAAGAATAGTGTTAATTTCATGGATTTCGACACGCCTGTTTCAAACGAAACCGAATTTTGAAAAATGGTATGAGAGAAAATTGTTTTGTTTAATGAGAGGAATCTACAGTTAAAATATATGTACAGGGTGGCCAGATTTCGATGGTTTAGTACTACAACTCCTAAACTATAAAAGATAGAGAAAAAGTTACTTGTCATGTTCTCTTTTTTCGAGAAACAGAAATTGCTGAAAGCCCCAAACTGCTGTGACGTCTAGTTTCCGAGCTACAGGGTGATTTTGTCATTTGGTCCATTATTATAATTGGCTGTAACTTCCGTGTTATAGGATCTACGTTCTCGAAATGAACACATCTTTATGGCACTTTTTTAGTGCTTTTCATCGGTGCTATTGGATTTTTTGTATCTGCTCAAATTTCGGAGCTATAACAATTTTTTTTTTCAGATGGAAACCATAGTGGGAAATGATATTTACAAATTCATCTTCCTTCAACGATTTCAAAAATATATATCATGATATACTTCCGAGTTCACTATATATCGAAAATCCTAGCAGGCTTTGATTCACTTCCTTCAATAAAACTAAGGCGGTCACAGAATTTCATGTCTTATTTATTTTCACTTGTCAAATTCAATTCAGTGTTATATCGTCTGGCGCTTTTGAAATTCTTATTAATATCACATCATGCCTTACAAGAATTATTGAAAATATAATATGCTAGAATATTTTATACAACCAAATTATGACGCTGATAATGCATCTCGAATATATTTTGATAGATATCCTGAAAGAATTCAGCCGCAGAAAATTATATTCTATATAGAATATTAGAATATTGTGAATATTCACAAGGCTAAAGAATAATCTGATGGCTTTTGTTTCATCTATAAGTATTGAAATGCTTTTCATTTTTTAATTTAGCAGAAAAACCATTTACCATCAATCAACAATCAACAAGTTTGGTCTGAGCAATTATAAAGCTAATATTTCCTGAATCCATTTGGCAGCTTACAATAATTGTGAGATATCGAATTCTATGACCTTATAAGAACTTAAAAAGCGCCGGACGATACAACAATGATAACAATAAATAAGACATGAAATTCTATGACCGCCTTAGTTTTGAAGGAAGTGAATCATAGCCTCCTTGGATTTTGTTGAACGAAAAGTGTTTTTTCGAAATTTTCGATATAGAGAGAGAGAGAGAGAGAGAGAGTTTATTGGTGCTAATGCAAAACAAAATTGCTTACACAGGTCATAACACAATATATATCCAAAATATCAAACACATAATGTAAATCTAAAATAGCGAACACATAATGTATATCTTAAATAATAAATTAAACATAAACATGTAATAAAATGTATAATAATACAAAACATGTATAAAACCACATTAAAATAGTGTGAAAAATTTAACGACAAAATGAGATCATATCATATATCAAGGACTACCAATATTGAATTTTCGAAATTCATCTAATGAATAAATAACATTATCTACCAGTATCGCTCTCAACCTCCTCTTGAATTCAGTCTGTGTTAGACTTCTTAACCAACTAGGTAACCTGTTATACAGGGCAGTTGCACAGTAATCTGGTCTTTGCTGTGATCTCTTCAACCTAAAATAATCTTGTCTGATTCATGAATTTTGTCGTGTATTGTAGTCATGATCATCCGACTGCAGGCGATATCTTTCAATATTATCATGTACATATTTTAAATTTTCAAAAATTAAAATAGATGGAAAGGTCAGTAGGCCTAATTTCCTAAATGACTGTTTACAACAGTCTCTGTATCCAAGTCCATCCAAAATCCTAATGCTACGCCTCTGCAATCGGAAAATGTCGTCACGTCTAGCACAATTTCCCCATACCAACACACAATACTTCAGTCTCGACTCAATAAGTGCATAGTATACGGTTCGTAAAACATCTGCAGGCAGAGAATACGGTAGGACTCTCATCGCGAACGCATTTCTGCTAAGAGCCGTCATCAGGTCATCCACATGACATGAGCACGCCAGGTGAGTGGGGCATCTAGGCGCATACCAAGGAACCCCACCGCCTGAACCATACCATCCTCCTGTATATTGTTTTTAAGGCTTAAAATCAGTCGTTGTGTCTTGCCATTATTCATACGAAGTCCATTAGCACCAAACCAATCCAAGGCCGCCGATCGCGCCTTATCAGAAAGACTGCACAACTCAGTCATGTCCGTGGTTCTAACTACAATGGTGGTATCATCTACGAATGAAATAGACCAGCATCAGGCACATAATCAGGAAAATCATTAATGCAGACCAGGAATAGTATAGGACCCAAGATGGAGCCCTGCGGTACACCAATTTTTATTGGTCTCAACTCTGAATATATACCATCCTTATACAGGGTCTTTCACGAGGAACCTCACCCATATTTATACGGGAAACTACTTAACATATTTTCATGAAATTCAGCACTTATGAGTATTTCACGATGCTGATGAAATCTAAAATATTTTCAAGGCATGAGCACCTCCGGTTTTTCCGGAAATGACGTCAACTTCCGTTTTTCAAATTAGAACACCATTTTTTTATTGCAGAAATAGATTCCTTAGAAAATTTCAAGTTATTTTGATGTAACATTTTTCAGTTTTGGTTGGAAAATTCTCTCTGAGCGAGAAAATTCGAAAAAAAATCGAAAATAGAGCTCCGCTGAAACAAGAATAACTTCGAGGTTTTTAGATGGAAAATTTTCATTTTTGGGATTTTTCAAGATGTAAGATTGATGTATCCACTTTAAAAATCGAAATCGCGATTCATGATACAGGGGGTGAAAAAATCGCTTTCAAAGTTAGGGATGACAAAATCGTGAAAAATCAATTTTTTCAAATTAGAACCCCATGTAGTGTATGCATCACACCCTTGCCCTAAAATGGATATTTTCTGAGTTATTCACAAAAAACTGTTTTTCGTCTTGAATTTTCAGCTATTTCTTCTCCCTTCACGCCAAAAATATGAAATTTTCAGGAACTGTCATTTGAACCATGCTGTAGATTTTTCACCCCTTCTTGAAACCGACTTCAAGTTACTATTAGGAGAACCATGGCAAACTCTCGCAGTTATAACTAGAGAAGATGCTCAAAGTTTTGACCGTTAATTTCTAGACATTTATTTATACGTCTCAGGAATGCTTCGTGCGTTGCTCTTCTTATTTCATCGGGAGGAAGAGATCTGCAAAAGTGTTTAAAAACCAAATTGAGTTTCGAAACTATGAATCTAAAAATCTAAACAAACCTGAACGCATTTCTGACTCGTTCTATGCAGTCCTCTTTATCAGTCAGGGGAGTTGAGTAGACAATATTTTTTATCCTACCCCAAACATAATAGTCTAAAGGAGTTAAATCGGGAGAACGTGGTGGCCAAAGATGTGGACCATTGCTCGCCAACCATCGATCTTCAAATAGCCTGTAGAAGATATTTGACACATTGAGTGAATTGTGTGGAGGCGCGCCATCTTGTTGATACCATAAGTCATTATGGTTCTGTACTAGCGGCTCAATTATTTGAGTCAATATGTCAGAATATCTATCTCCTAAGGGAGAACATTCTTTAAATAATGCAAACATGTGTAGTGTTCTATCTTACCAGTTAAAGTCCCATCATAAATGTGAACATCGAGAATTGCATTATTTTTGATGGCGCAAAAAACATTGAAACTCCAGGTCTCTTGAAAGTTCCATTGTCTGAAGTGGTGGTTGTTCTCTTCATCCCAATAATGACTGTTATGCCTATTGAAAGAACCATTCTTTGTGAATTTAGATTCATCTGTCCAAATTATACAGTCCAAAAAGTTTTCATTCTCTTGAAATCGAATCATCATAGCTTCGCAAAACTCTGTTCTCCTGACGAAATCAGTTTCCTTCAAATGCTGTACCCTATTGAATTTATATGGGTGCATTTTATGTTTTTTTAATATTCTCCAAACACTCGATTGAGATAATCCCAGATCAATCTCGGCATCTTTGAGAGAATTTTGAGGATTTTCACGAAAATATGCAAGAACTGTAATTTCGTTGTTCTCATCTTCTACTACACTTTTTTCTCTGTGTATAGTTTTCTTAACGAAAGATCCGACATTTCTCAAGTTTGTCATGGTTCTGTTAATGGTATCTCTCGTTGGTCTGGGTCGGTCAGGAAACCTCTCAATGAACAGTAGAATCGTTCTATCTACAACTTCATTACATTCTCCATGAAGTAGAATGAGATTTAAATAATCTTCATTGGTAAAATTAGGCATAGTGATCGATTTTATAACTTAATACGAATACTCACCAAATTAATAGTAAACACAAAATGCTACTGAATAAAGAGGAATTTGGCAGATGTAATTAATGATATCTATCATTAAAAAAAAGAATGTGAAACATGGTAAGTTTTTGCATATGCTTCATAAGGAATTATTTATTTATCACTGGAGAGAAAACCGATGGCCGATTAGTTGAAATAAAGAGGTTTCCGATACAAATTCGAATCCAAATTCGCCATCTATTTAGGAACAACCTGTAACTTTTTTCTCTTGCATATTAGGGTAGTAAAATCTAAAACATGGTTTAAGTAACAGTTCCTGAAAATTTCATCTTTTTGGCGTGAAGGGAAAAGAAATAGCTGAAAATTCAAGACGAAAAACAGTTTTTTGTGAATAACTCAGAAAATATCCACTTTAGGGCAAGGGTGTGATGCATACACTCACATTATTTTTTAACGTAGATTCAATATCTGCCATAAAAAATGGGGTTCTAATTTGAAAAAATGGATTTTTCACGATTTGGTCATCCCTAACTTTGAAAGCGATTTTTTCACCCCCTTTATAATGAATCGCGATTTCATCTTGAAAAATCCCAAAAATGAAAAATTTCCATCCAAAAACCTCGAAGTTATTCTTGTTTCAGCGGAGCTCTATTTTCGATTTTTTTTTCGAATTTTCCCGCTCAGAGAGAATTTTCCAACCAAAACTGAAAAATGTTACATCAAAATAACTTGAAATTTTCTAAGGAATCTATTTCTGCAATAAAAAAATGGTGTTCTAATTTGAAAAACGGAAGTTGACGTCATTTCCGGAAAAACCGGAGGTGCTCATGCCTTGAAAATATTTTAGATTTCATCAGCATCGTGAAATACTTATAAGTGCTGAATTTCATGAAAATACGTTCAGTAGTTTCCCGTATAAATGTGGGTGAGGTTCCTCGTGAAAGACCCTGTATACTGCCTGATATCTATCATCCAAAAAAGAATGGAAAAGTCTTACTGCATCTTCATGTATTTCGTATTTTCTTAGTTTCATCAGCAGCATATCATGTGGGACACAGTCAAACGCTTTCGACAAATCAAGAAATAATCCAAGACCGTGTTCTCCTCTCTCGAAACAGTCCGCAACGAAGTCCACGAATTCAGTCACAGCCCCGGCTGTGCTTCTACCCTTTCTGAAAACAAACTGCCTTTCCGAGAGTAGACCATTTCCCTCTAAGTATTCTATCAGTTGTCGTAATATAATTTTCTCAATTATTTTCGATATAATTGGTGTTAGCGAAATGGGTCTGTAATTGTTCACATCTTTAGGATCCCCTTTTTAAATATCGGGATTACTTTGGATATTTTCAAGAACTTCGGAAAACAACCAGTGCTAAGGCACTTGTTTATCAATTTTGTTAATGGTGATATAATGGAGCTGATATTTGATTTTATTATTGCAGCAGAATGACCATAATAGTCAGTGGATTTGCTAGGTTTCAGTCCTTTCACTACATCTCTCACTTCAATAAAACCAACTTCCCTGAATTTAAATTCTGTCACGTGGTACTTTCCTTTCAAAAGTATCCTCAAAGTTTACCATCGAACGTGTCACATTCATCAAAGTTTTTTCCGCAATTGTGGAAAAATGTGTGTTGAAATTGCTTGGCCCAATATCAGATGTTGATTCAAAATTAATTTTTTTTAAGTTGGTTATTAACAAACCTCCAAGCAGTTTTTGATTTATTTGATGAATTTTCCAAGATATTCGTGAAGTATTCCGTTTTTGACTTTTTAATTGCTATTCTGTAGCATTTTGTTAGCTGATTTTTAAGTGAGTGTAGGTTGACTGTTCTATATTTACCATATAGTTCTCTCACAAGGAGAAGTTGCTCCCTCATTAGTCGATGAACGCTTGAAAACCATCCCGAATCCGCCTCAGAACACCTCACCCTAAATTTTTTATCTGGAAAGGACATTTGGAACACATCCACCATTTTCCGATGAAACATCTCAAAACATGTATCATAATCCAAGACAGCATCATCAATGAAATCACAGTTCGCCTCACCAAGCAACTGGTGCATGATGTTGAACCCCTGCATCGTAAGAGGCCTGACTTTTTTATGGGTATAAGCTGTCCGATGACCAGAAACGTTTACCTGCAAATATTGTCCATCATGATCGGAAAAATCAAACGCAACGATACCTGCACACTCTTCCTTTGTGTCAAAATTTGTAAAAATATTGTCCACACAGTTGTGATTTCTTGTTGGTTGGTATATTTTGTGTTGGAAACCATAGGACCTCATGAGTTCACCTACAGTCTTCGTCTCCTTATCCAATACTCTTTCGTCATCAATCTTGAATCTGACATTGAAATCTCCACAATTTACGACCTTTTTCTTACCCACATTGAAATAACTGAGTAGTAACTCAAGATTCGAAATAAAAATACTAAAATCCCTAGATGGGGATGAATAAATACATATTACAATGACATTACATACATTGAGTCTAATTGCTGAAAGTTCACAATGAATTTCGATTGATAGATCTCTTATTCTACTCACAGTGGCACATTCAGTCCATGTAACTCCACTTCTCACCAGGATCATAGTACCCCCATGTTTGTGCACAGATCTGGCATTGGAATCACCAATATTCCAACCATCCATACCAAATCCCTAAGATTCATCCACATTCAACCAGTGCTCAGTCAGGCATATCACGTCCAGAACTTTGGAATGGCTGTAAATCATAGCTTCCAGGTCATTAACTTTATTTCTTATACATTGCACATTGATGTGCAATATATTCAGGTCAACATCTTCCCTAACACAGTCAGCATAACTTTCTTGTAAAAAGATCAGGCTAGGTTCTGTACCCTCGTCAGTTTCTTCGAAAAAATTTCGATATATATGATCCTGCCGGCCACGTCTCACTATTTTGTGCTATCTCAAAATTAGATTTGCTGATAATAACTTCAGGGCCGATCCTAGCAGGTGTGCAGCGCGTGCCCCAGACGCGGGCGGCCAAACTCATGGGGCGGACACATTTTTTATGTCGATTTGTAAAAAACATAATTTTCAACAAATCTTAAAGAGATTTTTTTTAATTATTGATTATTACTTTCCAAATTTTGAATGAGACGAGGAAAAAATTAAATGAAACTTCAGAAGAACGTGATACAAAGATCGAAAAAACTACCATCTGAGAGCAATTATCGTTATCGATAGGGTCTCGAAATAGGATTGGTAAAAATTACCAGATGTTGGAATAGAATCAATCGCGTTGTCGTGAAAACAAAAATAGCTGGGGTGAAATTATTATGGTTTGTAATGAAACTTTATGCAGTTACTGCCATAGCTTCATGTTTATTTCTCGTTGCCACAGTTCTGGATACCGGTCTCATACGTGTGAAAATTAATAATAATCCTCCTGTTACATACTAACGAACAAATTTGAGTGTGGACACTGTTTTTTATTTTAAAAAAGTTTATACAGCCCAAGGTAAGTGTCAATGACATTTTTAGATCAACTCAAAATCCAATATTATTATACTGTTTTTCAAATTTGAGACGGTCGTGGCCCGTGGGTCGCCGCAGTACATAGAAATCATAATATATATATACTTACTCTAGAATGCTAAATCAATTGGATCGAAGTGTTGTAAAAATTTCAGTGTGGTCCACAATGCGCATACGTGCCATCAGGTTGTTTCTGAACAGGGTCGGCTTCAATAAAATTTTATGCTGTTATTGTTGCAGTTGGATTTAATCAATTCATAATTAGTATTCGACACTTACTAGTTGTTTTGAACATATTGATAATTTTCAACAGCTATTTGAATGGTAAATTTGGAATCATCAGCGACTGGAAGATAAGCTGAAAATCTTTCATTATTCCAAAACCTCTTCAGGCGTTGAAAAAACCCGGTTTCGGTATTAAAATTAATTCAAGGACCAAGGAAGACAAATTCTGGTTAACGAACAACGAATCTTTTGGTAAAGTACAGAAAAAAATATGAGCAAATGAGCAAAATATACTAATATACTAATATATCCCTCCAGGACAGTTCTATTCTTCGGTGTTCCTGAAAATAGTGGAAACATGAAAATGTATTGTACATCTGCCAATGCGTTACTCTGCATCGTTTCATGAGTTCTGATACCTACATTCATTCTTCAAGTCATTTGTCTTTTTGAGTTCCGAGTATATTCCAAAATCAATCTGTTATATTATCTGAATGAAACTGCAAAGTTTTACTTCAATATATTTTATTTTCGAGTTCGAATTATCCATTAAAAGATGGTTTACTCACAAGATTTCATGATTTTTCATGATGAATTGCGTTCTTTTTCTATATAAAGAACCAATCTCATGGTGCGAGTGGATAGATAGGTATGTGTCAATCGAATGAAAAGAAAAGCGTAAATCATAAATTTCTAACAGTTTATATGAATGAAAAGGTGCACATAGTTTACATACTCAAGTGGGAAATGAGCGGATCAAGACAAGGACACCACAACACTATACAGTTCATTGTTTATCGGATACGAAAAAATCCAAATCGAACACAACACACAACAAAAGCAAAATGCACACGAAGAATATCAAACACGAAAATAATAGTTACGCACCAGTAAACTAGTTTGTCTATGCAGTAAACTAAACTGTGGCTGCAGACTGATACTGAACACGGTCCTGCCTAGATTTTCACTAAGGTCATTTCAAAGTCATTTGCCATGAGACAGAAAAAGCGGTGTTGCGTGGTCTATATCTATTTAGTGAAACCTACTACATTACTGCTCTGATTTTCTCACCAATTCCACAAATATTGCAATTCACTTATGATATTAATGTGTCTAACAGTGGTAGGAAGTGGCGCATGAGCTATAAAATAAGTCTGTTACTCAATGGAATATTTTTATTGTTTAATTATATTGAACTTAAAATAGAACCGACAAAACATTTAGGGACTTGGCATCGTTCTACGTGAAATTTCCTAATAGTGAGCATGCGCACATTGTGAATCAGTTGCCTATGCGGCACGTTTTTCGCTGCGGAACTAGAAGGAATTAGCATTCTAGAGTAAGTATATATATTATGATTTCTATGCCGCAGTAGGAATGTGGCGTTGTTATTCAGTCGGTTCAATAGAGATGGGCTTGTGTGAAATCTTCCGCACAGATATCAAGCCATTGATTTTTTAACGAATTATATTGTTGTTAGTTGCTCTATTCTTTTATTTTAATTTTTTCAAAGGAATTTCTCCGAAAATTTAATTTATTTTCATGCAATACTTATTAGAAATCATTGTTAAAAATGATTTAGTTTCTTGTTTTTCCAATTTCACATTAGTTATAAGAATTTTATTGACATTGCCTGTCTCTGTTGCTTCAGGAGGAGAGAGTTTCAGAAAATTGCAAATAATTAAAGATTACTTGGGAAGCAATATGTCACAGGAGAGACTCTCGAATTTGGCCATTATCTCTATTGAATCTGAAATATCGGAAAGAATTGATATGAGCGAAATTATTGAGTTATTTGCTTCTCAAAAAGCTAGGAAAGTTATTTTATAGGTACCTGTTTATACGTATACATACTAGTCATTGCAGACTGAATAAAAGACTGTTCCTAGTTCGTATTTATACTTTTTGTTATATATTAGTTTGTAAGTGTTTTTTCTTTTAGTATTCATTTTGTGTTTCCTATTTTACATTTTTTTATTGAATGTTTTTTGAATTAGTTGAAATGTCCTGTTTGTATTTATATTTTTTGTTACATATAGGTTTGTTTTTTTCAATATCAAGTTTATTTTCTTCATTGAATGTTTTTTTTATTTCGTTAAAATGGATGAATAAAAGACTTTTAGTTCCTGTTTGTACACATAGTTTTTCGTGACATATTAGTTTGTTTTTTAGTATTCAGTTCGTTTTTCTTTCCTACATCACATATTTTCTCATTGAATATTTTTTATTTTGTTGAAATCGATGTATCATGTATCTAGTACATGATACATCATCTAGTACACGAATAAAGTAGTATTGAATATATATATGCGTTTATGAAAATTGCATTTTCATTGTGTAAGATAGCATAAAAATCTTTGGAGAAGATGTCGGAGGGCAGAGGGCTCATCGAAATATTTACGGGAAATGTAGCGGGGTTATCCCCCCCCCCTTGAATCTAATATGAACAGTTTTTTCCTAACAATAAAAGGAGACCCATCAAAGATTTTTTTTATATATGTCAAAAAATATATATTATTTTTTGTCTTTGGGGCGGCACATAAGGATTCTGCTCGCGGGCGGCCAACACCCTAGGATCGGCCCTGAGTAACTTTGAAGGAGCTATATTTTTGTGGCAATTTCGACTGAAGTGCCTCACACTCAGCTTCAGGGAATTTATCCCTAACCATAACTTCGAAATCATTAAATGTGGTATTAGCGGCAATTCTTGATACAAAAAGGGAGATTTTTTTCCCTATTGCCTTAATACAATTTTCCTTCGAAGCATCCGTTATATTCCATTGTTTATTGTTGTTCTTTTTAATGTTCGGTTCTTTCATAGAGTGTCTATCTTTCGGTAAGTTGACGTTGTCAATTGTCACTCTTTTATCTGGTCTTGTCCTATTCTTCCTGCGACTAGCCAGTTTCCAATCATCTCTGTCTCTTCTATCTCTCTCTATTTTACTAGCACCCTCATTTCTCTCCTTTCTCTCTCTCTTCATTTTACTTCCACTTGCATATGTCACCGTATTCTTATTTGACATAATATTATCGTCATTTGTTGATACATTTGTATCTACAATTGGATCTTTCATGCATTCTGTTTGGGAAGTATTCAATTTATTATCATGTAGATTTGGTTCTTTTGTTTCAAGAAACCTCTCCAGAAGGGCTACATGTTTTTTCAATAAATGGACTTTGTCATTCAATTCATCAATCAGTACATCCTTCTGTTGATCAATTCTTTTCTGCGATTCCAAATCACTGTTTACATTCTCTTTAATTATTATCTGAGAGTTGTCAGCTTTCAGCTTCATTTCCTCATCATCTGTAAAAGCATCTGCATCATGTATTAGCGATTTCTCATATATCGATTAATTTATGCTTGCTATTCTCTGTTTAAGTTGTTTGATTTCTTCATCTTTAACCTCACATTCACAATTATCTCTCCTGGAATCACAGCAAATAACTGCACCGCTCGAATTCACGAATGTACCTACCACATATCTTCAGTACACAACTGGGGTGGAAATTTGACTTGCATTTTGCACAAGTAATAGCTATTTTCACCTCTTTTGAGCATTTTTTACAGGACATATCTGAAAACATGTTTACTTTCGGCGCCATCTTGGATTCTCTATATAGTGAACTCGGAAGTATATCATGATATATATTTTTCAAATCGTTGAAGAAAGATGAATTTTGAAATATCATTTCCCACTATGGTTTCCTTTTGAAAAAAAATTTTTGTTATAGCTCCGAAATTTGAGCAGATACAAAAAATCCAATAGCACCGATGAAAAGCAATAAAAAAAGTGCCCCAAATATGTGTTCATTTCGAGATCGTAGATCCTAAAATACGGAAGTTATAGCCAATTATAATAATGGACGAAATAACAAAATCACCCTGTAGCTCGGAAACTAGACGCCACAGCAGCTTGGGGTTTTCAGCAATTTCTGTTTCTCGAAAAAAGAGAACATGACATGTATCTTACTTTTTTTTTTACTTTTTATAGTTTAGGAGTTGTAGTAGTAAACCATCGAAATCTAGCCTGTAGAAGTCAAAGACTCACCCTGTATATTGTCGATTATTCAATTTTATCACCGTGACTACAGCCGTCTTCATGAAGATGGCTCTAACCATTTCGAAATGTTGGCACGAATATGAAAAAACTTCAACATCTGTTTTTTCCAAGCCCTATTTCCTGACATTTGTTTTTATTTATCATCAATTTTGTGCCTCTTAGGCGTAAAATCAAACCAACTAGTACAACAAGGTTAAAATGCTTGCAATTTTAGTTTTTGTTCGTATCGGTGTAAGTTTTGGAATGTTTATACTTACACCGTATCAACATCGGTAATTATTGATAAGAATTCAAAAATCCAACTAAAAACATTGCGGAGCACATGTTTCGATGATAGGTATTTCAAGCAATTCAAATTTCAGTTCTGCATCAAGAATTATCTCAAATTTTCGACTTTCTCGATTAATCTTATCGAAAACAATAGGAGAAACTAAAAAAATATGCATAAACTTGGTAAAAGCTTCATTTTCCAAGAATATTTACCTTTTATGACGGGATTAATACCTGAGTTATGGATACTGAAGGGTTAATCTACTTTGTCTAATGGTTTACAAATCGTATTTTAACGATTACTAAATAAAATGAACCCTTTATAGCATGTTGTAAAATCAATTGTTAGTTTTGTGCTTTTTCCATCATTGTCACGACAAACATTCTAAGGCTTCAAATAAATTTCCATAAATCTTACTACATACATATTTTTGAAGGAATTCCAGTGACGATTTAACTGTTAAGAAACAACAAGAGTGTTATGGAATTGATCATCGTAATTCATGCAAGCAGTGTCTTAATATACTGCTCCACAAGAGTTAGGGATATCGTATTCAATCGTTTTTAAAAGCATGTAATCTTCGATAAAATCGCTGTAAAATCATTTAAAACTCAATAACAATCGATCCAATAAAAATCAGTATGAGACATTTCGTCAATCTGGTCGACTTTTTTCTGAAGTTTGGTTCTTTGCATATGCTTCATGAATGTTCTTATTTTGAAATGAAGTCAGTTTATCAACGGCTTCGATTGGAAACGAGTTTTCTGATAATACCAAGACGTAAATTAAAAAACGCTGAGGCTAATAGGGCTATCGGAATGCTACAGGGTGGCCTAACTCAGGTTGTTGTAGCGGAAAGGCTCCAAGTAAGCCAAAATGTGATATCTCGACTTTGGAATAGGTTCAGGGAGACAGGTTCCGTGTTGGAAAGACCAAGGCTTGGTGGGCGACGAAAAACAACACCTGCTCAGGATCGTTTCATCACCGTTTCGGCGAGAAGAAACCCTACACCTACGTGAAGAATGCTACGGAATACTCTTCAAAATGCAGATCCAAGGGTCCAAGTTTCCATCGAAACCATCAGACGACGTTTGAGAGAGGTGAATCTAGGTTTTAGACGTCCATTAGAGGAGTTCCATTAACACGTGACCATAAGCGTCAAAGACTGGAAAGGGCAAGGCAACATATCAATTGGAACGATCAATGGCGTAGTGTACTTTTCACTGATGAATCCAGATATGGATGATTTTCAGATTCTCGAAGAATAAGGGTATAGACAATCCCACGCATACCCCGAAATCGTCGCTATGTCCAAGAAGTCCATCCATTCCGAGATTCCGAGGGGGTAGTATTATGGTATGGACCGGGATATGTTTCAACGGGCGCACAGATCTACACATTTGTCCTGGTATAATATGACCGCCTCATACTATAGGAAGCATGTCATTGACAATGTTGTGCCAAATTTTCACGTTGCTTTTGGTGAAACTTTTCAATTTCTAGACGATAACGCTAGACCGCACCGTCCAGCCATAGTTGAGAATGCGCGCGAGGAGCTTGGTATTCCACATTTACCAATACCTCCGCACTCACCAGATTTGAATTGCATAGAATATGCATGGGATTGGGATATGCTCCAAAGAAGATTAGATAATCATCAACCTACCCCATCAGAATCCTGATCTGAGAGAGCTTCTGCTCCGTTTATGGAACCGAATTCCTCAAGAAATGTTCAACAATCTCGTGTGTCGTATGCAAAGAAGATGTCAAGCTGTTATTGATGCCCGTGGAGGACATACATTGTATTGATAGTCTTAAAATGCTTGAATTCTCTGGAAATAAAATTTCGTTATTTTACTCGATTTTTCTCAACCATCCTGTATACGCTGCAGACCTGCAGGCTAAAATTAATTTGCAACCTGAAATCATATTAATATGAATTTTCATCACAAAAATCTTATTTTAACTATATTTTTTTGCAATTTAAGTCAATATCCCTAACTCACGTGGAACAGTTTATTTCTGTGAGACAGAGATTTAAAAAGGTGAGGTATCTGAGCGAAGGGATTCATGTTTGCATGCTAATAATGCATATAAATTTTAAGCCAGTGTATTGATTATATAACAATTAGTAAGCCAAGTACTAGTGCTGAAAAAACTGTTTGGAATTGTACTTGTTGTGATTTCAATTGCTCTTCAAGGAAATGTAAAAACAGGTCTATTCATTTTCATATAGATTTCCTAAAATAGATGCCTCACTAACTTTCTCAAACAAATATTATTTTTATTAAATATTATATTTAGCGAATATTTTGAAAGGTTGTATTCAGTGGCCAAGTTCTGATGTTGAATTGATGAATTTACCTTTATATTTCGAGAATATTCAAGATGTAAAAATGATACCAGAACAAGGATCTTCATGTTTGTTATGCCGCATCAGAACTTATTCACATTCAGATCATAGTTTATGGCAGATTTAAACCTTTTTGTGTTGTCATTATCTAGTATGAGAATAAAGAACATTCAAAACAATAATTTATTTTCATAATTGTCATTGAATGCCTCGCGAAATGTCGATACAATAATCTGAAAAACTCTGTATACCTGTGTATAAATGATACTGAATTTGTTCAAAAAATATGCTGATTGCCATATTACAGAGCTTTTTTCAACTATCTCTTGGATCTTTCGGTCAGGTCCGATCTTCCAAGTGATGATTCTTCTGTTATTCAGGTATTCGAAGAACGCTACAGGCCCCTTTTGTTGGGGGTTCATCCCCATAGATTCAAATTTGTTATTTTTATCGAAAAATTAGCAAAAAGCAAGAGCAAATTAAAAAAAATTCTGACAATTAATTGTTTAATTGTTTTGTTCTCCAAAACTAATTTTATTTTAAAAGGATAATATCGTTATAGCCTGGTTAGAGCCATAACGACGTTGGCGCCACCGAGGGGTCACGCTGTTTTCGGCAGTTCAATATTGTAGCGGAGACTTCTCTCAAGTTATCATCTATGCTCCTAGCCACCACTGTAGGTGAACCCATATTATCGCTCAGTCGTTTATCCGATTACTCATAGAAGACCTTATCATAAGGATCGTTAACTCAACCTGTATAAAATTTTATTATCGAAAATCATAACTCAAAACTCTGTCGGACTGATCCCTCCTACCATAACAACTACACCTATAAATCTTTACCACCCAAGCAAGGGGTTACGATTACGAATATTGCAGTAGACTGCTTGGAATTCGGCCTTCTTGACTAGTTTTTATTTCTTGTTACGAGGGGATAACTGCACCAAATATAACGGCACCACTACAAATATGACCCGACATTTTGCACAGGTACCGTTGTAACTGTTTATGATTATGATGTGCAGGCATTGTAGATGTAGGATGAACTATCATAAAAAAATCGTTGAAAAACTGGCCCAATTTCAGAAGAGTCAAGGCAGCAACGATCAGTGAGCTGTAATATAATATACGGTTGTTCTATAAAAAGGTCTGTTCAAATATAAGAGAATGTAAACAAACAAACCAAATCGGTTTGTTTTGCGCATACTAACAGCTTATTGGTCAAAGGGCCTTCTCTACAATTCTTGTCACGCCCCCAAAAGACTGCCAGGATCGTACTTAAAGCTTAGAACGGAATGTCGATAGTAGGTACAGAGATTTCTGAAAAATAATATAAACGAAATCATCTATTGATTCCACCTAAGCAGAAATCCCAGTCGCTAAAAAGCATCGATTCAATAGACGATTTCGACATGAACTTAATTAGGAGAATAGTTCACGGTTTTTTTTCTTGATGAAATTCCTACAATTTCGAAGGTTTTGGAAGTTGTTAATAACGATGACAGCCTGCCGGATTTTAAAAAAACAACATTTTATAAATTATTGAAAAAAATGAAATTCAAATTCAAAAAACGTGGTCGTAATAGTTTATTGATTGATAGAGACGAAATAGTTGTTTGGAGGAGAAATTATTTGAAGAAAATTCGAGAATTTAGGGAGCAAGGCCGAAAAATTTATTACCTTGACGAGACATGGATAAATGCGGGATGTACAAAAAATTCAATATGGGTCGATGAATCGATTGGGTCCAACAGACAGGCTTTTCGAGAAGGTCTGTCAACTGGTCTCAAAAACCCAAGTGGAAAAGGAAAAGGACTGATTATATGTCATATAGGGGGAGAAGACGGATTTGTAGAGAACGGCCTATGGTTTTTCGAATCGAAAAAATCCGGAGATTATCAGGAAATGAACGGGGAATCGTTCGAAAAGTGGTTCTCAACAATTTTGCCAACTCTGGATCATAACGCTGTCATCCAGCGGCGTAGCTACGTGGGTGCAAGGGTGTGCAGTGCACCAGGGCCCCTGACCTCAGGGGGCCTCCGACCTCAGGAGGCCCCCAAGCGCTGACCATCAAATCGCGTTTGAAAAAAAATTTAAACTTTGATTTTTCTCTGTGATCTATTATGTGAATAACATTGTTTTTATTATATTCAGTTGTTGAAAAATGTTTTTTCCGAAATATCATAAAATCTAGGGATTTATTGCCAAAATTCACTGGTGAATCGGACACCTATCTAAAAAAACTAAATCCGACTAGATGGTCCAGTAGGGTTAACATAATTTCGGCAATCGAATTTCATTTTTTTTTTCATATCATTCGTGCATTAGCTGAAATAGAAGAATAAATTCTGGCAAATAAGAGCGAAAACAAGCAGAAATTTAAAAAAATTGTTGAATTTTGAATTTATTTTCCTCGGCGATTTAATGCACCGCATTCTCAATGATATCAATTATGCATCTGAAGTATTACAAAAATGCGATGTCAGTTTGGACGACGTATGCAGAGCTTTAGAAGAGACGAATACAAAGAAAAAAAATTATAGGAGTGACTTCGAGACCTTCAAGTGTGAGGCTAGAGAAAATGTCATAGCATAAGATAAAGATACCCATTTCGAAGAAAAGGGACAAAAAAAGGTAAAAAAAAATTTCGATGAATTAGCTTCCGATCACCGATTTCGAAGCAGGGGAGAATTTTCCGAAATAAATATTTTCAATAGAGTGCTCGAAACAATAATTCCTCAATTTTAGAAATCGCCTTCTTATATTTGGGTTGCACTTTTCAACAAACTGCCGAATCATTGGAAACTATTAAGTTTCATTAAATTTAAAAGAGAATTGAGGGCGCTCCTTGCACTGGCGGATCCAGACAGTTTTTCAGTGGGGGGGCATCAATAGATAGAAATTTTTCACCAACGTTATAGGACTACTAATAAAGGAATTTTTGTCAATTTCGAGGTCCAAGGGGGGGCCATGGACCCCACGCCCCCCCCCTGTACCTGCCAGTGGCTCCTTGTAACAAAAGCGTATTATTCGCTCTCAGAGTTTTTCTGCCACACAAACCTATCTTTGATATGAGTATAGTTTGCTCTAGACTGTGAGTTCATTTTATGTCCATATTCAAGGGCGGATTTACGGGGGGAGTACTGGGGGTAACTACCCCCCTCATGAGTATCGAAGACCTTGGAAAAAGGTGGTGCACATAATATAATATGTATTTTATTTTCTTATATTTAATAAGTATTTTATACATTTTGCACCTGATTTTATGGTTTTAAATCGTTATTACCCCCCCTCATGATTGTTATTACCCCTCCCATGAAAAAGATCTATATCCACTATCCACCCTTGTCCATATTTATTTTAATAATGTGTTATTTATGCTGAAAATTGACGAGTACACGCTATTGTATTAAGCCTGTAAGTAGTACAAAAAAGATTTGATTGATTGATTGAATTCAAGTTTCGGGTGTATGACTGCAGTCAACAAAATTTTGAATTTTCACCATCATTTCTACTAGATATAGGTAGACGAAAAAACTTTAATTCAAAGCTTCGACCAATTTCAAAGTAAATATTGCGATATGAAAGGGACCAATTTTTAAATTCTTAATATTTATCACCTATTATTTCTACCTGAATTGAATAAGGCATGGACAATTCATGAATTGTATGAAAATAATAAGGAAATACGGAATGCTGGAATGCGATCTAACAGAAGTATTTACAGCAATATTACTGTTCCATACAATCTTCCTGTCACCCCTGTAGAAGCTGAAAGATCTTTCAGCAAATTAAGAATAATATAAAATTATTTGCTGAACACTATGAGCCAAGCTCAACTGCGACATTTATGGCTTATACCTATCAATTGAAAATGAAGCTGCATCAAGTCATTCAAGTCTAGATTTGAGTGAAGTCATTGAATCTTTCGCAAAGAGTGGGTCTAGAAAGAGGTTGTAAACATATTTTTTCCGAAGGAATAAATGACTTCAAATCTAGACTTGACCTCTAGGTTCGAATCCCCAACAATTAATTTGAATTAATTCCTCAAATAATTTATTCTTATTGGGATTCCACCAAATAATCTAACGTATCAATAAAAAAAATAAGGCTAGAAGGTCATAGTGACAATGACATTTTTTTTGTGAATATTTGTACATATAGTAAATATCTATAAAAAATGTTTTCAAAGCCCTTTTTTTCATCCACATTAATATAACATTAATATAATGAATTTAATATACCCACTCAAATACAAAAATAACATCATAATTTATTCAAGTATATTCCTCAACTGTACCTTCAGTAAGTAACTTTGCTTCTTCGAAGTATTTATATTTTGACTCGAAAACAATTCATTAAGGGGCCCCTCTTCGATTTTTGCACCAGGGCCTCGGACTATCTAGCTACGCCACTGCTGTCATCGTAATGGACAACGCCAGTTATCATTCGAGAAAAATGGAATCGATTCCGTCTTCAACCCGCAAGGAAGATGTCAAAAATTGGTTGCTCAGTAAAAATATTTCCTTCGAAAATGATCTTTTGAAGGCGGAACTTCTTGCTCTGGTCAAGGCAAATAGAGGGAGGTATGAAAAATTAATTATAGATGAAATGGCCAATGAGACGGGAAGAACAGTATTGAGACTCCCACCATATCATTGCGAGCTGAATCCAATCGAGCTCATTTGGGCTCAAGTAAAAGGAAAAGTAGCTGCTCAGAACTCCTCATTTAAAATTGCTGAGGTTCGTAATTTGTTTCTGGGAGCTATAGGCTCTATTGGTGCTGAGAAATGGAAGAAATGCATACATCATGTTGTAACTGATGTCGAAGAAAAAATGTGTCAGCTCGATAATATCATGGAGTCAACAATAGAGCGAGTGCTGGTGAATCTGGATGAAAGTGACACAGAAGAAGACCAACAAAATTCGGAATAATTTTTAATAGGGTAATACATAATATATTATTTTGGACGCTGCATTATTTTTTTCAAACTTATGACATTTTTAATTTGAATATGTTGAATAAATGAATTTGAATTTGAGTTTATATGATTGTGTGAACTATCCTCGATCCGACCCTGGAGCCCTGAAATAAAGTCTCTACCTGAAGGAAGCCCATCCTACCTCTGCGCGACTTTGTTTATTTTGATGTCTCTTATATTTGAACAGAGTATAGTAGAAAATCCAATATTTTGAAAAATCACTCAAACACGTAGGTACCTAAATTTTATTTTTGAGGACATTTTGTTGCATATAAATCTTCATACCTTTTCGCGATATATGACAGTAAAATTTTTACGTAATATCCAACTTTCAGACTATAATATGGTAGTCAGAAGCAGATCAAAATGTTCCTTCGAACGTATGAAGACTTTCCTCCAGTTGTCTATGCTCCAAGCCAATGAAGCCTATTGCATTAATTGCCGAATAATTGTCGATAATTTGTCGTGAAAGAAAAAATTCTCGCGTCCTATTTTTTTTTCATCGGGTGGCTTTGCTTACTTAACAACATCAAGTTAGCAGAACGATTTTTTTGAATATGGATCGAATATCATAAAAATTATTAAAAATAATTGTCGAGTAATGGTCGAAGTCCATATGAAGTAAAAAAACACACAAAACATCCATTCCTTTTAGTTAATTTTACGCTCTTTTACTGCGATTTCGTGCTATTTCAGGAATTATAAAATTTTTCGAGAATCATCACAATGATTATAAATACTTGTCTATTATTTGTCCATATTCAGTAAAAACACACAAAAAATCCATTCCTTCTAGTTATTTTACGCCCTTTTACCGCGATTTCTTGATGCAATTTCTGGAATTATAACACTTTTGGCTACAGCGCATTCGTGATTAACTTTTTTTTCTAATGCATTAATTGTCGAATACCTTTTTCCTGAATTTGTCGTGAAAAAAAAATTCTCGCATCCTTAATTTTTTTCTACGGGGTGGCTTTGCAAATTTTATATTAAGTTAGCATAGGCAGCCACTTCCCAATATAAATCGAAAATCATCAAATGATCATAAATAATTGTCGATTAATTGTCGAACTCCATACGAAGTAAAAAACACAAAAAATCCATTCCTTTTAGTTTATTTCACGACTTCACGCCTATTTCCCACGATTTTGTGCTATTTCTGAAATTAGTACATTTTTGCCAACAGCGCATTCGTTGTTGACTTTTTGTCTATTCCATTAATTGTCGAATACCTTTCCTGAATTTGCCGTGAAAGAAAAAAAATTGTCGTGTCCTAATTATTTTTTCTACGGGATGGCCTTGCTAAGTTTATACCTACTAAGTCAAGGGCGGATGTCTATGAAGTTAGGAGTGCCACTTGCGAGAAAATCAATAAAACTTGCAAAAAAACCTATTGCATTAATTGTCGAGAATTTGTCGTGAAAGAAAAAAATTTGTCGCGTCCCTAGTTTTTTTTTACGGGGTAGCTTTCAGTTAGCAGAACCACATTTTCAATATCGACCAAATATCATGAAAATGGTTCTAAATAATTGTCGAGTAATTGTCGTAGTCGATATGAAGTAAAAAAAACACAAAAAATCCATTCCTTCTTGTTTATTTGTCTTTTTCCCGCGAATTCGAAATATTTCTGAAATTATCGCTTTTTTTGGCAACAGCGCATTCGTAATTGAATTTTTTTCTATTGCACTTATTGTCGAATACCTGCCTCGAATTTGTCGTGAAAGAAAAAAATTGGTCGCTACCTTCGTTTTTTTTTACTAGGCGGCTTTGCTAACTTTATATTAATTTAGCAAATAGTGGTCGAATATCATCACGATGATCATAAAAGATTGTCGAGTAATTGTAGATGTTCAAATAAAGTGAAAAACACACAAAAAATTTAATCTTTCTAGCAATTCGTTATTGACTTTTTTTCTATTGCATTAATTGTCAAATAACTGTCCCGAATTTGTCGCGAAAGAAAAAAAATTGTCGCGCCCTTAATTTTTTTTTCTACGGGGTGGCTTTGCTAACTTAACGTCAAGTTAGCAGAACCACTTTCTCAATATCGACCAAATATCATGAAAATGGTTATAAATAATTGTCGAGTAATTGTCGAAGTCCATATGAAGTAAAAAAAATACAAAAAATCCATTCCTTTATTTTATTTTACGTCTTTTTCACGCGAGTTCGAGATATTCCTTTTATTATCCCATTTTTAGCAACAGCGCATTCCTTATTGACTTTTTTTCGATTGCATTGATTGTCGAATACCTACCTTGAATTTGTCGTGAAAGAAAAAAAATTGTCGCGTCCCTAATTTTTTTTCTACGGGGTGGCTTTGCTATCTTATCATTAATTTATCAAAGCCACCCAGTAGAAAAAAAATTAGTTACGCGACAACTTTTTTTCTTTCACGACAGATTCGGGACAGATATTCGACAATTAATGAAATAGAAAAAAGTCAATAACGAATGCTCTGTTGCCAAAAATGCGATATTTTCAGGAATATGGGGAAATCGCGAGAAAATGCGGTGTAAATTGCTAGAAAGATTAAATTTTTTGTGTGTTTTTACTTTATTTGAACATCGACAATTACTCGACAATCTTTCATGATCATCGTGATGATATTCGACCACTATTTGCTAAATTAATATAAAGTTAGCAAAGCCACCTATAGTGAAAAAAAACGAAGGTCGCGACAAATTTTTTTCTTTCACGACAAATTCGAGGCAGGTGTTCGACAATTAATGCAATAGAAAAAAAGTCAATCACGAGTGCGCTGGTGCCAAAAAATGCGATAAATCTAGAAATATCTCGAACTCGCGGGAAAAAGACGTAAAATAAACAAGAAGGAATGGATTTTTTGTGTTTTTTTTAACTTTATATGGACTTCGACAATAATTTATAACCATTTTCATGATATTTGGTCGATATTGAGAAAGTGGTTCTGCTAACTTAAAGTTAAGTTAGCAAGGCCACCCCGTGGAAAAAAAACTAAGGACGCGACAAATTTTTTTCTTTCACGACAAATTCTCGACAATTATTCGACAATTAATGCAATAGGTTTTACTGATTTTCTCGCAATAAGTGGCACTGCTAACTTCATAGACATCAAGGGCGGATATAGCTCTTTTTCATGGGAGGGGTAATAACGATCATGGGGGGGTAATAACGATTGAAAGCCATAAAATCCGCCCTTGTACTAAGTTAGCATAACTAACCACTTCCCCAATATGTTTCTTGATTCGTTTGTATGAGTTGTTTAAATGAGGATAAGTGAAGTATGATTTATTGTGGATTTCCTAAAAGCTTTGAAATTCTTAACATGTTAATTGAAGAAACACAAAACAAGCAATCGGTTTTTACAACATACCTACTGTAAAGGGTTCATTATATTCAGTAATCCTCTTAAATAGGATTTGTAAACCATTAGACAAGGTGGATAATCCTATTCATAGATCAGGTATTAATCTCATCATAGCCAACCCATACAAAAAGCCTGGGACAAGAAATCTGGTAACCCTGTGACAGAGGCCAATATACATAGCTTGGATATTTTCAAAACTGAAGTTTTTTGATTGAATTTCTACCTGGCATTACTTTACGAAAGCAAAAAGAGTACCAACATTTCTAACCATGTTTGGGAACAAATACTGACTATCGTTCATTATCCTGCTCTGCTCTCATAGAACTGATAGTAACATGGAATGCTATTACCTATTAGCAGATCAAAAAGAGGGTAATCATCTCAAGTTGAACAGTAAGATTTTCATGTTTCCATTGATATGAGCTATCGCACAGAACAGAAGCACAGAAATTTTTGCGGAAATGTCGAGTGAATCGGATTTTGACGATTAGTTTCAATGATGACTTGTCAAGTTCCATATATTCTCTTAATTTTTATTAATATTTTTCAATTCCTCTTTGTGATATAAATATATCTGCGGAAATTATTCAAGCCAAAATTGCTCAAAAATAATATTTGAAATATTATTCCTGTGTTTCTGTTCATATCGATTGGGAAGCGTGAAAATCTCGCTGTTCCTTCATCTTGAGATGTTTATTTTAAGCTGATCAGGAAGGCTAATATCATTCCATAAAACGAATCTAATTGCGTATAGGATATATTATTTACATGTATGAAGTAATGAAGTAGCTGGTTAGCCACTAATGTCAGTGAAATATGAATTTCTTATGGATTAGAGCGGATGAGCGATATCATTTGTTTTTTTCGAAAATGTAAGCATTAAAATGTACAACCTATCCAATGATGATAAACTATAACAGCTAATTTCAAATTAAGTGCAGTATTCTAAGAGGTTCTCACTACTGTTCATCGCTCAAAAGGTCATTTTTATCCCGCTATTGAATTGCCTCACCTCTGTTTCTGTATCTGCTGTTTTTCTTTTTCAATTGTTCACTTATTATTGGGTATATATTATGTATATTGGGTATTAGGAATAAGGCACTTTTGTTGATTTTTGTATTTTTAATTTGTGAACACTGTTTTGGGTATTGGGTTACCTGTTTGTGTTCCTTGTGAATAAATAAATAAAAAATATCAAATTTTCTTCGAATTATATTAAGTAGTTTGAAATTTATTCCAGTAAAATGGATTTCCAGTGACGTCATTTAGGAGGCCGTATCTCCGTAGGGAGGGCCGGTAGGAAAAAAATTATGGGAACTTTTCATCTTATTTTTTATGTGTTATCTGAATCCAAGAGATTCCCCACATTTTCCCGGACACCCTGTATATCTTACCAGGTGGGCTAGCATAATTCGTAATGAAAAATTACTGAAGAATGCAGGAGAAAACACACAATAATCAAGCATAATTTAGGTGACACATAATTCCATAATTTATTTCAGCATAATAAAAAATTACTGAAGAATATGGGAAAAAAATAAGAGGGTATATTCCATCCAAGAATGATTGACATCTCGGGAGGCTTTGGAAAATCGAAATTATGTTGGTAATGCCCATTCAGTAATATTTTGGGTTACAGAATTCAGGTTGGTGTTGGAAATAACACCGACATTTTGTTCTGTCATTAATGTTTCGAACAAATTTGGCAAAAAATTGAGCAAGTGAAATAAATATCTTTGAAATGAGGCTCTTGAAGAGGGAACAGCAAAAAAATGGAAAGACTGCACAGAGCACGTAGAAAAAGAAATGAGAGAAGATTAGTCAAAATATAAGGAATGTTATGATATATTGCTGACAAAACCTTTCATTATGAACATGACGAGTTCTGCCCAGATGAGGAAAAAATAACATGTTGTGGTTGTTGAAACAGAATAATAGGAATATTTATATTTTTCATTTTTTACACCTTCATTGTTCACAAATATTGAAAGTTGCAATGTCATGACAAAATTCTTCAATCCATTGGTTAAGTTTTGTTTCTGTCTTAGCGTCTTGATATCTATTATACAAATTTACCAATCCATTCACATTGCAGTAACACGCTTCAAATTATCAACTAGATTTTTTCGGTTTAGCGAATATTCATATGGAACATTGAAAAGGACCGTGCTATTTTATCACCCACGATATTTTTCGTTATCAAACCAGAATTTCCAGGCTGTATGGTCCTATAATTGCTCGTAAGATCGAAAATGTATCAATACAAGATGAAAATAATATACTGCTGGTATACAGATTCACACGCTGATAATCGTATGTGAAAATTGGGAACATTTTCATGTTCAAAGTTCCTTACTTTAAAAAAATATCGTTCAATTTTTAGGTTATTTCTATATCTATGATGAAAGCACAGAAAATTTTTAGTGACTTTTTTGTAACTAGAAATAAAGCTGCGACTGGACTTTCAAGGCCTGCTCTGATGTCAATCATTCTTGGATGGACTATACATACAAAAATCATACATAATCCATATACCTATATAATAATTCCAGAGCATTTATTTCATTGCAATTGTTGTATAAATGTATGTATTGACAACTGCACTGAAAACTTGCCCGCCGGTAAGCTAGCATGATTCTCAAAAAAATAAAATTCACTGAAGAATGCAGGGAAAGAAATCACTTCACACAAAAATCACACATCATTCCAGAATTTGTTTACCTGATTGAAGCATAATTCTCGATAAAAAATGGTTGAAGAATGCAGAAAAAAAAACTGATAACAAGAAAAATCACTTATAATTCATACATTATTCTAGCATTTGTTCAATTGAGACTCAGCGTTAAATGATGTATTTATTGAGAACGGTACCTACTTACTTCCCCGGAAAGCTAGGTATATCATGATTCTCAATAAAAATTGTTAAAGAATGCTGGGACAAAATAACTCCGCTCATACATAAATCACACATAGGTAATTCCAGTATTTTTTTAATGAAAATCGAATTAGTTACTTAGAATTGTGCTAACTAGTCCGGCTAACTAATATGAATATCAACACAAAAATTACTCAAGAATGCACCAGGAAAAAACTGACTCCCCACACATTATTTCTGTATTTGTTTAATTAAAATCGAGCGATTGATGAATTTGTCATTCAGAGTTGTGCTGGATAAGTGCCCAGCAAGCTAACATGATTATCAATAAAAAATTGAAGAATAAAATAATAATAATTATATGTTTATTGGGCCCTTAAGACATTACAATGCATAGAACAAGTCGAATGAGAAAAAAAAATATTCTGAAACTTATTCTACAATGACATTCTTATCATTCAGAAAATCCTCAATACTATAATAACGTAAATTTGATAGTTTTTTGAATTTCACTTTATGTTCATAGGGTAGATGGTTTTACAATGTTATGGCCTGATGTATTGGAGAAGTTTCATATTTTGATGATACATGGGAATCATGGGATGGAATGTACAAAATTGCATTATTTCTGGTTACCATCAAGTATTTGTGCTGTTTCATATATAGGCTAAACATCTACAAATATATAAACAAGGAAGAAACCAACTCCTCTTAAAAATCACACACAAGTCACAAATAATTGAGAACTGCACAAAAAAAACGCGCACTGCAGGTACACATAATTCGGACCAAAGGCAACAGATATATTTTTGTCCGTATTTGTTGTGCTAGCGTTCAAGCGCCTCGTTTGACTGAAGGTAAGTAGATAGGTACTCAATATTTCTGTGAACCTAGGTTATCTCATTTACATTTCAATTGTAAACTTAATTGTACTTAGGTATACTTAAAAGTATATCTGAATCATCCGAAATTCTCTAAAACTACAATTTAGCCGTAATACAAAACAACCACATCGCGAGAGCCACTTTTATTGCGCCATAAAAATATAATCAATACTAAATAAGCTGTATTCGGAAGATGAACGCAGAAACCGTCATTAAGGTTTAGAATAGTAATAGGCCATATATCCCCTTAATACGCTCCGACAACTAATAAGCGCCTATAAGGACTCCGTCCGGAAAATCGTCCTTAACGCCAGGACACGCAAGGTGTCTAGGCGTTTCCCCCCCATCACGGCGGCACCGCAACCAATAGGACGCCAGACCCGCCCCTTTTACATCAAGCTTTAAACCTGACATTCCACCCTCGGTGTATCATTTCCAGTGCAGGCACAACGGTGTTAAGTCAGTTTAAAGTGTTGATTAGGGGTGAATGTGATATTCAGTGAAGATAAGTTCAGTGCATTCAACCATGCATTCTAGGGATATCTACACGCAAAGTGATCGGGGACAGATTGCTGTGGATGTTTTGTCACCCCCGCATTATCTGGGATCCCACGGCCAACCTAGTCCACCACAGTCACCCAACACGACTCAGTACACGAAAGGTACATATTTGTAATTTGTTTAGAAAAATGTTGCAAAAATTTGTTATCTTGTTTCTTGACTATTTTCTGTTAAAAGATATACGGAATTTATTAATGTAGGTATAATAGTACCTATATCATTCAACGAGCGCTAATGTAAGTCATAACACACGCAGATGAATTTTGCACCACGAGCCGTCAGGCTCGTGGGATAATTCATCTAGTGTGTTTTGACCAATACCGCGAATGGAATGCTATACTTTATCTACGACTTCTTCAGTCAAATTCGAAATATTCTGCATTTCAAAATTGACAACAGTTATAAAAAGCGATCTCTGTGGTCGAGCATCGAATCGCGTATAAAACGTCAAATTTTCACATTTTTCAAATGCGATATTCAGACCAAAGTAAATCTACAATTTCACACAGTTTCAAATGTGTAATGTAGGTATTTTAAGGCGAGTTTATACAGCAACTAAAATAAAATAAGAATGTTCACTTGATGCATTTCAATGACAGCGTTTATACAGGAAATGAGCTAAAATAAGGAATAAGAATAAGAATATTCTTATTCCTTATTTTAGCTTATTTCCTGTATAAACGCTGTCATTGAAATGCATCAAGTGAACATTCTTATTTTATTTTAGTTGCTGTATAAACTCGCCTTAAAATACCTACATTACACATTTGAAACTGTGTGAAATTATAGATTTACTTTGGTCTGAATATCGCATTTGAAAAATGTGAAAATTTGACGTTTTATACGCGATTCGATGCTCGACCACAGAGCAATAAGCTAAAATAAGGAATAAGAATATTCTTATTCTTATTCCTTATTTTAGCTCATTTCCTGTATAAACGCTGTCATTGAAATGCATCAAGTGAATATTCTTATTTTATTTTAGTTGCTGTATAAACTCGCCTTTACTTCCGTTGTCGTGTAGAACCGTAGTCTTACGATATTATATTTGAAAATTGTTCAAAGTTAGGTATCAGGTATCGTGCCTTTTTCATTAATTACAAATATCCTTGCTTTTCTTCTTAGGACATTCGTAAATTGACAGCATTATTCAGATGCGCGTCAAAATAAAGAAAAATATTTTTAATTAGTTAAATGACTAATTGAATTGAAACATTTTATCGAAAAGTTTTAACTTCCGTAGAAACGTACTAATAACAAACCTGCTTAAGATCATAACTGAAGCACATTCTAATTTTTCCCATGAGGGGGTGCATGAATAAAACTGTAATGATCGACTTTCATTCGGTGGCAAATTTCATCAGGTAGCATCATCTCAAAGTAAATGAGCCATGAAAAGTGCACATACTGTAAACCTCTTTGAACTAACTAATTAAAAAAAAAATTCTTGAAAATTTCCGCATGTAAAGAAGATACAAAGACCTTGCCAAAAAAGTACCACATGACCCTTTTTCCTATTCAAAAGTTTAGAGGGTTGATAGGCATGGCACAGGGTGCAACTAAAATCCTTCAAAAATGCATAAAAACTTGGTAAAAGTGAAACAAAAATTGACCTGTTTCAGGATTTTGTCGCCAAATATTTTTCTTCAGAGAAAATGAATTTGTTCCATAATTTTGACGCGCACTGTATTTTTTGTTATTTTATTTTTCGATTTACTATCATTGCCGAAAAATCCAGAATATAGTACCTACATAAATGATTTAAAACAATCACAAATACCACCTTTAAATAGTTATCATCAATATAATTCCTGAGTTTTCGGAGAAGCAAAGAATCGGAAGTTTTATTCGGTTTCTGGGTGTATTGAAACAAAAAACATCAAATTTCGAGAGGAAAATAAAATTGAAGGAGGTTTTTCAGTCACAAGGAACACTACTATATATACAGTTTATTCAAACAGCAACGTTTTGAGAATTATATTCTCTTCTTCAGGCTAAAAAAATTACATTAAGTTACTGAAGCAGGCAAAAGTATTCAATAAAAACAATGAGGACAACACGTAGTAAAAAAATCAAACAGAATACAAACAATATTCAAAAATTAAACATGAATAATGTGAAATTGTATGCGCCTCCACCAAATTACTCAAAAAAGGACAATCATAAAAATAAATTAAATTGCACCAGCTCACCTTATGAACAACATTAATATAATAATTCATTTGAATATTGATTCAAAATCGTGGTTGTTTGTCTTAAAATAGTCTCCATATCTCGGGGCCTTATTACTTGACGTATTGGAATTGGCAGGTTCATCGGTTGAAATGGGAAACACAAGTGAACAAGATGGAAATCCGTAGGATCATGAAAAATATAATTCTCGAAACGTTGCTGTTTGAATAAACTGTATATATAGTAGTGTTCCTTGTGACTGAAAAACCTCCTCCAGTGTTAATATTAGGAACGATACAAGCCATACTAAAGGAAAATAAAATGTGTCTGAAATTTTAAATCTTGAATTGACTGACGAGACCCTTGGATTGTGCCGGTTTTTAACCGTTCACTTCTAGAAATTCCCTTTTAACTTCCTGAAATACTTAAAGATCGCATGGATTCGACTATTATAGCCCTGTCAACACGGTAGCGGAAACAAGTCGCCTCAGTTTGAAGCATCAATTAGCGGCCACCTTTGTATTGGTTCACCGACGACACGAGTACTCTCGTCAACACATGTCTCACGAAATGTACCACCACTTGACTAGTCTAGACATTCATTTCCTCGAATATGTACCTATAGATGACAATCATTCGATTGCGGCCACTTTCGATAACGACTTCCTGAAACAATCGAAGAAACATCTGCGCTATTTTTGGTGAAAACTATGGGGTATACTAAGGACGATCTTTTTCTTCTAGATTGCTTGACGACAATCCACAATGAAAATAAGATAAACGGTGCGAATTCCTCGATTAACGACCCGAACGTGAGACGGTACAGAACAGCATTTACGAGAGAACAACTGGCCCGACTGGAGAGAGAATTCAGCAGGGAAAGTTACGTTTCCAGGCCTAGGAGATGCGAGTTGGCCGCAGAACTCAACCTACCCGAAAGCACGATCAAGGTAAGCATTTTCTTGATTATCATCTAATAAGGATTTCACTGTTCTCTTCTGTAGAACAGTAAGGCAGATAATATTGTTCGAAAAGGTACATTAACAGGCAGATGAAGGCCGCATTGATCTAAAACAGTTAGCATGTAATAAAACGAATGATTTCGAGTCATTTCAGTCCATTAAGCTACCACAGGTTCCGCTCTTGATGTTATTAAAGTTTATGCCGAATTGATTGCCGAACTGCGGTCTCTTTGATGTCCTAAAAGCTCAATTAGAGCCGTTAGAGGTGCTAATTGTCGCGGGTAATTTGTTTGGCTAGTCTCACTCGATTTCAAATGCCCCACCGCTCTTCACGAGTTTGATTCCCTGGAATTCCTTCAAAATTATCTCATGACGATATTTTCCGAATGAAGTATGGTTTTTGAACGCCCTCTATTTTTCAAATTTTGAGCCAGGAATGAGCTACATTCAATTATGTCCGTCCGTCCCGTGGTCGACCGCAGGGGGGCCTTGACCCCCCCCCCTGAGATTTTGACGACCTCATCAGAATATTTCATTGAATGGTCTCCCTTATGAATGGTACAATGGTGCCCTCTATCCGAGAACTGCTGAACTAAGAAACCAGTGAATATGTAGGTAAAGCAGGAACTCTTTCTCTGCCAATTCCGTTTTTTAAGTTGATTTTTTGAACGAAATTATCTGTAGATTCGCTTTTAATCGAAAGTTGAACTGTTCTCATGGGTCTTTCGTTTCAAATAAAACAGAAGCATGAGTTGGCTCATATTCTTCTATTTTTGAAAGAAAAAAAAATAACTTTCGAAATGAAATCGATTTCAATTATTCATCAAGAACTCCAATCCTTCCTGAGTTTACCCACACACTTTAAGTTCTCAAAGTGAAACCATTTTCAAATTCAACTTGAATTAAAAACATACCTACTACCTTATCGAGAAAATCTCGACAGGGGTTTGAAGAATATGGCCGTTAGAAATTTTGTTTTCGTAATAATTTCTAAACTACGGATTCGAAGGATATTAAATTTTGCATTTAGGTTGAGATTGACGCATTTAAACTAAATGCAAAAAATTGTCCCTATCGCCTAACCAGAACCATACAAAACGTAGGTGAACTATTGAGAATTGTTTTTTTTTTCAATATTTCTGTATAATAACATATGAGGGTTCATGGACGATTTATTTAACAGCAGTTATAAACTTTTTCAAGCGCGAATCGAAAAGTTCATTGAATTATTTAAAATTTCACAATGAAAATTATACTCCATTCACTTTTATAAAGTATACCGATCGGCCATGATTTAGGTTTATCAAGTTCTTTTACTTGACACTACCGCAGGTTGGCGCTCCTGAGAGTCAAACAATTCTTAGCAACATTGCCAAACCTACTTTCTGTTTACTCTTTTTTGTCTTTGCAAATGGAGTTAGTTCTCTTAAGATTTATCTGTGACACAGGTTTCGTAGTACTACTATACAGGGTCTTTCACGAGGAACCTCACCCATATTTATACGGGAAACTACTGAACGTATTTTCATGAAATACAGGGGGTGAAAAAATCGCTTTCAAAGTTAGGGATGACAAAATCGTGAAAAATCAATTTTTTCAAATCAGAACCCCATTTTTTTATGGCAGATATTGAATCTACGTTAAAAAATAATATGAGTGTATGCATCACACCCTTGCCCTAAAATGGATATTTTCTGAGTTATTCACAAAAAACTGTTTTTCGTCTTGAATTTTCAGCTATTTCTTTTCCCTTCACGCCGAAAAGATGAAATTTTCAGGAACTGTTACTTAAACCATGTTTTAGATTTTACTACCCTAATATGCAAGAGAAAAAAGTTACAGGTTGTTCCTAAATAGATGGCGAATTTGGATTCGAATTTGTATCGGAAACCTCTTTATTTCAACTAATCGGCCATCGGTTTTCTCTCCAGTGATAAATAAATAATTCCTTATGAACCATTTCATCTTTTTGGCCTGAAGGGAAAAGAAATAGCTGAAAATTCAAGACGAAAAACAGTTTTTTGTGAATAACTCAGAAAATATCCATTTTAGGGCGAGGGTGTGATGCATACACTCACATTATTTTTTAACGTAGATTCAATATCTGCCATAAAAAATGGGGTTCAAATTTGAAAAAATTGATTTTTCACGATTTTGTCATCCCTAACTTTGAAAGCGATTTTTTCACCCCCTGTATCATGAATCGCGATTTCGATTTTCAAAGTGGATACATCAATCTTACATCTTGAAAAATCCCAAAAATGAAAATTTTCCATCCAAAAACCTCGAAGTTATTCTTGTTTCAGCGGAGCTCTATTTTCGATTTTTTTTTCGAATTTTCCCGCTCAGAGAGAATTTTCCAACCAAAACTGAAAAATGTTACATCAAAATAACTTGAAATTTTCTAAGGAATCTATTTCTGCAATAAAAAAATGGTGTTCTAATTTGAAAAACGGAAGTTGACGTCATTTCCGGAAAAACCGGAGGTGCTCATGCCTTGAAAATATTTTAGATTTCATCAGCATCGGGAAATACTTATAAGTGCTGAATTTCATGAAAATACGTTCAGTAGTTTCCCGTATAAATATTGGTGAGGTTCCTCGTGAAAGACCCTGTATTTTCATACTGGAGTATTTCAAGTTGTGCAAAAAGATATTGTCTTCTGTAGGCTTATTTATTGAGAATTTTGAAAAGTGAGGAATTCAATAGGTCTGTCTGTTTTTTTCGTTTAGAAATTTTTTTGGGTTTTTCGAGAACTTTTATTCTTTTTCCGAACGAACTATCACAAAGTAACGGACTATTCTGTCCATTCATTTTCAGCAAAATTCAAAACTCTTTTCGTGATTTCCGTAAAAGAAAATAGCATTACTGAATCTTCCAACCGTTTTAGCATACGTGAAATATTTCCAATATTAACAGGGACAAAAGTTTCCTTAACATTCGCCAGGTGAAATTATTGAATTCACATAATATTTTCTCGAATTCAATATTTACCCAAAGTAAATAAACATTTTGATGAATACGTAATTACTACGATTCTATGTAGAAACGACAAAGTTGCGTGCGTATCTGATAGGGGAATGACTATAACCTAACATTTTCAAAATATACGCGGTGAAATGTGTATTATATATTTTCCTTTCCGATTTGTTCAATTGAATCTTTGTTGCAGGTGTGGTTCCAAAACAGAAGAATGAAGGATAAGCGAAATAGGATAGCAGCGTCATGGCCTTACGCGGCTCTTTGCACGGACCCAGCTTTCGCTGCCACTTTGCTCCAAGCGGCAGCCTCATCGCTTCCCTTACACTATATGCAACCACCACCAGTGTACGGGCAGTACCCAAGGTACAATCCATACTCGATGCGACTTCATCCAGGGGTACCAATGTCGAACCCGACCTATAATTTCAACCCGAACGTGGGTATGCCTCAAGGCGTCGCGGTGCCCCCTGTTCAGCCTAGTTTCGGCTTCAACTTGGGATCTGAGTATCCCCTGTTTCCGCTGAGAACTCACAGGGTATCACCGAATGTTTCACCCGTGCATTCCGATCATAGTTCGACACCGTCGTCGCACGACAATCTTTTGATGCCGGCCAAGATCACAACGCCCCAATCCCTGTCGCCACCAACCATCATGTCGTCTCCCGAAAATAGGTCACCGCAACAGACGACGTTTGAGAAGCCCAAATTGTTCCAACCTTACAAGTCTGAGGTTTGAATTCGTCACGAAATTTTCTAAAAATGTACATAGAAGAATGAACATATATTGATTATAGTACAATTTTATTGATATTCGGTTATGGAATGGGTAGCATTTATCTCTTATACTTTATTGTTTTAATGCCAAAGAAACAGTGTACTGAATCTCAATCAAATTGCTAAGAAATAAGTACCTACCTCCAATAATTATATACATAACGGATAAATGCTCACCCATCACACATATAATAGTATATATCAGCATATTTCAAAGGCTATCATTCATGCGGATGAAATTCACGAGTCGAGTCGTAGGTAAAAGCTTCATGGTTCATCCAGATCCCAGTGAATGGTAGCCGCAATATGCAAATATAATACGATTCCTACTTTGATCACGACTTATTTTAAATTTCTTATTTTCGCAGACATTTGTGGACTTTCAGTAGTGATATCACAAGAGATTGATAAGTCTATCGATTTATTTTCAAACAAAAATGCGTTGTTTGGAAACATCACGAGTCCGTAGGGCGAGTGGTGTTTCCTTTAAGCAACTCATTTGAGTTTGGAAATAAAAGATGAGGTAAATTCAATCTCGTGTTATATTTCATAAGACTATTTCACTAGCAAAATTAAATGCCAGAAACACTATATTCGAGAAAGGCGAAGAAAAATTCATGTTGTCGTCTACAATTTATATTTATCAGTTTTCAAATCGTTCGTATCCATAGTTCAATCACAGATTATTCTGTAGTTCATTCGTTGAAAATACCGAAGTTGTCAGAGACAGTTGGTATTATCGTGATAATACGAGATGTCTTTGGACTGTGATTGGTCAATTTTTTAACCGAGTGAAATAGTCTCATTATATTTGATGTAAATGGTCGCAAATAAGTTTGCCTTCAATATCGATGGTTGATGAAAGAAATCCCAAAAGGCAACTTAGATGTGTTCCAGTATACCTCTATGTAAATAAGTGTTATGCATAATTAATTTTTTCTTGTATATTTCCCGATACCCACTGTATATATTGTAGAAATTCATCTTGTAAATATGTATATGTTCTGTTATGGTGTGATAATATTTATTAAATTTGTTTTTGAAAATATACGATGTGTAACTGTCTCAAAACTGCATTTGATTATTTCCATTTCTTCTCACTCATTATATACCTACAATGAAACATTTCAACGAATGCTCATGCGAAATCAACTCAGAGATTTCTTTAAATAAAATACAACTTCATAGTATTGAAGTATTGATCATGCGGAATTGGAAAATGTCCCCCTCCCCCTAGAACCTCGAAATTGACAATAATCCCTTTATTAGTAGGATAGTAAATAGTAGTAGTCCTTTACCTCACGTTGGTAAAAAAACTACTATCTATTCATGCCCTCCCTGAAAAGCTGTCTGGATCCGCCACTGATGGAGACTTCAAGGCGGTAATTTGGGTTACCCGCCTTCATTTTTGCAGCTAAGCTTTCCGAAACATAAAATGAATAGATGAGACTTCGGAAGATCCTTGCTAAAGAAAAACCGTTAGGTACATCATAACCTAATACAGTTATATGGTTTTACAAATATTTATGGCACTTACGTTTTATGAAAGAGCTGGAAAATATTTACCTCCTTTAATGTGGGTACAACCAATAAAGCTCTTTATCTGCACTTAGACAGACAAATTCAGGTAAAGGTATAAATTTTAAGATAATTGACGTGAACGTAAAGTTAGAATAACAAAAAGAATTCCTGAAAGTTTACATTTGAAAACTTATGATGGTCGGTTTGTCAAAACGCTGATCCAGATCAGAGAATCATGGGCTTGATCGGAGAATCAACTCAATCTGACACTTCAAAATTCACAGTTGATTGGCAATTAACTGATTTCAGAGTTGAAACACTTTTGTGGAACCCACCGTTGGAGGATCAGGATGTTTCATGAATAAACTCTACATCTGTACAAATTCAGGACGATTGGGGACATTGGAGTAGTCTCAGTTAGTAAGTGTAAGAAATAAGGATTTTATAGAACTATATAGACATTCGAAGGAAAAATAGGTGAAAAAATTTCATAAACAGTGTGTTTCGGTAATTAGCGATAATTTAAGGTCATCAAATATACCTAATTTTATCGACAAAAACACACACATTGGGAAGTTGACCCTTCTATTTTTAGAATAGCCGCCATCTCAAATCCTTTTTTTCATTTTAGTTGATCCTTTCAAATGATATCGATTTCTTTGGACGTTAAGATTCTATAGATATGAAAAAAATGTTTTTTGAAAGATAATACTACCACCTTTTATTAAATTAGAACAATAGCAAGGCACACACGAAAGGGAAATCTGTAAGATCTGATCGGCAGTCCAGATCTTACAGATTTCCCTTTCAAAGTAACGGACTATTTTGTCCATTATTTTTCAGTAAAATTTCAGCACTCGGTTCTTGATTTCCGTACAAGAGAATAGCATAACTGAATCTCCCAACCAGGTTTATATACGTGAAATATTTCCAGTATTTAGACGAAAAAAGTGTCTTCAACTTTCGCCAGGTTTTTGGAATTATTGAATTCACATAATATTTACTCGAATTCATTATTTTCCCAAGGTGAATAAACATTTTGATAAATACGTAATTACTACGACATAAATGTAGAAACGGCAACGTTTCTTGTTCAACTGACAGAACAATGACCATAACCTAACATTTTCAAAATATACACGGTGAAATGTGTCAGAATTCCATGGCCAACCGGTATACTTTATAAAAGTGAATGGAGTATATGGGAGTAGATAAACAAAATTATCTCTCTAAAAATTACTCAAAATGGCCGCCTCTGCTTTGTAGACAGGCAGTTGCCCTTATGACAACTTGTCTTGTTGCCCTGGAATAACACGAAAACGAAACTGAAAATATGGAAAAAAATGGATTTTCGACACCCTGTATCTTTCAAACGAAATCGAATTTTGAAGAATGGCATGGGAAAAAAGTGTTCCGTTTGATGAGAGGAATCTGCAGTCAAAATATATGTACTAGCATTTGGCGAATTCGGTATTCCCTTTCGGAGACGGATCGGACACAGAACATCCAATAATTCGGATCTCTCTCTCTCTCTCTCTCTCTCTCTCTCTCTCTCTCTCTCTCTGGCTGAAAGAGAGGAGAGAGAGAGAGATCCGTATTTATTAGATGTTCTGTGTACATTTTCTCTCCGGATTGGTAATAACGAACGCAGTAATTGAGCTTAAATATACTTATACTGCGTTCGTTATTACCAATCCGGAGAGAAAACGGACACAGAACATCTAATAAATAGAGAGATCCGAATTATGGATATTCTGTGTCCGATCCACCTCCGAAAGGGAATACCGAATGCGCCTATGGAGGTACATCGCCCTTGAAAGATTGGATGCAAAAATTTTTGGCAGTTTACTGCCAACTTCAGTGGCGGCGCATAGTAGCTACTAAAAGAACTATCAAGGAAACTGATCTTCATTTATAGAAATCTGTAGGATATTCATTTTCCTCTAGTTCTATGAATCATAGCATTCGGTGTTCCCTTCCGGAGATAGATCGGACACAGAACATCCAATAATTCGGATCTCTCTCTCTCTGGCTGAAAGAGAGGAGAGAGAGATCCGTATTTATTAGATGTTCTGTGTCCGTTTTCTCTCCGGATTGGTAATAACGAACGCAGTGTTAGAATTAATTGTCGTTTTATCGCATTCACAAAATCCAGTGTGATGAAATATTGAACATCCCACATTTCCATACGCCGGTCTTGATCGTCATGGCATTCGGCTTAGGAAATAGTGCTTTTAGTTCAGCTACTCACCGCAAGATCGCGACGTTAAAAATTCTCTGATCACATTTATCCGTCTATAAACCGGTAAAGGAACTGCACTAAAATCAGCTTCAAATCGTTCAAGGACGATGTACCTCTATACTCCATCCACTTTTATTTAATCACATAGGAGGTCATGGTTTCGTTTTCAGGAGTTGGTGTCCCTGATGAAAAGCACAGAACATATGATGAAAAGTCAGAAAATATCGTTAATGACAAAACGACGTTGCCAGTTTCTTTGTTTACATCAAAGTAAAAGTATCAAAGAAATTCCACATTTTGTTAGGTTTACAAATTGTTCTCAGATTTTTGGTATTTAATCGATATTTGCAGGTGAGTTTTTCGTCGAATATCCAAGATTAACGTATGTTTATTGTTTTTAGCACCAGTTTGGAGCGTGAGGACGATTTTCAGGACCAGGACTAATGTTTACATTTCGAGGTTGAAGGGGTACACGGGAATTTCGTTGAAAAAGCTGTTATTTGTACAGATATCACAGTAGATGGATCGGATGGAGCCTCGAGAGGTCGATCAGGATGATATTTTTCAGGTTTTCCAAGAAATTTGGCGATATCTGAGGAGATTCGCAAAAGTAAGGTACCTCACTAATGAGGTGGAACTTAGACCTAATTCTCCTATAAGAAACACCTTTCAAAGGTCGAGATGATGAAAAATGTATTCTTTAGATGTTGTTTGAACAAACGCAGCCGAGTTTTATATCCCAACATTGATTTTAAGAAAGTTATCAACAAAATAAAATTGATATTATTCTTGATTCTTGTAATTACCCATCAATTCATCTTATATCTTTGGGTTGATTTTTTTTTAATGAATTCTTGATTAGAATCAACAATTGATGTCGTCAAGTCTTGAATTTTCCGTTCGAAAGGATAATAAACATTAAATCTTCACAAGCATGCATATGAAAATTATGTGAAAGCAATGCTATTTTCTTCCATGGCGACAAATAATATATTTCAACAGTGATCTCTTGTACTTTTCATGCAAATAACTAGAAAAGGAATCCTTTCTATCAATTCATATAAACGTTAATTATTTTCGTTAGAGTTGTGATTTTATAATTGTGAATGGAGTATACAGGGTGTCCCAAGTTCGAGTGCCTATTAGACGTTTCTGGAGAACTGGACATATTTGAAATCTGAAATTTGGGATTATGATATTGTTCGAAATTCTCTACAGACCTAAAATATTTTCAGAGCCACTTCCGGTTATACAGGGAGTGAAAATAAATTTGCTCAAAAAATTTTTTTTTTCAATGTTTTCGTTTCTGATAGGTATTATTGAGTATCCAATGCCGAATACATTTCTGTTGAAACTATTGTATTAATTCGAATAGTTTTCAAAATATCGAAAAAAAACCTGAAAAAAAGTCAAATATTCATAGTCAGTATTATGTTCATTTTTCTTATTCTGAACATCCTGAGTGTAAACCGTTTTCACAACGTCAAAGTAGAAGAATGTGGAAAGGTCATGCATCTTTTGAATTTCATAAATATCATCACAGGGTGTTTCAAATTTCGTGTCAAAAACTGTGATCCAAAATTGGCCATAACTTTTGTTTTTCAAATTAGAACCCTATTTTTGTATTATTGCGTTGGATTCTGCGGAGAAAAATAATAATAGCACTCTCTGATGCTCTTGCTCTTAAATTCAGTAATTCCCGAGTTATTTGAGCTTTTCTGGATTCATGTTATACGTAGAATCAAATTCATCTAATCTTTTACTTAAGAATATTCTGTGATCATAGAAGATAAGTTTTCCCATTAATAATTCCCAAGTGATAGGTCTAATTTTAAGTTTTATCTGTACTTTTCGATTTTATTCAATGGTTTCATCAAAATATTCATCGAATATGTTGCATGAGAATATTCTGTCACCATAGAAGATAAATGATCCCATTAATAATTCACAAGTGACAGTTCTGACTATTACTTGTTACTATGGTTTCATGAGAATATTCATCGAATCTGTTTAGATTCGATGAATTTTACTCTACGTACGACATGAATCCAGAAAAGCTCAAATAACTCGGGAATAACCGAATTTAGGACCAAGAGCATCTGGAAGTGCTATCATTATTTTTCTCCGTAGAATCCAACGCAATAATAAAAAAATACGGTTCTAATTTGAAAAACAGAAGTTATGGCCAATTTTGGATCACAGTTTTTGACACGAAATTTGAAACACCCTGTGATGATATTTATGAAATCCAAAGATGTATGACTTTTCCACATTCTTCTACTTTGACGTTGTGAAAACGGTTAACACTCTGGATGTTCAGAATAAGAAAAATGAACATAATACTGACTATGAATATTTTACTTTTTTTTGAAAACAAAATTTTTGAGCAAATTTATTTTCACTCCCTGTAGAACCGGAAGTGCTCTGGCTCTGAAAATATTTTAGGTCTGTAGAGAATTTCGAACAATATCATAATCCCAAATTTCAGATTTCAAATATGTCTAGTTCTCCAGAAACGTCTAATAGGCACTCGAACTTGAGACACCCTGTATGTATATTTAAACTCAATGGTACTAGTCAAAGACTCACCCTGTGTATGTATTCATAATTCTATATTTCTATGCTCATTCGGAATTTCAGAATATAGAAACCGAACTCTTCTTCCACAGAAAATGCTAACTGTCACTTCACAATCATTAAGTGACATGTATCGTTTATATACCCAACTTTTACAATTTTACATATTACTATTTACAACCCTTGATAGGCTTTCCGAAGCAGAAGATAACAGCAGAATAACACCGGAAGATGACGCCAATAAAATCGAACGTGATTGCTGTCATACAAACCCGCCGTCTTTCGAAATACGAGCCATCTTGATGCCATGTTCTGTGAGTTATTGCCCTTGCTCTATACCTGGACAACCATCGACACCCAAGCCGCCCGACCTTCAGTGTCAAGCCGAAGAGACGAGTTGTAGATTGTCGAATTGCACGAAAAAGTTGATCATAACGATCAGAATGAGTAACGTTGGTAAAACCCATTGTAAAAATCAATACGTTGTACTTGACCACGTTTACGATCCCTCCTCGGAGCATAAGCAACGTCTTCTGTACCCCTACGTCCTGAAAATAAGCCAAAAACCAATAATGCAAACATACAGTTTAGAGAAAGAAAGCAGTGTAAACGAAAAATCAACTGAAATGGTTATAAACAAAAACGACAAAGGATACAAGGGTTGTAAGACGATAGGGGAAGACACCACCTGTCAAAGAGTTCTTTACAAAGACAAGCCAGTACCATATAGCACAGGCTTCTGTTGTTCTTGCGACGATAAGGAATTACAGAGAGAATTGTCCAAGTTTGAATCTGAGCAGAAACTTCTTGAGAAGGCTTACAAACGAAAGGATAGCAAGGCACAAATGCTTAAAACGAAGGAGACGCATAAATCTGTGAAAAGAGGAATTGCCGTTTCAACGAAAAAGCAAACCTATCTTTCCTCAACTGAAAATTATCATCGTTCAACTATAAGTGATTCTTTCAAAAGGGATGAAATGATAGATTTGAAGGAAACTCTCAATTCCTTTGACGTGAATGATTTTGGGCCTGTTGCTGAGGATAAACCTGTTCATATAAGACGTGAGTTAAGCTCAACCTTTCAGGCTACGTCCGCATAGGCAGGTGGCTTGCTTAGCGCCTAGAGCCTAGCGAGTAGCGAGTCACCTGGCGAGTAGCTTAGTGGAACAAAAGCTATAGAATGTACGAAAGCACAGCCTTCTATAGAGGGGGTTGTGAAATAACCATAGACTCGAAAATTACAGGATTCGCAACATTTTCATCACCATCTATCGGGGTGATACACCAACATAAACAATAAATTATTATACAGGGTGAGTCTTTGACTTGTACATATATTTTAACTGTAGATTCTTGAGGCCAAAGGAAACCTTTTTTTCATTTTCCATTTTTCCGAATTCGGCCCTGTTAAAGAGATATAGCCATTCGAAAAAATCAATCGAGCTGAGTACGTGCCTGATATTATTCTCTGCAAACGCTTCAAAGTTCATATTTTTCGATTGAAATTGATGTGATTATTAGATATTCTGGGTGATACATATAAAAAATACTCAAGCACTAACCTTATTTGAATAAGAATGTTATAAACACGATATTTCCTAACAAAACACTTAGTTCTGTCCGATCATTTCGGCTGTATGAAAAGCTATATTTCTCACACCAAAATAAGTTCCTTCTTCGATTGTCCTGAAGATTAGTTTATAGACACTAATAATTTGTTCATATTTCCTCGATATTCTAAAACGATTTCATAAAAATTGGTTTCTCACTAACCTATCCCAACTCCATTAACCAAAGTCATATGTTTCGGTGTCAATGACCTAACCATATCCATCCTCTGTGCCCTGTGCAGAATGCAGATATTCAATTCACCCACAGAATTCTAGAGAAGACGATGCCAGATTGCCGATTTTCTCTTCAAACAATGCGAACTCAAGAAAGCAGTACGTCCCCTATCGTTAGCGGATGAACTATCACAATCGCTAAAGGCGTAGGCGTTGCTCTTTAAAAATGCCAAAAGAGTAGTTCTGATTCTCGCCAATATAGCGCTACGTTCCCAGGCCGTGGAATCCACGGCGTGGATGTAGCCATTGTAGCCGTGACGCAAGAGCGTTGTTCTGTGCTCCAACCAGTCCAACCTAAAACTTTAGTCAGTGATCCCATAGACGAAGTTCACTCTTTATTTATTTACAGAGAATGAAGCAAACAGGCTTAGAATATAAAACAAATATTCTAAGCAAACAGGTGATGATTATGTAAATGACTTCCAGTGAATTGATGTGATATAGTAGTGTCGTTCTGGTGTCGAGTTATATTGTTTCGATAGATATTTTGCTGAAGGACCGGTAACAATGAATTTTAAATAGAAACTGCCTATAAAATAATTTCATGCTTCTTAGAATTCAATTTTATGTCCCACGAATGTAGAATTTTATTATTACATATCTCTTCATCAAACGTTTTTTCATCATAGAGATTTTAGTCTTGACAAAGTTGATAAACATTCTGACAACGTTGGTAACTTGTTGAGAGACCAGAGAAAAAAATTATATTCGATGAGATAGGACAGCATTCAGAGAATTCTTGAAATTCATGATTTTTTCCTCTAATTCAATCTTATACAATTAGGAATACCTTGAGAACGACGCGTTTTATTGAAAAAATATAAGAATACTTTTGTTTTCTAAAATAATTAATTCTTTCGAAAACGTGAACCGTTCATCTTTTTCAAGTGGTTTCATGGTATTTTTGCGTGAATTTATAAGTCGACTATACTGTAACTTTTTTACCAGGAGAAATATGAAATAAGTTTCAATTGAGGAATATGCACCATGAATAGAGTAGTCTATAAACCAAAATTCAGTTCATTCGAAATATCGGTTCCGAATAAATGGAAAGAATAGTGTTAATTTCATGGATTTTTGACACCCTGTATCTTCCAAACGGAACCGAATTTTGAAAAATGGTATAAGAAAAAAGTGTTTCTTTTGATGGAAGGAATCTGTAGTTAAAATATATGTACAAGTCAAAGACTCACCCTGTATATTTGACTATTAGTTGCCGCGGCATTATTCTAACACCACGAACCTAACCTATTTCCAATACTTTTCATGTGAGCATGCCGAAAAGAGTCACCACAAGATCTCTCATTCCGAAAATATGCTCATTCTATTACAGATTTCATTTCTTTCGATTACAGATTTCATTTCATTCGGAGGGATCTGCAATTTTCGAGTCTATATGGTTGGACCCAATCAACCATAGAGCCAGGTCTATCTAGCATACCTATCTTTATAGAGCCTTAATTGTACAGGGTCACCCAAATTACTTGATTTTGGCTGTTTCTGGTACTTCTAGGCTAGATAGGTGAAAATGTTGAGAGGAGTCCTGGGCTCGATTTTCGTGAAAACTTCATAACTGAAAGCCGTTTCATGATATCTTCATTTGTTTTCAAGATATAACGAAATTTTGATATTTTGGCGATTTCGAAAATGTGTCATAACTTATTCATTTTTTGAAATATCTAAAAACGGCAAAAACTTTCTACAGGCACTTTTTCATTAGAAATACGACACCGTATTCAGTTTTTTTATCTCTTGTATAAAGGGTGGAAAAATTAACTTTTTTTTTCAAAAACGAGTGGTATCTTTTTTGACCCTATGTTATGCAAAAAAAATTACCTCTTCGAAAATATATATAATGTTGATATATTATTTTTCGACCTTCACTTTCATAGAATTATATATGACAGACGATCAACTTTAAGTGATTATTACACTTTTTTGCTATTTCTGTCTCAAATATGGAAATAATATATCGACATATAGGTATATAGTCCAGTCGCACCTTTATTTCTAGTTACAAAAAAGTCACTAAAAATTTTCTGTGCTTTCATCATAGCAATAAATATAACCTTGAAATTAAATGGAATTTTTCAAACTAAGGCACTTTGAACATGAAAATGTCCTCAATTATCGCATACAATTACCATCGTCCATCGTGTGAATCTGCTAACCAGCAGTATATTATTTTCGTCTTGTATTGATACATTTTCGAACGATCAATTATAGAGGAGCATGCATACAGTACGGAGATTCTGGTCCGATAACGAAAAATATTCGTGTATGATGAAAAAGCACGCTTCTTTCCAAAGTTCAATATGAATATTCGCTAAACCAGAAAAATCTAGTTGATAATTTGAAGCGTGTATCTGAAAACTGGATGGATTTGAAAAATTGTAGTAGATATCAAGACAGAAACAAAACTTAACGGATGGATCTATTATATGAAGAATTTTGTCATGACATTGTATCTTTCAATATTGGTGAACAAAGAAGGATTAAAATATTTAATATAAAAAATGTAAATATTCCTATTAGATACAACCACTGTTATTATTTCCTCATCTGGGCAGAACTCGTCATGTTCATAATTGAAGGTTTTATGTCAGCAATATCATACCATCCCATATATTTTGACTAATCCCCTCTTATTTCTTTTTCTACGTCCTCTGTGCAGACTTTCCATTAATTAGCTGTACCCGAATTATTCAAGAGTCTCATTCCAAAAGATTTTTCACTTGCGCGATTATTAGTATTTATTAGCCAAATTTATTCGAATATTAATGACAGAACAAAACGCCAGTGTTATTTGCAACACCAACCTGAATTCTGCAACTCAAAATATCACTGAACAGGCATTACCATTATTACCAACCTAATTTCTATTTTCCAAAGCCGCCCGAGATGTCAATAATTCTTGGATGGACTATACAGGGTGTCCCACTAGTGCCGCAGCGGACGATATACGCGTAACGGTCTGATTTTGGCAAAATTTGTTGATGCAGACTTGATATACTGCAAGAAGAGCACAACCTAAAGATATTTTCGAATATATCGGGTGACCCACAAAAGAGGAATAGAGGGTGACTTCGTTTTTTCAAATGGTACACCCTATATTCAATAGTGTTTTTCAATTCTCTGAAACTTCCTGCATGCTTTCGTATACTTTTCACATATTTTTATTCGACAGTTTTCGAAATATTGGCCATTTTGACAAAGAAATGCTACTTACAGAGGCTATGTTATTCAATTGTATTTCACGAACCCTTGCACATACCAATACCAGCTTTGATTGAAAGACAAGACTTTAAAGTATCCTAGCCAGCTATAATAGAGCATCACCAGCATATGGAGTGTCCACAAAAAGACTATCAACATGACGAATTTCAAATCGATTTCACTTCATTTTTTCAAATGCAATGCATATAATTTCTTTTCATCATTGTAATCACCATTCTTTTTACTCCATTTTTTGTCGAATGCATAATATGCGTGGGTAATTCTCATCGAATTCCAAAATTTAAGTCCACCGCTATTGATACAGATACCCATGTAATTTTTATGGATGTTAGGTTTTTATTTTGACGCTAGGTACCTCTTCTTCCATCACCCCGAAATACGAGATATCATTAAATGCAATTAAAAAGTTATTACTAATTTTATATCATAAAAATCATTCCCTCACGTTGTCCCACTATCCCAGTTTCCTGCTGAAACTCAATATTTTCATCCTATTCAGTAATTTTTTGTGAATCAAATTTTAGTCAAATATTGTAATGGTAATTTTCGTTATATTTAAACAACAATTCAAGCCACGACAAATACTTATTGAATAACTATGGGATTTCAATGTATGTCCCTTTGAATAAAATCATTCCCTCACCTTGCTACAAATATTCGATCTATGGTCATATTGAGCGAATTCTATGAAAGTAGCTTGAGTTTTTCTAGCCAGTCAATGCGCGAATTATGTTACTATGGTGATTCTGATTAAACTTCAACTCGGTTTCGTGCAATAGTGTATTCAGTTACAATTATTACTATATTACTTTTCCTCACATCATTCCCCCATTAGACATTATAAAAAATTAGGTGAGTATGAGTAAAAGATACACTATATTTGGATGCGTTTTGAGGGGTAGTGTTCACAGTTCAAAATGTTTTCATAAGGTCAGGGCTATGTATCTATGTTATCATGTATCTATGTTATTCAACTAATCGGCCATCGGTTTTCTCTCCAGTGATAAATAAATAATTCCTTATGAACCATATGCAAAAACTTACCATGTTTTACATTCTTTTTTTTTTAATGATAGATATCATTAATTACATGCTACTGAATAAAGAGGAATTTGGCAGATGTAATTAATGATATCTATCATTAAAAAAAGAATGTAAAACATGGTAAGTTTTTGCATATGGTTCATAAGGAATTATTTATTTATCACTGGAGAGAAAACCGATGGCCGATTAGTTGAAATAAAGAGGTTTCCGATACAAATTCGAATCCAAATTCGCCATCTATTTAGGAACAACCTGTAACTTTTTTCTCTTGCATATTAGGGTAGTAAAATCTAAAACATGGTTTAAGTAACAGTTCCTGAAAATTTCATCTTTTTGGCGTGAAGGGAAAAGAAATAGCTGAAAATTCAAGACGAAAAACAGTTTTTTTGAATAACTCAGAAAATATCCACTTTAGGGCAAGGGTGTGATGCATACACTCACATTATTTTTTAACGTAGATTCAATATCTGCCATAAAAAATGGGGTTCTAATTTGAAAAAATTGATTTTTCACGATTTTGTCATCCCTAACTTTGAAAGCGATTTTTTCACCCCCTGTATCATGAATCGCGATTTCGATTTTCAAAGTGGATACATCAATCTTACATCTTGAAAAATCCCAAAAATAAAAATTTTCCATCCAAAAACCTCGAAGTTATTCTTGTTTCAGCGGAGCTCTATTTTCGATTTTTTTTTCGAATTTTCCCGCTCAGAGAGAATTTTCCAACCAAAACTGAAAAATGTTACATCAAAATAACTTGAAATTTTCTAAGGAATCTATTTCTGCAATAAAAAAATGGTGTTCTATTTTGAAAAACGGAAGTTGACGTCATTTCCGGAAAAACCGGAGGTGCTCATGCCTTGAAAATATTTTAGATTTCATCAGCATCGTAAATACTTATAAGTGCTGAATTTCATGAAAATACGTTCAGTAGTTTCCCGTATAAATATGGGTGAGGTTCCTCGTGAAAGACCCTGTATAATAATTTATTGTTTATGTTGGTGTATCACCCCTGTAATTTTCGAGTCTATGGTTGGACCCAATCAACCATAGAGCCAGGTCTCTATAGTACAGGGTCTGCCAGAAAGAACGCATTTTTTCAAATGGATAGAACAATCAAAATAAGTGTGAAAAAAACAATTAATCGAAATACTCAGAAATACATGCCATTTTTTCCGTAATACAAAATTCATGATCAGAAAACTAGGCCGGCCATATAACCTCTTCGAGCCGAAATGCATTGATCAAGTCTCACCCGAAATGAGTCCATTGGGCCTGATTGATTATCAAAATCCCTTGTGTAGGTATACTCCATTCACTTTTATAAAGTATCTTGGTGGGCCATGGTTTAGGTTTATCAAGTTCTTTTACTTAAAATGGACGCATGTTGGCAATCGTGACAATCAAGTGACATTGCCAAGTCTACTTTCTAATTACTCTTTTTTAACTTTGTGAATGGAGTTAGTCATTTAAGGTTTATCTGTGACATGAGATTCGTAGTACCACTACATTTTCATACTGGAGTATTTCAAATTGCGCAATGAGGTATTTAATTGTCGTTTGTAAGCTTATTTCTTGAGAATTTTGAAAAGTGAGGATTTCCATACGCCTGTCTGTTCTGCTCGTCTGAAAGTTTTCTGTTGGGTTAATGAACTATCACAAAGTAACGGACTATTCTGTCCATTATTTTTCAGTAAAATTTCAACACTCGGTTCTTGATTTCCGTACAAGAAAATAGCATAACTGAATCTTCCAATCATGTTTATACTCGTACACGTGAAATATTTCCAGTATTAACAGAGAAAAAAGTTTCTTCAATATTCGTCTTTGGAATTATTGAATTCACATAATATTTCCTCAAATTCATTGTTTTCCCAAAGTAAATAAACATTTTGATAAATACGTAATTTCTACGATTTATATGTAGAAACGGCAACGTTGCGTTCATATCTGACAGAAGAATGACTATAACCTAACATTTTCAAAATATACGCGGTGAAATGTGTCAGAATTCCAGGGCCAACCGGGCTACTTTATGAAAGTGAATGGAGTATAGGTAGGTACTATCATTGCTTAAGGATCGTAATATTTTTTATTGAATTCAGCGTGACAGCAGATACAATGTTGCAAAAATTTTTACTACATTTTGATTCCGTAGTAGTACAATCACCCAGTTTAGTTCTGATAATTTGGCTTCACTATTTATTATTGAAAGGTGTGTCTCTCTTCCTATGCTCTAAGCTCCATACATTATCGTGGTTGGACATTTTAGGAAGATGACGTGATGTGACGTGACGTGATAACAATGTGTCTGCACCTTTAGGAATCAAAATGTAGTAAAAATGTTTGCAACATTGTATCTGCTGTCACGTTATAGCACTGAAAGCTCGCAAGATCTATATTCCGCAAATTTACATTTTCTGAATGCACATGATATCACGTCTGATATTTTGTGAAATGTCATTCTGACATACATTTGAAACCGATCTGGGTGCTCATTCAATAATTCTTGAATTAATTGATGGAATTCCCCCACTTCCTCTGTTCGTTGATTCATTTGGTAAATAGAATCCCTTGTAGGAGAATCATCAGCAACTGTAAAAGTGGCTATATTCTCCATATCTTCTTCCCATTTACTTTGTATGTACCTTACTTCTGAATAAAGTTGAAAAGTTGAAAGTTGACATTTCTTCGCGTGAGCTCACGTGACGTGACAACAATTTGTATGCACCTTTTACAATTTTATGATAATCTTGATTTAGAGACTTCGATTCAAAATGGGAAGTTTTGCCAGTGGCGTTTCCATTTCATGGTAGCTCTCGCAACATTTTTACATTAAATTTTTTTCATTTACCTGTAAATGAAATTTGGATTCTGAAGAGTATCCAAAAACATAATAAAAATTGAAAATAAGGGTTCAAGATTTTTTATAGAAAAATAATATAAACAGGAACACAGCATAATTTGCAATACATACTCATTTGCAGGAAAAGAAGAAAGCTCTAGATCTTCTGACAAGACAGCCAAAAAATCTCATGTAACCAAAGGAAAGATGAAGAATAAAACCACAAAAGAAGAATCATTTGAGGATAAACTGGCGAGGGAATGCGAAAAGATCTCGAAAAATATATCGGAATCACTAAAGCAAGACGGATGCCATGAAAATCATAGTAAATTATCGAAATGCGAAACACACGAACACTTGCAGCCGTATCTGCATCCGAGAGGCGGACAAGACTGCAGTAACACAACATGCCCATCAGACGTCGATCCGGAAAGTTTCCAACAGAGCACCCACTGTTTGGTATTTTCGAAATTATGGTACACCGTTTTCAAGTTGACGAAACCAGCAGTCTCTCACGAACTATATCTGGAAATATTCGAGAAGCACGAGGACTTGATGGGACACGTCATCTGGCACGACATAACCAAGGGTAAGCCTCTAACTATCGGAACCTCCAAGTCTGAAGACATCGACCAAGACGAAGAAGTATGGGCAGGTTACGTCGGTCAAGAACCACCTCCACACGCTTTCGGGCTCGATCCAGAGATTCATCGACTGCTGGTGCCCGATCCACTGGAGCCATGCGTCGCTCAGAAGTACCCAGAACTGAGAGGGGGGCCTTACGAATGGCTTGTGGTTCCGAACTACATGATTAGTCACGAAGGTAACAGGTGTGATAAGGTTGGTGTCGGCTATGAAGCGTTCGTTAAACAGCCGAATCGATGTAACATGCCCAAAGGTTCCTGTTTAAAGAACCAGCCGAAAGATCTTTGGTGCCACGACCATCGCTTGGAGGAGGTAGGACAATCCGGTTCGTATTTCTTGAAATATTTCGGGTTTTTACCCAGGTGTCCTATTCAGAATTCCACGGAAGATAACGAAGGGAAAAACTTGACCATGTATTTTCGTAGCGCGTATTTCAACACCATCAACATAGAATTGAAGACTGATTACAATCTAGTCTTGAGACCGCATGCAGCAGCTGCAATAACAGAGGTGTACGTCGATAGTACCAACTACATAAAATCAACAGTAACCGTTAAAATCACCAACAACGGTTTGGTTTACGGCATCTTCTTCGTAACCATCACTGATTGCCCTTTGGATATGCCCGCAAGTTTCAACAATATACAGACTAAATCAGCGGTGATACATCCTCAACACCAGCACATATTCGTGGTCGAAATTATGTGTTCTCTACCGGAGAAAAAGTTCTACTGTTCCGTCGAAGCGAAGAACATCAAGAACGAGCTGCTGGCTTTTAGAAGGATCAGATTTCAAAAGAACGACAGATGTCTTTGTATCTGGCATTGCGTTTGTACCTGTTTAGAAGCTGATGGAGGATTGGCATGCCAACCTCTACCTTTCGATCATTACAATGCTGCCGGTTTTCATGGTGGTCTCCCAATGGCAGCAGACTACGTTCAATTTACCTTAATCGAAGAACTCATGACTCTCTTGTACCACCTTTTTCTCACCATGACCCTCATCTTGATCCTCATGGGAGTCATGAAAGGTTTTATAGGTTTCTTCTATAAACCGATAGGAGAATGGGGCTTGTGCTCAATGCTTGGTCTGCCAAAACCTATGAAGAGCTATCACGAAAAAAGCTTGAAAGGAAAAGAGGTGGTTTACGATAAATGCGGTTGGCCTATACATCCAGACACCAAGAAGCGAGTCAGGAATGCTTCAATGGTGGTGGAATTCTGCATAAACGTGATATTCTTCCTGATTTATCCATTGGTTATGATCAACGTGATTGTGAAAAGAATGTGTTTTGTTGATTGCACTGACGAATCGGATAAGCAACCTTGCTGTTTGTGTGGACAGAAACATGAAACTGGACAGTGTCCTTCCCTAGGCATCTTGAAAGGTTTAGGTTTATATAGAAAGTCCAATAGAAAGACCGACAAATGTGCTGGATTCACGAAAAGGGATGCTTCTATTCAATATTCTTCTCCGGAAGGTACAGACTGCTCATGTTATTGAAAACAAATTCGGCTTCAGTATCAACTTTTAGTTTTAAGTTTTCTATTTATATAAGTTATAAAATAGCATTGATATTATCTTTGTTCTATACACATATTTTTCTATTGGATGCTTTTGTAAGTGAATATATTCATTGAATTCATGTTTATTATTCATTCGCGTGGTGGTCGTTTATCAGCAAGCTATCTTTTCGTTTCGCCAAAATTGAGAATATTAGAGAAGTTTCGTTCTTTCAAATTCAGTTTGCGCCTTTCACAAATTATGCCTGATTTTTATTAGTTATTTCAAATATTTTAATTCTGATGAACGTGTAGTGTTAATAGTTGTTAATTCTTTAAGTTTTAAGCAATAATGTTTGTTCATATTCTCGACATTTTGATTCATAATTCTGAGATAGATGCATAAAATACCTGGTGTTGGCACTGATTAGATATACTCCCCAACAAGTCTTGGCATTGATGCAATAAGATGGTCTTTTTCTTCTTGAGGGATACTATCCCAAGCTAACTGTACTTCATGTCTCAGAGCGGCCAAAGTCTGGGGGGCTGGGGTTAATTTCCAAGACTTCTACCCATGATGTCTCAAACATGCTCTATGGGCGAAAGATCAGAGGATCCGGGCGGCCAAAGGAAAAGATTGACATGGGTCGCTTCAAAAAAGTTCAAACTAACTCTAGCAACATGAGGTTGAGCTTCATCTTGCTGGAATATTGGAATCTCGAGCCGGTTGAGGTAAGGGAGAACATATGGCTCCACTATTTCTTGAAGGTAATGCAGCGCTATCATGTTACCTCGAATAAAGACCAACTTGCATGTGCAATAGCACCCCATACTATAACGCCTACTGTCCGGTGTACATGACGCTCAACATCAAACTGAGGTTCTCCCCTTCTTCGGCCATCATGTGCAACCAAGGAGAAATGAGATTCATCAGAAAAGACGACTTGATGCCATTCCACATTTCAATGTTGACGTTCTCTGTACCACTGTAATCGTTGCCGGTGATGCTCAACCGTCAGAGGAAACAGGAAACACAATATGGGGTCGAAAATGCTGCAGTCCAAGAGACCTCATTCGGCGGTAAACCGTTCGGACAGTTCAGGATGGTCTTCTTCTCCTAACCACTCATCAGCCAAATATCGATTTGTCGCAAATCGGTCACTAATGGCCTTAAGTCTTAGACGTCGATCTTGAACTTCATTTGTGCCCCTTCGACGTTCGTTGCCTACTCTTCTTCGATTTTGAGCATTATCAAGCCTCGCTTGACAACATTTCATAACAGTAGTTGGATTTCTGTTCGTACGGTTAGCGATTTATCGAATTGACAACCCCGCCTCCCGTAGACCAATAATTAGACCTCTTTCAAATTTACTTAGCTGGCGATAAATTCCACTCTAGTCATTTTGACAACCAGAACATCAACTTTGGATCTCCTCGAACAGCTGGTTTGTTGTGAAATTTAAAAAAAAATGGAAAAACACGACTTAAATATATAAGCAATTGAAAATGTTTACATGAATAAACCTTCACAATTTTTTGCTTCAAATTCAATCATTTACTTCTTGCTATACTATATTTATGTATTAGCAAAAAAAATTTAAATTTTAAACGGCTCATTCTTGGTGTTGTAGTTTCTTTGTCAGTATACAGGATGAGTCTTCGACTTGATATACATATATGTAGATTCCTCTCATTAAACGAAACACGTTTTTCCCTTACCATTTTTCAAAATTCGTTTTCGTTTGAAAGATACAGGGTGTCAAAAATCCATGAAATTATCACTATTCTTTCCATATATTCGAAACTGATATTTCGAATGAACTGAATTTTTTTTGATGTTTACTCTATTCATGGACCATGGTGCATATTCCTTATTCCATATTTCTCCTGGTATAAAAGTTAGAGCGTAGTCGACTCATAAATTCATGCAGAAATACTATAAAATTACTTGAAAAAGATAAACGGTTCGTATTTTCGAAAGAATCAACTATTTTAGAAAGTAAAAGTATTCTTCTATTTTTTCAAGTTATTCCTAAATGTATAAGAAGAACTACTCGTTTGGCATTTCCAATGGCAATGCCTAGAAGCCTTTAGCGAAAAGTGAACAAAACTAGTGCCTTTGCGATTGGGGACTTACTGGTTGCTTGAGTTCGCCTATACCATTGTTCGAAGAGAAAATCGGCAATCTGGCATCGTCTTCCTAAAAGTTCTGTGAAATATCACAGAGGACGGGTTAGGTTAGGTCATTGAGTTCGAATCATATGACTGATTAGGATAGGTTAGTGAGAAACCAATTTTTATGAGATGGCTTCAGGATATCGAGGAAAATATGAACAAATTATTAGTGTCTACAAACTATAATCTTCGAGAAATTCGAAGAAGGAACTTATTTTGGTGGGAGAAATATGGCTTTTCAATAATAATCGGACAGAACTAAGTGTTTTTGATAGGAAATATCGTGTTTGTTACATTCTTATTATTCAAATAAGGTTAGTGCTTGAGTATTTTCTAATTGTATCACCCAGAACATCTAATAATCACCTCATTTTCAATCGATAAATATGAACTTGGAGATGTTTGCAGAGAATTGTTTCAGGCACGTATTAAGCCCAACTTTTTTTTTCAAATGGCTATTGGCTATATCTCTTTAACAGAACCGAATTCCGAAAAATGAAAAATAAAAAAGGTTTCTTTTGGCCTCAAGAATCTACAGTTAAAATATATGTACAAGTCAAAGACTCACCCTCTATAATGAATTCGCCATTTTTCGCAATTAAGCACTGAGTGCTCTGTTCCAGCTAAGTTTTCTCCATCTTGATGCCATCTTGATGGAGAAACTATGATGAGTATGATGAGTGATGAGTGTGAGTAATTCAAAAGTGAAATAAATGAAAGATATTGAAATTGTGGAACTGACCATCAATCCGAAACGAATAGAAGAGTCCCTTCATGCTGGCCAACTGTTTAAAAATACCTAAGAATCACTTCCCTTTTTTTCGCAATGATTCAACTCTTACCTGAAAGCTTTAATCCTTTAGGAGTCATGATTTTCTCTTTTCTTATGTTTTCATCAATGCTTCTTTGCCAGGAATCTATGAATAAGATATCCCCACCAGAAATTTTCTATGGAGAATTTGAATTTTACAATCCTTATGAGAATTTCACTGAAGATTTTGGGTCGGCTTTGATTCGAATATTGTGTAAATTGTCAAAAATGAGATGTTTTATTAGATATTTTAGATTTCGAAATGTCCACAATTTTGGTGGGGATATCTTATTCATAGCAAAGAAGCATTGATGAAAATATAAGAAAAGAAAAAATTACCTCCTAAATCTCCTAAAGGACACTTTCGTGACATCTAATATTTTCAGGGTATATTCATTAGGATTAAAGCTTTCAGGTAAAAGTTGAATCATTGCGAAAAAAAAGGGAAGTGATTTTTAGGTATATTTAAACAGTTGGCCAGCATGAAGGGACTCTTCTATTCTATAGCAATTTCCTAGGCAATTTTATCACTCAAAATTGTAACTTCAAGTCAAACTCCTTGTTCTATGCCCCTCATTCTCTCAAAATGTCATCATGCCTATTGTCAGCGACAGCAATAATGAATTTTCAATCGAAAAAGAAAAATCTATTGGTGGTTTTGTTCAGCATCTTATTACAAGCCGTTGTTTCTTCCTTCTCGCCATTCCAACTGTTCGATGACGATAAATCCTGCTACCCCAAGTCTTCCAACTACGAAGTCAGAGCTGTCCTGGTACCATGCCACCCACATCCCTACCACCGTCGTCGTTACTGCGGTCAAGCAGGAAAGCTCCAAGGATTCGACTCCAACGTATGCGAACAAGGCAAGTTGAAAGACTGCGTCAAAAAAGTGGTGATAACTCTGAAGATGACCAACGTTGGTTCTACCAACTGTGAAAGACAGTACGTTGTTGTTGACGAGGTGTACGACTATCAAACCGATACGAAACAAAAACTTCTATATCCTTACGTTTTGAAGATAAAACAAGAACCTCTGCTTCAGACTTACAGATTAGACTGCGAGAGTAGCGTGAAAGAAAGATGCAGAGCGATGGAAGGGATGGAGGAGGAGGGAAGAAGCCACAAAAGGCGTAGAAAGAAACCTTGGATGCAAAAAATACCATGGGTAGAATGCGATAACAGATTCACCTACACCATACAAAAGGTGAAGAGGAGTCCTGAGAAAAATAAATATTTTGGTGGACACCCCGGAGAGTATTGGGGAGATTACTATGGATCTGGAGCAATGAAGAGTGACAAATACAGACAGAATAACGGTAGAAAATTCGTAACCTACAAGAACAGTTTCGGTAATCCGAACGCAAAGTTTTGTCCGAAATCTGAGAGTGGAGTGAATGAGAGAGAAAAAAGAATTCTTCAACGCGACAACCACTTCAACGATGCTCCTTTTGGTATAGATGGAGAAAAAGATGTGTTGAGTAGTATCGAGTATCCCTTAAAATCGACCAGGAATGCTGGCTGTGACAGTTTGGGTAAGTGAATGAGATTGATTGTTTGAATTTGAGTTTGAAATTTGTGGTATTTTCTGGGGAAAGAAATTTTATAGCAAGTGTCTCCACCTGCATTATAAAAGCCTATGTGCCCTGATCCTGATATTGTTTATCCTGACTACTCCTAGGTCTCCTGAGGAGACCCCTCTGAAACTACAAATTACAAGCTTCGAAGCTTGTAACTTGTGCCGAGTTCGGAGTAAGCAGTTGTGTTTTGTGTAGGCTTTGTTACTGTGTCCTTACGCCACCTTAGGCATAGCACTGTTAATTTTTGACCCAACAGTGAGAATAGTGGCTCCTACCGAGACAAGCCTAGCTTGGGATTGAACTTCGGACCTTTAGGTTCTAATACTTCACCACTGAGCCAAGGGCCCACCCAGAGTAACTCAAAAATTTGTGAAAACACTGAGAGGTCGATTTTTAATGACAAAGGAACATGATGTGGGATACAAAGTTTGTTTCTATGCTCTGTTCAAATGTAAGAAGGAGCAATATCAACAAGTTTGGCGCAGCGGTAGGAGGGCCTCCGTATAGATACTTTCCTTCCAGAGTCAAATCGAGGAGATGTCACACAATCGTTCAGGTTTAACTGAATATTATCATTGTTTAGAGTTTAAAGAGAACAATGATCTTATACAGGGTGAGTCTTTGACTTGTACATATATTTTAACTGTAGATTCCTCTCATCAAACGAAACACTTTTTTCCTATACCATTTTTCAGAATTCGGTTTGGTTTGGGAGATACAGGGTGTCGAAAATCCATGAAAAAAACACTTTTCTGTTTATATCTTAGGAACCGTTATTCCGAATGAACTGAATTTTGGTTGATTGTTTACTCTATTCATAGTGTATATTCCTCAATTGAAACTTATTTCATATTTTTACTGGTAAAAAAGTTACAGTATAGTCGACCTATAAATTCACGCAAAAATACTATAAAACCACTTGAAAAAGATGAACGGTTCACGTTTTCGAAAGAATTAATTATTTTAGTAAACAAAAGTATTCTTATATTTTTTCAATAAAACGCGTCGTTCTCAAGTCATTCCTAAATGTATAAGATTGAATTAGAGGAAAAAATCATGAATTTCAAGAATAATCTGAGTGCTGTCCTGAGTTGAATCTCATCGAATATGATTTTTCTCTGGCCTCTCAACAAGTTGCCAACGTTGTCAGAATGTTTTTCAACTTTGTCAAGACTAAAATCTCTATGATGAAAAAAGTTGGATGTAAGAGATATGTGATAATAAAATTCCACATTCGTGGGACATAAAATTATTCATTTTATATGCAGTTTCTATTTGAAATTCATTGTTACCAGTCCTTCAGCAAAATATCTATGGAAACAATATAACTCGACACCAGAACGACACTAATATTACATCAATTCACTGAAAGTCATTTACATAATCATCACCTGTTTGCTTCATTCTCTGTAAATAAATAAAGCGTGAAATTTGTTTATGCCGTGCGGACTAACGTTGTAGGTTGGACTGGTTGGAGCACAGAGCATCGCGGGTACATCTACGGCCTTCTGAAAGGAAGAGTGGCATACTCTTCCCTTCAGAATGCCGTGGATGGCAACTGGAATTAGGAACGTAGCGTTATATTGGCGAGAATCAGAACTACTCTTTCGGCATTTTCAAAGAGCAACGCCTAGACGCCTTTAGCGATTGTGATAGTTCATCCGCTAACGATAAGGGACGTACTGCTTTCTTGAGTTCGCATTGTTTGAAGAGAAAATCGGCAATCTGGCATCGTCTTCTCTATAGTTCTGTGCTATATCACAGAGAATGTGGTAAGCTTAGGTCATTGACCCTGAATCATATGACTTTGGTTAATGGAGTTAGGATAGGTTAGTGAAAAACCATTTTTTATGCGATCGTTTTAGAATATCGAGGAAAATATGAACAAATTATTGGTGTTTGCAAACTAATCTTCAGGAAAACCGAAGGAGGAACTTATTTTGGTGGGAGAAATATAGCTTTTCAATTGCCGAAATGATCGGACAGAACTGAGTGTTTTGTTAGGAAATATCGTGTTTGTAATATTCTTATTCAAATAAGGTCAGTGCTTGAGTGTTTTCTAATTGTATCAACCAGAACATCTAATAATCACCTCAATTTCAATCGAAAAGTATGAACTTTGAGGTGTTTGCAGAGAATTGATCCAGGCACGCATTAAGCTCAACTTGTTTTTTCAAATGGCTATATCTCTTTAACAGAGCCGAATTCGGAAAAATGGAAACTGAAAAAAAGGTTTCCTTTAGCATCAAGAATCTACAGTTAAAATATATGTACAAGTCAAAGACTCACCCTGTATATAAAATTTTCCTGTTTGTACTTTGTGGTCGAACTCCTCCGAAACGGCTAGACCGGTTTTCGTGAAATTTTGTGTGCATATCAGGTAGGACCAAGAATCGGCCAACATCTATTTTTCATCCCCCTAAATGTTAAGGGTGTTCAACCCCCTAACTTTTTTTCAATTTTTTTTGACAAATTTTTTAATTTTTTTATGATACAGCACATAAAAATACATACAACCCTAAATTTTCACCCCTCTACATAACCTAACGGGAACGTGGTATAACACGGAAGTTCGCGGGGTCAGCAAATGCAATTCATGCTATTCATACAACACATCTAAGTGAAATATATATTTAAACATAACAAGTTTATGGAAAAGTCTTAAATTATACATAGATTAGATTTAGATTAGATTTTAGGAGGGGCGTTCAGACTTTGCTTAGCCTCGCAAACACCTTGACCTGAAGATCTATTGTGCTACCCCGCGCTGTTTACCAATCAGGTAGCAAAGCCTCTATGAACTTCACTACTCTTCTCGGTGCCACGCCCATTACTTGTTCCGGTTTTAAGAAACAGAAGTCAAGATGTTGTAGCCTTTTCCTGAAGACATCTCCACAATTGCAAAGCAGGTGTTCAGCTGTTTCGGTGGCTTCTTGACAGAAGCGACAGGTATCATCAGGAACCTTTCCCATGTTCCGAAGATGATAATTTACAGGACAGTGTCCCGTGAGTATGCCCGTCATTTTCCTCAGTTCTGATTTGCTAAGTGCCAGAACTTTTTTGGTCCAGCTCGTTGAGTACGAGAGGAAAGACTTAGCCTGTCTCTGTCCCTGGACCAGTCGCCAGGACCTACTCTTCCTTTCCTGTTCCCATTTTCTAACAGCCATCGCTTGATGGCTTGCTGGGAAGCCGCAGAAAGGCTCCGGTCCAACGAAGGGGACAAGTCCACCCTTCCTTGCTAGCTGATCAGCCATTTCATTCCCATGCACTCCCGAGTGGCCAGGTACCCAAACGAGGTTGACCTGATTGTTAAGCCCGAGTGCGTTGAGTGACATTTTGCATTCCCAAACTAACTTTGACCGAACTAGTGGTGAGTCAAGCGCTAGTAGGGCTGCTCTGCTGTCAGATAGTATATAAATCCTTTTTTCCGGTAGTTACATTCCATGCAGTGTGCAATGCACTCCCTTATGGCTAAGGTTTCCGCTTGAAACACCGATGGACAAAAGCCCATTGATAAGGCTAGTTGTATTGAGGAACCGTATACTCCGGCTCCGACTCGACCGTCTTCGGTCTTCGAGCCATCGGTGTAAAACACGAGAGACCCTGCAGGGAAAATCATTTCGTCGTTAATCCATTGTTCGCGACTTGGCGTTGTCACGCTGAAGTTTTTCTGAAACTCATGCTTAAGGGTGAGGTTGTCTGTGACCACGTCTAAAAGCTGCTTACACTCATTCAGAATGCGAAGATGGCCTGTGTAGTCGCCAGTTTTGAGTTTCCGCTCCCTCGCTACCCTAAGAGCCCACCTGGCTGCCTCACTTTCTAAGAATAGTCCTAGTGGAGGCAGGTCCAGGATGACCTGCATAGCAGCGGTCGGACAAGAGCGAGATGCTCCCGTTATGGACAAACATGCTGTTCTTTGCAATTTGTCTAGGGCCTTTTGCCCCGTAAGTGTTTTCGCCTTCGGCCACCAGATGAAAGCTGCGTAGCTAACGATTGGTCGCACAATGGATTTATAAATCCAATTGGTAATTTCAGGTTTGAGTCCCCACGTACTTCCGACCATCCTCTGGCATGCGAAGAGAGCTCTCTGGCCCTTACTGATCACTGCCTTGAGGTGCAGGCTCCAAGAGAGCTTTTGGTCGAAAATAACACCAAGATATTTAGTATGATCAGTGGGGACTAAAGCAATTCCTTCCATCGTAATTACTTTAAGAGATAGTTTCCTTCTCTTAGTAAATGGTACAAGAATCGTTTTTTTAGGGTTCACGCTGAGTTCTTCTTGGACACACGACTCGTGCGTTAGGGTCAGAGCATTTTGCAAGCGATCACATACTGTATCGTCATGCTTGCCCCGAACCATTATCACAAGGTCATCGGCATATCCGCAGATCTCAAAACCCGCTTCTGAAAGCGTTTTAAGGAGGTCGTCGACCACTAATGACCACAAAAGTGGCGATAAGCAGCCTCCTTGCGGACACCCATCTCCTGGTGTCGCAGTTAGGCATGTTGATGCTAAGTTTAAATTGATTATCCGGCTGTTCAGTGTTGCCATAATCCAAGCCACCGTCGCCGGCTCAACGCCCCTCCTGACCAGCGTGCGATGGATGGACTGTCGAGGTGTATTTGAGAACGCGCCTTCAATATCAATGAAAGTACATAATGCTATTTCTTTATGCTCTATGGCTTTTTCCAGCTTGCTGGTGAGGCTTTGAAGAGCAGAGATTGTGGATTTACCTGCTTGGTACGCAAATTGATCCTTATGCAGAGGGATTCTCGACAGAAGTCCGGCTCTGATATCTTGATCGACTATTTTTTCCATCGCTTTCAGTAGAAAGGATGAGAGGCTTATTGGGTGAAATGATTTTGCTTCTGTTCCCGGCCGTTTGCCGACCTTCGGAATGAAGCTCACTCTCACGTCCCGCCAGCATTCAGGCACGTATCCCCATGTGAAGCTCTTACGAAATAAGGCTATAAGCTCTGGCAATAGAGCCGACAGCCCCTTCTGAAGCAGCACTGGGTATATGCCATCTCCCCCTGGGGATTTGTAAGGTTTGAAGGATTCAATAGCCCATCGAATCCTATTCCCTGTGAAAAGTTTGGCAGCTATTTTCCTAGCTCCTCTTCTGGGCGCAGAAAAGTGCTGGCTAGGATTGTTGCCACGAAATATTTGGGAGCCAGGGAAATGAGATTCTAGCATGAGAGACAACGTTTCATCATCTGTGCCAGTCATGTCACCATCCCTTCTTTTAAGCTGTCCCAGACCGTTGTTGTGTTCTTTCGATAAAGCCTTCTGAAGTCTAGCAGCCGTCGGCGTTTCCTCAATGCTTTCGCAGAAGGCACGCCAAGTCTTTCGCTTAGACTCCCTAAGTTCTTTATTGTATTTAGTCGTTGCCGCTCTGTACGCAGTCTTGTCTTCTAGTGTTCTAGTCGTAGACCACTTGTTGTACAGTTTGCGGGCATGTTTTCGTAACTTTGATAGATTTGAATTCCACCAGGGTACGTTTTTGTTGGAAACCGTTTTCCTGAGTTGGCAGCTACTTTCGTAAGCGGTAAGAATCCTGCTTTGGAGATTTTTCGCCATCAAATCTATGCCTTCCACAGAATCAATTCCCCGGACCCCCGAGAGCTCGTTATTGGTCTCTAGAAGACCAAGATAACGGTCCCAGTTAGTCCGTTTGGGATTTCTTCTGGGCTCTTGTAGCATTGGCTGTAACCCTATGTCGAACCGGATTAGTCTATGATCAGAGAAGGAGGCCTCTGCTGAGACATGCCAGTTTGAAATTTTGTGTTGTAGAGCTGGGCTGATAAGTGTTAGGTCTAACACCTCCTTCCTTATCGCATTGCGGAATGTAGGCTCGCTACCCCGATTTGCTAAGCCCACCCCTTCAGTTACAAGAAATTCAAATAGAGACTCACCTCTTTTGTTGATGTCAGAGCTCGCCCAGACAGTATGGTGGGCGTTGCTGTCACATCCAATGATGTACTGCATGTTCATCTTTTTGCAGTAGCCCACCAGGCTTGTCACTTCTTCCGGTGGAGATGGCTCATCCTCATGGTGGTATGTTGAAGCTATGACAACTTTGACACTACCACCGGGAAGGCTTGCATTTAGTACGACTGCAGCGACATCGCGTTGTATGAACCTAGAAAGAGGCATATATTTAATGTTTTTCTTGATATACAGTGCTGCTCTTGGGGCAGCCTCTCCTTTGTGGTATATCAGTTTACCTGAACTCTCCGGTAGCCCCCTGATCTTGGCTCCAACGACCCAAGGCTCCTGGACCACCATGATGTCTAGGTTTTGTTTGATCAACCTCCAGAGGGCCGCATCAGTGGCGGCCTTGGCATGATGGAGGTTGATTTGGAGACACCTAATGACGTTTCCTGCGGTCGTCATCGCGGTGCTTCCATGGCTTCCCCTTGTTTCGGGAAAGCGGCCTCCGCTCTCGCTCCTCTCGTGGGAGTGGTGGTACCTTGTCTGGCCTTTGCATAGATTTTGTAGAAGTACCTTCCTCCTTTTTAGAAGGGCCAGCCACCCCTGCCGGAGCCAGCGTGGAGCTCCCAGACACAGATGCCAGGCATTCCGATCCCACTGTCGTAGGAGCCGGAGCCGCAGCCTCAGGTCTGCCAGCACCCGTCTCGCCAGCAGCCGTAGGGACCTGACTGTTGGTGGGCTTTTTGACCCAAAACCTCACCTTGCCCAGTCTATAGTTGACCGTGAAATCTAGTGCCTGCAAGGCTTCCAGGCTTCCACAGTCCAGGAAGAAGATAACTTCTTTACAGTTCTTCCCAGTATCGCCTACCTTCAGCACCCTCCACTGTGCGGTCCTGATACTGGGGTTTTGTTTTTCTAAGAAGGTCCGGATCTCATCGACGGTGTATTCCAGGCTGTTTGGAAAGTAGGCCGTAGCTACCGTCATTCCTGGAATATCTTTCTCATCTTTGACCCGGACCTCGTTGTTAGGAAGCTGCAGCTCCCCTTCCTTCGATTTCACCCAGTCGGCTGTTGCCTGTCGGGCCAGTTTTTTCTCCAGCTCCGTGAGTTGTTCTACCTCTAGGCTAATTTTGGGGTGTCCGGTCGGTACTAGTCCAACCTTCACTCCCCCAACAATGTCGCTGTAGGTGGATTTGTGCGGTCGCGTTAGAGTTTTCGACGTTCGCTGAGGTTCATTTCCTGAACCAGCTCGCTCGTTCGATGAACTCTGAACCTTTCCGCTAGGTTTGTCTCCTTTAATCTCTTTAAAGGCAGTTTTGTCTGGAGTGGAATCCTCCGACCTGACCCGCTTTGTAGCAGGAGCAGGTTTTTGAGCATTCCTCTCGGCTATGGTCAGCTTGCCTAGTTTGTACGCCTCTTCCGGCGTATGACCATGGCTCACCAACCATTTATACCGCTTCCTTCCAGATTTCGACAGTCGAGGTCGCCTGTTGGACTGCTTTTCAAGCTGAGTCCGCACAGACTCCTCTCCCGAAGAGCTTGCGAGAAGCCGTTCTTCATCCACTTCCGTTACAGAAGTGGTTGTGATTGAGGTTTGACCGGTAGCAGTCTGAACCTCAGTTGTTTCGAGACTTTGGCCTTCGACAGCCTGAGTCTCGTCCGTCTCCATAGGAATCAAGGACACAGGCGTATCCAGTGGCTCCCCGGTTGACTCTATTGTTTTTTCTTTTTTCTGTTCATCCATATATGTTTCGTTGTTTGAGGAAATAAATATACATAAGAAATACAGCAAATAATGATACTTTACTTGAATTATACATGTGTTCAAATCAAAATCAATTCTTCTGATAAGGTTCATATCGAAATCGTCAACCGAATCGATTATTTTTAACGACTGGCTCTCCTCTTAGGTGGCGTCAATGTTTTATCCTCTTTATATTCTCTGAGAATTTTGAATACAGCTGAATCACTCACCCCTGAGGATTTTGAAACAATTCCTACTAAGTCTCTTTTCGATAAATCAGGATGTTTTTCCAACTCTTTTCGAAAAATGTTCAAAATTATCTCTTTCTCTTCAGCAGAGAAATGCGACCTTTTGGACCTTTTTCGTGGTGGTCCCCACATATCACCCTCAGATGCAGTATCCGTTTTCAAATTCGACATTGTTCTACAAACACTTTTTCAAAAGATTTTCCAACACAACACACTTTTCACAACAAAATCTATAAACACTTTGAACAGCTAGACCTTCACAGTAGCTCTGGGTATTTTAACTAGTCTTCTATATTTATGCGAATCTAGATGGCTTTAACCAATTAAGGGGAAGGACCCAAATCTGGTGTTTCCCGGAATTACCTTGTCTGGTCAATTGAAAACTTTGATATTTATGCAAATCAAGATGGCTTTCACCCATTAGGGAAAAGGACCCAAATCTGGTGTTTCCCGGAATTACTTCGTCAGAATCTTGCAAGATTCCGACCCAAGTCTCTAAAACTCTGGTGTTTCCTGGTACCTTGCCGCAATCTTGAGCATCCGAAAAAGAAATTATTTAGTAGATAATAATTTAAAAACAGAACAAAATAAAAAAAATAGGGTACGTCGGATATAAAATGTTTATGACAGTTGCAAATCATAACAGAAATTTTGCACTAGTGTTTCTGAGGAAAAAAGTTCTGATGTGGGAATTGCTAACTCAAATTATTGAATCATTTCTATGCATGATACTAAAATAATATCATGATTTCTATCCAGTACCATCCACAGTCCGTTCCGAGTACGATCCTGGCAGTCTTTTAGGGCGGTCGAAGAGAGCGTTGTTATGAAAGTTTGACCAATAAGAGCTTTCTGGTGCGCAAACCAGACGATTCTGTTTGTTTACAAAGCTCCTTCTTATATTTGAACGGACTATAGTAGCCACTCCATGTAGAGGGTTGCAACCCCATCAGGAATTTGAATGAAGCAAGTGGGTTTTTTGTAGCACAAACACAGTGCGCGTCAAAATTATGGAACAAATTCATTTTCTCAGAAGAAAAATATTTGGCAGCAAAATCCTGAAACAGGTCAATTTTTGTTTCACTTTTACCAAATTTTCATGCTATTTGAAGGATTTTTGCTGCACCCTGTGTTCCCCATCAACCCTCTAAATTTTTTGAATAGGGAGAGTGGGTCATGTGGAACTTTTTTGGCAAGGTCTTTGTATCTTTCCCACTTGCCCTATTAAAATTCCTGATGGTGTTGCTAGTAGAAACAAGCTTTGTATCCTAGATTATGTCCCCCTGTCTGGGGGTTTTCACAAATTCTGATTCGTTGTTGAGTTATAGAGGGTGGAAACTTCTACATGGGACACTCTGTATCAGGGTATGTTCCTAATTCTTTAATATTCTACAGTAGAAACTTCAAATATACCTCTCTTTTCAGCTGGGTATCCTTCTCCGACATACCCGATGGTTCCAGTTCCAAAATCGTGCTGTTATGAAAACTGCGCACTCTGCAACATGAGATATTACATCTACAAATTGGAAGAACCGATAGTGAAGCACCACTTTTCGATCGAGCTCTTCGAGAAGCATTACGACATCACCGGATGCGTCCAGTGGAACATCTTGACGGAAGAGAAACCCATTTTTCTGGGAACCTATGACACCGAGTTCTGGGGCGGAAACTACAGTTTCGTTGCAAGTTACAGCTCCAAAGAACCTCCGCTAAGGAACTTCGCACTGCCTTTCGACAGCGTGAGGCTGCTGATACCGCAGTTTCCCTATCTCAGAGGTGGACCAGGGAGGTTTTTGTTGATACCTGAATGCATGTTTATCAGGAAGCAGGAATGTTTCGATTCTTCAGGGGTACATTACGGTGCTCAGGAAAAATACGTGACTAAGAGTAGCGCTTTGAAGTATCCCCCGAAGTGGTTTTGGTGTCAGGATTTCAAACGTGAGAAATTGGGGTATGGAGGAAATTTCTTCTTGAAACATTTCGCCAAGCTGCCTCCCATTCCTTTACACAACACAACGGATTGCTTTCAAAACTTGACCTTCTTCTACGAGGGACCCCATCAGAGCTTCATCAACATAGAAATAAAAGCGGATTTCAATATTATGTTGAAACCACACAGCTCTGCCGCCATCACTGAAGTTTACGTCGATGCCACGCATTGCGAGAAGACTGATATCACAGTGAAAGTAACGAATACCGGGTTGGTCTACGCGGCTTTTTACGTGTTTTTGACCGATTGTCCTCTGCGTCTTCCGGCCGGGTTCAGCAACATTGCAACCAGTTCTGCTGTGATTCCGCCTCAGCAACAACATATTTTCGCGATAACTGTTTTATTTCCGTTGCCCAAAAAGCGGTTTTACTGTTCTATAGATGTGAAGAATTACAGACACGACGTTTTGGCCTTCAGGAGGATACGTTTTCAGAAGAGCGACAGGTGCATTTGTATTTGGCACTGTTGCTGCACATGCTTGGAGGCCGATAAGGGTCTAAAATGTCATCCCTTACCGATTGATCATTATAACGCGGCTGGATTTCATGGAGGTCTTCCAATTGCCTCAAAATTCATCATGTCCACGTCTTTCGTCGAAGAATATCTAATTTTAATGTTCAACTTGTGTCTAACCATGACTGTTTTACTATTGCTAATGGGAGTTATGAAGGCTGTTCTTGGTCTGTGTTATCCTCCAATAGGAAGGTTTGGACTGGAATGGTACTTGGGGCTGCCTAAATCGATCGACAGGTACTACGAGTCAAACTTGAGGATGACTCCTGTTCAGTACGATAAGTTGGGTTGGCCTATCCATCCGGATACGAAGAGGCGATGCAGGACCACTTCGATATCACTAGAGTTTACTATAAATGTTGTATTTTTTCTGTTGTATCCCTTAGTTTTGTTGCACGCTGTCGTAGTTAAGGTGTTCACTCCTGGATATGTGAACGAAAAAGTTGATCGTAAAGGTGGAAATGCAAAATGTTCATTTCCGCAGTATAAGAAGAAACCTTGTCCAATGACCAAGGCCCCTCCAAAGTCTTGTATGAAAAAATCCAAATAAATTCCGTGATTCATGATGTGGCAGTTTCTTTTGACTTGTGTTGCTCAATAAAAGGAAGAATTACACGCACTACAGAGGACTAAAGGTGAATACAGACTATTCTGACGTGACGCGATTCCACGTCACGTCAGACGTGTACTGTGCTCCCATTGGCCTGATATGAACGTGAACGCACAGAACAATGTGTTGCATTTTTATATCACTCACATTTTGACGTTCACGTTCATATTAGGCCAATGGGAGCACAGTACACGTCTGACGTGACGTGGAATCACGTCACGTCAGAATAGTCTGTATTCACCTTAAGAGAGACGTCAACCTGAAATTGTAATAGTATAGTGGCTATGCTGCGATGTAACCTTTTTCCGAGCACTCGTTCAACTCAAACGTTGGGTAAATTTTTCCAATTTTGAACTGAGAATGCCCTCAATCGACTAGGTTCGACTCATTGAGCACGTTGTAGTATGTGGAACACCCTGTATATTTCGTACGTGATATAATAAGATTAGTGCGACCTCCCTTTAGACCTACAGCGGCACGTAAAGCCACAGCTCTAGGTCTCATCATTGCCAGTTATGTTTATCAAATATAATGTTATTAAAACAAGTAAACATTTATAAAATATATATATCAATTGGCTAGGGAGATTGATAGAGTGATTCATTCAGAAGCGTGTACGTATTGAATGTTTGTTAGTCTGTTAGTCAACAGTATTGTCGGTAGTAAATAATTACATTGAATGTGAGTTATCATCTGTGCCAGTATGGTTATGAAATAAACCCTTTGATGAGTCTGCCTGGTATTATTCTTCACCATCCTTAACTGCATAACGATTGGCCGAACCTACCCTAGCTGGGTACGTCACATGGCGATCCTGCCAGTTCTATGCAGTTAAAGGTCCAGGGTCCAGAAGGTTTTCATCAGGATTTGGATATGGGTATGCGACTTCATTGACAATTCTTAGTACAAGCCAAGATGGGATCAGGCCAGCCGAAGCCAGACGAGATCATTACTGCCCAATGGTCAAAAAAGCCATGGAGCCGATTGAGCCGAGGATTCAACTCGAAATTAGGAGAAGCCACCAGGACTTAGTGTAAACCGTAAGAACTATTTCTTTTCCCCCATTATGTCTGATTGTGAAGTGAAAAGTGATGAACTAATTGCTGACTTAATTGGTGTGAAAACATCAAAAATGAGCCGCGAGGACATAGTGAACGGGCCGATAGGGTAAATAATGAATTAATCAAGATTTAAATTTAACAAATTATGTAAATTGTCAAGTCGGAACCAAATTTTCCCAAAGCATCGCAAATGAATCATGGTTAATTTAATCAGAAAGAAAATTCGTACCATTCAAATCGAGGTCGTGACCACTGACCGCAACAAAATTTCACGTCAGCGTAAGATAGTTACGCACAAGGTCTCGGTCACCAGTTCACGAATCATTCTGAAAACAATAACACCTCGGATTTATTTGTTCAATATTATTATAATCCGTCTAGTAGATTAACCAAATTCCATTTGATTTTAGAAGAGTATAACTTCACGGTTCATTATGTAAAAGTTTCAGAAATTTTTTTCAGCACATGCCTTATCGCGTATTTAAAATGAATTAGGTTCTAAGCAATACGAGACGAATGCCTCCGATGGCAAAAGGATTGATCACCTTGTTGTTGTCGAAGTTTCAAAACGTCCAGTAAAAAGTATTGAGTAAATTCCACTTTCAGAAAAAGAATTTCATAATTTGAAAAATCAACATTCAGAGGTTTACAATGAGAAATTAATATATAATGTGAATTCACAAATTATTTTCATTAACCAGGACATCCGATCAGCGTACGACTTAGGTACATCGTTGAGGAAACTGGAAAAATTGTGCGCAGAAAATAATATATTAGAATTGTACCTCATAAAGCTAGCTAGCAATATAAAATTTTTGAATATGTTGTCAAATTATAAAAATGAAATTCTAGGGAACGTCCTTTAAAATCAATGTAATACGAGATGTAACGCGTATCGAAGATTAAGGCAAATCATTCTGAACGATGTTCACATGCTTCCAACCGGTGGACATTCAGACATGTTTAATTCAGTTTTCAGAAACCTAGTAGATTTTCACAAAATTTAAAAAGCCGAGTAGATATTATTTACAATTTTGACAACTCTTGGATTAATATATAGGTTGCAAACGGCTTAGAAAGATGCTAGAGAAAACTTGGCGAAGGTAAAATCGGAAATTTTCGACAAAAAATGTAATGAAAAATTAGTTAGATGAATATTGTATTAAACTTTGTAGAGGTAAGATCCATTGAGACTGTGATATGTATTATAGATATAGATGTTAAGCTTTAGATAAGTCAAAAAAAAATTTTTTTTTACATTTGTATAAAATTTTTTTTTCTCTCAAAGAGGGAAGGTGTAGTATGTGGAACACCCTGTATATTTCGTACGTGATATAATAAGATTAGTGCGACCTCCCTTTAGACCTACAGCGGCACGTAAAGCCACAGCTCTAGGTCTCATCATTGCCAGTTATGTTTATCAAATATAATGTTATTAAAACAAGTAAACATTTATAAAATATATATATCAATTGGCTAGGGAGATTGATAGAGTGATTCATTCAGAAGCGTGTACGTATTGAATGTTTGTTAGTCTGTTAGTCAACAGTATTGTCGGTAGTAAATAATTACATTGAATGTGAGTTATCATCTGTGCCAGTATGGTTATGAAATAAACCCTTTGATGAGTCTGCCTGGTATTATTCTTCACCATCCTTAACTGCATAACGATTGGCCGAACCTACCCTAGCTGGGTACGTCACAACGTTTCTCTGGTCAAACTCAATACACCACTGAACGCAATTTTATGCGGTTTTCGCAGTTCTGTTCCTTCTCTCTAACTTAAAATCCGGTATAAGTTTCATTATCATACGTTCTCTAGAAATTAAACTAGAAAAGTCATATTCCAAAGAAAGGGATGAAATTGTCTACAGGGTGAGTCTTTGACTTGTACATATATTTTGACTGTAGATTCTTGAGAACAAAAAAAATATTTTTTTCATTTTCCATGTTTCCGAATTCGGCTCTGTTCAAAATATACAGGGTGATTCACGGTGGAGAACCAGACTTCGGATCGGTCTGAAAATTTAATGGAATGCATTATCGGACCTGTTCTACCCAACTGAAATATTTTTGTCAATGCGGTGTTGCCCCTTCTATTAGAAAGTAGTAGCAACTTTGCTTTTTCAAATGGAACACCCGGTATATTATATTATTTTTGGAATCTCCAACAACTTCTCGACAACTTTTATTGACATTTCCCTATACCTATCTGTTGCCGTTTTCGAAATATAAATTAATTTCAATTTTTTTCACCGGAAAACATGACTTCTAAAAATGCTGATAACCTAGGGTTGAGAAACACTATGGCATTGAAATTTGGTTTGGAGTTAGGTGATACATAAATGCTTCCAACACTCCAGCCTGATTTACGTTACTTCAATACAGAGTGATAAAAAAATACAGTCTTTTCGGTTGCTTGAAAAAGTGACTGAAAGTTGTTTATTTCAAATGGAACGCCTGTATATTATTGGAAATTCGGAAAATTGATGATTGATGATTCGCTTTCATTCTATGTGTATCATGCCAATGCCTAACTAGTCAAATTTCGGACTTATGAGCATTTATTTGTCAAAATGTCCCTTCAGAATGGTATTTCCATTCAGTATTTGGTATAGGCAGGCCATTTTATTTTATAAAATCATTGATTTTGTCGAAAATATGGAATATTCGTCTTTTCAAGCGGTTTTATGGTATCTTTGCTTGGATTTATGAGTCGGCTACCCTGTAACTTTCATACCGGGAGAAATATTGAATAAGTTTTGATTGGAGAATATGCACCATGAAAAGAGTAAACAATCAACACAAAGTCAGTTCATTTGTACTATTGAGTACCATTAAAAAAGCAAGCATAAATATGGATGAATGTAATATTAACCGTGTAGTGTCGAGTTTATAAAATTCCAAGAGGATATTGTTTAGATAGAAACATCGTCACGGATTATTTAGTGCTAAGTCTCATCTCATTTTTCATCAATTTCAATCTAATACGCGGTTTGTATCGACATTTATCTTTAATATCCGAATTTTGTATTTCATTGACATTTATCCTTAATATGGACCGGTTACAATAAATTTTTAGTAGAAACTATGCGTATAGAATGTATAATTTCATGCTTCTTAGAATTCAATTTCATCCCCCACATTTGTGGAATTTTATTATTACATATCTCTACATCAGACGTTTTCCCATCATAGAGATTTTAGTCTTGACGAAGTTGATTAACATTCTGTCAACATTGTTAACTTGTATAGAGATCAGAGAGTTTATCAATTTTAGCCATTCTGTGACATTAAAATATCCAGGGAAGCATCCAGATTATTATTCTCATGAGTTTTATTTTCTTCGTCAAATTTTATCGGATAAAGTTTGGAATAACTCGAAAACGACGCATTTCATTAAAAAAACATTGATCCTTTCGAAAATATGAACCGTTCATCTTTCTCAAGCGGTTTTATAGTATTTTTGCTTGGATTTATGAGTCGCCTACTCTGTAAATATTGAATAAGTTTTGGTTGAGGAATATTCACCATGAATAGAGTTAACAATCAACACAATACATATTCAGTTCATTTGTACAATTAATTGTGTACTATTAAAAAAACAAGCATAAATATGGATTTTTCTGATTTTTGAAGCTGAAATTTATCGAATATTATGAGATACATCGATGAATTCAGAAAAAATTGCAAACATTTGAAGTTAAAATATACAGGGTGTTGCATTTAAGAAATACAAAGTTTGTGCCCAATCTCAAAAACAAGGCTCTAAAAATAATTTTTGAATATGCCACTAATTTTTATGTGAAAATATCTATAATGAGCAGTTGTATTTTTTTTCTATCTCATCCAAAAGTGAACTTTTTCGTTTTCTCCTTGTATTGCAGGAACAAGAGTAGTTGGAATATCTCTATTAGTGGTTTGAGAAGTTTCACAAAAAAGTGATCCAGGTCGCGAAAACCGCATGTCTCTATCTTCAATAATAGCTAACATACAGTGCAGTCTCAACCAAATTAGGACACAGTGTACAGTAAAAAAATGTAAATTTCAAAGACTAGTTCTGTATGAGTGTTTATCACGTTTTTATTCCATTTCAAGCATTTTATTTCTCACAGTAAATTCGTTTGTATAACCATGATCGCTTGTTAACAATCGAAAAAATGCCTCTTGAAAGCCGTTGACATATTAACTATTACACGATAGTAGATACACATCATTATTGAAAATTAACGACCAATATCGAAATAATCGCACGTCGTTGCTGTCATCCAGACCACAGATGCTGTTCTAAAAAACGAATCAAGTCACTTTAACGGCTATTATAAATGAGATAATATAAAAGGCCGTCCTAAGTGGTTGATGCGTATGGGAGGAATAGTCATATTAAAAACCAATTTCAACAGTAGTCAAAACATGTGGAGGGCGAGGCCTAAGCACCAGATTGACACAGGACCGTATCAACAAAAATTAGATTCAACATTAGGGACTACGGAATTTTCGCGTCCCATTCGATAAAGGCAATAGTTATTTTTGAATTGAGTGCGCAAAATGAGTGTTTTTTTCATAGCACATGAATGTGCCATGAAAACACGGAATACATACAACATTTTTGTACAACTGTAAATGTGAATTTACATCGTCGGAAAAATGATTATTGTAGATATTGCTTCCAATACAATATTTCTATGCATTCAATGATTTTTCTGTGACGTTACTATAGAAACGGTTTGTTGACACGCCGCGTGTTTGAATCTTTGACTTTATTTGCTCGTAGTTGCTTCAATTTCTAATTAATTGAAAGAAAATGAGAGTTGATCATGATAGTGGTAGTGATAGCACATCAGATATGGCTGAAGAAGCAAATACAATTTTATTGTGTCCAATACGTTACTGGCCAATTTATTGAGAAAACTTATGACCAATTTCGTGAATGGTACAACAAGAAGCATGAGAAAAAGGTTTCTAAAAATGTGCTCATATGCTATTTTGAGGGAAAATCAAAAATTTTAAAACCTTCCACGTTATGGAGTGTCTACTCAATGTTGAAAAGTATATTGAATGTAAAGGAAAATATTGATACCTATAAGGATGTTTTCAGTAGTAATATCACAAGAGATTGAATTTCCGTGATAAGTCTATCGATTTATTTTCAAACAAAAATGAGTTGCTTGGAAACATCACGAGTTCGTAGGACGCGTGGTGTTACCTTGAAGCAACTCATTTGAGTTTGGAAATAAAAGATAGACTTATGAGGTAGATTCAATCTCGAGTGATATTTTATAAGACTATTATACCACGAACAAAATAAAAGGTATTGTTCCAATAAATGAAAATGTTTATTGTAGTAACAATTGATACGAAAGTTCGACCAATTACTCCTGAAACATACTTATATATATTCCTGAAGATGTTATTCCATAGTGTTTCTGATTGAAAATGTTAAATATTACTTAAAGAGTTGATTCGATAATTATGAATCATCAAAAATTGACTCTGTAAGAGATAAATCTTTCAAAAAGTGATATGTCATGTTTATTGTGTGAATTATTCTTCTTCTCTTTTTGGTCGTTTAAAAAAACTTTGTTCAGTAATCATTTAAGCTTCCATAGTGATGAAGAAAAGTCAAGTTTTTTAGACAGTTGTACAAAAATTTTTTTTGGATGCCGAAAACTTCAGATATCGATCAAACCCTACTGGAGAGTCAATGCGATTTTCATAAGATACACACATTCATTTGATTGATCATTTACAACCCCTATTGCATAGGCTCAAAAAATGATTAAACTTTATATAAAGAGCATACATATTTCCATAATCATTATTAGTTTATGTAATAAAAAACAATGAGATGATCCCAAAATATGTACCTACTATGTATCTTCGGAAAACATCCATATTCTCAACTTTCGACTAGCAGTTTAGTCAGAATACGTCTCTGTCCATCCATTCCTAATAGGTTGAATCCATACCAAATTGGATCCGAATATAGCGGGTGTGATTTTATCTGCTTTATGCGGGGTTTGTCTTTAGATGTGTGTTTATTATGACTTTATAGCGGAAGACTTAGCTTGTTTTGTCGTTTAGCTTAATTGGATTTTTATTTGTCGGGACGATGCGGAGAGGAAAAAGGAGCATTCAGCGAGCTCTGAAAAAGGCTAGATGGTAGATAAAAATGTTCGTTCCGGAATGGTATGTACTAAGGGCTGACTCGTTTCCATGAAATCCCTTCCGGACGGCGCTGGCTTAACATTTCAGGATGAGGACGAATTGCTTTTATCATTTCATATTCATTGTCTGTTTCATTCCATTTTCATTTGTATTTATGAGGGGATATTTCGAAGAGAGAATATGATATACAATGTAAAGATTCCATCAATATTCTGAAAATTGCGAAATCGAATTTTGGCACAGGGTATTTCATTTGATGTAACTGATAGAGTATTCCTCCAAACTGCTATACGGATATTAAGTACCTAACGGTGAAGTGTACAGGGTGGCCAGATTTCGGTAGTTTAGTACTACTGCTCCTAAACTATGAGAGATAGAGAAAAAGTAGTATACATACATGTCATCTTCTCTTTTTTAGAAACACATAAATGCTGAAAACCCAGAGTTGCTTCCTAGGAGTATAGTCATTCTATACTCCTAGGTTGCTACGGCGTCTAGTTTCCGTGTGCTGCAGGGCGATTTTGGTATTTGGTCCATTTTTATAATTGACTAAAACTTTCGTATTATAGGATCTGCGCTCTCGAAATGAACAGATCTTCCGGGCGTTTTTTTTTACTGTTCGAATTTTAGAGCAATAACAAACACAATTTTTTTCAAATGGAAACCATAATGGGAAATGATATTTTCGAATTGATCTTTCGTCAGCGATTTCAAAAATATATATCATGATATACTTCCCAGTTCACTATACAGGGTGTCCTAAGTTCGAACTGGGCATATTTGAAATCTGAAAATTGGGATTATGATATTGTTCGCAATTCTCTGCGGACCTGAAATATTTCTGGAGCCTGAGCACCGGTTATACAAGGAGTGAAATGTTTGTTCGAAAAATTTGTTTTCAGTTTTTTCCTTTCTGATAAGCTTGAGTATTCAATGCTGAATACATTTGTGTTGAAACCACAATTGAAATAGTTTTCAAAATATAGCAAAAAAACTGAAAAAAATTCGAATATTCATAGTCAGTTTTATATTCATTTTTCTCATACTGAACATCCCCATCAGTGTAAACCATTCTCACAACGTCAAAGTAGAAGAATGTCAAAAGGGCATGCATCTTTTGAATTTCATATATATCATCACAGGGTGTTTCAAATTTTGTGTCGAAAACTGTGATCGAAAATTGGCCATAACTAATATTCATCAAATCTGTTGCATGTGAATAATATGTGACCATCATAGAAGATAATCGATCTCATTTCTCATTAATAATGCACAAGTGACAGGTCTAATTATTAGTTGTTACTATTGTTTCACGAGAATATTCATCGAATCTGTCTAGATTCGACGAATTTGACTCTACGTGCAACCTAAATCCAGAAAATCTCAAATTACTGCATCTAGGAGCAAAAGCATCTTGGAGTGCTATCACTATTTTTCTTCACAGAATCTAACGCCAACGCAATCATGAAAAAATAGGGTTCTAATTTGAAAAACAGAAGTTATGGCCAATTCTCGATCACAGATTTCGACACAAAATTTGAAACACCCTTGATTTTATGAAATTCAGATGCATGATCTTTCCACATTCTTCTACTTTGACGTTGTGAGAACGGTTTACACTCGGGATGTTCAGAATAGGAAAAATGAACATAATACTGATAATGAATTGAATAAGGTATCTTAGGGAAGTGGACTAGTAGTATTCTTTATAACTTCGTCGACGTTTCGGAACTTTGGTGGTTCCTTTTTCAAAACTCGTTATGGTCACGTTGATTACTGAAAAATAAAATAAAAATAGTTTGGGTTCTAGATCATCGGATAAATTACAATTTTTAATACATTCAATCTTATTACACGTGGAAAAGAAAATTATTGAAATTAAAATTCATATTTATATTTTCCCTAAGATATACCCTATTCAATTGAATAACATGGACGAGAACACAACACAACTGATTATGAATATTTTGACTTTTTTTCAATTTTTTTTCGATACTCTGAAAACTATTTGAATGAATGCAATGGTTTCAACAGAAATGTATTCATCATTGAATACTCAATCATAAAAAATCAGAAAAAATAATGTTTTGAAAAAATTAATTTCCACCCATTGTATAACCGGAAGTGCTCAGGCTCCAAAAATATTTTAGGTCGGTAGAGAATTTCGAACAATATAATTATCCCAATTTTCAGATTTCAAATACTTATGTCCAGTTCACCAAAAAGGTTTAAAAGGCACTTGAACTTGAGACACCCAGTTACCCCTGTATATAGAAAATTTCGAACAAACACTTTTCGTTCAACCAAAATCAAGCAGGCTTTGATTTACTTCCTTCAAAACTGAGGCGGTCATAGAATTTCATGTCTTATTTATTTTCATTTGTCTATTTCAATTCAATTTCATAATTCTTGGATCGTCTGGCGCTTCTGAAGATATTATTTATATGTTATCGTTAAACGATGCAATTTATGTATTTCTTCGGATTTACAACAATTTGAACATTTTTTTTTATGAATACCTACTATTTCTTCAAATTAACCAACATTTGAATGAATACTTGAATGAGCTTATTTTTCACCATCCTGTATTGAAGTAACGTAGATCAGACTGATGTGTTGGAAGCATTCATGTATCGCCTAACTCCAAACCAAAGTTCAATGTCATAGTGTTTCTCAACCCAAAGTTATCAGCATTTTTAGAGGTCATAATTTCCGGCAAAAAAAATCAAATTAATTTATACATATTTCGGAAACGACAACAGACAGGTATAGGGAAATGTTGGGAAAAGTTATCAGGAAATTGTTGGAGATTCCAAAAATATAATGTACCAGGTGTTCCATTTCAAAAAGCAAGTTGCTACTACTTTCTAATGAAAGTGGCAACACCGCATTGGCGAAAATATTTTTTCCGCAAATCGCTAGGAAATTTTGACATTCCAGTCAAAATTTGTCATATGTAATACCACTAGAGATGGAATTTTGCCGGCAAAATTTCCGAAAAGCAACAACCTTGAATATTACAAGAGAGAAATTTTACCTGCTTAAATTTCATCTCGAGTGGTATTCGGCATGACTATTCCACGAGAAAATAGGGTAATATGTTCACATTTGACGCGTATTGCGTTATTTGGCAAATTAGAATTCATCATAGATCAACTAAACCACTATGATATTTATTTCCGAAGCTATCTATGAATTCGAGAAACGTCAAAAATTTTATCGCTGAAAATCCAACATGTTGGTTTGCAGACAGCAATAGATTTTTCGTCGCCTCTCGAAATTCGTATTGATCCATCGTAACATCGTTCATCGGTCCCTCCAAGACCATATTGTACGGTGATGGCGTTCATGAATTTTAATAGAGACAGTCGCAGCATCCAGCTGAGTATCTCAGCTCGATTTTTATCAATTATAAGCCGGATGACAAATTGTTTATTCTTTCGGGGCAATCTCCGGATTCAGAATTTTATCGGGGCGTATTCCCAGTCGAACTATTAGCTTCGACACCCCTGCTCCAGACGAACCTGCAGGGGTTGAATTATACGACCCGATTTCATAAATAGAATTATTCGCGACTGTTTTTCAATTGTTTTCAATGCGGTGCTTCAGATTGTCGGTCAGTCTTTTAGGGGTCGAAGGGGGTTGGTGATGGAACGTCGGATTATCCTCCCTACGTGAATATGCGAGGGGTGTTATTGAATTTTGAGGACCTTCATGAAGTGATGGGCTTGATGATTTGATTAATACTTGCGTTTTATGATCTTCCTCTGTGAATGGAATGATGTCGCAGTTAACAACTAACATAGGAACACATGTTTACATTATGTCGCGCAAATGGGATTAGGGATCAGGGATGCTAATAGGGCAAAATATTGAAGGGTTACGGTCAGGAATATTGAATATAACTTCGTACAGTCGGATCAATATAGGTACTCTATACTCCATTCACTTTTGTAAAGTATCACAGGTGGCAATGATTTGTGTTTTATATGGTTTTTTTTTACTAACGCAGGTTGACCCTCGTGAAAGTCAAATAGAGGTATTTCTGAGAGACGTTGCCAATGTCTATTCGTTTAGAAGTTTTTCTGTTGCGTTCTTCGAGTTCTTTTATTCTTTTTTCGAAAGAACTACCACCAAGTAACGTACTATTCTGTCCATTATTTTTCAATAAAATTTCGACACTCGATTCTCGATTTCCGTAAAAGAAATAAGAAAATAGCGTAACTGAATCTTCCAACCATTTTTCAATAGGTGAAATATTTCCACTAAACAGAGATAAAGTTTCTTCAACATTCGCCAGATCTTTAGAAGTAATGAATTCACATAATATTTTATCAAATTCATTGTTTTCCCAAAGTAAATAAACATTTTGATGAATACGTAATTACTACGACCTCTATGTTGAATGGGTAACGTTGCGTTTGTAACTGACAGGAAAATGACTATAACCTAACATTGTCAAAATATACACGGTAAAATATGCCAGAATTTCATGGCCCACCGGGAAACATTTAAAAGTGAATGGAATATAATATGGAAATGGAATATATGGTGGAAAAAATGTATGAGTATCCAACATAAAAAATATATGCTCTTTCCATGCAGATTTCAAAATGGTAAACAATGTATTTTCATAAATTATGTAAATGTTATGGCTTTCAGATTGAATGACGAAATATTCCAGATTGGATAATTTCTCCACTGAATTCGTAACTGATATGGCTTTTTGAAAAATAACAATTAACAGTTGTTATTGTCCATACTTCAATGCGTAGATGTTTGTATCACTGAGAATCGTGTTCATACAACATCTTGTTATCCGTTTGATCGTAATTATTTCGCTGAATGATTTTTTCCGCAAATTGCTAGGAAATTTTAACATTCTTGACAAAACTTCTCATAGAAAAGGTCAAGATATCCCAACTGTTATAGGGATGTTGACACATGTTACAAATTCATATAAATTGGGGTTTTTCACATTGAAGGTAGTTTTTGAAATACTAAAAAAATATTTTTGTGACCTAATTACTCTCATTAAATTAAATAAAATTGATTTAAATTTTTGTGTTATCTGTTACCGATTATCACGTGACTGCAAACACCATTCAGAATGCATGACGTCACTGTTCGGTAAACAAGCTAACCTAACTGTATCCCATGTGTCAGCACGAGTACGAACTTGGGAAGAACAGAAGAGAGTAAAACGTATCACCAGCGAACTATTTTACGATTATTTGTTATTACGAAAACGATTTGTTCGCAAGAAATCACACAAGATCAGTTCGCTTTGACAGAAGGCGAAGCCTGTTTACCGTATAGTGACGTAATCATAATCACTTAACAGTAGGAAGCGTTTCGACGGGAATTTTGAAATATATTTATTTACGCATTTTTTTATTGGTTTTTGCTATATTTTATCCATGAAAATATTTTTTTCGTGTTGGTATAGGGCTTATCTACAAATTAAAATCATTTCCAAAAAATAGTCAACATCCCTATTATTTCCTTACTGTAAGGAATAGTATATTGTTTTCCGGGTAGGAAAAGCTCAACATTCCTGGACGATTGTGAAAATTGCTAAGTCGAGGCGCAAGCCGAGACTTAGCAACACAGGGTCCAGGAATGGCTTTTTCCTACGAGCTAAAGATACTATTTTAATCAATTTTGAAAAAATAGCGAATTATAGATTCGAAAATAAATGGAGCTTTAAAATTAGTAATGAAATTGGTTACGTTACTATGGAAACGTATTTGTGTTGAATTGTAAACTTCACTCGTATAAAATCATTTCCTTAAAGTAAGAAACAATAGTATATTATTCGCGGTAATGGTCATAACACACTTGATGAATCTGCGTGTTATGACCTACATTACCGCTCGTTTAACACCATACTTTATCCTCAACTTCTTCAGTAAAATTCGAATTAATCTGCATTTTCAAAATTGACAACAGTTGTCCAAAGCGATCTTTGTGGTCGAGAATCGAATCGCGTAGAAAACGTCAAAAATTCACGTTTTCGAAATGCAATTTTTGGTTATTCAGACTCAAAAAAATGTAGAAATGGAAGGCGAGAACGTTACCTAGATGTCTTAAACAGAGTTCCCAATCGATTCGACTCGTTTATTCATTTCGTGAGCAATTTGATTTTTCCTATTTTTGTGAGTTATATAGGCATGAGTTATTATAACTCTCGCCATTGGTTTATGGATACTATAACAGATCGAAATCAGTTGAATAATGGACATATTATTCTATCGGGGTAGATAAATGATATTTCCTTACAGTTGTTAGTGTTCTACGTATTGCATATTCTTACTTTTTTCTTGATTTCTTTGGCAATAATTCTAATAGATCAGTTGTTCACTGCCTCAACCTAGCTCTGTAGGAGTCCCTGATATGGAAAATTAATAAGATAATACGGGATTCAGCGCTGGAATTTGAATTGCTTCAAATTTCATCTCCTTCTTCGAAATAGGTTATACGAGTAGGTACTGTTATGATTCCTAATATGTCTTTTCAAAATTTAAAGTTAATTTCGATTTATTGAGGCCAAATTAAAATTGAAAGATTTAGAAACATCATTTGAAGTTTGTACATAGATTTAGGATTCTGTGAATAGTTATAATTAGATTAGAAAAATCAAGAATGTGGAAGAAGTTTGAAGGATGGAAACGAGGGGGATGAAAAAAAAATTGAATTAGGCAATCAGAAAGAAAAGTCAAGAAATGAAACGGAGAAATCAAAAAGAAAAGACAAGAAGTTAAATTAGGAGAAATCAGAAAGAAAAGCCAAGAAGATAAATTGAAAAATCAGGAAGAAAAGTCAAGAAGATAAATTAGGAAAAATCAGAAAGAAAAGTCAAGAAGAGGATTGAAAAATCAGGAAGAAAAGTCAGAAGATAAATTGGGGAAAATAAAGGAAGTCAAGAAAGAAATTGGGAAAAAATATAACGAGTACTAAGAAGATTGATACTGAAAAACAGGAATATAGTGAATGAACAATTATTACAGATATAAGTGAGTTTAATTTTATGGGATAGAATAAGTTGTTTATTATTTTTGAATTTGAATTAGAAATAGAATTGATATTGGATTTGATATAACTCTAAATTTTTCATTATGATTTGGACTCTCAATTGAGATAGAGTTGTTGGGCATACAAAATTTGAAATTTATTGTTTTATTAATTTGTTTGATTCCAAATTTATTAATATTCAGATAATAAAGACATATAAAGGAATCATAACAGTACCTACTATTTCTTCTGGGAACAGTAATTTGGTAGATACGAACATTTCAAAACTGACACCGACAAGAAAATATAAACTGGAATTACTAATACAGGGTCTTTCACGAGGAACCTCACCCATATTTATACGGGAAACTACTGAACGTTTTTTCATGAAATTCAGCACTTATAAGTATTTCACGATGCTGATGAAATCTAAAATATTTTCAAGGCATGAGCATGTCCGGTTTTTCCGGAAATGACGTCAACTTCCATTTTTCAAATTAGAACACCATTTTTTTATTGCAGAAATAGATTCCTTAGAAAATTTCAAGTTATTTTGATGTAACATTTTTCAGTTTTGGTCGGAAAATTCTATCTGAGCGGGAAAATTCGAAAAAAAAATTGAAAATAGAGCTCCGCTGAAACAAGAATAACTTCGAGGTTTTTGGATGGAAAGTTTTCATTTTTGGGATTTTTCAAGATGTAAGATTGATGTATCCATTTTGAAAATCGAAATCGCGATTCATGATACAGGGGGTGAAAAAATCGCTTTCAAAGTTAGGGATGACAAAATCGTGAAAAATCATTTTTTTCAAATTAGAACCCCATTTTTTTATGGCAGATATTGAATCTACGTTGAAAAATAATGTGAGTGTATGCATCACACCCTTGCCCTAAAGTGGATATTTTCTGAGTTATTCACAAAAAACTGTTTTTCGTCTTGAATTTTCAGCTATTTCTTTTCCCTTCACGCCAAAAAGATGAAATTTTCAGGAACTGTTACTTAAACCATGTTTTAGATTTTACTACTCTAATATGCAAGAGAAAAAAGTTACAGGTTGTTCCTAAATAGATGGCGAATTTGGATTCGAATTTGTATCGGAAACCTCTTTATTTCAACTAATCGGCCGTTTTCTCTCCAGTGATAAATAAATAATTCCTTATGAACCATATGCAAAAACATACCATGTTTTACATTCTTTTTTTTTAATGATAGATATCATTGATTACATGCTACTGAATAAAGAGGAATTTGGCAGATGTAATTAATGATATCTATCATTAAAAAAAAAATGTAAAACATGGTAAGTTTTTGCATATGGGTTCATAAGGAATTATTTATTTATAACTGGAGAGAAAACCAATGGCCGATTAGTTGAAATAAAGAGGTTTCCGATACAAATTCGAATCCAAATTCGCCATCTATTTAGGAACAACCTGTAACTTTTTTCTCTTGCATATTAGGGTAGTAAAATCTAAAACATGGTTTAAGTAACAGTTCCTGAAAATTTCATCTTTTTGGCGTGAAGGGAAAAGAAATAGCTGAAAATTCAAGACGAAAAACAGTTTTTTGTGAATAACTCAGAAAATATCCACTTTAGGGCAAGGGTGTGATGCATACACTCACATTATTTTTCAACGTAGATTCAATATCTGCCATAAAAAAATGGGGTTCTAATTTGAAAAAAATGATTTTTCACGATTTTGTCATCCCTAACTTTGAAAGCGATTTTTTCACCCCCTGTATCATGAATCGCGATTTCGATTTTCAAAATGGATACATCAATCTTACATCTTGAAAAATCCCAAAAATGAAAATTTTCCATCCAAAAACCTCGAAGTTATTCTTGTTTCAGCGGAGCTCTATTTTCGATTTTTTTTTCGAATTTTCCCGCTCAGATAGAATTTTCCAACCAAAACTGAAAAATGTTACATAAAAATAACTTTAAATTTTCTAAGGAATCTATTTCTGCAATAAAAAAATGGTGTTCTAATTTGAAAAACGGAAGTTGACGTCATTTCCGGAAAAACCGGAGGTGCTCATGCCTTGAAAATATTTTAGATTTCATCAGCATCGTGAAATACTTATAAGTGCTGAATTTCATGAAAATACGTTCAGTAGTTTCCCGTATAAATATGGGTGAGGTTCCTCATGAAAGACCCTGTATAGTCTGACACATTTCACAGCGTATATTTTGAAAACGGAAGGTTATAGTTATTCTCCTATACTATCAGATGAATGAGCAATTTTGTACTTTCTACATATAAGTGGTACCTAGTAATTACGAATTGATCAAAATGTTCATTTACTTTGGGAAATTAATGAATTAGAGAAAATGTTATGTGAATTCAATATGTAATTCGAAAGACCTGGCGAATGTTGAAGAAACGTTTTCTCTGTAAATACTGGAAAATACGTATATAAACATGGTTGGAAGATTTAGTTATGCTATTTTCTTGTACGGAAATCAAGAATAAAGTGTTGAAATTTTATTGAAAATGGACAGAATAGTGCGTTGTGATAGCTTATTCGAAAAAAGAATAAAAGTACTCGAATAACACGACATAAAAACTCATTAACGAACGGTTGAATTCCCCACTTTTCAAACTTTTCAAGAAATAAGCCTACAGAAGACATTTAAACACCTTTTTGTAGAACTTGGAACACTCCAGTATGAGAATGTAGCGGTACTTACTATTAGACCTGTGTCACAACTGAACTTTGCCAAAGTAAAAAAACAGTAAATAGTAAATAACTTGATAAACCTAAATAATGGCCTACCGGGATACTTTATAAAAGTGAATTGAGTATATTCAATCTTGTAAGTAATCTACGACAACGTTGGAGCTGTCTTAAGGACGGCTATGGCCACGGTTTTACAGGATTAAATTGAATATCTATCAACATTATGCATTAATATAGGTACCTACATTTTAAATCATAAATTAGACATCGAATTATTGGCATAGCATTTATCTGCATTTTCTAAGTCATGATAAATACAATACGTTTCATATTTGATATTTTTGAGTTCTTGCAAAAATGGAAAATGAAAAAAATTTTCTAAGAATTACAGTAAAAGAATGTAACCTTCAACGTACGATAGACCGTTGACATACAATTATACATATATTGATCGAATACCTAGGTCTTGGTTCTTTGCCTTCATTCGATTGTGAGTAGAAATAGTGAAAATTCCACTTGAAAAATTCTTCTGAACGAAAAAATGTTTTCTCACCTAAAGCAGTTTCCCTACTTCAAAATCGATTAGACAAGTTTGATGTTCTTTCATGAAAGTCCCTGTATAACCTTGTTGGGATTCAAGAAATTAATGATCAAGGAGCGCCACGAGAGGTGAAATTTTGATTACAGAATAAACCCAAGTCGGTGTTCGCCCCGATTATGCTCAATAATTAAACAATTATGCAACGTTTACTCCCCTCATGGGAGGCTTGGAAAATTGCTTCGGGCTGCGCAATGAGAGCAGCTTATTCCCTTATGATATTAATAACGTAAAGTTAGGAAAGAGGGGAGAAGATAATAGAGGAGACGAAATGGTCGATAAGGAGCTTTTGGAAATTGGGTGTTCTGCGCCATCTATTGCTGTTGCTGTGAAAATGTGAGGATCCATTGACAAACTTGACAGATTCCTATAATGATAACGAATCAGGATAAAGTTTTCTTTATATTTGCACAGGGAATAGGGAAAAATTACGAGCCGTTGTGATGGAAAACTTCGAACTGGAATATGATTTCATGGCAAAATATAATATGAAGTGTGTTATATTTTTGGAATGGTGATTTGAAGCTATACTGAAATATACGACATGAATATATGGGGTTCTCATATGAAAGAAATATTTTTCCATGGAAACGTGAGATTGTCGAGAAAATAATTAGATTTCACCTGAAAAGTGCTTCAGAAAAAGACAGCAAAAGAGTAATAGCAACTTTTTGAGAATACACATTTGATAAAAACACTCAATAACTCCGAAAAGATACATTTCGATATGAGGTTTTCACCACTGAGTTCGGCATAATAATTGACCGTACGACACCGACACTAATTTTCATCCATATAGCCATTGTTTAAACAATTATATGGCTATGACTTTCGCTTTAAAACTTTAGAATTGTACAATTAGGCCCATCTCCACCAATACATACATGATAATTTACCACTACTGAGTTAGTTCGGACACTCAACTACAGATGTCACCATATCCGTGTCGTTAGAAATACATACAGTGACTCTAACTACAGTGACTCTAACAAGACAGTGGCGACAATTGGGCCTCTAAGCCCCGCCCATTCTGATTTAGCAATTTAATGGCGGACTAAATCAGTATCAGCTGATTAGTTTGACGTTTGACTTTCTATTTTATTTGAAATATATTTTGATTATATTCATTATTTGCGTGCGGAAAAATGATATTCTATTCTTTTTCTACACGTATATGCATGGGAATTTGGAAAAAGACGACTTTCGAAACGTGAATGCTCGTGGAAAGTAATAGTTTCGAAAGTTTGAAACGATAATAGAAAAAATGAAATAATCATTTTTTATTCAGAGGTATAAGAAATATAACATCCCTTAAAATTCAGGTTTTATTATTTGAAATTTCTATATAAACAACAGATTTGCAGGACTGCCCCATCAACGAAGGTTTCATTTGAAGGAAAAATCAGAAGTGTGAAAACTGGAGAATATCCTAGCAATATTTAAGCACAGTTTTCAATATGACAAATTTATTTCATTATTTTAATGATTCACCAAGTCCATCACTATAGATATGTACATACATTATGAATTAGATGTTTCGACCAGGGGCAAGATATTCAAATCAAAGTCAAACTGTTATTGGATCTATATAATTCGTTACAAATTGTGCTCCTGAAGAAGTTACAATTCGTAACAAAATATATACAGCCAATAACAACTTGACTTTGTTTTGAATATCTTGCCCCTGGTCGAAAACCTGTGAACTAACTTAACTACTTCATACATTATCATATACCTATCCAAGATATATGATGATATGATATCGATTCATTGTAAAATAAAGAGAGTACACCAAAATTTCAAACTTATATTGTAATATTCACATATAGAATACATATATCTATATATATATACAAAATTAGACAATATAAATGTTGTTTGAGTAGTTAGGTACATACATTGATTAAAATTCAGTCCACTTCAAAGTAAATTACCAGCTACTGACTTGCTGCTATATTTTTTCGATTGTGATTTTTTCCTCTTCCAATTTATTTTCAATCGAAAGGAAATAAATCATTTAATGATTTTATCTTTTAAATTGTGGCAATGTGGAATATCAAATTTCAAATTCGCCATCTCATAAATTATATTTTTTTGTGCAATTTCTGAGAAGTATTTTGTACTTCCTAGCCCTGAGCTTTTCTCGTAAGTACATTTTCTCTAATTTCTTTAATTTTTCGGAGGAATCCAATGTTATGTTTGGTATTGGAGTATCATCGCTAGTAGTCTGAGGCGAAGAACTTTTGTTCAAATCCACCGGAGAAGTAGATGGATTATTTTCATCCTCATTGGATCGTATCAGGGATTTCTGATGACATATCATCTGGGGATAAAATGAAATCTCTTAATATCATGATTATACATGTAACTTTTTATGACCTGATTTACCTTCGTAAGTTTCAGTACTCACCTGAATGTAAAATATCTGGTTCTTCTGGAGATATTGGTTTTCTTATTTTTGATGATTTTCTAACTTTCGCAGGTTGTGTAAATAAAAAGAGAGTAGGTACAGCATTGGATTTTAAAGCCTGTTGTCTATCTACTCTAGTTTTCTCCCACATTTCTGGAGCAAAATGAACCTAAAATGTATGTTTTGTAACTTAAGAACAGACAGAGAATAAAATTAAGATCTTACCTCACACAAACAAGAATAATCCGTAGGCTTCCAATTTTCCCTCTTCATTTTTATCAACCACTGTTGCCTCCTCAATGGATCTTTGGGGAAATCTTTCATCAAAAAGCCTTTCTTCGCACGAGGAACGACTATGAGGGACGAGAAATACGATAATGCAGCGTGCTCGATCCTCGAGAATGCTAGGTTATATTTATCCACGATGTAAACAAAGAAATTTAGCAATTTAATGGCGGATTTCGTCACGTGAACCAATCAAAAACGAGACACTCCATTGTCGCCACTGTCTTGTTAGAGTCACTGTAACTCTAACAAGACAGTGGCGACAATGGAGTGTCTCGTTTTTGATTGGTTCACGTGACGAAATCCGCCATTAAATTGCTAAATTTCTTTGTTTACATCGTGGATAAATATAACCTAGCATTCTCGAGGATCGAGCACGCTGCATTATCGTATTTCTCGTCCCTCATAGTCGTTCCTCGTGCGAAGAAAGGCTTTTTGATGAAAGATTTCCCCAAAGATCCATTGAGGAGGCAACAGTGGTTGATAAAAATGAAGAGGGAAAATTGGAAGCCTACGGATTATTCTTGTTTGTGTGAGGTAAGATCTTAATTTTATTCTCTGTCTGTTCTTAAGTTACAAAACATACATTTTAGGTTCATTTTGCTCCAGAAATGTGGGAGAAAACTAGAGTAGATAGACAACAGGCTTTAAAATCCAATGCTGTACCTACTCTCTTTTTATTTACACAACCTGCGAAAGTTAGAAAATCATCAAAAATAAGAAAACCAATATCTCCAGAAGAACCAGATATTTTACATTCAGGTGAGTACTGAAACTTACGAAGGTAAATCAGGTCATAAAAAGTTACATGTATAATCATGATATTAAGAGATTTCATTTTATCCCCAGATGATATGTCATCAGAAATCCCTGATACGATCCAATGAGGATGAAAATAATCCATCTACTTCTCCGGTGGATTTGAACAAAAGTTCTTCGCCTCAGACTACTAGCGATGATACTCCAATACCAAACATAACATTGGATTCCTCCGAAAAATTAAAGAAATTAGAGAAAATGTACTTACGAGAAAAGCTCAGGGCTAGGAAGTACAAAATACTTCTCAGAAATTGCACAAAAAAATATAATTTATGAGATGGCGAATTTGAAATTTGATATTCCACATTGCCACAATTTAAAAGATAAAATCATTAAATGATTTATTTCCTTTCGATTGAAAATAAATTGGAAGAGGAAAAAATCACAATCGAAAAAATATAGCAGCAAGTCAGTAGCTGGTAATTTACTTTGAAGTGGACTGAATTTTAATCAATGTATGTACCTAACTACTCAAACAACATTTATATTGTCTAATTTTGTATATATATATAGATATATGTATTCTATATGTGAATATTACAATATAAGTTTGAAATTTTGGTGTACTCTCTTTATTTTACAATGAATCGATATCATATCATCATATATCTTGGATAGGTATATGATAATGTATGAAGTAGTTAAGTTAGTTCACAGGTTTTCGACCAGGGGCAAGATATTCAAAACAAAGTCAAGTTGTTATTGGCTGTATATATTTTGTTACGAATTGTAACTTCTTCAGGAGCACAATTTGTAACGAATTATATAGATCCAATAACAGTTTGACTTTGATTTGAATATCTTGCCCCTGGTCGAAACATCTAATTCATAATGTATGTACATATCTATAGTGATGGACTTGGTGAATCATTAAAATAATGAAATAAATTTGTCATATTGAAAACTGTGCTTAAATATTGCTAGGATATTCTCCAGTTTTCACACTTCTGATTTTTCCTTCAAATGAAACCTTCGTTGATGGGGCAGTCCTGCAAATCTGTTGTTTATATAGAAATTTCAAATAATAAAACCTGAATTTTAAGGGATGTTATATTTCTTATACCTCTGAATAAAAAATGATTATTTCATTTTTTCTATTATCGTTTCAAACTTTCGAAACTATTACTTTCCACGAGCATTCACGTTTCGAAAGTCGTCTTTTTCCAAATTCCCATGCATATACGTGTAGAAAAAGAATAGAATATCATTTTTCCGCACGCAAATAATGAATATAATCAAAATATATTTCAAATAAAATAGAAAGTCAAACGTCAAACTAATCAGCTGATACTGATTTAGTCCGCCATTAAATTGCTAAATCAGAATGGGCGGGGCTTAGAGGCCCAATTGTCGCCACTGTCTTGTTAGAGTCACTGTAGAAATACATAATCGTAATGTCATTTTGCAGGTTCACACGTACCTAAATACAAACATTTATACATAAATTTTGTATAAACCTTTTTTCTACAACCGGGACTAACTAACTACTTTCCCGCATTGTTTTCCATTCGAAAAGTGTCACTTTCCCGCCCTAGTGCGGGAAAGTAAATATGTGTTGAATTTGTGTATAATAATACCTTTAACATGAAATCTCTCAATCTACTTACTTATATATTCAGTTAAATATTTCAAATTCAGCAGTTTCATCCATGTCAAACTAATTATCAATGCAGATTTCCGTTTAAAAATTATTGCATTTTCAAAGAGAACCTGACATCCTTCAAAAATTATGACTGGCATACATGGATCTGTGTATTTATTTCTATGTCATGGTCTATGATTTTCCATAGAATTACAAACTCGTTAATCATCATGTGTCAAAACTAATATTCGCCAAAGTTGTGTAGAAGTTTTTTCCACTTTATAATACGGTTGTAGAAAAAATATTGTTCCTATCTTGAGCGGAAAGCACTTTCCCGCACTCGATTGCTTGCCCGAACTCCGCTCCGCGTCGTTCGGGCAACGGCAATCTAGTGCGAGAAAGTACAACTTTCCGCCCTTGATAGGAAAATAACTATTTTGTGACAGAAAATCTGAGTATTTGATCTAGAGTGAAACCTCTCTTGGGCGGACACCATTGGGACCGTGAAAAAGGGAGAGATCGACCACAAATGTTTGAAATTTGAATTGAATAAAACACTCACACTAAGTTTTTGCTCATTGTATACAAGGTGTTCCATCTCAGACGAGTCATCCCTTATATTTCTTTTTCCATAGTGATTGGTAAAATTTCCCAAAACACGTCGAATGATTTGGTTTGGGGGATAGGTATCTTTTGACGTAGGTATATTTGAGGCTTGAACGAGCAATCCACTACGAGGGGGGGCTCAAAATTGAATAGGGGAGAGGGGTTGAGTGATCCTTAATCTTAAAGGTTTTGGAAGCCTCTTTACAACGTAATTTTGATGAACCGTTTTCGAAAAGAATCAATTTTTTAGCTCAAATGAGTCAACTTGAATATTCTGGTTATTTTTACAATGTTCAAGCCCATTGTTATCAAGCTCTTATTACGAACTTGAATACATTGAATTGTTTTGCCATGCTTACAGTCAAAAGAATTAAATCTACGTTTTTGAATCAAATATTGTCCTCCATTAACCTCCATCCAATGATACAATCTTGAATGAAAAATAAATCTATCATGGTTCAGCATAATTTGAGTCATTTGACTACACTCATTTGCAATTCGCTGGCGTAGTTCGTCCAAATTTTCAGGCTTAGTCACAAAAATCTTGGACTCAAGAGTCAAGATGTCCCCACAAGAAGAAGTCCAGAGGCTTTTTGGCGAAAACAGTTCATCAAAATTACGTTTTTCATACACCGTTGTAAAGAGGCATCAAAGATCTTCCAAATGATGCATCACTCAACCCCTCTATCCTATTCAATTTGTAGGGGTTGAAGCGCCCCCTCTTAGGAGGTTGCTCGTTGAAGCCTCAAATATACGTCAAAAAATGTTCCCCAAACAAAATCAATCGACGAGTTTCGGGAAATTTTCCCATTCACCATTGGATATAAAATATATAAGAGAATATTATGTGAATTCAATGATTCCAAAGATATATTGAAGAAACTTTTTTCTCAAGAAATAAGCCTACAGAAAATATTTAAATACCTTTTTGCACAACTTGAAATACTTCCGTATGAAAATGTAGTATAGAAATACGAATAATATGTCACATTTACAAAGTTAACAAGCTTTTATAAAAAAAAACATTTTTAAAGACAAGCTTTTATAATAACAACACTCATCCGCCATTTTGGAGCCGCCATCTTGAATTCCTCCATTTTGAAGAATCTCAATTTCCGACCCAGAAAACCCCCAGATACCAAATTTGAATATAGAATCGGATCATAATTACAAAACGCGTCATCCATATCGTAGCCGCCATCTCAAATTTTCCAATTTTGAAAGAAAAATCAACATTGCCGAAGTCAAAAACCCCCAGATACTCATTGTGAATGGAATCAGATCATAATTACAAAACTCATCCGCCATTTTGGAGCCGCCATTTCGTTTTTTTTTCTTTAACAAATATTTCATGATGCATTGTAACCAGAATTATGTACACCTTCCAAATTTCAAATAAAGATTTGTGACAGACAGACAGACACCGGGACAGGTGAACTACATGAAAGCTTTTAATTTTAAAGAAGAATGAATAGAAATTAGCTTCGGCAACGTATCTCAGAATTATTTGATTTTCACGAGTGCCAACCTGCGTCAGTTTTAAGTAGAAGAACTTGATAAACCTAAGTTATGACCAACCGGGATACTTTATAAAAGTGAATGGAGTACATATATGACAATACTGTGTTAGAATACGAGTAGGTATCTCCCATTGTTTAGTTATGTTCAAGTAATCTTTATCCCACCAAAAACATTCTGTGAAAAACTAGCCAAGTCTCGATGGAGCTGCTTATTTATCTCTAAAAAGTAATGAAATCTAGAAAAAGTCGAGCCAAATCTGAGGCTCCTTACTGCGATTTCTTTATTATTATAGTTAACTAGCTGTCCCGGCGAACTTTGTTTCGCCTAAATGATACTTACGGTGAATTTCACAAATCGTAATCACCGGTGATCGAATATTAACGCCTTGGTTCTCTGATTTTTGAACTGTCAAATCTAGTTGGTGCTAGATCAAGCTCCGATCACCGGTGATTACGCTTTGTGTACCATACCGTTGAAGTTGTAAAAACTAATCATTGCTATTTTTTCAAGCAGGCGATAAAATAGGCAAAACATACAAAATTTTAGTACCATTGTTATTCGCACGAAAAAAATTCTCCTCATTTAAGTGGTATCTAATCGTTGAACATATAACATTTCGCTTTAAATGCTTTACAGTTTTGTCATTGCAGTACCTATCTTGTATCTTGTAATGAATGACAACACGAATGCAAATATAAATCCCGATCGAATTGTATGGATGAGAAATAGTTCCAATGATGAATTACCTCTGATCACTCGATCACTGTATAATCCACTTTATTTCTGCCAATACAACACTGAAAATTTGAATTGAAGTACTTTGTCTATGGTACTTTAACTTCACTTCAGAGGATACAAATACGCTAAGACGTTTTCTTATTTTCCTTCCCGACTTCTTGACGTTCACCAGAATGAATTCAAATATTTGAACCAACTATAATAAAATTAGAACTTATTTTGTGAATAGCGCTTTCTGAAGTGGAAAATCGAAACTTTTCTAATATTCTCAATGTTGGCTAATCAAAATCTTATAAGTGCCCACACCAATATTTTAAACATCTTAGCCTTTTGGTGCTCAGCTTGAAATAATTGGTAAACATCTCAGTTGGTGGAGCAGCGAGATTTCCATGTTTCCATGCATATGGGCTGTCACACAGAACAGAAACAAAAAAAATATGTCAATTACTGATTATGGCAAACATATTCATTCCCAAACAGAAATTCGAAAACATTTCAAAAATTATGAGAGGAGATGAGAATGGACAATTCACGATTGAACCCGATCGCCAAAATCCGATTTACTTGACATTTCGATTAAAATTCACTGTGATATTCATTCGCTTCTTGATCTGGTAATAGCCTTTCATGGTACTATAAGTTCTATACATCGCCATCTAATGGTGATAATATCAAATATAGTACCTTCACGATTACCTTATTCTGTTTTGAATAATTAGAACTGTAAAAATAACTAATAACCAGTTTAGTTTAGTATAGAACAATCAGTCATAATGTGTGAATAGCGCCACTTGAAGTGGTAAGAACGAATTCTCCCTCATATCTCAACGAAATCTAATCATTTTAGAGATCTGTACCTACTCCTACGCTAAGACGTTTTGGTCAACAGCGCAGAGTTGGAGGCAACCCAAATTACACACTATATGTTTACATCGCAATCTAACGCAATCTAAGCTGTAGCGTAACTGTAACTGTAGCGACACCTAGTGACCCTACTTAAAGGAAGGAAAAGCATTTCCTGTATGAATAAAATTTTCATCGATCTTTTCAAAGTTTCATTGTATTTTATAATAACCAGACCGTAGACGAATCCATATATGAAGTTTCATAACCTACAGTCCTTCCGATCTCGAGTTATAAATGGTGTAACCAACATCTTTCTTTTATATAGATAGATGTTGTGTGGCTTGGCCGTTGAACATTCTTTATACGTTAGTGGGTACAAGTCAATTTTCTTTACACGTAATGCTATATATCTGTTTGTGTATCGAAATTTTCGTCCATGTTATAAAAAATAAAACAATTTATCAGGAATTTGGACTTCAATGTTTTTTGTTGAATTTCTTCAATTCATTACCAACGTTTCGGATCCAGTGGATCCTTTATCAATGCTAAAAAGTAACGAAGTACAATAAAATTGTAGAATCAGCCCAGGCGAGCAAGAACAAGAACCTACCTCGAATTTACTGTAATTTAAGAAAAATTTATATTATTTATAATATTATTTATATCTGTTGTAAACTACCTATGTTTGTCAAGCGAGATAAAAGCCCATGCTGATGGTATTGGTAATTGGACGCTAGTGTCTCATTTTAGGCTGTTGTTGATTGTGAAACACATGCATTCAGCATTGACAATGCTGACTAGCTGACTTCTGCTCTCTTCTTTTTGGAGCGTCAAATCGACCACCGATCTAAAATAAAATAGACGTACAGACGGTCTTCTATCAATGATTAGAAGTCCGTCTGCACTGGAAATAATTTTTTATACTGTTTGTTTCAGGTTCGTATTATTGAATACGCAGATTTATCAAGCCTACAATTGACTGGTTATTGAATGAACGTTTTCCAAGTATCAATTTTCCATCGTCAATGGGTAGCGTTTCTGGCAAAAGATTGGTGCAATGGTGTCATGGAGCACCTAGTTTTGTACCCTTGTGTGCCCTTCAACGACCAAGTCACACAACATTAACTGTAATAATAAAGAAATCGCAGTAAGGAGCCTTGGCTCGACTTTTTCTAGATTTCATTACTTTTAAGAAATGAACAAGCAGCTCCATCGAGATTTGGCTAGTTTTTTACAGAATGTTTTTGGTGGGATTTCACTTCTTTTTGTAGAAACTTGGGCATATTGATTCATTTTATTAGATCTTCTTATTTGACACTTTTTTTTTTATACAAATCTTTATTTTCTTTTTTTCGGTTCTGAACTAAAGATGAAGCCTCCAAATATATTTTTTATTGAATTCGGCGTCCTCGAAAATCTATAGTATGATACCAAACTTGTCCATATAGTCTATCTCTTACCCGATTTTTTTTTCGGATTTAATACTTTCTCTCCCCATCTCACCACCGCAGACCCATCTGATGATAATTTTTCCAAAGAGCAATAGACGCTCTACATTGCACTGAAACTTCATCGCTCTAGCTTGACTGCAGAAGGAATAAGAAGTTTTCTAAATTTGCGAATTGAATAAAAAAAAAATTTCTCCCCCAATCTAACCACCGCAGACCTAACTGATGATGTTTTTTCTGAAGAGCAATAGACGTTCTATATTGCACCAAAATTTCATAGCATTTTTTTATTCAGTGATGCAGCGAAACAGAGAGTTTCTTCTTCATCAAGCTCTTCGTAATGGAAAGAAGATAAAATATAGCTGCTTTTACAGTTGCTGGTGATTCGCATAGAAGGGATTTGATTCACCAAATAAATCAATGAAGAGAGGAAGTGGAGGAATTCACTCAAATAGTTCGAGGATTACCTCAAATAGTACAACAATTGTTGAATGAGCACCCAGCACCCAAGCTTGTTGTCGTACATTCTGATCCCTGTACTCTGATGAAGAATGATCATAGATCACTTCATGAAGCCTGACAAGTTCGATCAAATTTTCATCCATTTTCACTTCATCAATCACCGACGTGATATCACTTACGGTTAGAAAATGTAAATTTGCGGGTAGTTCTGGTGTGCTATCAAGTGACAGCAGATGCTAACTTCGTGAATGCGTGAAATGATAACAATTGAAAAAAGGATAATAATCGGGTCATCAGTCTTATACACTGTGATAATTTTTACTGTCTCATTTATTGTTCCGGCCTAGCTTTCGAAAACCTATCGTTTCCTTCCGATTCCTTGAACAATAAATGAGACAGTAAAAATATCACTGTGTATAAGACTGATATCTTGGAAACCCATAGTGTTATCGAATGAATAAGGAATTGGTCTAAAAACACTATATGTATAGGAACTCTTTAATAATCCATAGACAAGGCTGACATGTTTCGGCATTCCGCCATTTTCAAAGCCATCTAAAAATATAGTTCTAATGAGTGAAATGTGAGTTGCCTAACCTATCTAAATTTTGACATGTTCACTTTTTAAAATTTTTTTATCTTACTGACTTCTTAAATTTTTAAATGGTTGACAATTTGAACTTGTTGATCTCTATTAATTTTTAACTTGTTAACTTTTCGTAAGTTTTGTCGTTATTTTCGTGATTTGTGACTTTACTGTATTTTAAATTGATATCCTGTATAGACCTTTCGAATTAATAAGATTGTTTTGGGAAGAAGAGGACCCGCTATCGCTCATCTGTCGACTTGTTTTGTGACCATGTTGACTGGACATTCTTTGTTTGGATGGCCTGTATTCGACATGTAGTGGAGATTTCTAATATTTTATTCCCTAATTGTGTATCTGTAATATTTTTGTCTTGCAAATGTTGACCCCAGACTTGAGTCCTGACTAGGACAAATTCATATTTTTATTTGGAACTTCGATCATAATAGTGAGTTTTCATTCAATCTCCTACCACCTTATGATTAGGCAACTCACATTTCACTCATTAGAACTATATTTTTAGATGGCTTTGAAAATGGCGGAATGCCGAAACATGTCAGCCTTGTCTATGGATTATTAAAGAGTTCCTATACATATAGTGTTTTTAGACCAATTCCTTATTCTTTATAAGACTGATGACCCGATTATTATTTTTTTTCAATTTATATTCTAAAGTCGATATTCACATATTGAGTGTGATAACAATGTGTTTCCAAGCGCATAAACTTCCATACATTATTGTGGTTGCACATTTTGCGAAGATGACGTGATTTTGCGTGATAGCACGTGAGCTCACGTGACGTGCCAACAATGGTAGATCTTTGATTATCCTAGTTTTTATAGTTTTTTCCATTAAACCCTAATACCAAATTTCAGCTCTCTGAGTTTATGGGAAGTACTAGTTCTATTTTGATTATCATTAGTGAGTGAGTGTCGAAAATGCGAAACTTTGCTTTCGCTTTACTTCGGAAGTGAATGACCTACACACTTGAAATTTTGGATTTTAAGTACGTGATTATAGCTTACTGGATGACGAAAATTTCGGCGTTCTGGTCTCATCCGGAGGTTCTCAAATAGGGGCCTGAAAATGCGGCGAAATGGTTCCAGTAAAGATAGTACGGCAGTGTTTGCTTCGCGCTCGACTTGGCGGGGCCAATGCCGTGTCCCCAAATTCCTGAAATCATGCAATTTGTCGAAACCTCAATGAATAGTAGACACAAATGTGACTGAATGAAAATAAATTTTCAATATTGATTCATGATTAAAACGGAATGCGTAATATACGTCAGGAATGCGCAATTTCTTGAGTATCTCGAAAATGGACTATTTATTGATGACTGATATAGGATATATTTTCTGGAATATCATTATCATAATTTGATAAGAAAAACTTGAGGTCTCATTTGAAATGAACTACACTAAATGACTGGGAGGGGGTTACTTTATCTCCTCATTGGTCGTGGTCAATAACGAATGTGAATGAATCGAAATAATTTTCATCTTACCTTTGAAACTGTCCCTCCTCCTATAGTAAATCATTGTTAATTGAAACATGGATTCGTTCTTGCGAGGGATAAAAAGAAGATGGAGAATAAAAATGCTGATTTCTATGAAGCATAAGATTTTAATACGAACATTTAAAAAATTTATTTATCTATTTGTTATTGATTTGTCGTTTCTTGATGATATGTAGCACATAGATCTTACGTATACATATAGGTACAGATACCTTGAATGCTGCAAGGATTTTATAACAAAAATGGCGTGGTGAACATTAAAAATAGCCGGGGATATCCATACGCTTTCAAATGGTATGAAAATGAAATCGTGCCATCTGATGGCACATATTCTGTCAGCATAGTAAATAGATGGGATGGAAAATTACACATGCCATTGGATTGAAAGAAAACGGCAAACGTTTTCAACGCATGGTAGGGTAGGGACTTTCGAAGCTTGTGATTTCTGAAGGCGATTGAAACATGTGTAAATAACCACAGGAAATGTACGTTCTCAGAGCCTCGTCACAGTATAAGGTAGATAGATGTACCTACATCTACATAATATACCTTATGCTATGGCCTAGTCTAGTGCAACTGGCGACAGCGAATATTAACCATATAGCCAATGAGAAACGATAAACAAAACTTCCCCTGACCCATAGATGCATAGAAACCCTGGTGTAGCGACCATAGAAATCATAATATATATATATATAACTATATGGGATAAGGGTATTATCGACTCATTAAAGCAAACTCGTGTTACTCTTTTTTCTCAGCCAAGCTTTCGCAATCAGTTTATTGCTTCATCAGGGCTTCTACAATATAAAAAGTGTCACAAAAGCAACGATCAAAACCAGGAACAGTGCATTCTTTATGGATCTCTTCCTCACATAGAAAATGTTACACCAAAACTTAAGAATATATTCAGAGGAGAGAATATAAAAATATCAACTTATAATTCCAAAACGGTTAAAAAATTATATTCCAAGCTCAAAGATCCAATCCCTATAAGATTGCAAAGTGATGTAGTTTACCAAGTAAGATGTTTGGACTGCAGAGAGAATTATATAGGCCATACGTCTCAATGGCTAAAAAGCAGATTAGCCATTCACAAAAGTGATGTCAAAACGAATAAAGAAAGATGTGCACTTGCAATACATGCCAACCAGAATGATCATCGAATAGATTTTGAAAACACTGAAATTTTAAAGAAAGAAGGAAATTACCATAAAAGAATCATACAGGAAATGATCCAAATTCATACATTTGAAGCTTCAATTAATAAGAGAACGGATGTACAAAAATTAAGTAATATATATTCATACCTCTTAACGAAAATCAAGAATAACAATACGGATAATAGGTAGATAGAGTGGAAAAGAAATTACCGAGACCATTTCCAGTGATATTGATTTTTGATTAATAGTGACATACGTCTAATTTGTTTATAAAAATGTCTGAATTTGATACACTAGAACATTTCAAATTTTAAATTATTGTAAATTCAATTCCAATTTTTATTGATGTTTTAATGTTCTGTAGTAGCTGTTCATGGTTTCACTTCAATCTCAACTTTGGTAAGAAGATTGTTTTATGCCATTCTAAGTTGCTTTTGTGACACTTTTTATATTGTAGAAGCCCTGATGAAGCAATAAACTGATTGCGAAAGCTTGGCTGAGAAAAAAGAGTAACACGAGTTTGCTTTAATGAGTCGATAATACCCTTATCCCATATAGTTAATTGTACTACGATTCTGATTATTCTTCTATATATATATATATATATATACTTACTCTAGAATGCTAATTCCTTCTAGTTCCGCAGCGAAAAACGTGCCGCATAGGCAACTGATTCACAATGTGCGCATGCTCACCATTAGGAAATTTCACGTAGAACGATGCCAAGTCCCTAAATGTTTTGTCGGTTCTATTTTAAGTTCAATATAATTAAACAATAAAAATATTCCATTGAGTAACAAACTTATTTTATAGCTCATGCGCTACTTCCTACGACTATTAGACACATTAATATCCTAAGTGAATTGCAATATTTGTGGAATTGGTGAGAAAATTAGAGCAGTAATGTAGTAGGTTTCACTAAATAGATATAGACCGTGCAACACCGCTTTTTCTATCTCATGGCCAATGACTTTGAAATGACCTTAGTGAAAGTTTAGGCAGGAACGGCTCAGTGTCAGTCTGCAGCCACAGTTTAGTTTACTGCATAGACAAACTAGTTTACTGGTGCTTAACTGTTATTTTCGTGTTTGATATTCTTCGTGTGCATTTTGCTTTTGTTGTGTGTTGTGTTCGATTTGGATTTTTTCGTATCCGATAAACAATGAACTGTATAGTGTTGTGGTGTCCTTGTCTTGACCTGTTCATTTCCCACTTAAGTATGTAAACTATGTGCACCTTTTCATTCATATAAACTGTTAAAAATTTATAATTTACGCTTTGCTTTTCATTCGATTGACACATATCTATCCACTAGCACCATGAGAATGGTTCTTTATATAGCAAAAGAACGCAATTCATTATGAAAAATCATGAAATCTTGTGAGTAAACCATCTTTTAATGGATAATTCGAACTCGAAAATAAAATATGTTGAAGTAAAACTTTGCAGTTTCATTCAGATAACAGATTGATTTTGGAATATACTTGGAACTCAAAAAGACAAATGACTTGAAGAATGAATGTAGGTATCAGAATTCACTCATGAAACGATGCAGAGTAACGCATTGGCAGATGTACAATACATTTTCATGTTTCCACTATTTTCAGGAACACCGAAGAATAGAACTGTCCTTAAGGGATATATTAGTATATTTTGCTCATTTGATTTTTTTTTCTGTACTTCACCAAAAGATTCGTTGTTTGTTAACCAGAATTTGTCTTCCTTGATCCTTGAATTAATTTTTATACCGAAACCGGGCTTTTTCAACGCCTGAAGAGGTTTTGGAATAATGAAAGATTTTCAGCTTATCTTCCAGTCGCTGATGATTCCAAATTTACCATTCAAATAGCTGTTGAAAATTATCAATATGTTCAAAACAACTAGTAAGTGTCGAATACTAATTATGAATTGATTAAATCCAACTGCAACAATAACAGCATAAAATTTTATTGAAGCCGACCCTGTTCAGAAACAACCTGATGGCACGTATGCGCATTGTGGACCACACTGAAATTTTTACAACACTTCGGTCCAATTGATTTAGCATTCTAGAGTAAGTATATATATTATGATTTCTATGGTAGCGACTCCTAACTAAAAATCTCGACCAAACATTGTTGAATTGTTGATCAAAACTCCTGATTGTAGATCGGGGTCCTACTTCCGGAATAATCCGCAATATTTCACGGTCCTGACGCTATTGCAGCAATGGAAAATAGCGCGACACCTTTCGGAGAAATAAAAAGCAGCAGAATTTCTCTGCATCTATCCTAACCACCTATTTCGAGCTCTCAGAAACTGTCGCGAAACGCCCTATTTGATGTGGAAAATGTTCGACTGCAGACGCCTCGGTTCTGCGACAGCATACAGGGTGTTTCATCATGGACAAACATATAAAGCTGGTAACGGATATTTAAGAGATTAGAATAAATCCTATTCATACCCGTAGAGTTCGAATCCTACCAAAATTTCATGGAAAAAATTTTTTTGGTTTACAAATTCATATTTTTATCCGGGTCATTCTGGTATCCCAATAGCACAATTTTGGCCTTCGTACGGCTTCCAGTTTTTTAAATAAAAATTATGAAAATACTCCGAGCGTAATCTTTGGAAGGCTACAAAAAGAAAACCAATTGATATTATTTTATTCCGTTTCCACCTCAGTATTCAGAATGGAAAAAAGTTCGACCATGAAAAATTTCAACAGTTTTGGCCGAATTTTTTTTCACCGAAGACGTAAAAAAAAGTTCGAGTTTTGGAAAAAATTTTTCACGGAAAATCTTAGAAAATCTAGTACCTACGTTGAAATAATGATTTTCAAATTGGCGACCGAGAAAAAAAAATCCAACTTTGCAGTTTTCCCGCCATTTTGAATTTTTTTCTCCAGAATTCCACACCACAATCAAATCGAGCCCTGAAAAATACTAAGATGTGACCAGAAATCGATATTTCAGATGTCACCTATAACTTATTACCACAGTTATCAGAATATTGCTCAAATTTGACATTAAACACCCTGTATCTCGATAATCCGTCGAAATAGGGGTATATGTCATAAGGCAAAAATGACTTCCTTGGTGTCATCTACTCGGCTATATATGTTTGTCCAGTTTATTGTGAAAGACCCTGTATAGTTACATACATTTTTCTGGTGTTGCACTGATTAGATTTTGTTCAAGACTTTCTGGTCGATCGAAAATCTGAGCTGGTGTCCTACTTTTCATTCCACCCGAAAGGGGTCGCGCTGTTTTCCATTGCCGCAATAGCGCCACAACCGCGAAATATTGCGGATAATTCCAGAACTAGGACCCAATCTATAGTGCTCTATTTGGTCTACAATTTTTGGTCACGATTTTTACTTAGGAGTCGTTACTCCAGGGTTTCTATGCATCTATTGACATGCATTTCCTTGGCTTGTAGGTTATAACACATAGATAAAAAGAAATTTTCGTAGTCTAAAGGAAGACAACCGATAAGCTACTGATATTAAAAAATACTACGAAATATTCTCCAAATTCCATATTATACCTTCTATATTTCACAAAAACTCTTCTTAGGAACCTAGTCATTCACATATAAAATTCGTGAGAATATGTATTATTCCATCAATGATTTTTGTGGATACTGACAATCAACAATGTATTCATTCCCGTTCATGTCATGTGCTCCAAACAATATTGTGAAATTTTCAATCTTGTACTAATTCAGGCTTTAATGGTTCAACAACTTCAAGGAATGACATCAACAATTTTTGATTTAACTTATTGCTTTCATAAATTTTCCGACATACATCTTTTCCGAAAAAAGTCTTCAAAATTATATTGCTATTGAGAAAATATTTTATTTTTCGTTATTAGATCGTGATATGTAAAGAATTACTGAAATGTATCCAGGAAAAGCTGATAAGGATATGTTTTTGCTCCAACTGCGTCGACAGAGCAACAGTAAAAATATTTCAAGGAAATGTATGCTCCCTGGTCTTTGGTGTTGCAGTTGCTTATGGTGGAAAGAAGAAGAAAATCATAGAAGGGTTCTGCTATTATCTTGGATCTTGGTTGACAGAAAAGTAGCTGTAAATAACATGACGATTGTAATGACCGTTGGAAACAATAGAATCACCTCGACGAGAGATCCGTAGACATTTATGGCACAAAGGGACGCTACATGGTACAAACATCGCATAAATCCATGGGCTGTACACCTGCAATGAAATTTTATGATAAAATAGTTATTTTTGTATTAAATGCGTAAAATTAGTGTTTTTTCTATGGCACATGAGAGTGTCAAAAATTCACTCGATTGTGCGATGAAAACACGAATTTTATACGGACGACATACATAAAACATTTTTTCTACAAGCGTGCACTTTCATTCTCTTTCCCGCACGTATTTCAATTCGTAAAGAGTCACATTGCCAAACAGTGTAGGAAAAACCCCTGCTATTCCATTACCGCACGCAAATGCGTGTGGTAATAGATTAGCAAGGGCTTTTCTCGCACGCTTTTTCTAAAGAATAAACTGAATAATGATATATCTCTATGCCACCGACGACGTTACTATGGAAACGGCATGTGAATAAGAATTAATACATTGTCATTATATTATGAAATTGTGTTTAAATATAAATAATATCAACTCGAATTCAATCAGTACGCTCCGGTAAAATGGATACTTCGGGATCTGATGATGGCCTGCCCGAAGAAATATTAGCAGCTTCTTATGGAGTGAGTTTAAATTTGTTACCGGCCAAGTCGAAGATAAAATATGAGAAGCAATATTCAGAATTCATTGATTGGTGTAATTCCAAAAAGGTTCAACCGAGGAAGGAGGAAGTGTTTTCGGCGTATTTTTTGGAAATGTCCAAAATTTGGAGACCAAACACATTATGGTCCCGATATTCAATGATAAAGAGTGTTTGTAAACTGAAACAGGATTTGGATATTGGAAAATTCCATAAATTAACTGCCTTCATTAAACGACAGAATATAGGATTTCGTCCAAAAAAGGCCAAAACTTTTAATGAAGAGGAAATAACAAAATTCATGCGTGAGGCATCTGATGAAATTTACTTGATGATGAAGTTGGTAACAATTTTTGGATTAGCTGGTGCCTGCAGACGAGAGGAACTTACAAAACTCACCATCGACGATATAGATGATAAAGGAGACTTGATCATCGTCAATATTAAGGACTCCAAAAATCATTCACCAAGATCGTTTGTTATATCCCAAGACACCAATAATGGATATTTTCTGAACATATACAGAAAATATATGAATTTACGTCCAAAGGAAATACCTCATCGCCGAATTTTCATAAAGTATAATCGGGGAAAATGTAAGATTCAACCTGTCGGAATCAATACAATAGGAAAAATACCGTCCGAAATTGCAGCTTACTTACGCCTACAAAATCCGGAATTATACACAGGACACAGTTTTAGGCGCTCCTCGGCTACTTTCCTAGCCAATTGTGGAGAAGGTATCACAAATATTAAACGTTTAGGAGGATGGAAGTCAACTGCTGTTGCTGAGGAATACTTGGAAGAATCTATTAACCAGAAAAAAAATGTCCACTAAAATTCTTAATTTGAATGGTTCTTCCTCTTCAAACTGTAATACAGAATCATTACCTTCCAAAGAGCCTTCGAACAATATGATGGCAAATATTCAACGTTTTGCTTCTTCCTCTTCAAACTGTAATACAGAATCATTATCTTCCAAGGAGCAGCTGACTTCGACCAATATGATGGCTTCTGCTATAAATTTGCATAACGCGACCAACTGCACGTTTACAATAAATATAACTAATAACTGAATATTTCTAATGAATACATATATTGATAATAATGGGAAGAAACAGAATGTACATAGATTCCTTATCAAAATTCATTTTTGTGTGCTGTTAGTCTAGTTCTCTTTTCAATTAATAAAGAATTTATGAATATTATTACAGTTTAAATTTATTTCATAGGCTTGTAGTTTGTAGTCTCTATGGACCGAAGGTCAACGATGAGAGTACAATGGTAACGACTTGTCAGAGACTTTTGTCATTCATGTGTATTTAGAATGATCAATTCACATTTGATCTGTGTGTTGAAATCGATCTCGTATAAGCGCTTGTAGAAAAAATATTGTTCCTAACTCGTGCGGAAAGTGTTTTTCCCGCACTCAACTGCTTACCCGAACTCCGCTTCGCGTCGTTCGGGTAACGGCAGTTTCGTGCGGGAAAATATCACTTTCCGCACTTGTTAGGAAAATAACTATATTGTACAACTGTGAATGTGAATTTACATCGTCTGAAATATAATTATTAAAGATAATGCTCCAATACAATGTTTCTGTACATCCAGTGATCTTTCAGTGTCGTTACTATCGAAACGGTTTGTTGACACGCCGCGTGTTTCAATCTTTGACTTTATTTGCTAGTAGTTGCTTCAATTTCGAATAATTTTCAAGAAGGTGGATGTTTATCATGATGGTGGTAGTGATACCCTATCAGATATGGCTGAAGAAGCAAATACAATTGTATCCAATATGTTACCCGCTAGCTCGAAGCTGATATATGAGAAAACATATTACAGATTTAGTGAATGTTGCAACAAGAACCATGTAAAAAAGGTTTCTGAAAATGTGCCCATATGCTATTTTGAAGAAATATAAAAAAATTCAAAACCTTACACGTTGAATGTTAAGGAAAATATTGATATAAGGAGGTTTTCAAAATTGGTTCCGCTCCTTAAGAACAAAAGCGTCGGATACCGAGGAAAGAAATCTGTAGTGTTATCAAAGGATGATATCAATGAATTCCATCAAGATGCTAATGACGAAACTTATTTACTTTATAAGGTACAGATATAATCTTAATTTCGTGAGATAAATTGGAATTTCAATATTCCTCATTTGTAGGTTGTCCTAATTTTGGGTATCAGCGGTGATTATCGTCGTGAAGAATGATTGAAAATGAAAACTATTGATGCCATTGAAGAAGCTATCTATACTAATTGTTAAAACACAGACCGACAAGACTTTGCACTCTGTCAATTTAGTTCCCAGCTATTGGTCGCGTGTTTTGCAACCTTGTTGTGTTTTCTGTCCTTGTCTCAGCCGCCAGATTTTACCACATTTTACATTAGATTGCATTCGTAAACGATTAAAAACGGCAGGCGGCCAATCAGAGCGCAGACAAAAAATGAAATGTCATTATATGTGAAGTACGTCATATCAATGTTTTATGCATTTACATATTTTGCTAATAAAAATTCTCGAATGGAGGATTTATTGTTGAGAATCCATGCAATTATCTTCGGTTCTTAATTTTTGTCTCGTCATCGGTCTTATACAGCTTTTCAGGAATTAGCAAGGAATACTTTCGGTTTGGAAAGTTTTAATTGCAGAACAATGCAAGAATAATGTGTGAAAATACTGATCTAGATCAGTATTTTCACACATTATTCTTAACATTTGCGATCATATACAAAAAACCACCGTTGAACTGAATATTTGTGTTGCATATTAAACTTTCATCTTCTGAAATGCAGTTCGGTATATATTTATGAGCATCTCTGCATCTGACAGCTAAGTGGCAATTTTTAGGTCTTATTCTCAAATTCCACTTCAGGAGTCAATATCACATGCCTCATTAAGTGAGGTGTACCAAAAATGTGAAATTTCTCCTCATTCATCTGGAATGTACTATTATTTTGATTTATGGCCAACTGTTTCGAAAATTTGGTTAAAGTTAGAACCCATATCAGAAATAAAGGTTTTAATTAACATAAACTCCTAGATCATGCAATCCATTTTCATTGTTCATTCGAGCACAATAATATTCAAGTTCATATGATTGCCAGTTATCAACACTTCTAAAATAATAAATAAAAAATGAATAAGCTCATTTTGCTCGCATTTGCGCGGCAACATTTCTCATTCTGGCAGATGGTTCGTGATGCATAAAATTTCTGTCATGACTATAATTCGCTTTCCTAGACATATTTTCTTTATTTCCTGTAAATTTCAAGCGTACTGAAATGACATAAGTACAGCTGTTCTTAATGAATTTTCAAAGAGTTCTGCCAACACTTAGGAGGGACGAAAAAGTTCTGTCATTGTTTTTTAATGATTCAATAATATTATCAATAACAATTCCTGATAGTTTTGTGTATGCTACTATGACATAGTTGAACCTAATTTTCTGGCCTCTTTGAGCGCTTATGGTAGTCTCCTCCGGCCATTATGGGCTGGCAGAAATGGTTTTTATTTTCGAGCAGATATTGAATATTACAAGTAAATTTTGGTGAGTTATGAAATGACATATGAAAATTGGTCACTGGCTCTTGGTCTACTAGTATAGACAACTACGGCCGCCTGAAACAAAAAGTAATAGACTATTTTTGAAATATTTGAGAAGAAAATGTGTCCATCAAAATGTGGGCTAATTATATAATTAGCTGAAAGGGATTACTTTTTGAGAAATATAGTTGAATATCTCGCAAACGAAGAAAGTTAGGTAAATGGATACTCTTGCGAAGTACACTCATTTTTCCTCAAAGAATCCGAAAATGCAAGAAAATACAGGGTGTTCCATTTAAAAAAACATAACTTTTATGTCACGCTCTTTTCAAACACCTTGTATGAAAGTCATTATTTTTGAAATGTAGTCCAAATCGGCATGCGTATACTCCCCCAGACCGTTTACTGAAAAAATGTACCAATCGGCCACGAGAGTCCGAGGCGTTCAGCTTGACTCGTTCTGTATAGAACATAGTTTGAATAATAAAATTTAAATTTCAAACAAAATATTGAATTGTTCATCTACTTCCAAAAAAATATCTGATAACAATGGGGAATCAACTCTCCACGAAACGTTGCTGATCAGCAGCAACCTGGAACATCATCAGGAATTTATATTGGCAGTAATTTGTTCACTCTTCACGATCAATTATTGTTCCATTCCAATAAATGGAAATGTTTATTGCAGTAACAATTGATACGGAACTTCTAACTAAATCATACTAAATCATACAGAGTGTAACAGCCAAATGGAATAAATTCGATAACGAATAAATGAGGGCGTGTTGGGAAAAACGCTCGGACACGTCGATTTGTAATTTTAAATGCGCATATTTTGCAAGAAAATATAATATTATATAGGGTGTTCGATGTAACCGTGGTCAATACCAACTTTTTCATTTCAAATGCAACCCCCTGTATATTATTTATTTTTTGGATTTTCCAGAGAATTCTAGACACAATTCATGCACAATGTCCTATACCTATCTTTAACTATTTCGGAAATATTAAGTGTTTTCAGATTTATTGCAAAAATCAACGTTTTAAATGAAAATTATTTCATTTCACAAATTCGGTACATTACACTTAAAACCTAATAATTAATACTGAATATTTCTTGATTGTTAAAAAAAACAAAAAAAAAAAAATTAATGTCAATGTAGGAAATGTTCAAAATGCTCGCCGCGAACGTCTTGGCAACATGCTAATCTGGTGTAGAATTATCTTCTAACGTTACTCAACATTTCAGGCGTGACTGATCTAATCGCAAGCGTGATTCGGTTTTTTAGGTCGTCTAAGTTTAAGGGTTTCGTTTCGTATACAATACTTTTGACATATCCCCACAAAAACAAGTCTATCGATCCGCGCCTCCCTATCCACCGATTTGGAAAAATTTGGTTCAAGTACTGCCGGACTTTGATTTGGTAATGGGGCGGTGCTCCATCTTGCTGAAACCATATTAGATTTGCTGGATCAGGATATAAGTTTATCAAAGTTGGTACGACATTATTTTGGAGTAGTCCTAAATATTTTTCTCCATTCAAGTTGCCGTCAATGAAAAAGGGACCTACAATATGATTCCCAACAATTCCTGCCCAAACATTAACATTTTCAGGATATTGCGTATGTTCTTCTCTCGTCCAGTGATGATTTTCATCAGACCAATAGCGGCAATTTTGACGATTAACATGACCGTGTAGTGTGAATGTAGGTACTCTCAACAGAAAACAAAACATTTTCTGATTGGATCACATTGTTATCTAACATTGCCATCATTTGCTCACAAAAATGCGTTCTCCTATCGCAATCGTCTTCTATGAGCTCCTGAGTTGCCATCATTCTATAGGGATGCCGGATGCATCTTACTTTCCTTTAATATTCGAAATATTGACGTGTGGCTGACGGTGAACAGCGGGGCTTCTTCTCGAACAGAATTATGTAGGCTTTCTTGAAACTCAAGCATAATATCCAATTTCGTATCATCACTTACTGCATTGGCAGCAATTTTTTTAATTTGTCTTACATGACCAAGCTCTCAAAACTGCTTTTCTATTTTGCTAATTGTTCCTTGGGATATAGGCGGCAAATTTGGAAATTTTTCGTGAAATAAGCGAGAAACTCCCATTTGTGTCCGTGTGTAATCTCCATAACCAATCATTTGAAGAATGGTTATTTTGTGCATTTCTGTTAAATGAACCATTTTTCTAATATTATTACATACAGTTATCGAAATTCAAGAGACAATAGCACTTACACTGATCACTTATTGTCATGCAAACAGACAACGTGTTACTAAGGCTATGCGAATAAACAAATCTGTTTTTGTTTTTTTAATTTCTTCTCAGGAATGGTTTTTGCTTACTTTCCCTATATCAAGAGGTAAATGGGAAATAAGTACATATTGAGTGTAATGTATGGAATTTGTGAAATAAAATAATTTTCATTTAAAATGTTAATTTTTGTGAAAAATCTGAAAACACTTAATATTTCCGAAAAAGTTGAAGATAGGTAGGTATAGCACATTGTACATGAATTATGTCTAGAATTTTCTGAAGAATCCAAAAAATAAATAATATACAGGGGGTTGCATTTGAAATAAGAAAGTTGGTATTGGCCACGGTCGCATCGCATGGAACACCCTTTATAATTTTATTTTCTTGAAAAATATGCGCATTGGAAATTACAAATCGACGTGTCCGAGCGTTTTTCCCAACACGCCCTCATTTATTCGTTATCGAATTTATTCCATTTGGCTGTTACACTCTGTATATTCCTGAAGTTATTGCATGTTGTTTCTGATTAAAAACGTTAAATATTACTTGAAGAGTTGTTTCGAGAATCATTAATCATCAATAATTGACTCTGTGAGAAATAAATCTTTCAAAAAGTAATATTTCATTTTCATTGTGCAAAATATTCCACCGTTAAAAAAAGACTCGTTTAAACGGTGAAAAAAGTAAACAACCCTAGTTGATGAAGAAAATTCAACTTTTTGAAAGTTGTACAAAAATTTTTTTCTCGATACCCTGTATCTTCCAAACTTAGCCCAATTCAAAGAATAGTACAGAAGAAAGACTCATCCTTCTGTATGGAAGGACTATCTTAAAAATTCACTCACCTCACATGACATGGATAAGTTTCGATCACAACGACCGTGAGGGCATTCACTGCACACATCAACAATATTTTCAGGATGAACTCCAGCATTTCCACGGCGAAGATGTTAGTCATGTAGAACATTCCGATGCTGACGAAGCTCGCCAAAGCAGTTACACCCACGATCACTTTGGACCTTTCCAGCGCCTCCATGACGAAGCCCACGAGGAAAAGAGCCAGGAACATGGGATCAGCCCAGTCCAAGGTGTTGTAGTAGATGTCCGGTAAAAAGGTATTGTAGTCGAAGTCAACAGGGCATTCGAAAATTAGGGATATGAAGGAATTGTTCCTCATTGTGCTCTCCAAGAAGTGATGGTCAGTTATATCCGTGTCTACGAATCTGGAACACGGGGATCAGTTAGAAATAGAATGAAAATAGTTTTTTTTTGTCATCCAGTGCGAATTTACTTGTTGGAGAAATCCACAGATTACTCATACAAAAATGCAACGTTTGTTACTTAGTGCTTAACTAGTCAAATAAAAAGAATTGATTCTTTGTTTATTTTGTGGAAGTTTAATTGAACCCTAATAACAAATAGTGAAAAAACACTTTGAAAAACAGACAAAATTAAATGTGGTTTTTTTTCACAGTGTTTTTAGTGTTATGCTTAGCTAGTTATTGTTGTAATGAGAACAATATTTTTCAACTCACTGTAAAAGTAAAGTAAATGATTAAATTTGGAGAAAAAAATCGTGAAGGTTTTTTCATGAGATCATTTTTTGTTTTAAATTCAAATTCAAATTTATTTCACAAATAGTTAAAAAACAAATGGTAACCATTAATGGTCAAATTAGAAATTATAGAAAACAACCCTGAAGAAAAATTAAGTACCCAAAATAATAAAATAACTCTACTGCAAACCATCGGACAGAAACACGTCAATGGAAACTAGCAAATCCCGTATCTGCCTCTTGAAATTTTTGGATGTTTCTTAAATATTATAGTCGTTTTTTGCAAATTGTTTGAATTTCACAACAACCCTGTTCGAGGAGATCCAAAGTCGATGTTTAGTTGTTGTTAAAATGCCTAGAGCACGTGTAAGCGGAATTTATCGCCAGCTAAGTAAATTTGAAAGTGGTCGAATGATTGGTTTACGGGAGGCGGGGCTGCCTTTTCGAGAAATCGCTAACCGTACGAACAGAAATCCAAGTACTGTTATGCAATGTTGTCAAGCGTGGCTGGATAATGCCCAAAATCGAAGAAGAGTAGGCACCGAACGTCGAAGGGCACAAATGAAGTTTAAATTGTACAAATTCGTTGAACAATAGTGGATTGGTATTTATCACCCGGAAGAACTTAGCACCTTTTAACGTTTCTTTATTATCTCTTGACAACTACATCAATCATACTTGACATCCATCAATGTATATTCCGAACATCGAATACTAACACGAAATACATAATAATTCCAATACTCCCACTTATTGAGTGTTGTAAATATCAACAAGAACACTAAAAACATACTCATTGTGAGTCTCAATCACTATAAGTTTTCATGCCCAACAAATATCCGAGTCTTAAAAAAACTTCTTGTGGTAGAGCTTTTGTAAAAAAATCAGCCTCTTGTTCTTTTGTTGGGACGTATTTAGGAGATATTTCACCACAATAGTATTTTTCCCGAACAAAATGGAATTGAACATCCACATGCTCCGTACGGCTGTGAAATTCAGGGTTGTGAATGTGCTTGATAGCACCTTGGTTGTCTATATGTAGAGGAGTTGCACCCTTCAATGATACACCAATATCATTCAGCAACTGACGTAACCATACAGCTTCTTTGGTTGCTTGGCATGCAGCTACATATTCTGCTTCTGTTGTTGATAAGGTAACACCTGATTGCCTTTTGCTGGACCACGTAATTGGACCTCCTGAAGCCTTGAACACGTATCCGGTAGTGGACCATCTTGTTTCTTTGTCTGATGCGTAATCAGCGTCACAGAAACCATTCAAGTTGTACTCTGGTTGTCTCAAATATTCTATTCCATAATTGGCAGTATTTTTCACGTATCTGATAATCCTCTTTACAGCATTCCACTGAGCTACTGTAGGATTATTCAGGAATCGGCTTGCGACTCCCACTGAATATGCAATGTCTGGCCTTGAAACGATTGCAGCAAACATTAATGATCCCACACATTCTCTATAGGGACCTTCAAAGTTGATGTCTGTTTCAATTCTCATAAGGTCAGCATTTGGGTCAGCTGGTGTTTCTGAAGGGTTACACTGATTCATTCCAAACTTATTCACAATTTTGTTTATATATCTCGTTTGATGCAGAAATATAGAGTTTCTCTCCTTGTTCTCTATAATTTCAAGTCCAACATAATTATTGATATCGCCTATCTTAATTTCAAAGCATTTACCTAATTCTGTAAGAAAAATATCTAGTGCTTTGTCAGATGACGATATCAACAAACCATCGTCGACATAGATAATGAGCAGAACTTTGTGTTCCTGTACATATCCTCGATAGATACATTTATCTGCTTGGCATTGCTCAAAACCAAATTTTCTTAGTGCACTGTCAAATTTCTGGTTCCAGCATCTGGGTGCTTGTTTTAATCCATATAATGATTTTACCAGTTTACATACTTCATTGCCATGCTTGGGAAAACCTTCAGGAATTTCCATATAAACTTCTTCTGAGAGTTCTCCATACAAAAAGGCTGTTTTGACATCAAACTGCTTGATTTTGTATCCTTCGTGGGCAGCAACCGACAGAATTACACTGATTGAATCAAATCGTGTTGTAGGAGGAAATATTTCATGATAATCACGTCCTTCCTTTTGAGCAAAGCCTTTTGCACACAGTCTTGCTTTATATCTTTCTACTTCACCTTGATTGTTATATTTTAGTTTGAATACCCATTTTGATCCAATCGCTTTTCGTCCTTCAGGAAGTTTTTGTATAATCCATACTTTATTTATTTGGAACTTCTTGTTCCACCAGGTTCAGCTCAACTTCAAAATCTCTTAATTTTTCCGGAAACTTGACGTTTCTTCTTGGTCTTCCATTATCTTCATTAGGTTCGATTTCTTCGTATGATTGAAAATTATCCTCTGGCTAAATGTCTGATATTGGATTTTCAAAGTTATCATCTGTGAACTCAATTAATACAGGTATCTCTTCTTGTTTATTTATAAATCCATTTTTCTCTTCCTGAAACATCACATTACAAGATATTGTAATCTTGCGATTCTGGGGATTGTATAAACGGTAATTTGTGGAATTCTTATCATATCCTACAAAAACCATTCTTTGACTTTTAGGTTGAAGCTTCGTTCTCTTCTGATTAGGAGTATGTACATATGCAACACATCCGAAGGTTTTGACATGACCTAAATATGGTTTTTTCACCTGTCCATTGTTCATAAGGTGTGGTTTCGCACTGCTTGGATGGTGTTCGATTTAAAATGTATATAGCAGTATTTGCTGCTTCTGCCCACAGGTAGTGTGGTGCGTTTGCACTGATAAGCATGGTTCGCACACTTTCCATAATGGTTCTATTCTCTCTTTCACATCTTCCATTTTGTTCTGGTGTATATGGTGCGGTAGTTTCTAATTCAATACCCTCTTTCATCATGTACATTTCCAGTTCTTTGTTTGTGTATTCAGAACCATTGTCAACATGAAGAGCATTCACTGAGTGTCCAAACTTTGTTTTGATAATGTTATTATATCTAACAAAACATTCTAGAGTATCACTTTTGTGCTTTATGAAGTAAGCTACTCGGTATCCTGTACAGCTATCTTTGAACAATAACATATAACGAGCACCTGATACAGATGATGTTGCAATAGGTCCACATATATCACTATAGACAAGTTTTCCGGGAGCACTTTTGTTGACTCTTGTTGACTTAGGAAAACTTTTTCTATGTTGCTTGCCTAGTATACAGGCTTCACATTGGAAATTGTCAATATTACTCATTGTTACTCCTTTTACAAGATTTCTTTGGACCATATCTTTCAAGTACTGCTTGTTTATGTGACCAAGCCTTTTGTGCCAAATTTCCATAGATTCTCTGACTTGTTCTGTTACAGTTGCTTCAGTGTTGTTGCAAACTGTACGAATGAGCATCTTGTATAGATTATTTGTTTTCTGCTGCAAAGCACTAGCTATATACAAGATCTCCTCCTTGATATATTTTGGCATAAGTACCTTCCTTGATTATCTTCATGTTCCTGCTCGTCAGAACTCCTTCAGATATAAGATGTTTTCTCAGGTCTGGGATGAAGAGTACATCTTGTATGTAAGAATCGAACCAATGTCCATCTATTAACTTCTGAATTTTTATTGTGCCTTTTCCTTTCACTTCTAGGCTTTTACTATTTCCTAGGTACACATAAGAAGGGCTTTCAAGTTCTTTGAACTCAGAGAAGTAATCTCTTCTATAGGACATATGTGCTGATGCACCACTGTCTAGGATCCAGATATCATCACACTGTGTGATTATGAGCTCCTCTATTTCAATATTTAGTGCTGTTTCATTTCTTCTAGTGGATTCACTATATTTTGTTTGATTTGATTGCTTCGAAACGTAACAGTCCTTTGACATATGACCACGTTTATGGCAAGAAAAGCATTTGAATGGGAATCTCTTCTTCTTAGCTGCATTTGGCGTACTTTTCTTCTTTGTGTTCAAAGTCATTGTGGCGAGAGCTTCCTGTTCTTCTTCTAACATTGTCAAACTTTGTTCTTCATCTTGGAGTCTGGCAGTCAGGTTCTTCACTGTTTGTTTTCTCTCATCCATTGACAGCCAGGCTTGCCTTACATTTCTATATTTCTGTGGTAATGTGTTCAAGATTTTTGTTACTATGGCAGTTTCACTGACAGAATCACCACAATCTTTAATTTGCTGTGCTAAATTTTCGATTTTGGCTACATGCTTTGCCACAGAGTCATTTGGATCCATCCTATATTGGTGAAACTTTTCATGTGCCATGAGTTTATTAACTTCTGACTTTTGACAGTATATTGAGTCAAGTTTCTCTTTCATTGCCTTCGAGGTTTCGCAATTTTCTATAAGAGTAATCTGCTCGAAGTCCATGGCTGATGTAATAAGAAACATAGCTTGTGCATCCTTTCTGTACCAACTATCTAATACTGCAGCCTGGGTCGCAGTTGGTTTTTCCATTGTTCCATCTACCAGACCATAAAGACCTTTTGCCTTCAGGGCACATTTCAGCTGGAACATCCATTGGTGATAGTTCTGTCCGGTGAATTTCGTAATGCTACCAACGTCTATTTTATCACTCATTTTTCAACGATGTCTTCAGTGTCTGTTTATACGAACACTGGGCCCATAACCAATTGTACAAATTCGTTGAACAATAGTGGATTGGTATTTATCACTCGGAAGAACTTAGCACGTTTTAACGTTTCTTTATTATCTCTTGACAACTACATCAATCATACTTGACATCCATCAATGTATATTCCGAACATCGAATACTAACACGAAATACATAATAATTCCAATAGTTTACGATTGACGTCTAAAACTTATGGCCATTAGAGACCGATTTGCGACAACTCGATCTTTGGATGTTGAGTGGTTGGGAGAACAAGGCCATCCTGTAACTTTCCGAACGGTTTACCGACGGATCAGGTCTTTTGGACTGCAGCATTATCGACCCCTTCTTGTGTTACCTCTGACGGTTGAGCATCATCGGCAACGATTACAGTGGTGCAGAGAAATACAACATTAGAATGTTGAATGGCATCAGGTCGTCTTTTCTGAAGAATCTCGATTCTCCTTGGGTGCACATGATGGCAGAAGCAGGGTTAGACGACATCGGGGAGAAAGACGTGAACCTCAGTTTGATGTTGAGCGTCATGTACACCGCACAGTGGGCGTTATGGTATGGGTTGCTACAGCCCATGCAAGTAGATCACCTTCAAAGTGTGGTTTACACGGGTATAGTAAATGGTAGAGTTCACTAGCAAACTTTTTTACGGAAATACTCTACTCTACTCATTTCAGTAGAGTAACTGATGTTTACAAGTTGCTAGCAATTTGAGAGGAAAGTTCGATTTTACGTGCCTATAATAATGAACAAGCAGGCTAGCTGGTTAGGCAAAAATATCAGGGCGTTATTAGAAAATGTTTAGTGCAAGCGGCAAATATTTTATTAAATGGAGTTTAAGAAGTTATGGAGGAAGAAAATAGATCCGAAAAAAGAATTTGGGCAAGGGATTTGATTAATAAACGTGATACATTGGGAGAATCTGCTACTTTTTCAAGAGAACTGGTGTCAGAAGACCGAGAAGAATATAAAATGTGCTTGATAATGGCACCTGAAAGTTTTGAAACTTCTAAACTTTCTAACTTTTTGATCTTCCCTACTTCTTGATTATATGTTCATCTCAAATTTTGAATTTATTGTTTTAATTTGGCAACATCAAAATTTTCTCTTGCCATATATTCAACAATTTCTTCGAAGACCGCTGATCTCATTGCCCTATTTCTATAATCAGGACTGCTCATGTTTCAAATACATTCGTAATCTTTGTAAACTGCCATGGTTTCATTTACCGTCCATTTCATTTTCGCTTGTACAAAATTTTAATAAAACCGTTTTAATTAAACAAAAAATTTGGCCGAATCACACTAGGGAGGCTAGGATTACGCACTATCCTCTACTGAAACCGGGCAAATGTCTGTTCACATTGGTATAGTCAACTAGAAAACCAATAAAGTAGAGAATTGTGGAAGTGGGTATGGAATAGTCGAGTGTACTATTCCACATGTTCTATCCACTCTACTCTACTTGCACTATCTCTAGTACTCTACTGTCACTAGCACAACCTACATTATGCTAGTAGGGGGATAGTAAGTACTTATACTCTACCACCGTACTCTACTCGTGTAAACCGCACTTTAACCCCCTTAAGTGATCTATCTCCCATTCTCCCAACAGTCCCAACTAGCATAATGAACAAATTATTCACAAATTTATTAAAAAGAAAATGTAAACCCTTCGTTTTTTTCCGAATTTTAATAATTTACTCCTTGCTACGAGGATGTATTGATATCTAGTTAGCCTTGACCAGCTCCAGGCATAAATGAAATATTGCGATAATCAACGAACATTAACTTATTAGAAGTGTCAGTGTAGTAAACCAGAGTTACGCAATAAATTGAAAAAAAAGATGTCCACCGAAATTGTAAAAATTGAAACATTGGAGTATCGAGCTATCATCAAGTACCTGTATTCAAAACTCAAAAGGGTTAAGAGGTAAGCAGATTTACGAAGATATGCTTAATATCCTTGGTGATCAATGTCCTTCGTATGCGACCGTGAAAGGTTGGACTGCAAGCTTCAAAAGAGGTAAATTTTCCATTGAAGATGATGACCGATCAGGAAGGCCAGTTTCTGTGTCAGTCCCCGAAAATATCGATGCATGATTTTATCAGATCGTCGAATTGGGCTGAAACGGATATCTGACGCACTGAAGATTTCATATGAACGCGTTCATCATATAGTTCACGTCAATTTGGACATGAGAAAAATTTCTGCAAAATGGATACCCAAATGTTTGAATGTTGACCAAAAGCGTGCAAGGGAAGCATCGCGTTGGATCTATGCTCGATTTGAAAACGATGTAGACTTCTTAAACCGAATTGTTACTATGGATGAGATTTGGGTACATTTCTACGATCCAGAAACAAATCAACAATCGATGGAATGGCGGCACTCTGGTTCTTCAAGACCTAAGAAGTTTCGTGTCCAAAAATCTGCTGGAAAAGTTCTTGCTTCAGTTTTTTGGGATTGCCATGGAGTAATCATGATTGATTTTTTGGATGAGGGTAGAACAATAACTGGAGATTACTATTCGACATTGTTGATCACTCTACGGAAAAAAATTAAAGAGAAAAGACGCGGAAAGCTATCCAAAGGTATTTTGTTTTCACAGGACAACGCCCCAGTACACAAATCTCATGTTGCCATGCAAAAAATTCCTGATTTAGGATTAGAATTACCCCTGTATTCACCAGATTTGGCTCCGTCCGACTATCATCTCTTTCCTCAACTGAAAAATTGTTTAAAAGGTCGTAAATTTTCTTCCAACGAGGAGGTAATAAAAGCTGTGGAGGACTGATTTGCAGAGCAAGAAGAAAAATTTTTTTAAGGTCTAGAGAATTTTTACAATAATTGGTAGGTTCCTACAATTTTTTTCTTTTCTGTTGCATTCATTTCAAACCTTACTTATTCATCATTGAATTCACAAAGCTTTTTTCATGTTAGATATCCTTTTTGCATTCATTTGATATGTTTCTTTTGTAATATCGCTATATGGACAAAATGACATATACAGTCAACGGACAAAATGACATAGGTATGTCATTTTGTCCATAAGATCTCGGGCAAGACACTTAATTTAATTAGCTGGTGATTTTCTTTACAGACATACCAGTAAGCCGCGTAACTATCAGCGCACGACTGATCGTCAATCCTTGAATGCAGAGTCAATGCAAAAAGCTCTAGAAGTGGCGAAAAATAATGAAATGGGTTGGTTATTGGCACCAAAAATATTTGCTATTCCTCAAGCAACGCTTCGAAGAAATGCTTCGGGTAGTAATAAAAATTTGGAGTCCAATTCGAAGGGTCTTGGTTGTTGGAAAACTACTTTTCATTCGGATGTTGAAAGACAATTAGTTCAACATTTAGAATTACTAGAATCTCGGTTATTAGGATTGATACGAACATCGGTTCAAGAATTAGCTTTCGAGATTGCTGAAAGAAATGGTTTCTCCCACAGATTCAACCCACAGAAAAGAAATGTGGGACAAGAATGGTTAGCTGGTTTTTTAAAACGGAATAAAGATATTTCTTTACGCAAGCCAGAAGCTACTTCAGCAGCTCATGCTCAGGCTTTTAATCGGCCCCAGTATTTAATCATAATATTTCAGCCAAATTAAGAGTTTCTTCTGGACAACAGTACGAATATATTTCCCTTGCTGTTCCAGTCGAGGAGATTTCTCCAGTCCCAAAAGGACGATATATAAGTGGATAAGGCAAACGTAAGCCGAAAACTATACAAACGTTTTAACTTTCTCGCCGAATATGATTGCCATCACATCAAAAAACAGACCAATACCTTCTCCAAATAAAAGGAGACATAAAGTCATTAAGGCATTTGAAGAGGACAGCGAGGAAGAAAATGTTCGAATCAACTTTCGAGATGATGACTGTCCATGTACATACTACATTGACCTTTTTTCCCGATGTAAGCCTGGAGAAGAATGGTTACGATGCATAAATTGCTTGAATTGGGCTCACGCGTCTTGTGCTAATCTTAGTAGAACTAAACGTTTCATTGCGAATTTTTACAGTAGTTCTGTCGCCTGTTGCCTGTGTGTCATTTGGTCCGATATGAATGTGTCATTTTGTCCATAGCATACGGACAAAATGAATTTTCGTTGATCTCAATTCATTTGAGAATATCTTATTTTTTGTTACTTTTATTTTATGAATGTTGGTGAAATTTTGTAAAGAAAGGGTCAAAGATCATTGTGGTAGAATAGGACATTACTGTGATTTACCACTAAAAAGTTATGCCTCTGAAACAAAACCCTATGTCATTTTGTACGTACTTCCCCTATATGTATATACAAAACCTCGAAATAGGCTCATTGACGACAAGAGGCTCACCTGCAATTCTGAACTGTTGCATGTTCGAAATAAGTCTTGGACGTTTTCACGTGTATGAACTCTGAATCCTCAAAGATGCAACTGGTGTATAAGACATGATTGAAGTTGATATGGTCGAAGGTAACATTCTTGAAAGTCGTAAATCTGTACTCTATATTCTCTATAGAACGATTGAACACCATGTCGCTGAAGTAGCCGTGTTCTACGTACGTCCTGCCGGAAAAGAATTCCTGATTTTTGTACTCCTTCAGGAGAGAGATTGAAAAGCTGGAAATGCCTACGTAGACGAATCCGTAGATGAGATGAAGAACTGCGAGGAGAAGAGTCGCTCGGAAGTGGGTTGGCGTTGATATTCTCTGAATGATTTCCTGAAACTTGAATAGGTTTATGGTTAAAATAAAACAATCCTGAATGCATTTTATCATCAAATAATCGATTCTTCAACGTGTAATGTATCCCAATTTACTTAATAGGTAGATCTAGGGGTTCTACCATAGTTAACTATCAACTAAACATTCAAGATTTGGAATAAACTTTGAAATTTATAACATTCTCGACTTAACAAGGTAGGCCTTGTATGTACCAAGAAGCGACATAATATCTATAGGTATTGTACCGTTCTACTCAGTGGTAACGTAGTATATTAAGTAGGTATAGGAATGGGTTTGACGTCTGGGATTATGAATGAGAAAGATTTAAAGGCAAGCAGACAAATTGATAACTTTTTCTCATTCAGGATAAACTTCAGTGAATAAAATTTTTATACATAATTATTTTTCTTGTCTCGATTATTTTCGGATCGGCCTGCCAACCCTGTACACTCTGACGAGCAGTCATATTTCTATACTTCTTAGCATAAAGAAAGGAATATTATTGATCAAATTCATTGACACGATTATAACATATCTGCAGGAGGAGAGATAACATTGATAGGAAGAAGCTGGCCGAGCAAATTAACACCGATGGAAGATCTTCTGAATAAGTTTCTTTTCGATTGTTTCATATACACTACTGGAAAAAATTAAAGGATCAAAAAAAAATTCCAAATTTTTCGGCAATTTTCAACATGCCGTAACTTTGAGAGGAATGGTCGTACAAGGAATTCAAAAAAAGGAAATTGTAGATCCAAGTGTCTAGTTTTTGGATTAGAACTTCAAAAATTTTAAGTTTCAGTGGTTTTCGAGTAATGATAGAAGAATTGGCAACAAAAAAATTCTCAAAATTTTACCACTTTTTTTTTTCCTGTCTACGAGCGTGGTAATTTTATTTTTGCATAATCGTTATAATGATGGGATACTTTGTTAATTCAGCTTTAATTTATTTTTTTTATTGACCTCAATACGTCCACTTCTCGCCGAGATATCGGTCTTCAAATGGAAAAGGATCCATTTGTCTTTGATTATCGATTTCTCAGCAACCAATGATCGCACAGAAAATTGAAGGGGGGTTTCAAGACCTTAAATGAACTCCCATTAACGAACGACCATTGCTTATTCATAGAAATTTTTTTTTCTTAATGTCGCATCAATATGAAAATTTAACAAAAAAAGGGCTTTTGGTGGTTTCTTGGAAAATCTACCGCTGAATCGAAAATGTTGAGGAAACCAATAATGTTAAGTGTGACTTTCACAGTTCGATATGTTGATAAAAACCTTACGAAGAGCCAACTCAATTCAGCGAGCCGTTCTTTTGTTTGACTCGATTGAATTTTTGAAAAAAAATAAGGATCACGTTTTTTGCTCTGAGAAGCTCGTAATCTTTAAAAAAGGCAAAAAATAATTTTCTCGAGCTTTTTCCACATTTTAATTGCAGATAGTTCATAAATTTCAAAAAAAGAAAAATAAAAAAACAACAAATAACATTTTTATTAATTTAATAACGGGTCTTGCCACCCCTGTTTTCAATAACGGCTCTCAAACGTTCAGCCATGTTAATGCAGGCGGTAATTTGAGGCTGATGAATGATTGAAGGATTCACAGAAAACTCCGACGGAATTTCGAATTTACCGAATTTTGAGCAGAGAATCGCTTGATTGAATTAAAATGTGGAAAAAGCTCGAGAAAATTCTTTTTTGCCTTTTTTAAAGATTACGAGCTTCTCAGAGCAAAAAACGTCATCCTTATTTTTTTTCAAAAATTCAATCGAGTCAAACAAAAAAACGGCTCGTGGAATTGAGTTGGCTCTTCGTAAGGTTTTTATCAACATATTGAACTGTGAAAGTCACACTTAACATTATTGGTTTCCTGAACATTTTCGATCCAGCGGTAGATTTTCCAAGAAACCACCAAAAGCCCTTTTTTGTTAAATTTTCATATTGATGCGACATTATGAAAAAAAAATTTCTATGAATAAGCAATGGTTGTTCATTAATGGGAGTTCATTTAAGGTCTTGAAACCCCCCTTCAATTTTCTGTGCGATCATTGGTTGCTGAGAAATCGATAATCAAAGACAAATGGATCCTTTTCCATTTGAAGACCGATATCTCGGCGAGAAGTGGACGTATTGAGGTCAATAAAAAAATAAATTAAAGCTGAATTATCAAAGTATTTCATCATTATAACGATTATGCAAAAATAAAATTACCACGCTCGTAGACAAGAAAAAAAAAAGTGGTAAAATTTTGAGAATTTTTTTGTTGCTGATTTTTCTATGATTACTCGAAAACCACTGAAACTTAAAATTTTTGAAGTTCTAATCCAAAACCTAGACACTTGGAGCTACAATTTCCTTTTTTTTGAATTCCTTGTACGACCATTCCTCTCAAAGTTACGGCAGGTTGAAAATTGCCGAAAAATTTGGAATTTTTTTTTGATCCTTTAATTTTTTCCAGTAGTGTATAATTTATGAGGCAGGAGAAAAATAGGGAAATACAGGGTGCTTCAGCAAGGCGTACGGCTAAAATTGCGCCTAAACTACACCATTTAGAAAAAACTTATATAGTGGACGGTTATAAATCAACAAACTAAAAATAATTTTACATATACAGGGTGCGTCAAAAAAGTTACGGAAAAATATGTAGTTTTTTTCAAATGGAACACCCTGTATTTCATCGCATAATTCTTTCGAGGACAACAAGAGCTTTATACATATACCTCATTTTTCAAATTTCATCAGGGCGTTGCCACATAATTCGGGTTTTCAGGATATTTTTACTATTTTAAGTGGTTCATCAAAATTCTTATAGCAACCGCTGTATTCAATCTATACAGGGTGTTTCATTGGTAAATGAACATACGGTAACCTGAGCTAGAGCTACCTTAGGCGAGTCCAAAAAACCGATATATGATTAGCCTAATCAATTCTATAACCGAGATACAGGGTGATTTATGTATTCACCAAAAATTTCAATTCCTCCTAACTTTTGAACCAACCAGTATAGTCGGTTGATATTTGGAACGTATGATTCACTTCTACAAAGGTCGATCGATATACTTTTGAATTTCCAAAAAAATCCAGGTCCGTATTTGAAAAATATGGGACATCTTTCAAGCTGAGATTCAACACCCTGTATATTGAAATTTTGGGATTTGATTGAGATATTTGAAAAGAGCAGAATATTTTCAATGGGGTTCAGTAGATTTCATTGTACCGCACGTCATTTTGCTCATAGAGAGCTTCATGGAAAAATCCAATTGAATATTAGAATTCCACAAAATTCTCAGAAAAATCGTACGTACATAATGATCAAATTGAATTTTTTTTTCCCACTAATTCAACATTTGAATTTCATAATATTTTGAGGAATCATTTGGAGTTACATATTTACGGTAAAACATTATTCATCGAGAAAACTTTATCCCACTAAAAACATTCTGTAAAAACTAGCCAAGTCTCGATGGAGCTGCTTATTTATCTCTAAAAAGTAATGAAATCTAGAAAAAGTCGAGCCAAGTTTAAGGCTTCTTACTGCGATTTCTTTATTATTATAGTTAATGTTGTGTGACTTGGCCGTTGAACATTCTTATACGTTAGTGGGTACAAGTCAATTTTTGTTAAGCGAGATACTAGCCCATGCTGGTATTGGTAATTGGACGATAATGTCTCATTTTAGGCTGTTGTTGATTGTGCAACACATATGCATTCAGCATTGACAATGCTGACTTCTGCTCCCTTCGTTTTGGAGCGTCAAATCGACCACCGATCTATAATAAAATAGACGTACAGTTACAGACGGTCTTCTATCAATGATTAGAAGTCCCTCTGTACTGGAAATAATTTTTAGACTGCTTGTTTCAGGCTCGTATTATTGAATACCCAGCTTTATCAAGCCTACAATTGAATGAACGTTTTCCAAGTGGCAATTTTTCATCGTCATTGGGTTGCGTTTCTGGCGACAGATTGGTGCAATGGTGTCATGGAGCACCTGGTTTTGTACCCTTGTGTACCCTTCAACGGCCAAGTCACACAACATTAACTATAATAATAAAGAAATCGCAGTAAGAAGCCTTAAACTTGGCTCGACTTTTTCTAGATTTCATTACTTTTTAGAGATAAATAAGCAGCTCCATCGAGACTTGGCTAGTTTTTACAGAATGTTTTTGGTGGGATTTCACTTCTTTTTGTAGAAACGTGGGCGTATTGATCTATTTTATTAGATTTTCTTATTTGACACTTTTTTTTAAGAGTAGTTTTTTTATTACAAATCTTTATTTTTTTTCGGTTTTGAACTATGGTAGATAGAGCCTCCGATAATTTTTATTGATTTCAGCGTCCTCGAAAACCTATAGTTTGATACCAAACTTGTCCATATAGCCCATCTCTTACCCGATTCTTTTTCGGATTCAATTTGTTCTCTCCGAATCTAACCACCGCAGACCCATCTGATGATGTTTTTTCTGAAGAGCAATAGACGTTCTATATTGCACATAAATTTCATAGCATTTTCATATTCAGTCATACAGAGCGAAACACAGTTTCTTCTTCATTAAGCAAGAGCTTCCTAAGACGGAATGGAAAGAAGATATAGAGAACATAACTGCTATTACAGTTGCTGGTGATTCTGATAGAAGAGATTTGATTCCCCAAATAAATGAACGAAGAGAAGAAGTGGGAGGATTACCTTAGTACAACAATTGTTGAATGAGCACCCAGCACCCAAGCTTGTTGTCGTACATTATGATCCCTGTACTCTGATGAAGAATGATCATAGATCACTTCATGAAGCCTGACAAGTTCGATCAAATTTTCATCCATTTTCACTTCATCAATCACTTCACAAAATATCCGACGTGATATCACTTACGGTTAGAAAATGTAAATTTGCGGGTAGTTCTGGTGTGCTATCAAGTGACAGCAGATGCTAACTTCGTGAATGCGTGAAATGATAACAATTGAAAAAAGGATAATAATCGGGTCATCAGTCTTATACACAGTGATAATTTTTACTGTCTCATTTGTTGTTCCGGCCTAGCTTTCGAAAACCTATCGTTTCCTTGAACAATAAATGAGACAGTAAAAATATCACTGTGTATAAGACTGATGACCCGATTATTATTTTTTTTCAATTTATATTCTAAAGTTGATATTCACATATTGAGTATGATAACAATGTGTTTCCAAGCGCATAAACTTCCATACATTATTGTGGTTGCACATTTTGCGAAGATGACGTGATAGCACGTGAGCTCACGTGACGTGCCAACAGATTTTCGATTATCCTAGTTTTTATAATTTTCCCTTTATGTGGCCATTAAACCCTAACTATGTACCAAATTTCAGCTCTCTGAGTTTATGGGAAGTACTAGTTCTATTTTGATGATCATGAGTGAATTAGGGTCGAAAATGCGAAACTTTGCTTTCGCGTAACTTCGGAACTAAATGACCTACACACTTGAAATTTTGGATTTTGAGTACGTGATTATAGCTTACTGGATGACGAAAATTCCGTCGTTCTGGTCTTATCCGGAGGTTCTCAAATAGGGGCCTGAAAATGCGGCGAAATGGTTCGGGTAAAGATAGTACGGCAGTGTTTGCTTCGCGCTCGACTTGGCGGGGCCACCGCCGTGCCCCCAAATTTGAAGTCAACAAAGATGAAGAAACGTAGAAACTTAACGTGAATTACAGAGGATGCTCGAAAGTACCACCATTTTGTTCAATACACATTCTTGCCCTCTTCAAAATATGCCTGATACTTTTTTTGATCATGTCTGGATTATTACGTATTTCATTGCAGGCGACTTCGCTGCGTTGCATGAGGATATCCTCACTTCATATTTCAGATAAATATACTGAACATTTCAAATAACCCCAAATGAAAAATGAAATAATTAACAAGATTGAAATCTGGTGATCTAGCGGGACAGGCATGCGGTCCACCTCTGTCTATCCGCATATTTGGAAAGTTCTGATCTAAAAATTGTCTTACCATTACTCTAGAATGGGGTGAAGCTCCATCATGCTGAAAAGGCATTCCTGCAATGTCCGTACCTTCGAGTAATGCAGGAAGATGATTTTGGAGGAAATCTAAGTAAAGATCACCCGTAAGCCGTCTTGGTAGGACGTGTGCTCCAATCAATCGATTTTTATAAACGCCACACCATACGTACGGACATTGCGGGAATGCATTTTCAGCATGATGGAGCTCCACCTCATTTCAGAGTTATGGTCAGACATCTTTTAGATCAGAACTTTCGAAATATGTGGATTGGCAGCATGGGCGCCCGCAGAAATCCGTAGAAATTTTTCTCAGGGGGGGGCCAAAATAGAAATAAGAAGGTAATATTGAGGTGCCGTACTGAAAAACGTTAGGGCCATCAAATCTCAGGGGGGGGCACGGCTCCCCCCCCTGTAATTCACGTTGAGTTTTTATGTTTCTTCAGTTATTTATACATTTTTGTTGACCTCAAATGAATTTTTCTCGATGAATAATGTTTTTCCGGAAATAACTCCAAATGAATCCTCAAAATATTATGAAATTCGAATGTGCAATTAGTGGGACAAGAAAAATACCGAACCCCATTGAAAATTTTTTGCTCTTTTCAAATATCTCAATCAAATCCCAAAATTTAAATTTCCAGGGAGTTGAATCTCAGCTTGGTTCTAAGTCCCATATTTTTTAAATAGGGACCTGGAATTTTTTGGAAATTCAAAAGTTCATCGATCGACCTGTAGAAGTGAATCATACGTTCCAAATATCAACCAACTATACTGGTTGGTTCAAAAGTTATGAGGAATTGAAATTTTTGGTGAATACATAAACCACCCAGTATCTCGGTTATGGAATTGATTAGACCTATCATATATCGGTTTTTTGGACTCGCCTAAGGTAGCTCTAGCTCAGGTCACCGTATGTTCATTCACCAATGAAACACCCTGTATAAACGAAATTTTTACGGAAGTTAGCTTAAGGTATCAGCTCAATCAATCAGTGAATAAGTTTTTTTTTCATACAGGAGTGTCTTATATAAAGGACCCCGCACTTTTTCTATGGCAAATGGCGTTCCGTCAAATTTTCTAAAATTTTGGTATAATGTAATACTCGACCTACTAATCAAAAATGTCCATGGCCCAAACTCCATCCTATGACTAGTTTTCGAGATACAGGGCGTTGAAGTTGAGAATTGCCCACTTTCACTACGCGCGTATCTCGAAACAGAATCGGATGAACTTCAATTTTTCTCAAGAAACATTTCATTACATTCCCAGGGAGCAACCATATAGAGGAATATGACCGAAAATCGTTACGAATACAGGGTTATCTATAATTGAATGCATGCCCGATTTTGAAATTATAAAATATGTCAGTTCCAGAGTGAGAACGTTCACAAAATGAACTATTATACTAGATATGTTGTTGTTACATCGAAAAAGTCTGAAATACCCAGAATTTATACTGGGTGATCCATTATTATAGAAACTATTCTCAAGGAAGGTTAAATGGACACCCTGCATTTATGGGTTAATTCAAGGTGTTTGTTTAATTTTTTTAGAACATATCATCATGGACTTCAAAGAATACAGGTTGATTCAGTCATGAAATGAACTTTGAACCTCACGAAAATACCCAAAAACCATCTTTTTTTTCATCACCATCTATTTCAAGATTAACTCCGATGAGGTGGGAGTTTTCTTTCACCATTGTACTTGAAATAAAAACATCAATACGGCTGAGAGTTTTTATCCACTTCCTATGACCAGATTTTTTTTTAATGTAATATGAAAATAATTTATTTATGTTATTCAATTCTTATTCCAGCATAAAAAAAAATCTGGTCATAGGAAGTGGATGAAAACTCTCAGCCGTATTGATGTTTTTATATCAAATACAATGGTGAAAGAAAAACCCCCACCTCAACGGAGTTAATTTTGAAATAGAGGGTGACGAAAAAAAAGGTGGTTTTTGGGTATTTTCGTGAGGTTCAAAGTTCATTTCATGGCTGAATCACCCTGTATTCTTTTAAGTCCATGATGATATGTTGTGAAAAAATCAAATAAACACCTCAAATCAACCCAGAAATACAGGGTGTCCACTTAACCTTCCTTGTGAATAGTTTCTATAATAATGGATCACCCAGTATGAATTCTGGGTATTTCAGACTTTTTCAATGTAACAACAACATATCTAGTATAATAGATCATTTTGTAAACGTTCTCGCTCTGAAACTGACATATTTTATAATATCAAAATCGGGCATGCATTCAATTATGGATAACCCTGTATTCGTAACGTTTTTCGGTCATATTCCTCTATATGGTTGCTTCCTGGGAATGTAATGAAATTTTTCTTGAGAAAAATTTAAGTTCATTCGATTCTGTTTCGAGATACGCGCGTAGTGAAAGTGGGTAATTCTCAACTTCAACGCCCTGTATCTCGAAAACTAGTCATAGGATTGAGTTGGAGCAGTGGACACTTTTGATCAGTAGATCGAGTACCTACTACATTATACCAAAATTTCAGAAAATTTGACGGAACGCCATTTGCCATAGAAAAAGTGCGGAGTCCTTTACCAATTTACTAAAATTAAATATGCGATAACTCGATTTTTTTCAAATGGAGCACCCTGTAGGTATTGTCTTTTCTATGAAATTGGTTTTTCAAATGTCTGCACAAAGTAATCATTGTTTCGAAGAATGTGAAATATCTCAAAATAGAGCGGTTTGAATATGGGACATACAAATGTATTTTGTAAAAAATGTAGACATTCGAAAAATGAATTTCATGAAAGAGTAAAATGCAGGGTGTTCTATTTGAAAAAATCGAGTTATCGCATATTGAATTTGAGTAAATTGGTATATTAGACACTCTGTATAAAAAACTTCAGATGTTTACCGAATGATGAAGCGGATACCTTAATATAACTCCTGTGAAAATTTCGTTTATCTAAATTGAACACAGCCGTTCTATTTTGAGACAGAGCAGATCTAAGGTAAGAAAAATTTCACTTTCTTGCATCAGTTCAAAAATACTTTGGTAAAACAAAAGATAAGTTGAGCATTATCTCTTACTCACAGATGTAAAATAATGTTTGAATATACTCCTTCCCGGATTAACTGATCTCTCCCTATAAGCATTACGACCTGGAAGTTCCAACTCTGTCATCCCATACTGCGTCCTCATGTTGTTCAATTTATGCAACCTCTGGTAGACAGCCAACGCTTCCACTTCCCTCGAAGCTTCCAGGAGGTACCTGGGGGATTCTGATGTCCACATGAGGCCGAACAAACACGCTACCGCTGGTATTATGCTCAGTATCAAAAATCGATGCCAAGAGCTCCAGTGTTCTTGATTGTCTTGCACGATGTCCACACCCTTCATGGGCAGGATTACGTCTGCTAGGATAGATATGTAGATGGCGCCAATTGGCCAGAAGGAATGGAGAAACCCCGTGTACCTGCATCTAGTGGCCCTGGAGCATGTTTCTGCCAGATAACTGAAGCTGAGTGGGAAGATTCCTGAAACTCCTAGTGAGGCGCAAAACCTGGAAAATATATTCAAAACAAACACATTCAAAATTTTCTGGAATATACAGGTTGAGTTTTTGAATTGTTCATATATTTTAACTGTAGATTCCTATCATCAAACGGAACACGTTTGTCTCATAACATTTTTCGAAATTCGGTTTCGTTTGAAAGATACAGGGTGTCGAAAATTCACGAAAAAAACACTTTTCTTTCTATATCTCCGGAACCGTTAATTCAAATGAACTGGTTGATTGTTCACTCTATTCATGGTGCATATTGCTCAATCAAAACTTATTCAATATTTCTCCTGATATAAAAGTTATAACGTAGCCGACTCAAATTCACGCAAAAATACTATAAAACCACTTGAAAAAGATAAACGGTTCATATTTTGGAAAGAATTAATCATTTAAAAAAATATATTCCTATGATGAAAATGAGGATCATGTCCTTTAGTTGGACAAACAGGATAATTGAGAGAAATGGACTAGCAAAGATCTAGCTTCCGAAGTACACCACCAGGTGGCACCACCACAGAAAGACAATGAGATACCGGTTTCTGGCTTATTAGCTGTCATCAGTGCCATATAGCTACTTTTGATGTAGAGGTATGCATTAATAAAATCCCAGAAATGTGGAAGATAAAATTGAATTCTAAGAAGCATGAAATTATACATTTTATACGCACAGTTTCTATTAAAAATTTATTGTTACCGGTGCATATTAAAATTAAATGTCAATTACATACAAAATTCGCATATTAATGATGAATGTTGGTACAAATCACGTATTGAATTGAAATTAATGAAAAATAAAATGATACTTAGCACTAAATAATATGTAGCGATATTCCTATAAATAAACAATCTCTTGACATTTCACTACTAGCCATTTACATGACGCCGGTTATCGTTATGCGCATGCGTCTTCAATGGGACTGACGTTTGAGACTCAGAACAACAGGTTTCAGATGGTTCGATTCATAGATCTTACGGTTTGTCTGGCGCGCCGACTACTTCACATTGCTAGGTATCGTCTTCTCTGAGAAATATCATTGAAGAGAGGTAGATGGAGTTTGGTTAGTGAAAAAACGAATTTTTGAGTGATATTTTTGGGATATCGAAGAAAATATGAACAAGTTATCACTGTTAAGGTACTAATCTTCAGGAAAATCGAAGAAGGAACTAATTAAGGCGAGAAAAATATGGCTTGTCAATTGCAGAAATAATCGGACAAAACTAAGTGTTTTTGACAAGAAATATCTTGTTTGTAACATTCTTATACAAATAAGGTTAGTACTTCAGTATTTCCCAAATGTATCAACTTAATTTCAGTCGAGAAATATAAACTTTGCATCAATTCTAGTAAATCGTATCAGGCACGTATTTGCCCTTTTTTTTCAAATCTTATATAGAGAGCCGAATTTGGAAAATGAAAAAAGGGTTCTTTAGGTCTACAGTTGAAATAAATGCACAAGTCAAAGACTCACTCTGTATTGGATTTGACAACTCTCATGAGTAACAGCTAGTGTTGATGGTCCATTTAAACTATATTGTTCCTCCGTTAGAGATCAGATCCTTTACAGATTCCTATTTTTTATTTCTCCTACTATTTATTGTTACAGTCAATTTTGCCTTTTCATTCCAAGTATACTTTTTATAATTGGAGGACCAATTTTTAGAAGGATGAAATGGAAGGACAACTCAATAGGTAGAGATATGTTGACTATTTTTTGGAAATGATTTTAATTTGTAGATAAGCCCTACACAAATACGAAAAAAATATTTTCATGGAAATAAATATAGCAAAAACCAATAAAAAATGCGTAAATAAATATATTTCAAAATTCCCGCCGAAACGCTTCCTACTGTTAAGTGATTATGATTACGTCACTATACGGTAAACAGGCTTCGCCTTCTGTCAAAGCGAACTGATCTTGTGTGATTTCTTGCGAACAAATCGTTTTCGTAATAACAAATAATCGTAAAATAGTTCGCTGGTGATACGTTTTACTCTCTTCTGTTCTTCGTGAGTTCGTACTGACACATAGGATACAGTTAGGTTATAGGTTAGCTTGTTTACAGAACAGTGACGTCACGTATCCTCAATTCTCATTCGTATTTGCAGTCACGTGATAATCGGTAATAGATGACACATTTTAAATCAATTTTATTTAATTTAATGAGAGTAATTAGATCACTAAAATATTTTTTTGTATTTTAAAAACTACCTTCAATGTGGAAAACCTCAATTTATATGAATTTGTAACATGTGTCAACATCCCTATTAAGCTTGGAGTCTGGAATACCATGTCATATTTTATGGAACAGCAAAGAATAATTCATAAACGAAGTGAAGAGTAATAAAATTGATATTTGTTCCTTATCTGAGATAAGAACGAAAGGAAAAGGGAAGATGGAAGTTGACAGCTATTTTTATATAGTAGCATGAGTTTAAATATACATAGTGGTACATCGCCCTTGAACGATTTGAAGCTGATTTTAGTGTGTTTCCTTCACCGGTTCATAGATGGATAAGTGTGTTTCAGAGAATCGAAACCTCGCAATCTTGCGGTGAGTGAACTAAGTCGAATGCGATGACGATCAGGAACGGGATATGAAAATGTGGGATGTTCAGTATTTCATCACACCTGATTGTTTGGATGCAATGAAATGACAATTAATTTTGCCTATGATTCATAGAACTAGAGGAAAATAAGTATCCTGCAGACTTCTGTAAATGAAAAGCAAGCAGAATATAGTTCATTAGTTCCCACGATAGTTCCTTCAGTAGCTTACTATGTGCCGCCGCTAAAGTTGACAGTAAACTGCCAAAAATTTTCACATCAAATCGTTCAAGGGAGATGTACCTCTATGTATATTTAAACTCAATGATACTAACTAACAAATAAACTGCAACACCCCGAAGGAGCTATTTAAATCAGTTTGGCTTATATCGTTCCTAATATTAAACTGTATATACATGAGTGTTCCTTGTGACTGAAAAACCTACTCCGAGCTGTTTGAATTTCAATTTTTTTTTGGTATCTCATAGGCGGATATCGACTAACAATTAACAACTAAAAAGAACGGCGACACCCAAAAGGAGCTGTTTGAATTTAAATTTTTTTCTGGTATCACATAGGCAGTATAGCAAGGAGTAAATGATTAAATTTGGAGAGCGGGGTTGTCATTTCGAGAAATCGCTAACCGTACGAACAGAAATCCAACTACTGTTATGAGATGTTGTCAAGCGTGGTTTGATTATGTCCAAAATCGAAGAAGAGCAGGCACTGGACGTCGAAGGGGCACAAATGAAGTTCAAGATCGACGTCTAAGACTTTAGGCTCATTCTGGGTGTTTCTTTGTCAGTTGGTATACTATACATGTACTTATTAGCCTCAACACTCACATTCCACATTTATAATTCTATGCGGTTTCTCAATTGGCTGTTGCTGGCAACGTATATACCACAATATTCCTGTTGCGTCTTGTGAAATAATCATAGCATTTGAACGTTTCGAATGCAAATTAACTTCATAAATCATGATCAGTCGAACGAAGAACGTTTGTTTACAAAATATTTTTGGCTTTTCGATGAAATTATGAACAAATTATTAGCTACTACCAAATAATTTTCGGGAAAAAGGATGGAGGAAGTATTTTGAATAAAGAAACGTTGCCTTTCAATTGCAGGCATGATCGGATAAAACTGAATGTTTTTGTTAAGAAATATAGTGTTTTTAAAATTTTTATTCCAAGAAGACTAATTGAGGATTCAATAAATATATCAATTCAGTTTAATAAGAATAAACTCGACGTCAACAAAAATTTACTGCATCTGTCAAATATCCCGGATATGATAGTGAAAAAAATATTGGGAATTTTTTTCAATAATTTTCTAGAATTTTATTGAATTCAAAATTTCATCTCGCTCCAATCGGTAGTTTAATTCGAAGTGTCTCTGAAAAACCGCGGAACGAATCCATTACACTAAAATTAAACACAAAGTTTTGTAGTGTATACATACCAGGCGGTCATGAACGTGCCATAGGTCGGCATAACTGTAGCAACTCCGGAGAAAAGAACTGCCACAAACAACGCACTTATCAGAGCTCTCCTTCTTCCGAGATGGTCTCCTAATATACCCCAGGAAAACGAACCTCCAGCCAGGGCCAGGTAAGTCAAGGAAACTAGAAGAAAAATTATAGATAGTGCATCTTTAGCTACATTTTTTTCATGACATTACCTAACCATGTTTTCTCGTTTTCTCCCAAACATAGATGAACCTCTGCCAAAGGCAAAATATAATCTAGAATTGACACTAATCCACAGTCGGCGGCTAATCCTAGGCCTAGAACAATGGCCAATATCACCTGGGCTCTCCCGACTGTGGCTTGAGATAAAGCATCTTCGTGGAATCCCACTAAGGCATCTCCAGTTCTATTTGGGCAGTTGTTGCTAAATGATACTGAAATAAAAATGAATATCGATGTGATATCTTTCATGATGCAGGATGTTCTCAACAGAAGATAGGACCGATCGAAATAAACAATTTAACCAGACACCGTTCACATAAAACATAAAACTCTTCAGATGTCAAAGTTAAGTTTCGAAGTTGTTTTCTTTTCAGTCAAATAAAAAATGCGGACCTATCTCCGACTTACGGTGCAGGTCCAGCTCCCTTTTTCTTTGGATCTACTTATTATTATTATAAACAAAGGAAAAGAGTGGGGGTTAATAGTGTTAATACCCAAAAACTTCTTAAACTTGTAATGTTATACAGAGTGTAACAGCCAAATGGAATAAATTCGATAACGAATAAATGAGGGCGTGTTGGGAAAAACGCTAGGACACGTCGATTTTTAATTTTATATGCGCATATTTTTCAAGAAAATAATATTATATAGGGTGTTCCATGCGACCGTGGCCAATACCAACTTTCTTATTTCAAATGCAAACCCCTGTATATTATTTATTTTTTGGATTCTTCAGAGAAATCTAGACACAATTCATGCACAATGTCCTATACCTATTTTTAACTATTTCGGAAGTATTAAGTGATTTCAGATTTATTGCAAAAATCAACGTTTTAAGTAAAATTATTTTATTTCACAAATTTGATACATTACACTTAAAACCTAATGAGTAATACTGATTATTTCCCAATTATTAAAAAAAAAACAAAAAAACATTAATGTCAATGTAGGAAATGTTCAAAATGCTCGCCGCGAACGTCTTGGCAACATGCTAATCTGGTGTATAATTGTCTTCTAACGTAACTCAACATTTCAAGCGTGACTGATCTAATCGCAAGCGTGATTCGGTTATTTAGGTCGTCTAAGTTTAAGGGTTTCGTTTCGTATACAATACTTTTGACATATCCCCACAAAAAGAAGTCTAATGGTGTCAGATCAGGAGATCGTGCTATCGATCCGCGCCTCCCTATCCACCGATTTGGAAAAATTTGGTTCAGGTACTGCCGGACGCATATTCAGTAACAGCAGACGCGCTAGATCATCGGCGGTGCTTCGGCTTTTTTCGGATTTTCAGTAATGGGCGATATAGACTACGCGGTTGCTTGACTAACAAAGCGCAGACGCAGTACGAATGCCTCAGTGATTGGTCGTATTTAATTGTTTATCAGTTGAAACGTGTTGTGTATAAAAATGGATTGCTTCCCAGATAATTACAATTATAAGAAATTTGACGATAAATCTATTGAAAGATCTAATTTAAAATCAAAAGACGATGTCGAGGTAAGTTTGAGTCAAAATGATCAATTCATGAAATAAAATAATGAATTTTAAAGCGCAAAAATTGAATTTTCATTACACCGCTCTGAAAACCCTATCAAAACATGTCGATTCAGGGCACCGAAAGTGACCCTTTTCCGTGCGCTGAGACATAGATGCATCTATGCTGAGACACAAAGCAACGATTGCGTGATGACAGTAGACGTCAGTGTTTCGAATAATTATTGTTTTACAATATCGAAATGCTTTCTGTCGAAGAACAAATATCGTTGGATTGTTTTCAGAGAGGTGTAATGAAAAATATCGTTCATTACACGTCCAGAAAGGCTTTTTCCGTGCTTGCACGAATTCCCGTGTTCGGCTCCGCCTCACACGGGAACTCTTCGCGCGCACACGGAAAAAGCTTACTTTCTGGACTAGTAATGAAAAATACTATTGATGTGGCTGGTAGAGACTATAGGCAAACCTTCCTACAAATCCTATGTGAGGATGAAGTGGGGACCATATCATAACTTTTTATTGCTACTGGCATACATCATTTATAGTCTAGGTTCTCTATCCATATTTATGGTAATTCAATCCAACGCTCTTTTTCGCTGCAATGCTTTTTTTTAATGTTGTGGTTTTCACGAAAAGGAATATCCTGTAATGTTCAGAGAACATCGCGAGAACCAAGGGCAAGCAGGTAGGAATTGGTGTTCTTCTTGAATTTCTGGAGGTTATATGCCTCGGGGAACACCTCCCTAGGCAATGTGTTCCAAAGCCTCGCTGTTCGTTGGATGAACGAGTCTTTGAAGAGAGATGTTCTGCAGGTCTCCAAAGTTACCACGAAGGGGTGTGAAGACTTAACTTGACGGGTTAGTCTGGAAGGGACTGCCAGAGGGGGAACGATTGCTGATAATTCAGAAGAGCATCGCCCATGGAAATACCTATAAAATAGAGACAGCTGCTTAGCCTATCTCAATTTATGTATTTTTTTTATTTTTCGTTTTCCAAAAGTTTTCAAAATGGTTTTGAAATCGACATTTCTAACATCCTACGTTGTTTTGTAGAACTGGGTACGTGAACTAGAAGGTTTAAAGAAGGAAACATGGACTATTATGAAGACATGGTTGTTTGAAGACAAAAAGCAGACACGAAATGTATTTAAAAGAATTTACAAATGCCACCGAAAAACTAAGACTAATGTTGCAGAAGCGAAGAAAAAAAGCTCGAAATTTAAACTGTCCTGCAGAATTAATTATAACTATAAAAAAGTTTATCCCAGGGTCGAAATCGACCATTTCGGATACTTTACTTCCAGACTGGCCTAGTATAATTCAATTTAAAAACGCTCATAATCACAGACTTCTGTGTATAGACAACCTAAGCGAGAGACCTTTAGGAGCAGAAGCAAAAAAAAATTTTACAATTATTTGAAAGGGGCCATTCAGTGAGTTGAGCTTACCATACTTTTTGCATGATGATGATGGAAGAACTAGGAAATGATTATGAAAATCAACTTTTAGACCGATATAACATTCCAACCAAAACTGATGTTCAAACACTTTGGAGAAAACATTTTGAAGATACTTTCGGACCTCGAACAGGCGAGGGTATGTTGTTTCAGTTAGAAAATTGCCTTAGAGTAGATTTAGAATACAATAACACTTCATACAAAATTAATTGCCCCGAAGGAGATTATTGTGTTACCATTTGCACACCTTTAATGCAGAGAGCGGCAAAGTTGCCGCAAGCTTCGGAAATTATGTTTGTGGATGCGTCTGGAAATTGCGATGTGGAAGGACACAAAGTATTTTTTTTTTTTGACGCAGTCAGCTGCTGGAGGTATTCCTTTAGGCTGTATTTTAAGCAGCAGTCAGAAGACAGATGTGTTTCGCTTAGGTGTTGCTGCTTTATTTGAAATCTCACCTATTAAAATAGCTCCTTCAGTCATAATAACTGATGACGATTTAGGTGAACGTAATGTTCTTAAATTATTCTGGCCCAATTCAAATTTACTTTTATGCTCATTTCACGTTTTAAAGGCAAGTTGGAAATGGATTCAAATTTCTAAACATGGGATTCCCAAAGAAGAATCGCAAAAAGCATACGCAATATTTCGCAATATTCTAACCGCTCGAACAGAAGAAAACTTGAATGATGCGAAAAAGCAGTTCGAAAATTTTTCCAAATATCCAAAATATACTCAATATGTTAAATCAATGATGGAACGTATCGAGTTATGGTGCCTATTTCACAGACGTAACTTGATGATTCGAGGAACAAACACAAATAATTACATTGAAGTTACATTTAGGTTGCTGAAAGATATAGCCTTAGAAAGAACTGAAGCCTTCAATTTAACGCAGTTGTCTGATTTCATAGTAAATAATTTTGAATGTTATTATAAGCAACGACTGTTAGATGTCGTCTTAAATAGAGTGACAAAGTCCACAAAATTAGGGTACATCCATGATGATAAAGATGTTTTACCGTCAAGTATTGTCAAAAGAGGTAATTTGGAGTTTAGCGTAACTTCTTCTAAAAATAAAGATGTTACATACATAGTTGATATGATGTCTTTCCAATGCAGTTGTTATGTTGGATACAATTCAAAGCACTGCAAGCATCAGGCTGCTGTAGCAAAAAAGAAAATATTATTTCTTGTGTGAACACTTTATCTCTTGACATGAAAATGAAGCTTTATGAAGTAGCGTGTGGAAAAAATCCAAATCCTGAGCTATTTCTTCCACTTCAAGGAGACAATGTAGATACAAGCATAAACCAGCCTACACGACATTTATCCAATATTACCACTGATTGCATTTCAATAAATGAAGATGAAGCAAGTGGTTCCGCGTGTACTTCAAATGTCAATGTTCCCACGACCAAGGAACTCGATGATCTAAAGGAAGATTGGAAAACTTTTTCTAATGAAATCCTGACACATCTCGACAATAATCCAACAGGATTTTATCCTGCAATTTCCACTTTCCTAAAAAATCGAGAAAAGTGTGCTAAAAGTAACAACTCTCTTATATCTGGGTTGCATAATTCTTTCAAATACCACGGAACAACTCCAAAGCATAAGCGCCTGGGTATAAGAAAAGGAAAATTGATAAGGGTGCAGCCAACAAGTGCAGCTAGAAGAAAATCGGCAATGGGTGGCCAAAAACATACCTCTGCTGGCAGAAAAGTGAAAAGCTTAATAAAAGAAAAGGCTAGAGCACCCCATTCTCTACAAGAATGTGTCAATATGAATGTGGGCTTAGGTGAAAATAAGCTTAAAAAATTATCCGTTTTTACGTTGATTTGTTATTTTTAATAATTTATAAATCATTAAAACATAATATTAGTAATACATTAGGACGTATTTTTTGTTTGTTTTTGAATGTGTTTTATAAATAAATTAATAACGAAAACAAAGTCATTACATATTTGCTAAGCTAAAATAAATAAAAAGGTTTTTTTTAATCAGTCTCATTTAATTGAAAGTTAACTTGAGGTGAGAAACAGCAGACGTTCTAGACCTAGATCGCACGCTATTCGAAAACGTAGCGCGTTTATCTTCAAATTTCTTATAATTATAATTATCTGGTAAGCAATCTATTTTTATATGTACGTCAGGCAACACGTTTCAACTGATCTGTCTGCTGTAGTCTATCGCCCATTACTGAAAAGCCGAAAAAAGCCGAAGCACCGCCGATGATCTAGCGCGTCTGCTGTTACTGAATATGCCTGCCGGACGTTGATTTGGTAATGGGGCGGTGCTCCATCTTGCTGAAACCATATTATATTGGCAGGAACTTGTGGATTTGCTGGATCAGGATATAAGTTTATCAAAGTTGGTACGACATTATTTTGTGAAATGAAATTATTTTCATTCAAAATGTTTATTTTTGTAAAAAATCTGAAAACACTTAATCACCTGACGTGATTCCACGTCACGTCAGACGTGAATTTTTTTGACGAGCAATCGATCGGAATTACAAAATTATGTATATGGTTCCCATTTGAAAAAAATGAGATTACATAGTTTTGTTGAGGCTAACTTTGAAGACCTGTTTCAGACACCCTGTATAATATTTCCTCATAATTTATATAAGAAGCAGTATCAGCGTACTTTCTTTTGTTCCACTGTTGCGAAAAAAATTTCTTACAATGACAGATTTTGGAGATATAAACACTAATTTGTGACAATATTTCTGTCGTGAAATTTGAGAATCAGGCTATAACTCAACAATCGCTCAATGTGGTTGCGCATATCATTGCAGAATTAATCGAAGAATTCAAATATGTGTCGATATACAGGGTGTTGCATTTGAAATAACGAAGTTCACATTCGTTTCCGGTAGAACCGGAAGAAGATTCTGCTTGAAAATATTTTACAAATTGAGTTCATGTGCTCTAAAACACAAATACAAAATTTTGAATTCGTATCGCAATTCCTTCTTCGAAAACGTCTAATGAAACACTAAAAAAATCACCCTGTATATTCAACTAACTTACATCTTCTCGTTTCATCAGGAATACTATTGGCTGCACTCCCCAATGGAGAAACCAAATATGCTGAGTCCTCGCACATTGTATGCCTAACATGACCATTTTTTTCTTCTCCACTTCATCGGGTTCTCCTAGAATAAATAAAAATTATTGAGAGGTTACTTAACTACTACTTAGATGAGTGGTTTATCTTTCGTAACATTATTCGCGTAGCCTCTGGACCTCAAAAGAATCGATTCATTTCATTAACCTTGGCGTTTTACGAGAGGCCCATCGAAAACTATGAACTTTTCTGTCCGGATGAACAAGAACCGAGGTCCAAAACAGTGGCTAGCATACTCAATGTCATCTATTTCGAGGAAGCGATGAAGAATTATCTTACTCGAAAACTAAACATTCTAAAGGGTAGTATAAAAAGTAATCTGCAGCCATTTGAAAAAAATAAGCATCCTTGTTGGAATTCTTCAATTATCGGACCTAGTTATCAGATTTGAAACACCCGTCATTAACTAGAAAATTGAGAATAGATATTTATATCACTCTGAGAGTGAAGCAAATTGATCTCTTCCACTTTTCCATATTTTTTTCGTAATATGTTGGCAACGCCGGATAAATTAGGAAAAATTTTGATGCCAATAAAAAAAATACTGATTTGGCACTAAACGATGAAATAAAATGAAGGGGTCACCATAAGAACAAACCGACCCAATTCTAATACCGCTCCAAACGAACACCCTGTACTATTATTTTAGGCTGATATATCAGTGCAAGAGCAACCAGTTTTGTAGTAAAATTATTCCGTAACTGACATAAGTAATGAGATTTTCTATTTCATTGCATTAATGGGACAAGGGACACTCTGTATATTTACATACAATAGGTTCCTATCAATGAGTCGAATCTGGAATATATCGCTTTACTTCTTGAACTATATTTGATTTATCCTCATAAGAATAACTCCAAAAACTTGAAAAATCTCAAGTATTTTGAGTGTTTACATTTAACTGGGGAAATTGTGACGAACCACTCAGTCCCGCTCAATTCATTTCGTCTTCGGGTCTCCGATGGTTATCGAATTCAGTAATAAAATCAAAAGACTTTCAGGGCCGTAGCTAGAGATGAATTTAAGGTAGGGCAATGGAGGTTACGGGTAGGGCAGAAGTAAAAAATTTTACTCAATGTGATCTGTCCCTACTTTTGAGTGTTATAGGTATACTCTATTCATAATTATAAAATCACAACTCTGGCCTTGAAAATTTGACACATTCCACTCTGTACCGAAGTTATGACGTTTTTCAAAATATTTTCATGTTCCAAGTCAACACTATGTTGCCCTTTCTACATTCTTAGCGTATTTCTCAGAATGTGAATTCATTCGGAATATGAATGAATTGGAGAAGATGTGATGGACGAAAATAATTAACGTTATATGAATTGATAGAAAGGAATATATTATTTCTCATCATGGAAGAAAAATTGCTTTGTTTTCACATAATTTTTATATGCATGCTTGTGAAGATTTAATGTTTATTATCCTCTTGAACTGAAAGTTCAAGACTTGATGACATCAATTGTTGATTCTAATCAAGAATTCATTAACAGCTTTTTCAACGAAATTCCCGTGTACCCCTTTATCCTCGAAATGTAAACATTCAACCTGGTCTTGAAAATCGTCCTCACGCTCCAAACTGGTGCTTAAAACAATAAACATACGTTAATCTTGGATATTCGACGAAAAGCTCACCTGCAAATATCGATTAAATACCAAAAATCTGCGAACAATTTGTAAACCTAACAAAATGTGGAATATCTTTGATACTTTTACTTTGATGTAAACAAAGAAACTGGCAACGTCGTTTTGTCATTAACGATATTTTCTCTGCGCGCACTGACTTTTCATCATATGTTCTGTGCTTTTCATCAGGTGCACCAACTACTGAAAACGAAACCATGACCTCCTATGTGATTAAATAAAAGTGAATGGAGTATAGTTAATATCAAAATATTTATTTCTTCAGGTTTATTTTATTATTATGTATTATTTTTAAAGGAACACCCTATAATTTTTGTTTTGATCTCATTCGAAAGAGCAATCATTCTCCTTTCCAAAAAACGTATAGTTTTCTATCTTTTGTTTCATTTACAACAAAGTTGCAAAGATATTTGAGGTTTCATGCAGTAGTATATTTTTAATTAGTAGTTTTATATGAACGTATTTTGATGCCTGCAATCAGCTCATGCTGTGACCGTTTGACGCATTACAATCGTTTGACGCATCAGCAATTTTGACAATAGTAATTTTGTCAAGTCATATAAGTCGGTTTCGAAATGATTTTAGGCATAAAAATACGTTCATATAAAACTACTAATTAAAAATGTACTACTGCATGAAACCTCGAATATCTTTGTTGTTAATGAACCAAAAGATAGAAAACTATACATTTTTGGAATGGAGAATGATTGCTCTTTCTAATGAGATCAAAAATTATAGGTGTTCCATTTAAAAGACTCCATACATATTTTCCCCTTTGAATTTGATCAACATCAATAAAACACCCTGTGTTGATGAGATGAAATGCCAACGACGCCTAAAAAAATCTCTTTGATAAACTAGTGAAAACCCCATTTCTTTGGAGCAATTAATAAGCTGGGCATTTATATAAAATCAGTCACTCTTATTTGGGACACCCTGTACAATGATCACGTTGCACTCTATTGATCTAGTTCGCAATGAACAACCCGTGGTCAATTCGGATTTTCTTTGCGAGTAATATTCTTTTCCTCGCGTCACATTAGGGAGCATATTTTTTTAAATGGTACTATGTTTCAAGGTAGGGCATTGGAAATTTAAGATAGGGCATTGCCCCATTTTGCCCCCCCCCTAGCTACGGCCCTGAAGACTTTTCAAAAGATATCATACGAACACTGAGACAAACCTAAACCTACACGAAAAACAGTTAAAATTATTCATACAAATCCAACCAAACTGACCCGAGTTCCCGATTAATCTGAATAGTGCAGAATACTTGCAGTTTACCCTTCGCGAGGGAATATCAAGAAACGAGAGGCTACCCTCAGAGTCAACGTAACATGTGGCGTTTTGGCGTGCGGTCTTCTCGCCTGACGTCCGTTTCGCATGATGTAGAATGACGCGCTAGATAAGGAAGTAATGAAAAAAATTTAAATGATTAAATGAATAATCCATAAAATATTGGTTTATTGGTGAGACACTGCCTCATAGGACAAGCCGCCACTAGTCCACAAACGACCTACATGATTGGCAACCTGACCTGATGACTACAAGGTTGTTAGTCTGTGGATTTGGTATGCAACGTCGTCACCAGCAAGACAGAAAAACAAACCTGATTGAAATATTGACGGTTCATGTACGCTTCAGTGCCATATAGAGGCAGTTGAGAGTTCCTATCCTCTAAGTCTAAATCAATACACCAGCAAATCCTGCTGTCTATTGAGATTGTTTCGATATTTCTATCTATAATTATCCATTTTTTTTTAATGGCACCGATCGAATCGCACTTAAGGGTCTACATCCCTGAAAATAAGGGAGTCAGAAACGATTTATTTTTCTGACTGATCAAGGGATGTATGTGTGTATAAAGGTAAAAATAATAAAAAAAATATTTTATGAGTATTGAATGAATAAAAAGGATATTCAACATCATTTTTGGTTATTTTTCAACATTTCCACCATCAAAACGAACTAATATTTTTGTGGTTTTTCATTTCAGTATTGAAGTCTATCATTTAGTTAATGACATGTCTATCTCATTTTTCTTTTATAATAAGCCGTTTTTTTTGTAAATGATATTACAAAAATGTGTTGTTTTCGCGAAATTTATTTCCTTGAATTTTTCTATTCGGAATGATAAATATCCATTTTTCTCAAAGACAAGTCATTAAGGTTTGTTTTAGCCGTCGATTAGTGAAAATCAATTGTTAATAACAATTATGGATTTTAAGATGGAATTGAATTTCTTTTAAATGACACGCCCCGCAGGTAGCTCCTCCCAGTTGACTGGTGAATGAAAGGGAGAGCATTTTACAGCTAGTGTGAGATATATAGTTCAGGGTCGGATTTCTTCATTTCTTGTTATATTCCCTGCGCCCCAACATTTGTTCTATGAAGCTGAATAATCCAATATATGTATAAAAATTATTGTATTAATGTTTGTTTCTATTTCTTTGTATTTTCATCTTCATCATCCTCATTATCATCATTAAGATGACGGAATAAGATTTCTTGGCAACGGGAACAACGGGAGTAACAGGAATAACGGGAATAATAGGAACATCGGATTATCGGAAATAACGAGAACAATGGGAATAACAGGAATTATAGAAATTACGGGAATAACTTAACTCAACTGTGTACAAGAAAATCTCAACAATACAGGATGACATAGTTCACATTATCTACAGATAATGGAAACAGCCCAAATAATCTTTCAACAAATATTCCATTGATGACATCTGATCTTGTTTCGAGCATTTCGGCCGGCGTGGTTGATTAGATTTCGACGTTTCGCCAGATCGAGTGTCTGGCATCTTCAGGAATTATTTCTCTCTCGGCCGAAATGCTCGAAACAAGATCAGATGTCATCAAACGATGGCCGCGAAAGCCTCAACAAATTCATTAAATATTCCATTATCAAGAATATCTCGATCACAAAAAGACATATGCAGTTCATGAATGATCTAAAAAAAAACTAATTTGTTGAACAAAATCTGGTCTTATAAAATTTATCTAGTTAGGTATATTTATCAGGAAATACACTTGCAGTGGACATGTGTGTCCACTGTCCGCAAGTTTATCACATTGTATTCTTCGTGAAATGTGTATTGTTCAGTTTTTTACTTAGTTGCTATTCCGATTTTATTTTCGACACTCAATACATAGTTAGTGTTTTCATCTGGAAATTGTTGTGTCATTTATTTTGCTTTCTATAGTATTCAGTTCAGATTTTTTCCTTCGAAAACGAACACGTTTGTAATTTGGGAGAACAAGCACCGATTCCATCCTGTACAGTGGGCTGACAGCAGTGTGATTGTCAAGCTATAAAACGGGCGGAGTTAGGATCGGGGAACACGCACTGCCATCTGGCGGTAAACGTTTCTTGTTTTGAAGGCGAAAGACTCTTAAGGTGGGCGTTAGGGCGTTCAATGTAGTGTGTTTTTATTTCAAGTTGATTTCGAAAACGGTTTCACTTTGAGAACTGAAATTTTGTGGGTGAACTCAGAAAGGATTAGGGTTCTTGTTGAAATAATTTTAATCGATTTCATTCCGACAGTAAATTTTTTTTCTTTCAAAAATAGAAGAAAATGAGCCAACCCATGCGTCTGTTTTATTTCAACAGAAAGACCTATGAAAATAGTTCAACTTCCGATTAAAAGTGAATCTACTGATAATTCCGTTTAGAAGATCAACTTGAAATACGGAATTGGCAGAAAATGGCCAAATTCAAATTTTGGCGGGAAAAAATTCCTGCTTTACCCACAAATTGACTTATTTCATAGTTCGGCGATTTTCGGATAGAGAGCGCCATTGTACATTTCATTCATGATTAGAGAGATATTCATAGAACTAATAGTGATAATGTAAGTTCTATGGAGATATTTCATGAAATGCACGGTGTTAATTTGAAGGAAATTGAAAATATGTATAGAGAAATACAGGAACCAAAAGGAGGAAGTAGAGAAAAAACAACAAAAAAAAGATAAAAATGTGGAACGTAAATCCGTTTGAAATTGTAGTTTCACTTGACGACTTATTTTCACTTTGATAGTTTTGCGATTTCGTTGCGATTAGATCCGATCTAGATCAATTCTTCAACTTTGAACATGCCATGAAATGATTTCACATCACAGAAACACGCCAATATGCATTTCATTTAAGGCGAGTGCAGAGGTAAAAACAGTGACTCTGCAGCTTTTTTCTGGAAAGATATCCTAGCATGCGTTACCTAGATTACAGAGTTGTCATAAGGGTGCATGGGTGTTACAAGGGTGGTGTTGGTGACTCAAGCACTGGTCGAATCGATAACATCGTGTACCTTTAAGGATGGTTTCAATCAAACACAGATTTCTGAATAATCGCATTATTCAATTTGAGAATAAGGAGACCGATTAAACTTGAAAAAAAGAACTGAATAACCAACTTCGTAAAAAGAATAATTTCTGTTTCCTTATACGTAATTTGCTAGTACGAAAGTATGAGCTTTGATTCTGAATATACAGGGTGTCCGGTAAACCTTGTACAATATTGAAACTGGTGATAGACCAGGTCATGACTGTTCACAATATCAGAAATTCACCTCAGTAAAAATATCACCATTTTCGAGATAATGGGCATTTTCTAAATATCTAGAAAATCACTACCTCACCTCCGTTTTTTGAGTGCTATGTCTACAAATTGTGACTAATTCAAATATCTTTGTTGCTGAAGATTAATGATGAGTGATGCTTTCAGACGTACGAAACAGTTTTTCAGAACTTGATACATTAGACATAGCACTCAAAAAACAGAGGTGAGGTAGTTATTTTCTAGATATTTAGAAAATGCCCATTATTTCGAAAATGATGATGTTTTTACTGAGGTGAAATTCTGATATTCTGAACAGTCATGACCTGGCCTATCACCAGTTTCAATATTGTACAAGGTTTACCGGACACCCTGTATATTACTATCTGTCGAAGAAACTGCAACATCCATAAGAAGCAGTTTGGATTTAATTTTTTTTAGTAAAACAAAGATATTATAGCTAAGAGTAAATGATCTTTGGAGAAAAAAATCCGAAGGTCTTTTCATGTGAACATTTTTTGTTACATTTTGATATTGTAGTCGTTTTTTGCGAATGTTTTGAATATTACATCAAAACAGCTGTTCGAGAAGATCCGAAGACGATGTTACAATGCTTGTTAAAATGCCTAGAGCACGTGTAAGCGGAATTTATCGCCGGCTAAGGGCCGGTTTTATAAAAGGAATTCAAACCTCGGTTACGCCCAAATCCGAGGTTGACTGTCGATTGACTGTGAATTTGAAAGACGTCGAATTATTGGTCTACGGAAGGCGGGGTTGTCATTTCGAGAAATTGCTAACCGTACGAACAGAAATCCAACAACTGTTATGAGATGTTGTCAAGCATGTTTCGATGATGATCACAATCGAAGATGAGTAGGCACCGGACGTCGAAGGGGCACGGATGAATAAGTTCAAGATCGACGTCTAAGACTAATGGCCATTTGAGACCGATTTTCGACAACTCGATATTTGGCTGATGAGTGGTTAGGAGAACAAGGCCATCCTGTAACTCACCAAACAGTTTACCGCCGGATGAGGTCTTTTGGACTACAGCATTATCGGCCCCACCTTGTGTTACCTATAAAGATTGAGCATCGTCGACAACGATTACAGTGGTGCAGAGAACGTCAACATTGGAATGTGGAAGGGCATCATATCGTCTTTTCTGATGAATCTCGATTCTTTTTGGGCCGAAGAAGGGTTAAAAGACGTCGGGTTTAAAGAGGTGAAGCTCAGTTTGAGGTTGAGCGTCATGTACACCGGACAGTAGGCGTTATGGTATGGGGTGCTATTGCACATGCAAGTAGGTCACCTTTAGTCGTTATTCGAGGTAACATGACAGCGCTCGCTGCATTACCTTCAAGAAATGTTGCCAGAAATAGTTTTTGAAGCGACCCATGTGGATCTTTTGCCATGGCCGCCCAGATCCCCCGATCTTTCGCCCATAGAACATGTTTGAGACATCATGGGTAGAAGGTGTGGAAATTTGCCCCAGCCCCCACGGACTTTGGCTCTGGGACATGAAGTACAGGTAGCTTGGGATAGTAACCCTCAAGAAAAAACAGACCATCTTATTGAATCAATGCGAAGACGTGTTGGGGAGTGTATAGATAATCGCGGTGGACAAACACATTTATTAAAAAAATTGTAACCCTTCGTTTTTTCTCCAAATTTAATAATTTACTCCTTGCTATACTATCGTTGTTTTACCAAAAAAAAAATTAAAACTTAAACAGCTCCTTCTTAGTGAAGCAGTTGATTTGCCAGTTAGTACCTATACTTTCTCACGAATTAAAAAAAAAATATTTGATTTCAACTTCGATTTTCCGAGTACGTGGAATTGATTAATCCTTATAACGTTGCGTTACGTCGTTTTTTATGAAGCCCCTATCATCAGGTACAGATTGGAAAAATAAATGATTTAATCTTAAATATTTTGTTATTCAGTCAAATTTGGTTCATCTGTATATTTAGAGCAATAACTTCGCGTTTACATTACTTATTAACATGCATTGTACGATTTTGGAATCTCAGAATCTGCATGAACATTGCATAAGTTTGCCACTCAGGCTTTCATACATTTCAATTCCACCATATTACATAATGAATTATTCACATTTCATGATTCAATTTGAAATTGAATGTTATTTTCCAAAAAAATTACATATTTTTCCACGAAGAAACTGATGAATTTGATTTATAAGCTTGGTTCACAGAAACAAAAAAAGATGTATTTCCACCGTAAATAGATTATGTGTTGTTAAAGAATCGCAGTGTTAAATCCAGAAATCAAAGGTTTAAATGCCCACTGGTCTTGTTCCACTTGAGTTTACTATTGCAACGCTACCAAGCGAGTGGTACGGGTCCAACGGGAAGAACCCTGATCGTGAGTTTAGACTACACAGGGTCTTCCTGAATGAGTGCCTCCACGGTAGATTTTACATGAAAAAATTACATTTTTTTTTTGCTGCTGGTCTCCGTTTCGAGATGCAGAGTGTCAAAAATTCATGCTTTTTCAGTTTTTTTGCTAACATCTCTGGAACCGCTTAGACTACAGAATTGTACACACATTATCACGAAAAATAGCTACTTTCTCGCTCTCTACTCGGTTTAATTTGCACAAAGGTTTCACTCCTCAACTTTTACACCATTGGAGTGTTGGACAAATTTGCATTGGCATAGCAAATTCTGATGCGCCAATGTGTTTTACATAAAAAAGGTACTCTTGGTTCATTGCTCTGAAGTGAACTGTTTTCGAGAAAACTGACATTTTATGATCAAAAACAATTTGCTAACGCATTCTAAATTTCGTAATTTCGGGCAATTCTAGTAATATGTGGTGGCTAAAAATAATGAAAAATAACTTTCCAATTTGAACTTTTTAACGAAGTTGTCAAATTTTGTTGAAATTAATAAACTTGTTAATTGCCACCACACATTTCTTCAAATACAAGAAAGGAGTGAAAGGACCCCGCATTTTTCTATGCAGGGTGGCGACCGGTCAAATTTTCTGAAAGTTTGGTATGTTGTTGTACCTGACTCAGTGACGAAAAGTATCAATGGTCCCAACCAAATCCTATGACTAGTTTTCTAAATACGAGTATTGAGGTAGAAAATTGCCCAGAATTTCGGATTTATTTTTTATTTATTGAAAGTTTGATTGTATTTCTGTTGCATGCAACTTTTTTTGACAGATTCCCTCGGGCCGGTCCACAGAATTACCAGTTTAGTATAGTATAGAATGATTGAAAATATTTATATTTACAAGATGAGTCATGAATTTGTGGCGGTAGTTTTTTGTCAAAATCCACTTTCTCTACTGTGACGTCAGGATGGCATATTTTTGTAACAGTCTCTTCAATATAGTGTTTGGACGAGAAAATATTGCACATTACAACTTTTTTTCACAGATATAGAACCACTAGACATAATTATTTTTTTTAGGATTTATTCGAAACCCTGTATTTATGGATTGATGTTTTGGAAAAGTTATATCACCATGTGTCTCTCTAATCTCCAAAATATTCATGGTGGTTTATTCATAGGAAGGTATTCTATTTTGGGAAAAGTACAAAAAACATGAACACCTTGTATTCAAAAATTTCCTCGGTCAAATGATACTTAGTATTTTCTCACCATAATATTGATTTTCATTACATCTTCAGAGGTATGAATTCTAAATCCGATACTATAACCAGTTTTCGAAATACAGGGCGTTAGAGTGGAAAATTACTGATTTTATCAGTTTTTCACTTAAATTGAAATGTTCAATATAAGTTTCGGTCAGATGTACAAGTACAGGTTCAGCTAAAAATCTTCACAGGGTTATCCACGAATAAATAACCATAGCTTTTGCAAACACTCAATAATTCTACAGTTCCGTCAGACAGAAATTATTCCATCAATTTAATACATCGTCGTTTACAATTTTGAGTCTGAAATACTTCATTATGAATACTTTTCATACAGGGTGAGCCAACCATACCAAAAAATAATTATACTACTCACTTTGAAATAATTGGAACTGTTAAAATCAGTAATTCTCCACTTTAACGCCCTGTATCTCGAAAACTGGTCATATTATAGCATTTAGAATTCATACCTCTGAAGATGTTGAAGAAATCTGCAATATACAGGGTGAGTCTTTGACTTCTACATATATTTTAACTGTAGATTCCTCTCATCAAACCGAACACTTTTTTCCCATACCATTTTTCAAAATTCGGTTTCGTTTGGAATATACAGGGTGTCAAAAATCCACGAAAAAAACACTTTTCTGTTCATATCTTCGGAACCATTATTTCAAATAAACTGAATTTTGGTGAAGTATTCATTCCTATCATGATGCATATTTCCAAATCAAAACTTCTTCAATATTCGCCCCGGTATGAAAGTTACAGCTAGCCAACTCATAAATTCATAGGCCCGTTTAAACGAACAGTTTTTCTGGCAGTTTTGGAGCGTTCGCTCCATTTCTCAACTCCAATCTTGTGCGTGTGAATGCTAGACCATCGTCAGTCCAGAAGCGTTGATTTGATGCGACGTGCCAGATGTGCTGGTGTGATTTCAACGTCGTATTCACACGCACACTCCGATCTACCGAGATATGTAGCAGCAGATGCTTATCGTTCTCTCGAATTTTCGTAGTTGAAAATTCAAAATTAGCCGAAACGTTATGTCATCCATTCTTAAGTGATTGCTGTAGTCAAACCAAACGTTTGTTATGTCATATAAAATTTCGATATTGTTTTACTTTACCGTCTATCAGCAGTGATTTGCTTCAAAGAGAGATCTTCTGTCTCATGTGTTCAACAGTTCAACTCATTTTTTGTTCGATATTGATAGTTGGACACTCATTTTATTTCATTCAATGAATCAATCCAACTCTCTGAATAAATTGACTATAGGTAGAGATATATCGTCCTCCAAAATATGCACCTAGTTTATTCCATCAGTTTCGGGCTCCGGCAGAAATACATCATAATTTCTAGCTACTCATTTCATTATTCAAATTTAAATAATAATTCGGCACAAACATCAACATAACCTATTCTCTCGTTGGAAGAATTTTAATTTCTAACCTCCAAACCATAGAAATCTCACGTCATACGCTATGTAACCGAACTACGCTGAACCGTCTGAACTACCTCAGACATGTGAAGTATAAGAACGGAATAGTGGTAGTAATTTGAGGTCGATTCCTAATGTTAAGGAAGGTGATCTATGGTCGAATTCATAGATATTTATCTAGTAATGCAATCAGAAAAATCAATTTCCCTAGTATCAAGAATATTGCTGAAACTGGCAACATACACATTCAAGGTCTGTGAATTTTCCACAGAAGATTTCATTAACATCGATTTGAATAGGTTATAGCTTGATCAAAATTATAAATTGAACTTAAAACCATCATTCACAATAGTAATTTACGTAACAAGTCCGGAAAATAGGGTTTTTTTGGACGAATAGACAAGATTCTAGGACGAGCCGGAGGCGAGTCCTGGAAGTCTGTGAGTCCAAAAAAACTATTTCCGGGCGTGTTGCGTACAATATTCTTTCGGCAACCGTGAAGAATTACAAATCAATGAGATGACACATCTCTTTATTGATTTTGATTCATATTTGAATTAAACAGAACACAGAACAGAACTGTCATCCGTTATTTCGTTGCTATTGTGATGATCATAACAATGACAACAACGACGTGTTTTTCCGGCCTAGGCCGGGAAGTACGTACTTTCCGGCCTAGGCCGGGAAATGCTACTTTCTCAAAGAAAAAGCGTCCGGGAAGTGGGTACTTCCCGGACGGTTGCCGAAAAAATATTTTTGGAATATCGAGGAGGATATGGACAGGTTTTTAGTGTTTACAAACTAATCTTTAGGAAAATCGAAGAAAGAACTCAATTATATAGGAGAAATATGGCTTTTCAATTGCCGATATAATCGGACCAAACTGGGTGTTTTTTTTAAAGAAATATCGTGTTTTTAACATTCTTATTCAAATGAGGTTAGTACTTGAGTTCCCCCAAATATACCAACTTAATTTTAATCGAGAAATATGAACTTTGCATTGGTTCCAGAGAATGTTTTCAGGCACGTACTCAGCCCCATTTTTTTTTCAATTGACTATATCTTTTTAACAGAACCGAATTCGGAAAAATGGAAAACGAAAAAAAGGTTTCTTTTGACCTCAAGAATCTTCAGTTAAAATATATGTACAAGTCAAAGACTCACCCTGTATAGTGAGAAAATAGTTGCATTTGACCGAGGAAATTTTTGAATACGGGGTTCATGTTTTTTGTACTTTTCCCGAAGAAGAATACCTTCCTATGAATAAACCACCATGGATATTTCGGAGATTAGAGACAGACATATTTGTGGTATAACTTTTTCAAAAAATCAATCAATAAATACAGGGTTTCGAATAGATCAATAAAAAAAAATAATTATGTCTAGTTGTTCTCTCTGTGAAACACCCAGTAGAAAAATGTGTACTGTGCAATATTTTCTCGTCCAAATACTATATCGAAGAGAACGTTTCAAAAATATGCCTCCCTGACGTCACAGTGGAAAAAGTGAATTTTGGCAAAAAACTACCACCATGAATTCGTGCCTCACGTTCTAAATATCAATATTTTTAATCATACGTGAATCCACTGATTTCAATACTAGAACATGCAGTAAACGTGTGAATGCAACAGCAAACCAATCTAACTTTTAATAAATGAAAAATAAATTCGAAATTCTGGGCAATTTTAAACTTTAACACCCCGTATTTAGAAAACTATCCTACTATCCATATTCCATAGGACTGGATTGGGTTGGGCCCACTGACTTTTTTGGTAACAGAGTCGGGTACAACAGCATACCAAACTTTCAGAATATTTCACCGGTCGCCACTTTATATAAGAAAAGTTCGAGGTCCTTTCGAGCAATTCTTGTAATCTCTTCTTTTCAAGGTTATACAGGGTGAGTCTTTGACTTGTACATATTTTTTAACTGAAGATTCTTGAGGTCAAAAGAAACCTTTTTTTCATTTTCCATTTTTCCGAATTCGGCTCTGTTAAAAAGATATAGCCATTTGAAAAAAAATTGTGCTAATTACGTCCCTGAAATGATACCGTGGAATTGATTCAAAGTTCATATTTCTCGATAGAAATTGAGTTTATACATTTAGAGAATACTCAAGTACTAACCTCATTGGAATAAAAATGTTGCAAACACGATAATTTCAACAAAAGCAGTTAGTTTCATCGGATTATATCTGCAACTAAAAAGCCACATTTATTCCACCAAAATAAGTTCCATCTTCGATTATTCTCAAACAATATCATGGAGAAAGACTTTTCATTCAGATTTATTATTAAACAACCTAACCTAATCTAATTTGTATCGATTCTGTGAATTTTTGCACAGAAATTTCAAGAAGACGTTGTCAGCTTGCTGATATTTTCATTGAGGTTAAGGATTTTTTACGAAACATGGTATAAATCACGATATATTTGTTTACCGTGGTATAAATATCAAGTAATTCTGTCGTTTCCATCATAAATCGACTTTGCCGCCAAATTTTACCACGCATGCGTAGAGCGAAAACCGAAGTATTGGTTATGTGGCGGCCAACTATAAACAATAACAAACCAGAGTCTCTGAACAAACTGTAAACATTATGTGAAGTTCTGAATACATTCGGTAAATTATTGTTTTGATGTGATTATTATGTAAAGTGTCGAATTAATATAATTTCAACCGTGTCGAGTTTATAAAATTCCAAGAGGATGTTGTTTAGATAGAAACATCGCCAGAGATTATCAGGAATTCAGGTATCGTATTATTCTTCATTAATTTCAATTTAATAAGTAGTTTGTATCGAGATTCATCATTCATATCCGAATTTTGTATTTCATCGACATTCAACTTCAATATGGACCGGTAACTATGAATTTTCAATAGAAACTGTGCGTATTAAATCCTCCTTGGTTTTCAATTTTATCTTCCACATTTGTGGGATTTTATTACTAAAATATCTCTACAAAGTTGATAAATATTGTGACAACATTGTAAACTCGTTTAAAGACCAGAGAAGGAATAATATTCGATGATATTTAATTCAGAGACGCATTCAGATTATTCTTGAAATTAATGATTTTTTCGTCAAATTTATCCGGGTAAAATTGGAAATAACTCGAAAACGACGCGTTTTATTGAAATAAGATAGGAATACTTTTAGTTTCTTAAATGATTGATTCTTTCGAAAATATGAACCGTTTATCTTTTTAAAGTGGTTTCATGGTGTTTTAGCGTGTATTGATGAGTCGACTACCCTGTAACTTTTATACTAGTAGAGATATTGAATAGGTTTTGATTGAAGAATATGCACCATGAATAGCAAAATTCAGTTCATTCGAAATAACGGTTCCGAAGATATAAACAGAAAAGTGTTTTTTTCATGTATTTTCGACAACCTGTATCTCCCAAACTGAACCGAATTTTGAAAAATGGTATAGAAAAAAAATGTTTCGTTTGATGAGAGGAATCTACAGTTGAAATATATGTACAAGTCAAAGACTCACCCTGTATAGTAGACACAGATTTTCATATTTCGGAATGTTGAATATTGACGTGTTTATGAATCTCAATTTGAATCATAGCTCCATCACAAAACAACGTCGTGCAATGCAGTATTATTTTATCATCATAGGCGACAGAAAACTACTCACCAAGAACCGAAAATAAATAACATTCAACCCAATCACTTATATTCCTTGAATTAGCACACTATCACTGGATCACTCGAGCAATGAATTATTTTAAACTTGTCGGAACACTAGGAACTAATATATCACACTGAAACCGCACGAACACTCCAAACCATTTGGTCCTTTTATTTGGCCATGGTTCGGAAGGAACAGACATCAGCTATGACAACACTATTCTTGAACTTTGACGTTCTTCTTCGGATGCACCTTTTTATCCATTCACGCCCACAAAGCAAAAGGATGTAATTATCAGGACCATTTACCTCTACCAACCCTAACATATGCCATGTAAACATTGAATGTCAAAGTTGAGCACATCTTTTAAAATTAACGCATGACATTGTTTACATCCTACCTCTAAACGACGAAAATGCCCCTTTTCGAAATATAATACAAAAAATCTACAAACTCACCTCTCAGTGCCGGCAAAATTAGAAGCGATCTTTTTGGAGTTTCGAGAGTGGACACAGGGTAATTTTTCGAGCCGATTTAAATAAATTGTAGATACGCTGGACGGAACAAGAGGGGCAAGACTGAGTGGCGGCACCGGTGGCAGAGCGAGCTTCCGTGCAGGCGGCGAAATCTATGTATCGATTTTACGAAAAGGGGAGCAGATTCAATTTCTGACACGGCCTCAGCAGTTTGGTGGTGGTTCAAGGTGTTGGCCAATATCGACATAAATTACTTAAAAAATTTGGCGACATTTGTATTTTGATGTGTTTTCAGACAATTCGAATTTGCAAACCAGAAATATTTTTGCACACCCTAAATTGCAAAGTAGAGAAAACCATGTTATTGTCTTTATAATATTTTGTATTGGTATCAAACAATTACACCAAGGTAGATAGCAAAAATGAAACAGTTAACAAATTGTTATTTCATTCTACCCCAAAGGACGTCAGTTGCACTAAAAAAATTAAGAAATTAAATATTTCAAAATTCCCATTATCAGAAGTCGAAGTCAAGTTGAAATCTGGTAATAGACTAAGTTATAATAGTCAGAGAAACATAAAACTCTTAGTCGTGTATTTTTCAAATTGAATTGCATTTTATTTCAATTCGAGAGAATACACACCCTGATATGATTTTTGAAACATTGAATGAGGATCCGAAAATAGTACATATAACACCCACTACATTCTTGGGTAGTAAAGGAAAAAAGGTTTTACTTACCGAATAGTTATTTTGGTATTAAGTGCGTGAAATTAGTGTCCATTCATATTTCATTATTCCATAAAGCCGCAATAATAGTTATTTCATTTAAAAAAATAATGTATTTGTTCATTTCTAGATGGTCGAGATGCGGCACTTTTATGGGCCATGCATGGTTATTTCATATACCTACGACCAGGGTGATCAAGAAATATGTGGCTGGAAAATCAACTAGCACAAAATTTACAATTAGGGATTCTCAGAGAGCATTTCATTACTTGGGAAGGACGGCCCAAGAAATAGAGGAATGGATTATTTCTTGAATTCCTAAAAGTCATTCATCCAACCCTTTATATATGCTATTGGTCAATTGGTGAGGATATTACAGAAGTTGAAGAAGTATATCTACACATACTTCACACTTCGATGGAATCCGTTTCAAATTCTTAAGTGTTATAAGGGCTGTTGATTTATGTTTGAAAATTAACTATGTGTGTTCAATTTGAATTTGTCACAAGAATGTGTCATGTTTTGGTCTTTCATAGAAAAATATTTCTATAACTTGAAACCCCAAAATTGTACAAGCAAAACACATGTAATTTGTGAATATCTGAAGAAAAAACAAAAATAAAATTTTTTGGATCGAAAAAATAGATCTTTTATTTCCGTTTTCGAATATGCACCTTCATCCACTTTTCTACTATTTAAACCGATAGAAAGTATTTCGGTCTATTCTGATCATCACAAATTCAACCATTCTTATCCCAAATAAGTATGCAACTCTACAACTCTTCAATATTAATCGAAAGCTTAGCAGACTATTATACTTGAAAAACATTGAAACTAGAAAATGTTGATCCACAGTTTTGACACCATAAATTAAGCTATTTCAACAAAGTTTTTCCAATTCAACATAAAAAAAAAAGAATTCAGAGGGGATTCAATTTAAAATGACCCACCCTGTATAGCATCCTTTCAGATTGATGCTCGTTGGCATTATATTAATGTATTCGAGCATTGAATCAATGCATCGAGTTGGTTGGTTAATGTTGACATGTTCATTATCTTAATGTTCAGGTTATTGATTCAATGTCCTGAACTCGCTAATACAATGACTACATTACTACATATGATTAGTCGATGTACGAAAAACATTGATATCATGCAATATATGAATTGGTTCAATCTCCTAGACCTAGTCACTAATATTGTGACTTCTGTTGATTGTTTGATGTAGGTACTCCGGAAATAAAATTGATGTCTTTGGTCATTAATACAATGTACCTACACCAGTCACCACTCGCGTATTCTGGTGTTGAAATGAATGCCCCTGATTGATATAATGTTTTGAACATCGGACAATCAATAACAATAACAGTACATCATATCAATGATCTCGGGCATCGGTTGAAAATTAATGTCCAAATACATTGTAGTAATGCTGTTTTTTATTACATTTCGTTCTGTGTCCACACTGTCCACCCCAGGTCGAAGTCGCGAATTCTTCAAACAGAAAGTGCACTGTCGGTAAACAATTTGAATTATACACTTTCCATTAAAATCAATAGTTTCATTTCAATATTAATCGAAGAAAGATTCTGAAACAAAAAACAAAACCATATTTTCCAAGAAGTTTTTTCGCCGACTTGGAATTTGCCGCATTTTATGTGGTGGACAGTTGTTTTTCCTGAAACGAATCTCTCTAAAATATGAATTCATTCTTGTCCGACAATACCTATACCTTTCTGACGTTCAGTTCAAAACGCGATTCGGGATTTCTCACGATAGAGACCACCAATTTATATGGGGTTTTCACTGTTATTCAATTTGAAGAGTTCTTCAAGTCGGAAAGTTCATAATTTTTTTTTTCCTTTCTTAGTGACTCTATATGCATAATTCTAACTTTCCGACCTAGATTATTTTTTTATGAATTCCCCCACAGAATTTAACACAAAAAGTTTTTTTCAATCGCTCAAAAACCGATTTCAGTAAAATTAAAAAAAAAACGAACATAAAGTGCTGCCACCTAATCTACGAACTTGGATATTTCCACCTTCTACTGATCGTTCCATCTATCTGGCAATACTGCACATTTTTGGATGCACTTTGGGGCTTTCGGTAAATCCCAGCGGCAAATATTTATTGTTTTATTGTAAGGCGTCTGTTATCAGTGAAAAGTAAAAGTGTGAAAACATGTAATATATTATTTCTGTTGGACCAGCAAGCCGAAAGCAAATTGGTTCGGTTTTATGTTTTAAGATCTTGTGACGAGAGTCGTGAATTTTCACTTGATTTTTTTTCTTATGATTGGAAGTGTTGTGTTATTTTTTTTTAATTACTTTGAAGATGAGTAGGAAATTTGATGATAAACGCAAAAATTTTTGCGCACATCGACGAAGTAGAAAATTAGCTCAACGGAGGAGATTCCAAAAGTAAGTGGGTAATTATTCGACTTAAGTTTCAGTTTTCATGGAAAGTTTCAATTTCAGTATAATATGCAAAGAAGAAAGCGTTCAGCAGGATGTAAAGGATCATACTTCATCAGAAAGAATTGTTAATGATTTGTCTTGTAATTTAGAACAAGAAACGGTTTCAACTACATAAACTTGCGGATGAGAAATTTTGTTATAACTGGAAAGGTGCTGTTCCATTGCGCGAACCTGACTCGCGCAACTATTTCGCGAAACAAATTTCGCTATAAGCGATTTCGAATGGCTTTTGCGGTTGGTTCATGGTTGACCGGTCGGTTCATAGACGATGACGTCGGACCTCCGGTTGGTTCCGACCCATTCGAATTCTTCCTTAACGAAACGGTTGGTTGATCGGCGAGCTGTCAAGTTTCAAGACAATTTGCTCATAACACGAATTCGATACAGTCTCGTTGTTAATTAAATAATTAAAGTCTTATTGTTAATTAAATAATTGAAATATGCTTAAACGCAAGGCAGTTGCAGCACTCCTATTATTAGATGAATTGGATGATGCCGATTCATCGAATATTAAAAAAATGTTATTATTGACAGATAATACAAGTGCGTAAAAACCTTATTTAAAGAGAAGCACACGAGGATTACCGATTATTTTGAAAATTGGATTGATAGATATTTGGACCATGATTTTTTCCTACATTTTCGAATGACCAGAGAAACAACAATTTCCAAAACTCTAATTTATTTTAATCTTAAACAAATAATAAACACAAAAATTTTTGAAGTTACAAAACAAATTTGTTTATGGCCGATGGCGGGAGATTGTAGAATAAAAAGAGATAGAACCATGAACCAGAGATCGAACCGTGCTGCAGAGCACGGTTCGAGTTTCGGTTAACCAACCCTGAAACAGCTGATTTATTACGTCATCAATTCATAAACCAACCAAAAACCAATATCAATCGAAAGCGGTTGGTCCATAAATGACGGACCAATTCATGAACCAACCAAGATCCAACATCATTCGAAATCGCTTTATGTGGATACCGCTTTCGCGCCAAAAATTTTGTTAAATTTCTGGCGCGAAAGCGGTAAAACGTAAGGGTAAAAGTGACATATTCTTCCAAGCTTGGCTTAGAATTATTAGGTTACAGGTAATAGAAGCACTATTCAGGATAACATAGGAAGAATAAAATTTGAAAAGGTGAAGATTTTCAACAAGAGGAGTTCAAAAATCAAAAATAAAGGCCATAAGATTTTTTGCTAATTTTTCGATAACTATTATGATAGTTAACCGATTCCAGCTTGACGTCAACTTTTGAATAATGAATTTTAGAATATAAGACACTCTGAACTTTTTTATTGCTGCATTTGCTGCTACAGAATTCTTTCTAATAATATATTATCAATGCTTTCCGGTTTGTGCGTCTGTAAACCGATCTCCACTAACCAATCCGGTATGGTCTAGTGGCTAGGATACCTGGCTCTCACCCAGGAGGCTCGGGTTCGATTCCCGGTACCGGAAAAACCTTTTGAATTTTATTACCAATTATAATATCGTTTCTCTATTTCGGTATCGTAATGTGTTCATTACAGTACTAAAAACAGTGCTGTAATGAATTCATTACAGCATCGTTTTCAGTAACATTTTTCGTTTTGTGGTTGCCAGCAATGATTTCCGATCCTTTTAAATTTCAGCAGACGTCAATTTGGTAATGTCAATTTTCGTAATTCCTAACACTGACACCAACTGCCAAAATATCATATGAAAGTCACTAGAACCTATAATTTGAATTTTTTCATTGAATTTCACAAAATTTGAGTGAAATAGAGAAAATATCGTCTAATACTCGTTGCAGAATGCAATTCCAATACTCATGCGTTCGAAAACTCGCTCCTTCGCCGCTCGTTTTCGAATTTCGCATTCGTATTGGAATAGGAGCCCATTCTGCAACTAGTTTTAGAATATACTATTTTGACTCTTGAAGATTTTAAATGTATTTTCTTTTGACAATCATTCAATAAAGAATTTATTGGTAGGTACATGAAAATATTCTTGGTTTTAAACAAAGCACAATATTTTATGACACAAAATATGTATTTCTATATTTTCAAGTACATACATGATATACTTACTGACAAAGAAACTGCAACACCCAGGAGGAGCTGTTTGAATTAAAATTTTTTTGGTAAACATGGATATTTTAGCAAGGAGTAAATGATTAAAATTTGGAGAAAAATTCGAAGGGTTTACAATTTTTTTATAACTTTGAATAATGTCGTCGTCAACCGCGATTATCTATACACTCCCAACACGTCTTGTTATTGATGCAAAAAGATGGTCTATTTCTTCTCGAGGGATACTATCTCAAGCTACCTGTACTTCATGTATCAGATCCGCCAAAGTCCGTGGGGGCTGAGGTAAATTTCCAAGCCTTCTACCCATGATGTCCCAAGCATGCTCTATGGGTGAAAGATCGGGAGATCTGGGCGGCCATATGGCAAAAGATTCACATAAGTCGTTTCGAAAAAGTTTAAGACAACTTTGGCAACATGAGGTCGAGCATTATCGTGCTGAAATATTGGATTCTCGAGCCGGTTGAGGTGAGGGAGAACATAGGGCTTCATTATTTTTTGAAGGTTACGCAGCACTGTCATCTTACCTCCGGTGTACATGTGTACATCAAACTGAGGTTCACGTCTTTCTCCCCGACGTCGTCTAACCCTCCTTCGGCCATCATATGCTCCCAATGAGAATTGAGATTTATCAGAAAAGACGACCTGATGCCACTCCACATTCCGATGTTGACGTTCTCTGCACCACTGTAATCGTTGCCGGCGTCAGAGGTAACAGGAGATGGGGTCGATAATGCTGCAGTCCAAAAGACCTTATCCGGCGATTAACCGTTCGGGCAGTTCAGGATGGTCTTGTTCTCCTAACCACTCATCAGCCAAAAATTGAGTTGTCGCAAATAGGTCTCTATAATGGCCATAAGTCTTAGACGTCGATCTTGAACTTCATTTGTGCCCCTTCGACGTCCGGTGCCTATTCTCCTTCAATTTTGGGCATTATCAAACCACGATTAACAACATATATCTCATAACAGTAGTCGTATTTCTGCTTTCTGTAGACCAATAATTCGACCTCTTTCAAATTCACTTAGCTGGCGATAAATTCCACGTACCAACACATCGACTTTGGATCTCTTCGAACAGCTGGTTTGTTGTAAAATTTTAAAAAATTGCAAAAATCTACTACAATATTTCCGTAGGTACAAAAAAATGTTTACAAGAGAAAACTTTCACGATTTTTTTCTCCAAATTTAATCTTTTACTCCTTGCTATACTATTTCACCAAATGAAATTGAAATTTAAACAGCTCTTTCTGGGATTTGCAGTTTCGTTGTCAATTAGTATATATAAATTTACATTATATTTTTCAATCGATATTTCTATTGTCCTCCTCAACTTTTTTGCCATTGACATATAACTCATGAATGACTCCCTCCTTTTTATGAGTGAAGGATGCTCTTATAACTCCGATATTGCCATTTATCCCGAATTGCATTTCTGTCCCATCCTGCACGAATGTGTTTTCTGTCTCAACTGTTTTGCCATCCACGAAAACATCCAGGGAATGTCTTTCTGTGAAAATAAAGAGAAAGATTATACATTTTGTAAATCACAACTATGTTTTATATAAAGGCATGTTTTTTGATTAATGATGCTGAGAGCTCAGACATATGTTGATTCTATTGGCAAAAATTTCTTTTTCCGGATAATATACAGGGTGTCCCAAATTCAAGTGCCTATAAGACGTTTCTAGAAAAAAAATTTTCTTTTCTACTATGAGTATTCAATGCTGAGTAGGTACATTTCTGTTACTACATTGAAATAATGCGTTCCAAATTGGCAACCGAGGAAAAAAAATTCCAACTTTGCAGATTTTCCTCCATTATGAATTTTTTTTTCAAAATTCTACACCACAATTGAATTGAGCCCTAAAAAATACTATTAAGATGTGACCAGAAACCGTTATTTCAAATATAACGCATAACTTACCACAGTTATCAGAATATTGCTCCTAATTGACCATATTCACCGTCGCCATATTGTTGTGCGACAATATCAACATTACCAACTACCCAGTGTTCCCAACGGAGAAATATTGAGTTTATCGAAAATATTGAGTTTGTCGAAAATATTTTACAAATACATTTACATTTTACAAAATATTTACTCTAAAACAAAAATACAGAATTTTGAATTTGTATCGCAATCCCTTCTTCGAATACGTCTAATGAAACACTTAAAAAAGTCACCTTGTATTATCGAACACATATTGTGTCATTCTTTGAAGTGGTCAGTACCTACTAAAAATCTTTTCAACAATCGGAACTTCTTGAGGTGTGTGAATCGGAGCACGAAGTACTTTTTCTATCTGTCTCAATGTATTTCACTGCATAAAGAGGCCCAGAAATAAAATTCCACATAACCCTGCCATACATCTACAGTGAGCCGTAACAATTTCAGCATATTCATAGAAAAAAAACCATTCCTGCCAATCCTTATAAATGTCTAAAGCCGGGTCCAGACTATGTAACAAAACATGTTATTAACAAAGTTATACAACAAAAGTGTTATACAACTTTGTTATATAACTTGTTATGAAATAGCAGAGACATCCAGACTATGTGACAAAATAAAACTAAACAACAGTGCTCAACTGAAAGCAGTGGCATCTGTAGTATTGAAAATGACCTCAAACGTAGAGGATGTCATTTTGGCAGCAGCAGCTTGCGTGATTTTATGTAGGCGACGAGTGAAATCTAAACGGAGATTTTGGGTACGGCCATCGTTGAGAGCTAGAGGAAAATATAGTGGAACAACTCTTTTGAAGGATCTAGCAATGGATGACATAGACCCATTGACAGGGGACATTAAATGTGATGGTAGTTTTAAAAATGAAGCTAGAAAACCACGAACTTCTGAAATGCTCTATGAGTTCTTTAAATGAACTCAGTTTTAACCTTAAAAGATTAATAAACTAAAGTATGCAGTTTATAGGTTATTATATAAATTTACCTACCTTGTTGAACGAAACCATCACAGATAAATTTCAAAATGTTGGATTTGGATATAACCCAAAGACAAAGACCTAATAATCACAGATAACAATGATGATAATAATTGTCAATGATATTTCTTTATGAAACGAACCGGAGTGACCAAAAGAAATCCACGGTCGTTCTGGTTCAGAAATTCTTACCGGTTTTTCAGGAACCGTGTTCCGTAAATAACCTTTCTTTCAGGAACCAACCGAGAATATCATATTTACGGAACGGAAAGTTACCAACCAGACCAACCAAGTTGATTTACGGAACATATGCAGTATGTGCAATACCATTGAGTTCAAATATACCTAGAGGAACAACGCAGTTCAACGAATTGAAGCCAAAATTATTCGCCGTAAAGCGGCGGTACATAGTAGCCAAAAAGGGAACTACCATCTGCCGAGACGGTCAGTTACAACTGCGCCTCTACGAACCGGAGAAGGAACTACAACTGAAAGCGGCTTCAATTCGTTGAACTGCGTTGTTCCTCTAGGTATATTTAAACTCAATGGCAATACTAAATTCAATCGCCGATGCGCTGTCTGGCTGGCGCTGCAGTAAATGTTTGATAACACAAGTGTGGACAAGTTGCGGCGTGCTATAACAAAGTTATATAACTTTCTTTGATCTACCGACACCCAACGGATAACATTAAATTTGCTATACAGGGTCTTTCACGAGGAACCTCACCCATATTTATACGGGAAACTACTGAACGTATTTTCATGAAATTCAGCACTTATAAGTATTTCACGATGCTGATAAAATCTAAAATATTTTCAAGGCATGGGCACCTCCGGTTTTTCCGGAAATGACGTCAACTTCCGTTTTTCAAATTAGAACACCATTTTTTTATTGCAGAAATAGATTCCTTAGAAAATTTCAAGTTATTTTGATGTAACATTTTTCAGTTTTGGTTGGAAAATTCTCTCTGAGCGGGAAAATTCGAAAAAAAAATCGAAAATAGAGCTCCGCTGAAACAAGAATAACTTCGAGGGTTTTGGATGGAAAATTTTCATTTTTGGGATTTTTCAAGATGTAAGATTGATGTATCCACTTTGAGAATCGAAATCGCGATTCATGATACAGGGAATTAAAAAATCGCTTTCAAAGTTAGGGATGACAAAATCGTGAAAAATCAATTTTTTCAAATGAGAACCCCCCTTTTTTTTGGCAGATATTGAATCTACGTTGAAAAATAATGTGAGTGTATGCATCACACCCTTGCCCTAAAGTGAATATTTTCTGAGTTATTCACAAAAAACTGTTTTTCGTCTTGAATTTTCAGCTATTTCTTTTCCCTTCACGCCAAAAAGATGAAATTTTCAGGAACTGTTGCTTAAACCATGTTTTAGATTTTACTACCCTAATATGCAAGAGAAAAAAGTTACAGGTTGTTCCTAAATAGATGGCGAATTTGGATTCGAATTTGTATCGGAAACCTCTTTATTTCAACTAATCGGCCATCGGTTTTCTCTCCAGTGATAAATAAATAATTCCTTATGAACCATATGCATAAACTTACCATGTTTTACATTCTTTTTTTTTAATGATAGATATCATTAATTACATCTGCCAAATTCCTCTTTATTCAGTAGCATGTAATTAATGATATCTATCATTAAAAAAAAGAATGTAAAACATGGTAAGTTTTTGCATATGGCTCATAAGGAATTATTTATTTATCACTGGAGAGAAAACCGATGGCCGATTAGTTGAAATAAAGAGGTTTCCGATACAAATTCGAATCCAAATTCGCCATCTATGTAGGAACAACCTGTAACTTTTTTCTCTTGCATATTAGGGTAGTAAAATCTAAAACATGGTTTAAGCAACAGTTCCTGAAAATTTCATCTTTTTGGCGTGAAGGGAAAAGAAATAGCTGAAAATTCAAGACGAAAAACAGTTTTTTGTGAATAACTCAGAAAATATCCACTTTAGGGCAAGGGTGTGATGCATACACTCACATTATTTTTTAACGTAGATTCAATATCTGCCATAAAAAAATGGGGTTCTAATTTGAAAAAATTGATTTTTCACGATTTTGTCATCCCTAACTTTGAAAGCGATTATTTCACCCCCTGTATCATGAATCGCGATTTCGATTTCTAAAGTGGATACATCAATCTTACATCTTGAAAAATCCCAAAAATGAAAATTTTCCATCCAAAACCCTCGAAGTTATTCTTGTTTCAGCGGAGCTCTATTTTCGATTTTTTTTTCGAATTCTCCCGCTCAGAGAGAATTTTCCAACCAAAACTGAAAAATGTTACATCAAAATAATTTGAAATTTTCTAAGGAATCTATTTCTGCAATAAAAAAATGGTGTTCTAATTTGAAAAACGGAAGTTGACGTCATTTCCGGAAAAACCGGAGGTGCTCATGCCTTGAAAATATTTTAGATTTCATCAGCATCGTGAAATACTTATAAGTGCTGAATTTCATGAAAATACGTTCAGTAGTTTCCCGTATAAATATGGGTGAGGTTCCTCGTGAAAGACCCTGTATAGCAAGAAAAATGTTGTATAACATCGTGTTTTATAACTTTTTCACTTGAATGTCTCTAACAAGTTATATAACTTTGCTATATAATATATATATAGTCTGCACCCGGCTTACCGACATCCAACGGATAACATAAAATTTGCTATATAGGTAGCAAGAAAAATGTTGTATAGCATTGTGTTATATAACTTTTTCACTTGAATGTCTCTAACAAGTTACATAACTTTGCTATATAACATGTTTTGTTACATAGTCTGGACCCGGCTTAACATGAAAATAAATCAATACCTAATATACGTATGTAATACATTTCTGGAAATAATTAACAAAACTTTCCAACAACAATGCCATCATTAATTTTCACAGCACCACAACTGCTTAGGAAACTATCCCAAAAGAACTAGAACCAATTCAAGGTTTTATTTGATCTTTTCTGTAAAAACTCACGTCACAAGAGGAATGCAAGTAATGGTTTCACTAAAAATCTTGAATCGTTGAGAGAAAATTTGATTCTCCTTATTTATAACAATATTTAGAAGTGTTTGGAGATATCTTTAAATCACACAATGTGTATTCACTGAGAAAATAATATCACGACACTCAACTTATTTGTTGAATCAGTGCTTCACTTGTTGTGCAGGGCGATACGCCACTGCATTTCACTTCAACCGCCTCCAATTAGACATTATACTTCAATCCTAAATCCAACTCTGTATCCGCCCCTGATTTATTCTCAGCTTTTTATATTATTTCGATCATTTATATTGTTTTGAATCTCACCTAAAACAACTTTATGGTTTCCATCTTCGGTTATCACTGTCCAGTATCGGTTGGTAGATTCTTGTTTTTCTGTGAATTTTTCCAGAGACTTTCCATCCACCAAGAGGCTGTATGAAAAAGCAAAGAGAGGTAATGGATCTACCCTAAGAACACACTTCGCCTTTTGAGCTCCTAAAGTGAAAACTTCTTCACCCACTAGTTTGAACATCCATTCCCTGCGCAGTATCTCCTGAAAATATTTTATCATTTTCAGAATAAGATCGAAATAAGTTCCCCATGAACATGAACTCTTTCACATGACAAAACTGTTTCCGTGAAGTTAGCACCCACATTTTCGAAAATGAAGAAAATTCTTTTTGCATTCGTTAGTAACTATTTGTAACCTCAAAATTTTCGTTTGTACCTCAAGGGAACTCATATAAAAACGCCGCATTCCGCTGGGTGCTAACTTCACGGGCATCCACTTAAAAAATACGATCGGAAAGTCCTTCGTTAGTAACTATTTGTAACATAAAAATTTTCGTTTGTAACCTAACCCTTACTGAAAAAATTACACCCCTTAAATGCGAAGTTAGCACCCACATTTTCGAAAATTTACAAATTTTCCATTTCATTCGTTAGTAACTCGTTGGTAACTATTTGTAACATAAAAATTTCCGTTTTTAACCTAACCCTTACTGATAAAAAGACACACCTTACATGCGAAGTTAGCACCCGCATTTTCGAAAATGAAGAATTTTTTTTTGCATTCGTAACCTTAAAATTTTCGTTTGTACCTCAAGGATACTCATAGAAAAACGCCGCATTCCGTTGGGTGCTAACTTCACGGGCTTCCCATTTTTTTGCGAAAGAAAATACGATCTGAAAGTCCTTCGTTAGTAACTATGTATTTGTAACAAAAAAATTTTTGTTTGTATCTCAAGGGTACCGCAATCCGATGGGTGCTACCTTCACGGGCATCCACATTTTCAAAAATTAAGATATTTTCCGTTCATTCGTTAGTAACTATGCAACATAAAAATTTTTAGAAAGGAAGATTTTTAGCGGCATGCAGACAATTTTTGAAATTCCGGAAAAAGTCACACACCGTGCAGGAATTGAACCTGCGTCTCCTACTTTCCGGGTCGGTGCTCTTACCAAAAGTAGGAGACACAGGTTCAATTCCTGCACGGTGTGTGACTTTTTCCGGAATTTCAAAAATTGTCTGCATGCCGCTAAAAATCTTCGTTCCTAATTGAATTCACAGACGATAAAATCATTCATAATAAAAATTTGTGTTTGTTCTATTCTTTAATGAGAAGGCGACACTTCTAACATGCGAAGTCAGAACCCTCATTCTCGAAAATGAAGAAAATGTTTTTAGCATTCTTTAGCAACTCATTAGTTACTGTTACATATAAATTTTTGTTCGTAACCTAATCTTCAGTGAGAAAAAGACACCTGTGATATCTGAACATTTTCCAATAAATACTATAGTTTTTTGCTCTCGTTAACTTTTATTTATGAACTATTTTTGACTATCAATTTTTCACTCACCAGGAATAGCTTAGGTCATTATACTGCCATTTGTCGCAGAAATGATGGAGCCTTGGAGGTGTATGATGATATTACGAAGAAAATAAAATTGATACCGAAAACAATGGTAGGTTCTTGACGTCCACCTACTATTGTATAGTATTTAAAATGTTATTTTGAAAATATATTTTTTATTGAAATTTTGTTAAATTTATTTGCACGAATGTATGTATATTCCCACTGAAAGCTAGGTTACAAACGATGATTTTTATGTTACAAATAGTTACCAACCAGTTGCTAACGAATGCGAAAAATATTTTCTTCATTGTCGAACATGTTGGTGCTGACTTCTCATGTAAGGAGTGCTACTTTTTTCATTAAAGAATAGGTTACAAACGAAAATATTTTTGTTACAAATAGTTACTAATGAGTTACCAACGAATGGAAAAAAAATTTTCTTCATTTTCGAAAATGAGGGTGCTAACTTCGCATTCAAGGGGTGTCATTTTTTCAGTAAGGGTTGGGTTACAAACGGAAATTTTCATCTTAAAAATAGTTACTAACGAGTTACTAACGAATATAAGAAAAAATTCGTAAATTTTCGAAGATGTGGGTGCTACATAACTTCGCATTCAAGGGGTGTCATTTTTTCAGTAAGGGTTAGGTTACAAACGGAAATTTTTATGTCACAAATAGTTACTTACGAGTTCCTAACGAATGAAAGAGAGAATTTGTAAATTTTCGAAAATGTGGGTGCTAACTTCGCATTCAAGGGGTGTCATTTTTTCAGTAAGGGTTGGGTTACAAACGAAAATTTTTATGTTACAAATAATTACTAACGAAGGACTTTCCGATCGTATTTTTTTGTCGCGAAAAATTGAGAAGTGGATGCCCGCGAAGTTACCACCCAGCGGAATGCGGCGTTTTCCATGAGCATCGTTGAGGTACAAACGAAAATTTTGAGGTTACAAATAGTTACTAACGAGTTACTAACGAATGCAAAAAAAATTTTCTTCATTTTCGAAAATGCGGGTGCTAACTTCGCATGTAAGGTGTGTCTTTTTTTCAGTAAGGGTTAGGTTACAAACGAAAACTTTTATGTTACAAATAGTTACTAACGAAGGACTTTCCGATCGTATTTTTTTTCCGCCAAAAATGGATAAGGCCCGTGAAGTTAGCATTTTGAGGTTACAAATAGTTACTAACGAGTTACTAACGAATGCAAAAAAAATTTTCTTCATTTTCGAAAATGTGGGTGCTAACTTCACGGACACCTCTAGAGTTCAAAAAGAAAATACAGTTTGTATTTAGGAACACTGTATATTTATATTGGTTCTCTCCGAACCACACCTAAAGGGCACGATCCGTCACTGTTTCCGACCATTCATGCGATGCTGGCTGCCCGAAAGTCCCGTATAAAGTCCTCGTGAGTGACCTACATAAAAGTCCATCAGGGTGCCATTGACCGTAGCACACCCTGCATATACACAAAGTTGAATAAGTGTTCTGGTGCATTCTTTTCACCTTTGATGTGCGTCAAAAAGTGATCACCAACCTCTCCGTCGATCCTGATAACTCTTTTTCCACTCGTCGTCCCGTGTTCAAACTCGATGACGTGCACCCCATCAAGAAGGGGCACGCTCCACCTGGCTACCAGGTCACTCTTTTCGCCCCGTCTCTTGGCATTCGCATCGCCCGACATTCTGAACTTGAATATCGATAGGATCAGGTGAACCTGCCGGCTTGTTTGTATTCATGGTATGAATTATGAAAATGCATTGATCGTTGGTTGTGTTGTGGTCTACTTCGAGTAGGAATTGACCCTTTTAAATTGTTGTCAGCGACCGCGCACTTTCGATTATATGATAAAATCGATTGAGGACTGTGTTTACGCGCACTTCCCATAAAAAAAAAGGTATTGCAGTGATTTACGTCAATAATTTGGATTCACGATCAATATTGAGATAAATATGACATAAGAACTGCAACAGCCAGAAAGAACTGTTTGAATTAGTTTTTTTGGGGAAAAAATCGTGAAGGTTTTTTGATGTGAACATTTTTTGTTACTTAAATATTGTAGGTTTTTTTTTAAATTTCAACGGACCAGCTGTTCGAGGATATCCAAAGTCGTTGTTGTTAAAATGCCTAGAGCACGTTTACGCGCAATTTATCGCCAGCTTAGTGAATTTGAAAGAGGCCGAATTATTGGTCTACGGGAGGCGGGGTTGTCATTTCTAGAATTCGCTAACCGAACGAACAGAAATTCAACTACGATTATGAGATATTGTCAAGCGTGGTTTGATAATGCCCCAAATCGAAGAAGAGTAGGCACCGGACGTCGAAGAGACACAAATGAAGTTCAAGATAAACGTCAAAGACTAATGGCCATTAGAAACTGATTTCCGACAACTCGATCTTTGGCTGATGAGTGGTTAGGAGAACAAGGCTACCCTGTTACTGTCCAAACGTTTTACCGGAGCCAGAGTAGGTCTTTTGGACTGCAGCATTATCCACCCCATATTGTGTTACCTCTGACGGTTGAGCATCGCCGGCAACGATTACAGAAGTGCAGAGAACGTCAACCTTGGAATGTGGAATGGAATCAGGTCGTCTTTTCTGATGAATCTCGATTCTCATTGGGTGCACATGATGGCCGAAGAGGTGTCAGACGACGTTGGGGAGAAAGACGTGAACCTCAGTCTAATAGCACATGAAAGTCGGTCGCCTTTAATCTTTATTCAAGGTAACATGACAGCGCTGCGTTACCTTCAAGAAATGGTGGAGCCATATGTTCTTCCTTACCTTAACCGGCTCGAGAATCCAATATTCCAACAAGATAAGGTTCGACCTCATGTTGCCAGAGTCAGTTTAAACTTTTTTGAAGCGACCCATGTGAATCTTTTGCCATGGCCGCCCAAATCCCCCGATCTTTCGCCTATAGAGCGTGTTTGGGACATCATGGGTAGAAGGCTAGGAAATTTACCCCAGTCCCCACGGCTCTTATTGTATCAAAGCCAAGACGTGTTGAGGAGTGTAAATGTCGCAGTCGGATTCCAAAATCCGTCAGTTTGTAAAATGACTAGTCATTTTGCAAACTGACGAACGTTTCCTAAAACGCTTTCAAGATACAGATCGTTTCACAATCGGCCTGAAATTTTCTGTCGGTTTTTAAACCGCGTATAACGTATCAGACGTATTGTCATATACTACATCCTTTTAAACGTTCCACCTGAAACTACTTGATCCGAAAAATATATATGCTACAATAATCGATGGAAAAGATGGAGCTCAAATAGACTGAAAATGGCGTTTCGAGGGAGTAGCTGATACCGAACAGGTCACTCAATTCTGTAGAATTCAATGTTCCAATTGAAAATACAATACAGCAGTAGCGAATTCCTCAAAGTTCCGCGGCCAAGGTTTCAAAAAATGTGTTTGCCGTCCGAACAAAAATCAGTGTAAGACAAGGACGTGCTTTTTTTCAAAGCATATCAAGAATGCAACAGCAGGTGCCATTTGAGCGGCCTCTGCTGCAATAAGTATTAATAGTTTTATTTTTTGTGGTCTTTCTTTTTTAAGGTGGGCGTTCAATGTAGTGTGTTTTTATTTCAAGTTGCATTTGAAATTGGTTTCACTTTGAGAAATGAAATTTTGTGGGTTAACCCAGAAAGGATTCTTCCTAATTAAATAATTTAAAACGATTTCATTTCGAAAGTTCATTTTTTGTTCTTTCAAAAATAAACCAACTCATGCTTCTGTTTTATTTCAAACGAGGAATCCACGGAAATAGTTCAACTTCCGATTAAAAGTGAATCTACAGATTATTTCGTTCAGAAAAACAACTTGAAATACGGAATTGGCAGAGAATGGTCAAATTCAAATATATGGCGGGAAAAAGTTCCTGCTTCACCCACATATTCACTAATTCCATAGTTCAGCGATTTTCGAATAAAGAGCTCCATGTACCTACATTTCATTCATAATTAGAAAGATATTCATAGAACTTATAGGGATAATGTAAGTTCTATGGAGATATATGCCATAAAAAGCATGGTGGCGCCTCTATCGGTTGAGTTTTTCTACTCGCTCTGAACGGCGACCTCAAAAGAATAAGTGTGAATAATTATTATTTCTGTATCCAGAATAATGAAGTATAGATGATTATACAAAAACAACAGTTATTCAATTTGCATCAAGAGACGAAACGTTTTCAGAATACGATTCAAATGATTTGACAATCCGTCGGATGCGTTGTTCCCAGTTTACAAAGTGACTAAAAATTTCAGACCGATTGTAAAACGATCTTCATTTCTAGAGCGTTTTAGAAAACGTTCGTCAGTTTACAAACTGCCTAGTCATTTCGCAAACTGACGGATTTTAGTATCCGACTGCGACATATAGATAATCGCAGTGAACAAACACATTATTAACAAATTTATAAAAAAAAAAGTTGTAAACCCTCCTTACTATACTACCTATGTTTTACCAAAAAAATTTAGAATTTGAGCAGCTCCTCCTGGGTGTTGCAGTTTCTAGGTCAGTTAGTATAATTATAAAGAACTACTGACGTGAGCTTTTGAGCGCTCGTTTATCCATATTCTAGTAGATTTATCTTAGTATCTTATAGGTAGATTCGAATTCAAGTATCAAAGGAAAAATGTTTCGACAACAGTTAAAATCAAGCCATCTTCAATGACCTTGAATATTTTACTACAGTAATATTTGGAATTTTTTCTTCGATAATTAGCAAGTATTTTATATGATTCTGGTTGGTCGATCTGCACAAAATTCTGCACTCAGTTGAAATACGTCATTCAGATAGAATCTGGAGTTTTGAAATCATGCGAAAATGAAAGACTTTGTGAATACATGTATTCAGATTCTTGTCGTGGTGTGATAGGAATAATATCAAGAAGAATGTGTTCATTTAACTTTGACAAAAGATGAACATAGTTGAGGATTTATTGTTGAAAGAGTGTCTTAAAGTTTTTAGATTTTTAGTGCTGTAAATTTGTGAACTGATGAATATATTGGTGACCAAACATATTCTATATTTATGACTTATTCTATAGATGCATAGATATAATACCTGGTGTTGGCACTGATTAGATTTGTTTTGAGTTTAAGACTTCCTTGTCCATCGAAAATCTGTGTTGGAGTCCTACTTTTCATTTCTCCCGAAAGGGGTCGCGCTATTTTCCATTGTGGCTACAGTGACTATACACAGGGTCTTTCACGAGGAACCTCACCCATATTTATACGGGAAACTACTGAACGTATTTTCATGAAATTCAGCACTTATAAGTATTTCACGATGCTGATGAAATCTAAAATATTTTCAAGGCATGAGCACCTCCGGTTTTTCTGGAAATGACGTCAACTTCCGTTTTTCAAATTAGAACACCATTTTTTTATTGCAGAAATAGATTCCTTAGAAAATTTCAAGTTATTTTGATGTAACATTTTTCAGTTTTGGTTGGAAAATTCTCTCTGAGCGGGAAAATTCGAAAAAAAAATCGAAAATAGAGCTCCGCTGAAACAAGAATAACTTCGAGGTTTTTGGATGGAAAATTTTCATTTTTGGGATTTTTCAAGATGTAAGATTGATGTATCCACTTTGAAAATCGAAATCGCGATTCATGATACAAAGGGTGAAAAAATCGCTTTCAAAGTTAGGGATGACAAAATCGTGAAAAATCAATTTTTTCAAATTAGAACCCCATTTTTTTATGGCAGATACTGAATCTACGTTAAAAAATAATGTGAGTGTATGCATCACACCCTTGCCCTAAAGTGGATACTTTCTGAGTTATTCACAAAAAACTGTTTTTCGTCTTGAATTCTCAGCTATTTCTTTTTCCTTCACGCCAAAAAGATGAAATTTTCAGGAACTGTTACTTAAACCATGTTTTAGATTTTACTACCCTAATATGCAAGAGAAAAAAGTTACAGGTTGTTCCTAAATAGATGGCGAATTTGGATTCGAATTTGTATCGGAAACCTCTTTATTTCAACTAATCGGCCATCGGTTTTCTCTCCAGTGATAAATAAATAATTCCTTATGAACCATATGCAAAAACTTACCATGTTTTACATTCTTTTTTTTTAATGATAGATATCATTAATTACATGCTACTGAATAAAGAGGAATTTGGCAGATGTAATTAATGATATCTAACATTACAAAAAAAGAATGTAAAACATGGTAAGTTTTTGCATATGGTTCATAAGGAATTATTTATTTATCACTGGAGAGAAAACCGATGGCCGATTAGTTGAAATAAAGAGGTTTCCGATACAAATTCGAATCCAAATTCGCCATCTATTTAGGAACAACCTGTAACTTTTTTCTCTTGCATATTAGGGTAGTAAAATCTAAAACATGGTTTAAGTAACAGTTCCTGAAAATTTCATCTTTTTGGCGTGAAGGGAAAAGAAATAGCTGAAAATTCAAGACGAAAAACAGTTTTTTGTGGATAACTCAAAAAATATCCACTTTAGGGCAAGGGTGTGATGCATACACTCACATTATTTTTTAATGTAGATTCAATATCTGCCATAAAAAAATGGGGTTCTAATTTGAAAAAATTGATTTTTCACGATTTTGTCATCCCTAACTTTGAAAGCGATATTTTCACCCCCTGTATCATGAATCGCGATTTCGATTTTCAAAGTGGATACATCAATCTTACATCTTGAAAAATCCCAAAAATGAAAATTTTCCATCCAAAAACCTCGAAGTTATTCTTGTTTCAGCGGAGCTCTATTATCGATTTTTTCTTCGAATTTTCCCGCTCAGAAAGAATTTTCCTACCAAAACTGAAAAATGTTACATCAAAATGACTTGAAATTTTCTAAGGAATCTATTTCTGCAATAAAAAATGGTGTTCTAATTTGAAAAACGGAAGTTGACGTCATTTCCGGAAAAACCGGAGGTGCTCATGCTTTGAAAATATTTTAGATTTCATCAGCATCGTGAAATACTTATAAGTGCTGAATTTCATGAAAATACGTTCAGTAGTTTCCCGTATAAATATGGGTGAGGTTCCCTGTGAAAGACCCTGTATAACTGTACATTGTACACTGTACATTGTCGCAATAGCGCCACGACCGCGAAATATTACGGATATTTCCGTAACCAGGACCCGATCTACAATATCTATAGTGCTCTATTTGATCTACAATTTTTGGGCAAGATTTTTAGTTGGGAGTTGTTACACCAGGGTTTCTATGCATCTATCTAGTTCTATCATATATCTAATAACATCAATATGAATTATACCCCTGCTTTTCACAGTCTCAAAGTGAAGCCAAATCTTTGGTAACGATCGAGTTGTACGCTTGCGTCAACTGGAAATGCAAAAATTGCGAGAAATTTAGAGGTTATGTTTATTCTGAAAGACAACAAGAAAATAGATATCGAGAATGAAAATATGTCACTTAAATACTTTCAGTTCAATTTTAGGATATGAGTAGAGGTTAACAATGATATTTAGGACTTGGAGAAAACGGAATAAAGCGATTGAAACATTTCACATGAAATTGTGTGGTTATGATCGAAACTATTCACATGAAGTTAAGAATGACATACGTTTCACGACATAATAAGATGTGTCGGAGAGAGACAGAATTAAAAAATTATTTTTATTCTCAATATTTCCGCACAAGCGCAGATCTGGATTGTTACCAAAGCCCAGCTTCAGTTATGATTGGCTCATGGCCCATATAGGAATTATTAGATATATGAGTTCTATAGATGATTATGTCAACCCACAAAAATCTAATTTCTGTATTTTTTCGTCTGATAACAAATTGTATCTCAATATCTCTTTCAAGCTGATGACAGATTCAATTTTTTAATGACTATTCCACTCTTTTCATTTTTAGTGAGGCAGTTTCCGCAGCAACGATCGTTTCATCCCGAAAAAATTTTCAAGCCGGAAAAACCAACATGTTGGTTTTTCAGCGACAAAATTTTTGACGTTTCTCGAATTCATAGATAGCTTCGGAAATAAATATCATAGAGAGAACAAACAACGTTTAGTGGTTTAGTTAATCTATGATGAATTCTAATTTGCCAAATAGCGCAATACGCGTCAAATGTGAACACATTAAGCTGAATACAGATTACTCTGACGTGACGTGTAAGGACGTCACGTCAGACGTGTACTGTGCTCCCATTGGCCTGATATGAACGTGAACGCACAGAACAATGTGTTGCATTTTTATATCACTCACATTTTGACGTTCACGTTCATATTAGGCCAATGGGAGCACAGTACATGTCTGACGTGACGTCCTTACACGTCACGTCAGAGTAATCTGTATTCAGCTTTACCCTATATTCTCGTGGGATAGTCATGCCGAATTCACTGGAGATGAAACTTAAGCAGGTAAAATTTCTCTCTTGTAATTTCATATTACAATCGAGAAATTTTGTCGGCAAAATTCCATCTCTAGTGGTATTAATATGACTATTCCACTCTTTTCATTTTTAGTGAAGTTTCCGTAGCAACGATCGTTTCATCTCGAAAAAACTTTCAAACCGGAAAAACCAACATGTTGGTTTTTCAGCGACCAAATTTTTGACGTTTCTCGAATTCATAGATAGCTTCTGAAATAAATATCATAGAGAAAACAAACAACGTTTAGTTAATCTATGAATTCTAATTTGCCAAATAGCGGAATCCGTGTCAAATGTGACCATATCACTTATAATGTTAGACATTTTCTCGTGAAATAGTCATGCCGAACACCACTCCAGATGAAATTTAAGCAGGTAAAATTTCTCTCTTGTAATATTTAAGTTTGTTGCTTTTCGGAAATTTCGCTCATGACTTTGATATTACAATCGAGAAATTTTGCCGGCAAAATTCCATCTCTAGTGGTATTTCATCTGAAAAAATATCGGAAAATGTTCGAGAAAATTTTGGATTAGCTTGGTATTAATTTAGAGTATTGCGAACGCAAATGATTAGGGTTTAAGTTTAAATATCGAACAATTCTTCATTGTATAACTTTATTTTCTAAATTTGCACAGCTGGCAATAATTGACCCTCGCAAGTACCGAATCCAATATTGTAACCATCTCCTTCACATTTTCCTCTGATAATAACTGTATCTTTATCCTGAAGAAACTTTCTTAGGCTTCCATCGTCCAATCTAATGGGTTTGGTACCTTTCCATGATAACTCAAGAAGGGATCCGAACGAATCTGATGTCTGAAAAAAAAATCTGGTTGAAAAACCATCATATTTCTGTTTCAATCCAATATATTGTTGAAAGATTCATCTGCATAGTATAATGAGTCTCTTCAATGAGCTTTATCCAATAGAAATGTTGAGATATAATGGTATATTATTCAACGAGCGGTAATGTGAGTCATCATAACACATTGTGTGTGTTATGACCATTACCGCAAATCGAATACTATACTTTATCTACGACTTCTTCAGTAAAATTCTAATCGATCTGCATTTTAACAATTGGGAACAGTTGACAAAAGCGATCGAATAGCGTAAATTGAGTGAAAAACCATTCTTTATGAGATATCTTTGGGGTATCGAGGAAAATATGAACAAGTTATTAGTATATTTACAAACTAATCTTCAGGAAAATTGAAGAAGGAACTTATTTGGTTCAGAGAAATATGGCTTTAATTGCCGATATAATCGGATAAAACTAAGTGTTTCTGACAGAAATATCGTGTTTTAAACATTTTTATTACAATAAGGTTAGTACTTCTTCTTCTTTAGGTGCCGTCTTCGTTCTGAAGTTTGGCTATCATCAAAGCTATGCTTAGTTAGTACTTGGGTATTCCCTAAAATGTACTAACTCAATTTCAATCGAGAAATATGAGCTTTAAGGTTCATACCAAAGAATCGCATCAGGCACGTATTAGGTCAAATTTTTTTCCAAATGGCTATATCTTTTTAACATGGCCGAATTAGGAAAAATGGAGATTTAAAAAATTTCTTTTTGCCTCTAGAATCTTCGGTGTGCAAGTCAAAGACTCACCCTGAATATAAAGTTTGGGATAGTGTAATAACGCTGAAAACCGCAGAAACTAAAAGAGGGCCCTCTACTAATGGATCAAAACGTTTCTTAGGGACACAATGTCAAAAGAAAGACTTACAGAGCTCACAATGTTGTCCATCAGACACAATTTAGCTAGACATTCCCGACTTCAACGAAAAGATAATCGAGAAGCTCATCTGCGACAAAACCTGAAGGAACCTTAGACAATAGAAAGAAGAGACACAGAATCTCATTCATAAAGTCGAGAGTAGGTGAAGCCAAAATTCATTCAATTCAGTGGAACGAAAATAGCATAAACGGTAGCAATATCATCAGATACTGAAATGGCAACATTGCAAAATCTAACTTTGAAAGATTCAGTGACATGGTGAATAAACTCTTTTTGACGAATTCATATCTACAACGTTCCGAACATTGAAACAAATTCTGAGTTAGGTATGTAACATATCTGAATTTCCTACCCTGCAAATAAGATCGTTTCCATTCGAAGATTTAGTGTGAAAAATTCTTTCCTGGGGGGGGTTAATTACCCCCAGTACCAAGCCCCCCCCCGTAAATACTCCCCTGCGCAAAATATTCTCTAGAAAGGGTTCCCTCATTATGGTGGGAAAAAAATAAAAAACCTATTGAATTATTGTTATATATAAATATTATATTATTGTTATTTCTATTTATAAAATTGAAAAATCATATAGATACACAAAAATATTAATCTAAAAAATTTCACTCTTCTCGCTTTTATATTTGCGAAATCTTCTATAATCTTAGTCATATCCAATCTATCCAAAATTTGGTGTTCAATTGAAATTATAGCTAAATTACTTAATCTGTGTTGGAGCATAGTGGATCTTACATAATTCTTGATAATTTTTAATTTTGAAAAAGATCTTTCTCCAGATGCAACTGAAACCGGCAATGTTAGTAGTTCAAATATCAATAATTATTTATTGATCCAACTCAGAAGAACTATTAACAAAATAATTGGAATTTAATTTTTGATCGTTACTGTTCATACACCACGGAACTGTTCGAATCGAATCATAGACAAGAGACAAGTTTCAATTTCGAATGCAAAATGCAACTGATCCTAGGGGGTGTATATTCCGACAAAGACCCTCATTCTGTTTTTATCTTTATTTTCGTTATTCTCTCTTCAAAATCACGTACCTACCTAAACTCGGCTAGTAGAAAGGGCGCAATTTGGTAACCGATGGTTTTTTATGACATGCAATAATTGGCATAAACGATACGGCGACACTGAAAATATTCAACTACTACTACTACTATCTGGTTGTAATATTGGGAAAAAGAACATCTGCAAATTTTTCTCGTAGAATATTCAACAAAATCAGAGATACCGTAGGAACTTTCTGAATCGATGTTTCTTTCAGAAAATTTTTCCCGGGGGCGCAATTCGAAGTTCCGGGAGGGCAATTTATCGGATTATGTGAATTTTTCGATCATGAAGTTTTACGCCATAACAGGATCTAGGCGCTCTCAGTATTTCGCCGGGGGGGGGCACCTGCGGAACTTCGGGGGGCGGCAGTGCCCCTCCCGGAAATACACCTGAAAGAAACACTGCAGTGAATTCACTGAATTTCGTGGATATACGGAAATTATCGATGTTGGCCGCCTGTCCTCCCGATCCTTCAGAGAAAAAGTCTCTCTAAGGGGGATGGGGAGACCTTGCCGCCCCCAATGTTGAATGGAGTTGGAGAAATTTCAAAGCAGTTGGCAAAGTTTCGATCGCATATGGCAAAATTTCTATGTTTCTATGACATTAGGCAAAATTTTAAAGCAGTTGGAGTTGGACAACCGCCCCCCCTTTTTTTTTCTCCCCCCTCCCCGCTTACCACGTTGTTTGTCCCCTTCAAAAAAAATTTCAATTTCACTGGATTTGCCGCCCCCCTGGACGTGCCGCCCTTGTGCCGGGCACGCCTTGCACGCCCGCTTACGGCGGGCCTGATCTGGTATGTACTCTGTTTCATTTCACAGGATCTAATCTCATGTAAGCTTATTGTATCTTATTATTGCATTTCTATTGAATACTGTGGAACTCTGTTCTGCTACCAACCCACTTGGAATATTCTTATACTGTTCGTAAGGCCTACTGCACATTTAACTATTCACTCGACATTATGGTATACGCATTGGAGTTGTTGCTTTTAGTATAATATTTCACGTACAGGGGAAACATGGTTTGGAGGTCTGAGGTAAACTGTTTATATCGCCTGTGCCTAAGGAAAACATCCTCCCTAGCATCGTGGAGGAGACTTGCCTCTGAGAGTTCTTTAGACGAACGTCCTCAGTAAAACAAGCCTTGGTCATTGGCCTTGGTGAGCCGGGCAAGTATCCTAGACCGGATTGCTTCGTCCCGGGTCCACCGTTCATCAGTCAACAGGAAATCTAAAGAGTTTATTGTCCACTTCCAAACCAACGCGAATAAAAGCACACACACACACACTTGGAAGGAAGGATTCTTACACATGGAACTTTAAAAGCTCTGCGCAACAATAAAGTGACACACTCTATATGCCTATAACCTTTGGATGTATTGGATTCTGCTTTTTATCACAATTGTGCCAGTAATAACCTTACCGGAGTATAGGAAGCCCCATATCATACATATCACCAGTGCTCGTCCTATTAATAATTGTTCTATGGATTTGTAAACATATCATCTGTAATCCTAGAAGGTTTTTTCGCTTTGAGTTTCAATTGATTCTCGTTCGTTTTTCCTTCATAGGCTGTGGTTCTCCGAACTATGGCGCTGGACGAATAAAGGCTCTTGTTCCATCTTTATGTCCAATCTAGTGTATTATTTATCTATTTTACCTCATTATTTCCCATCCTATATTTCACTAATCTGAGTTATTACGAATCTGAATTACTACGACATAACATAGAGTTCTACCAATCTAGACGATCACATCACAAGCCAAAAGTATAAGTATAAAACCCCCTTTAACGTAAATCTACCCTCAGCTCTTCAGAACAGGGTTGCCCCTTTTCTCCTTTTCATAATGTTCCTAGGATTTACAAACTTGGAATGTTACAGGTAAATAGCTAAATTCCAAATTGAATTGATGTTCCTCATCTCAATATCAGATGGGAATCTGAAAAGTGGAATTCTAAAAATCGGAGAATATAAGAGTAGACCAAACTCAAATCAGGCTTCAAATAGTCCAATTTACCAATAACAGAACACCTACCATTTTTTCATCGTATTTTGCTGATAATATTCAGAAATTAATCCAAATTCAACTTTTTGTAAGCGTACATTTTCAATATCTTATGAATAAATATTATCTATTTACTTTTGTTTGTTGTTATTGATGACCCAGAATGGCGTCATAAAAAAATTAATGGAAATACAGATGCATAGAAACCATGGTGTAACGACTCCTAACTAAAAATCGTGACCATGAATTGTAGATCAAAAATAGCACTCTTGCACTATAGAATGTAGTACGTGCCCTACTTCAGAAATAATCCGCAATATTTCGCGGTTGTGGCGCTACTGCGGCAATAAAAAATAGCGCGACCCCTTTCGGGAGAAACGAAAAGTAGGACCTCAGCTCGGATTTTTCGATCGACAAGAAAGTCTTGATCAAAATCTAATCAGTGCCAACAACATGTATTCTATGCATCTATATTGAAATAATCCTGGGAATTTTTTGTCATCAATACATGACTACAGTACCTTGTTTACCGGGTAGGAAAAGCGTAACAATTGCCTGGACGATTGTGAAAATTGCTAAGTCGAGGCGCAAGCCGAGGGCCCCCCCCCCCTGGGTACGCCCATGCCTACAAGACTTGCCCACCTACAAAATTTCAGTTTTCAAGCACGTATGATTTTTACTTTTCCTTATATCGATCGATTGAAATTTCCACCTGAACTACAGTTTAAAGGTCTTTATACAGTACCTATACTCGAGGAAATGCAAATTTTTAACAGAATTTTTTTATTACAGATCTAGCCTTAGACTTTGTCTAAGGATCTAGCCATCTAGTTTTTTTCAGAGGTGTTAATGACTGATAGCGATGTAAATCATCCCCATCTAGTGGTTGTAATCGAAAGGAGAAAGTCATATATCAGAATATATTTATTCAATTTATATTATGATAATGCAGCATATAGGTGTTAATAGGATGAGCAGTGATATGCAATAAAAAAGTCAGACAGTGTCGGCACAATGTTTTGAATAGACTGAATAGAGACTAACTATTACAGAAAACTGCAAAGAAGCACCTAGAGTGCTTCTATCGGAGGAAAGATTTCTGCGATTCGGTAGATAATCAGAAGTACCTAAAAAGCCTGTAACTAGGTGGCGCCACCATTCTCATAATACTGCAAGGATCGATTCGAGAAGTTTCAAATAGATAAAAATAAAACACAATTAGTGTTGTAACGATAATGATGTCGTGTATACTTTTTTGATTATTTATCAGGTACCGGAAGAAGTTTCTTCTTCCGACTAAGTTAAATCAAAATAATTGATCATGAAAGCAAGTTTTGAGTTTTCTCGGGAGCGAGAACTTAGGAATCACAGCGTTCGTATTTCATAGATGACAAGCCGTCCCACCTTCGCCCGGTGAGAAATCTGTTTCACGCGACGGTTTCATCTTCAATACTTCAACCCGCCATACTTTTGATGTACTCGTTTTAATTGTATGATGTGAGGGTCAATTTCGTTCTAAATTAAATACTGGGGATAAATAACGTATAAGGTTGGATGAGGATCAATAGCCAATTCATAAAAACACATTCCAAAATAGTGCATAATTTTGGAAAACATCTGATTACCATAAACAGGTAATAGCAAGTCAATCTTGAGAGATAGATATATGCTATCGCGGACATTGTTGTAGAACTATTTATGAGTTACATTTCCGTCATACGTAAGTCTTATTACGGTTTTTGCAGCGCACGTGAAAATAGCTGATTATGGCTGATTTTTTTGTAATTATTGAAGTTATAGTAGGTATCCTTATTGTTTTCGGGTAAAAAGTATAGTCTATGTCACTCAGGGATAATGTAGCTTTCTAAGGGTGAAATAATTTCTGAAATCGGTCCAGTAGTTTTTGAGCGTATTCGTATCGAACAAACAAAAATACAAATCTTTCCTCTTCATAATATTAGTACAGATATAGATAGATGCATAGAATATTCTTATTTTTTATTCTATGCATCTATGTTATTTCCAATCCGGAGTGAAGGGGGAGAAATTAGAGAATACTAACATTACTAACACAGAACATCCTGAACATCTAATTAATTCGGAAAACGGTGAGGAAAGTGTCAACAGATGGAACCGCCTCATCTATCTTTCCTCACAGTTTCTGCTCCGAAGTGTATCCGAATTAATTAGATGTTCGTATTCTCTCCCTTCACTCCGGACTGGACATAACCAACGCAACTAAGTATTAATGCATCTAATATTCCTGGAATTAAGCAGTATGTCGGAGTACTCGGAGTTGGAAGAACTAAAATTATGATTTGAATATATGGATCTTACCTCTCCACTGATGGTTCCACTGGCCAAGAGATCCCCTGGTCTCATGTTACAACCAGTAATGGTGTGTTGAGCTAATTGCTGCTTTGGCGTCCAGTATAAATTCTTGTAATTGGATCGACATATTGTTGTTGCAGTTTTTGAACCATCAGCTGGAAAACAAACACTAAATTGATTTCTGTACAAAGAGACGGTAAACACGAAAAAATTCGATCATTTGTCCACTACTGACAAATATCCATGAAACAGTCTTTCATTATCTGAATTTCTTCGTATTTTTGAGTAATTTTTGTTTACGAGACTACAATACTGAAGGAAGATACAGGGTGTCCGGTAAACCTTGTACAATATTGAAACTGGTGATAGACCAGGTCATGACTGTTCAGAATATCAGAATTTCACCTCATTAAAAAAAACACCATTTTCGAGATAATGGGCATTTTCTAAATATCTAGAAAATCACTACCTCACCTCCGTTTTTTGATTGCTATGTCTAATGTATCAAGTTCTGAAAAACTGTTTTGTACGTTTGAAAGCATCACTCATCATTAATCTTCAGCAACAAAGATATTTGAATAAGTCTCAATTTGTAGACATAGCACTCAAAAAACGGAGGTGAGGTAGTGATTTTCTAGATATTTAGAAAATGCCCATTATCTCGAAAATGGTGATATTTTTACTGAGGTGAAATTCTGATATTCTGAACAGTCATGACCTGGTCTATCACCAGTTTCAATATTGTACAAGGTTTACCGGACACCCTGTATAATACTTCAATATGGAAAAGTAAAACAAACGTGCACGCAACCAATATTTGTGAATTCATTTTCCTCTGTCTATGGAATTGAAAGAATACACAAATCGTGTACAAAAGATCGGTGGCACAGATAATTCGTCAGTTGTGAAATACACTGCGCAAAAAAATTAACGCACATGATGGAAATCTAAAATTTATTCCACAACTGAAGGTGTTCTCAATGATAATTATTTTTATCAGAATTATGCATGCATATGTTATCCACTTTCAACGTTTTTCTTCAATACATATGTTTTCTCCCAGCAGGAATAAAAAAAGATGATATATTATCAGATTTTGAATGTATTGGCTCCATTCTAAAATCAGTTGTTCTCGATCAATTCTAGTGATCAATAGTTTTTCTTTCGTTTGATTTTCTACAACCGATCGCTATGCAACGCGAAACACACAATTTGACCCAAGAGGAATGTGCCCAAGCGGTAGTTTTGCGAGAAGAAGGGTGGACATACACAAGAATTGCAGAAATGTTTGGAGTTTCCCATACGAGTGTGTCCAGAATGTTGCAGCGATTCAGGGAGAGATGAATTGAATGTCCGAAGACCAGGACAGGGTAGACCACGGGTAACAACTGCCATTCAAGAACGTTACTTGAGAGTTTCTTCGTGGAGACGACGGTTTGCAACCGCTCGCCTCCTTCAAAATCAGCTTGAGCAAACTCATGAGGTGCAAATTAGCACTCAGACAATAAGAAATCGCCTCAGAGAATATGATTTAAGGCCTCGTGTCGCGGCAAGAGGCCAGCTCTTACCCCAGCCCATCGAAGGGCGCGTTTGGATTTTGCGAGAGAGCATATCCATTGGGAAGAGGCCGATTGGGAAAGAGTTGTCTTCACAGATGAGTCTAGATTCTGCCTCTACCATTGTGATCGACGTTCCCTTGTATAGAGACGTCCACATGAAAGATATGCTCAGTGCAATTTCCTGAATACTACTGGTTTCGGGGGAGGATCGATTATGGTATGGAGTGGAATATCTTTGACTGCTCGCACAGAACTAGTGGTCGTTGATAATGGAGCTATGAATGCTGATAAGTATATAAGGAACATTCTTGAAGAGCATGTAGTGCCATTTGCCCCATACATTGGTGAAAATTTCATTTTTATGGACGATAATGCCAGACACCATCGTGCGCGCATCGTTCAGGAGTACCTTGAAGAGGTTGAAGTCTCTCGAATGGAATGGCCAGCAAGAAGTCCAGATCTCAATCCGATTGAGCAGGTTTGGGACAACCTCAATAGAAGGCTGAGAAGTTCAGAAAATCATCCAGCTACTCTTAATGACTTAGGAATCCAACTCGGAGAAATCTGGGAAGGATTAGATCAGAACATTTTAAGATCACTCATTTTGAGTATAAGTATTAAATCACTTATCAGCATTTCAGTATTTTGATAATTGTTCATTTCTCTTTTTTCACATAAGATTCGGTGAAATCCTGAATTTTTCTTCCATTTAATGTGTCTTGTTTCGTTCAAAACCTTCCAGAGAGAACATAAAAAATAAGTTATAAAGTCAATGTAGAGTTAACTTTCATTAAAATTGAGATTTTCAGAAGGTCCGTTAATTTTTTTGCGCAGTGTATTTTCACCCTTTATTAAAGGCAATATAATTTTCATGAATATTTGTAACAAAATGTGTTTCGGTGCTAGTAGATGAAAAACCATATGAAAACTGAGATGGGACTATTACTTAGAATTTCCTAATCAAAATTGCAGATTTGGCAGTGGAAATGTCTGAATGTTGATAACTTTTGTTCCTTTACAATCATGCATTAATATGAAATCGAACATAAATGGCCCCTATTTAAGTTCGATTTCGCAAACCTACATTAATCTGGTTTGAATAACCAGAAAAACCGGAGAAAAAAATCAATCATTGTCAAAAAATCATATCCGAAAGGTATAAAAAATTCAAAAAACTTACGTTTCAAACCTACTTCTAGATTGATATCGAAGTTGAAATTATCGTCATGTGACAGGTAAGGAAAAGGCTTAGGATTTTGTGGATAATTATCAACGATAAATGGTTCTAAGGCCAATGTTGTAACCACCCAGGGGGATATACTAGTTCCAACATTTTTTGCCGTGAATGGTCCTAATGGCACATATTCCCATTTTTGGATGTCTCTAGCTGAAAAAAAATAAATTGTATTCAAAAATGAGTCGAGAGCAACTGCACATATTCCAGCCACGTATAAAGGCAGTCCAGACTCCAGGTCAAGCGCGGATCCAGGGGGGGGGGGGGGGGTGGTCATGGGGGTCATGACCCCCCCCTGGACTGGACGAACCCTCAAATCTTGTGTTTGATGAAAAAATGTTTCGATTGAAAAAATAGAATTGAATCGTATTTAAGTGAATATTGGAGAGTAGTTAGTTCCAATCATGAAAAAAATCTGAATTTTGGGAGAATAATTTGTCCATTTCTTTGAGTAGAATATTACAAACCAGCTCAATTGATTTGAAAAGAGCTACGGATGCCATGAAAGATACGATGAGTGTGTTATGAGAAAAAAGGGAAAAGCGGACGACAGCTTTTTGAAGAGGCAAAGGAAGTATATCTGAGCAGCTAGATGAGAATATTAAATGCCCTATAATAGTCAAAATACAAAAACACAGAGCCAATAATCAGCCTGCCCAGTCTGCAGAAGAGTATTTCCGCAGGTCTGTGTACATTCCTCTTCTGGAACGACCTTGAGGATCGACTGTCATCTGAAGTAATGAATTTATTCAAATTAGGGGTTTTTATACCTAAAGTCGTTTATTCAAAAAATGAAAATGAAGATATTGAAATGGTTAATGAGTTGGTAAATTAGTACAAACTTCTATTAGACAATCCTCCTGTTTCAATCGTTACGAATGAATATCGCTCATGGAAGATGAAATGGCAACGAGAGAAGAAGATTCCACAGATGATATACAAGGTGAAAACGAAACAGACGAGATTACAGACGAAATAAATTTTTTCGATAGAAATGCTCGGACAGGTCGATTTCTGTTTCGAGGGGAACAACTTAAGATGTAGGTTACGGACGCATAGCGCTTCAACCCTTGCTGCTACAACCCCCACCCCCAATTTTTGAATGGGGAAGATGGGGTGAGTGATACCTCAATTCAAAGGTATTTTTATACTGATTTCAGCACTGTAATTGTTTTTTCATTTCATGCATTAGTTCTCGAAATATTCAACTAAGTATTTGAAAATGAAGTGGTGCTTTCATGGCACTTGTAGTGTTTTTTTGTGAAAAATCGACATATTGCTTAAAGATTTCTATGTCAGTGGATTGGAGGAAGGAATCCACAGTCATGGTTGTTTTGAAGCTCAAAATGTCGATTTTTCACAAAAAAACACTACAAGTGCCATGAAAACACCACTTCATTTTCAAATACTTAGTTAAAAATATTTCGAGAACTAATGCATAAAATGAAAAAACAATTACTGTGCTGAAATCAGTATAAAAATACCTTTCAAATGAGGTATCACTCACCCCATCTTCCCTATTCAAAAATTGGGGGTGAGGGTTGTAGTAGCAAGGGTTGAAGCGCTATGCGTCCGTAACCTACATCTTAAGTTGTCCCCCTCGAAACAGAAATCGACCTGTCCGAGCATTTCTATCGAAAAAATTTATTTCGTCTGTAATCTCGTCTGTTTCGTTTTCAAATGGCCACCCTGTATAATCTCCTAGAAAACTGTGATTCTGACATGTATCCAAATGTGAGAAAATTACTCAGTATACTCGCAACACTACCAGTTAGTGTGGCAACGGCAGAGAGGTCATTTTCCATTCTGAGAATGCTCAAAACATGGTTAAGAGCTTCGATGGCAGAAGAACGACTTATTGGACTAGCACTTCTTCATATCCATAATGACATATCTGTTAATGTAGAGGAAGTCATTACTCGTTTCGCAAGAAGGAGAAATAGAAAAATTCCTTTGCTATTTAGTTATACCTTTGATATTATTCTCATTAAGTTTTTGTTTTTGTAATAAATCAAATAAACTTCTTGTTTGTGTTAGATCTCATCAGAATTTTATTTTGGGGATGCTGATTTGTCTCCAAAAAAATCAATTGGCGGGTATGTAATCCACCTGACCGTGACCCCCCCCTTTCTTGAGAGCTGGATCCGCCACTGCTCCAGGTGGACATCAAATGACCATTTGAAAGTGCCTTCTCCCTTCAAAAGGTTTATACAGGGTGATTTTTGGTTTTCACCGAAAATTTCATCAATTGAAAAGGACCTCGCACTTTTCTATAGATACCTATACTCCATTCACTTTTATTTAATCACATAGGAGGTCATGGTTTCGTTTTCAGGAGTTGGTGCCCCTGATGAAAAGCACAGAACATATGATGAAAAGCCAGTGCGCGCACAGAAAATATCGTTAATGACAAAACGACGACGCCAGTTTCTTTGTTTACATCAAAGTAAAAGTATCAAAGATATTCCACATTTTGTTAGGTTTACAAATTGTTCGTAGATTTTTGGTATTTAATCGATATTTTCAGGTGAGTTTTTCGTCGAATATCCAAGATTAACGTATGTTTATTGTTTTTAGCACCTGTTTGGAGCGTGAGGACGATTTTCAAGACCGTCCTGGTCTTGAAAATCGAGGTTGAAGGGGTACACGGGAATTTCGTTGGAAAAGCTGTTATTTGGACAGATATCGCTGTAGATGGATCGGATGGAGCCTCGAGAGGTCGATTAGGATGATATTCTTCAGGTTTTCCAATAAATTTGGCGATATCTGAGCTGAATTGCAAAAGTTAGGTACCTCACTAATGAGGTGGAACTTAGACCTAATTCTCCCATAAGAAACGCCTTTCAAAGGTCGAGATGATGAAAAATGTATTCTTCAGATGTTGTTTGAACAAACGCAGCCGATTTTTATATCCCAACATTGATTTTAAAAAAGTTATCAACAAAATAAAATTGACATTATTCTTGATTCTTGTAATTACCCATCAATTCATCTTATATTTTTGGGTTGATTTTTTTAATGAATTCTTGATTAGAATCAACAATTGATGTCGTCAAGTCTTGAACTTTCAGTTCAAGAGGATAATAAACATTAAATCTTCACAAGCATGCATATGAAAATTATGTGAAAGCAATGCAATTTTCTTCCATGGCAAAAATAATTTATTTCAACAGTGATCTCTTGTACTTTTCATGCAAATAACTAGAACTATCAATTCATATAAACGTTAATTATTTTCGTCCATCACATCTTTTCCAATTCATTCATTTTCCGAATAAATTCACATTCTGAGAAATACGCTAAGAATGTAGAAAAAGGGCAACATAGTGTTGACTTGGAACATAAAAATATTTTGAAAAACGTCATAACTTCGATACAAAGTGGAATGTGTCAAATTTCCAAGGCCAGAGTTGTGATTTTATAATTGTGAATGGAGTATATGCGAAAAATCTGACAAGCGATTGACATATGTCAATTTTGTCATCAGATTTAGAAGATTCAGGAAAAATACTACCACTTTGTCAATTTGAACTATACAGGCTGATTAATAATAATAGTAATTTATAATGAGACACCCTGTACATCTACTTTGAAAATCTATTCGATCATTTATTCCATATATTGGAATAATCCACTTACCACTCCAATCGTTCATCAATACGAATCCGAAAATATTTTCGTGTGCGTTCTTCACCGAAATTGGCTCGCCGAGTTGGTTGGTTTTTCCGCCCACGAAGAAGGCAACTTCCAACTCGAAATCCATCAGTTTCGAGGTACCGAATACGGGTGGTGTGTCATCGGCCACTAGAGTTTGTCCATGCGGTCTTCGTATTGGGGTCCCAGAGACAACCACCGAGCTGGCTCTGCCGTGATAACCAATGGGAATGTATTTCCTGAAAACACGAATCTAATTTGGGAAATACCTCGATGCATTATCCAACCACCCATGATGAAAGAATATTCTTCCATCATGCAACCACCCATGTTTAGTGCCTCCACCAGGGGCGGACCGTGAATATTGTTTTTACAGTGTACAGGGTGCGTCATAAGTGCTCGTTCGCTCGGTAAAATTTTGGGCTAGGAGAATGATTCAAATTTTGACTCAATCGGAAGAAGGTGCTCAGCGTGGTAAAACACGATAAAATCCTGTTTTTTTCATATGGAAATGTCCGTTTTATACAGGGTGAATCTTTGACTCGTACATATATATTTTAACTGTAGATCCCTCTCATCAAACGAAACACTTTTTTCCTACACCATTTTTCAGAATTCGGTTTCGTTTGAATGATACAGGGTGTCGAAAATCCATGAAAAAAACACTTTCCTGTTCAAATCTTTGGAACCGTTATTTCAAATGATCTGAATTTCGGTTGATTGTTCACTCTATTCATGATGCATATTCCTCAAAGTTGTTCAATATTTCTCCTGGTAAAAAAGTTACAGTGTAGCCGACTCATAAATCCAAGCTAAAATAATATAAAACCACCTGAAGAAGGAAAGCGGCTCATATTTTCGAAAGAATTGAACATCTTAAAAAATAAAAGTATTTTTATGTTTTTTTCAAAAAAACGCGTCGTTTTCGGGTTATTCCCAATTTCACCCGACAAAATTAGACGGAAAAATAAAAATCATAAGAATAATCTGGATGCTTCCCTGGATTTTCAATATCACAGAATGGCTGAAATTTATAAACTCTCGGATCTCTATACAAGTTAACAATGTTGTCAGAATGTTTATCAACTTTGTCAAGACTTGCCGGCCACTCACGAGGCTTCCGAGACGGGCGTTTTATGATGGTTTCTAAGGCCACGTGCGAAAAGAGTCTCCGTGATTGGTCAAGGGCTCTTAAAGTGTCATAAAAGGCCATAAAACGCCCGTCTCTGTAGCCTCGTGAGTGGCCGGCATAAAATCTCGTTAATGGAAAAACGTTTGATGTGAAGATATGTACAGGGTGTTTCAGAATAAGGGACCGTAAATTCGGGAACTTAATCCTCAGATTATTTTATGACATAAAGTTCCTATGGACTATAGGTCCCTGACGCACTGTTTCTGAGATACGGGTTGTTGAAATTTAAAAAAAAATTGGTTTTATGAAATCATTTTCTACACCGTACACGATTTTTTTTGAGTTTTGGTAGGTTAGGTTAGGTTAGTTACCATTCTTATTGTGAATTATATGGTTATTACGAAAATAATTTAAAATTCGAGAAAAATCATTGGCGTACCAATTTTTTCACCGAATTTATTCGGATAGAAGTCTGTGCTGACGCCACTGGTGAAAATTGAACATCATTTTGTATAGGAAAAAATGTGTCTTAATGAGTACTCATAACCTACCAAAACTCAAAAAAAATCGTGTACGGTGGAGAAATTAATTTCATAAAATCAATTTTTTTTTCAATTTCAACACCCCGTATCTCACAGTGCGTCAGGGACCTATATAGTCCATAGCAACTTTATATCATAAAATCATCTGAGGATTGAGATCCTGAATTTACGGTCCCTTATTCTGAAACACCCTGTATAAATAAAATCCAACAAATGTGCGAGATAAAACTGAATTCTAAGAATCATGAAATTAATATTTTATACGCACAGTTTTCATTAAAAACCACGTCTCAATTTGAAATCAATGAAGAATAAAACTTTCAAAATGATACTGAGTACTAAATAATGCAGGGCCATGTTTCTATCTAAACAATATCCTCTGGAATTTTTTGAACTACACTACACGGTTATTATTACATATTCACATTATCATCACGAGGTCGAAGAAAATCTAAGAGAATCACTTTCCTCATCTATAACAATAACATAGCTCTAGAAATGATATATTGGACCATTTTACGCCATTCAAATCACATTGTTTTGGGTGTTTGTACACCTGCTTGCCTTCTTTTCTGTAAATTAATAAATCGTAGTCCATCATCACTTTCACTTTACGCATGCGTCGTTCATGAGTCATGACACTGACGTTTTAGACGCAGAACAATAGTTTTTCTCGCGCGCCGGCTACCGCGCGTTGCGAGGTAGCGTACCATTGTTAGAGAAAATCAACAATCAAGCATCGTCTTCTCAAAAGTTCGGTGAAATATCACAGAAGATAGGCAAGGTTAAGTCATTGACCTAGAATCCTAGAAACTTATGACCTAGAGTAGTTATGTCAACACGGGTTCTGGATCAGAATATGATCATAACCTCACATTTGGTTTAGATGGTGGCGGAATGATAGGTTGATTTATTTATGGTGGATGCGCTTTGTGCGCTCTTTTGGTGGTGGTTATGTTTGAAGGGAGCTTTACGATGAAGACGCCATGACAGTTTGTTCAACGACATCTAGAGTTTGAACTTCGAAGACGCCATGACTTTTGTAGGGATCTTTACGATGTCAGCGCCACCTAGATCTTCGAGATGCAACTCAATGAAGGGATTGCGGGTTGCATATTCATATCCCACGTACCGTATCGCAGCTCGGAGACAGCCGAAGCTCACTCGATAAACCACGCGCGTGATCGCGTCTTATTTGGCGATATCAGTCGTGGAATATGCATTGGGATTATACGTTATATTGATACCCCGATTCTTTTAATTCTTTTCAGTTCAAATAAAAACGATTAGGTTTTTTCCATATTCCCGAATAATAACGTCTACCCCTTATTCAAGAGTGAATGCTTTAAGGTTATGAATTTATTGGGGTAAAGAAATAAGTAAATTTAGAATAGATTTTATACTGAAGCCAAAAGAATGATCGAAATCTTCTCTTTAAAGGTATATTTTTTTAAACTTTTTGAGGGGTGTTCTAATAGTTGTTGTCATTGATCGAGTTACTTTTGTTGCATTCATAAGTTCGGCCTCCCACTTCTGAAACGAATTGACAAAATTAATCTCAATTTACATAGCTATCAAGCAAATTGAATTTTGTGAGTAGGTACATATTATATTCCGTTGCTGTTGCAAAGATACACAAAGTAAAAAGCTGTTGAAAAGAAGAATCACTGAGCTTAATGTACACAATTGATAGGGGAGTTAGGAAGTTCAAAAGTTGTCAAAAGGAGAATGGTATCAAAAAAGAATATCACTTAATTGAGATAAGTTGTCCAACATACGACAAAATAAGGATCATCGTTGCTTGGAAAAATTTGTGAAAGTAAAACTATGATTGGAAGACTATTCAAAATGTTAAGGGGACAGAATTTTTTCGAAAATTATATTCAATGAATAAGATCACTCGACATTTTTCTCAAATGGTATAGTTATATTAGAACTAAATTTGGGAATACCTAATTAACAACATCCAATAACCCTGCCCAATTGATGATTCAGATCATTATAACAAAAAGTAGTTTGTAAGGAGTAAGAGTAACCCTATTTTACCTGAATGAATAAGAAAAATGAGGAGCTCAGCTATATGTCGATATAAATTTCATTCTATATATAATCCGCAATCCCTCAGTTGCCTGCCCATATATTATGTTTAGCCATTGGTAAAAGGTATTTATAAATATGAAATTTTTTTTGGGTATGATATTTCAAGATTATTAAAATCTTTTCACAATTATTTCCATTCATCAAATAAATGATGATTCTTTATGTTGACTTAGATTCTTTTATCCATTCAGAAACTGCACTTATCAATTCATTATTCAGTCTCCTATCTTATTTCAAGATTTGATTTTTTTAATTGTAGTTAAAGAAGGTCTTGATGTAATTCCCTCTCGTTTTTTGATTCAATAATTTTTCGAATTGCTACTATGGGAATATTACGCAAAACCCCTCACCACAGTTTGAATTTCCCCTTCTGTGGCTGTTTTTGTTCTTACTATTTAATCATCGATTTGCAAAAAAATCTGCGCTTATTTTCTTCAAAAACTCTATCTATGCGATAGCGATCCCATTCAGGTCATAAAATACGTTCAAGACCGCAGGAACGGACGCGATCTCTTACGTTGAGTTTACTTCGGCTTCGGGTGAATTCGGACTGCGATACGGTACGTGGGATATGAATATGCTTGCGGGTTATGAAAAAAACGTCGCTGGGATTTGAACCCGCGTTTCCAAGCAGCATATGAATCAAAAGTAGTTGACTTAGACCACTCGGCTATTCCGACTTACAATAGATTGATAGTTTTGTTTGGGGTATAGGTTAAAATTCTAGGAACATGGATTAGACACGTTTTGTTGAAATTCGTGTACATTCAGCCATCCTGGCTATCCCGGTATATTAATAGTTTTGTTTGTGGGGGGTATAATTAAATCACCTGTTGCAAGTTAATCCCCAGGGAACATCGACTAAGACACGTATTGTTGAAAGGAAAGATGCTATTCGTGTCATAACGCGTTTTTTTGGGCTTTCTCCAATAATGTTATGGTACTTTATCTGACTGAATTCCCATGAGAAAAAAAAACTTGCTAGTTTAGACCCTCGAAGAAAAACTATAAATATTTCAACAGGGAGTATTTTCAATCATTCTACGTTTTGGTTTTATACACGAGATTACGCTCATACAAAATATTGGGGTTGGAACACGCTTTTTTTGGCATTGGTGCGTTCATTATTAGGCTTTATCCTATTGGGTTCCGCGACAAAAAAAAAAAACTTGCCAGTTGAGACCATCGAAGAAAAAGTATAAATATTTCAACAAAGAGTATTTTCAACCAAATCACGTTTTGGTTTTATACAAGACTCTCCAAGCCTTACAACAGTCGCAAAAGTATCAAACGAAATAATTTTGTTACACATCATCAAACTATACATCTGAGAAACAGTAAGTTTTTGCACATCTTTTGTATTATGAATGTTTTTTAATTTTTCCCTATTTCGACTTGTTTCAGTAATGAACCAGAGCGTATTGCATCATCGTTCACGATAACGTTATCGAGTACCATCCGCTCAGTGAAATTGTAAGGAAATTAACGAACTTTTGAGAATTCAGTGTAGTATGAGCTGTAGCAATAACAAGATGAAAGTAGCCGTAGTAGATTTTCAAGGTTTCATTATTAATGGTAACTTTCAACCGAAAGAGATGAGCATAATAAGTAAAGGGAATCAAATTGCACATTTTATAGTGAAATCTGAGGTAGAATTCTCATCTTTGTCTGTGCGTGATCAGAAGCAAGCGAGATGGTTGGAAAATAATTATCACGGTTTAAAATATAATTATGGTAGTGTTGAACTTCGCGATGTTAGTACCATTTTCAGAAGATTACTCTCAGATATAGATGGAGTATATGTAAAGGGTGATCAAAAGAGAAAATATTTGTTAGACATGGGTCTACCATTCATGATTATTGATCTGCAGCAGCTGGAGCATTACAATCCCCCACCACCAAAATTAATGATGCAGCAACCGTTGTGTATGTATCATGATGGAAATGTGCCACGCATGTGCAGCATGACAAACTGCAAAGACCTATTCGATTGGCTTGGGAATGTTATTTCTTATTAAACAATTGCACAGAAAAGATGACCATAGATGAATTTTTACGAGAACTTGCTCTACTCAAAGATGCAATTAATTCTTACGAAGATCGTAAAAACATGATCAGTCAATTTGAAAAGCTCTCCTTGCAGCGACGCCGAACCACAGCATCATCATCATCATCATGTATCTGGTATTCTACAGTTTTCCGTAATGAATCTAGATTTCAACATCTATCTTCGATGTCATGTAAAGAAAAAATAAAAGAGTTGTTCTCAATAAAATATCTTGAAAAATATATTTATCTTTATATTTATCCACCACACCCCTTGAAACTTATTAGATCTAATAAAGATGCGAATTGAGCAGCATCACAGTGCTCTACCTGTAGAAAATTTAGATATTTTCGAAGATCAATCAAAATTCAATAGAAATGGGGATTTATTTCCACATAGTTGCAGATTTTTAATAGTAGGTCCTAGTGGTTGTGGAAAATCAAACGCACTTCTATCCTTACTTCTTCATCCTAATGGGTTAAGATTTGAAAATGTATATATTCTCAAAAAGTTTATATCAACCTAAATATCAGCTGCTCGAAAAAGTTTTAAAGAACGTCCAAGGTATAGGTTATCACAGCTTTAGGGAAAATGATGATATTATAGAAACCGCAGAGGCTAAAGAAAATTCTGTATTCGTCTTTGATGATAAAATCAAGTCGTATTACTCTATGGGCAGACATAAAAAAATAGATGTTGCTTTTCTTTGTCAGACATATGTGTCAATAAATAAACATCTGATTCGCGATAATGCAAATATAATTGTTATATTCAGAAGTGATGATGTGAATTTGCGCCGTGATTTGTACATGAAAACAGATGTACTTTTACTTGCTGATGTCGTGGAAAATTTCAGACAAACTGCTTTAGAAACTTACAAGCTTGATCAGGCATGGTACTACACTATGCCTGACTACAGCTGGGACTGTATGCTGAAGTACACAAAATGTAAATTACAATTACTTACTTAATTACATGATATGATCATGTTTGTGGAGCATGGGGTGGAATCAGTTGTTGCATGCACAGGTTTTCCGAAGCCAATAACCCCCAAATGAATAATTATGACATATCAAAGCCAGAGTCGTATTTGCTTTATCTAGATGTTAATAATTTATACGGTTTCGCCATGGCAGAATTTCTGCCATTTGGGGGTTTTGAATGGTGTGATATGCCTGTTGATGTGACAACCATTCCTGATGATAGTCCCGAAGGATACATCCTTCAGGTGGACCTGCAGTACCCACAACACCTACACGATTTGCATAAAGACTTGCCGTTGTGTCCAGAGCACAGTGTTCCGCCTGGTTCAAAGCTACCAAAATTATTATGTACTCTCTCTGATGAAAAAGATTACGTAATTCATTATCGTAATTTAAAAACTGTGCTTGAATTAGGATTGAAATTGAAAAAAATTAAAAAGGGTTTTGAAATTTCAGCAATCTCGCTGGCTGAAACCCTATATAGACCTTAATACTGAATTAAGAGCAAAAGCAACTACCGATTTCGGTAAAAACCAATTCAAATTTGCCCCTAATTCAATTTTTGGTAAGACCATGGAGAATATCAGATTGCACAGGGTAGTACGTTTAGTTAATAAGTATGAAGGTCGATATGGAGCAAAAAATCTTATAGCATCTCCGAGATTCCATAGTCGCACAGTTTTCGGTGGAGATTTATTAGCCGTTGAACTTAAAAAGAATGAGCTTTTGTTCAATAAACCTCTATACATAGGTATGGCCATTCTCGACATATCAAAGGTGTGCATGTACAATTTCCATTATAACTACATGATGCTAAAAAGTCCTGGGGGTTGTAAAATCATGTACATTGATACAGACTCTTTTTTTTTATGAAATTAGTAGTTGTAACCCCTACGAACTCATTAAAAATGATTGCCACACTCATTTCGATACCAGTGATTACCCAAAGGATAACGTGCACAATATTCCATTGGTAAATAAAAAAGTACCTGGCTTAATGAAAGACGAGACTAACGGATTAATTATTACACATTTTGCAGGTTTGAGAGCTAAAATGTACAGTTTTAAAGTTCAAGGGGGGGAAAGTCACGAAAAAATCAAAAGGAGTAAAATCTTGTGTTGTAAGAAATAAATTATCTTTCGATGATTATGTGAATTGTCTCAAACAAAATTCTAAGATTGTATTAAACCAGAATACAATAATGTCCTTTGCACATAAACTCTATTCAATTCAACAATCGAGAATAGCATTAAGCGCACATGATGATAAACGATATCTTATTCCATCATCGTTTGATACGTTGCCTTGGGGGCATTATTCACTTCTGTCAACAAAGGCTCCACCGTCACAGCAATAGTGAAAAATTTATGTTTCTTTTCAGAATGAACAATTTTGATCAACAAAAACACACGTTGAACCTTGTTATTCCTTTCCAAGTTTGCTCACTTCAAGGTTCAGCAATAAATGTAATCATTCAAAATGTAAGTTCAATAATTGATGTGTTCCGTCTGAACTTACCTAAAGATGTAACACGTGAAATTTTGAAGAAATTTAGCGTTTCCAAGTGGAAGCAAATAAAATCAGATGTGTGCATTACAGAAAATCCACTTCCAGAGGAACCCCTTTTTTCTTCTCCTAGAATAGTATCAAACCATAAAGCTATACCATATATTATTGGTAAACTTGATTGGGGCGATGAATATGACAATGCAGAGCTGTGTGTGTGTGGCGAAATTATTATAGCATTAAGGAATTTAATTTAACCTTTTGCAAAATTCATTATAGAATTTTTTTGAAAGAATTTGAAAGGGCAGGATTCAAGTCTGGGTTATTTAGCTTTCGCGACCACACACACTTGTATATAAAGTCTGCAAATCTTCATCACCTATTTAGAAAAAGAGTGTATTGGTGTAACTAAGACTTTTGTGAAGTATTATTTGACATTTATGAAAAAGATGAGTGTTGTGATAGATGCATAGAACACCTGGTGTAACGACTCCCTACTAAAAATCGTGACCAAAATTTGTAGATCAAAACGGCATCCTAGATTTCAGATTTTGGACTAGTTCCGGAATAAATCCGCAATATTTATCGGTCGTGGCGCTACTGCGGCAACGACAAAAAACGCGACCCCTTTCGGGAGAAATGAAAAGCTGCACAAAATATCACGTTTTCGATCGACAAGAAAGTCTTAAACAAAATCTAATCAGTGCCAACACCAGGTATTTCTATGCATCTATGTGTTGTGATAGACTTCATGAGTCAATACACGGCTATGTAGAAGTACCTAATTTCAAAAGATTTGTATGTTCAGGAGATGAAGATAGTGATATTGATTTTTAGATTTATTGTTTGTGAAAAAATAAAAAAATGTAAATAAACTATTTTGACATTTTTTTTTGTTTTTTATTTTTTATTCCTCATATGTTGATACAGTATACAAGCACATCTACAAGAACCAAAAGATTCACAAATAAGACAAGCCCTTCCATCCACAACATCTATACTTGGGTCTGTACCAATACATTTAAGGGGGCAACAATATCTACGACCATCTATGATGTGGGCATCTCTTTCCTCATTCATTTTGCTGCACATGAGGTTGCTAGTACTTTCCATGCAGAATAGAGTTAGTCCACAACTTAGGCATTTAACGTGTTCTTTATCGAATAAAAATTTGCTACTCGGACACAGAACATTTTTCAATGATTTCAGACAGTGAATTAATGCCAAAAATAAAAGTGAACTGAATAAGTATATCGTGATGAAAATGTATCTCACGATTACTTCGTTAAATAATTCTTCCATGGTGACTGACATTAAGTGTTAAGCAAAATTATTCATCTAGAAATTGCCATAAATAAATATGAAATGGGAAATGGAGGGTCTTCTTACATTAAACTACCGGATCAAATTTTAAAAACCAAAGCATGTGTTAACGTTCAGAATAACGATAATGCATGTTTTTTTTTTGGAGTATTGTTAGCTATCTTTATCCAGCCAGAATTAATTCAAACCGTACCGCGAGCTATCCTTTTTACGCTAGTGTTCTCAAAACTACTGGCTTAGAACTACCTATGAAATTATCTCAAATTACAAAATTTGAAAAAATGAACAACATTTCGGTGAATGTATATGGTTTAGAGTTGAAAGAAAATGAAATGAGTTCATTTTATACAATTTTACCGTTGAGACTCACACATCATCATATTGCCCAGAATCATGTTAATTTACTCCTTGTTCAAGACAAATATTCTCCGAAATTGAGCGACTATGACGCCGAGCCTTTGGAAACTGAAACGGGAGATACTGAAATTAAATATCACTTCTGTTTGATTAATAATATTTCAAGACTTCTAGCAAGACAACTCTCAAAAGATAAAGCCAAGAAATTTATATGCGATAGGTGTTTGAATTATTTTTCATCTCAGATGAAATTGAATGAACATTTTGAGATATGTAAAACATTAAATGATCAAAAAGCAACTTTTCCAAATTATGATTACGTTGAATTTAGAAATTTCGTTTATAAACAAAAATGTCCCTTTATTCTGTATGCAGACTTTGAGGCATTACTTAAGCAATGCAATAACAAAATAAGTGAAAAATCGTTCAAGTATCAAGAACATGTGCCATATAGTGTAGGTTTTTATTTGAAATGCTCATTTAACGATAGTTTTTCACGTTATGATAGTTTTCGCGGTGAGACTTGCTCAGATTGGTTTGCTGATGAGATAGATATAAAATAGCCTCATTTGTATATTCCAAAATTAAACATATTGAACCAATGACAGGTGCACCAGATGAAGTTGGTACACACTGTCATATTTGTGAATGTCGTTTTAACTCTAAAGATGTAATAGTTAGGGATCATGATCATTTCTCCTCTGCATTTAGGGGCTGGGCGCATCAACAATGTAACCTTAATTTTCGAAAGCTTTTTATTGTACCCATAGTGTTTCATAATTTATCTAATTACGACGCTCATTATTTAGTTGAATCTCTTTTACGTCGTGGTAGAATCACAACTTTACCCATCAATAAAGAAAAGTACATTTCATTTACATATTACCATCAGGAAACCAATCTCAGATTTAGGTTTATCGACTCATTTAAATTTATGGGAGCTAGTTTGGATGAATTAGCTTCTACTTTAATTCTAGATAATTTTAAAAACCTTAAAAAAGAATTTGGTCGTTTACGCGATGAGGAGTTTGAACTCCTCACAAGGAAGGGTACATTTTGTTATGATTATATGACAGATTGGGATAAGTTAAACGATACCGCACTACCATCAATAGATCAATTTTACAATAAATTGTCGGATGAACATATTAACGAGAAAAGCTATCGTCATGCTCAGAACGTTTGGCAAACATTCAAAATCAGATCATTAGGCGAATACAGCGATTTGTACATGAAAACAGACGTTAGTTTGACACGGGATTATTCGTTCCAAAAATCCTTCTCCCCTGTGAATTTTAGAAAGATCTTCCCCTCATTTGATTGATTAAAGGAACCCTTCACAGTATCTGTAGCTCGTTTCGGAAGGAAGATCTTATTTTGCTCTAGCTCCATCAAGAGTTTTTATCAAGCTCGCCTTCAAAATTCGAAATTTCTCCCCCAGTGGCAAGTCTCTGAGCTTGATGGTAGATTTCTTGTATATAAACATTCAATCTTTCGAAATCCATTTCTGGAATATTTTTCAATTTAACTCACATAGATCGAAGGGAAAACTTAGTAGATGCATCAAGGAAGTATATTCTGCATTAAATCAGCCACAAATATTAAATAATTGGCTCCATTTTCTCCGAAATGTGGAGGAAATGCAAGCTGTTCGAACTCGGTACGACACCTTTTCTTTTTCTCGTAATAATACCTTTGTATGTTTTCAACTTAATCAAGATGTTTGAAACATATGATTTTTCTAGATTTTTCCAAAAACATCAGTTTCCAGGGGTTATTGGTTGTGTGGGCTGCACACAAATGATCCAGAGTTTCCAGAACATGTTAACATCAACCGAAAAAAATTACCATTCCATATGTTGTTCATGTGGTTCTGAATTTAGAAAATAAAAAAGATATTTTCCTTCTTCTATATGAAAAAAAAATCATAAAATACATAACATTCGATGGTTTCCATCAGTCGTCTCAAGTTATTACAAAAGTGTAGTTTTCCCTTCTATCTATGTGAGTAAAATTGAAAAATATTCCAGAAATGGATTTCGAAAGATTGAATGTTTATATACAAGAAATCTACCATCAAGCTCAGAGACTTGCCACTGGTGGAGAAATTTCGAATTTTGAAGGCGAGCTTGATAAAAACTCTTGATGGAGCTAGAGCAAAATAAGATCTTCCTTCCGAAACGAGCTACAGATACTGTGAAGGGTTCCTTTAATCAATCAAATGAGGGGAAGATCTTTCTAAAATTCACAGGGGAGAAGGATTTTGGAACGAATAATCCCGTGTCAAACTTTGAATTCTTTCAATAGTAGGATTGGTAGAGTGTCAATGTTGCGGAAAAGGTTGGATAGAAGTTAAGTGCACCTACTGCATGAAGGATACCAACGTTGAAGAGATTCTTAATTTGAAAAGTTCATTTTTGAATGAAGGATCAGGTGACGGTACAAGAGAAATCCACCTTGATAGATAGAAATCAATTTCTATCAAGTACAAATGCAAATAGCAGTTACTGATGCGAACAATTTGATTTAGTGGCTTGGAATCAAAAAGATTTTTATTGTGAAAGGATATTATTTGATGAAAACTTCTGGAAAATACATAGCGAAAAGGCACTGCTGTTTCATGAAAGAGTCGTCATGCCAGAACTTTTGGCAAAATATTTCACAAACAAAAAAATCGATTGCTGAAACCGCATCAGATACAGGAACTAGGAGTTCAGACGTTTCTCTGCCGATAACAGGAAATTGGTGCAAATGCAAGAAGAGGGCTGATGGATCCAAAATGATATAGTGTTACAATCCATACTGCAAAATTGTATGGTTCCACCCCAAATGCATTGGAATTAAGAAAAAAAATATTAAGCAAAAGTGGTTTTGCCAAGATTGTACAAAAGTTAACTTTGCAAAAAAAAGAACTGTAAATACTAATCAACTGTTTTATTATATCATTTCAATAATTTAATTAAATATCTTGAATATAGGTTTATTAGTATTTTATTCATCACATTGACTGAAAAATTAAATAATGCATGGAGGAAATTATATAAATAAAAAATTCGATCTTGAAATACAATAAAATCTCAGCAATATTAACATTTCTTAATAATTCATTGGTACAATTTCTGATTGACTCGGTACCCAGTCTATATTGTCAACATCTTTCAATGCACTTGGCTTGTCTAAAATGAAAAAAAAAAAATATATGCCTATGTTTCCTTACTTCTTTGAATATACCTCCTACAAAATGTTTTGAACATACAGTTGCCCATTTCAACTTCTCAGAAGTGAAATAAGGATTAATATTTTTTCTATTATCGAAAATAGAAGAGAATCCATATTGAGATATGGCATTGTTGCTTGGGGTGGACTATATGAATCGAACTTAAGCATATTATCAACATGTCAAAATGGTATTCTGAAGGTATTGTCGAATAAACCACGTAGATATCCTACGTCGAAACTATATGAAGAGCTTAACATCCTAAATATCAGAAATCTATATGTTCTCTCTTGTTTGACTTATTTCCCGAAGATAAGCAGTTGTTTTCCTGTTGTTTCACATGGCTATCCTACAAGAACTAATAACAAATGTTAATGAACATTTATGTGTGCCTAGGGTAACTAATTCCTTCTGCACGAGGTTTGCTACGTGCTTGAATAACCACATGTTTTCAATCAATAGCCCCAATCGCGTTTGGAAAATTCCATTTGTCACGAAAACCTTTTCCTGACGCAATCCACAATCTTTGGAAGGTTTTGGCATTACTATGGGTTGTAGGTCGACTTTCGATAATTTGACACTCGATAAATTTAATCTCTCGATAATTTGAAAATTGAAAAAAATCAACGTGTTCTGACACCCTCGATAAATAACTTTTGAAGAAATAAAAGCCTCTCCCATTACCCTTTCAGAGAAATGGAGAGTTAGCCCCGAGTTTGATGAAAAGAGAAATAGAAAAGTTAAAAAACACTTTGACGAGCTTTGCCAAGATGAACGACGATTGGACAGTGAGAGAAACTTCAAAGTGTGTGTTTTTTGTGCAACTCTTAGCATAGTTATTTCTCAGTTGAACCTAAGATTTGAATCAATGTCGGAAATCAGCAAACTGTTCTCAGTGCTGTCTCAAGCGTTTTTGTTACAGGCAGAAGACGCAGAAATCACAAAAAAAGACAAAATCCTAGTACATGAGTACGAAGAAGATTTGAGTGTTGACCTTTGCTCTAAGGCCAGATATTTAGAGGTTGTCAACGATCCGGCAACTAGCAGAACTTTTGTTTTTGAACAATTACTGGATAACGTCTAGCTTGCCGGACTTATGCACAGCGTTTCTTCTCTTCCTGACTTTACCAGTGACAGTCGCCAGTGCTGAGAGAGATCTTTCTCCAAGTTGAAGCTCATCAAGAACTATTTACGAAATAGCATGAGTAGTAAGACCTAAGGGGCTATCGGACCAGAAATGTGACATAAACTCACTTTTGGTGTATGTGCGTCACAGATGCTGGTTCAGGAAACTGTGAAAGCGCCATCTAGAGTGGAGAAGCTCTGTGAAAGCGACATCTAGAGTGGAGAAGCTGCATGAATTTTGGTGTTATAGGAAATCTTTATTTTGATATCTAGAGTTGAGAAGCATGGATTTTTGGTAGAACCCGTTGATTGCGAGGTATAAAAAGACTTGATTGGGATTCGAACCTGCATCCTATGCATTTATAGTCCGGTGTTGTAATCGATTAGACTATGGATCAGGCCGATCGGTTTGAGGAAAGTGATCTCCAATTCATACACGATTATCAGGTATAAAATTCTCAACTTACTCGAATTCCCTCGGGCCTAAGAGAATGGTTTATTTTATTGGACGATTTTATTGATAAGTTGGAAGGAAATGGCATTTGTGCCTGAACCAGCTTTTTGCCTGTATCTCACATAAACTTATCAGGCAGATGCATTCATTAGTGTGCTTTATCTTATTGACCTAGGATAAATATTAGGGATGCATTCGAGGGCACAATGATTTTTAAGCTTAATTAACGCAATAAATGTATCAATGGAAGTAGGGTTTATTTTATTCAAGAAATTTATCGATAAGTGGAAAGGAAAGGATATTCGTGTCTGAACACGCATTTTTGTCTGCATCTCACATAAACTCATCAGGCAGGTGCGGTCATTATTGTAGTTTATTCTATTGATTCCCGTGAGAAAAAAAAAACTGGTCATTTGAGAACATCGAAGAAAAACTCTTGTATAAAATTTCAAGTCTCAACTCGAATTAACGCCCTTAGACCCAAGATAAAGAAGAAGGGTTTATTTTATTGGAGGATTTCATCGATAAGTTGGGTATTTGGGTCGGAACACGCTTTTTGTCATTGGTGCGTTCATTATTAGGCTTTATCCTATTGGGTTCCGCGACAAAAAAAAACTTGCCAGTTGAGACCATCGAAGAAAAAGTATAAATATTTCAACAAAGAGTATTTTCAACCAAATCACGTTTTGGTTTTATACAAGACTCTCCAAGCCTTACAACAGTCGCAAAAGTATCAAACGAAATAATTTTGTTACACATCATCAAACTATACATCTGAGAAACAGTAAGTTTTTGCACATCTTTTGTATTATGAATGTTTTTTAATTTTTCCCTATTTCGACTTGTTTCAGTAATGAATTTTCTTGCAAAAATTAATGCTGCATCACATATTGCTGATAGAAAACCTACCAAGAAGCACGGAGAGCTGGAGAAAGATAATGCATACAAGATTCTGGTGTGCAGATTAGTCAAATCAAACTTTGGTGAATGTGTGCTTGTAGAATGCGAGGATTTCATAACTTTTCTACCAAAAAGGCTTACGGAAGTTTACAGGCAGCATACAGAAGAGTTATCTACAGGAAAATATTCTCTAGTATATCGAGGTGAAAAGAACACTGGGAAAAGCCAGCCAGCTGCATTGTTTGAAATAATTATACATTAGCTGCTTGTTTTATGTTTAATGTTTTTCATTCATTTATTGGATCAGAAAAATAAATAAAAAATCAATTTCAAGAACATGTGGTTTTATTGGTTTAATAACAGCTGGGACTGTATGCTGAAGTACACAAAATGTAAATTACAATTACTTAAAGATATTGATATGATCATGTTTGTGGAGCGGGGTATACGGGGTGGAATCAGTTGTTGCCTGCACAGGTTTTCCGAAGCCAATACCCCCCAAATGAATAATTATGACATATCAAAGCCAGAGTCGTATTTGCTTTATCTAGATGTTAATAATTTATACGGTTTCGCCATGGCAGAATTTCTGCCATTTGGGGGTTTTGAATGGTGTGATGCGACTGTTGATGTGACTACCATTCCTGATGATAGTCCCGAAGGATACATCCTTCAGGTGGACCTGCAGTACCCACAACACCTACACGATTTGCATAAAGACTTGCCGTTGTGTCCAGAGCACAGTGTTCCGCCTGGTTCAAAGCTACCAAAATTATTATGCACTCTCTCTGATAAAAAAGATTACGTAATTCATTATCGTAATTTAAAAACTGTGCTTGAATTAGGATTGAAATTGAAAAAAATTAAAAAGGTATTGAAATTTCAGCAATCTCCCCGGCTGAAACCCTATATAGACCTCAATACCGAATTAAGAGCAAAAGCGACTACCGATTTCGGTAAAAACCAATTTAAATTTGCCAATAATTCAATTTTTGGTAAGACCATGGAGAATATCAGATTGCACAGGGTAGTACGGATAGTTAATAAATATGAAGGGCGTTATGGGGCAAAAAATCTTATAGCATCTCCGAGATTCCATAGTAGAACAGTTTTCGGTGAAGATTTATTAGCAGTTGAACTTAAAAAGAATGAACTTTTGTTCAATAAACCCCTATACATAGGTATGGCCATTCTCGACATATCAAAGGTGTGCATGTACAATTTTCATTATAACGACATGATGCCAAAAAGTCCTGGGGGTTGTAAAATCATGTATATTGACACTGACTCCTTTTTTTATGAAATTAGCGGTTTCAACCCCTACGATCTCATTAGAAATGATTGTCACTCACATTTTGACACTAGCGATTACCCAGAAGATAATGTTCACAATATTCCATTAGTGAATAAAAAGGTACCTGGTTTAATGAAAGATGAAATGAATGGAAAAATCATTACACATTTTGCAGGTTTGAGAGCCAAAATGTATAGTTTTAAAGTTCAAGGGGGAAAAGTCACGAAAAAATCAAAAGGAGTAAAATCTTGTGTTGTTAGAAGTAAATTATCTTTCGATGATTATGTGAATTGTCTCAAACAAAATTCCAAGATTATTTTAAACCAGAATACAATAATGTCCTTTGCACATAAACTCTATTCAATTCAACAATCAAGAATAGCATTAAGCGCACATGATGATAAACGCTACCTTATTCCATCATCGTTTGATACGTTGCCTTGGGGGCATTATTCTCTTCAATCACCAACATCTCCAACGTCACAGCAATAGTGAAAACTTTGTATTCTTTTCAGAATGGACAATTTTAATCAGCAAGAACTGAATCAATGTAACAAGTTAAACTTTGTTATTCCTTTCAAAGTTTGCTCACTTCAAGATTCAGCAATGAATGTAATCATTCAAAGTGTTGGTTCAATATTTGGTGTGTTCCGGCTGAAGTTACCTGAACATGTAACACGTGAAATTTTTAAGAAATTTAGCGTTTCCAAGTGGAATCAAATAAAATCAGATGTGCGCATTACAGAAGGCCCCCTTCCAGAGGAGCCCCTTTTTTCTTCTCCTAGATACATCTCGAGTCATAAAGCTATACCATATATTATTGGTAAACTTGATTGGAGCGATGAATATGACAATGCGGAGCTGTGTGTGTGGTGAAACTATTATCGTATTAGGGAATTTAATTTGTTCTTTTGTAAAATTCATTATAGAATTTTTTTGAAAGAATTTAAAAGGGCAGGATGCAAGTCTGGGTTGTATAGCTTTCGCGACCACGCACACTTGTATATAAAGTCTGAAAATCTTCATCACCTATTCAGAAAAAGGGTTTATTGGTGTAACTTATATCCTTAGTCTAAAGGTAGGTACCTGATTTCATTGGTGGATACCTCCACCTGGACCACAAACCCACACAAACAAAACTATTAATATACCGGGATGGCTGAATATACACGAATATCGTCTTTACTTTCAACAAAACGTGTCTAATCCATGTTCCTAGAATTTTAACCTATACCCCAAACAAAACTATCAATCTATTGTAAGTCGGAATAGCCGAGTGGTCTAAGTCAACTACTTTTGATTCATATGCTGCTTGGAAACGCGGGTTCAAATCCCAGCGACGTTTTTTCATAACCCGCAATCCCTTCATTGAGTTGCATCTCGAAGATCTAGGTGGCGCTGACATCGTAAAGATCCCTACAAAAGTCATGGCGTCTTCGAAGTTCAAACTCTAGATGTCGTTGAACAAACTGTCATGGCGTCTTCATCGTAAAGCTCCCTTCAAACATAACCACCACCAAAAGAGCGCACAAAGCGAATCAACCTATCATTCCGCCACCATCTAAACCAAATGTGAGGTTATGATCATATTCTGATCCAGAACCCGTGTTGACATAACTACTACCTAGGTTAATGGAGTTAAGTTGTGTTACTGAAAATTTTTCATTAAATATTTTTATGATATCGAGGAGAATATGAAAAAGTTATTATTCTTCACAAACTAATCTTCAGGGAAATCGAAGAAGGAACTTATTTTGGTGGGCTATTCAATTGCAGAAATAATCAGACGAAACTAAGTGTTTTTGTTAGAAAATATCGTGTTTGTAACATTCTTATTCAAATGAGGTTAATACTTGAGTATTTTCTGAATGTATCAAGTCAATTTCAATCGAGAAATATGAGCTTTGAGGTCTTTGCAGAGAATCGTATCATGCACGTATTTCCAAACAGAGCCGAATTCGGAAAAATGGAAAATGAAAAAAAGGTTTCTTTTGGCCCTAAGAATCTACAGTTGAAATTGTATGTACATTTCAAAGACTCACCCTGTACTTATATCATAATCTCCATGAAACTCCGATTTCAAATACCCCCCTGTCATCATTTATCTGTGTTAGTTTTTTAGGTCACTTTTTCGACAAATTTCAGGGATATAATTGTTCAAACTAGTGATCATATCTTGAAAACTATTCGGGATAATTGTGTATTTTTTTGTTGAATTCCCGAAAAGTTTTGAGGGGAATTGGTACACGTCTGAGCTCGCGAGATCCCTTCAAAAATTGGGCTTTTTATTTCCATGATATCTCAGTTCGTATGCGGCGTAGACGAACAATTTTTTTTTAATTGAAGCTTAATCATTTCTCTAGAATGTGTATAACTCGCTTTTGCGTTTTTTTTCGTATATTAGGAAAAAATCCTGGTGAGCTGTAATTCCATAAAAATCTGGACAAACTTTATTTCCATGATATCCCCGTCAATTTTCGAGATAAATGTATGAAATTCAGTATACATGCGAAATAATATTTTGCAGAATGTGTATTACTCGCTTTTCGATTTTTCTTCGTATATTAGGAAAAAAACCTGGTTGAAAATATGACCAATAAAGTTCATTTAAAAATTCAGGGGGGCAATAAACAAAAGAACTGATTAATACACATCCTGCAATATACTATTCCGCATGTACAGAGTGTAACAGCCAAATGGAATAAATTCGATAACGAATAAATGAGGGCGTGTTGGGAATAACGCTCGGACACGTCGATTTGTAATTTTAAATGCCCATATTTGTCGAGAAAATAATATTATATAGGGTGTTCCATGTGACCGTGGCCAATACCAACTTTCTTATTGCAAATGCAACCCCTTGTTTATTATTTATTTTTTGGATTCTTCAGAGAATTCTAGACACAATTCATGCACAATGTCCTATACCTATCTTTAACTATTTCGGAAGCATTAAGTGTTTTCAGTTTCATTGCAAAAATCAACGTTTTAAATAAAAATTATTTTATTTCACAAATTCGGTACATTACACTTAAAACCTAATAAGTAATACTGATTATTTCTTAATTATTAAAAAAAAACATTAATGTCAATGTAGGAAATGTTCAAAATGCTCGCCGCGAACGTCTTGGCAACATGCTACAGACAACGTGTTACTAAGGCTATGAGAATAAACAAATCTGTTTTTGTTTTTTTTTTAATTTCTTCTCAGTAATGGTTTTTGCTTACTTTCTTCAAGAGGTAAATGGGAAATAATTATTGAGTGCAATGTATCGAATTTGTGAAATAAAATAATTTTCATTCAAAATGTTAATTTTTGTAAAAAATCTGAAAACACTTAATATTTCCGAAAAAGTTGAAGATAGGTATAGGACATTGTGCATGAATCATGTCTAGAATTTTCTGAAGAATCCAAAAAATAAATAATATACAGGGGGGTGCATTTGAAATAAGAAAGTTGGTATTAGCCACGGTCGCATGGAACACCCTATATAATTTTATTTTCTTTTGGCTGTTACACTCTGTATAAGTACTTCTTCCATTTATTCCGAAAATTGGCGGAGATATCATGGAAATAAAATTGTTTGTCCAGATTTTTATGAAATTACAGCTCACCAGGTTTTTTCCTAATGTACGAAGAAAAACAGAAAAGCGAGTGATACACATTATAAAGAAATGATTAAGCTTTAATTAAAAAAAAATTGTTGGTTTACGCCGCATACGAACTGGGATATCATGGAAATAAAAAGCCCAATTTTTGAAGGGAGCTAGCGAGCTCGGACGTGTACCACTTTCCCTTAAGTTTCCTTCAAATTTACGGACCACTTCTCTAGTGGTCCGAAAGGCACTGCGATTTTTAGAAAAAAACCTTAAAAAAAGTCGATTCATTCTATTATTTTTTTGTATGTCGGATACTCTATTCTGACATTTTTCAAGGAAATTTTTTTTTTATTTTCTACTCTTTGTTGAGGAAACAATTTTCTAAATGAGACGAATTTAATATACTGTCGAACAAAATGGATCGTGGTTTGAAAATAAGCATTTAATATCTCATCATGTGGTATCAGCTTTGCACTCACCAATTCGCAGATAGAGCATTTTCTTTGCTTCTAAACATCGTGCCAACATTTGTTGCATGGTGAATTGAGGAATAGAAATCGGTGTAATCTCCTATATGAGCCGGTAAGTGCATAGTGGCATCCTGTTGCTTCACGAAAGCTCTGAAAATGTGACAAAAAAACCAAAATTAGCAAATAATTGCAAATGATATAAGGTTGACCCCCAGGTGTAACATTTGGGAGTCCCCTGCGTTGCCAAGGCTACTTTCTATTTAATCTTTTTTAACTTTGTAAATGGAGTTAGTTTTTTTAAGGTTTAACTGTGACACAAGATTTGTAGTACCACTACATTTCCATACTGGAGTATTTCAAGATATGCAAAAAGGTATTTGAATGTCTTCTGTAGGCTTATTTCTCGAGAATTTTGAGAAGTGGGGAATTCCATAGGTCCGTCTGTTCTGTTCGTTTAGAAGTTTTTTCAATAGGTTATTCGAGTACTTTTATTATTTTTTCGAATGAACTATCACAAAGTAACGGACTATTCTGTCCTTTATTCATCAGTAAAATTTCAACACTCTTTTCTTGATTTCCGTAAAAGAAAATACCATAACTGAATCTTCCAACCATGTTTATACAGGGTGTCTCAAGTTTGAGTGCCTATTAGACGTTTAATTCTGGAGAACTGGACATATTTGAAATCTGAAAATTGGGATTTTGATATAGGTCAAAATTCTCTACCGACCTAAAATATTTTTGGAGCTTGAGCAGGAAAATAAATTTGTTTAAAAATTTGTTTTCAATTTTTTCGTTTCTGATATGATTGAGTATTCAATGGTGAATACATTTCTGTTTAAACTATTGGATTAATTCAAATAGTTTGTCAAAATATCGAAAAAAACTTGAAAAAAAGTCAAATATTCAGTCAGTATTATGTTCATTTTTCTTTTTCTGAACATTCCGAGTGTGAACCGTTCTCACAACGTCAAAGCAGAAGAATGTGGAAAGGTCATGCATCTTTTGAATTTCAAGAATATCATCACAGGGTGTTCCAAATTTTGTGTCGAATATTGGCCATAACTTTTGTTTTTCAAATTAGAAACCTATTTTTTATGGTTGCGATGGATTCTGCAAAAAAAATAGTGAGAGCACTCTCAGATGCTCTTGCTCCTAAATTCAGTAATTCCCGAGTTATTTGAGCTTTTCTGGATTCATCATTTACATAGTGCCAAATTCATCGAATCCAAACATAAACATAAAATATAGTCAATCTTAACCTAGCTTTCAGCTCTGTATCGTCCCTCAGTCTTGGATTATCCGGTGATAGGAGGTTTTGGATAGTTGCTCTCGCTTCAATCCAGCTCTCCTTGTTGAGAGCCATGAATCCGTTGAGGGTTGTCTGTGAAAAAAAGAATTTCGATCAACATCGAATAAAGGTTAGCTCATTTATCACCTCATACCTGTCTGAAAACATCCTGATGATTCCTCAGTAATGGCCCATTGAAAAGATGGGATATTTCTTTCAAATCTAATATGAGATCGCCAATAGCAACTCCTATTCTATGGCAGTGCTGCAAAATAGTTTCCTCAATGAAATTGAATATGTATATATCTTTTGAACGGTTCTCTTGAATCAATTGAAAATTTCAAGGAATATTGCATATAATTCGTATTTTTAGTATTTTAAAGGGTTCATCAAAGTTCTTATAGCAACCGCTGTGTTCAATCTATATGAACAAAATGTTTACAATAGTTAGCTCAAGATATCAACTTCAGCATTCGGTGAACATCTGAAGTTTTTTTATACAGAGTGTCTAAAATGAATTTTCCAATTTACTCAAATCAAATATGCGATGACTCGTTTTTTTCAAATGGTACACCTCCTTCATGAAATTTATTTTCCAAATGTCCACATTTTTAACAAAGTATGCCGCATATTTAAACCGCTCTTTTTTGAGATGTTTCACATTTTTCACAAAGTACCTAATCGTTGTGTTAAAAAATGTGGAATATCTCTTCAGATGTTCACCGAATGATGAAGTTGATATCTTGAGCCATTGTTTAAGGAGAAACAATGCTTGAGCTAACTACTGTAAAAATTTCGTTCATCTAGATTGAACACAGCGGTTGCTATAAGAGCTCTGATGAACCCCTTAAAACACTAAAAATATCCTAAAAATACGAATTATGTGCCAACGCCGTGATTAAATTCAAAAAATGAGATATAAGTATGAATTCAAAACAAGCTCTAATCACTACTGAAGTAGTTCGAATTCTTTACTTCAGATGGCACATATCTGTTTCTATTCGGTAGATTCCTGTAAATTAGAAACGCAGATTTCTACATAAGATTTAAACGTGTTGAGAATACTAATGAACAGAGAGCGCTGACTAATGAGAATATTCAGATTTCAGCTCTGGATGTTGAAAAATCTAAAATTAGTCCGGAAATCGAAAATTAACATTATGCACAAATTGAATATGATTGTAGCATTTTTCAGAGAACAATAGCCAACTCACGTTATTTTCTGTAGAAAATACACCATACGGTAGATTCTCGATAGGAAAATCACTGTACTTTTCGTAATTCACGAAACACCTCATTTTTGACGACCTTTCTACTGAACAGCTCGAACTGATAAAAACGATATGGGTCTAAGAAGAAAACAAAATGAAGATTTCCAAAGTTAGATAATGAAGTTGGGAAATAGTGTCTTGTACGAATAAATGTGTTTGTTTATTGTAACAACGATTCAATTATTCCAAAAATTTAAGGTTAAGTCTTGGAACACTGAAGGTCAAGTGCAAAGGTGAAAACAATGCGATAGTGTTGTCGATAAGGATTGCACATTTTAAAGTTTTTCCAGCGTTCATCGTTTCATTTTCAATACTTCTTCGAACATCTGAATAATATGACTTCGACTTATCTAACCCACACTCTTTCAACTTTTAACAATTAAGAGAGAGAAACGAAAAAACACTGGCTTGCAGTGGCGGCTCTTGACAGTTGCGGTGGTGAGGCACATAAAAAAAATTCCTTGCCGTGGCGTTGCCGAGAAAAAGGCTGTTGCAAAACTGATGATTAAAATAATTCTTTATCGCTTGCATACTCAAGGTCCTCTATTTCGAGGAACGTTTTGCTTTGGGAAATATTTACTTCCAGCGATGAAGAATTATCTTACTCGAAAATTAAACATCAAAAAGGGTGTGTATAAAAAGTAATCTGCAGCCATTCGAAAAAAATAAGCACCCTTGTTGACATTCTTCAATTTTTGGACATTGTTAAGAGCATGTTCTACACTTTTTACTGATTTTAAAGACATGAAATGTTTGGAACACTCTAGTAAGTCATGCATGATCATGCAGGGGTCTTTTCATACAAAATAACATCTTGACGATACGTGCATTATACATATACAAATGTTTATTATTTACCGTCAAACAATAAACATAATAGTTATTTATGTACCAAGTGCGTTTTATGGATCCTAACGCCCGGAGGGAAACATTCGGCCCGAGGGCCTTTGGCCCGAGGGATGAATGTTGCCCGATGGGCGTTAGGATCTAATAACGCTCGTGGTGCATACAAGATTTTATTTTTCACGAATATATCATTTGATTACAATAAAATTCGATTGCTCCTATGATTTTTTTTCCCATTTAACTTTCAGTAGTAACCATGGCACTTGTTAATATTTTGAAGTTCGTTATTGCTGTCATCATTTTATAAAGTGAATGTCATTACTGTTTTCGTTGTGAAGATTTAAAGAAATAACAGAAATGAATAGCAATTTGCCAAATAATATAATTGAAAATGCAGCCAAAGCTGCAAATAATCTATTACCAGAAAAATCCAGACTCGTCTACGACAAGGATTATGAAACATTCCATCAATGGAAGTTGAAAAATGAAATAATTGCTATAGATGAAACAGTGTTATTGGCGTACTTTCAAGAATTGGTATGCTATTTTATTTTTCATTTTGTTCATGTGTGGGTAATTTTTTTTTATTTCAGTCTGAAAAATTGTGTCCTGCGTCATTGTGGACGAAATATTCTATTTTGAAATCTACACTGATTGTCAATGAAAATATCAATATTTCACAATTCTCCCGGCTAGTAGCGTTTTTAAAAATGAAATCTAAAGGATATATTCCGAAGAAATCCAAAGTTTTGACAGCAGAACAAGTTCATACATTCATCAATGAAGCTCCTGATGAAATTCATCTTCTTCATAAAGTAGTTCTAATAATGGGTGTTTTTGGAGGACTAAGGAGAGATGAATTAGTGAAAATGTCTATCAAAGATATAGAAGATTAAGGTTGCTGTTTACTTGTTAAAATACCCGAAACTAAAACCGGTATGTCAAAAGGATTTAGCATTGTAGAGGAAGAAAAAATAGGAGCTTTGGGGCTGGTCAGAAAATATATATCCTTGAGCTTGAGACCCAGTAGAGTGAAGAATCCTAGATTTTTCCTCACGTTCCGAAATGGTCGGTGCACCATCCAACCTGTTGGCAAAAATACCATAGGAAGTGTGCCTTCGATGATTGCCAAATACTTAAAATTGGATAATGCGAATGAATATACAGGACATTGTTTGAGACGGACTTCAGCAACTCTTTTAACTGAGGCTGGTGCATCATATGAAACGTTAAAAATGCACGGAAGATGGAAGAGTGCATCTGTGGCGGAAGGTTACATAGAGCAGAGCATTTTTTCCAAAAACAAAGTATCGACGATGATTGTGATTTCGGTAACAGATTCTCATGAATTCTCTAGTGGTTCTCTTGTGAACGAACTTCTAAGTACTTGTGGTCAAGTTTTCGCTCCTCAGGTTTCGAAAACATCCCAAGATTCACGATTGAAGAATTTTTCCGGGAAATTCGAAAACTGCACTTTTAATTTTAATTAAGAAAGACTTTGTTTTCGTTTGTTGAGTTGTTGTTGTTTTAGTATTAAAATTCTGCGAAATAAATAATTTCTTTCTAGCTTATTTTGCTTCTCGCACAACGAGCGGGCGTTATGATCCATAATGCCCGCTAAAATGCCCACAGGCATAATGAGTGTATTTATAGCAACCGTTTCTAAGGTAAAATAAACATATAATGTACAAGTGAAAAATAAAGAATATTTTATTCAAAATAAAAACGTCAATCACACCAGACGCGTGCACACTTTTCTTTATTCGCTCCACACGTTATCACTTGCACAAAATGGTGTCCATAGTGTCTGTATGAAATTATTTAATGCCCTCCCTAGGTATCAAAGAATATATGAGGAGAGATCTTTCAGACGAGAGATCCGAAAATTTTTAATTCAATGTGAGCCATACTCTTTGGCTGAATATTATAATTTTTGCCGAATGCAACCTACTTTATAGTTTTTTACTGTAATTTTCTTTTTTTGGACTTGTTTCACTTTTATTGTTGCACAATTTTACTTGTTGTAGCTCGACAATTTTTGAAATAAATGAATCTATCTATCTATCATACATCAAATCATTGCAGAATTGAACGAAGAATTCAAAAATGTATGAATATACAGAGTGTTGCATTTGAAATAACGAAGTATGTATACTCCATTCACAATTATAAAATCACAGCTCTGGCATTGGAAATTTGACACATTCCACTCTGTAGCGAAGTTATGACGTTTTTCAAAATATTTTTATGTTCCAAGTCAACACTATGTTGCCCTTTCTACATTCTTAGCGTATTTCTCAGAATGTGAATGAATTGGAAAAGATGTGATGGACGAAAATAATTAACGTTTATATGAATTGATAGAAAGGATTCCTTTTCTAGTTATTTGCATGAAAAGTACAAGAGATCACTGTTGAAATATATTAAGTATTTTTCGCAATGGAAAAAAATTGCATTGCTTTCACATAATTTTCATATGCATGCTTGTGAAGATTCAATGTTTATTATCCTCTTGAACTGAAAGTTCAAGATTGACGACATTTCATTTATTTGATCTTATGAACAAGGAGTAAAATATTCTGATTGTATAGTAATTTATTGGATTAAAAAATATTCATACATTACTACCAAGTAGGTTTGTACAAATAAAATGGAATAGGTCAAACATATGCTTCACATTTATCATTCACCTGTTCTAAAATAAGACACAAACTCCTGGAATATGGAAAAAACCGATGTATTCTGGTTCAATATAGCCTTTTTTTACTTTCGGCTCGGAATGAAAGCTCCAGTGACACATTTCAATTCTACCTGAACCATATTTTCCGGTCGCTTCCGTTAGAAGATCGTATAAGGAAGCCTTTCTTGTCCATTTACACATTCCAAATAAATTTTGAGCACCAAAATCGATACCGAAACTAACCAAACTTCTGGGGGACCGGAATTTCGTTTGAAATCTTTCAAAACGGCCAGATACCTAAAAAAACTTCGTTATCAAGTGTAAAAAGGTCGATTAGTACTTACTTTCGCTTTATTTATGCTTATAAATCGATTTTTGGTCCAATTCAAATTTGCCGTTCGTACTCACGCCAAAACTCGTGAAAGGAAAAAATGTCATTTGCACGAAACTTCTTCTGGACGCCGAAGAACGGAAAAATAGGCGATTTCCTATCGATTTTTCTCCCCAAAATCACCGATCGATACGAACTAACAAAATGGGGAAAATCTTTGATACTTTTACTTTGATGTAAACAGAAAAACTGGCATCGTCGTATTGTCATTAACCATATTCTATGTACGAGCACAGATTTTTCATCAGGTGCGCCAATTCCTGAAAACGAAACCATGGCCAGAGTTGTGATTTTATAATTGTGAATGGAGTATATGTACACATTCGTTTCCGGTAGAACCGAAAGTAGATTCCGCTTGAAAATATTTTACAAATTGAGTTCATATACTCTAAAACAAAAATACAAAATTTTGAATTTGTATCGCAATTCTTTCCTCGAAAACGTCTAATGAAACACTTAAAAAAATCACCCTGTATACGAATTATCGTCATAAGAATTATTCCAAATAAATTTAAAAAATCACAAGTATTTCGAGTGTTTACATTTAACTGGGAAATTTGTGACGACCCACTCGGTCCCGCTAAATCCATTTCGCCTTCGGGTCTCCGATGGTAATTGAATTCATGAATAACATTCGAAGACTTTTCGTAAGATATCATACCTACACTGAGACAAACCTAAACCTACACGAAAAACAGTTTGAAATATTCAAGAAAATCCAATCCAATTTGAAAACTGACCCGAGTTCCCGATTAATCTGAATAGAGCAGAATAATTGCAGTTTTCCCTTCGCGAGGGAATATCTAGAATCGAGAGGCTAACCTCAGACTCAACCACTCAACGTCACATGTTGCGTTCAGGCCTGCGGTCTTCTCGCCGGCCCTCCGTTCCCTATGATGTAGAATAACGCGCTAGACAAGGATGTGCGAGGCCAGCCTCGGCCGTTTACTGGGAAGTGAGATGAATACACAGAAATCGTGAGATATGGAAACGTACGGAGACGCATTTTATTGCTATATTATGAAGGGAAATAACGATATAAATGCGTATGGATGCAGATAAGAAAAAATTTGAAATGAAAAATTTCCCATTGAGTATTCAATTCTCAAAAACCAATCATAAATGTATTCATTGATCTCCCACGTAATTCTTATGAAACATTCTGTAATCCTGCACGAAGAGAAAATTCGATTGAGAAATAGGATGACAAATATTTGATTATTTGATTTATTTTTACAAAAAATATTCAGTATTCATTAATAGCATATTATTCAACGAGCGGTAATGTAAGTCATAACACACGCATATGAATTTTGCAGCACAAGCCGTCAGGCGAGAGTTGTAATTCATCAAGTGTGTTGTGACCATTACCGCGCATTGAATACTATACTTTATCTTCGACTTCTTCCGCAAAATCCGAATTTGCGTTTTCAAAATTGACAACAGTTGTCAAAGCGATCTCTGTGGTCGAGAATCGAATCGCGAACAAATCGCGTAGAAAACGTCAAAAATTTACATTTTCCAAATGCAATTTTTGGATATTCAGACCCAAGAAAATGTAGAAATGGATGGCGAGAACGTTACCTTGATGTCTGTAATAGAGTTCCCGATTGATTCGTCTTCTTTATTAATTTCGGTATAGCAATTTAATTTTTCCTATTTGTATTAGAGTGAGTTATAGGCGTGTGTTATTATAACTCTCGCTATTGGTTCATAGATACTATAACACATCAAATTCAGTTGAATTTCAGGATAGCATAATTTCAAAGTATTAGATTTTAACTTTTGTTTACTTGTCTACAGACTCTACAGCGAAAAACAAATTTCACCCAAATTTGTTGGAATTTTTCAAGCTTCTAAACACTGACGTGAAAACTAAATGAAGAAATGTTATCCAATGACATTAAACACATGGAAACACACAAAGAAAAAATGACTTTCTCGATGTCATCTGAATGGCTAAAGTGGTTGTCCAGTTTATGTTTGTATAGTGTGTTCGAAGTTCGAGAGCCTATTATCCTTTTCCGTAGAACTGGTCCTATTTGAAATACATTTTCGTCAATAATATTTGTTCACTTATTTTTATCCAGAATATGACTGAGCATTCGATTTCAATCACTTTTTTTATGATAATTGAAAGCTCCTGACTTCACGTCAAGGCAAGGGGAAGCTATTCTTCGGCCGACGCCGACGGAACCAAATCTCCATTCAAAAAGTGCGTTTTGTTTTTCCGAGTTCACGCTTTCAATTTTCCACCTAAAGACTTGATTGTTTTTCAAATTGAACTCGTTTTTTCACATGAAAAAATCGGGTTGAATTTGAAAGTCTGACTTAATCGTGCCCTCGGCAAATTAATTTTCTATATTTTAAAAATATGTATTTCCATTCGGATAGGTGCCCAAATAATGCAAAAAATGAAGGAAATACTGAAAAGACTTCCAGAAAGTGTGAAATCGCAGAGAGCTGTCTGAAATTCCAGGAGAATAGTGTGTCTCTTTTAATATAGATGTCGCTTTTGCCATTTGTCGGTTTTCATTTACAGTTTTTATTTTGTTATGGAAGCCTTTACACTCAGGTCCCCGTAATCATAAACATCTGACCTGCTTTGATTTCATTGGTATTTGTGAGCGTAAACGAAATATTTTTCATGTTGAATTTCACATAATGGTGAAAGTTATTTCATTAATTTATTTCTTATTTATTCATGAACATGCGAACATTCGTGATGGTATGATTTTCTGCTTTACAACCATCTGCTCCGTCCAAGTCCATAATATTTCAAGTTACTGCTAAGAGATGGCCTATTTTAGCGTTTTTTCGAAGAACTCGCCTTGAAACTTTGTCGCTTCGGTTAACTCTGCGATTTCTGAACTGTATATCACCTCATTATTTATTTGGATTCCTTTTTTAATGTTGCTCCGATTCCTCAGATTTATTATGGGATAAATGAATAGCAGAGGTTTTCGTCATCAGGATTTGATAAAGAGAAATAACAGTTTTTTTTATCTATGCTTTATCCCACACAGCACATGTACGTACAATGGACGAACAATGGATGTTTATTATGGATGTTCGAGACATCCATCGGATGTCCAGAATTGGTACATAGTACATCCAATGGACGTTCATGGGACGTCCAGGACACCACTTTGGACGTACAATTCAAGCCCAGATAACGTCCAATGGATGTACATTGTGCCTATCTTGGACATCCATTGTACGTACATTGGATGATCAATGGACGTTTATTATGGATGTTCGAGACATCCATTGGATGTCCAGAATTGGTACATTATTTATCCAATGGACGTACAATTCAAGTCCAATGGATGTTTATTGTGCGTAACCTGCAAATATCGGTCTATGCTTCACTTTCAAAAACTGTTAATATCATCCACCACAAAATAAGGAATGCATTATTATTAATAATGTAAACAAATCTTCAACGTGATTCGAATCCATGAAATTTAATGAGTAACACTGAAATTCATCAGATTCAGATACGGCGTTACTAGATATACCTATAACAGTATAACATAACAATGGGATCTGACTCAATCTTGTCAGCTTGCCACTTGCCACACTTCATCATCCAGATTCCAGGCACCTAGCGAAGGTTCCATCCTCATCAATTCAAGATCTTGTACGGATCTCCGGAGTTAATTATATCATCGGAGCGGAACGAAGGTCCTCTTAAAAGAAAAGGGAAGATCGTTTTGGGGAAAGACTACCACATGGCGACATCTAGTTAAGAATTAGACAAACAATTCGCTCTCGAAGTTACGCGGACGAAGATAGATGGCATATCTCACATTTTCTCCTTACAGTGACTATATGGTAATATAGTCACTATATTTCTCCTCAGCAAGCAAGAATGTGAGTTTTCACATATGAAACATGCAAGCCGGGAGCGTGAGAATCGTTCATACTTATCGGCATGTCCGAAAATAATAATTATCCAACGAAAGTTTATTCTAGAAGGAATTATTCCAAAAGGAAATTAATCAGTAAAACTGAGATCTGATTTATCTTAGTTTTACTGAATTATTTTCTTTTTGGAATAATTTCTTCTGGAATTAACTATCGTCTTGGTCTGAAACATGGCCAATATGGCGCTCATCTGCGAATTGTCTATAATGTATCTGAATTGGACGTACAATGAATGCTCACTGTTGGATGTACAATGGACGTCAAGAAATGTACATTAACTGGACCAAAAAAATATGCAACATTAATAATGTATCTGAATTGGACGTAAAATGAATGTTCACTTTTGGATGTACAATGGAAGTCCAGAAATGTACATTAACTGGACCAACAAAATATGCACCATTAATAATGTATCTGAATTGGACGTACAATGAATGTTCACTGTTGGATGTACAATGGACGTCCAGAAATGTACATTAACTGGACGAACAAAATGCACCATTCATCAAATTTCATTTCAAGATTGTGTTTGGAAATACTATTGATTTTCATTTGGAACAGAGAAAAAATATGAGATTCAAACAGAGAATTCATATATATTTTTGGACATTATATGTATGTACAATGGACGTACGTTCGTAACAACCAATGGACGTCAACAATTGTAAGTACAATGGACATCCATTCAACGTCCATGGACGTTTGGACTTGATATGGTCGTAAAATGGACGTCCAATGGATGTCGTGTGCTGTATGGGATGTACATTCATTTTTACAATAATGTTTTTTCGATGCTTTAATCAAATGACTATTCATTTAAATCTTGAACACCTTTACAATCTCAACATCCATTTATCTAAATTCTGACTACAAGTGTCATTAATTAATTCAATTGGAAGACAATGATTCTGTTAAAAGACTTTGATGCCGGTCTTATTTGTACATTGTGATATAATGTTAACAATATTAATTTACATTGAAAGCGTTCTTTGGCATCTGAAAAAAATCTAAATAAATCTCAACATTTGGGAAAACGTGTGAGGCAACGAACCATGAAATATTGATTTAATATAAGTATTCAACAGAAAATATATAAACATTTTCGAATTTAAACTTTTTCCACATGAATCAAAAACATTGCATATATATTCATATCTCAAGAAGCATTAACAATATTCAACTATAACTGCAAGAATTAACAAAACCCAACGAAGCAAAATGTTGGTATATCCTAATATATTAATTTGAAAACAGGATTCATAATGGTATTTTTGTTTTTTAGTTCTTTATTTTATACTTCATATTGATAAATGTGAAATTAATGGAATTTCCTATACAAATTTATTGCATCAGCTACACATTTCATAACGTTTTATAAGGATACGCTACATTTATTTTATATTTCTGCTGTATATAACAGTACATAATATTCATAATATATAGACAGCATAGAACATAATACTCACAGTTATCACAAAATTTAACCAGTCTAAAACGCCAATAAGACTAGTTTATATCACTTGTCAATCGGAATACTTTTGTTATTTACAAAATATTTTATGCTGATGATGTTAATTCTGCAAATTGATTGAAATTATTTTCTTCATATTAATTAACTTCAGGAATAAAAAACAAATTTTATATACATTTTTTCAAAATCAATCTGAAAAGCTTTGTTGGCACTTTTTCGAACTTTTAACTATAACTATGCCAGATGGAAGTGTTTGATATGTTTCATTTTTGATATTGTTGGTTTCAAATTCCCTTTCACAGTTAATTGGCTCGGTCTACAATATCCACATCGTTGACAGTAACGATATCATTTCGTTTTAAACTTACCATTTGAAAAAGATTAAATTTTGTGATTATTTAACAATACAATGAAAATTGACAAGAATGACACTTGAGATTTCTATAACAACGACTCAAATTGACTTTTTACTAAAAGGCGCTTACAAATCCTGGCCAAGGCGGTCCATTTCTGACAGCAGGAAGTCGACATCTTGTTCCGTAACTGCGGCCGAAGAGATGATGTTCCTGAAGAAGTTTGGTCTTCTGTCGTCCGGCTGGTATCCAACCATCAGAGTACCACTCTGCATCATCCTCGCTTTCAACACAGGGCACATCTACAAACAAGTTTTGAGATGAACGAAACTACTTGTTGATATGGCAACTTCTGTTTCTCAATGTTCTCAGTCTTATATTTCTTCACATAATCACATTCCTGATGTCGAAAAATAGGGAAAAGTCGTCACAGAATTTTTTTTATATTGCGTCAAAAATCATGAACAAAATTCGACCATAACTCTTGTCTCTCAATTTGAAACCCTAATTTCTGAAAATTACGTCCAATTCCACGAAATAGTTATTTTTGTATTTAGTGCGTAAAATGAGTGTTTTTTCATGGCACATGAGAGTGACAATTTTTTTTTAAATTCACTCGAATGTACTATGAATACACAATTTTTTTCACGCACGAAATACAAACAGCATTTTTTGTACAACTGTGAATGCGAATTCACATCGTCTGAAATATAATTATTGAAGATAATGCTTCCAATACAATATTTCTGTACATCCAGTGATCTTTCTGTGTCGTTACTATAGATACGATTTGTTGACACGCCGCGAGTTTGAATCTTCGAATTTTGATATGAGGAAGTGTTCAAAATTGGTCCCGCTCATTAGGAACAAAAAAAATCTGAAGTGTTATCAAGGGATGATATCATTCAAGAATCAAGATGCTGATGACGAAACTAATTTACTTTGTGAGGTACAGATTTAATCATAATGTTCGTGAGATCAGTTGTAATTTCAATATTCCTAATTTGTATTTTGTAGGTTGTCCTAATGTTGGGTATCATCGGTGCTTGTCGCCGTGAAGAATTATTAAATACAATTGGAGAAGCTGGATCTATACCTACTAATTGTTAAAATACCTGATACAAAGACCCATCACGCAAGAACGTTTACTGTTCTGATAACACTGTGGGGTCAAATCTTCACGAAATACACTGCTCAAAAAAATTAACGCACATTATGGAAATCTCAAATTTATTCTACAACTGAAGGTGTTCTCAATGATAATTATTTTTATCAGAATTATGCATGCATATGTTATCCACTTTCAACGTTTTTCTTCAATACAGATGTTTTCTCCCAGCAGGAATAAAAAAAGATGATATTATCAGATTTTGAATGTATTGGCTCCATTCTAAAATCAGTTGATCTCGATCAATTCTAGTGATCAATAGTTTTTTTTTTCGTTTGATTTTCTACCTACACTCGCAATTTGACCCAAGAGGAATGTACCCAAGCGGTAGTTTTGCGAGAAGAAGCGTGGACATACACAAGAATTGCAGAAAGGTTTGGAGTTTCCCATACAAGTGTGTCCAGAATGTTGCAGTGATTCAGGGAGACAGGTATGAATGTCCGAAGACCAGGATAGGGTAGACCACGGGTAAGAACTGCCATTCAAGAATGTTACTTGAGAGTTTCTTCGTTGAGACAACGGTTTGCAACCGCTCGCCTCCTTCAAAATCAGCTTGAGCAAACTCATGAGGTGCAAATTAGCACTCAGACAATAAGAAATCGCCTCAGAGAATATGATTTAAGGCCCCGTGCCGCGGCAAGAGGCTCAGCTCTTACCCCAACCCATCGAAGGGCGCGTTTGGATTTTGCGAGAGAGCATATCCAATGGGAAGAGGCCGATTGGGAAAGAGTTCTCTTCACAGATGAGTCTAGATTCTGCCTCTACCATTGTGATCGACGTTCCCTTGTATACAGACGTCCACATGAAATATATGCTCAGTGCAATTTCCTGAATACTACTGGTTTCGGGGGAGGATCGATTATGGTATGGGGTGGAATATCTTTGACTGCTCGCACAGACCTAGTGGTCGTTGATAATGGAGCTATGAATGCTGATAAGTATATAAGGAACATTCTTGGAGAGCATGTAGTGCCATTTGCCCCATACATTGGTGAAGATTTCATTTCATCGTGCCCGCATCGTTCAGGAGTACCTTGAAGAGGTTGAAGTCTCTCGAATGGAATGGCCAGCAAGAAGTCCAGATCTCAATCCGATTGAGCAGGTTTGGGACAACCTCAATAGAAGGCTGAGAAGTTCAGAAAATCATCCAGCTACTCTTAATGACTTAGGAATCCAACTCGGAGAAATCTGGGAAGGATTAGATCAGAACATTTCAAGATCACCCATTTTGAGTATGAACCGTCGTTGCCGAGCTGTGATTAACGCAAGGAGTGGAAATACCAAGTATTAAATCACTTATCAGCATTTCAGTATTTCGAAAATTGTTCATTCCTCTTCTTTCACATAAGATTTGGTGAAATCCTGAATTTTTCTTCCATTTAATGTGTCTTGTTTCGTTCAAAACCTTCCCGAGAGAACATAAAAAATAAGTTATAAAGTCAATGTAGAGTCAACTTTCATTAAAATTGAGATTATCAGAATGTGCGTCAATTTTTTTGCGCAGTGTATCTAACGTTGCTAATATTCGGTGAAATCCTGAATGTTTCTTCCATTTAATGTGTCTTGTTTCGTTCAAAACCTTCCCGAGAGAACATAAAAAATAAGTTATAAAGTCAATGTAGAGTCAACTTTCATTAAAATTGAGATTTTCAGAATGTGCGTTAATTTTTTTGCGCCGTGTATCTAACGTTCAGCAGCAACCTGAAACATAATCAGGAATTTATATTGGGAGTAATTGTTCACACTTCAATATCTATATTATTGTTTCAATAAATGGAAATGTTCATTGCAGTATCAATTGAATTAACATTAAATAATACTTGAAGAGTTCATCCGAGAATAAGTAATCATCAATAATTGACTCAGTAATAAATAAATGTTTCAAAAAGTTATATTTCATGTTTATTGTGTGAATTATTCTTCTTCTTTTCTTCACCTTTGAAAAAACTTTCTTTACGGTGAAAGAAGTAATCATTTACGCATTCACAGTGATGAAGAAAAGTCAAGTTTCTTTGACAGTTGTACAAAAAAAATGATAAGTGCCTCTAAAATAAATAATTGGCAAACCATTCACATTTCTGAAAGCACAGATCAATTTGATAAATAAAAGTGGTCATGAGATTTCTTTATGAACTATTTTTGAGTAGTTCCTGATCTTATTTCATGAGATTCGCCAAAAAAGTCGAAAATTCAAAGATAAATAATTGTTGGAAATATCATCGAAACTCGATGTTGCCAGATTGATTTTGGAATTATAATGAACAATTAGTGGATTTTGACATTCCATATAAAAAATTCTAATCAGTTCTGAGAAAATCCAAGAATAAGAATATTCCCAAGACTCATTTACTCAGTTAAAAAAAAAATTTCGAGGTGTTTTTAATTTATAGTTTATAGTGAAAAGGTGTTTCATTCCACTGCGACCTCAAGGTCTATTGTGCCCGAGGGCGTCGCCAGCCTTTGAGCAAGGGGGTACCCCCCTGGCGACGCCCATTATTGTGCCCCTAACAGAGCTGTTATCATCGCGCCTCCTACAGCTCACCTTCCAGTTCCAGAGATTTGATTTTGAGGTGTTTATATCCCGAGCGAAAAAATGGTATCATGCACGTACTCGCACAGTTTTTTTTTTTGAGAAATGGCTGTATCATTTCAACAAAAACCGAATTCGGTGAAATGAAGCATGACAAATGGTATCTTTAGACCTCAATGAACTACCGTTGAAAAAAATGTACGTCAAAGACTCGCCATCTGTAATAATTTAGGATAACGGTCCAATTTTTCTTACCTTGCCCAACTCTTGTTCTCTTGCAGGAGAATGGACCACTTTACGAAGTCTAGTTGGTATGTACCAGAAGCTGACGTTCACCATCTCAGGCTCCATAATCAAGTAAAACTTGTCAGGTTGTTCCTTGATTTTCTTTACCATATATTCGGTAAGTTCCATCAAACGATCCATGTGTTTTTCGAAACCATCATCGCCCTGCAAACCATATAACAAATATAACAATTCCCATCCATATTTCAACCATTGACATATTATCCAAGTCAAGATTTCAACAGAATAATGATAAAAAAATGTAGGCAAAATGTTCCCCAGGTGAGGCTCGAACTCACAACCCCGGCATCGCTCCACGACTACTGTCTATAAGTACCGTGCGCTAACCAATTGCGCCACTGGGGAGTTGGAAACCATACCGAGAATTTCGCGTTTAGAGTGGAATGCTAGGATGAAAGCTTTGTTCTGATACTGTTGTAGTTTGTAGTTGACAAGTTGTCGAATGGATTTCAACACGTATCGTATCTCATACTGTTTTTACGTCAATGAATAGTATATTCTAAAACTAGTTGCAAAATGGGCTCCTATTCCAATACGAATGCGAAATTCGAAAACGAGCGACGAAGGAGCGAGTTTTCGAACGCATGAGTGTTGGAATTGCATTCTGCAACGAGTATTAGACGATATTTTCTCTATTTCAGTTAAATTTCGTGAAATAGAAATACTGTTGAAATTCAATGATAAACTCATCCTAGTCACTTTTGTATTGTATCTTGGCAGTTGGTGACTGTTACGAAATTGACATTTCCAAATTTGTGTTGAAAATTGATAGGAGCGGAAGCCAGTGCTGACAACCAAAAAACGAAAAATATAACTGAAAACAATGCTGTAATGAGTTCATTACAACACTGTTTTTAGTACTGTAATGAACTCATTACGATACTGAAATAGAGAAAACATTATTTGTCATTAACGTTTTATGAGGATACTAGCTGGCCCGGCGAACTTTGTTCCGCCTAAATGATACTTACGGTGGATTTCACAAATCATAATCACCGGTGATCGGAGATCAACGGCTTGGTTCTCTGATTTTTGAAGTGTCAAATGTTTCCATGGATATGAGCTGTCACACAGAACAGATACACAAAAATAATATGTCAATTACCAATTATGGCAATTTTGGATTCAGTTATTTCCGCAAATATATTTATTAGGTACCCAAACAGAAATTCAAAAACATTTTAAAAATTATGAGAAGAGATGAGAATGGACATATCACGATTGAAACTGATCGCCAAAATCGGATATACTTGACATTTCGATAAAAATTCACTGTGATATTCACGCGCTTCTGGATATGTTAATAGCATATATCTAATAATTCCAATATGGGCCATGAGCCAATCAGAACTGAAGCTGGGATTTGGTAACAATCCAGATCTGCGCTTGTGCGGCAATATTGAAAATAAAAATATTTTTTTAATTCTGTCTCTCTCCGACACATCGTATTATGTCGTGAAACGTATGTCATTCTTTACTTCATGTGAATAGTTTCGATCATAACCTCACAATTTCATGTGAAATGTTTCAATCGCTTTATTCCGTTTTCTTCAAGTCCTAAATATCATTGCTAACTCCTATTCATATTCTAAAATTGAACTGAAAGTATTCGAGTGACATATTTTCATTCTCGATATCTATTTTCTTGTTGTCTTTCAGAATAAACATAACCTCTAAATTTCTCGCAATTTTTGAATTTCCAGTTGACGCAAGCGTACAACTCAATCGTTACCAAAGATTTGGCTTCACTTTGAGACTGTGAAAAGCAGGGGTATAATCCATATTGATGTTATTAGATATATGGTTAATAGCCTTTCTTGGTACTATAAGTCCTATGCAAATTACACAGTAATTGATGTAATATGTTGTTTTTTCGATCATTTCAAACTACGACGAAAAAAAAAACAGATGACATAAATCGATGGCCGCGAAAGCCTCAACAAATTCATCGCCATCTAATGGTGCTAATGTCAAATATAGTACCTTCACGATAAGATGTCTAGAATAATGGTGTAGGCACCCGTCCATTTTTTAATGGAATGACGTTCGACCAAATCGAAAATATTAGCAATGTTTCGTGGCGGCGCCGCAATATCATTTCAGTGTATGTAGGTATCAACAGCTGATTTGCCAAAGTCAATTATGACATAACAGCAGAATGGCATCTTTTTATAATGAAAGTTTTCTACTTTTCCTAAGAACTAATATACATCAGAATGTCAGGAATATAAACACACATCATTGCTTGACAAAATTATCTACCATCAACACGCCACGTTCGCCAGAATAAATTCAAATATTTGAAATAACTGATAAAAATCAGTCATAATTTGTGAATAGCGCCACCTGAAGTGGAAAGAACGAAACATTGCTAATATTCTCAATTTGGTCACAACAAAATCTAATCAGTGCCTACACCAATATATTTTATATATATATATATATATATATATATATATATATATATATATTTTATTTATATATTTTTTCAAATGGAACACCCTGAATTTCACGACATAATTCTTTCGAGAACAGCAAAGAGCTTCACACTCGTACCTCATTGTTCAAATTTCATTACGGCGTTGCCACATAATTCGTAGTTATAGGATATTTTCAGTATTTTCAGAGGTTCATCTAAATCCGCTGTGATCAATCTAGATTCTAGATAAACGAAAGGACCCCGCACTTTCCTTATAGCAAATGGCGTTCCGTCAAATGTTCTAATATTTTGGTATAATGTAGTACTCGACCTATTGATCAAAAGTGTCCATGTCCAAACTCAATCCTATGACTAGGTTTTGAGATACAGGGCGTTGAAGTTGAGAATTGCCCACTTTTACTACGCGCGTATCTCGAAACAGAATCGAATGAACCTCAATTTTTCTCAAGAAACATTTCATTTCATCCCCAGGGAGCAACCATGTAGACTGTAGAGGAATATGATGAAAATCGTTACGAATATAGGGTTATCCATAATTGAATGCATGCCCAATTTTGTATAAAATATGTTAATTCCAGAGCGAGAGCGTTCGCAAAATGAACTATTTCACTAGATATTTTGTTGTTACATCGAAAAAACCTGAAATACCTAGAATTCATACTGGGTGATCCATTAATATAGAAACTATTCACAATGAAGGTTAAGTGGACACCCTGTATTTTTGAGTTGATTTGAGGTGTTTGTTTGATTCTTTCAGAATATATCCTCATGGACTTCAAAGAATACAGGGTGATTCAGTCATGAAATAAACTCTGAACCTCACGAAAATACCCAAAAACCACCTTTTTTTTCATCACCCTCTATTTAAAGATTAAGTCCGTTGAGGTGGGAGTTTTCTTTCACCACTGTACTTGATATAAAAACATCAATACGTCTGAGAGTTTTCATCCACTTCCTATGAAGAGATTTTTTTTTGTAATATGAAAATTATTTATTTATATGTTATTCTATTCTTAATCCAGCTTAATCTGGCCATAGGAAGTCATATTCCTCTATATGGTTGCTCCCTGGGGACGTAATGAATTGTTTCTTGAGAAAAATTTGAGTTCATTTGATTCTGTTTCGAGATACGCGCGTTATTCATAATTTTTTTGGAAAAAATGATGAATAACCGTCGAAAAAAAATCATTAAGTTTCCAAAACGCTGAAGTTCAACCTGTTTTTTTTAATTGAAAAACTAATTAAACCGAAAAAAAAAAGGAAACTACTTGCCCTCGGGACGTTCTTCAAACAATTTAAAAAAAATCAAGTCTCTACGTCGTAAATTAGGGTAGTTACTCGTGAAATAAAGAGACCACTTTTTGAATGGAGATTTACCACGATTCAAAAGGTGATACCTACTTCCGCTTAAGGTATCAGCTTCATCATTCGGTGAACATCTGAAGTTTTTTTTTTTACACAGTGTCAAATATATATTTACTAATTTACTCAAATTAAATATGTGATAACTCGATTTTCTCAAATGGAACACCCTGTATTTTTCTCTTCCATGAAATTTGGTTTATTAATTTATTATAGCTGTAGTACTAAACCATCGAAATCTTCCCATCCTGTGCCTACCACTTCCGGAATAGAATCACAGACAATTTTCAACCAACAGTAACAGACTGAGCTTAATTGGACACATTTGAATGTTAAGCGCTATTTATAGACAAGATAAACAAAAACTGGTGTTTTGTTGTAGGAGGTTGTTATCGTGAATTGGCCAACCTGTAATACCCTTTTTATTGTGAACACTATGGCAGATATATGGATGATGTTTTGTTTATTGACAAACCAAGTAATATTCAATCCAATCTAATATTGATTATATTGACAACAGGGTCAGTACCGTGAATTTTAAAAGCATCAAATTCAAGAGAAGATTATCTTCCATACCACGCAAACTACCGAGAAAGGGGATTGATAAATAAATATTTATCGCGGACGAATATACTTATAAACAAATAGATTTAATGAGCATCGAAGTCAGTATTGAGATTGTGTTCGTAAAATTTTCAACTGTAATAATTGCCCTTTCTTTTGTCGAAATGTGAGTATTTTGATTAAATTTCATTATCGCGTTTATAGGAAAATAGAATTCAAATAAAAAAGTGAATTGGAAGTTTTCTCAAGAAGTATACTAACCTGACAAATAAACTGCTACACCCAGAAAGAGCTGTTCGAATAGTATTTTTTTGGATAAAACATAGAAAGTATAGCAAGGAGTAGGTGAATTAATGAAATTTGGAGAGAAAAAACGACGGGTTTACAATTTTTTTCAATAAATTTGTTAATAATGTGTTTATCCACCGCGATTATCTATGCACTTCCCGACAAGTCTTGGCAATAAGGTGGTCTCTTTCTTCTTGGGGGATACTATCCCAAACTACCTGTACTTCATGTCTCAGAGCCGCCGAAGTCCGTGGGGGCAAGGGTAAAGGACCCCGCACTTTTTCTATGGCAAATGGCGTTCCGTCAAATTTTCTAAAATTTTGGTATAATGTAGTACTCGACCTACTGATCAAAAGTGTCTATTGCCCCAAGTCAATCCTATGACTAGTTTTCGAGATACAGGGCGTTGAAGTTGAGGATTACTCACTTTTACTGCGCGCGTATCTCGGAACAGAATCGAATGAACTTCAATTTTTCTCAAGAAACATTTCATTACATCCCCAGGGTACAACCTTATAGAGAAATATGACCGAAAATCGTTACGAATACAGGGTTATCCTTAATTGAATGCATGCCCGATTTTGAAAGTATAAAATATGTCAGTTTCAGAGCGAGAAGGTTCGCAAAATGAACTATTTCACTCGATATGTTGTTGTTACATCGAAAAAGTCTGAAATACCCAGAATTCATACTGGGTGATCCATATTCTCAAGGAAGGTTAAATGGACACCCTGTATTTATGGGTTGATTCAAGGTGTTTAATATTTTAGAACATATCATCATGGACTTCAAAGAATACAGGGTGATTCAGTCATAAAATGAAATTTGAACCTCACGAAAATACCAAAAAACCACCTTTTTTTTTCATCACCCTCTATTTCACGATTAACTTCGTTGAAGTGGGAGTTTTCTTTCACCACTGTACTTGATATTAAAACATTAATACGGCTGAGAGTTTTCATCTTCTTTCTATGACCAGATTTGTTTTAATGCTGGAATAAGACTAGAATAACAAAAATAAATAATTTCCTTATTACATAAAAAAAAAATCTGGTCATGGGAAGTGAATGAAAACTCTCAGCCGTATTGATGGTTTTATATCAAGTACAATGGTGAAAGAAAACTCCCTCCTCAACGGAGTTAATCTTGAAATAGAGGGTGATGAAAAAAAAAGGTGGTTTTTGGGTATTTTCGTGAGGTTCAAAGTTCATTTCATGACTGAATCACCCTGTATTCTTTGGAGTCCATGATGATATGTTCTGAAAAAAATAAACAAACACTTTGAATGAACCCATAAATACATTTAACCTTCCTTGTGAATAGTTTCTATAATAATGGATCACGCAGTATGAATTCTGGGTGTTTCAGACTTTTTCGATATAACAACAACATATCTAGTGAAATAGTTCATTTTGCGAACGTTCTCGCTCTGAAACTGACATATTTTATACTTTCAAAATCGGGCATGCATTCAATTATGGATAACCCTGTATTCGTAACGATCTTCGGTCATATTTCTCTATAAGGTTGCTCCCTGGGGATGTAATGAAATGTTTCTTGAGAAAAATTGAAGTTTATTCGATTCTGTTCCGAGATACGGGCGTAGTAAAAGTGGGCAATTCTCAACTTCAACGCCCTGTATCTCAAAAACGGTTCATAGGATTGAGTTGGGGCAATAGACACTTTTGATCAGTAGGTCGAGAACTACATTATACCAAAATTTTAGAAAATTTGACGGAACGCCATTTGCCATAGAAAAAGTGCGGGGTCCTTTCCAAGCCTTCTACCAATGATGTCTCAAACATGCTCTATGAGCGAAAGATCGGAGGATCTGGGCGGCCATGACAGAAGATTCATATGGATCGCTTCAAAATTGATTAAACTAATTCTGCCAACATGAGGTCGAGCATTATCTTGCTGAAATATTGGATTCTCGAGCCGGCTGTGGTAAGGGAGAACAAATTATGGCTCCACTATTTCTTGAAGGTAACGCAGCATGTTACCTCGAATAAAGACTAAAGGTGGCCAAATTTCATGTGCAGTAGCACCCCATACTATAACGCCTACTGTCCGGTGACATGACGCTCAACATCATACTGAGGTTCACGTCTTTCTCCCGACGTCGTCTAACCCTTCTTCGACCATCATGTGCACCCAAGGAGAATCGAGATTGATTAGAAAAGACGACCTGATGATCGTATACTATTTATGAATATGGCAGTTTAAAATTTTATTTTGTTGTTGATTTAAAGGACCCCGCACTTTTTCTATGGCAAATGGCGTTCCGTCAAATGTTCTAAAATTTTGGTGTAATGTAGTACTCGACCTACTGATCAAAAGTTTCCATGTCCAAACTCAATCCTATGACTAGTTTTTGAGATACAGGGCGTTGAAGTTGAGAATTACCCACTTTTACTACGCCCATGCATATCTCGGAACAGAATCGAATGAACTTCAATTTTTCTCAAGAAACATTTCATTACATCCCCAGGGTACAACCTTATAGAGAAATATGACCGAAAATCGTTACGAATACAGGGTTATCCATAATTGAAAGCATGCCCGATTTTGAAAGTATAAAATATGTCAGTTTCAGAGCGAGAAGGTTCACAAAATGAACTATTCCACTAGATATGTTGTTGTTACATCGAAAAAGTCTGAAATACCCAGAATTCATACTGGGTGATCCATTATTATAGAAACTATTCTCAAGGAAGGTTAAATGGACACCCTGTATTTATGGGTTGATTCAAGGTGTTTGTTTAATTTTTTAGAACATATCATCATGGACTTCAAAGAATACAGGGTGATTCAGTCATGAAATGAAATTTGAACCTCACGAAAATACCAAAAAACCACCTTTTTTTTTTCATCACCCTCTATTTCAAGATTAACTCCGTTGAAGTGGTAGTTTTCTTTTACCACTGTACTTGATATAAAAACATTAATACGGCTGAGAGTTTTCATCTACTTCCTATGACCAGATTTTTTTTAATGCTGGAATAAGACAAGAATAACAAAAATAAATAATTTCCCTATTACATAAAAAAAATCTGGTCATGGGAAGTGGATGAAAACTCTCAGCCGTATTGATGGTTTTATATCAAGTACAATGGTGAAAGAAAACTCCCACCTCAACGGAGTTAATCTTGAAATAGAGAATGATGAAAAAAAGGTGGTTTTTGGGTATTTTCGTGAGGTTCAAAGTTCATTTCATGACTGAATCACCCTGTATTCTTTGAAGTCCATGATGATATGTTCTAAAAAAATTAGACAAACACCTTGAATCAATCCATAAATACAGGGTGTCCATTTAACCTTCCTTGAGAATAGTTTCTATAATAATGGATCACGCAGTATGAATTCTGGGTATTTCAGACTTTTTCGATATAACAACAACATATCTAGTGAAATAGTTCATTTTGCGAACGTTCTCGCTCTGAAACTGACATATTTTATACTTTCAAAATCGGGCATGCATTCAATTATGGATAACCCTGTATTTGTAACGATTTTCGGTCATATTTCTCTATAAGGTTGCTCCCTGGGGATGTAATGAAATGTTTCTTGAGAAAAATTGAAGTTTATTCGATTCTGTTCCGAGATACGGGCGTAGTAGAAGTGGGTAATTCTCAACTTCAACGCCCTGTATCTCAAAAACTGGTCATAGGATTGAGTTGGGGCAATAGACACTTTTGATCAGTAGGTCGAGTACTACATTATACCAAAATTTTAGAAAATTTGACGGAACGCCATTTGCCATAGAAAAAGTGCGGGGTCCTTTCCAAGCCTTCTACCAATGATGTCTCAAACATGCTCTATGAGCGAAAGATCGGAGGATCTGGGCGGCCATGGCAAAAGATTCATATGGATCGCTTCGAAATTGATTAAACTAATTCTGCCAACATGAGGTCGAGCATTATCTTGCTGAAATATTGGATTCTCGAGCCGGCTGTGGTAAGGGAGAACAAATTATGGCTCCAGCGGCTCCATTATTCCTTGAAGGTAGCGCAGTGCTGATATGTCACCTCGAATAAAGACCAAAGGTGGCCTACTTGCATGTGCAATAGCACCACATACCATAACGCTTACTATCCGGTGTACATGACGTTCAACATCAAACATCAAACTGAGGTTCACGTCTCTCTCCCCGACGTCGTCTAACCCTTCTTCGGCCATCATGCTCAGCCAAGGAGAATCGAGATTCATCAGAAAATACGACCTGATGATCGTAGACTATCTATTCTGTGAATATGGCAGTTTAAAATTTTATTTTGCTGATTTCAAAAATTTACTAGCTACATTCAAAATTTTGGTTTTCTCTGTTTTCTTGTACTGGAAATTGCGAATCTACCTGAAAGGTTGATGAACAAGCGGTCAAAAGCTTCTTCCTTTTCCTGCCTAGTCCGGTATTTTCAGAAGTTCCAGAATGATCCATACATCGATAATCGAATTTCTTTCTCTCTGCAGTTCGCATATAATTCAATTCTGATCCAAGTTTTTTTTTCCAGGAGAGGATTATTAATCGCAACCGTCATCTTCTCTTGTGTGATATTCCCATCACTGTGCCATTCCAGTGAGGAAGATGAGGAATTTGTTCTTTTCAGAAAATCAGGTACACTCAGCCCATCTTCTTTTCTCACTCAAAGCTCCCATGCTACAGAACTGAAGCTGAAGCAGTGTAATTATGACAGAATTTCCGCCAACTCTTTCACATCCATATCGCCTTTGAAGAAGATCGAAATCGACAGGACGACCATAGGAGAATTATCTCAGGGAGCATTCAACGGATGCAACAACCTCAAGGAAATAGTGATTAAGAACTCAAAAATCGATAATCTTAGCCCTAAAGTCTTCAACAACCTACTTAACGTTAAGAAACTGAAGATCAAGACTACCAAGATTGGTGACCTCAAGACGGACATGTTCTCTGGTTGCTCCAGCATGGAAGAATTCGCCTGCGAAGAATGTGGCATAGAAAATGTGGAAGCCAATTCAATGAATGGTCTCAATAATCTGAAAGAACTAAACTTACAGAAGAACGCCATCAAAAAGTTCTCCTTCTCGAATATGCCAGTTATGGCGAATTTGAAGAATATAAATCTTAGCAATAATCCTCTGCACGATTTGGACATCACAGATATGAAGTCAAAATGTCCGAATTTGAAATCATTAAATGTCAAGGGTGTCAATCTATCACCAAACGTTAAACAACAACTTGAATCTTTGGACATTACAGTTAAGAAGAATTAAATTTAGGTACTTTTACAAATCATCCCAAATAAATGAAAGATGTTTAATAAGAATACGTTTATTTGTAGTGTTGTATTTTCCTATGAATCTTTTGGTTTGTTTTGTTCGATTAGATCAGAAGGCTGTGAATGAAATTAATAAAAGGAAACAATAAAGATAGAAGATTCAAAAAGGACTTTTATTCCTTCGTCATTTCATATCCGACTTATTCAGGGTGTCTCATTCAAAAGTGTCCACCCTCAATAACTCAACAACGAATCAGAATTTGTGAAAACACTCTATCAGGTCGATTTTTTATAACAGGGGGACATGATCTGGGATACAAAGCTTGTTTCTACTAGCAACCTCATCAGGAATTTGGATAGGGAAAGTGGGTAGTTTTGTAGCACAAATGTATGCATGGATTCAAATTTGTATGAACCTGCAGCTTGTGTTCTGATGAGTGAATATTCACAAAGTTACAGAGTGTTTTATATGGGATTATGGTAGGTACCGAAAACTCAATGAAACATAGATGTTCTAATAATTGATCGTATAGTTTCTATTGAAAAAAAAAACAAAACGAACAATTAGGTGATCAAAAAGAGTTTAAATGCACTAAAGATTTCGTCTCAGTATTCTATATTGAAAAATTATTAGAGGTGCGTTTTATCAGTTCTCAATAAAAATTACAAAATGGTTTACACGTTGGAAGAGAGAAAGGAAATGTTGGAAATTCATTTCCAGAACAATGACTGTGCTAGGGCTACTGCGAGGATTTTTAATGAACGACATCCTGATGAAAATATTTATCATTCAGTTGGTACATAAATTTGAGGTAACAAGATCTTTTGCAAACAAAAAACATAATCGCAATCGTACGGTTACGGGTGAAAATGATCAAGTCGCCGTAATTGGTCAACGAATGGCTGAACGGGAACAAAGTGTTAGAAAGTTGTCACAGGAAACTGGATATTCAAGGGAGGTGCGTCAAGTGACACATCCCCCGAATTTTGATCTCAAATTGTTTTGGGAATTTTGTGCCCATTTTGTGCCAATTTGTGCCGTATGTTATGAATTTTGTGCCCCTTCCGTTCTCGAGATATTTCAAGTTTTCCAAGTGTGTCACCAACTTGACGCTGTGACACACTTGTGGAGTTTTGAAAATTTTCTTCTTTCGATAAATTGTGCCCATTTTGTGCCAATTTGTGCCGTATGTTACGAATTTTGTGCCCGTTCAGTTCTCGAGATATTTTGAGTTTTGTTCGTGAGGAGAGTCAAGTTGGTGACACACCCCTCGAATTTAGGTATCAAATTGTTTTGGTAATTTTGTGCCCATTTTGTGCTAATTTGTGCCGTATATTATGAATTTTGTGCCCGTTCCGTTTTAGAGATATTTCGGGTTTTTCATGTGAGTCACCAACTTCACGTTGTGACTCACATAAGGAAAGCTGAAAATTCTTCTTTGGATAAATTGTGCCCGTTTTGCGCCAATTCGTGCCGCATAGTATAGATTTTGCATGCTTGCAGTTTTTGAGAGATTTGAAGTTATTCCTGTGAGATGAATAGATGTGTATTCCATCCAAGAATGATTGACATCAGAGCAGGCCTTGAAAGTCCAGTCGCAGCTTTATTTCTAGTTACAAAAAAGTAACTAAAAATTTTCTGTGCTTTCATCATAGATGATATAGAAATAACCTAAAAATTGAACGATATTTTTTTAAAGTAAGGAACTTTGAACATCAAAATGTTCCCAATTTTCACATACGATTACCAGCGTGTGAATCTGTATACCAGCAGTATATTATTTTCATCTTGTATTGATACATTTTCGATCTTACGATCAATTATAGGAGCATACAGCCTGGAAATTCTGGTTTGGTAACGAAAAATATCGTGGGTGATTAAATAGCATGGTCCTTTTCAATGTTCCATATGGATATTCGCTAAACCGAAAAAATCTAGTTGATAATTTGAAGCGTGTTACTGCAATGTGAATTGATTGGGAAATTTGTAATGGATATCAAGACACTAAGATAGAAACAAAACTTAACCAATGGATCTATTTAATATATGAAGAATTTTGTCATGACATTTTAACTTTCAATATTTGTGAACAATGAAGGTGTAAAATATGAAATATGAAAAATATAAATATTTCTATTATTCTGTTTCAACAACCACAACATATTATTTTTTCCTCATCTGGGCAGAACTCGTCATGTTCATAATGAAAGGTTTTGTCATATGTAATACCACTAGAGATGGAATTTTGCCGGCAAAATTTCTCGATTGTAATATGAAAGTTTGTTGCTCGGAAATGTCGCGAACGACATTTGTATCGAAATTACGAGCCGTCAGGCGAGTGATTTTGGAAAAAATGTCACAAATATTGAAAGTTACAATGTCATGACAAAATTCTTCATATATTAAATAGATCCATTGGTTAAGTTTTGTTTTTATCTTAGTGTCTTGATATCCATTACAAATTTCCCAATCAATTCACATTGCAGTAACACGCTTCAAATTATCAACTAGAATTTTTCGGTTTAGCGAATATTCATATGGAACATTGAAAAGGACCGTGCTATTTATTTAATCACCCACGATATTTTTCGTTACCAAACCAGAATTTCCAGGCTCCTATCTATAATATTGATCGTAAGATCGAAAATGTATCAATACAGGATGAAAATAATATACTGCTGGTATACATATTCACACGCTGGTAATCGTATGTGAAAATTGGGAACATTTTGATGTTCAAAGTTCCTTACTTTAAAAAAATATCGTTAAATTTTTAGGTTATTTCTATATCTATGATGAAAGCACAGAAAATTTTTAGTTACTTTTTTGTAACTAGAAATAAAGCTGCGACTGGACTTTCAAGGCCTGCTCTGATGTCAATCATTCTTGGATGGACTATACATCTATTCATCTCACAGGAATAACTTCAAATATCTCAAAAACTGCAAGCATGCAAAATCTATACTATGCGGCACGAATTGGAGCAAAATGGGCACAATTTATCCAAAGAAGAATTTCCAGCTTTCCTTATGTGAGTCACAACGTGAAGTTGGTGACTCACATGAAAAACTCGAAATATCTCTAAAACGGAACGGGCACAAAATTCACAATATACGGCACAAATTAGCACAAAATTCCCAAAACAATTTGATACCAAAATTCGGGGGGTGTGTCACCAACTTGACGCACCTATGAAGATGATGGTGATCGGAGAATGGAATTTTGCAGAATAATTTCGCAAGAAATTATTGCAAATCCAGTATTTTTGTACAACGTGTGCTTTTCTCATGAATGCTTCTTTTCCTTAACGGAAACGTCATCGAACATCATTGTAGGTCTTGGTCCGATGAAAATCCTCACCTCTTTAGGGAACAACATTGTCAACACCCACAAAAACTGTTGTCTCGATGGGTATTTTGGGAGATCAGTTGATTGGTCCTGTGTTCATTCCTGGAGATCACACTGGCGATGTGTATCTGGATTTTCTCGAAAAAACGTAATTGATCTTTCTTTCACCGAAGTTTTGGAGGCAGATGAAAACCTTCTAGAGGAGGAGTTACATTTTCAGCAAGACGGAGCTCCGCCGCACTTTGCAGCTCAGGTGAGACACTGGGACAGTACCTGAATATTAGGTTTCCTGGACGTTGGTTAGGCCGAAGGTCTCAGTAGAGTGGCGTGCGCGATCGCAAGACCTAACACCGCTTGATTTTTTCCTCTGGATCCACTTGGAATCACAAGTTTATTACACCAGAGTTGTGAAAACATCACTCCTGAAATGCTACAGCATGTTCGAAATAATTTTGAAGAACGATTGTATCGCTGCATGCAATCTAATGGCAAGCACTTTGAGCATTTGCGGTGAATTTTTACTGATATTATTTGTTAAAAATATTTTTCTTTCAATAGAACTTAAACGATCAATTAGAACATCTCTGTTTCATTTAGTTTTTACGGTACCATAATTCCATAAAAAAACACTCTGTAACTTTGTGCATATAACAACACTGCAGGTTCATACAAATTTGATTCCAAGCATACTTTTGTGCTACAAAACTACCCACTTTTCCTATTGAATATTGAGGGCACTGACTGACACAGGGGGGACATGAGGGCCATGTCATAAATCGAATGAAAAATGTTTTTTTTATAAGATGTTTTTGGGTTTTTGAGGAAAATATTCACATTATTAGCGTCTACAAACTGATATTCAGGGAAATGAAAAGAAAAACTTTTCAAAGAAGAAATATGACTTATTATTCGAAGACATAATCGGACAAAACCAGGTGTATGAAATAAATGTATTTCATTTTCAATGTTTTCCCATCGAACTGGAAAATCGCAAGAGTACAATCAGTCCCTAAAAAAGACAAAAAGACCCTACCTAGCAACTACAGACCTATCGCTCTGTTATCTATTATTTCAAAGGTCATGGAAAAAGCCATCAACTTCTAGCTCATGAAACTTCTGGAACACTCAGGAATTATCAACGATAGACAATATGGTTTCCGTCATCAGAGATCCACTGGTGACTTGCTCGCATACGTCTCACATATATGGCAGCTGTCTATTGAGAAATATGGTGAAACCCTAGCCGTAGCACTGGATATCTCCAAGGCATTCGATCGAGTCTGGCATCAGGGACTCCTCGCCAAGATTCCATCTTATGGCGTGCCCCCAAAGCTGTGTTTTCTCTCAAACAGATCTCTTCATGTAGTGGTCGATGTTGTTCCATCTGACTCTCTACCCATAAATGCTGGAGTTCCGCAGGTATCAATTCTGGCTCCAACACTACTTCACAACTCTACTTCACATCAACGATTTGCTGGAAGCAACCTCGTGTCCAGTGCACAGCTTCGCGGATGATTGTACCCTCCATTGCGCCTTTTCTTCTATGACTCCAATACCATCCCGCCAAATCAGAAACGAACGAGGAAGAAATGTTAACAAAATAAATATGGATTTGGCAACAATTCTTGAATGGGGATCTAATAACTTGGTGGAATTCAACGCAAACAAAACACAAGCATGTCTTTACTCTATAAAAGCCGATCTTACTGTGCCCAGCATTGAATTGTCGGGAGTGACCATACCATTGAAGTCATCCATTTCGATTGGTATTACTGTCGGCAGTAACCTTTCTTGGGAGAATCACGTGGATCCATTGCTAAAAGTGCATCCCAAAAACTTGGTTTTCTGTTTCGTGCCAGGAGCTATTTCACCTCAGGTCAGCTGCTTATGATATATAAGGCAAAGATTCGACCTGTCCTGGAATACTGTTCCTATATTTGGAGTGCTGCACCTAAACAAATCCTAAAACTCTTGGATTCTGTACAAAAAAGGGCAATTCGTCTCGTCGGTGATGCCTCGCTTACAAACTCGCTTACAAACTCGCTCACTTCTCTGGAACACCGTAGAAGAGTGGCCGATCTGTCTCTATTTTATAGGTATTTCCATGAGCTTCCATGCTCTTCTGAATTATCAGCAATCGTTCCCCTTCTGGCAGTCTCTTCGAGACTAACACGTCAAGTTAAGTCTTCACATCCCTTCGTGGTCACTTTGGAGACCTGCAGAACATCTCTCTTCAAAGACTCGTTCATCCAACGAACAGCGAGGCTTTGGAACACAATGCCTAGGGAGGTGTTCCCCGAGGCATTTAACCTCAAGAAATTCAAGAAGAACACCAATTCCTACATGCCTGTCCTTGGTTCTCACGATGTTCTTTGAACATAACAGGATATTCCTTTTCAAGAGAATCACAACATCAAAAAAAATATGCGCTTTAAGGTACATATTTGCATTCATACCAGATAATCGTATCAGGGACGTATTTGGCCCAATTAGCTATCAAATTGCCATATCTTTTCATCAGAGGCGCATTCGGAAAAATCAATAATCATAAGAAATATTTCTTTTGTCCCCAAAAATCTACAGTTGAAATAAATATACAAGCCAAAGACTCACCTTGTAAATTTTTGACTGCTTTGTTAGGGAGCGAAATTACATGTTTTTTCTTTTATAATTTGATTTACCTGGAGAGTAGTTCAAAAACGGATTCGAATGTGTCAAAAATTGCAACTACATATTTGTGAACAATTTTCAAATTAAATCAGCATTGTCTACCCTCTTATTTACAAGCTTAATAGAAGAAAACTGATAAACATGATGAACTCGATGGTGAAAACATCATATCGACATCTACAATAATTGTTTCAGAGTTATATGGTTCCGAGTAGCCAATGTTCATTTTCAAAAAGTTTTTTGATAGTGATTCAATCTGTAGGTATTCTATTTACACACCTTAGCTCTCCATTGCAGCCACAGCTTGAAGATGTCGTTATGTCGCCCACACTGAATGACTTTGTCACCAGTGTCGTAACGAATGTCATACAATTTGTCCTGCATGAACAGGTAGTCCGCAGACATCTGGTTACAGCTCATCAATAAACCCTGAAAGACGAGGAAGTAGAGGAAAAACCGAGTTTGATATTTTAGAAAACTTACGTCCTCCTTGAAATGAATTGTTGAGCATTGAAGTAAAGCTCCCATGAGCTTGTGAGGGTTCCAAGTAACAGAATCGGCCCTATAAAAAAAGTCTTGAATCAGTGTTTATACAGGTGTCTCCAGAGTCATTGTCTTTGTTATTCATCCTTAATTTTCGTTGAAAGAGTTTTTTTTTTGTATTAAGTGCGGAAAATGGGTGTTTTTTTCATAGAACATGAGAGTGTCAAATTCACCCGAATGTGCGATGAAAACACGAATTTTATACGCACGGAATACAAACAACATTTTTGCACAATTATGAATGTGAATTCAAATAGTCTGCAATACACGAGGATATATTGAAAAATTCTTAGCCTACTATTGAACCAAACAAAATTTCAATGCCAAAATATTTTATTACTCAACATATTCTCCTCTTAATTGAATACATTTATTACAGCGAACGTGCAACGTCTCTATAGACCTTCCAAACAAAATGTTTCTTCTTGCTCTGCAAACCAGTCCTCATAGCTTTTATTACCTCCTCGTTGGAAGAAAATTTACGACCTTATAAACTTTTTTTCAGTTGACGAAAGAGATGATAGTCGGACGGAGCCAAATCTGGTGAATAAGGGGGGTGTTCTAGTAATTCTAACCCTAAATCACGAATTTTTCGCATGGCAACATGAGATTAGTGTACTGGGGCGTAGTACTGTAAAAAAATACCTTTGGATAGCTTTCCGCGTCTTTCTCTTTAATTTTTTTCCCGTAGAGTGGTCAGTAATGTCGAATAGTAATCACCAGTTATTGTTCAAAACTTATCCAAAATATCAATCATGATTACTCCATGGCAATCCCAAAAAACTGAAGCAAGAACTTTTCCAGCTGATTTTTGGACACGAAACTTCTTAGGTCTTGGAGAACCAAAGTGTCACGTTTCCATCGATTGTTGCTTTGTTTCTGGATAGTAGAAATGTACCCAAGTCTCATCCATAGTAACAATTCGGTTTAAGAAGTTTACATCGTTTTCAAATCGAGCACAGATCGAGCGCGATGCTTCTACCTTTGCACGCTTTTGGTCAACATTCAAACATTTGGGGATCCATTTTGCAGAAATTTTTCTCATGTCCAAATTGACGTGAACTATATGATGAAAGCGTTCGTATGAAATCTTCAGTGCTTCAGATATCCGTTTTAGCCCAATTCAAAACAAAATGTTATTTTATTAGGCGCAACAAGTAGCCAAGAGCATCACCTATCCACCATTTACCTATGGCTACTCACCCTTCAAACACCCTGTATAGAAGATAGTTTGAATAATAAAATTGAGATTTCAAACAAAATATTGAATGTTTCATCTATTTCTCAAAAAATATCTGATAACACTGTGGTAAGTATAAACTCTTCACGAAATATCTAACGTTGCTGATCAGTAACAACCCGGAACATCGGGAATTTATATTGGAAGAAATTGTTCACACTTCACTATCAATTATTGTTTCAATAAATGAAAATGCTTATTGTAGTAACAATTTGTAGGGAAGTTCGAACAATTACTTCTAAAACATATATTCCTGAAGAAATTCCATGTTGTTTCTGATTGAAAACGTTAAATATTACTTGAAGAGTTGATTTTTAGAATGATTAATCATCAATTAATAATTGACTCTGTAAGAACTAAATATTTCAAAAAGTAATATTTCATGTTTATTGTGTTTTTTCTTCACCGTTGAAAAAAGGCATATGTTCACGGTGAAGAAAAGTTATCATTTACGCATCCATATAGTGATGAAGAAAAGTCAAGTTTTTTTGACAGTACAAAAATTGTTCTTTTTAATTAAAAAACTACCAAACATGTCAAAAAGGTATGGAGCCCCAATGGACCAAATTCTTCGGAAGAGGCATTATCCGCACCCTCCCTATAAAATCAATATTCCGTTCCCCCTTTGAAGTTTGCCATAAACAGCTGATAAGCTCTAAAGTGTGCCTTAATTTGCATCAAAACTACTTATGGTGAGAAAACACTTTGCGGCAGAAGCCCTTGGGGGAAGGGCTTTCAATTGACTTTCTATTATGGGAAGCTGAGATAAGTCCCTAATAAAGCAAACATTCATTTCGAACCTAGAAACCGATTCTGGAACTATGTAAATGAGAATAACTTGTCTTTAGATCATAGCGGAATTTTTAAAACTTTTTCTTACACATTCAGATTACCTATTATGTATATTATATTATGTATATTTCTCATGAGTTTTTTGGAAATTGCTGTGTTTTAGTTTAGATAAATTAACTCCTGTATAAATTATTATTGTTGTTGTTCCTTCATATATTCGGTCGTTAATTTATCTTACCAAAAATACTCGAGCTTTTCTTTTGAAGATAAATTTCTTTTTAACTCAAAAATTCTCCATCAGTAGATTTGCTCGAAAACCGACATTTGACAAAATCATTCGACCTACGGTCTCGCGATTTTGTCTTGTCAAATATTTCTCGTGAAATAACTGATTGTCAAATTTATTTCGATACAAAAAAAATTTATCCGATAAAAAAGAGCTCTTGTGTTTTTACTTTTGACAAAAATACTTATAGTTAGTATAGTTTCATAGTTGCTATGTGATAGCATTGGTCCTTGTGTTGTCGCACTTTGTTTTTCGAAATAAATAATAATAAATACTTTTGTTTCTAACAAACTACCAACTAGTCGGCCATAATCCATCTTCGATATGATAAATAAGAATAGTAATTGTACTTAAATGGATTTTTTATTTTTAATATTCGCTCTACATGTTTCGCCCTATCAAGGCATCTTCAGGAGCTCTGTAAATTTGGAAAACAACGACTATAATATATTACATTTATGAATCTATAAACTTACTCGTCCAAATCTACAGGCTAACAGGAACATAAAATCTCTGGTCAATATCAAATAAAATTCTGGTCAAAGTTATCGAAATTCAAAAACTAACAAATATATGAAACGATAGCGTCAGTTTAACAACACAGATAACAGATTAGACAGACATTGACAAGACGTGACATGACATCTAATGATGTGATGGGTGCGTTCCGAACTTCGCAAAACGGATTAATTAAATTAAATTTTCAAATATGGGATGGTAGCTAAGGTGGGATTCTATTTGGGTGTTTAAACATTTGTTTTGATTTATTTTTAAATTTTTTGCTATCTCGTAAATCTCCATTAGGTCGAGTTTGTTGCCTTTATCCAGATTGTGCAGGAGTGTTACATTTTCTACGTTATGAAAATGGTGTTCGTTGATTCTTAAGTGTCGTCCAAATGAACTTTTATCTTTGTAGTTTCTTATATGTTCCGATATTCTAGTCCCTAGTGCTCTAAATGTCTTTCCTATATAAAACTTATCACAGGTTCCACAGTTCAATTTATACACTCCGTTCTTCTCCAGTATAGGTGTTTTATCCTTACAATTTAGTAGGTGACTGTAAAGGCAGTTGTTGGCTTTGAAAACAATGTCTATGTTATGTTTTTTGAAGATTTTGGCAATGGGGTAGTTCATATTTCCATAGAATGGTAGTGAGAATCTTTTAGTTACCTGTTCTTCATTATTCGAGGTCTGTTCATTCGGACATGATCTGTTGTGTAACTTAATGAATTTTTTCATCATCAATCTATCCACTATATTAGACGTGTACCCATTCTTATAAGCTATGAACCTAATTATTTCCAATTCTTTATTGAAACTGCTCCTGTTTAATGGTAAGCTCAGCATTCTATGTATGTATGTGTTCAGAGCAGCAAACTTATGGCATGCTGGATGGTTTGAGCTCTCATTGATGATAGCCACAGTTTGGGATTCTTTCCTGTATATGTCTATAGACACCTTATTAGTATCTAAAGTAATTGTTAAATCTAGGAAGTTAATCCGGTTGAAACCCATCTCTAATGTGAACTGAATATTCGTATGTAATGAGTTGAACAATTCCAACAATACCCGAGCGAGGTCTGAGTTGCCAGTAAAGATTATCAAAATGTCATCTACATATCTGTAATATTTAAAGATGTGGCGGATTATGGGTGTTTTCAAATTAAATAAGATTTGTTCCAGGTGATCCATGAACATTTCTGCCATTAGTGATGATGTAGGCGCTCCCATGGGTAGTCCCTTTTCCAGCTTATACATCTCGTTATTAAATTGACAAAAGTTTTGTTCTAGGGATAACTTGAGCAGATTTATGATGTCCTTTTTCAGTTCGGGGTTGGTGTTTTTCTTCATTAGTTCTTTTTCTATCAATGTGACACACTCGCTGGGAGGAATCGAAGTGTACAAATTTTTTGCATCAAGGGATATTAATTTGGCATTCTTCGGAATATGTAGGCTTTTTAATGATTCTGCTAGTTGGATGCTGTTCTTTACACTGTATTTGGGTTCGAATCCCGTTAACTCCTTCAACTTGTCATTTATAAATTGGCTTATTTTGTATACAGGTGTGCCTATGTAGCTTACTACTGGTCTTATCGGTATATTATGGAGTTTTGGTTGACCATATAACTTAGGGATCTTTGGATTTGGGCTAATTAGTCTTTTATATTTACCATATTTGTTTTCAAATTCTTCAGATACTTTGAGGTTTTTTACTTTATTGATGAGACGTGGAGCAGGGTTGCTATCTAATTTTATAAAGCCATTGTTATTCATAAATTCTTCCACCTTATTGATATAAAGGTTCCTTTCTAATATTACCATGCATGAACCTTTGTCAGCCTTTACTACTGTTAAATTGTTCTCTTTGATTTTCTTTTTGATGTTGTTGACGTCTTTCTTTGTTTCCTTACATCCGTTATTTTGTTTTGATATTCTTCTTTTCTCATTGAGGAAATGACTTTTACAGTTAGCGCGGATTTCATTTCTGCTGTCTAATTCCAAAGATGATTTTTCCAATATAGCATCTACACTCACCGCAAAGGTTTCCAATTGAATGTTGGATGGGTCAGGTATAGAATGTTTGAGACCCATATTCAAGATTTGCATTTCGCTCTCTGAAAACTCTATTGTTGACAAATTTATTGTGTTTGGGTGGAAGTTGAAAGGTGGGTCCGGTTCTCTCATTTTTTCCCTATTCTGTCTGTTTGTTTTTTCTGTTCGTAAACGTTCTAATTTCTTCCTGAGAATTTCAGTTTTCCGAATTCTCAGAGTCTCTACTTCATATCTAGTCTCGTCCATGATCTGTCTGTGATCCCGGTTGTTCTGGCTGTCCAGGTATTTAACTATGTTCCCCAGCACTAAGTTAGTGCTGGGGAACATAGCCAATTTATAAATGACAAGTTGAAGGAGTTAACGGGATTCGAACCCAAATACAGTGTAAAGAACAGCATCCAACTAGCAGAATCATTAAAAAGCCTACATATTCCGAAGAATGCCAAATTAATATCCCTTGATGCAAAAAATTTGTACACTTCGATTCCTCCCAGCGAGTGTGTCACATTGATAGAAAAAGAACTAATGAAGAAAAACACCAACCCCGAACTGAAAAAGGACATCATAAATCTGCTCAAGTTATCCCTAGAACAAAACTTTTGTCAATTTAATAACGAGATGTATAAGCTGGAAAAGGGACTACCCATGGGAGCGCCTACATCATCACTAATGGCAGAAATGTTCATGGATCACCTGGAACAAATCTTATTTAATTTGAAAACACCCATAATCCGCCACATCTTTAAATATTACAGATATGTAGATGACATTTTGATAATCTTTACTGGCAACTCAGACCTCGCTCGGGTATTGTTGGAATTGTTCAACTCATTACATACGAATATTCAGTTCACATTAGAGATGGGTTTCAACCGGATTAACTTCCTAGATTTAACAATTACTTTAGATACTAATAAGGTGTCTATAGACATATACAGGAAAGAATCCCAAACTGTGGCTATCATCAATGAGAGCTCAAACCATCCAGCATGCCATAAGTTTGCTGCTCTGAACACATACATACATAGAATGCTGAGCTTACCATTAAACAGGAGCAGTTTCAATAAAGAATTGGAAATAATTAGGTTCATAGCTTATAAGAATGGGTACACGTCTAATATAGTGGATAGATTGATGATGAAAAAATTCATTAAGTTACACAACAGATCATGTCCGAATGAACAGACCTCGAATAATGAAGAACAGGTAACTAAAAGATTCTCACTACCATTCTATGGAAATATGAACTACCCCATTGCCAAAATCTTCAAAAAACATAACATAGACATTGTTTTCAAAGCCAACAACTGCCTTTACAGTCACCTACTAAATTGTAAGGATAAAACACCTATACTGGAGAAGAACGGAGTGTATAAATTGAACTGTGGAACCTGTGATAAGTTTTATATAGGAAAGACATTTAGAGCACTAGGGACTAGAATATCGGAACATATAAGAAACTACAAAGATAAAAGTTCATTTGGACGACACTTAAGAATCAACGAACACCATTTTCATAACGTAGAAAATGTAACACTCCTGCACAATCTGGATAAAGGCAACAAACTCGACCTAATGGAGATTTACGAGATAGCAAAAAATTTAAAAATAAATCAAAACAAATGTTTAAACACCCAAATAGAATCCCACCTTAGCTACCATCCCATATTTGAAAATTTAATTTAATTAATCCGTTTTGCGAAGTTCGGAATGCACCCATCACATCATCAGATGTCATGTCACGTCTTGTCAATGTCTGTCTAATCTGTTATCTGTGTTGTTAAACTGACGCTATCGTTTCATATATTTGTTAGTTTTTGAATTTCGATAACTTTGACCAAAATTTTATTTGATATTGACCAGAGATTTTATGTTCCTGTTAGCCTGTAGATTTGGACGAGTAAGTTTATAGATTCATAAATGTAATATATTATAGTCGTTGTTTTCCAAATTTACAGAGCTCCTGAAGATGCCTTGATAGGGCGAAACATGTAGAGCGAATATTAAAAATAAAAAATCCATTTAAGTACAATTACTATTCTCATTTATCAACTTTTGTTTCTGATTCTACTTGTTTAGTATCATTCATACAGAGAGTTTTCGAAAGTGAATCTCTATTCTTGACATTATTTAACTGAACAAACCAGTTCACTACAAATAGCTTATACAGGGTGAGTCATTAACTTGTACATATAATTTAAATGTAGATTTTTGAGGCCAAAAGAAACTTTTTTTTTATTTTCCAATTTTCCGAATTCGGCTCTGTTTGAAAGATATAGCTATTTGAAGAAAAATTTTGGGCCAAATACGTGCCTGATACGACTCTCTGGAATCAATGCAAAGTTCATATTTCTCGATTGAAATTGACTTGATATATTTGGGGAATACTGAATTACTAACCTTATTTGAATAAGAATCTTACAAACACGATATTTCTTAACAAAAACTCTTAGTTTTGTCCGATTATTCCGGCAATTGAAAAGCCCCATTTCCCTCACTGAAATAAGTTCCTTCTTAGATTTCCTGAAGATTAGTTTTTAAACACTAATAATTCAATCCTATTTTCCTCGATATCCCAAAAATGATTTCATAAAAAAATTGTTTTTTCAATAACCATCAACCTAGGTCATAGGATTAAAGGTCAATGACTGAATGCGTGTAGCGATAACCGGCGTGAAAGTGATCATTTTAGATGTTTCCTTCGATCTCTTGATGATCATGTGAGGACTTTCAGTGAATTGATGTGATAATAACGGTGTAGTCTCGAGTTTTAAAATTCCAAGAGGATGTTGTTTAGATAAAAACATCGCCACCGATTATTTACGAATAAGTATCATTTCATATTTCATTAATTTCCATTTGATACATGTTTTGTATCGACACTCCTAATTAATATCCGAATTTTGTATTTCATTGACATTCATTTTCAATATGGACCGGTAACAATAGATTTTCAATAGAAACTGTGCGTTTGAATGAAAAATTTCATGCTTCTCAGAATTCAATTTTATCTCCCAATTTCGTGGTATTTTATCATTACACAAGCAGTCCCAGCTTCGCCCGGGTAGAAATTTGTTTCACGCGGCGGTTTCATCTTCAACACTTCAACCCGCCACATCTTTTGATGAACTCGTAGTAATTGTATGATATGAAGAGCAAATTTCGTTCTAAATTAAATACTGGGGATGAATAACTTTTTTGTAGAACTATTTAAGAGGTACATTTCTGTCATTGTATCCACGTAAGTCTTACGGTTTCTGCAGCGCACGTGAAAATAGCTGATTATGGCTGATTTTATTTTATTGTTGAAGTTATAGTAGGTAACCTTGATTTTTTGGGGTGAAAAGTATAGCCTATGTCCTTCAGGGATAATGTAGCTTTCTAAGGGTGAAAGAATTTCTGAAATCGTTTCAGTAGTTTTTGAGTCAAGTCGTATCAAACACACAAAATACAAATCTTTCCTCTTTGTTATATTAGTATACAAGGTGAGTCTTTCACTTGTACATATATTTTAACTGTAGATTCATTTTCCATTTTTCCGAATTCGGCTCTGTTGAAGAGATATAGCCATCTGAAAAAAAATAGGGCTGAATACGTGCCTGATAATATTCTTTACAAACACCTCAAAGTTCATATTTTTCGATTGAAATTGATGTGATTATTAGATGTTCTGGGTGATACATTTAAAAAATACTCAAGCACTAACCTTATTTGAATAAGAATGTTACAAACACGATATTTCCTAACAAAACACTTAGTTCTGTCCGATCATTTCGGCAATTGAAAAGCTATATTTCTCACACCAAAATAAGTTCCTTCTTCGATTGTCCTGCAGATTTGTTCATATTTTCCTCGATATTCTAAAACGATCTCATGAAAATTAGTTTCTCACTAACCTATCCTAACTCCATTAAGTCATATGATTCGGGGTCAATGACCTAACCTTACCCATCCTCTGTGATATTCACCCACAGAACTCTAGAGAAGACGATGCCAGATTGCCGATTTTCTCTTCAAACAATGATATAGGCGAACTCAAGAAAGCAGTACGTCCCCTAACTTTAGCAGATGAACTATCACAATCGCTAAAGGCGTCTAGGCGTTGCTCTTTGAAAATGCCAAACGAGTAGTTCTGATTCTCGCCAATATAGCGCTACGTTCCTTATTTCAGTCGCCACGGCCTACTCTTCCCTTCAGAAGGCCGTGGATGTAGCCGCGGTCCCGCGATGCTCTGTGCTACAACCAGTCCAACCTAAAACGTTAGTCAGTGATCCCATACACGGCATACACGAAATTCACGCTTTATTTATTTACAGAGAATAAAGCAAACAGGTGATGATTATGTAAATGACTTTCAGTGAATTGATGTGATAGTAGTGTCGTTCTGGTGTCGAGTTATATTGTTTCGATAGATATTTTGCTGAAGGACAATGAATTTTAAATAGAAACTGCCTATAAAATGTATAATTTCATGCTTCTTAGAATTCAATTTTATGTCCCAAGAATGTGGAATTTTATTATTACATATCTCTACATCAAACGTTCTTTCATCATAGAGATTTTAGTCTTGAAAAAGTTGATAAATATTTTGACAACGTTGGTAACTTGTTGAGAGACCAGAGAAGAAATAATATTCGATGAGATTTAACTCAAGACAGCATTCAGATTATTCTTGAAATTCATGATTTTTTCCTCTAATTCAATCTTATACAATTAGGAATACCTTGAGAACGACGCGTTTTATTGAAAAAATATAAGAATACTTTCGTTTTCTAAAATAATTAATTCTTTCGAAAACGTGAACCGTTTATCTTTTTCAAGTGGTTTTATAGAATTTTTGCGTGAATTTATAAGTCGACTATACTGTAACTTTTTCACCAGGAGAAGTATCAAATAAGTTTCAATTGAGGAATATGCACCATGAATAGAGTAAACAATCAACCAAAATTCAGTTCATTCGAAATATCGGTTCCGAATATATGGAAAGAATAGTGGTAATTTCATGGATTTTTGACACCCTGTATCTTCCAAACGAAACTGAATTTTGAAAGATGGTATGGGAAAAAATTGTTTCTTTTGATGGGAGGAATCTACAGTTAGAATATATGTACAAGTCAAAGACTAACCCTGTATATAGATATCTCTACATCAAACGATTTTCCATCATGAAGATTTTAGTCTTGACAAAGTTGATAACATTCTTACAAAATTGCTAACTTGTATTAGAGATCAGAGAGTTTATCAATTTCAGCCATTCTATCTGTTAAAAATCTAGGGAAGCATCCAGATTACTCTTATGATTTCTGATATGTCGTCGAATTTTATCGGGTAAAATTGGGAATCGAAAACGACGCGTTTCATTGAAAAAAACATAAGAATACTTTTATTTTTTAAAATGATTGATTCTTTCGAAAATATGAACCGTTTATCTTTTTCAACGAATTTCGAAAAATGAAATAGGAAAAAGGTGTTTCGTTTGATGAGAGGAATCTACAGTTGAAACATATGTACAAGTCAAAGACTCATCAACATGTTTATTTGTGGAAATTACTGAATCCAACATTGCTCAAATTGTTATATAATTTCTGTGTTTCTATTCTATGTGACAGCTCATATTCATGGAAACATGAGAATCTCGCTTTTTCGCCAACTGAGATGTTTACCCATTATTTCAAGGTGAGCAGCAAGCAAGATTAATTTCGATGGTCAGATCACCAAATCCCTATTTGATTCTTCTAATGTTACAATTTTGTTCAGATAGCGTTACCATAAGAAGAGCAGAAGTTTTTCTACCACGATTGTAGGATGTCAATTTTCATCGTATAATTTTTCAGCCTAAGAAGTGTCGCCCCCATCCACCAGATTATCAGATTTTTGCTCTGCAATAGTATTCCATGTACTATAAGTGTAACATATATGTGGATCCCTTCTTTCACAATCATTAAAAAATCGCAACATTTCACTAGGTTTATCCTGTCAAAATCTCCGATAGCCATCCCATTTATTTACCCAATCAAGGAAAAGTGAAGCGAACGAATTGTTTTCAGCCCCGAAAGATCAGAGAATAATGACCCCCATTTCCAACAGTTGAACATCATTGATTAAACGTTCCCGAGCGAAATTAGAGTAGGATTTGGATTTATCCACCGTCTTGTATCTTCGGGTGACATGCAGCTGCCGAATTCCCATGTAATCAGGGATTAGACCCCCAAGTTGAAGAGGATAGACAGAAGTCTGCACTTTGAGCACTTCCAAAGTTACATAGCTTGCAGGGCATTTGGAAAACTAAATTCGAGCGAAAGTTATGATGAGTTCGAAACTTTTGTTGGGTACTTTGAATTGTAAAATGGGAGAAGAAAATGAGTTTGAAAATATGTTCTCAAAATCTGATGCCTTCTTTCATTAGTGGCGATTTTTTGTAACACATTTATTTTTTTCTAGCCCATCCATCGTTTTGGTAAACCCTAAAATCGTAATACTCTTGCGCCATTTTTAAAAAGAATAATATCTTGAAGTCTCCCCCTTTCTTTTTCATTTCAGATACTTTTTCTAATCCGAGGAAGAAACGAAGAAATTTTGTTTCCCGTACAAGAAGTCTCACAACCTTATTATGACAGATTATTAGGTCAACCAAGTCAATATCACTACACTCTTATACCGGCTACTACTCAACGAAAATGTCGAGACCGTCCATTTTTTCTCGCAAAATACATACACATATATTTGTTTTTTCATGTTGATGAGAAATTATCAGTTTCTAAGTTGGAATGAGGCCCTAACTAATTAAGCAAAGTTTTCCTGTGAAAATCCTATAGAGGCTATAGAAAGTTCTCAATAGCGCATTAATGACGCTAATTTCCATTGTAGCAAACCAGCGGCGGAGCTTGCCCCATAAATCAAGCTGTCAAGTACACCACAATTAGTCAAAAGCCCAGCTTCAGAACAAAAGCGCGCAGCGCTATAAATCAAATACAGGCCAGAAGCCACCCACACTTAGCAGCTTCGAAGTGAGAAGATTAAAAAAGTTAGGAAATATATTAATATCTTACCTTTCGACTCCAGTCAAACGAGGATGGCGATATTTTTTGGAGAGAAGAAGTCCTCCACCCCAAGCAGCCTGTGGAAAACATGCACAGTTATGAGAAAAGTTATTTCAGATTGAATATCTTGATGCCAGATTCACACTTAGCACCAACATATTCCATACTATGAAAAAATTGCGATGCCAATATTTTGTGCCATTTGCGCCGTTTAAATGACAACTCTTCCATTCGTAGGTCTTGAGATATTGAATGTTGTTTTTCAGCCGACGTGAAGTTGACAACAACACACAAATTGGCACAAATTGAGTACACAATATTGGTATCAAAATTATTTCGAAATCGGAAAATGTTGTTAGCACCAAAAACTTCAAATTCAAATAACTTGTTGTGACATACCTGTATATGAATTTATTATTGACGCATATGTATTCTTTGAGATAAGAATGTATCGCAGATGTACGAGTATATGTTAATTTTAAATCAATCCTGATTTTGTATCTGAAGAGTTAACATTAAATTGAAAACCTAAAAACGTATTATTAATTGAATTATAATATTCCAATATAAAATACATTACATTGGCGACGAGTATTGCGAATAATTATTCGTACGAACCCAATAAATAAATAAACAGCAAATAGTGTCAAATTACATTATTGTGCGACGTTCGAGGAAGAAGAAATGGCCAGCAATCAAGGACAAATGCGTGAGTTTAATTTCACAAATAATGATTGGACCATATTCATCCGCCGATTAGGAAATTATTTTTCTGCTAATGATATCGAGGAAGAGGCGAAGAAAAAAGCAATTCTGCTGAATGCTTTAAGCGAAGAATCATATAAACTTATGTACAATCTTTGCATGCCTAGTAAACCCGAAGAAAAAACATATATAGATTTGACAGAAATTTTCAACGATCACTTCAAAGATGCACATTCATTTTTTGCATATAGATATAAGTTTTATATCGCTACAATGTCAACTCATGAAAATGCCGTTGAATGGGCAGCAAGAGTCAGAAGCCTAGCATCAAATTGTGAATTTGAAGCCAACTCATTGGACATGGTTCTTAGAGATAAGTTCATTGTTGGTTTCCAAAAGGGAGGAGTTCAAGATCGACTTTTTGAAGAAAAAAAGGCATGTTCCTTTGCAGATGCTGTTAAAATTGCATCGACCAAGATGGCTGCTAAAAATAATACGTCTTCAGATAAAAATATCAAGACGGAGCCACTTTTATATTCTACGCATAAACGTCATCAACCTACGTCACATTATTCGAGAACATCGGCAAGAAATTTCCAGTCGCAGGCGCAGAAAGATTTTTCAAAAAGTGGAACAGCCCAAACATCCAAGGTTACCAAATGTCGAGTATGTGGGAGAAAAAATCATGAAGATCGTGACTGTTTCTTCCGAGATTCAACTTGTTCCAAATGTAAAATGAAAGGTCATCTGGCAACAATGTGCGCGTACCATCACAAAGGAAGTGCTTATGCGCGAAATGGAGGTAAAAGTAAACAAAATTTTTTAGAGCTTCAATCTGAAGAGATATATACATTATCTGAAAATCATAATGTAAACGAACCTATTTCTGTAGATATATTGATTGATAACAAATGTTTCAAATTTCAAATTGATAGTGGTGCTGGTGTATCAGCATTATCTGAAAAATTTTTCTATGAAAATTTCAATAATTATGTACTTGTAAAGTCTGACAAAAGCTTACATTCCTATAATGGTAATCAACTACAAATTCTGGGTACCTGTAAACTAGGACTAACATTTAATAATCGTACTGAAGATATGAATTTTTTCGTTATTAGGAATGGTTGACCACCACTTTTAGGTCGAAATTTTATGAAACTTTTCAATATGAAAATCGTTCCTATTAATCAAATAATTAATTATGAACAAAATCTTCATGAATGTTTTGAAAATCTTTTCAGTCCAGGTTTGGGAAAATTTAATAAAGATGTTGTTACAATAAATCTGAAAGATCAAGAAGTAAAACCAAAATTTTGTAGGCCATTGCCTATACCTTATGCGATAAAAGAAAGAGTTGAGAATGAAATCAAAAGATTATTAGAAATAAATGTGATTGAACCTGTCGAATATTCGAAGTGGGCTACTCCAATAATTCCTATTATAAAAAAGGATGGTTCTGTTAAATTAGCAGGTAACTTCAAAATAACAATTAACCCTTGTATTGAAAATGATTCTTTTCCATTACCTAGAATTGAAGACCTTTTTGCTAAAATGCAAGGTGCTACTATATTTTCGAAAATTGATTTAGAATTCGCTTATGGCCAATTATGTTTAGATGAAAAATCTCAAGAATTGTGTACTATATCGACTCATGTAGGTTTATTCAAGTATTTAAGGTTACCTTATGGAGTCAAATGTGCTTGTGGTAAGTTTCAACGAATAATTGAACAACTGTTACAGGATATAAATGGTTGTGGAGTCTTTTTGGACGATATTTATGTTTGTGGTTCTAATCAAAAAGAGCATGATTTTAGATTACTTCAAGTTCTTTACAGATTGCAAGAATCGGGACTTAAGGTGAATATCCATAAATGTGAATTCAATCAATCCGAAATTTGCTATTTAGGTCATAAAATAGATCGGAATGGACTTCAGACTTTAACAGATAAAATTGTACCAGTTTTAAAAGCTAAACAACCAGAAAATTTAACTCAGCTAAAATCTGTCTTAGGCGCTATAAATTATTACGGAAAATTTATTCCTAATTTAGCTTCAGTTTTATATCCCTTGTATAAGTTATTACGGAAAAATACAGAATTTAAATGGAGTAAAGAATGCCAAATTGCATTTCATAAGATTAAAATGTTATTGAGTTCAACTAAAGTTTTAGCTCATTATGATACATCATTACCTTTAAGACTAACTACTGATGCAAGTCCTTATGGAATTGGGGGAGTAATAAGTCATGTTTTTCCTAATAAGCAAGAACGACCAATTGCTTATGCTTCACGAACCTTATCTCAAGCTGAGCAAGGTTACAGTCAAATAGAACGCGAAGGGTTAGCGATCATATTTTGTTTATGTAAATTTAACCAATATCTTTATGGCAGACCTTTTGTCTTAGTAACAGATAACAAACCATTATGTGCTATTTTTAATCCAAAAAAGGGTATACCTCAATTTACAGCTAACAGATTGAGAAGATGGGCAATTATTTTGAGTAATTATGATTATACTATTGAATATATTAGATCCGAAAATAATTCCGCAGATTTTCTTTCGAGGTTGCCAATTCCTGATGATGAGAATTGGGAATCTTGTGATATTGATTATGTCCATTATTTTTCACAATTAAATATTCCTATAACTTCTTTTGAAGAAATCCGTAATGAAACTAAAATTGACGAAACGTTACAGAAAATTATTAAATTTGTAAGAACTTCTTGGCCGAAATATGCGAAGAAAAATATAAATTTGAAAAACTTTTATTTCATTCGTAATCAATTAACAATAGAAAATAACATTTTTCTTTGGAATAATAGAATTATTGGGCCTATTAAATTGAGAAAACGTGTTCTGGAATCCCTACATGAAACTCATTTAGGTATCATTAAAATGAAATCTATAGCAAGATCACGATTTTATTGGCCTAAAATAAACAAACATATCGAAGAAATATGTATGTCCTGTGAAAATTGTGCTAGAAATCGATTTACGCCTGTAAAATCAACCTTAAATAATTGGAGTTGGCCACTAGAACCATTCGAAAGAGTACATTTTGATTACTGTCAGTTTTTGGATCATAGTTTTCTTGTTGTTTTGGACGCTCATTCGAAATGGCTGGAAGTTTTTCCATCGAAGGCAACAACATCAGCTTTCACGATAAAAGCTTTATTTAGTGTTTTTTGTCGATTTGGTATTCCGAAAGTTTTAGTATCAGACAATGCTACTAATTTTTCTAGTGTTGAAATGAAAGAGTTCATGATAAAATATCATATTCATTCGATAACATCACCTACTTATTTTCCACAATCTAATGGTGCAGCTGAAAATGCTGTAGGTACTGTAAAATCTGCTCTAAAGAAAGCGTTAGGGGACAGAAGTACTATTGATATAAATTTTTGTTTGAATAATTTCTTATTTGACTACAGAAATAGCCCACACATGACAACCGGAGTTTCTCCATCATTTCTCTTATTAGGGAGAGACGTTAATACTAAATTTTATTTAATGAAACCGGATTTGAAGAAAATTCATGATAATGTATTGCGAAATCAATGTAAACAAAAAGAATATTATGGTGGAAAGTTTAGACAAGAATTGTTAATTGGTGATAGAGTATATGTAAAAGATTATAGAGATAGAAATAAAATAATATGGACAGAAGGAATTGTAAAAAGAAAATTAGGTAAAGTTGTATATTTGATTGAAATTCCATCTTTGAAAAATATCATGTGGAAGAGACACATTAATCAGATCAATAAAATACACGAATCTCCAAAATTGCCTATTTCAGATGATAAAGTTGAAAATACAGTTCAACAAGATGAGATTTCTGAAAATTCTAGTACTTTTAATGCCGAAAATGTGAATACTGAAAGTGATAATTTGAATGATGATGTAAATTTAAATCTTGAGAGTGATTCGAATCATATCAATGACGAAAATCTAAGATATCCTAGACGAGAACGAAAACCAATTAAAAGACTAATTGATGAAATTGGAAATTGATTGTATAATGCAAATTTATCTTGTATATATTTTTTCATTTGTAAATTAAGTAAATTTGAATTCTTAGATTTAAGGGGGAAGACTGTGACATACCTGTATATGAATTTATTATTGACGCATATGTATTCTTTGAGATAAGAATGTATCGCAGATGTACGAGTATATGTTAATTTTAAATCAATCCTGATTTTGTATCTGAAGAGTTAACATTAAATTGAAAACCTAAAAACGTATTATTAATTGAATTATAATATTCCAATATAAAATACATTACACTTGTAAACTATAATGGTGCTGAAATTGATCCAAATGGCACAAATTAGGCACTTAATATTGAGAATAATTTCATAATTTGTGCCGACATTTTTTCGCTAACGTGGCCCAAAAGTGGTGATAATTGCGAAATAAAATTGAACCCATATTTTCATTTAATGAATGTGAGTGTTTTACAGAAATGATTTTACGAATTTGCTGACATGGGATAAGGCAGTTTGATTATAATTCAAAAATTAAACTGATCTCATTGCTATCTGAGTTTTTATGATATTTCAACGATTCAAATCTCAGGACCTCATCCAGAATAATTATCTTGGAATTCACCACTTTTTTGCACCAGTTTTGACGATTTGTAGACGGTTCGCTAAACCGTGCAGAAAATTAATTTTCTTTATTTTCCAAAATGATCGTTTTCAAATAATTTCTCGGAATATTTCTATATTCATGAATATCATGGAAATTTTTCTGCTCCCTTTGATATAAACTGCTTCCACATGAGTTAGGGATATTGACTTAAATTGCAAAAAAATAAGATTTTTGTGATGAAAATTCATATCAATATGATTTCAAGTTGCTAATTAATTTTAGCCTGTTGTAAGTCTGGCGGTTGAGAGAATTCGAGCAAGATAACGAAATTTTATTTCCTAAGAATTCAAGCATTTTAAGACTATCAATACAATGTATGGCCTCCACGGGCATCAATAACAGCTTGACATCTTCTTTGTATACTACACAAGAGGTTGTTAAACATTTCTTGAAGAATTCGGTTCCATAAACGGGGCAGAAGCTCTCTCAGATCAGGATTCTGATGGGGTAGGTTGATGATTATCTAATCTTCTTTGGAGCATATCCCATGCATGTTCTATGCAATTCAAATCTGGTGAGTGCGGAGGTATTGGTAAATATGGAATACCAAGCTCCTCGCGCGCATTATCAACTATGGCTGCACGGTGCGGTCTAGCGTTATCGTCTAGAAATTGAAAAGTTTCACCAATAACAGCGTGAAAATTTGGCACAACATTGCCAATGACATGCTCCCTGTAGTGTAAGGCGGTCATATTCCCAGGACAAATGTGTAGATCTGCGCGCCCGTTGAAACATATCACGGCCCATACCATAACACTACCCCATCGGAATGGATGGACTTCTTGGATTGTCCATACCCTTATTCTTCGAGAATCTGAAAATCTTCCATATCTGGATTCATCAGTGAAAAGGACACTACGCCATTGATCGTTCCAATTGATATGTTGCCTTGCCCATTCCAGTCTTTGACGCTTATGGTCACGTGTTAATGGAACTCCTCTTAATGGACGCCTAGAACCTAGATTCACCTCTCTCAAACGTCGTCTGATGGTTTCGATGGAAACTTGGACCCCATCTGCATTTTGAAGAGTATTCCGTAGCATTCTACACGTAGATGTAGGGTTTCTTCTCGCCGAAACGGTGATGAATTGATCCTGAGCAGGTGTTGTTTTTCGTCGCCCACCAAGCCGTGGTCTTTCCAACACGGAACCTGTCTCCCTGAACCTATTCAAAAGTCGAGATATCACACTTTGGCTGACTTAGAGCCTTTCCGCTACAACAACCTGAGTTAGGCCACCCTGTAGCATTCCGATAGCCCAATTAGCCTTTTGTTAATTTACGTCTGGCATTTTCAGAAAACTCGTTTCAAATCGAAGCCGTTGATAAACTGACTTCATTTCAAAATAAGAACATTCACGAAGCATATGCAAAGAGCCAAACTTCAGAAAAAAGGCGACCAGATTGACGAAATGTCTCATACTGATTTTTATTAGATCGATTCAAGTTGTTATTGAGTTTTAAATGATTTTACAGCCATTTTCTCGAATATTACATAGTTTTAAAAACGATTGAATACGATATCCCTAACTCTTGTGGAGCAGTATATTTTGAAAACCTCTCTCTAGTTTTCAAGAAAAGTGTTTTTGATACCGCTAAGATATAAAGCTGAAATAATTATTGGCATGAATTCGAAATTTCAGGTGAAATACCGTGCAATTTATTACATTGACTACGAGAAACTCTAATGTTATCTCATTTGGAACATTATACGTTTAGAGAGCATCATTTTTGAATCGATTCTGAAATCGGCATATTATGCAGCATCTACACAACTTCTAAGTTTCGAGATATCAGCAAGTGAGTCAAAAATTGTCAGAATTGGAGTGAATGAGACTGGGAGCTTTCTGAATCATTTGAAACATTTTTAAAATTGTGAACGCATACCAAAATGGCCGAAAAATTCGGTTAACTCGAAATTTCTGTTGGTTACGTAATTATTTTTATGATAAACATCATGTTTCGCTAAAAAGTAGTGCTACTGCGGTTTCGTAGACACAACTTCATGTGAATTCCAAGTACAGGGTTTTGAAAATATTTTTCGTTCCACACACAGCACTCTATACAGGGTGAGTCTTTAACTTCTAAATATATTCCAACTGTATATTCTTGAGGCCCAAAGAAACTTTTTTCCATTTTCCATTTCTCCGAATTCGGCTCTGTTGAAAAGATTAGCCATTTGAAAAAAAACCGATTAATTTACCGATTAGAATGCAAAAAGGTGTACAATCACCCAAAACAATGTGATATAAATGTCGTAAAATGATCAAATCATTTCCAGAGCTATGATGTTATGGAAGGGGAAAGTGATTATTTAAGGAGATTTTCTTCGATCTTTTATGATTATGTGGAAACTTTCAATGAATTAATGTAATAATAATCGTGTAGTGTAGAATTCATAAAATTCCAAGAGGATATTATTCAGATAGAATCATCGCCAATGATTATTTAATGCTAAGGATCATTTTATTTTTCACAAGCAGGGCGACCCAGCTTCGCCCGGTGAGAAATTTGTTTCACGCGGCGGTTTCATCTTCAACACTTCAACCCGCCATATCTTTTGATGTACTCGTTGTAGTTGTATGATGTGAAGGGCAATTTCGTTCTAAATTAAATACTGGGGATAAATAACGTATTAGGTTGGATGAGGATCAATACCCAATTCATAAAAACACACTCCCAAATAGTGCATAATTTTGGAAAACATCTGATTACCATAAACAAGTAATAGCAAGTCAATCTTGAGAGATAGATATATGCTATCGTGGACTTTTTTGTAGAACTATTTGAGAGGTACATTTCCGTCATACATTGTATCCTCGTAAGTCTTACGGTTTCTGCAGCGCACGTGAAAATAGCTGATTATGGCTGATTTTTTTGTAATTTTTGAAGTTATAGTAGGTATCCTCATTTTTTTCGGGTGAAAATTATAGCCTATGTCACTCAGGGATAATGAAGCTTTCTAAGGGTGAAAGAATTTCTGAAATCGGTCCAGTAGTTTCTGAGCCTATTCGTATCAAACAAACAAAAATACAAATCTTTCCTCTTTATAATATTAGTATAGATTAATCATCATTAATATGCGCATTTTGAATTTCACTGACATTCATTTTTAATGAAAAGTGTGGTGGATTATATAGAGTCAGGGGCTCGTTCTCTTGGAATTTTCTGCGATTTGAGCAGAGCATTCGATTGCGTGGATCGTGATGTTCTTTCAGGTAAGCTCTATAAATATAGCATAAAAGGAAACAAATTCAGCACCGAAATTAAGAACGCTAAATCGGTGGCGATTTTAAGGTAGAAATTCAGAAAATTTCTGATAGAAAAATGTTACTATAGTTCGAACGAATTTTTCGATGAAGTAACGTTTTTTTTTGTGTATTTCATTGTTAGAATTAAGTCTGTGTCTAGTTTGTAAGCCTGTTGTTTTCATTTGAAAACACATTCTGGGTCTTTTGTTCATTTTGACTTTTTCTATAATGTATTTTTTTGCATTCTACAGAAATAAATGAGTGTATTCTATATGGACCTAAAACAATAATTTTTTAATGGAAACTGAGCGTATAAAATGTTTATCTTCATGCTTCTTAGAATTCAATGTGGGACATTTGAGGGATCCTATTATTACATATCCCTAAATCAAACATTTTTCCATCAAAGAGATTTTAGTTTTGACAAAGTTGATAAACCTTCTGACAACATTGTTAACATGTATAGAGATCAGAGAGTTTATAAATTTCAGTCATTCTGTTATATAAAAATCCAGGGAAGCATCCAGATTATTTTCATGATTTTTTATATTTTCGTCAAATTTTATCGGGTGAAATTGGGAATTACTCGAAAATAACGCGTTCTATTTAAAAAACATAAAAATACTTTTATTTTTTTTTAAACTGATTCTTTCTAAAACATGAATCGTTTGTTTTTTTCAAGTGGTTTTACGTTGATTTATGAGTCAGCTACGCATTAACTTATACCAGGAGAATTATTGAATAAGTTTTGATTGAGGAATATGCATCATGAATTTAGTAAGCAATCAACCAAAATTCAGTTTATTTGAAATAACGGGTCCGAAGATATGGAAAGAAAAGTGTTAATTTCATGGATTTTCGACAGCCTGTATCTTTCAAACGAAACCGAATTTTGAAAAATGGTATAGGAAAAAAGTGTTTCATCTGATGAGAGGAATCTATAGTCAGAATATATGTACAAGTTAGAGACTCACCCTGTATACAAAGTATAAATCTGATCAATTTGATTACTTACATCAACATGGAGCCAGAGACCATACTTGTGACAGATATCGGCAATCTCATTGATGGGATCGAAAGCTCCAAGCACGGTGGTTCCAGCGGTGCAACAGACGAAGAACGGTATATGGCCTCTGTTGCGCCTCTCGATGATCAAACGTTCCAGCTCAGAGGGTATCATACGGCCATAGATGTCTGAAGGTACCATCAGGCAGTTGTCGGTACCAAGGCCGCATACAGATGCACATGATTTCACGGAGTAGTGACTCTGAAAAGAATGGTTTCTTATCAGCATAGGTTAAAAAACCTTCGAAGATACGTTCTGGCGTTCTTTATAAAAGCTCAACCTCTAGATATATCTGAACCAAATTCGGTATGGAGCACCACATTATTCGTTTGTTTTTATTTATTTTAGTCGGCTTTTTCTCTGTCCTTTTTCGTGTTTGTGTTTTTCATACGTTTTGTGTATTTCAATTTGTTTTCAGTTGTTTTTATCCATTTCTGTTTATTTCTGCGAGTTTGTTGTTTTTTATTTGTCGGTTCTTGTTCCTTATATTTCTGTTATTTCTGTTTATTTTGGCTTGTCCCGGCTTGTTTTTGTCAGTTTTCATGCCGGTTTCTATTTGCTAGTCTCTGTATTAATTTTGTTTGTTTACTCAATTCACTTTTCTTCCACTTAAAACTGACGCAGGTTAGCACTCGTGAAAGTCAAATAATTCTAAGAGACGCTTATCCATCTTGCAAGTATGCTCTATTGACTTTTACGAAGTATCCCAGTTGGCCATGAAATTCTGACACATTTCACTGTGTATATTTTGAAAATGTTAGCTTATAGTCATTTTTCTGTCAGATACCTACGCAACGTTGTCGTTTCTACATAGAGATCGTGGTAATTACGTATTTTTTATCAAAATGTTGAAAAAACTTTTTTCTCTATTAATACTGGAGATATTTCACGTATGTACCTAAACATGGTTGGAAGATTCACTTATGCTATTTTCTGTTACGGAAATCAAGAAACGAGTGTTGAAATTTTACTGAAAAATAATGGACAGAATAATCCGTAACTTTGTGATAATTTATTCGAAAAAAAAAATAAAAGTACTCGAATAACCCGACAGAAAAACTTCTAAACGAACAGGACGGACCTATGGAATTCCCCACTTTTCAAAATTTCCAAGAAATAAGCCTATTGACGACATTTTAATACCTTTTTGCACAACTTGAAATACATACTCCATTACAAGTACAAATGTACTTGTAGTAGTACTACGATTACTACGAAACCTGATGTGTCACAGTTAAACCTTAAAAGAACTAACTCCTTATAATATACAAAGTTGAAAAAGAGTACCTATAGTCCATCCATGATTGACATCAAAGCAGGCTTCGGAAGTCCACCCGCAGGTTTATTTCTAGTTACAAAAAGTAACTAAAAATTAAATGATATTTTTCAAAGCGAGGCATTTCGAAAATGAAAATGTTCTAGATTATCCCACAAACGATTACGATCATGTGAATCTTTTTACCATCATCAATATAGTATTTTCATTTTTTTTTATAAATTTTCGAATTTACAATAAATTTTAGGAGCATAGAGCTAGAAAATTCGAAAAATATCGTGGAACTCGAATGAAGAAATATCACCTATATACAAGTTACCAATGAATGGTTGAAAAGCATATTCCTTTCCAAAGTTCAATATAAATATTCGCTAAACCAGTGAAACAAACAGAAAAATCGGTTTGATAATTTCAAGTGTGTTGCTGCAAAGATTGGGAAAATAGCAATACAGATCAAGACAGAAAAAAAAACTAAATGAATCTATTTGATATATAAAAATTTTGTCATTGCATTATAACTCAGTTTTTTTCATTGACACAGTACAATATTCTATTTTTGCGTTAAAGATGAAGACAAAAATTTTAACAAAATGTGGAAATTAACAAAAAAAGAAATATACTATAGATGTATTGATCATATATGAAATATTATGTAAATATTCCTATTTCTGTTTCAACAACCACAACTGTTGATATTTCCTCATTTGAGCTGAACTTGTCATGTTCAGAAAGAAAGGTTTTATGTCAGTGATATCAAAACATTCCATATAATATCTTGAATAATTTTCTCATATTTCTTTTTCAACTTGCTCTGTGCAGGCTTTCCATTAGCTATAACATTCTGTAAAATAAGAATTCCATAGCTTATCAAATCTGGGTTTATAGTGAATTGCCTTCTTTTTGGACCAAAATTCTTTGAACAGTACTGAGTTTCATGTTCCTTTGGGCCTTGTTGTATCCTGATCAATTCCATTCATATTTAATAACACGAGACCGAAGAAATATAAAAATTTGGAACTAATCGATAAGCATTCAAAATTGATACAATCATTTTCCAAATTTGCTTGATTCAGAAAGAATAGAAGTCAACGTCAAGGGTCAATGATATTTCCAACACCAACCTGAATTTATTAACTCAAAATATTACTGAATGAGGGGCTCTTACCAACATAATTTAGATTTTCCAAAGCCGCCCGAGATGTCAATGATTCTTGGATGGACTATGAATAGAAATTAGCTTCGGCAACGCCTCTCAGAATCATGTGACATTTCACGAGTACCAACCTACATCAGTTTTAAGTGAAAGAACTTGATAAACCTAAATCATGGCCAACCGGGATACTTTATAAAAGTGTATGGAGACGGTAATATTGGGCGATATTTCGAAAATTCGCCGAAATTCCATATGATACTGGTTACTGGATCTAGACAAAGTTTTATATGTAGCTTGAATTCGCCATTCTTCATCAACCTACAAATTTTCACCTCGATAGTATCGGTACTGCCACATTTACCTACGAAATCCCTGGATCAGTAAAGTGCCGGCTAGAATTGGACCAAGAATTCTTGAGGCGGTTTGACTCACGTTTGAAACCTAAAATTGAAAAAAATACAGACCTTGCGACGACATGATATAGCTCTCCTGTATGCAGAAGGAGGGCTCGAATCTGACAGGACGGAACCCTCTTCCACGCACTTTTTTAATTTCGTTTGTTTGTGATCGTTCAGATTTCGTCTGTTTGTGTTTCTGTCCTCTGCTTTGTGCGTGTTTGTTCTGTATTCTCTCGTTTGTATTTGTTTTGTTTATCGGACTTTCAATTTGTTGGTTTATATGTTGATTCGTTTGTTTGTTTCTAAATGCCGCAGAAATAAAATAGAATTTTCGAAAAATATAAAAATATTCCCATGGCATTCCGCTCAAGATTTATTCAAACTTTCAGCCTCCATAAACTCCAACGTGTAATATGATTCCAATATTTTCTTCAAATTCATAACTAGCCGCTGGTATACCTGGTATAATATTCAATTCACTTCGAATTAAATTTCTTTCTAATAAAATATTTTCGGACCTATTCATATTATAGTTTTCAGAACTATTTCGGGGAGCGGAAAGTTAATTTCATTTTTCGTTCAGACAACAATTTCCGTTTCATATTTATGGACGTCTCACAATAGAGAACCTTACTCGTACGTTATTTGTGTTATGGCTAGTAGTTCTTTCGGATTCAATATACTGTGAAATTGCTTCCTCTGAGATGGAAAATTTGGTTCGATAGCCTTATTGATTACATTTCAATGAGATCTGGACAAACCATAATGTTGATTCCAGGGAAAATTGTTGAATCAATCTAATTCAGTTGTAGGAAAGATGAAATTTGTGAAAACTATCCAATTAGGTTTTGGAATGCCTCATGATTTGGATTACTTATGAATGTATGTATTAAGAAAATACTTTCGACGAAATAGCAGTTTTGAGTTTGAAGTCCATGTGACCTTTATTAGAAACAATTGTAGTGCTCATTCCTTCTCATTTTTGGATTTGTTCCATTAACTCTTTTATTGAAGTAGTTTGTAATCTTTTACATTATATTTTCACTTACCTGATCTGATGTGAACATAACAAGCTGCCCTTGAATTGTTGCAATGCCCTTTTCCTTATAGTTGGGGAACATTTTATGCCTTGCAGCTAGAAAAGCATAAAGGTTCGAAATTGAACCCCCTGAAAACAGAAAAGATATTCGTTAATGTTTATAACAATTTTCTACCAAATTTATAACGAAATAATATAAAATAAAATGATAATATTTAATTTCTTAGTGAAAACAAGAAAATATCATTATTGTTCAGTTTATGTTGTATGAAATCGGAACAAATCGCGTTCTATGTATTTTCCAATTCAAGGATCCCATCTGACTTTTGGAGCACAAACTGTAAGCTGATTCCCTATACTCCATTTACTTTTATAAAGTATCCCGGTTTGCTATGGAATTCTGACATATTTCATCGTGTAAATTTTGAAAATGTTATTTCCTATAAAAAAAACTCCATTGCTATTCCTTACGCAAGAATAAGAAAGACTCAACAGGGTCCAAATCACACTAGTGTGAAATTGTATAACAGGCTGCCGAACTATGTGAAAGAACTGAATCCATCTGCCTTCAAAAAAAAAGTCAAGGACTTACTTCTGGAGAAAACAATATATAAACTTAGCGAGTTTCTTTGAAACATTTTCTTCTCATCAGATTGTTTTATATATACACGAGTGTTTCATTTGTTTTTATGTGTTGACACTATATGCATTCTAACTTCATTTTGTTGTATACATTGACTATTTTTTTTTCTGACATGCCATATAAATTGTTAATGGCAAATATTTATACGTGTGATTTATGTAACATGCGTGAATAAATATTATTATTATTAGATACAAGAGCAACGCTCCGGTGTAGTAATTACGTATTTATCATAATGTTTAACTACTTTGGGAAAATAATGAATTTGAGAAAATATTATGTGAATTCAATAATTCCAAAGACCTGACGAATGTGGAAGGGAAACTTTTTTCTCTGTTAATACTGTAAATATTTCACGTAGGTATATAAACATGTTCGGAAGATTCAGTTATGCTGTTTTCTAGTACGGAAATCAAGAATCCAGTGTTGAAATTTTACTGAAAAATAGTTGGCAGAATAGTCCGTTACTTTGTGATAGTTCGTTCGAAGAAAGAATTAAAGTACTCGAATAACATGACAGAAAAACTTCCAAACGAACAGACGTCAGTTTTAAGTAAAAAAAAACTTAAATCATGGCCAACCGGGATACTTTATAAAAGTGAATGGAGTATACCTACATTAAATCTCAGTATGGAAACCACTCACAAAAATTGTCCCCAATTAATACTATATTTTCTGAGGCACAACGTGAAGAAAATAGAACATAGCTCAAATCCAATAATTTCGTTATGAATTGTGAGTATAACCCGGTTATTTTTTTAACATTTGAACGTTCGATCTTCAAGAAATCTCGTTTACTCTCGTTATTTTACAACAAAATTAAAACCAAATTTCATTATGAAGTTTTTGATACACTGAGAAAATTGAATTGTCAAAAATTTAGAACTCTGAAACCAATAAGATAGATGCATAGAACACCTGGTGTAACGACTCCCTACTAAAAATCGTGACCAAAATTTGTAGATCAAAACGGCATCCTAGATTTCAGATTTTGGACTAGTTCCGGAATAAATCCGCAATATTTATCGGTCGTGGCGCTACTGCGGCAACGACAAAAAACGCGACCTTTCGGGAGAAATGAAAAGCTGCACAAAATATCACGTTTTCGATCGACAAGAAAGTCTTAAACAAAATCTAATCAGTGCCAACACCAGGTATTTCTATGCATCTATCCAATAAGCATTTGGATACTCAAGATAATAAACATAAAACTTTGGTGTTTATTTTTAACCTTACCTGGAGCCAAGATGGAGTCCCCTTTCTTCCAGTTGGGCCCGATAGTTTCTCTCATATGTGTCATGACGACGTTTTCCATGAGGATGAATACGGGAGCAATTTCATAAGTGAACATGTTGGTGTTGGCAGTGGCTGTCAACCATTCTCCAGCCATAGAAATTACATCAAGGCCGCACGACAACTGGTTGAAGAAACGCGGATGTCCTGAAATGAAATTCTTAGCATGAAATATCAAATGAACATTAAAAAAGATCATTGTCAAGTCGGTGGTGGACTATTCAGGAAATAGCTTTCACTATAATAATATAAATATGGTTCTCAGACTTGAATGTGATTTATTATCGGGCAGAATTTTAAATTTAACTAAGTTTCTCAACAACATGTACGGGGTGAGTCTTTGACTTGTACATATAATATAACTGTAGATTCATGAGGCCATAAAAACCTTCTTTTCATTTCTTCGAATTCGGCTCTGTTGAAGAGATATAACTATTCGAAAAATAAATTGGGCTGAATACGTGCCTGATACCATTCTCTGCAAACCCCTCAAAGTTCATATTTTTCGATTGAAATCGAGGTAATCATTAGATCTTTCAAGTGATCAATTTAAGAACTACTCAAGCACTTATAACCTTATCTGAATAAGAATGTTACAAACACGATATTTCCTAACAAAACACTCAGTTTTGTCCGAATATTTCTGCAATTGAAAAGCCATATTTCTCACACCACAATAAGTTCCTTCTTCGATTTTTCTGAGGATAGTTTATAAACACTAATAATTTGTTGATATTCCTCGATATTCTAAAAATATCTCAGAAAGAATTGTTTTCTCACTGACCTAGTCTAACTCCATTAACCTAGCTATACTCCATTCACTTTTATTTAATCACATGTCATGGTTTCGTTTTCAGGAGTTGGTGCCCCTGATGAAAAGCACAGAACATATGATGAAATGTCAGTGCGCGCACAGAAAATATCGTTGATGACAAAACGGCGTTGCCAGTTTCTTTGTTTACATCAAAGTAAAAGTATCAAAGATATTCCACATTTTGTTAGGTTTACAAATTGTTCGCAGATTTTTGGTATTTAATCGATATTTGCAGGTGAGTTTTCGTCGAATGTCCTAGATTAACGTATGTTTATTGTTTTTAGCACCAGTTCGGAGCGTGAGGACGATTTTCAAGACCAGGACGAATGTTTACATTTCGAGGTTGAAGGGATACACGGGAATCTCGTCGAAAAAGCTGTTATTTGGACAGATATCGCAGTAGATGGATCGGATGGAGCCTCGAGAGGTCGATTAGGATGATATTTTTCAGATTTTCCAAGAAATTTGGCGATATCTGAGCAGATTTTCAAAAGTTAGGTACCTCCCTAATGAGGTGGGACTTAGACCTAATTCTCCTATAAGAAACGCCTTTCAAAGGTCGAGATGGTGAAAAATGTATTCTTTAGATGTTGTTTGAACAAAAGCAGCCGTGTTTTATATCCCAACATTGATTTTAAGAAAGTTATCAACAAAATAAAATTGACATTATTCTTGTAATTACCCATCAATTCATCTTTGGCTTGATTTTTTTTAATGAATTCTTGATTAGAATCAACAATTGACGTCGTCAAGTCTTGAACTTTCAGTTGAAGAGGATAATAAACATTAAATCTTCACAAGCATGCATATGAAAATTATGTGAAAGCAATGCAATTTTCTTCCATGGCGAAAAATAATATATTTCAACAGTGATCTCTTGTACTTTTCATGCAAATAACTAGAAAAGGAATCCTTTCTATCAATTCATATAAACGTTAATTATTTTCGTCCATCACATCTTTTCCAATTCATTCATTTTCCGAATAAATTCACATTCTGAGAAATACGCTAAGAATGTAGAAAGGGCAACATATTGTTGACTTGGAATATAAAAATATTTTGGAAAACGTCAAAACTTCGATACAGAGTGGAATGTGTCAAATTTCTAAGGCCAGAGTTGTGATTTTATAATTGTGAATGGAGTATAGGTCATAGGATACGAGGCAATGACCTAACCTAACCCATCCTCTGTCTCCTCTGTGATATTTCACAGAACTTTTGAGAAGACTATGCCAAATTGCCGATTTTCTCTTCAAATCAAACAATGGTATAGGCGAAACCAAGGAAGCATTATGTACGTCGTCTATCGTTAACGGATGAACTACTGCAAGGGCACTAGTTTTGTTTGCTTTTCGCTAAAGGCGTCTGGGCGTTGCTCTTTGGAAAAGCCAAACGAGTAGTTCTGGATTATCGCCGATATAATGCTACGATCTTAAATTCAGTCGCCTATAACCGTGCGCTTCGATGTAGCCGCCACGCAAGACAAACCGTTGTTCTGTGGTCTCCGTCCCATGAACGACGCTTACATAACCTACGCCATGGACTTCGATTTATTTATTTACAGAGAATAATGCAAACAGGTGATGATTACGTAAAAGTGTAAAAGACTTTAAGACTTTAATTGATGTGGAGTGTCGAGTTATATTGTTTAGATAGATATTTTCCTGAAGGACCTATAACAATGAATTTTGGAATGAAACTGCGTATACAATGTATAATTTCATGCTCCTTAGAATTCAATTTTATCTCCCACATTTGTGGGATTTTATTATGACATATCTCTACATGAAACGTTTTCTCATCATAGATATTTTAGTCTTAATTAAAGAAGTTGATAAAAATTCTGACAACATTGTTTACCCGTTAAGAGACCAGAGAAGAAATAATATTCGATGATATTTACTTAATTCAGGAAAGCATTCAGATTATTCTTGAAATTAATGATTTTTTCCTCAAATTTGATCGTATACAATTAGGAATAACTCGAAAATGACGCATTTCAGTGAAAAAACATAAAAAAGAATACTTTTATTTTTTTAAATGGTTGATACTTTCGAAAATATGAACCGTTTATCTTTTTCAAGTGGTTTGATAGTAATTTTGCGTGAATTTATGAGTCGATTACGCTGTAACTTTTATGCCAGGAGAAATATTTAATACGTTTTGAGTGAGGAATATGCACCATGAATAGAGTAAACAATCAACCAAAACTTAGTTAATTCGAAATATCGGTTCCAAATATATGGAAAGAAAAGTCTTAATTTCATGGTTTTTTGACACCCTGTATCTTTCAAACGAAACAGAATTTTGGAAAATGGTATGAGAAAAAAGTGTTCCGTTTGATGAGAGGAATCTACAGTTGAAACATTATGTACAAGTCAAAGACTCAAAATTGTAGTGGTCCTTTCAGTCTTTCTTCGAAACAGGTACGGCAGCCTTTGATTACTTAACATCGAATTATTCTTCTATTGAAGATCATAATTTTTGATTATCCAGGCTTCAACGATTAATGAAAATTTTAAAATACAAATTGTAATAGATTTTTTCCATTCCAGCAATTCAAATTTCGAAATAAATTCCCGATTCCTGCGGAACTGATATTTCAGATAGACATATTCATGATGATGTAGATGCACCAGATATCCAGGATGAAATCTCTCGTTTTGAGTAACGAAAAGGCACCTACCTAAGAGACACCGGGGTTGGGAAGTAATGTGGTATAAGTAAACAAATCTGAATTTACATTGTGGCTATAAACGTCGAGTGGTATTAAGTGTGGTATAAATTGGTCTCCGCATTGTGCAGCTTAGGAAGGCTGACAGGGTAAGCTGGTAATCCAGGAATACGGCATCCCATTCCGGGGTGGAGAACATTTCACTTTCCACGAAGACTGCGTTATTTGTAGAGGGGAACATTTTTGTGGGAGATTTTCATTGATTTCTGTCCTAGTGGGATATGAAGTTATTTTTTCTACTCTCTAGTGAATGGTTCTGAATTATCATCAACTGACATTCCAAACTATCAGCTATACAGGGTGAGTCTTTGACTTGTACATATATTTTAACTGCAAATTCCTCTCATGAAACGAAATACTTTTTTCCTATACCATTTTTCAAAATTCGGTTTGGTTTAGAAGATACAGGGTGTCGAAAATTCATGAAAAAAACACTTTTCTGTTTATATCTTCGGAACCGTTATTTCGAATGAACTGAATTTTGGTTGAGTTTTTACTCTATTCATGGTGCATATTCGTCAATCGAAACCTATTCAATATCTTTACTAGTATAAAAGTTACAGGGTAGTCGACTCATCAATACACGCTAAAACACCATAAAACCACTTTAAAAAGATAAACGGTTCATATTTTCGAAAGAATCAATAATTTAAGAATCTAAAAGTATTCCTATTTTTTTTCAATGAAACGCGTCGTTTTCGAGTTATTTCCAATTTCACCCCGAGAAATTTGACGAAAAAATCATTAATTTCAAAAATAATCTGAATGCGTCTCTGAATTAAATATCATCGAATATTATTCCTCCTCTGGTCTTTAAACGAGTTTACAATGTTGTCACAATATTTATCAACTTTGTCGAGATATTTTAATAATAATTCAACACAGTTTCTATTGAAAATTCATAGTTACCGGTCCATATTGAAGTTAAATGTCGATGGCATACAAAATTCGGATATGAATGATGAATCTCGACACAAACTACTTATTAAATTGAAATTAATGAAACGATACCTGATAATCTGTGGCGATGTTTCTATCTAAACAACATCCTCTTGGAATTTCATAAACTCGACACGGTTGAAATTATATTAATTCACTTCACATAATGATCACATTAGAACAATAAGTCACTGAATGTATTCAGATTATTCAGAACTTCACGTAATGTTTACAGTTTGTTCAGAGACTCTGGTTTGTTATTGTTTAAGGTTGGCCTCCAGATAACCATACTTCGGTTTTCGCTCTACGCATGCGTGGTAAAATTTGGCGGCAAAGTCGATTTATGATGGAAACGGCAGAATTCATAGATATTTATACCACGGTACACAAATGTATCGTGATTTATACTGTTTCGTAAAAAATCCTTAACCTCAATGAAAATATCAAGCTGACAACATCTTCTTGAAATTTGTGTGCAAAAATTCACAGAATCGATACAAATTAGATTAGGTTAGGTTGTTTGATAATAAATCTGAATGAACCCAATAAACACACAAACGTATAATAAACGTTTATTTCTAGTGGCTGAAGTTGATTTAACGTTACACGTTGAATTTTCTACGTTACATCCGAAACGAAAATTCCACGAAACGTTGATTATATACATAATATACGTACCCAATTCAACTGTTTGACTCATCCACCATTATGAAACGTATATTTATTACATTTTTTCAAACGTTCTTTCAACGTGAGCTCAGTAACATTGAATAAACGTTAAATGAGTCACTCTTCATCAACTCTGACGTAAACCAACTTTAATTCTACTAATTACATCCGAAACACAAATTCAACGAAACGTTGAATATACATATAATATACGTGCCTAATTCAACTGGTTGATGAACCGTTATAAAACGTATATGTATTGTATTTTTTCAAACGATTTTTCAACGTGAGCTCTTTAACATTGAAGAAACGTTTAATTAGTCACTCTTTATCAACTCAGACGTCAACTTACTTTGATTCTACTTGTTACAACCGATACACAAATTCAACGAAACGTTGATTATACATATAATATAGGTACCCAATTCAACTGGTTGATTCATCCACCATTATGAAACGTATATTCATTACAGTTTTTTAATTGTTTTTTCAACGTGAGCTCAGTAACATTGAATAAACGTTAAATGAGTTACTTTTTATCAACTCAGACGTTAACCCACTTCAATTCTACTTATTACATCCGAAACACAAATTCAACGGAACGTTGATTATACATATAGTAGAGAGTTGAAGTGAGTACAGTACGTGAAGCTTTACGTAGACGTTAACGTACGAAATATAACGTTTACGTCTGGTTTACGGATTGAATGAAATTTGAGTTGAAGTGCATGCGTGGTTGATGAACGTTAACGTGTATGTCAAACGTTAACAACCCTAACCTATAAATTTGAGTGTATTTTGTTTTCTGTCAACAAAATGATAAAATTTTAGAATTGGATTTGTTGAAATTCTACTGAAAATAGAAGCTACATTTTATGGTAAGCACGTCGTTATACATGTTCAATTAGGCTCTATTTCAGAAAATTTAATTCCAGATGGAAGGTATTCTTGATGCAGCGCAACTTGAGGATGAAATGGATGAGGCAATCTTGTTACATAATTTAACAATGATCCTGTTGGGAATCGAGCAGTGCTTTATGGACGATTCACTCTGGACAATGTATCCAATATCGAGGTAAAAAATTGGTTTCGCTTTGAAAAGTGTCATATTCCTCGCCTTGCAATTGCATTAGGCCTTCCGGAAACTATAACGACGGAAAACAACATTACATTGAATAGAATGTTCTTTTTATAGGTTTAATAACAATGTTTTAACATCCTTATTATTTTCTAGGTGTGGAAGGTTTGCACATCCTAATATCGCCTCATAGATTTGGAATGTATATTTGGTTATAGTTACAAAAGTATCTCCAGCATTATTAACACTGTCATGATGGTCATATGCAATAATAAAAGCCATTTATTGGAAAACCTTGGAAATATGCCATGGTTGAATAAAGCCAAGTTGAGAGCATATTCAGAGGTATGTGATATACTTGAGTGGCTTAGATGCAAAGGGGTACAAGTGAAAAAACCTCGTTTTCGAGTAAAAGCCAGTCAAAGTTTTTTAATTCTAATAAATTCAGATGACTTCTTTTCAGGTAGTTAAATTTATTTTCAATAGAAGGCACCACCTAACGGGAAATTCACTTGTATCTCTTTGCCACAAAATTATTAATAATTTTAAGTTTTACAATATGCAGTTAGTTCATTTTTTCAAAATTTGCCACTTGTACCCCTTTGCATCTAAGCCACTCACTTATAAAAATGATATTGTCATGTGTAGGTCCTTTAGATCATTTACAGGTGCTTGTGAATTCACATTCTAAAAATATATTTATTTTAATCGAAATGATGTATAAAGAAACATTAAATAAAACAAACAGAAAACCTGAATGTGTTATGAACCAAAAAATAGCTATATAGCATTAATTTGAAGCCAAGACCCATTCTATTTCTATAAATTATTTTAGCAAATTATATAAAAATTATCAGTTTATAAATTTATATATTATATAATTTGATATTCTCATCACTTTCAGGCAATAATGGAAAAAGGTGCTCCCATGAACAATTGTTGGGGCTTCATAGATGGCACTATCAGACCGATTTGTAGGCCAACAGATAATCAAGAGGAGTATTACTCTGGATACAAAAAAGTGCATTGTGTGAAATACCAGTTTTATGCCCTGATGGAATTGTTATTAGTCTGAAAGGTGCTTATCCTGGTCGCCGACATGATGCAGGAATGCTAAGGGAGTCAAGACTTATGAAGAATTTCTCCAGTACACGATATTTGGAAATAAGAATTATGTCATTTATGGAGACAAAGGCTATGGCTTGAGGGAATTACTATTGACGCCATATACAGAACTAGAAATAGTAGGACACCCAGACCGTCAAATTTTCAATACAACCATGAGTAGTTTGATAATTGCTGTAGAATGGGGATTCCAAAAAGTAGTAAAGGAATTTGCTTTTGAGGATTTCAAGAAGAATCAGAAGCTTTTACTGCAGGAAATTGGCACCATGTACAAAACATGCATGATTTTGACCATATCTGTTTATATGGAAGCCAGACCAGTACATACCTCAACATTGAACCTCCACAGCTGGAACATTATTTAGGGAATTGAATGTTTTGATGATACTTATATACCTAATAAAAAAAGTTTAAACTACTAGAAGAGTTTTTTTCGTCTTTACATATTAAATAAATAGAAAAACTAATCTGGAATAAAACAAAAACAAATATTTAGTAATTTCTTTATGAATTTTCCAACTGAATGTAATCTAATAACAAAAATTTATAAAAAAAAAGTAAAAGTCCTAGTACCTACACATCACTACCATTAATATGAGATCAATTATAATCACAGTAGTATCACCACAAACATTATAATCACAGTAGCGTTTCAGTCATTTCTTAAATAAAAAATAAATAAAAAAACTAATCTGGAATGAAACAAATATTTAGTAATTTCTTAATGAATTTTCCAACTGAATGTAATCTAATATCAAATATATATTAAAAAAAAGTGAAAGTCCGGGTACACATCACTATCATTAATATTTTTTTTTTATTTTCATTTATTCATTAGCAATCAGAATACAATAAAATAATTCTATAAGCTAATCTGATGTCTGTAGAGCATGAGGCTCTGAAATGGGTTTATAGGGTCTCCTCCAATGAAAAGACCCCTTCTATCCTACTTAAGGTCTGTTGGCCAGTTCCTTTTGAGTCTCCGGGTGGTGTGTGGTTCTAGCAATGGCTGTAGAAGGTCGTTTATGTGTCCGTGTAGTTTGTCGTGGTGTTTCTGGCTCTTTTCCTTTATGACGTCCATAACATAAGGTATTTTTAGATCTTCGTGCAATGTTTGATTGGTTACATACCATGGTGCATTTGCTATCATTCTTAGTACATATTTTCGATTGGCTTCTCTGTACTATAGATACGTTGGACTTAGAAGTACATCCCACAGTTCAATACCATATGTCCAAATAGACCAATAACACTCCCTTGAGGAACGCCTGATTGTATGGGATAAAGATTGGATACTTTATCGTTGACCCTTACTCTAAAACTTCTTCCGGTAAGATAAGATTTCATCAGTAGGAAATAGTATACCGGTAGACACTTTTTGATCTTGTATAGCAGTCCTTGGTGCCAGACTTTATCAAAGGCCTGACTGACATCCAAAAAAGCAGATGTACAGTATTTTTTGTCTTCCAGGGCTTTGCTGATTTCACGGCTTATTCTGTGAATCTGTTGTGTGGTGGAGTGATGAGCTCTAAAGCCAAACTGGTGTTGAGGAATTATTTCTTGGTTGTTGGTATCTGACTTTATTCTCAGCAGTAATAACTTTTCCAATATTTTAGACAGAATCGGCAGTAAGCTGATTGGTCGATATGAGGAGACATCATTTGGATTTTTGCCTGGTTTTGGAAAGAGAATTATTTCAGCATTCTTCAGTTGATCAGGCCAATAGTTTTGTCTTAGAATAGCGTTGTATATATTTTTTTTATATCATTAATATGAGATCAATTATAATCACAGTAGTATTACCACAAACATTATAATCACAGTTAGTAGGGTTTCAGTCATTTCTCAAATATAAAATAAATAAAAAAACTATTCTGAAATGAAACAAAAACAAATATTTAGTAACTTCTTCATGAATTTTCCAAGTTATGGATATCTACTTCTAATTCAAAAATCGGCCATTCGGAGCTTATCGGTATCATTCGTATATTCTTCGGTTTACGTACGTTCATTTATAAGGTATCCGTGAGAGAACGCTACGTTACGTACGCCCGTAAACTCATTTTCAACGTTAACGTTAATACCTGACGAATGCGCGTGCGTAGATGTCAATTCTTGCGTTAACGTTTACGTTCATGGCAGCACTTCAACTCTCTAATATACTTACTCAATTCAACTGGTTGATTCATCCACCATTATAAAACGTATATTTATTACATTTTTTATTTATTACATGTATTGTATTATATCAGCTTCTTATTAATTCGAAGGAATATTTAACAGCATATTATAATGAAGGTAGGTACCTAAATATACCTTTTTGAAACGCTTTTAATGTTTCTTTTATAAAATCTTTCATTTCGAAAGGATGGAGAAATATTATCATTTTATGTGAAGTGATATAGTGATTTCATACCTACCGAAATGTCCGAACTCATTTCCTGCATTCTTTACTATGAATTTTTTATTCGTTCAAAATATGAAACCCATTATTAGTAATAACCTTATATTCGTAACATACATCGTCTTTGCTAAAATCAATTAATAGAAAATTATGAAGTTTCTTGAAAGATAATAATTAATCAACCTAGGCAACGGTGCACTAGAGTCGGCAGGGGTTGTGATGACGTGATACGTGATAGTGCCGGCGCCATATAGGCCGGCGCCTGCGATCCTGCTGTGATCGAGTTGAGTTGAATCCTGCATTCGTGCATTCCACATATTGAAGAGCTAGTGCCGCAGTCACCCGATAGTTCCCTTCGCTATTTTCGACGTGGTAAATCGAGTTTGCTAGGAAAATTATCTGATTTGTTTAGAAGTGCGACAACAAAGATTTTGGTAAGTACCTATCAGTACCCTAAAGTTTCATATTGATTATTGAAAGAAGATTGGAAAGCTTCCAGAGCTCTTCTGAAGAATCGGAGAACTCGAATATGGAACATTTAACACCACCGATTTTTATGGATGAATCAGTTCCTGTTTCATCAGCAGAGGATACCGAAATAATTTGTGAGTAAATGTTAATTTTCGGACATATCTACATAATATGAAAGCTTTGTCATTCCTAACACAGTTAATTGTGAAATTTGTTACATAAATAATGTTAGTTTGTTTTTTTACGAAGGCATAAATTGATATAGCAATGCTAAAATTATAACCCCAGTTCCCTGTAAAAATAATTATTCTCGTTTTTTTTAAGGTTAACCGATATAAGTCAATGGGAGGTAATGGTCCCGAGGACCATACCAGAAGAATTCTCAGATTCATATTGAGTAATGATTTAGCTTGCCAATACAATTGGAAGGGCAGGGAGAAAAAACCTTTTAGAGACAAGAAGTCGACGGAACTCATTTATGGTAAGGCTTCATTTTGTAGACCTATATTTTCAAAATATCTAATGAGCATTATGGGTTTTTTCAGTGGCTGTCAAGAAAGAATTTGCGGCAGCCACAGACCTAAAAATTGCAGACGCAACAAAAGATTGGCTGGAATTTGCGAAAGAAGACTCAAGGACGCTGCATTAAGTAAAGAAAAAAAAAATGAAATTTAAACATTTTTTTCAGTATGTAGGTACATTTAAAAATCTATAAATTTTTTTGTTTGTTCTCTTTATATTTATAGTTGTGTTTTTTCTTTCATATTTTACTTATTCTGTTTATTTTTTTATTATTACAAAATATTGATGAATCTGTGTTTAATTGTCAGCATTTTGAAATTGTTGTCCACTTGAATAGACAAGTACTTGAATATTTCCCAAATTTTTCACCCTTTATAAATAACAAGAGTCCACAGAAATAATATTTTACTACTAACGATAACTACACCTATATATATGACCAAAATTATATCTCCAATGATGAACATTTCTTGTGATAATACTTCATTTAAAATTTGGACCAAAATTTATTTCCTCTTCTTTATTTTCATATTCATGAAAAAAACATTTGAATATCTTGAAAGTTTTTAGAATATTTTGCAAGATGTAGATGACAAAGGTTTATAAGTTTCCTTAATTTAGGAGAAATTATGCTGAAATTCAAATAATAACAATTCAAAAATATTTTTACTCAAGATTAATTCATTCTCTAAAATCAACGTTACCTTGACTCTTGCAATGAACGTCGAATATTTGTGGTATTTTGGTATTAACATCAACGTTGAGAATTCGTATACCATCAACGTTATTTCCGAAACGAAAATACGTCGTTACGTTGAAACTTAAAAATAACGTTATATCAAGGTATTTTCATTCCCTAAAATCAACGTTACCTTGACACTTGAAATGAACGTTATATATTTGTGGTATTTAGGCATAAACATCAACGTTGAGAATTCGTATACCATCAACGTTATTTCCGAAACGAAAATACATCGTTACGTTGAAACTTAATAATAACGTTATATCACGGTATTTTACTTATGACAATAGGAGGTTTGCAACGTTGAATCAACGTGCAGGGAAAACGTTACGATGAAACCAAAAAGAAACGTATTTCATAACGACATTTTACCGTTTTTTCAACGATGAAATTTAGTGTCGTTACCTAAAAAATACAACGTTTCTTAATGGTTACTGTGTTTATTGGGAAAGGTCTTTCTTCATGATATCTGTGTCCTGAAGTGGGAATTTTTCACATGCAGGGTGAGTCTTTGACTTGTACATCCATATATTTCAACTCTAGATTCCTCTTATTAAACTAAACACGTTTGAAAGGGTGTCGCAAATCCATGAAGAAAACACGTTCCTGTTCATATCTTCGGAATTGTTATTTCAAATGAACTGAATTTTGGTTGATTGGTTCCTCTATTCATGGTGCATATTCCTCAATCAAAACTCATTCAATAATCCTCATGGTGTAAAAGTTACAGCGTAACCGACTGATAAACCCACGCAAAATTTCCATAAAACAACTTGAAAAAGATAAACGGTTCATATTTTCGAAAGAATCAATCCTTTTAGAAAATAAAAATATTTCTTATGTTTTTTTAATGAAACGTGTCGCTCTCGAGTTATTCCTCAGTGTATACGATGAAATTTGAGGAAAAAAATCATGAATTTCAAGAATAATCTGGATGCTTCCCTGGATTAAGTATCATCGAATATTATTACTTTTCTGGTCTCTAAACAAGTACACAATGTTTGTGAGAATGTTTATATACTATCTACGAAAAAAAGTCAAAATTCAAACAGCTCCTTCTGGGTGTTACAGTTTCTTTGTCAGTTAGTATAATTTCTTGATCTCGGTACATTCAAGATATCTTTGGGAGCTTTCAAATGAACCTTCTCCTCTTCATAAGATTTATTCAGTGTGATTTTCGATTCCCACCGAAAATTTTGATCCTTCATAACTGTTGAACAGATATCTCGAATCAATTTTTCTAAAGAGAGAAGCCTTACTTATGGTGAAGCGTGAAGTTCATGTTTGACCTTTTGCGTTTTCGTGCTCCATTCTTCAGTTACCGAACCTTCTTCTCATAGTTTAGATGATGAAAAATGTTCTCACGTTTTTCCAATGGCAAACACTCTGTATACATTAGTCTATCGAGTTTATGTTCTGTTTCGGTTTTTAAGGGAATATTGCATTCCGTAAATTCCTGCCAAATAGCTTCGATGAGGGTGAATTTTAATCCAACGCGAAATGCTGGCAGGATAAAACAGGAGGGTGGCTTTGAGTGCCCTTAATTACTGCACTTTGACGGGGAGTAGAATCCAGTTTGAACGTATGCTGGCAAAAAAGCGATACATGATGTATACTGGGTGTAACAGGTTCGGTATTCGCGCTTTCTAGAGGATGGGTAGAGGTTAAAACAATCAGTTATTAGACTACGAGATGCTTCAAATTTGAAGTACATATAATAACTAACAAAGAAACTGCAACACTCAGAAGGAAGTGTTCAAATTTCAATTTTGTTTTGGTAAAACATACAGGGTGTCCCAAGTTCGAGTGCCTATTAGACGTTTCTGGAGAACTGGACATATTTGAAATCTGAAATTTGGGATTATGATATTGTTCGAAATTCTCTACAGACCTGAAATATTTTCAGAGCCAGAGCACTTCCGGTTATACAGGGAGTCAAATTAAATTTGCTCAAAAAATTTTTTTTCAATGTTTTCGTTTCTGATATGATTGAGTATTCAGTGCTGAATACATTTCTGTTGAAACCAATTTATTCATTCGAATAGTTTTCAAAATATCGAAAAAAAATTGAAAAAAAGTAAAATACTCATTATGTTCATTTTTCTTATTCTGAACATCCTGAGTGTTAACCGTTTTCACAACGTCAAAGTAGAAGAAAGTGGAAAGGTCATGCATCTTTTGAATTTCATGAATATCATCACAGGGTGTTTCAAATTTCGTGTCAAAAACTGTGATCCAAAATTGGCCATAACTTCTGTTTTTCAAATTAGAACCCTATTTTTTATTATTGCGTTGGATTCTGCGGAGAAAAATAATGATAGCACTTTCTGATGCTCTTGCTCTTAAATTCAGTAATTCCCGAGTTATTCGAGCTTTTCTGGATTCATGTTGTACGTAGAATCAAATTCATCTAATCTTTCACGTAAGAATATTCTGTGATCATAGAAGATAAGTTTTCCCATTAATAATTCCCAAGTGACAGGTCTAATTTTAGGTTTTATCTTTACTTTTCGATTTTATTCAATGGTTTCATAAAAATATTCATCGATTATGTTGCATGAGAATATTCTGTGACCATAGAAGATAAATGATCCCATTAATAATTCACAAGTGACAGTTCTGACTATTACTTGTTACCATATATCTAATAATTCCTATATGGGCCATGAGCCAATCAAAACTGAAGCTGGACTTTGGTAACAACCCAGATCTGCGCTTGTGCGGCAATATTGAGAATAAAAATAATTTTTTAATTCTGTCTCCCTCCGACACATCGTATTATGTCATGAAACGTATGTCATTCTTAACTTCATGTGAATAGTTTCGATCATAACCACACAATTTCATGTGAAATGTTCCAATCGCTTGATTCCGTTTTCTCCAAGTCCTAAATATCATTGTTAACTCTTATTCATATTCTAAAATTGAACTGAAAGTATTTAGGTGACATATTTTCATTCTCGATATCTATTTCCTTGTTGTCTTTCAGAATAAACATAACCTCTAAATTTCTCGCAATTTTTGCATTTCCAGTTGACGCAAGCGTACAACTCAATCGTTACCAAAGATTTGGCTTCACTTTGAGACTGTGAAAAGCAGGGGTATAATCCATATTGATGTTATCAGATATACTCGTATGCTTGTTACTATTGTTTAATGAGAATATTCATCGAATCTGTTTGGATTCGATGAATTTTACTCTACGTACGACATGAATCCAGAAAAGCTCAAATAACTCGGGAATCACCGAATTTAGGACCAAGAGCATCTGGGAGTGCTATCATTATTTTTCTCCGTAGAATCCAACGCAATAATAAAAAAATAGGGTTCTAATTTGAGAAACAGAAGTTATGGCCAATTTTGGATCACAGTTTTTGACACGAAATTTGAAACACCCTGTGATGATATTTATGAAATCCAAAGATGTATGACTTTTCCACATTCTTCTACTTTGACGTTGTGAAAACGGTTTACACTCAGGATGTTCAGAATAAGAAAAATGAACATAATACTGACTATGAATATTTTGCTTTTTTTCAGGTTTTTTTTCGATATTTTGAAAACTATTCGAATGAATAAATTGGTTTCAACAGAAATGTATTCAGCACTGAATACTCAATCATATCAGAAACGAAAACATCGAAAAAAAATTTTTTTGAGCAAATTTATTTTCACTCCCTGTATAACCGGGAGTGCTCTGGCTCTGAAAATATTTTAGGTCTGTAGAGAATTTCGAACAATATCATAATCTCAAATTTCAGATTTCAAATATGTCTAGTTCTCCAGAAACGTCTAATAGGCACTCGAACTTGAGACACCCTGTAGATAGTAGATATAGCAAGGAGTAAAAGATTGAAATTTAGAGAAAAAAATCGTGAAGGTTTTTTCCTGTAATCATTTTTTGTTAATCGAATATTGTAGTCGTTTTTGTGCGAAATTTTTATGTTTTAGAGATCCAAAGCTGTTATTAAAATGTCTAAACCACGTGTACGCAAACACGATATTTCTTAATAAAAACACTCAGTTTTGTTCGATTATTTCTTCAATTGAAATGCCATATTTCTCCCACCAAAATAAGTTTCTTCTTCGATTTTCCTGAAGATTAGTTTGTAAACACTTAAAACTCGTTTTTTCACTAACCTCATCTAACTCCATTAACCTAGGTCATAGGATTATAGGTCAATGGCCTTTTATGATATATGCTAGGTAACCGGCCTGCAAGACAAATCGTAAGATCTATGAATCGACCCTTCTGAAACCTGTTGTTCTGTGTCTCAAATGTAAGTACCATGAACGACGCATGCGTATAGCGATAACAGACGTGATGTGGCTAGAACTATATGTTGTTGTAGAAGGGAAAAGTGATTATTTTAGGTGTTTTCTTCGATCTTGAGATGATTATGTGAAGACTTCCAGTGAATTAATGAGATAATAACCGTGTAGTGTCGAGTTTATAAAATTCCAAGAGGATATTTTCCAGATAGAAACATCGCCACAGATCATTTATTACTAAGTTCCATTTTATTTTTCATTAATTTCAATTTAATAGGTGGTTTGTATCGACATTCATCATTTATATTCGAATTTTATATTTCATTGACATTTACTTTCAATATGGACCGGTAACAATTTTCAATAGAAACTGTGCGTATGTAATGTATAATTCTATGCTTTTTAAAATTCAATTTTATCTCCCACATTTGTGGGATTTTATTATTAGTTACTTATCTCTACCACAAACGTTTTTCCATCATAGAGATTTTAGTCTAGACAAAGTTGATAAACATTATTAATATGTTAATTGACTTGTATAGAGATTAGAGAGTTTATAAACTTAAGCCATTCTGTAATATTAAAAATCCACGGAAACATCCAGATCATTTTTATGATTTTTGATTTTTGATTTTTCGTCAAATTTTATCGGATAAAATTGGAGATAACTCGAGTACGACACGTTTCATTGAAAAAACATAGGAATACTTTTATTTTTTTAAATGATTGATTCTCTCGAAAATATGAACCGTTAATTTTTTTCGAGGTGTTTTATACCCAGGCAACACAGACTTCTCCGCGATATCTCTGAGAGGTTACAATGCGACTTTTATGGGAGCTCCTACCGCGAGGTCCCAGAGATCTCTATGTGATGTTACTAAGCGAATTTCCCACTCATGTGTCCATGCAATATCTTGGAGACCTCGCCATGCGATATCCTTGGAAACTCTCCATGCGGTAACTTGGAGAGGAGAGCGCACCGTGCGATTGACAAGGTCAATCTGTTCACGCAGGCGCAATTTGTCTATCAAATCGACTTGTATAAACAGCAAGTTTACCAAGACATCGAGAGGGGTTTTGTGAATAGATTAGTCAGTTGTGTTTATCGGTGTTACTGTGCTGTGCGAGGTTCGTTATTGTGTGAAATATCGATGAGGATATTTGTGCTCCAAATAAGTGTTATTTTCATTAAATTCTGGAGTTTTCTCACCTATTAGGACATATACCGTAACCATTTTTACCGCCATTTATGTTATCCGAGTAATTCAACCACCAATAACGGAATTGATCAATTTGCATGGAAAGATTTCCTACTTGGTATATTGGTGATCAGGATAATTATTTCCATTAAGAATATGGATAAGTGTAATAACTTCACAACAGATTTTACAAGAATTGTAAGTAGAGTCGAATATTCCACAAATTCAAGCTAATAAATTATTGATAATTCTTAATAGGCATGGTCTACAAGTTCTTGTGGAAACCATTATTGCAATTCCAATAGTTATAAAAGAAAACACTTCCATGAGAATTGTGATGATTCGACCCTTTCACGGGAACTGTTTGGAATTATATCTCATTTTGTTTCGAGCTGATATATGAATGGGCATTGAAATGTTGTTGTTCAAATGATCTTTGTTCAATTTGTGCTCCAATAGAACTTGACACAATGTTTATTCACGTTTTGATTAATGTATAAACCACTGACCTTACAAAAGTGTTACCGATTTTCTAACGAAAAAGCACATAAATCTATACCGAAATTTGATGGAGTGAATGTATGTTCTGATATTCTAGGAAATCATGACTCTTACGAAATTATTTTGAAGATTTCCTAAGCATACCATAATTTGATACATTAGTTGGGCTATACGTTGACAAATCTATATATTTTTTTTCAAGCAATTTGATGCACATGGTTTTATTTTCAGCATATTTGGTGTTAGGTGTTAATTTTCTGAATACCTATTTATTTTGTCAGAATACTCATTTTTTGTTCGAAATATTAGTTTTTCGAACATTAATTTTGTAAATAAATGAAATCCATTTTCAACAATTTTGCTTCATTCGTAAAATATCCCTCTTGCTCAATATTTCGGATAAATGGTATTTCAACTTGAATAACACAAAAAATATGTGAAAAAGTATTTTTTTCCCAAAAATCTACCGATTTTTTCCAAAAATCAACCGAAATCTACCGATTTTTTCCGAAGTTGTAGGTACGGAGGGTGGCAACACTGCATACGTGTGGAGGACAACAGAGGAGTCTTTTCTCAAGATTGGCTGGGAGATTTAACCCAGAGGAAGAAAGAAATGTAATGTTTTGAATAATTTTTTTTAAATTTTTTTGTTGCAATTTGTTGATAATAAAGATTTATTCGCTTGTTTTAGTTTACCTTCTGTTGCAGCCGAAAATAATGAATAACTTTTAACACTGTTGAAACATTATTTGGGCTGTTTCCATTATCTATGCGGTTTGTTGTTTCCGACGTTTCGGCAAGCATTCGCCTGCCGTCTTCAGGGTGTGGGTCCTGAGAAGGACCGGTTTTTGCCAAACTTGATCTGTCTGGACTTGTACGCACCATACTTTTTCGATTATTGAATTACAGTGTTGGGATTCGAACGCGGGTTATAAGGTTGCAATTTCGAAATTCCAGTCACTCTAACCACTAGTCTACCGGAGCAGGTAATTATTATACTATTCAAGTTATATATGAAGTATTATTTCCTGGTAGAGGTCACCTTGACCCGATCAGATGCGCAGTTGATATGCGCAGTAGGTTAAGTTCGGTCAGGTTAGGTTAGGTTAGGTTGAACCAAGCAAAAACAGCACACATGGCAACTATGGCTTAACTGGCCCCTCGAACCTGAGGACGGATCGAGGTAGACCCAGTGAGTAACGTTAGTACTCCATGTAACCCCATCCCAATCCCAAGAAATCCTCTCAGACAGTAAAGGTCTTAACTGACCAGGGTACACGGTAACTGCTTGAACGAGGAGTTACCGACAAATGTACCAAGACCCTCCGGGGATCTATACCTGTTGTTAATAGTTCCGTGAAATAAGCCAGGTGAAACTTCGGAACGATGGTCAGCCGCAGTCTCGCAGGTCCTCATAATGTGAGACAGCGGTGGGACCATTACGGACGCGGGACGCTCCTCCTATCACCCAACAACTCCAAGGGGAGGAGATACCGGTCGGTTCGGATGCGCGCTCTGTAGAATTCCAATCGCATTGGAGACCCAGTAGTGCCCACTTACAAAGTGCGATAGTAGTAGTCGGTGTCCTCCAACTCTGCTTTCGCGCTGAGGAGGGTGGTTTTAGTGGGTTAAAGTCCCACACAAATCTGGAGCATTGCACGCCCGCTCCGGAGATGGTCATGATGCTTTCCCCCGCCTCAAGGGCACAAAAAAAAAAAAAAGGTTAGGTTAGGTTAGGTTTGGTTAGTGTTAATTGCCACCCTGAGCCGAGTTCATCCTTCTCAATTCAGATCTTATAATTGGTGCCCAGACATCCTTTATTTCCACAGAGGGTGTACTGATTGGGTTGGGAGTTATGGCCATGAAGGCTGCTTCTTTCAATTTCCTCCTTCTCCATCCTTCTTCCTTTGATATTATGGAAGCTTCATCCCATCTGATGTTGTGGTCCTCGTTCCAAGCATGTTGGGCTAGCTTAGATTTTTCGGTTTCTCCCAGTCGAGCTAGTTTTTGGTGCTCTTTGATTCTAACCTCAAGGGGGCGTTTAGTCTCTCCAATGTAGGACCTGCCGCATTCAGACGGAATTTCGTATACGCAATTTTTGGTTGTTTGATTTTTGTTATCAGGTTTCACCTTCGTGAGCTTACTCCTGACCGTATTTCTGGTCTTGAATGCTGTTCTCACATTGTATCTGTTGCCAATCCTTCTTATCTTCTCGGATAGCCCCTTCACATATGGTATGACAGAGGTGATCGTGTCGGTAGCATCATTGTCTGTTTGTTGAGGCTCTGTTCTTGTTTCTCCTGGTACTCTGGCAACCTCGAGGATCCTCCTAGGGTAGCCATTTTTCTTGAGGGTTTCTGTGATGTTGTTGAATTCCTCATTACGATCTTCTGGATTAGAGCATATCCTGGTTGCTCTGTCGTATAGGCATCTGGCTACTCCCAATTTGGTGCTGAGGTTATGGTTAGACTCGTAGTGGAGATATTGGCCTGTGTTCGTTGGCTTCCTCTGTAGACTGTGGTCCTGGGATTTCCATTCTGCTTATGAATCAGTACATCGAGGAATGGTAGTTGGTTATTTTCCTCGATTTCCATCGTGAACTTGATTGATTCCTCTACGCTGTTCAGGTGTTCTAGGAATTTGTCTAGGTTTTCTCTCCCATGTTGCCATATGACAAATGTGTCGTCTACATATCTGAGCCATAGTTTCGGTTTGAACACATATTGTTCCAATGCTCTCTTCTCGAAATCTTCCATGTATGCATCAGCCAGAGGTGGAGAAAGTGGAGAACCCATCGCCATACCGAATTCTTGTTGGTAGAAGTTGTTGTCTACTTGGAAGTAAGTGGAGTTGATACATGTTCCGAGCATTTCCATTATTGCGTTTATACTCAGAGTGGTTCTCTCAGCCAATTCAGTGTCCTCCTCGAGTTTTTTCCTCACAATTTCGAGGGTTTGGTTGGTAGGAACATTAGTGAACAGACTCTTGATGTCGAAACTGATCATGATGTCCGTATCGGATATATGCTGTTGGCGCATGGTCTCTATGAAGTGATCTGTGTTTTTGACCATTGATGTTGTGTGTCCTCTGAGTGGAGACACTATCTTCAGGAGGTATTTGGCCAAGGGATGACATGGGGAATTACGTGAACTGACGATTGGTCTTAACGGGATATTGTCTTTGTGTATTTTTGGAAGACCATACAGATGTGGAGGTTTGCTGAATTGTGGTGTCAGTTTTGTTCTTGTGAGGCTGTCAGGGAACTGATCTTTGTACTTATGCAGGACTTTGTAGACCTTGTTCTCTACTGAGGTAGTAGGGTCTTTCTTCAATTTCTTGTATTCTCCTGCTTCTAGAACCTCTTGGATTTTATCATTATATGTCTCCACATCCAGAATAACCGTCGCATTCCCTTTGTCTGCTGGGAGTACCTTTATGGAATGATCTGTTTGGAGTTCTTTCAAAGCTCTCTGTTCCGCTCTGTTGATGTTGTATTCTGGTCTCTTTGTTGTGGAATCCAGTATTGTTCTTATTTTCCAACGATATTCCTCTGCTTTTTCAGGTTCCCTCATCCTTAGCGCTGTTTCCTCTGCTGCCAACAATATCTCCATCTTAGGAATGGTCTTTGGTGCTACAGAGAATTTCATACCCTTGTTGAGGAGGAAGGTTTGGTCCTCACTAAGAGTCTTGCTCGAGAGGTTAATCACAGTTTTGGTGTGATCATTTGGTGTATATGTCTGCGAGTTTCTCATTAGTTTTTCCATTTTCTTCCTCTGTATTGATTTTTGTTGTTCGTTGGTTCTCTCGTAGCTCCTTCTGACGGCTTCTATGATGGATTCATAGTCCGTTGCACTAGTTATTTCCTGTATTTTGTTCCTGATGTTCGTGCATTGTTGTGTCAATGTGGCTTTGTTGAACCGATGTTGGTTGAGTCTTTCCCTTATCAGTGCTAGGCTCGCCCTATTGGAAATCCTGTCAGCCCTCCTGCCGCTTATTGGGAGTTTGACTCTGAGGCCTTTGGGAATCAGGTTACGATCTCTGGCAAGGTGTAGAAACGTCAGATGGTTCGTTTCTTTGGCAAGTTTGATCGAGGTTCTCTCATAGTTTCTGACCTCTTGATATAATTCGGGCCCATACCGAATTTCTAATTGTGATCGAGATATTCTTGATAATGGGATATTTGTTGAAACATTATTTGGGCTGTTTCCATTATCTATGCGGTTTGTTGTTTCCGACGTTTCGGCAAGCATTCGCCTGCCGTCTTCAGGGTGTGGGTCCTGAGAAGGACCGGTTTTTGCCAAAAAACCAAAAAACGGTTTTGGCAAAAACCGGTCCTTCTCAGGACCCACACCCTGAAGACGGCAGGCGAATGCTTGCCGAAACGTCGGAAACAACAAACCGCATAGATAATGGAAACAGCCCAAATAATGTTTCAACAAATATCCCATTATCAAGAATATCTCGATCACAATTAGAAATTCGGTATGGGCCCGAATTATATCAAGAGGTCAGAAACTATGAGAGAACCTCGATCAAACTTGCCAAAGAAACGAACCATCTGACGTTTCTACACCTTGCCATTATCAAGAATATCTCGATCACAACTTTTAACACTGTTTGTTGTGTAGATCAATTCAATAATATAGCTAATATACAGATTCTCATCTTAGGAATAGGACCAATCAATTTAATTTTTGATGTTCTATTAACATTTCGCAATGCGATCTTATGTATATACCTGTGCAAAGCGGCCTGTTTAGAAACTTCTTATACATCTCGCCATGCGACCTGTTTGAGAATATCTTATACATCTCCAATTGCGGAGGTTAATAAGAAGTTCTCAAAGTCCTCGCCGCGGGAGGTGTATGCGAACTCTCAGTGTGGCTTGTTTGAGAATATCCACGTAGGATATCGTCAAGAGTTCTCTGGGAACTCTTTTGTGGCGGACATTTGGAGGAGATATAGAGCTCCCTGCGACCTCCCAAAGAAGTCACAAAAGGCGTCACAACTTCCTAAAAAGAAGTCACTCTGGGATATCTTTGTGTTGCCTGGGTAGTATTTTGCTAGTGTTTATGAGTCGGTTACGCTGCAACTCTTACACCTGGAGAAATTTCGGATAAGTTTTTATTGAGGAATATGCACCATAAATATAAAGTAAGAATTCAACCAAAATTGAGTTCATTTGAAATAAATGTTTCGGGGATATGGAAAGAAAAGTGTTAATTTCATATATTTTCGACACCCTGTATCTTTTAAACGAAACCGAATTTTGAAAAACGGTATGGGAAAAAGTGTTTCGTTTGGAGAGATTAATCTCCAGTTGAAATATATGTACAAGTCAAAGTAGTGGCATTGTCTTCAGATAGAACTTTTCTCGGCCTTCGATTTTCAATTTCGTATGGAATCAATCATTTTTTAAATCAAAGCTTGATCATTTCTCTAGAATGTGTATTGCTCGCTTTTTCGTTTTGCTTTGTATATCAGGAGAAAAACCTGGTTGAAAATATGACGAAGAAAGTTTCAACTTTATAATTTATTTAAAAATACAGGGGGAAATAAACAGAAAAACTGATTTATACACATTCTGCAAAATATTATTCCGCATGTATACTGAAAATTTCATACATTTATCCAAAACATTGACGGAGATATCATGGAAATAAAAAGCCAAATTTTTGAAGGGAGCTCGCGAGCTCGGACGTGTAGCACCTCCCCTCAAAATGTACTCTTCTGACACACAACAAAAAATGAACTCTGAACTTCGTAAAACAACAGTACTCTTCACTTTTGACAGCGATGTGCAGTTGAAAGTGTCCCGAAAATGGGGAAAACATAGAAAAAATAGATTACTTTCGGTCTCGTTCATTGTAGCATTTCAATACCCGCTTCCAAAGTCCCCATCCTCTCCCGAATTCGATACATCAGTCTTCATTCATTTCGGACTATTACCCAGAATAATTGAATGTCAGTGGACTTGAAACAAAGACATTACCTTCGGCTTCTGATCTCCCTCTATGCAACGACACGTGACCCATTGGATTATGGTTAATCCTTCAATTGGGATAAACATCGAGTGGCAATTTCCGTACGTAGTCCTTTGTCAGGAGATAAAAGCAGGGTGATAGAAAAAGATCAGAGATGAAACGAGTCAACCTTGAAAGAAAGAGGAATGACCTAGCTAGATTGTTTTCGTGCTCGATATGGATCATATTTAAGATTGAAGAAAGCATCCAAGAAAGAAAAAACCAAAAGCATTTGAGCGCTCGGTCATTTATCATATATATCCATCTTAATGGTTTATTCGCTTCGCCGATTCAAGAAATCAATGAATTAATATTGCCAGAAACAAACCAAAAATTTGGCAGCAGCCGCCATAGAAATCGTCTATGATTCCCGATCTGTTGGTTCAGAAATATTTTTTTTTATTCGCTAATTCGCTAGAATTTTGTATGTTTATGATTGCTAAGCGATCTTGACAAAATTTCAGGTTGCTTGAATCCCCATGCTTCATCTGAATACAAAATTTCATCACTTTCAATTATCGCATTTAGATTGAGGGACGTTTCAAGCTACACTCCATTCACTTTTATAAAGTAACCCGGCTGGCCATGAAATTCTGACACATTTCACCACGTATATTTTGAAAATGTTAGCTTATAGTCATTCTGCTGCCAGATATCTACTCAACGATGTCCCTTCTGCATTGAGGCCGTGGTAATTACGTATTTATGAAAATATTTATTTACTTCGAGATATTATTATGTCATTATGTGAATTCAAGAAGAATTCCGAAGACCTGGCGAATTTTGAAGAATTTTATTCGCTGTTGATACTGGAAATATTTCACTTATATAAATATGGTTGGAAGACTCAGTTATGCTATTTTCTTTCACGGGAAACAAGAAAAATAACGGACAGAATAGTACGTTACTTTGTGATAGTTCATTCGAAAAAAGAATAAAAGTACTCAAATATCCCGACAGAAAAACTTCTAAACTAACAGAATAGACGGACCTATTGAATTCCCCACTTCTCAAAATTTTGTTGTTGTGCTTTTTGCACAACTCAAAATACTCCAGTATGAAAATGACCCCGCACTTTTTCTATGGCAAATGGCGTTCCGTCAAATGTTCTAAAATTTTGGTATAATGTAGTACTCGACCTACTGATCAAAAGTGGCTATGGCCCCAACTCAATCCTATGACTAGTTTTTGAGATACAGGGCGTTGAAGTTGAGAATTACCCACTTTCACTACGCCCGTACCTCGGAACAGAATCGAATGAATTTAAATTTTTCTCAAGAAACATTTCATGACATCCCCAGGGAGCAACCATATAGAGGAATATGACCCAAAATCGTTACGAATACAGGGTTATCCATAATTAAATGCAGGTCCGTTTTTGAAAGTATAAAATACGTCAGTTTCAGAGTGAGAACGTTCGCAAAATGAACTATTTCACTAGATATATTATGTTGTTGTTACATCGAAAAATTCTGTAATACCCAGAATTTATACTGGGTGATCCATTATTATAGAAACTATTCTAAAGGAAGGTTAAGTGGACACCCTGTATTTGTGGGTTGATTCAAGGTGTTTGTTTAATTTTTTTAGAACATATCATCATGGATTTCAAAGAATACAGGGTGATTCAGTCATGAAATGAACTTTGAACCTCACGAAAATACCCAAAAACCATCTCTTTTTTCATCGCCCTCTATTTCAAGATTAACTCCGATGAGCTGAGAGTTTTCTTTTACCATTGTACTTGATATAAAAACATCAACGCGGCTGAGAGCTTTCATCCACTTCCTATGAACAGATTTTTTTATGCTGGAATAAGAATAGAATGACATAAATAAATACAGGGTGTCTATTTAACCTTCCTTGAGAATACTTTCTATAATAATGGATCACCCAGTATAAATTCTGGGTATTGCAGACTTTTTCCATGTAACAACAACATATCTAGTGTAATAGTTCATTTTGTGAACGTTCTCGCTCGGAAACTGACATATTTTATACTTTCAAAATCGGGCATGCATTCAATTATGGATAACCCTGTATTCGTAACGATTTTCGGTCATATTCCTCTATATGGTTGCTCCCTGGGGATGTAATGAAATGTTTCTTGAGAAAAATTGAAATTCATTCGATTCTGTTCCGAGATACGGGCGTAGTAAAAGTGGGTAATTCTCAACTTCGACGTCCTGTATCTCAAAAACTAGTCATAGGATCGAGTTGGGGCCATAGACACTTTTGATGAGTAGGTCGAGTACTACATTATACCAAAATTTCAGAACATTTGACGGAACGCCATTTGCCATAGAAAAAGTGCGGGGTCCTTTAGCATTACCACGAATGCTTTGTCACAGTCAAACCTTAAAAGAACTTACTACATTTACAAAGTTAAAAAATGGTGAATAGAAATGCATTGGCAACGTCTCTCAGAATTATTTGATTTTCACGAGTGCCAACCTGCGTCAGTTTTAAGTAAAAGAACTTGATAAATCTAAATCATATTCGATAATGGCTTAACTACAGATTTTGAAGACATGAAATGTTTGGCACACTCTAACGAGTTTTTGACGAGCAATCGATTGGAATAACAAAATTATATGGTTGCCTTTGAAAAAAATTAGATTATGTAGTTTTATTGAGACTCACTTTGAAGCCGTATTTCAGTCACACTGATTAATATTTCCTCACAATTTATACGTGAAGCAATATCAGCGTACTCTCTTTTGTTCCACTGTTGCAAGAAGAAATTCTTCCAATGAGGGATTTTGGTGATATAAACACTCATTTGTGACACCTTTTCAGTCAACAAATTTGACAACAATCGTTTGAAGTGGTTGCACATATCATACATCCATTCAGTGCAGAATTAAACGAAGAATTTAAATATGTAAAAATATATAGGGTGTTACATTTGAAATAAGAAAGCTTACATTCGTAGGTAGAACCGGAAGTAGATTCCGCTTGAGAATATTTTACAATTTAAGTTCACGTACTCTAAAATAAAAATACAGAATCTTTGATTTGTATCAAAATTCCTTTCTCGAATACGTCTAATGAAACACTCAAATAAATCACCCTGTATAATTTAAAACGTAAAGCTTCATTCATAACTGAAAACTACGGATTTCGTTTTTCATTTGCCACTGTAGCAGTTCCTTGAAATTTCTGTAAGGAACTCAGAATAAATTTATATTAATAGACTTGTCGGAAAGAACCTTCTAGAACAAGTGAGATGTCTGATTAGCCTTTTCATCATATTTGACAAAAAATAGCATAACTGAATTTTTCATTCATGTTTATGTACGTGAAATATTTCCAGTATCAACACAGTAAGATGTGCCTTCAACATTCCCCAGATCTTTGGAAATATTGAATTCACATAATATTCCCAAATGCATTGTTCTCCCAAAGTGAATAAACATTTTGTTAAAGACGTAATTACTACGATCTCTATGTGGACAGCACAACGTTGCGTATGTGTCAGAAAGGAACATGACTATAAACTTACATTGTCAAAGTGTACCTGGTGAAATGCGTCAGAATTTCATGGCCAACCGGGATACATTATAAAAATAAATGGAGTACGTTTATGTAATTTTCGTGATAAGTTCACGAAGAATCGAAATCTCCCTTTTTTCACCTTTTTGAATCCTAACTTTCCAGGATATAATTTTCCAATTTAACGTCAATGCAAATTTCATCAAAATTCTTCACTATAATTATATTTGAGCTTCAAAGCTTCTACTAAACTCCTCCACATGAGTTAGGGATATTGACTTAAATTGCAAAAAAATATAGTTAAAATAAGATTTTTGTGATGAAAATTCATATTAATATGATTTCAGGTTGAAAATTAATTTTAGGCTGTAGGTCTGTAGCGTATACAGGGTGGTTAAGAAAAATCGGGTAAAATAACTAAATTTTATTCCCAGAGAATTCAAGCATTTTAAGTCTATCCATAAAAGGTATGGCCTCCACGGGCATCAATAACAGCTTGACATCTTCTTTGTATACTACACACGAGGTTGTTGAACATTTCTTGAGGAATTTGGTTCCATAAACGGGGCAGAAGCTCTCTCAGATCATTTAAGGATTCTGGGGTAGATTGATGATTATCTAATCTTCTTTGGAGCATATCCCATGCATGTTCTATGCAATTCAAATCTGGTGAGTGCGAAGGTATTGGTAAATGTGGAATACCAAGCTCCTCGCGCGCATTCTCAACTATGGCTGTACGGTGCGTTCTAGCGTTCTCGTCTAGAAATTGAAAAGTTTCACCAATATAGCAGCGTGAAAATTTGGCTCAACATTGTCAATGACATGTTCCCTATAGTGTAAGGCGGTCATATTCCCAGGACAAATGTGTAGATCTGCGCGCCCGTTGAAACATATCCCGGCCCATACCATAACACTACCCCCTCGGAATGGATGGACTTCTTGGACATAGCGACGATTACGGGGTATGCGTGGGATTGTCCATGTCCATACCCTTATTCTTCGAGAATCTGAAAATCTTCCATATCTGGATTCATCAGTGAAGAGGACACTACGCCATTGATCGTTCCAATTGATATGTTGCCTTGCCCATTTCAGTCTTTGACGCTTATGGTCACGTGTTAATGGAACTCCTCTTAATGGACGTCTAGAACCTAGATTCACCTCTATCAAACGTCGTCTGATGGTTTCGATGGAAACTTGGACCCCATCTGCATTTTGAAGAGTATTCCGTAGCATTCTACACGTAGATGTAGGGTTTGTTCTCGCCGAAACGGTGATGAAACGATCCTGAGCAGGTGCTATTTTTCGTCGCCCACCAAAAGCCTTGGTCTTTCCAACACGGAACCTGTCTCCCTGAACCTATTCCAAAGTCGAGATATCACACTTTGGCTGACTTGGAGCCTTTTCGCTACAACAACCTGAGTTAGGCCACCCTGTTGCATTCCGATAGCCCTATTAGCCTCAACGTTTGTTAATTTACGTTTTTGGATTTTCAGAAAACTCGTTTCAAATCGAAGCCGTTGATAAACATGACTTCATTTCAAAATGAGAACATTCATGAAGCATATGCAAAGAACCAAACTTCAGAAAAAAGGCGATCAGATTGACGAAATGTCTCACTGATTTTTATCGGATCGATTCAAGTGGTTCTTGAGTTTTAAATGATTTTACAGCGAATTTCTCGAAGATTACATACTTTTAGAAACGATTGAATACGATATCCCTAACTATTGTGGTGCAGTATATTTTCTATTCTACCTGGAAACATTTTTCTGCCAATAACTCCAGTTTGAACATCGATATTTTTTCAGTTTCCTTCGTCAAATCATTGAAGAAATATAAGGACGAATTCAAGACATCTTCTATATTTTCCAACGAAAGTCTATATAAAAGTGAGCATTTATCAGGATATAGCCTGGCCCCATCTGTCATCCTGCATATCCTGCTGGAAATGATTTGCTTCGAACAGACACACGTCCCTGAAAGGATTTGGGAGTAGATGCGAAAGTGAATGCGAGTCTACAACCCCGGGATATTAGCAGAGGGTCGATTTGAGTGGCAGGAATCGCGCTCTCCTGCTGCGCTAATCTCCGTCTGAATGGGGCAGGAATTATGTCCAGCGGTTCGGAAAATGACAAGGCACAGACATTCCTGCACCAGATGAAATCGAGGAGGCATTCCTAATGGGTACAAGGTTGTTTTTGTGGGGATTTCACGACGAAATATGACTGATGAAAATATGTGGTTTCTTTCGGAATTGCGGAAGGAAATATCAGCAAATTTTTCGCGCCAACATTGCGAATAAACTACTCGCCAAAAGTTAACTTAAATACAATATTTGATGTGTTATAAAATTTCACGAAAATATCATTATTTATTAATTATATCTCTTTGCTTTGAAGTACTTGTAATGCTGTGGTCGGGTTTCTCCGGCTAGTGATACAGAAATGAGTCTTTGACTTGTACATATATTTCAACTGAAGATTCTTGGGGCTAAAAAAAACCTTTTCTTCATTTTCCATTTTTCCGAATTCGGCTCTGTATGTGAGATGTAAGATTTGAAAAAAAAAATTGGGCCTGATACGATTCTCTGGAATTGATGCAAAGTTTATATTTCTCAATTGAAATTGAGTTGATACATTTAGGAAATACTTAAATACTAACCTTATTTTAATAGGAATGTAACAAACATGATATTTCCTAACAGAAACATTTAGTTTTGTCCGAATATTTCTGCAATTGAAAAGTCATATTTCTCCCACCAAAATATGTTCCTCCTACGATTTGTCTGAATATTAGTTTGTGAACACTAATAACTTGTTCATATTTTTATCGATATCCAAAAAATATCTCATAAAACATTGTTTATACACTAACCTTACCTAACTATATTAACCTAGGTTATGAGTTTCTTGGTCATTGACCTGACCTAACCTTCTATGATATTTCACAGAGAACACGTTGCCAGATTGTTTGATTTAAACAATAGAACGCCGGCGCGTGAGACAAACCGTTATTCTGCGTCTAATACGCATAAACGACTCATGCGTATAGCAATATCCGGCTTGATGGACTACGATTTATTTATTAACAGAGAAGAATGCAAACAGGTGTACCTACAAACACGTAGCGTTAAATGGTGAAATCATTTCTACACCTTTCACAGTTGTAATTCAGAAATTCAAGTTGAATTTCAGAAAAGGGGACATGTATTTCAGAATAGCAATATGTAATTCCGAAAACAGAAATTGAATTTCAGAATAGTTAATTCAATTTCAGAAAAACGAAATTGAAATTCAGATTAGGAAGTTGTAATTCAGAAGAACAAAGTTGTAATTCAGAATAGTGAATTGAAATTCAGAAATGGCAAATTCAATTTCAGAAAAGGAAAATTGTATTTCAGAAGTTATCAATTCAATTTCAGAAAATGTAATATGTAATTTAGGATAGTATCGTGCTCGGCATCGAGGGATTCAACATAGGAATCTATGACAATGTGGCATCGAACTTGTCTTAAGTATTTGGTATTTTCAAATTTGTTTTTTTCCTGTTTTTGTTTTTGACTATAGGTATAGGTATACCTTTATGCTATTCTTGGAAATGAAGTTATTATTCTTATATTTCTTGCTTCTATGGAGGTATATACGTACTTTGAGAGTCGAAAATGACCTCAAGAATCATTATTAATATTTTTCGCCACCCATTTTAAATGAAATCATGTCTCCATTTGAATTACATATATGATATTAGAGAGAGTGGTTTGGGCAATTGAATTACAATTTTTTTTCTGAATTACAATTTCGTTTTTCTGAATTAAAATTTCCCATTTCTGAATTTCAAATCACCAATTCTGAATTACAATTTATATTTTCTGAAATTCAAATTACCGTTTCTGAATTACATATCACTATTCTGAAATTCAAATTACCGTTTCTGAATATCAACTTATTATTCTGGAATACAATTTCCATTTTCTGATTTCTGAAATTCAATTTGATTTTCTGAATTACATTTGACATTTTCTGAATTACATTTGACATTTTCTGAATTACAATTGGAAAAGGTGTAGAGCTATGTTGTTATAGAAGGGAAAGTGATAATTTGGGGAGTTTTCGTCGATCTGGTGATGATTATGTGAAGACTTCAGGTGTCGAGTTTATAAAATTCCAAGAGGATATTGTTTAGATCTAAACATGGCAGCTGATTATTTAGTGCTAAGTATCATTTTATTTTTCATTAATTTCAATTAAATACGTGGTTTGCATCGACATTTATCATTCATATCTGAATATTGTATTTCATTGACATTTATTTTTGATATGAACCGGTAACAATAAATTTCTGAAAGGAACTGTGCGTATTGAATGTGTAACGCAGTCTTGACCATATCCTGCTTCACATTCTATAACTTTGCCTCTTCTGTGATTTCTCTATTTTATTTTAATTTAAATGTTCAGCCTTTAGAAGTATCAATTTTATTATAAACTTCCATTTGTATTCAATTGACTTCTAATTCTCGTTTCTTGTTTCAGGTCAGTTGAATTTTATAATTACCTTAATTTTGTATTTATTGAATAAACTTCTTGTTTCAGTTGAACATTCATCGAGAGTAGTAATTTTGATTGAAAGATAGAACTTCTTAAATTATAAATGTATAATTTCATGCTTCTTAGAATTCAATTTTATCTCTCACATTTGTGAGATTTTATTATTACATACATTGATTAAACATTCTGAGAACATTGTCAACTTTTATACAGATCTGAGAGTTTATTAATTTCAGCCATTCGGTGATATTAAAAATCCAGGGAAGCATCTATAGTCCGTTCAAATATAAGAAAGAGCTTTGTGAACAAATAGAATCGTCTGGTTTGCGCACAATAAAGCTCGTATTGGTCAAACGGTCATAACAACGCTCCCTTCGACCGCCCTAAGAGACTGCCAGGATCGTACTCGGAACGGGCTGTGAATGGTACTTGATAGAAATGATTGAATAATTTAACTTGATTAAATTATCGACCAAACTGTTGAATACTGTTCAAATGGTATCGGGTAAAAGTCAAAGTTTCGGTTAGAATTTCTTTATTGTATCTCGACCAAGCTTTCGGAAATCTTCATTTCCTTCTTCAGGGTGCTACAAACAGTGATAAAATAACTAAAAGCTAGCTTACACACAAAGAAAACTTACAACAATCTCGAAATAACCACGTGCAAAAATTCATACAACAACAGACGAAATACAGGTTTTCGGTCCGGAATCATACAACCAACACAAAACCAGCAGTCGGCATTAAATTCTCGCATAAAAAGCGCTGAAAATTTAGTTTAATAAGGCCAAAAATAGCAATTTCTTCTCTCGTTCCAAAAACCAACAACGCATTAAATAATCAAAGTTTAAAAGTGACAATTGACAGTCCGGCACGCAGGAAAAGGCAGACCACAGAGACGCTACACACTGACATTAACACCGTGGTTGGTAAGGTCATTCGACAGTTTTATCAGATATGCGTAAATCGTGTTAATATCTCTTGAATCTGTCATTATATTTATATTATTGCTATGGCTCATAATCTCAGCAGTTTCCAAAAAAGTTCTCTTATGTAAATTGTTTTCACACCTGATGACATAAGCTTCCGTGAAATTCATGCTGTGGTTAGACGTGTGAACATGTTGTGACAACCCCGTATTCTGTTTCATCATAGTGCAGTCCCTCACATGCTCCTTTAAACGTGTTTTTAAGCATCTACCTGTTTGTCCTATATAGATCCCCTCGCAGTCAGCACATTTAATACCGTAAATCACCCCCGATCTATTGCAATCCAGTGTTTTATCTTTGGTTTTTGAAAACACTAATTTACCCAAAGTGCAAACATAGCGTTTTGCAATTTTAATAATATTCCGTTCGTCTGAATATTTACTCAAAACAGATATTATGGGTGCAGTTAAATTGGGAACCATTGGAAGGGAGTAGAATTTATAAGTTACCTCACTCTCCTGCGGTGCTGTGTCAGTTAGTGGGGGGTTGCTGCCATTAATGGGTGTATCCAAACGTCCTGGGGTGTTGAAAAAACATCTGTTAATCAGTCTGCCAGGGTAAGAGTTGCTCCGCAGTAGGTCACAAAGTCTTCTCAGGTTAGACTGTAAGAGAGATGGGCTCACCAACCGTTCCATACGATTCTTCAATCCCATGACCAAATTCACCTTGTGTTTGTACTCATGGGATGATCTATAGTTTAAGTAGCGTCCTGATGCCATGGGTTTTTGATGCCAGTCAACGACAACCAAGTTATCTTCATTACGTCTCAACAGCAGGTCCAAGTATGGAAGGCTCTCTTCCTTTTCAAGTTCGTGAGTGAATTTGATGTCTTCATTCAGTGAGTTCAGAACCGTTAGAGTACTATGTAACTCTTTTTCAGGTAACAAACAAAATAGATCGTCCACATATTTTTTGAGTATCGGGAATTTGAAACTCAACTGTGCCACAGCCCTATCCAAGAGGTCATCCACCACCATCTGTGCCAGTATAGGCGAGATTGTAGCACCCATAGGCGTGCCTTTCTTTTGTTTATAGAATTGTCCTCCAAATTGACAAAAAGTAGTATCAAACACTAGTTTAACGCATGACTTAAAATCAGTCATACTCAAGGTGGTATGTGGTGTGATTTCTGCCCAGTGTAGTTCGATGCTCTCCAACGATTTGGTCAGTGTGACATTAGTGAACAGTGATGTTATATCAAAGCTGGCCATGATATGGCCTTGTGGGATCTTAAAGTTCCTTATCAGAGTGGCAAACTCAAAAGAATCACCCACATAGTAGTTATTGTATCTGTTGTATGATACTGTTAATATATTAGTGATAAATCTGGACAACTTTAAATTTGACGCATCAACACAGGAAATAATTGGTCTCATAGATAGATCAGGTTTGTGTATCTTAGTTAACGAATAAAATTTTGGTGCTACTGCACTGTATGTTGTTAATTTCTTGGCTATCGATTCTTCGATCTTATTATCTTTTTTTAATTTAAGTATGTGACGATTGATCCTATTTTGATACAATTCTGTTGGATCAGAACCCAGGGGCAGATAAGAGTCAGTGTCAGAAAGTAAACTCAAACACTTGTCTGTATACACCTGCCTTGACAAAAGAACGCTAACATTACCCTTGTCTGATTTGGTGAGAATTAGATCAGGACGATCTCGAAGAAAACGCTGCGCCATTCTGACACTCCTCAACAATAATGGGTTCCCGCTAACTTGGTTACGCAAGATATAGTTGGTCATAATATTAGTGCATTGCGCAGTAACAATGTTCACCGCTCTGGGGTCGAAACCTTGGATAATATAATCTATATCTGCCATATAAGCCTTCATGTCAATTTTACTAGCATCATCAATACAAAACTTAGGTCCTAAAGCAAATACACGTTTAACATCTTCTGGTATTATAACATCAGTGAGATTTTTAAACCACTTCTCTTCAAAAGGTACCACATATTCTGATTTATACAAGTTTAAAATATTTTCAAATTTCCTAACCTGTCTCAACCTAACTGAACTAAAATGTTGTCTGAACTGTCTAGATTTTCTAGTTTTAAATTCATGCCAAATTTCCGCGGGCAGCAATTCACGTACCTCTACCTCAATCTTATGTATATTATTCTCAAGAAAAGAAATGTTGTTGCTAACTGTCCTTATTTCTAAGTTTAAAATCCTGAAATTCAATCTGTCTTCCATGTTCCTTATATCTCGCAAGTATTTGGCTGGAGTGTAAGAGTTGGTGTTATTCATTGTTGGCCTCCTATTCCTTATATGGTTTGGAAGCATTCTTGTTGACCTACACTTTAGTAGGAAAATACGAGTGTTCTTCGACGTTGCCAGCTTGATGTTAGATGTGGTCCAAGTCTTCATCATCGTCACTGTTTGATTACCGTATGTTCGTCCAATGTCCTCATAAAACCCCATGACAATATATCTTGATTAAATTATCGACCAAACTGTTGAATACTGTTCAAATGGTATCGGGTAAAAGTCAAAGTTTCGGTTAGAATTTCTTTATTGTATCTCGACCAAGCTTTCGGAAATCTTCATTTCCTTCTTCAGGGTGCTACAAACAGTGATAAAATAACTAAAAGCTAGCTTACACACAAAGAAAACTTACAACAATCTCGAAATAACCACGTGCAAAAATTCATACAACAACAGACGAAATACAGGTTTTCGGTCCGGAATCATACAACCAACACAAAACCAGCAGTCGGCATTAAATTCTCGCATAAAAAGCGCTGAAAATTTAGTTTAATAAGGCCAAAAATAGCAATTTCTTCTCTCGTTCCAAAAACCAACAACGCATTAAATAATCAAAGTTTAAAAGTGACAATTGACAAATGACAGTCCGGCACGCAGGAAAAGGCAGACCACAGAGACGCTACACACTGACATTAACACCGTGGTTGGTAAGGTCATTCGACAGTTTTATCAGATATGCGTAAATCGTGTTAATATCTCTTGAATCTGTCATTATATTTATATTATTGCTATGGCTCATAATCTCAGCAGTTTCCAAAAAAGTTCTCTTATGTAAATTGTTTTCACACCTGATGACATAAGCTTCCGTGAAATTCATGCTGTGGTTAGACGTGTGAACATGTTGTGACAACCCCGTATTCTGTTTCATCATAGTGCAGTCCCTCACATGCTCCTTTAAACGTGTTTTTAAGCATCTACCTGTTTGTCCTATATAGATCCCCTCGCAGTCAGCACATTTAATACCGTAAATCACCCCCGATCTATTGCAATCCAGTGTTTGATACTACTTTTTGTCAATTTGGAGGACAATTCTATAAACAAAAGAAAGGCACGCCTATGGGTGCTACAATCTCGCCTATACTGGCACAGATGGTGGTGGATGACCTCTTGGATAGGGCTGTGGCACAGTTGAGTTTCAAATTCCCGATACTCAAAAAATATGTGGACGATCTATTTTGTTTGTTACCTGAAAAAGAGTTACATAGTACTCTAACGGTTCTGAACTCACTGAATGAAGACATCAAATTCACTCACGAACTTGAAAAGGAAGAGAGCCTTCCATACTTGGACCTGCTGTTGAGACGTAATGAAGATAACTTGGTTGTCGTTGACTGGCATCAAAAACCCATGGCATCAGGACGCTACTTAAACTATAGATCATCCCATGAGTACAAACACAAGGTGAATTTGGTCATGGGATTGAAGAATCGTATGGAACGGTTGGTGAGCCCATCTCTCTTACAGTCTAACCTGAGAAGACTTTGTGACCTACTGCGGAGCAACTCTTACCCTGGCAGACTGATTAACAGCTGTTTTTTCAACACCCCAGGACGTTTGGATACACCCATTAATGGCAGCAACCCCCCACTAACTGACACAGCACCGCAGGAGAGTGAGGTAACTTATAAATTCTACTCCCTTCCAATGGTTCCCAATTTAACTGCACCCATAATATCTGTTTTGAGTAAATATTCAGACGAACGGAATATTATTAAAATTGCAAAACGCTATGTTTGCACTTTGGGTAAATTAGTGTTTTCAAAAACCAAAGATAAAACACTGGATTGCAATAGATCGGGGGTGATTTACGGTATTAAATGTGCTGACTGCGAGGGGATCTATATAGGACAAACAGGTAGATGCTTAAAAACACGTTTAAAGGAGCATGTGAGGGACTGCACTATGATGAAACAGAATACGGGGTTGTCACAACATGTTCACACGTCTAACCACAGCATGAATTTCACGGAAGCTTATGTCATCAGGTGTGAAAACAATTTACATAAGAGAACTTTTTTGGAAACTGCTGAGATTATGAGCCATAGCAATAATATAAATATAATGACAGATTCAAGAGATATTAACACGATTTACGCATATCTGATAAAACTGTCGAATGACCTTACCAACCACGGTGTTAATGTCAGTGTGTAGCGTCTCTGTGGTCTGCCTTTTCCTGCGTGCCGGACTGTCATTTGTCAATTGTCACTTTTAAACTTTGATTATTTAATGCGTTGTTGGTTTTTGGAACGAGAGAAGAAATTGCTATTTTTGGCCTTATTAAACTAAATTTTCAGCGCTTTTTATGCGAGAATTTAATGCCGACTGCTGGTTTTGTGTTGGTTGTATGATTCCGGACCGAAAACCTGTATTTCGTCTGTTGTTGTATGAATTTTTGCACGTGGTTATTTCGAGATTGTTGTAAGTTTTCTTTGTGTGTAAGCTAGCTTTTAGTTATTTTATCACTGTTTGCAGCACCCTGAAGAAGGAAATGAAGATTTCCGAAAGCTTGGTCGAGATACAATAAAGAAATTCTAACCGAAACTTTGACTTTTACCCGATACCATTTGAACTGAATAATTTAAGTTAGCAATTCCCACATTAGAACTTTTTTCCTCAGAAACTCTAGTGCAAAATTTCTGTTATGATTTGCAACTTTCATAAACATTTTATATCCGACTCACCCTATTTTTTTTATTTCGTTTTGTTTTTATATAATTATCTACTAAATAATATTTTTTTCGGATGCTCGGGATTGCGGCAAGGTAATTTCAGGAAACACCAGAGTTTTAGAGATTTGGGTCGGAATCTTGCAAGATTCCGACGAAGTAATTCCGGGAAACACCAGATTTGGGTCCTTTTTCCTGATGGGTGAAAGCCATCTTGATTTGCATAAATATCGAAGTTTTCAATCGACAAGACTCGTAAAAGATCTCTGTTCAAATTTATAATGGTCATATACTTGTAATATCCGAAATATATTTAGTTTCGGTCCAAAATTTTATATTATTTTGTACGAAAATCTTTGTCGGCTGCTCAAGATTCTGACAAGATAATTCCGGGAAACACCAGATTTGGGTCCTTTCCCTTAATGGGTTAAAGCCATCTTGATTTGCATAAATATCGAAGTTTTCAATTGACAAGACTAGTTAAAATACCTAGAGCTACTGTGAAGGTCTAGCTGTTCAAAGTGTTTATAGATTTTGTTGTGAAAAGAGTATTGCATGTGTTGGAAAATCTTTTGACAAAGTGTATATAGTGTTTATAGAACAATGTCGAATTCGGAAACTGATACTGCATCTGAGGGTGATATGTGGGGACCACCACGAAAAAGGTCCAGAAGGTCGCATTTCTCTGCTGAAGAGAAAGAGATGATTTTGAAAATTTTTCGAAAAGAATTGGGAGAACATCCTGATTTATTGAAAAGAGACTTAGTAGGAATTGTTTCAAAATCCTCAGGGGTGAGTGATTCATTGCGAGCCAAATCCTATTGAGCTCATTTGGGCTGGAAAGTACCTACTTTCCGGACTAGGCCGGAAAAAATCACGTCTTTGTTGTCCTTGTTATGATCATCACAATAGCAACGAAATAACGGATGGCAGTTCTGTTCTGTTTAATTCAAATATGAATCAAAATGAATAAAGATATGTGTCATCTCATTGATTTGTAATTCTTCACGGTTGCCGAAAAAATATTGTACGCAACACGCCCGAAAATAGTTTTTTTGGACTCACAGACTTCCAGGACTCGCCTCCGGCTCGTCCTAGAATCTTGTCTATTCGTCCAAAAAACCTTATTTTCCGGACTTGTTACGTAAATTACTATTTCTTCACGACTGAAAATATTTTAATTTTTTTATTATGTATTTTGTTACCTTATATAATATATGATCCTGTTTATTGATTTTGATTTGAACAGATCTATAATTGAAGACTTTTCCATAAACTTGTTATGTTTAAATATATATTTCACTTAGATGTGTTGTATGAATTGCATTCGTATAATAATATTCAGTTAAAACTGAACGATTGTGTGAAATCTCCTCGATTCGACTCTGGACGGAAAGTAACTATACGAAGGCCCTCTTACCGCTGCGCCAAACTTGTTGTTATTGCTCCTTCTTACATTTGAACTGAGTATAGATCATTTTTATGATATTTTATTTCTTGGTCAAATTTCATCGAGTAAAATTGGGAATAACTCGAAAACGACGCGTTTCATTAAAAAGACATAAGAATACTTTTTTTAATGATCGATTCTTTCGAACGTTTATCATTTTTGAGTGGTAGTATTTTTGAGTCGGCTACTCTGTATTTTTTATACCAGCAGAAATATTGAATAGGTTTTGATTGAGAAATATGCACCATGAACAGAGTAAACAATCAACCAAAATTCAGTTCATTTGAAATAACGGTTCCAAAGATATGATCAGAAAAGTGTCTTTTTCATAGATTATCGACACCCTGAATCTTTCGAATGGCCTTCTTCAATTAGAGCCTCAATTCTTCACGGTCAATCTGACTTATCTTAAATTACTCAGGAATAACTGAATTTTGGAGCAAGAGCATCTGAGAGTGCTATCATAATTTTTATTCGCAGAATCCAACTCAATTTTTCTATCTCGGTTTTCGACACAAAATTTTGAACACTCTGTGATGATATTTATGAAATTCAAAAGATGCATGACCTTTCCACATTTCTACATTGACTTTATGAAAACGGTTCACACTCAGGATGTTGAGAATAAGAAAAACTAACATAATACTGACTTATGAATATTTTACTTCTCTTCGATATTTTGAAAACTATTCGAATGAATTCTCAATCATAGCAGAAGAGGAAAAATTAAAAAAAAATTAACGAATTCATTTTAACTTCTGAATAACCAGAAGTGCTCAGGCACCAAAAATATTTGAGCTAAGTAGGGAATTTCGAACAATATCATAATTTCAATTTTTAAATTTCAAATATGTCCAGTCCTCCAGAAATGTCCAATAGGCACTCCAGCTTTGGACACCCTATATAATGTTGGTGAGGTGAGGTTGAAAATAGTGGCTTAATTCCATCTTTCCATCTGACTCGAGTGACAATTCCGATGTTTTATTCAGTCTGTTGACTTTGCAGTGTGAATGGAATTTTGCTGTCACAAACACCGCATGTCTTGGTAAAATCAGCGATTTCATTCTCAATAGATCCCTCTGATTCAACAAACTATTGATTTCCACCCTCAATAGTATTAAAAGCCATCGAATTATCTGTGGTCTTCGGAAAGATACTGGTGCATGTGGGGGTGATAATGTCGGTCCTCTGGGATGACTACACTACGCGTGTCTGTTTGTGATGAGATCTTTGTTTGCACAAATATCACTGAAAAGCTTGTAATTCAATGATAATATGTTATCTTCCCCCGAACAGATTGTGGCTGCCGTAATAATCGACCGGATATGTAGAGGGGTGGCGAAATTCATGCTGACGCCTGCTCTCTGATTTCCATACCGTTTTCTCGGTCAACTAAGTTTATCTACGTGCTGACATACAGGCTGTTTCATCGAAAGGGACTTGAATATTACCGATATCGGTGCAAGAATTTTCATATGAATCTATAAACTTGTTGGAAACTAGTTGATATTTAATCTTCCTATCCTTGATTGCATATGTCAGTTTTTGAAAGAAATATAGTTTGAGTAGAACAGTCATATTTCTAATGTATTCTCGTACCAATAAATCCATTTTCTTGCTTTTAATTCAACATTTTGGCGACCGTGACAGGACTTTATAAGCAAGGAAATAGACGTTATGAAGATGGAACGAGAATTGATGAGAAAACAATTCTCAAAATTCTGCACAGAGTTAGACCAGACTTTATTAGATAAGGCCACAAGTGAGCACCATCTCTGTTACCAGTATTAAGACAATTGGAAGAAAAAAGCGATAGATTGTTCAGAGCAGATGAAAACATAAGAAAATCACTATTGTATTCACAAATCAACGACGCAAATTTTGAAAGAGAATTCTATCAAGTTGAATTCTACCGGGAAGAATAAATTAAACACAGATCTAAGTGCGAATTCTTCCTCAAGAAAGAAATAGAAGAGGATCAGTGCAGTTCACGCAGTTGTAGTGGTCATAGCAAAAGAAAATTTCGTCTTCCAAAGATTGAATTCCAGGAGTTTGATGAAAATGTAAGGAACAGGATTGCTTTTTGAGTTAAATTCAAGAAAATCAACGACGATGATGTATTGATCTAGAAGACAAGTTCCAGTATTTGCTTCAGTCAACAGAAGAGGGATCTGCCGCTAGAAAACTGATATAGAGCTTTCCTCCATCAGGCGCGAATTACAAGATTGCCGTTGACCAGTTGAAAGTCAGATTCGCTAGGGATGCGTTCCTCATAGAAGTATATACTCCATTCACTTTTATAAAGTAGCCCGGTTGGCGCTGGAATTCTGACACATTTCACCGCGTATATTTCCAAAATGTTAGGTTATACTCATTCTTCTGTCAGATATGGACGCAACGTTGCCGTTTCTACATATTAATCGTAGTAATTACGTATTCATCAAAATGTTTACTTTGGGAAAACAATGAATTTGAGGAAATATTATGTGAATTCAATAATTCCAAAGATCTGACGAATTTTGAAGAAATTTTTTTCTGTTAATACTGGAAATATTTCACGTGTACGAGTATAAACATGATTGGAAGATTCAGTTATGCTATTTTCTTGTACGGAAATCAAGAACAGAGTGTTGAAATTTTAATGAAAAATAATGGACAGAATAGTCCGTTACTTTGTGATAGTTCATTAACCCGATAGAAAAACTTTTAGACGAACAGAACAGACGGACGTATGGAAATCCCCACTTATCAAAATTCTCAAGAAATAAGCCTACAGAGGACAATTAAATACCTCTTTGCGCAACCTGAAATATCCAGTATGAAAATGTTGTGATACTACGAATCTTGTGTCAGCTCAAAAGAACTAACGCGATTCACAAAGTTAAAAAAGAGTAATTAGAAAGTAGACTTGGCAATGTCGCTTGATTTTCACGATTGCCAACCTGCGTCCGTTTTAAGTAAAAGAACTTGATAAACCTAAGCCATGGCCCACCAAGATACTTTATAAAAGTGAATGAAGTATATGTGAGAGAGTTGTTGAGTTTAGTATTCAAGCAAGCAATGAAGGATACAAGAATGACACTTTCTCAATTATATGATAAATTAGAAACTCAATTATGGTATTGAATTGCTACTTGGAGCGGACATTTTTGACAAACTATTAACAGGAAATTCAGAGAAAGTCACCAATGATTTGATAGCTATTGAAACATATCGGGTGGACAATAATGGGAAGATATGATACAAGAAAACAAAGGGGTAATCTTTCATAAAGGAACTTGAGGATGATAGAGTTTACGTTCTTTTATCACAAAAGAAAAGTAAGAATAAAAACTTGAATCCAAAAATGAGCAGTCTGGCAACGCTGAGGAAGATACTCGAAATGATTCTTCTGAATCGACAAAGAAGAAGAAGAAAAAACACAAGAATAAAGAAAAAAACATTGACGAAGACATTAGACCATCATTGACGTTGGAGACAATGAAATTACTAGAAAAATAAAAGATCTCAATGAACATTATGCTGTTGGGACCTGTATAGCAATACGAACAGATTTTATCTGGGGCTAATGCCAAAAAATCTAAAAAACTTAAACTCAAGGATTCTGAAACCTTCTGGTGATGAAGAAATTAGAAAAATGAAGTCTAAAAAGCATACAGGTGAAGTTTCGGATGATCTCACGAAGAAAAATAGTGACCTTGACCTAGAAAACTTGGAAGAGAAGGAAGAAATTGAAAGAAACTCGCAATAGGCTTGATGAAAAGGCGACTAGTCGTAGCTCTAAAACGTTATGGTTATTAATGGGAGTTTTGGCTTGACAATTTGAATATTCCAATAAAATGTTCAAGGGGGGAAAATGTTGGAAATAAGTTGATATTTAATCTTTCTATCCTTGATTGCAGATGTCAGTTTTTGAAAGAAATATAATTTGAGTAGTCAGTTAGTCACATTTCTAATTTATTCTCGTACCATTTTCTTGCTTCTGAATCAACAAAACTGTTTGTCGAAAAATAACAATATTGATGTAACCCGAAGATACATATATGTAAATTGGACCCCGCAACTTTTCCTATGTAGAGTGGGGACCGGTAAAATTTTCTTAAGCATTCACTCAATGTCTTAGCATAATCATCAGGAGATCGAAGAAAACCTGTAATAAAACTCCTTCCATGATTGTTTGTTCATAGTTGGCTCCAACGGTAATTGGAATTACTAATGTACTCCGTCGGTTTTCGCTATACGCATGAGTCGTAAAATTTTGTGGTGTAGTCGATTTTTGATGGAAATGGCAGAACTCGTAAATATTTAATATTTATACTGTGTTACCCAAAAAATCCTTTACCTCAATGAAAAAGTTCTGTGAAATATTCACAGAAAATCATTGTTTCCAATACGAAATACTTTCTTTGATATAGCTTGTTCAATCACAAAGTGAATGAAAAATCTTTTTTCATGAGATATTTCTGGGATATCGAGGAAAATATAAACAAGCTATTAGTGTTTACAAACTAATATCAAGGAAAATCGAAAAAGGACCTTATTTTGATGGGAGAAATATGTCTTTTTACTTGCAGATATAATCGGACAAGACTAAATGTTTTTGTTAAGAAATATCGTGTTTGTAACATTTCGATTCCAATAAGTTTAATACTTGAGTAATCCCTAAATGTATTAACTTAATTTCAATCGAGAAATATGTACTTTGAGGGGGGTTGCAGAGAATCGTAGCGGGCACGTATTTGGCCCAATTTTCGTTTTCAAATCTTCAACAGAGCCGAATTCGACAAAATAGAAAATTAAATGAAGGTTTCCTTTGTCCTCAATAATCTACAGTTGGAATATATGTACGAGTCCAAGACTCACCCTATACATATATGAATTCCTCCAACGTATACCAAGTATACCATACTTCCAAACTTCCCCCCACCAATATCGAGTTTCGGTATCTAAATTGCATCAGACATTCGTCATAACTCTGTTGACATTCAAAAACGGCCGGAAAAGAGATGTAATTGAATCAGTGGGAGAATTTGTGGTTTCATCCTGTTAACAAGCTATTCAGAGAGCGGCGGGGGTGTCTCGCCCAGTTGGGGGCGAAATGAGATAGATACACAATCTGTATGTTCTGCCAGGGGCCATTTCCTGCACCAGCGCCGACCCAGATAAGTTTCGACTTATTTCCGTTTGTGGGAAACTAGGGATATGGGGTTGCAGGGAGAACTTGGTCCTTGATTTAGGATAAATACTCACTGAAATCGAGATGCCGCGAACTTATTATATCGAGAAATGAACCTGTCGTTTGGTCGCCTAGAGCTAGAGCGTAGGAATTCACACCTCTAGAATTGTTTTAATGGGGCCTATGGGGCCTTATATTCAAAGCTGTTCTACAGAGCTGAATTCTGAAAAATGAGAAATGAAAAAAGGTTTCTTTTGGCCTCAAGAATCTACAGTTAAGATATATGTACAAGTCAAAAACTCACCCAGTATACTTGGAGATATTTGCATTCATATCAGAGAATCGTATTAATCGTATCTCCCAACCAACGAAAGTTTTTTTACGTTTTCTTTAAAACTTCACATTTGCCATTTTTCGACCTACAATCCTTCTCGGAGGATCGCCTTATTTCCAATTTAGTTTTGTGCCGATTCAACGAGTTTATTGGATATAGGTTGAAGAACTTACCCGTCTTCACTTGGTACTTGAGAGTAGTCGCACAATCATGAATAAGTTGTTGCAACGAAAGTCCCTTGTCTGGAATGCTCAAGTCGAGCAGATTCTGCATCTCTTCGGGATGATGGAAGTCTAAGATTTTCTCGTTGCGGTCGTTGCTCGTTCGTACGAAATCCAGCAGAACTTCCACCACCTTCCTGAGGAATTCGCATGTTGCCTCGGTGTTCTCCAACTTGTACGGTAGGATATCTGTGAAAAAGGAAAAATGTTCACCTTCAATATTACCTATTTAGCATGTTAGTAACATGTTACAGCATTCAATTCATTTTGTGAAAATAGGTATACATCGATGGAAGATGGCTAGGAAATTAATGAATTCTTATGTTTTCAATGAGAACAGCTCTGTGAGGGGGCAGAATAGACCTTAAGGTCCCAGTGGACTGTAACCCTTTTTCACTATAAACTATGAGTTTCCAATGTTTCTAAGCAGTCAATTGAGATTTTATTTAACATGTCAACAACAAGTTCGGAAGTCGATGTTGATGTTAAATTATCTACGATGGTGCCAATACTGGAAAAATGCATGGTGAAATATCTAGAATGACGTAAGAAGAGAAACAGAAGAACGAAATTCGACGTCAGGAAAAAAGTCTCCGAGGGTTCCCAATTATTATTGACTGACAGTCAGATCAGTGAAGAACAGAGAATGCAGTTGCATCAACACGAATAAAAGAGTTATATCACTGAGAATATACTTAGATATAATAAAAAAACGAATATTTGCACCGACAGAAGAAAGTCATTCTACCAGAAGTAAAGCAGACATACTGGACGGTGGACATGGTCCCCAGGAAGGAGAGAAGGATTACTAAGGAGCAATGAGAAATCTAGCGGATACAATGATACCATAGTCAGGAATACCAAGAACGGACCCGAAAAATTACAAACCCATCAACTTTATTTCGAACCTGAGCAAGCTGGCATAAAAAAAACCTGAAAGACTGAGAGAGTCATAGAATAGGAATGAATCATTCTCGAAGTTAAAGAAGATATCACGGAATTGACAACTGACAGGAGTTACTAAGACCATTCTGAAAAAAAGTTAAACAAAAGAAAACCGCAGCCATACTATTGGACGTTCCAACAGAATGGACTCATTTACTAATTGAAACTCCCATTGCATTTCTGAAACTTATCTATTTGTACTTGGATAACAGAATGTGGGAGTGATCGAGGAAACATCCAAAGAGAAAATATATAAGCAGGAGTGCTACAAGGCACGTTACTCGGACCGATGCTATTCTACAAACAGGGTGTCTCGTTTGAAAGTGTCCAACCTCAATAACTTAACAGCGAATCAGAATTTGTGAAAACACTCAGACAGGTCGTTTTTGGATGACATGTGACATATTCCGGGATACATAGCTTTTTTTTACTAGAAAACCCCTTGAGGAGGTTGCAACCCCATCAGGAATTTGAATAGGGAAAGTGGGTACATACAAATGTATGCACGGATTCACGTTTATATAAACCTGAAGTTTGTGTTCTTATAAAAGAATATTCACAACAATACAGATTATTTTTTATGGAATGATTGTACCGATAAAACTAAATGAAACAGAGATGTTCTAATTGACCGTAAGATTTGTTGCTAGTAGAAACAAGCTTTGTATCCCAAAGCATGTCCCCCTGTCATCAAAAATCGACCTGTCTGAGTGTTTCCACAAATTCTGATTCGTTGTTGAGTTATTGATGGTGGACACTTCTAAATAAGACACGTGTATACACGAAGGACATCTTCAGACATCAATGGACAATGTTGGGACATTACGCGGACGGCGCGGCAGCAACTAGTGTCAGTAAACCAAAAGAAAGTGCAGGTACGTAAACACACACAAACAAAATTGTACCGATGATGGAGAATTAAAATCAGCGAAGCCAAAAGTCAAGCAATTATATTTCAATACAAAAGAGAGAGAGAACCAAGTCGAAACTAAAATTCAAGATCTACTACGAAACAAAACGACAAAAAATATTTAGGAGCGACAATGAATAAGATAAACTCATAGAATCCCATTTTTGAAGCGTTGAGTATAGGAGCAACGAAAGGTCTTGAAAACTCTTCGATTATTTGGAACTATATATTTTAATCATACAGGTGACATGTTTCGGCTGTATCTAGCCATTGTCGAACCATGGATATAATAATAATACATTTATTGTCCAAATCACAACAATTTGAGTACAACTAATCATCGTTCTTTCAATTAGAATACAAGTGAAAAACAAAAGGCCCTGGTGTGTCAGAATTCTAGAATACCAGATTCTGTTCCTGCTGATTTTTAGTCCCGAAATGTCATGATAGTCGGTCATTAAGTTAATAGTATATTATTTCATTAGGAGGAGAAGTGTCACTTTTCGTGGCGAGCTTGAGTTTATCCGCCGAACGGAGTGAGGCGGATAATTGAAAGCGAGCCACGAAAAGTCACTTCTTCTCCGAATGAAATATACTATTTTATTTCCAAACGTTTTCAAATTCATGAAAATTGTACATTTAATGCAACTTTATCAAATAAAAATGACGTCTGAATTGGAAGTTTTTGTATTCTATGCATCTTTGTTCATGGTAACCAATTAGTCTTTTTCGTAGCAACCACTTTTCCTGCCGCCGGCGCCGGAGGGAAAAGTAAATATTTCTCCGCCTAGGCGGAGAAATAGAACTTTTCTATGATCCTGTCAGTCGAGAACTGACGTTGTTATCGTACGTTTGGAAATAAAAGCATTTTATTTCCAAACGTACGATACCAACGTCAGTTCTCGACTGACAGGATCATCGAAAAGTTCTATTTCTCCGCCTAGGCGGAGAAATACTTTTCCCTCCGGCGCCGGCGGCAGGTAAACTGCTACGAAAATGATTACTTGGTAAGCATGAATATAGATGCATAGAATAGAAAAACTTCCAAAAGTGACACTTCTCCTCCTAATGAAATAATATACTATTAATTTTGCTTCAACTAAAAGAACTGAATGTTTTATTTTGATCTTTTAGTTGAAGCAAAATTAATTATATTATTTCATTAGGAGGAGAAGTGTCACTTTTCGTGGCGAGCTTGAGTTTATCCTCCGAACGGAGTGAGGCGGATAATTGAAAGTGAGCCACGAAAAGTCACTTCTTCTCCGAATTAAATATGCTATTTTATTTCCAAACGTTTTCAAATTCATGAAAATTGTACATTCAATGTAACTTTATCAAATGAAAATGACGTTTGAATTGGAAGTTTTTCTATTCTATGCATCTATGTTCAGGGTAACCAAGTAATCTTTTTCGTAGCAACACTTTTCCTGCCGCCGCGCCGGAGGGAAAAGTAAATATTTCTCCGCCTAGACGGAGAAATAGAACTTTTCGATGATCCTGTCAGTCGAGAACTGACGTTGTTATCGTACGTTTGGAAATAATAGTATATTATTTCATTAGGAGGAGAAGTGTCACTTTTCGTGGCGAGCTTGAGTTGAGTTGAAAGCGAGCCACGAAAAGTCACTTCTTCTCCGAATGAAATATGCTATTTTATTTCCAAACGTTTTCAAATTCATGAAAATTGTACATTAAATGTAACTTCATCAAATGAAAATGACGTTTTAATTGGAAGTTTTTGTATTCTATGCATCTATGTTCATGGTAACCAAGTAATCTTTTTCGTAGCAACCACTTTTCCTGCCGCCGGAGGGAAAAGTAAATATTTCTCCGGAGAAATAGAACTTTTCGATGATCCTGTCAGTCGAGAACTGACGTTGTTATCGTACGTTTGGAAATAATAGTATATTATTTCATTAGGAGGAGAAGTGTCACTTTTCGTGGCGAGCTTGAGTTTATCCGCCGAACGGAGTGAGGCGGATAATTGAAAGCGAGCCACGAAAAGTCACTTCTTCTCCGAATGAAATATGCTATTTTATTTCCAAACGTTTTCAAATTCATGAAAATTGTACATTTAATATGTAACTTTATCAAATAAAAATGACGTTTGAATTGGAAGTTTTTGTATTCTATGCATCTATGTTCATGGTAACCAAGTAATCTTTTTCGTAGCAACACTTTTCCTGCCGCCGGAGGGAAAAGTAAAATTTCTCCGCCTAGGCGGAGAAATAGAACTTTTCGATGATCCTGTGAGTCGGGAACTGACGTTGTTATCGTACGTTTGGAAATAAAATATATAATCACACATAATCGAAGTGGTTTCAAGACCTTTCGTTGCTCCTAATGAATAAGATACTTACATTCAACAAACTCATACAAAACGCAGGGAAAAAAGCAAGGAAAATCAAAGGTAATTTGTACATGCATATATAAGGGAGGTAATTAACTATTACCTACGAGGAAAAAACAGGAGAATGAAGCGATGAAAGAACACGTAAATAACGTAAAGAAATGAAAAGTTGAATCAGTAGATGAAGTCCGAAATCGACACAGTATACAGAAAATCGAAGACTGCAGCGAAAGAACGCAAATTCTAGTGAGCAAATTTACAAACATGAAACAGTAGTAATACGTCGATTCACATTCCAGTGAAATGAAGCAAGAGAACTTTTTCCTTCGTCAGAACTGACTCTTTTCCATGAACATCATCGGAAAACGCAATAAGGCTGCCTAACGTAAACCCCGATGATTTATTCTTATTTGCAGTGGCATAACGGCAGATAAGATAATAATTTCAAAGACTGCGAAAAAACGTACGCGGCTCGACCCGTAATCTAGCTACTTTCGCCCTCCGTCTCTCAAGGGTATTTCCTCGGTCCCAGTGGGGCATCCTTGTGGCGGATTCAGTCTTTTACAGCCCTCCTTAATAGCCCATCCGTCAAACGCTCAATCCTGGGATTAATCGCACCTCTTATTTATCGATGGTGCTTTATATTGAAAAATGGAGGGGCTCGAGTGATGATCATAATTTATGAGGGATCGGATCTAGATATACCAAAAAAGTGAAGTACGAACGACACGCAGAAGTAGGTGAGTATATCGGGTGATGATAGATTGGGTCGTTTTGATCGGGAACTTTACTTAACTCAAAAATGAAATATGCATGGATGAAAATCTTAAAATTGTAACATATCTGAATTTCCTACCCTGCAATAAAATAAAATGCACCGTTGCCAGACTCCATGGCTTCCAACTTTGCAACGTCTATTGCCGAAACGTGGAACTACGTTGAATGAACTTATTTGATATTATTTTATAATTCTATGAATGATGAATATTAGTACGACTTCAAGCAATACTTTATGCAATTCGCATCTTTATAAATAGGAGATTTTAATCATATCGAAGAAGTAAACTCGTTCTTCTGTGACCATCGAAGAAATGCGATTCTGTGGAAGAAAAACTAACCTCCGAAAGGACAACGAATGGAAGGGCTCTTTTACTTCACTTTCACTCGACTGCTGCTATTCGTTTCATTTTCATTCTGGTTCACAATAGTGTTCCTTTGAAATGGAGTTCAACTGCTAGGAATCCACCATTTGAGTATATTTTAAATACGCTTCTTTGTTATCTGGTATGTACACGATCTCCATTTAAATAACCATGTTTCATTTCACAGGATTTAATCTCATGTAAGCTTGTTCTATCTTATTATTGCATTTTTATTGAATATTGTGGAACTCTATTCTGCTACCAACCCATTTGGAATATTCTTATACTGTTCGTAAGGCCTACTGCACATTTAACTATTCACTCGACACTATGGTATAGGCATTTGGAGTTGTTGCTTTTAGGATAATATTTATCACTGGTTTGGAGGCCTAGGATAAACTGTTTATATCGCCTGTGCCAAGGAAAACATCCCCCACAACAGTGGCTTGAGACTTCCTCTGGGAGTTCTTTAAACGAACGTCCCCAGTAAACCAAGCCTCGTCTTCGGGCCTCGGCGTACCGGATAAGCAAGGAGTGCTTTGAAGGTGCCATCGTTCATCAGTTAACAGGAAATATAAAGAGTTTATCGTCACTTCCAAACCAACGCGACTGCTAGGATCTCACCCATAACACTTGGAAGGAAGGATTCTCACACTAGGAACTACAAGGATACTGCTTATGAATTTCATTAATAATCAGGTGACACACTCTATATGCCTATAACCTTTGGATAACTTTGGATGTATTGGATTCTGCTTTTTATCAAAATTGTGCCAGTAAAAACCTTACCGGAGTATAGGAAGCTCCATATTGTACATATCACCAGTGCTCGTCTTATTAATAATTGCTCTATGGATTGTAAACATATCATCTGTAATGCTAAAAGGGTTTTTGCTTTCAAATCCAATGAGGAATTGGATTTGGTTCGTTTTTATCCCTTCATATGGCTATGGTTCCTTGAACTATGGTGCTGGACGAATAAAGGCTCTTGTTCCATCTTTATGTCCAATCTAGTGTATCAATTATCCATTTTACCTCATTATTTCCCATCCAATATTTCACTAATCTGAGTTATTACGAATCTGAATTACCACGACATAACATAGAGTTCTACCAATCTAGACGATCACATCACAAGCCAAAAATATAAGTATAAAACCCCCTTTAACGTAATTCTACCCTCAGCTCTTCAGAGCAGGGTTGCCCCTTTTCTCTTTTTCATAATGTTCCTAGGATTTACAAACTTGGAATGTTACAAAATAGGATATTGAAAATATATGTCGAAATTTGTTTAAGGGACGATGAATTCGAAGTGAATTGATTCCAGCTTATTAACCTGTAGGAGTGTGGCTCTTATTATAATTTTTAGATGCAGAGTGAGCGGGAGGAAGATTTTTCGTTCTCAAGAAGAGAATTACTTTGTTCCTGTTTGTGCTGTGAAGTAGAAACATTATACGGAACATATTGGTAAGAACATTTTGTCGAGTTCCCTTACTGAACTATAACAAAAAGTTGTGCTTTTTCTTATGGAAGCTTTATTATGACTTAGTTATAACAAGTAATTTTCACACGTATACCTTCAAAGTATGTGAAGAATACATTAAGTCTGACACATATACTAACTGACTAAGAAATTGCAACTGCATTTGAAGAAAAAAACGAAGAGTTTACAACTTTTTTTAAGAATTTCTTAATAATGTGTTTGTCTACCGAGATTATCTATACACTCCCCAACACGTCATGGCATTGATGAAATAAAATGGTCTATTTCTTCTTGAGGGATACTATCCAGAGCTACCTCTACTTCATGTCTCAGAGCCGCCAAAGTCCATGGGGGCTGGGGTTATTTTTCAAGCCTTTGTCCCATGATGATGATGTCCCAAACATGCTCTCTGATGGGCGAAAGATCAGAGGAACTGGGCGGCAATAGCAAATGATTCACATGGGTCGCTTCAAAAAAGTTCGAACTAACTCTTGCAACATGAGGTCGAGCATTATCTTGCTGAAATATTGGATTCTCGAGCCGGTTAAGGTAAGAGAGAACATATATGGCTCCACTATTTCTTGAAGGTAACGCAGCGCTGTCATGTTACCTCGAATGAAGACTAAAGGTGCCCTACTTGCATATTATGCTATAGCACTCGAAACCATAACGCCTACTGTCCGATGTACATGACGCTCAACATCAAACTGAGGTTCACGTCTTTCTCCCCGACGTAGTCTAAACCTTCTTCGGACATTATGTGCACCCAAGGAGAATCGAGATTCATCAGAAAAGTCGGCCTGATGACATTCCACATTCCAATGTTGACGTTCTCTGCACCACTATAATACCGGCGATGCTCAACCGCCAGAGGTAAAATAAGATTAAGTCGATATTGCTGCAGTCCAAAAGACCTTATCCGGCGGTAAACCGTTCGGATAGTTACATGAATTGAGGGCTGATGGCATTGAAGTGGCGAGATAAAAGGCATGTGCTAATGTTGAGTACATATATCAAGAAACTGAAATGATTGATGTGCCAAATAGACGAGGTATGATAATATGCCAAAAATTATTGTGTAGAATAAAAAAAGGGATACTAGGAGGTTATTCAATACATAGGAGGATATATTGAAAAATTCTTAGCCTACTTCAAAACCAAACAAAATTTCAATGTCAAAATATTTTATTACTGAACATATTCTCCTCTTAATTAATAAATCTTATTACAGCGAACCTGCAACGTCTCTAGACCTTTCCAAAAAAATGTTGCAAACCAGTCCTCCACAGCTTTTATTACTTCCTTGTTGGAAGAAAACGACCTTTTAAACTTTTTTATTAGTTGAGGAAAGATAGTCGGACGGAGCCAAATTTGGTGAATAAGGGGGGTGTTCTAGTAATTCTAACCCTAAATCACGAATTTTCTGCATGGCACCATGAGATTTGTGTACTGGGGCACTGTCCTGTATAAACAAAACACCTTTGGATAGCTTTCCGCGTCTTTTCTCTTTAATTTTTTTCCGTAGATTGCTCAGTAATGTCAAATAGTAATTTCCACTTATTGTTCTACCCTTATCCAAAAAATCGATCATGATTACTCCATGGAAATCCCAAAAAAAACTGAAGCAAGAACTTTTCCAGCAGATTTTTGGACACGAAACTTCTTAGGTCTCAAAGAACCAGAGTGTCGCCATTCCATCGATTGTTGCTTTGGTTCTGGATCGTAGAAATGTACCCAAGTCTCATCCATAGTAACAATTCGGTTTAAGAAGTCTACATCGTTTTCAAATCGAGCACAGATCGAACGCGATGTTTCCCCCCTTGCACGCTTTTGGTCAACATTCAAACATTTGGGAATCCATTTTACAGACATTTTTCTCATATCCAAATTGATGTGAACTATATGATGAACGCGTTCGTATGAAATCTTCAGTGCTTCAGATATCTGTTTTAGTCCAATTCGACGGTCTGATAAAATCATGTCATGAACTGCATCGATATTTTCGGGGACTGACACAGAAACTGGCCTTCCCGATCGGTCATCATCTTCAATGGAAAATTTACCTCTTTTGGAGCTTGCAGTCCAATTTTTCGAGGTCGCATACGAAGGACATTGATCACCAGGGGTATTAAGTATATCTTCGTAAATCTGCTTACCTCTTAACCCTTTTAAATACAGGTACTGATGGATGATTGCTCGTTACTCCCATTTTTCGATTTTTACAATTTCGGTGGAAATCTTTTTTTTTCAATCTATTGCGTAACTCTGGTTTACTTTTTGACGTCGAACTCTACACTTACACTTCTAATAAGTTATTGTTCGTTGAAATGGTATCAGTACATCCTCGTATATCGGGTATTTTTTTAGATTCTCGATAGGGAAAACTGTGGTTTGACAGAAGGTAGAAGTCATGTTGTTTTGACATTTCTATTGAGTAAGCATTGACAAATTATCTTGGAAAGACTCACGCGGGGGCCGCAACAAAGTTTACAAATTGTTGAAATTTATTTCCTACATCAGTGTTCTGTTCGCCAAATTTTAGAGCGATTCGTGAAATTTATAGTTTACATAAATTTTCTCCGGTCCGTGCAACAACAACACGACAAAAAACTGTACGTACAGAAGAAAATATCTCTGATGGAAGTGATAGTGTTAATGAAGATCCAGATTTGTCTATTCGTCGACGTTCAAATCAAGTTGGACTCTGTGCATTCACCACATGGAAAATTTTGCTTCAAGATCCAACTGATTCAAGAACTAACGCCATAACCATAATAAGCGTCGTTTGTTTGCAGATTGCGCCCTAGAATAGCTTGAAGTTGATCCGCTTTTTCATCGAAGAATTGTGATGAAGCTCATTTCACAAAAAACAAGATTCGAAAGGCGAAACACGCAATAAATCAGCTGAGCGTGATGAAAGAAATCGAAATTGACGTAGTAACTTTGGATACTTTCCAACTGCAATTTTCGAAGGGACCCTCTTCCCGAAACCAAATCAACGAAGGAAAACTTTTCCAGTTTTAGGTCGGACAACAAATAAATCATTGTACACTGACAATACAGACAAGAGAGGTATTTCAATTACGTATCAGAGGCAGTGAATAATTTTCAATCGGGGCTCCACCGACCCGTTTCCTCAAGCTGACTGACAGGGGATGTTGAGTAACATCTGCTCCGGGATGGGCACAGCTTGTACTGCCAGAGGGGTGGAGATATTGCGAAAATCGGCATTAAACAGGGGCGTAGAGGGTTTCACTAGAGAAGGCCAAAAAAGATGAATATATCAATGTAAAATCCACATTTTAAGTATTACAACCTTGAAATTCATAGAATTCCTTTTCGTTTTGTCACAGCACACCTCACTTGATGGTAACAAGCTCTATTAAAACAACTCAGAGTGTACAAAATTTCGTGATTATCGTATGATTACAAGAAAAAAAAATTGAAATAAATTCTATAATCGTAACTTTATAATTTGAGTGACTAGCTGGCCCGGCGAACTATGTTTCGCCTAGATGATACTTACGGTGGATTTCACAAATCGTAATCATCGGTGATCGGAGATCAACGGTTTGGTTCTATGATTTTTGAACTGTCAAATCGAGTTGACTCTAGAATCTAGATCAAGCTCCGATCACCGGTGATTACGCTTTGTGAAACCTTGTATGAACTTACCATTGCTATTTTTTCAAGCAGAAAATAAATTAGGCAAAATCAAAGTTCAAAATATACAAAATTTCAAGAATATTGTAACTAACATGAAGAGAGTTCTCTTTATTCAAGCGGTACCTAACTGTTGAACATATAACTTTTTGTTTTCAACGTTTTACAGTTCTCTCCTTGCAATGCCTTGTGATGAACGAACGACACCACGATTACAAATTTAAATCACGATCGAATTATATGGATGAAGAATAGTTCCAATGATAAATTACCTCTGATCACTGTATTCACCACTTCAGTTCTGCAAATACAACGTTGAAAATTCGAATTGAAGTTCTTTGTCTATGGTAGTTTCACTTTATAGAATACAAATACGTAGAGACATTTTCTTATTCTTCTTCTCGACTAAGTCATTTTGGTTTTGGTCCACAGTACAGAGTTGAAGGAAACTCAATTTTCCATAGAATTTACATTATAATGAAATGATATTAGCCTTGCTTAAGATGTCTAAAAACATTGGGTATGCACTAGTCAATTTTTGAATGCATTGACATTGAGCAAATCGAAAATATTGGAAATGTTTCGTGGTGTCGCCGCAATATCTTACGTCATTTCGGTGCATATTTGTAATAATTCCAATTCCTACCCAAAAGGTTGACCAAATCAGGTGAATTCCTTATTGTCGAACAATACGGCAAATAGCCAAAAACTTTAGGGTTCAATCTCTCTTCAATTTGTTCAATTTAGTTGAAGATATCAAGCTCGTTAGAAGGCAAATCGGGATGTTCAAATGAAGTCGACAATTACTAATTATGGGCAATTTGGATTCAGTTACTTACTCAAATATATTTATTACCGAAACACAAATTCAAAAACATTTCAAAAATAAAGAAAAAAGGTGAAACTGATCGTACAAATCCGATTTACTTGATATTTCGGTAAAAATTCACTGTTCCACCAACTCGAGATGTTTACCTGCTTTTTGATCTGTTAATAAACTTCCATGTTCTATGCAAATCACACAGTGATTGTATACATTGCCATCAAATACCAGTAATATCAAATATAGTGCCTACGAATGTGCCATCAACTGTAGTGACTCCTACTTCCTAGTGGCCTTATTCAAAATAAGGAAAAGCATTTTCTGCAAAAGTAAAATTTTTATCGATTCTTCCAAAGTTTCATACCGAAGACGTATCCAATAATGAATTTTCATAACCAACAGTCCATCCGATCTCGAGTTATAAATGGTGTAACCAACATCTTTCTCTTATACAGGGTGAGTCTTTGACTTGTACATATATTTTAACTGTAGATTCCTCTCATCAAATGAAACACTTTTTTCCTATACCATTTTTCAAAATTCGGTTCCGTTCAAAAGATACAGGGTGTCAAAAATCCATGAAATTAACACTATTCTTTCCATATATTTGAAACCGATAATCCGAATGAACTGAATTTTGGTTGATTGTTTACTCTATTCATGGTGCATATTCCTCAATTGAAACTTATTCCATATTCCTTCTAGTATAAGAGTTACAGCCTACTCGTCTCATGAATTCATGCAAAAATACTATAAAATCACTCGAAAAAGATAAACGGTTCATATTTTCGAAAGAATCAACCATTTTAGAAAATAAAAGTATTCTTATATTTTTTCAATAAAACGCGTCGTTTTCGAGTTATTCCTAATTGTATACGAACAAATTCGAGGAAAAAATCATGAATTTCATAAAAAAACTGAATGCAACCCTGAATTAAATATCATCGAATATTATGTATTCTCTGATCTTAACAAATTAACAACGTTGTCAATGTTTATCAACTTCGTCAAGACTAAAATCTACATGATGGAAAAACGTTCGATGTAATAATTGAATTCTGAGAAGCATGAAATGAAATTACACAGTCTATAAGCACAGTTTCTATTGAAAATTTATTGTTACCGGTCTTTCAGGAAAATATTTATCTCAACAATATTATCCTCTTGGAGATTTCAATCGAAACTACACGGTCTGCACATCACAATCATCACCTGTTTGCTTTATTATCTGCAAGTAAATTCAGATAGATAATTAAGGTTATCCCGTGCGTCTTTCATTATCATAGACTGGCCTGCGGTTCGTTCGAGACACAGAAACAGAACAACCACAACACAACGGCCTGTCCCGCCTGTCTGCCTTGCGTGCCGGCTATATCGTAGCGCTATATCGGCAAGAATCAGAACTCGTTTGGCACGCCTAGACGCCTTTAGCCGTTAGCGATTGTGATAGTTCATCCGCTAACGATAGGGGACGTACTGCTTTCTTGGGTTCGCATTGTTTGAAGAGAAAATCGGCAATCTGGCATCGTCTTCTCTAGAGTTCTGTGCTTAGACAGGTTCTGTGCACGGCCTTCTAAAGACTTTAGTCTTTAGATGGCCGTGTTCTGTGGAATATCATATCACAGAAGATGAGTTAGGTTAGGTCATTGACCTCGAATCATCTGACTTAGGTTGATGGAGTTAGAATAGTTTGGTGAGAAACCAATTTTCATGAGATCGTTCCAAAATATCGAGGAAAATATTAACCAATTATTAGTGTTTACAAACTAATCTTCAGGAAAATCGAAGAAGGAACTTATTTTGGTGGGCGAAATATGGCTTTTCAATTGCAGAAATAATCGGACAGTGTTTTTGTTAGGAAATATCGTTTTTGTTACATTCTTATTCGAATAAGGTTAGTGCTTGAGTATTTTCTAATTGTATCACCCAGAACATCTAATCACCTCAATTTCAATGGAAAAATATGAACTTTGAAGTGTTTCCAGAGAATGTATCCAGGCACGGACTCAGCACAATTTTTTTTTTCAAATGGCTATATCTTTTTAACAGAGCCGAATTCGGAAAAATGGAAAATGAAAAAAAGGTTTCCTTTGGCCTCAAGAATCTATAGTTAAAATATATGTACAAGTCAAAGACTCACCCTGTATATAGAAGACAAGCAGGCCGTCCCAGCTTCGCCCGAGTAGAAATTTGTTTCACGCGGCGGTTTCATCTTCAAAACTTCAACCTGCCATATCTTTTGATGTACTCGTTGTAATTGTATGATGTGAAGGGCAATTTTGTTCTAAATTAAATACTGGGGATAAATAACGTATTAGGTTGGATTAGGATCAATACCCAATTCATAAAAACACACTCCCAAATGGTGCATAATTTTGGAAAACATCTGATTACCATAAACAGGTAATAGCAAGTCACTCTTGAGAGATAGATACATGCTATCGTGGACTTTTTTGTAGAACTATTCAAGAGGTACATTTCCGTCATACATTGTATCCACGTAAGTCTTACGGTTTTTGCAGCGCACGTGAAAATAGCTGATTTTGGCTGATTTTTTTGTAATTATTGAAGTTATAGTAGGTATCCTTAATTTTTTCGGGTGAAAAGTATAGCCTATGTCACTCAGGGATAATGTAGCTTTCAAAGGGTGAAATAATTTTCGAAATCGGTCCAGTAGTTTTTGAGCCTATTCGTATCAAACAAACAAAAATACAAATCTTTCCTCTTTATAATATTAGTATAGATATGCAGCAGTTCGTTACTTTCATGTGTTAATACGTTATTACTGGATTTACTCATCCCTATAGTTCGATATTTCAGGTTATCCAAAATACAATTAGTATAAAATGAACTAAAAAGACTCAAACGGTTCAGAATTTGCCGTATTATGAACTATTTTAAAAGATATGCAGTATGTTCTGGACGCAAACTATTAATAAAAATGATTGCCCATTCCACAGGGACGACCCTGGTGTTCCCTTCATCCCAATAGAAAATCTAACCACGGAGGGAAGTTTAGCTTTAATTAAACGTCCCGCGGGCCCTATTCCGGCTAATTATTATCATTCAGTGTGCACTTGTGCTCCTGAGGAATTTACAAATTGAACCAAACTCGACAGCGACTGATACTTTGTGGAATTTTTTCACTATTTTATGATGAATTGCAAAATGTGCTAAGTCCTTGTTTTTAATTTGCCTCACCTCAAATTCATACCTCTAGAGAAATTGACGATTGGCAGAGCTGACAAGATCAACTTAAACCTAAATTATATCAGTATATCGTCTTGTATACTAACTGACAGATAAACTGCAACCCTCAGGAGGAGCTGTTAAATTTTTAATTTTCTTTTGGTAAAACAAAGATAGTAGGTATAGCAAGGAGTAAATGATTGAAATTTGGGAAAAATATCGTGAAGGTTTTTTCATGTGAACATTTTTTGTTATTTGAATATTGTAGTCGTTTTTTGCAAATTTTTTTTAATTTTACAACAAACCAGGTGTTCGAGGGGATCCAAAGTCGATGTTTATCGCCAGCTAAGTGAATTTGAAAGAGGTCGAATTATTGGTCTACGGGAGGCGGGGTTGTCATTTCGAGAAATCGCACACCGTACGAACAGAAATCCAACTACTGTTATGAGATGTTGTCAAGCGTGGTTTGATAATGCCCAAAATCGAAGAAGAGTAGGCACCAGACGTCGAAGGGACACAAATGAAGTTCTATACTATACAGGGTCTTTCACGAGGAACCTCACCCATATTTATACGAGAAACTACTGAACGTATTTTCATGAAATTCAGCACTCATAAATATTTCACGATGCTGATGAAATCTAAAATATTTTCAAGGCATGAGCACCTCCGGTTTTTCCGGAAATGACGTCAACTTCCGTTTTTCAAATTAGAACACCATTTTTTGATTGCAGAAATAGATTCCTTAGAAAATTTCAAGTTATTTTGATGTAACATTTTTCAGTTTTGGTTGGAAAATTCTCTCTGAGCGGGAAAATTCGAAAAAAAAATCGAAAATAGAGCTCCGCTGAAACAAGAATAACTTCGAGGTTTTTGAATGGAAAATTTTCATTTTTGGGATTTTTCAAGATGTAAGATTGATGTATCCACTTTAAAAACGAAATCGCGATTCATGATACAGGGGGTGAAAAAATCGCTTTCAAAGTTAGGGATGACAAAATCGTGAAAAATCAATTTTTTCAAATTAGAACCCCAATTTTTATGGCAGATATTGAATCTACGTTAAAAAATAATGTGAGTGTATGCATCGCACCCTTGCCCTAAAGTGGATATTTTCTGAGTTATTCACAAAAAACTGTTTTTCGTCTTGAATTTCCAGCTATTTCTTTTCCCTTCACGCCAAAAAGATGAAATTTTCAGGAACTGTTACTTAAACCATGTTTTAGATTTTACTACCCTAATATGCAAGAGAAAAAAGTTACAGGTTGTTCCTAAATAGATGGCGAATTTGGATTCGAATTTGTATCGGAAACCTCTTTATTTCAACTAATCGGCCATCGGTTTTCTCTCCAGTGATAAATAAATAATTTCTTATGAACCATATGCCAAAACTCACCATGTTTTACATTCTTTTTTTTAATGATAGATATCATTAATTACATCTGCCAAATTCCTCTTTATTCAGTAGCATTTTGTGTTTACTATTAATTTGGTGATAATTCGTATTAAGTTATAAAATCGATCACTATGCCTAATTTTACCAATGAAGATTATTTAAATCTCATTCTACTTCATGGAGAATGTAATAAAGTTGTAGATAGAACGATTCGACTGTTCATTGAGAGGTTTCCTGACCGACCCAGACCAACGAGAGATACCATTAACAGAACCATGACAAACTTGAGAAATGTCGGATCTTTCGTTAAGAAAACTATACACAGAGAAAAAAGTGTAGTAGAAGATGAGAACAACGAAATTACAGTTCTTGCATATTTTCGTGTGAATCCTCAAAATTCTCTCAAAGATGCCGAGATTGATCTGGGATTATCTCAATCGAGTGTTTGGAGAATATTAAAAAAACATAAAATGCACCCATATAAATTCAATAGGGTACAGCATTTGAAGGAAACTGATTTCGTCAGGAGAACAGAGTTTTGCGAAGCTATGATGATTCGATTTCAAGAGAATGAAAACTTTTTGGACTGTATAATTTGGACAGATGAATCTAAATTCACAAAGAATGGTTCTTGCAATAGGCATAACAGTCATTATTGGGATGAAGAGAACAACCACCACTTCAGACAATGGAACTTTCAAGAGACCTGGAGTTTCAATGTTTTTTGCGCCATCAAAAATAATGCAATTCTCGATGTTCACATTTATGATGGGACTTTAATGGTAAGATAGAACACTACACATGTTTGCATTATTTAAAGAATGTTCTCCCTTAGGAGATAGATATTCTGACATATTGACTCAAATAATTTAGCCGCTAGTACAGAACCATAATGACTTATGGTATCAACAAGATGGCGCGCCTCCACACAATTCACTAAATGTGTCAAATATCCTCTACAGGCTATTTGAAGATCGATGGTTGGCGAACAATGGTCCTCATCTTTGGCCACCACGTTCTCCCGATTTAACTCCTTTAGACTATTATGTTTGGGGTAGGATAAAAAATATTGTCTACTCAACTCCCCTGACTGATAAAGAGGACTGCATAGAACGAGTCAGAAATGCGTTCAGGTTTGTTTAGATTTTTAGATTCATAGTTTTGAAACTCAATTTGGTTTTTAAACACTTTTGCAGATCTCTTCCTCCCGATGAAATGAGAAGAGCAACGCACGAAGCATTCCTGAGACGTATAAATAAATGTCTAGAAATTAACGGTCAAAACTTTGAGCATCTTCTCTAGTTATAACTGCGAGAGTTTGCTATGGTTCTCCTAATAGTAACTTGAAGTCGGTTTCAAGAAGGGGTGAAAAATCTACAGCATGGTTCAAATAACAGTTCCTGAAAATTTCATCTTTTTGGAGTGAAGGGAAAAGAAATAGCTGAAAATTCAAGACGAAAAACAGTTTTTTGTGAATAACTCAGAAAATATCCATTTTAGGGCAAGGGTGTGATGCATACACTCACATTATTTTTTAACGTAGATTCAATATCTGCCATAAAAAAATGGGGTTCTAATTTGAAAAAATTGATTTTTCACGATTTTGTCATTCCTAACTTTGAAAGCGATTTTTTCACCCCCTGTATCATGAATCGCGATTTCGATTCTCAAAGTGGATACATCAATCTTACATCTTGAAAAATCCCAAAAATGAAAATTTTCCATCCAAAAACCTCGAAGTTATTCTTGTTTCAGCGGAGCTCTATTTTCGATTTTTTTTCGAATTTTCCCGCTCAGAGAGAATTTTCCAACCAAAACTGAAAAATGTTACATCAAAATAACTTGAAATTTTCTAAGGAATCTATTTCTGCAATAAAAAAATGGTGTTCTAATTTGAAAAACGGAAGTTGACGTCATTTCCGGAAAAACCGGAGGTGCTCATGCCTTGAAAATATTTTAGATTTCATCAGCATCGTGAAATACTCATAAGTGCTGAATTTTATGAAAATACGTTCAGTAGTTTCCCGTATAAATATGGGTGAGGTTCCTCGTGAAAGACCCTTTAGAACCAAACAAAATTTCAATGTCAAAATATTTTATTAGGTACTCATACATATTCTCCTGTTAATTGAATACAAAATTTTCAGCGAACCTGCAACGTCTCTAGACCTTTCGAAAAAAATGTTTCTTCTTGCTCTGCAAACCAGTCCTCCACAGCTTTTTTTACTTCCTCGTTGGAAGAAAATTTACGACCTTTCAAACTTTTTTTCAGTTTAGGAAAGAGATGGTAGTCGGACGAAGCCAAATCTGGTGAATAAGGGGGATGTTCTAGTAATTCTAACCCTAAATCACAAATTTTTCGCATGGCAACATGAGATTTGTGTACTGGGACGTTGTCCTGTGAAAACAAAATAACTTTGGATAGCTTTCCGCGTCTTTAATTTTTTTCCCGTAGAGTGGTCAGTAATTTCGAATAGTGATCTCCAGTTATTGTTCTAACCATCCAAAAATCAATCATGATTACTCCATGGCAATCCCAAAAAACAGCAGATTTTTGGACACGAAACTTCTTAGGTTTTGGAGAACGAGAGTGTCGCCATTCCATCGATTATTGCTTTGTTTCTGGATCGTAGAAATGAACCCAAGTCTCATCCATAGTAACAGTTTGGTTTAAGAAGTCTACATCGTTTTCAAATCGAGCACAAATCGAACGCGATGCTTCTAACCTTGCACGATTTTGGTCAACATTGGAACATTTGGAGATCCTTTTCGCAGAAATTTTTCTCATGTCCAAATTGACGTGAACTATATGATGAACGCGTTCGTATGAAACCTTCAGTGCTTCAGATATCCGTTTTAGCCCAATTCGACGTTCTGATAAAATCATGTCATGAACTGCATCGATATTTTCGGGGACTGACACAGAAACTGGCCTTCCCGATCGGTCATCACCTTCAATGGAAAACTTACCTCTTTTGAAGATTGCAGTCCAATTTTTCACGGTCGCATACGAAGGACATTGATCCAAGGGTTGGGGGTGCTGTATCTGATAGCTATGAGACTTCTTTGGGTGTTCCTCAGGGCTCTACCCTGGGGCCCCTACTATTTTCCCTCTTTATTAACGACTTGCCAGACTTCATCAATCTGGACAGGAATGTTTTGTTTGCTGATGACGAGACAGTTGTGGTTGCTGCTTCCAGCGTTGAGGAAATTGAGCGGAGCGTTCAAGTGGTATGTGAGCGCATGAATGTATGGTGCAGGCGTAACCTCCTTCATCAATTTCCATAACATGAAACCTATACAAGAGACTTTTCTCACGATGGCAGCCGAGGTGAAGTATTTGGGTTTGCTTATTGAACCATCGTTGAAATGGCAGTCACATATAGACTGGGTTTGTAAACGCTTAAATTCAGCTTACTTCGCGCTATTGCAGCTGAAATCCTGTCTGGGGACACGAGATCTTATTGGCATATACTACTCCATGGCCTACTGTCACCTTGCATATAATACAGTTTTGTGGGGCAATGCGGTTGGTTCCGAAAGAGTGCTTGTTTCGCAGAAGAGGCTGATTAGGCCGATTTTTAACTTGAAACCAATGGACTCGTGTAAAAGCTATTTCATTGGTAATCGGATTATCATACTACCCTCCATCTATGTGTATAAAGCGGCCCTTTGTGCGAAAAGGAATGAAAACGACCATAAATACCTGAGGGAGCACTGCTACAGCACAAGGAACAACAATACTTTGCTGATTCCCAGGCACCATACCTCACTTTTCAAGAAGTCTCCTTCTTATATTTCGGTCGCAGTTTTCAATAAACTGCCGAATCATTTGAAACTATCCAGCCTTACTAAATTTAAAAGAGAGTTGAAGGCGCTTCTGGTAAATAAGGCGTACTATTCGCTCTCAAAGTTTTTCTACGACACAAATTTGACTGTGATATAAGTGTAGTTTGTCCTGGACTGTTGGTTTATTTTATGCCCATGTATATTTCAATAATGTTTGTTATTTATACTGAGAATTGACGAGTACACGCTATTGTAATTAGCCAGAAGTACAATAAAGATTTGATTTGATTTGATATGCAGGGTGGCCATTTGAAAACGAAACAGACGAGATTACAGACGAAATAAATTTTTTCGATAGAAATGCTCGGACAGGTCGATTTCTGTTTCGAGGGGGACACTGATTCTTGAACTATAGTGGTACACGTATGTTCTTGGCTATCGAGTTTATTTAAAGTTTTGAAGGTTGTGGAGCTGAATTTGTTCGTGGAAATTGTGAGGAAACTCTTCAGGTGTGTTGTTACGCTCCAAACACGTAAGCAATTTTTACGTTTTTCGGGGTTTTTCCTTCGATCTTGAATCATATTATTTTTTATTGCTCTCGCATTGTTTGTTTTCTTAGAGGCGAAATTCGCTTGACTTCACATCCCGGACTCGAGTCGCGCCGATGATCTGAGTTGATTTTCAGATTCGCTCCCACCTCCTTTAACGGTCAGCACTCGAGAGTCGAGCGCTTGATTTTTCGTTCAGTGCGCTGCATCTGGTACGAGATCGATGTAATTGATGCTGGTTTGTTGTTCTTCCGTCCATAAACATCGCGTTTCATATCTCATCAATCCCGTCTTTCTCATATTCTTTTGATAATCCATTTATTGTTGCGACACTCGCTCCATGCACTGTTACAACCGGTCCCTGTTCTGTATTCGCTATAATATTTCTTGTTGAGGACAGTTTACTTTTGAGCACGAGTCTTGTATTCCTTCTATTCACTCTTTTTATCCTTGCCTTTTGTAACACCCACCCCTACCTCCGTGGCCTTCCTTGTCTGTCTTAAGTCTCTCTTATCGGTCCAAGAGAGTGAAGTGCGTTTTTCTCCCCCTCCTTATCCCGTAATTTTTGTGCGATCATTAGAATAATTCTTCACGATGCCGAAGTGTCATGTATGTTCAAAGCAGACAGCATCCCAACGCTGTGTAAACTGTATGAAATGTAAGAGTGCTTTCCACTTAGATTGCCTCAAGTTATCGCCAGATGAACTGAATCGGGTGGATAGGGAGTGGGTTTGCGGATACTGTAGGAGAGACACTCGAGTTCTACGTAGTCAGTCGGTCTCTTCGCCTCTTCCACCGGATGGCTTGAATGTTGTGGATGGTGGTTCCCAGTCTTGCCCGCTCGACCCTATGAACAATAATCAATTCGCTTTACTTATGTCAAAGCTTAACGAGATATCATCCGACATTTCTACCATCAAAAACACTCAATTGACATTGCAGTCTGAATTATCTGAGTGCAAGTCGATTTTGCAGAGGCATTCGGCTGACATTGATTCTCACGGTAAAGTTCTGGATGATCATTCGATGACTCTCTCTAAACATGACGGTGAAATTCTTTCCTGCAGCAGAACACTTTGCGGTTTATCTGCCGATCATGATCTGCTCAAAGCAAATCTTGAGACCGCCTTCTCAAGATTGTCTGAGGTCGAGAAAGCCTCCAGTTCAGTTGTTCGTGACCCAGTCCCGGCGAGCTCTGCATCTGGACCTGCCGAAGTGCTCGATCGTTTGAGGAGATCTCATAATATACTATACTATATATAACCCTATGATCGTTACCAAGTTACTGAGGAACAAAAAAGTTATAAATGATGTGCCAGCTTGGAGGGAGTTCAGCATTTCCGATGACAAAACACCTGTTCAAATCGACGAACTAAGCCAGCTTCGTGAGGAATTGAAACGTAGAAAAAAAGCAGGGGAGTCCAACATAGATATTAAATATGTTTCCGGTGTTCCTGCAATAATAAAGATTTCAGCTCCAGAGAACCCAAAAAACTGAGCAGTCTTCACGAGTGGTCAGCTGCATACACCAACTCCCAGTCTCTCTGCTCAAAATACTTGGAACTGCTTGCATTTGCTAAAACTTACCACCCTTCATTTATTCTTGTTGCTGAATCCTGGTTACACCCTGGGATCCCAGATAGTTTGGTCTCTATACCTGGCTACTCCATTTTCAGATGTGACAGTGAGACAACGATTGGTTATGGGGGAGTATGTATTTATGTCGCGAAGGATGTTCTCGACTCCTTCTCTGTTCGTCCCTTTAGTCCAAGATTACCTGGTGTTGATAGTCTATTCATCGACCTTCAGAACGGGCAGTCCCCCAGTTTCACCATTGGATGTGTCTATAGACCTCGACCTTCTAATTCTGACGTTGACATGGCTGCCTTTCTGGGTGATCTCTCGATGACCATACGAAACCTTTTTGTTGCTGGTGATTTTAATCTGGCCGATGTCGTCTGGCCGCTCTCTGCCAGGGTTTATAATTCGCCATCCAGTCCGTATGTAGAGTCCTTTCGTGACTCTAATCTTGCTCAGTTGGTTGAGACACCGACACGTTTCCGTAATCACCAAAATCCATCTTTATTAGACCTCATATTAGTCAACGATATCGATCTGGTTTCTGACGTTGTGCACCATCCTCCCCTGGGAAAATCGGACCATGTTATACTTCTTTCCAGGTTGCAGCTCCAGTTGCCGAAGGGCAATAAAATTAAAAAAACAATAAAGGTCATCGATTATGAACAGTTACAGCATGCTGTCGGTGGTGTCGACTGGGATGCCATGTTTGAGTCGGCGACTGATGTCGAGACCATGTGGAACCGTTTTGTGGAGATGCTGACGAAGTTGACTGACGAGTGCTCTTCTTTGAGGAATATATCAACAGTTCCTTCAAAACCCTGGATCGACGGTGGCATTCTCGGAATGATTAGACACAAAAAGTCGTTATGGCAAAGATTTATTCGTGGGAGACAACAACGTGACTATGACGCTCATCGCAACTACTCGAATCTTCTTTCCTGTACTATATCTGCTGCCAAGAGGAGATTTGAGTCGAAATTGGTTCTGTCTGGAGATAGGAAACGCTTTTTCAAGTATGTAAGATCGTCGTTGAGTTCCAAGGTCGATATCCCACTGGTCCGCAACTCAAGTAAACTACCATGCGAGAGCCCCGAGGAGGCCGCAAATGTCCTGGCCGATACTTTTGCTGCAGATTTCAGCCTGGAGACAGGTTCACCTCCTAAAATTACAACGAATCGTGTCGACATTGGTTTAACGAGCATCGATTTTCCCCCTTCCCTGGTCGAGGGACATCTGTCTACTCTCGACGTGTCTTCAGCGCCTGGTGGTGATGGAACTTCTTCAACACTTCTCAAGAAATGTGCCCATTCCCTGTCTTTTCCCCTATCAAGGATTTTCACCAAATCTTTTGAGACATCTTCGCTTCCTATATCATGGCGGAGTGCTATGGTTACTCCTATCTTCAAGAAGGGTGACAAGCTGGACGCATCAAATTACCGCCCCATTAGCCTGGTTCCCATAGCTGCTAAGATTTGTGAAAGGATTATACTGGATTCTGCACTGAGGTTTGCTTTGGATAATAATATCATCCCCGGTTGCCAACACGGTTTTCTTCCTGGTCGTTCAGTAATAACAAACCTACTGGAATGTGTCAATAACTGGTCGAGAGCGCTCGACAGGAGGGTTCCCGTAGACGTGGTATACCTCGATTTTTCCCGTGCCTTCGACCGTGTCCCCCACGGGCGGCTATTGCACGTGCTTGATCATTTTGGATTTCGCGGTGAGCTTCTTGCATGGATTGCAGCCTTTCTCTCAGACCGTTCATTCCAGGTTAGAGTGGGCAACTTCTTGTCATCCTCCAGGCCAGTCACCAGTGGTGTACCGCAGGGCTCAGTTCTGGGACCATTCCTTTTCCTTATGTATATAGCCGATTTAGCCAACTGCATTCAATCTCACTGCTCCCAGTTTGCGGACGATACGAAGATATACGCCATTCCAGGAGATCAAACTCTGCAACAGGACTTGATCTCGATAGCACGTTGGTGTGAAGATTGGCAGCTACCTTTAAATTTTGACAAATGTTCAGTTTTGCATATGGGTACCAACAATCCCCGTCTCCAGTACAGTATTTGTGGTCAACGGATCTCTTCTGCCAGCAGCCACTCTGATCTCGGAGTTATCATAACTGAAAATCTGACCTGGTCCGAGCACATACAATCTGCAGTAAACAGAGCGAGAAGATCCCTTTTCTTGGTCCAGAAGACTTTCGGTAGGTGTGATCCAGCCACATGTAGTGCAGTTTATAAAACGTATATTCGACCCATTCTGGAATTCGCTGGACCAGTTTGGAGCCCAGTGTTGTGCCGCGACCGTGACATTTTGGAAAAATTTCAGAGGCGGGTTACGCGAATGCCGTACGGTGTGTTTCGTCCTGACTACGCGACGAGGCTCGCAATAATGGGTCTGACGTCTTTTGCAGCCCGTCGAACGCGTGGCGATCTTATTGTCACCTTCCGGTGCCTCCGTGGCCTCTTCGGCGTTGAATTGCAGGACCTGTTCGAGATTAACAGAGACCAAAGATTACGTGGTCATGCACTGAAATTGAAAAAAGAAAGTTTTTCTTCGGTCCACAGGCAGCATTTCTTGTCCAACCGCGTGTTCGACACTTGGAACCGTTTGCCTGATAGTGTTGTCGGTTCTGGCTCGGTGAATGCGTTCAAGAACTCGTACGATCGATGGCTTGGGCTGTAGTGTTCTATAGTTGTACCACTTAGTACTTTTTTTTGTGTTATTTTTGTACTCTCAAATTTGTGTTTTTTTTCTCATTTTGTGAGTTTATAGGCTTTGCCTCAACTCTTCTAACTGTGTAATAATAATAATAATAATAACTTAAGATGTAGGTTACGGACGCATAGCGCTTAAACCCTTGCTGCTACAACCCCCACCACCAATTTTTGAATAGGGAAGATGGGGTGAGTGATACCTCAATTCAAAGGTATTTTTATACTGATTTCAGCACGGTAATTGTTTTTTGATTTTATGCATTAGTTCTCGAAATATTCTTAACTAAGTATTTGAAAATGAAGTGGTGTTTTCATGGCACTTGTAGTGTTTTTTTGTGAAAAATCGACATCTTGATTAAAGATTTCTATGTCAGTGGATTGGAGGAAGGAAGCCACAGTCATGGTTGTTTTGAAGCTCAAAATGTTGATTTTTCACAAAAAAACACTACAAGTGCCATGAAAACACCACTTCATTTTCAAATACTTAGTTAAGAATATTTCGAGAACTAATGCATAAAATGAAAAAACAATTGCTGTGCTGAAATCAGTATAAAAATACCTTTCAAATGAGGTATCACTCACCCCATCTTCCCTATTCAAAAATTGGGGGTAAGGGTTGTAGTAGCAAGGGTTGAAGCGCTATGCGTCCGTAACCTACATCTTAAGTTGTCCCCCTCGAAACAGAAATCGACGTGTCCGAGCATTTCTATCGAAAAAATTTATTTCGTCTGTAATCTCGTCTGTTTCCTTTTCAAATGGCCACCCTGTATTTGTAAATCTGCTTACCTCTTAACCCTTTTAAATACAGGTACTTGATTGTGGCTCGATGCTCCAATTTTTCGATTTTCACAATTTCGGTGGACATCTTTTTTTTATAATTTATTGCGTAACTCTGGATTACTTTTTTGACGTCGAACGCTACACTGACACTTTTAATAAGTTATTGTTCTTTTATATGGTATCGCAATATTTTGTTTATGGATGGAACTGGTCTAGGCTAACTAGATACCAATACATCCTCGTATCTATGTTCTAGCAAAAAAATTAAAAGTCAAACAGCTCCTTGTGGGTGTTGCAGTTTCTTTGTCAGTTAGTATATTATTTATTCGTGAGTATTTCAGGAAAACCCAATAAATCAATTATTACTTCTGTATGTATAGATTCTACATTAAATAATATTATAAATTATTGAAACCAGAAAGAAAAAAAAATAAAATGCACACGTTTCATTTGATATTATCACATATTTTCGATAATTATAATCAACCGAAAGTACTGTTTCACTCTAAATAATTTAGAAGACATTTTCAGACGTGTAGGTACAATTTTTGGTTTCAATTGGTCGATCGATCGAGTAACCAATGGACCAGCCTGTAGCTGCGTTTTCATGATTCTAGAATGGATCAATATTTAAGCAATTCCAGAAATAGTCAATTCTTTCATATACATACTTCATAATAATCTTGGTGAAGCAATTATAATTCGAAACCGGCATCATCGAAAAAACCTCGTACGTTTCTTCGGATGATAACTTTCAGAGAAACAATGCCTGCATTACGTTTAATGGATTCACTGGAGCAAAAAAGATACCCCCCTCTCTGCAAACAAGTCCATGATTAAAGTACGTTCATAAAGAACAGATTTTCAGAGTCTCAAGGCGGGTTTATACAGCATATAAAATAAGAATATGAATAAGAGCGTTTAAACAGATGACTAGAATAAATAATAAAATCAGAATAGTCTGTATTCACCTCTATTTTATCATTTATTCAAGTCATCTGTTTAAACGCTCTTATTCATATTCTTATCTTGTATGCTGTATAAACCCGCCTTAAGAGGCAGATTCAGTTAAGAATTTTCTGATGATACCGATCTATTCGGGAGAGAGAATATAAGCTTTCGTAGCAAAGTAAAATTTTGTGAAATTAAATGTAATTTTTTTATGCTCGAGAACAGAAGCAACGACGAGATTATGATAAATAAGCTCCGGTGAAATTTACATACCGAATGGAAAATGGTTTGTTGGCCTTCGCATGAAGATCGAGTATTAACCAGGACTGAATAAACATAGATAGGAGGATATGGAGTTGACAAAGGACTGTTTTTAAAAGGGGGATTCGAGCAGAAATTCATTACATTGTGCAAAAATATTTTCACATCGTGAATTCTACAGGTTCCGTATATTCCTTTTATAACTACGCCAATGAGTTCTGAATCCATACCAATGGATGAGATTAAGAGTATCCTTTCTCTCTGGTATATTTTTAAACTGGTAATCCCTAAAATATTTCAGGGTTCTTATCTTGAAACTTACATTATATTGGAACGATGTTAGCCTTGCTACCAGCAAAATAATTGGGTAAACATCTCAAGTTGGTGGAACTACGATTTTCATGTTTCCATGGATATGAGCTGTCACACAGCAACACAGAAATAATACGCCATGACACATTAGGGCAATTTTATATTCAATAATTTCGGTAATTACGTATATTCATTACATAATCAGTAATTCAGAAACATATTATGAAGAGTACACGGGAATAACGACCAGGGTCCACTTTTGGTCGAAACTAAACTGTTAGTACCATCTGGTAGAGTTTTTCAAGAGCTTTCGTTTAATCGTTACCGATTTATGAAATTATACTCAGTGTCCACGTTATAAACGTTTTAATTAATCACTGATTTACACAAATACGATCATAATCCACACGCAACTTCACAAAATGATCATCAGAGTCCAACCTAGTTTTTACTTAACACTCTTAACAGCATCTATAGTCCGTTCAAATATAAGAAGGAGCTTTGTGAACAAACAAATTCGTCTGGTTTGCGCACAATAAAGCTCCTATTGGTGAAACTTTTATAACAACGCACCCTTAGACCGCCCTGAGATAGTGCCAGGGTCGTACTCGGAACGGACTGTGGATAGTAGGGGAAGTGTGCCTATGTTGGCACCCTTAACGAATTATCCACATATCTCATTGGAAGAAATTTTTTTTGGATAATCGATTTCATAGATTTACTTATGCTCATATGTAGTATGCATTCTTGAGTATATTTTCAGTATAAATTTTGAAGGAAATGAATGATAGCACTTTTCAAAATTTGGCCAAGGGTGCCATCATAGGCGCACATATGTCCTATGATGGCATATGACTGAAAATGAAAAGAAACTAATTATTGAATTGGTTTATTGAAAAAAAATTGCACTCTCATCGCATAAAAATGAAATTGAGAGGTCAACAGATGAGTATACCTGCACGTAAGAGTGTAACAAAACATAAAACTAAATTTAAATTCTTTGACATTTATATTATTAGATATCTTAATATTCTTTTTTTTTCACAGCATTTTGCGCTGCCTCCATATCTTCCTCTTTCCAAAGTTGCCTCTTGCTTCTTGTTGTCATAAAGTTGATTTAGAAAAAAAGAATATTCAATGTGATGAACCACTTTTGTCCAAAGCCGTAGCTAGAAAAAAATTTCGGGGGGGGTCCGTCCGAGGCCGTAGCTAGAAAAAAATTTATTCGAAGAATTTTCGGTGAAATGATTATCTGGCATTTCTGAAAAAATAAATTTCGGGGGGGGTCCGGACCCCATCGGACCCCCCCCTGGCTACGGCCTTGCTTTTGTCCTATGATGGCACCCTTTGCTATCATAGGAACACTTCGACTATGCCATCATAGGCATAAATGTCATATATCTTTCAACCAACCGAAGAAGGCAATTACAATACGACATTACCTCAAACTTCACACTTACATCATTGTTATAAGGCATTCAAAGGAAAGTAAAAAATTTTTAACACAAAGTTGTGAAACATCTGAATAATATGAAAATGAAGGAGATAATTATCATACATCAACACTTACCAAAATAATTGAACTGTTATAAAAGACACAAAATGCCACGTATTAAGTTGTAACTACGAATACCTCTCATTAATACTATCTGGCGAACAACCTCAGTGAACATAAGTTTATTCAGTTGATATTAACAGACTTCTTCATGGTGTGCCATCATAGGCAAGGTGCCATCATAGGCATACTTCCCCTACTGGATAGAAATGATTCAATAATTTGAGTAGCAATTCTCACATTAGAACTTTTTTACCTCAGAAACTCTAGTGCAAAATTTCTGTTATGATTTGCAACTGTCATAAACATTTTATATCCGACGTACCCTATTTTTTTATTTTGTTTTGTTTTTATATTATTATCTACTGAATAATTTCTTTTTCGGATGCTCGAGATTGCGGCAAGGTAATTTCAGGAAACACCAGAGTTTTAGAGATTTTGGTCGGAATCTTGCAAGATTCCGACAAAGCAATTCCGGGAAACACTAGATTTGGGTCCTTTTCCCTAATGGGTGAAAGCCATCTTGATTTGCATAAATATCGAAGTTTTCAATTGACAAGACTCTTAAAATATCTCTGTTCAAATTCATGATGGTCAGTTACTTGTAATATCCGAAATATATTTAGTTTCGGTCCAAAATTTTATATTATTTTGTACGATTCTCTTTGTCGGCTGCTCAAGATTCCGACAAGGTAATTCCGGGAAACACCTGATTTGGGTCCTTTCCCTTAATGGTTTCAAGCCATCTTGATTTGCATAAATATCGAAGTTTTCAATTGACAAGACTAGTTAAAATACCTAGAGCTACTGTGAAGGTCTAGCTGTTCAAAGTGTTTAGATTTTGTTGTAAAAAGTGTATTGTATTGGAAAGTCCTTTGACAAAGTGTATATAGTGTTTATAGAACAATGTCGAATTCGGAAACGGATACTGCATCTGATGATGATATGTGGGGACCACCACGAAAAAGTTCCAAAAGGTAGCCTTCTCTACTGAAGAGAAAAAGATAATTTTGAACATTTCTTGAAAAGAATTGGAAGAACATCCTGATTTATCGAAAAGAGACTTAGTAGGAATTGTTTCAAAATCATCAGGGGTGAGTGACTCAGCTGTATTCAGAATTCTCAGAGAGTATAAAGAGAATAAAACATTGACACCACGTAAGGAGAGAGCCCAGTCGTTAAAAATAATTCGGTTGACGATTTCGATATGAACCTTATCAAAAGAATTGTCCACGTTTTTTTTTCGGAATGAAATCCCAACGATTTCTAAAGTATCCTTGATCGTGAATGATGACGACAGTTTGCCAAATTTCAAAAGAACAACGTTCTATAAATTATTGAAAAAATGGAATTCAAGTTCAAAAAACGTGGTCGTGATAGTCTACTGATAGATAGGGATGAAATAATTGTCTGGAGAAGAGATAATTTGAAGAAAATCCGCTCATTAAGGGAACAAGGCAGAAAAATTCATTAGCTGGATGAGACATGGATAAATAAACTGAACGATTGTGTGAAATCTCCTCGATTCGACTCTGGACGGAAAGTACCTTTACGAAGGCCCTCCTACAGCTGCGCGAAACATGTTGTTTTTGCTCCTTCTTACATTTGAACAGAGTATAGTCAAATACATAACACATGAATGTATAGATGCACGCTTCTCCGCGTAATTTGGATGAAAGTTTTGGGTCTGTGAATCTTAAATTGCAAATTCTGCGAATTGTAGGTTTTGTGACTCTGATCGTTATTCCCATGTACTCTTCATATCAGAAATGGGAAGAAACGATGAACATTCACAACTCACAAAGTAGTCAAAATCCGTCAAAACTCCATCTTTTCGAGGTCTCGGAATATAAATTCGAAGCAGCGTCACCCGTCAAAACGTCAAGTGCAGAACCCAGATCGTTCATCAAACGCCAGTTGGCGTTCGATCCGTAATTTGGAACAATTTCCTTCCAAACCTATCCTTGAGCCACCCTGCATTGATTTATATCTTCCTCCTCTTTATCCCTTTCGAAATAAGCCAGACACTCATACTCAGATCGGAAAGCACAATTAGAAGCTCAATTTTCTTCAACTTTCTACCCTATACAGTCAGCGCGACAGGTCGCTCTCACCGTATAGGAAACGGAATGCACAATGGAACACTCCGTTTCCTAGCAGATATGCGCGATGTGCTCACTGTTAGTCTTTTGGGTGCCGATGGGACAAATTGCAAATTATTAATAAAGTTTTCTTACTTTCTGTATAGCTTTATTAGGTAGAGTCTACCACATTTTTCCTCTGTGAACATTTTTGTAGTCGCGGTTTTATCAGCATACCTCTCGTAAGTCGACCATATTTTCATTTTTTTTTAAATCATTCGTACTCTTTTTTTGTAAAACGCAATCATGAAAACAATCTGGGAAAAATGGGAAAACATGATTGTCTACCGATATAAACATGACTGAAAATCGCATTTTTTAAATTATTCTGATTTTTTCAGATTCGGTTTATATAACCATATGAAATATAAAAATGCGATGTCTGACAAAAAACATTCGGCGTTTTTCTTGTCCGACAGATGAAAATCGACGATTTTTTTGAGTTTTTTAATTCATTAATATTTGTCGGACAAGAATGAATTTATATTTTAGAGAGATTCGTTTCATAGAAAAAACAACTGTCCACCATATAAAATGCAAATCATTAGTCTAGTTGAATATAATGGTTTTGTTTCAGAATCTTTTTTCGATTATTATTGAAATGAATCTATTGATTTTGATTGAAAGTGTATAATTCAAATTGTTTACTGACATTTTTATTCAAATCTAATAAAAAAACAATGAAAATACCCCTTCCTCACATTGAATTCATTGTAACAGGACGAATGGTATCCAGTGAAAGTATCACACCAATCGTCAGGTAGAATTACATCTTTATATTTGTGACTAGCTGTCCCGGCGAACTTTGTTTCGCCTAAATGATACTTACGGTGAATTTCACAAATCGTAATCACCGGTGATCGGATATCAACGCCTTGGTTCTCTGATTTTTGAACTGTCAAATCTAGTTGGTGCTAGATCAAGCTCCGATCACCGGTGATTACGCTTTGTGAAACCTACCGTTGAAGTTGTATAAACTAATCATTGCTATTTTTTCAAGCAGGCGATAAAAGAGGTAAAATATACAAAATTTTAGTACCATTGTTATTCGCACGAAAAAAATTCTCCTCATTTAAGTGGTATCAATTGTTGAACATATAACATTTCGTTTTAAATGCTTTACAGTTTTGTCATTGCAGTACCTTTCTTGCGATGAATGACAACACGAATGCAAATACATATAAATCCCGATAGAATTGTATGGATGAGAAATAGTTCCAATGATGAATTACCTCTGATCACTCGATCACTGTATAAACCACTTTATTTCTGCCAATACAACGCTGTACTTTGTCTATGGTACTTTAACTTCACTTCAGAGATTACAAATACGCTAAGACGTTTTCTTATTTTACTTCTTGACGTTCACCAGAATGAATTCAAATATTTGAACCAACTAATAAAATTAGAACTTATTTTGTGAATAGCGCTTTCTGAAGTGGAAAAAACGAAACTTTTCTTATATTCTCAATGTTGGCTAATCAAAATCTAATTAGTGCTCACACCATTATTTTAAACATCTTAGCCTTTTGGTGCTCAGCTCGAAATAATTGGTAAACATCTCAGTTGGTGGAGCAGCGAGATTTCCATGTTTCCATGGATATGGGCTGTCACACAGAAAAGAAACAAAAATAATATGTCAATTACTAATTATGGCAAACATATTCATTCCCAAACAGAAATTCGAAAACATTTCAAAAATTATGAGAGAAGATGAGAATGGACAATTCACGATTGAACCCGATCGCCAAAATCCGATTTACTTGACATTTCGATTAAAATTCACTGTGATATTCATTCGCTTCTTGATCTGGTAATAGCCTTTCATGGTACTATAAGTTCTATACATCGCCATCTAATGGTGATAATATCAAATATAGTACCTTCACGATTACCTTATTCTGTTTTGAATAACTAAAACTGTAAAAATAACTAATAACCAGTTTAGTATAGTATAGAACAATCACTCATAATGTGTGAATAGCGCCACTTGAAGTGGTATAAGAACGAATTCTCCCTCATATCTCAACGAAATCTAATCATTTTGGATATCTATACCTACTCCTACGCTAAGACGTTTTGGTCAACAGCGCAGAGTTGGAGGCAACCCAAATTACACACTATATGTTTACATCGTAATCTAACGCAATCTAAGCTGTAGCGTAACTGTAACTGTAGCGACACCTAGTGACCTTACTCAAAAGAAGGAAAAGCATTTCCTGTATGAGTAAAATTTTCATCGATCTTTTCAAAGTTTTATTGTATTTTATAATAACCAGATAGTAGACGAATCCATATATGAAGTTTCATAACCTACAGTCCTTCCGATCTCGAGTTATAAATGGTGTAACCAACATTTTTCTTTTATATATATAGATTTTATAATAACCAGACCGTAGACGAATCAATATATGAAGTTTCATAACCTACAGTCCTTCCGATCTCGAGTTATAAATGGTGTAACCAACATCTTTCTTTTATATATATAGATTATGATGTTCTCTTGATACCAAGAATATTTTGCACAGTTTAAGGATGTCACTTCCTCTTTTTTCGTTTTAAAGCCACGGATATTTTTCAAATCTTTGCACAAAAAACACTCCATCACCACTAAGAATATTATATGGGCAACAACTGAAATTGCCGAACTTTATTCGTCGGACAGCTGGATGATAGTATTCAGCACATCCTTATCAAATGGTCCTCAAAAAATCAAATGTTTATTTGTAACATGAGCAGAGTTATATCCGATAAATGCATATAGTCTATTCATAACCAAATTAGAGCAGTGAATTCTTTAATTTTTGAATGAACGCCATTTTTTTTTCGGACAACTGATGTCCTACATTGTATTTTCAAGGTGGAGCGAGAATAAGAAAAAAAGACATTATTCATAATTTTTTTATCCCAAAAAATCTTCGTTTTCCATTTGTCGGACAAGGAAATCGCCCCATTTTTTGTCGGACAATTGCATTTTCATACTTCATATGGTTGTATCAACCGATTCTGAAAAATTCGGGAGGGTATTAATACTTTGAAAAAATGCATGTTTATGTTGGTAGACAATCATGTTTTTTCATTTCTCCCAGATTGTTTTTATGATTGCATTTTACAAAACAGAGTATATTTGTTTCAAGAAAAATGAAAATATGTTCGACTTACGAGAGGTTTGCTGAAAAAATACCGCGACTACAAACATGTTCACACAGGAAAAATGTGGTAGACTCTACATAATGAAGCTATACAGAAAGTAAGAAAACTTTATTTATAATTCGCAATTCATCCCATCGGCACCCAGAAGACTAACAGGACAGTGAGCACATCGCGCATATCTGCTAGGAAACGGAGTTCCATTGTGCATTCCGTTTCCTATACGGTGAGGTCGCGCTGATTGTATAGGGAACGGAAAAATGCATCCCGGTCTGTGAAAAAGAGCCTTCACTGCCCAGGACTTTAGAGATCCTCAATCTAAGTCCATATATCCGAATACCAGTACCCTTTTCAGATTTTGATCCATCGGTAAACCATATGAATGACTTTCTGTCCAAGCGATTTACGAAACTTGTTGCACTGTGTCGGTCAGCTATGGATATGGCCGTTTCAAAGGGCGTTTCGAAATCGAACATTGTTGGCAGATGTAAGGGAGGTAGGTCACTTGAACTTAAGTAAACAGATCAAATGTGACTGTTGAATATATTCATCTAAGATATTTTTTTGAAGCTACCTAAATATGTGAAGGACTTCAACAGAGCTATATCAAGATCTCAATTTGTTTAAGAGAAAAAAATATGGGTTACATATTAGTTGAAGAAACTGACCCATGAAGCAAAGTATGTAGCTGGTTGCATCAAGCACTCACTTTTCTGAAAAATCTCATCCTACTCCTTTAATTCCACATGCTACATCTATCTATATAAAAGAAAGATGTTGGTTACACCATTTATAACTAGAGATCGGATGGACTGTTTGTTATGAAACTTCATTTATGGAATCGTCTTCGGTCTGGTTATTATAAAATACAATAAAACTTCGAAAAATTTGATGAAAGTTTTACTTATGCAGGAAATGATTTTCCTTCTTTTGAATAAGGCCGCTGGGTGTCGCTACCGTTGATGCGTAGTCGTACAGTGAATAGACAAGTCACTGTTCGAAGTCGTAGGTTGATATTATCGCTGTTAAATGGCGATATGTGATTCGCATAGAACTCATGGTAACATGGAAGTCTATTGCCAGATCAGAAAGCGGGTAAACTTATCTCAAGTTGGTGGAACAGTCAATTTTTACCGAAAGATCAAGTATCTGATTTTGACGATCAGTTTCAAACGTGAGTTGGCCATCTTCATATTTTTTCTTTATTTTTGAAATGCTTTCGAATTTCTGTTTGGGTAATAGATATATTTGCGGAAATAACTGAATCCAAAATTGCCCATAATTAGTAATTGACATATTATATTCGTGTTTCTGTTCGCACAGAGACAGTATTGTAAATGTCAATAATTTTGAACCGTTTGCTCATCGGGCTTTCACTTATGATATACAATAATGTTTCATGGGTTGCCTAATCTGATCTGGTCGAATGACCATCAATAAATTTGAATATGAGTTCAACATAATTCACAGTGTTGATAATTTTGCCGTGTCGATCGTACTATCGACATTTTAACATCTCGATTTGCCTTCTAACGAGCTTGATATCGTCAACTAAATTGAACAAATTGAAGAGAGATTGACAGCTCATATCCATGGAATAATGAGAATCGCGCTGCTTTACCAACTGAGATGTTTACCCATTATTTTGAGCTTAGCAGCATAGCTAAGATGTCTAAAATAATGGTGTGACCACTGATTAGATTTTGAGAATATAAGAAAAGTTTTGTTTTTGCCACTTCAGGTTGGGCTATTAACAAATGACTGATTTTTTAATTCTGGTCGACGGGCTGTGTTAATAGTCGATAGTTCATTAAAGGAATAATTTTTGTTCATATTCTTGACATTTTGATTCATATAAGAGGAAAGGTATCTATAATATGGATTATACTCCTGCTATTCATAGTCACATGAGGTAGGTACTGCAAAAAAAAAACTGTACAACAATTAAAAACAAAAAGTTATATGTTCAAGTTCAACAATTAGTTACCGCTTTCATAAAGAGAATTCTTTTCATGTGAATTACAAAATTATTAAAATTTTGTATATTTTGAACTTTAATTTTGCCTAATTTTTTTCCTGCTTGAAAAAAAGCAATGGTAAGTTTATACAACTTTTAAGTATGATTCAGTCGGTACAAAGTTCGCCGGGCCGCGTATTGGCATTGTTTACTACGGTGCAACGCATACATGGTGTTGGAACGCAGTAAAGAATGGCTGAACCAATGCTCTCTCTACCCAGCCATATCTTACTACGACTCAGCGCAGAGAGGTGTTAAAGCGTAATAACTATTGTATTATGGATAAGCGAATATTCTCGGGTCATTGTTTACCGCATTAAAGACATTGTTCTACAAAGATGTAAAGCGTTCAATGCTTGTGCCCTATTGGATTTAGTTGCCAATGTTTTCGAGTCCTATCAAAGACGCCACTTTCTGTCATTTGCAAATTTCCGGAACTCAAAGAATAAGATACTCTTCAGAAAAATGTCACATTCTGCTAATGTCTCTGTTGAAAGAATCGACGAAAATACCTTTTTAGTCTTTAGTTTCTTCGGAGACCGATGATCACATGTTTTATACTGCATAGTAGATATTGCATTTTGCGACTGTGTTTTTGGGCAGGGTGGAAGGTATTGTAAGCATCTTTGCGCCATACTAAATAAGTATGGAATCACTTTTAGGACCTGAATGCAAATAAACGCTAACGACAGAAAATAATAGGCAAAATTAGCTCTAGGAGAAAACATATCCTCAGAATTTCATGACGACATGTCAACTGATGTGAGTATAGAAAATGACTTGCAAAATAGGTACTACAAAGCAACAAAACAATGTTTCTACCCAACAAGATAATGTTTCTGTACCAAGTACCAATAAACACTGTCGATAATGCCAACGAAATTTAGATGAAAAATATTCCGCTGCTGCTGCAGAACTAACAGAAAAATTTGAACGCATTACTAAAATAGCCTGCAAAAATAAAACGGTTGATATGGTTAGTGCCATAAAAAAATTTAATCAGACTTTAAACAAAGTTGTTACACCATACGACTTATTAAATTTTATTCTTGCTTCAAAAAATATCCCACGAAAAAAGAACATTTCTCTTCAGCCAACATCAGTGAGCCGAAGAAAAATTAGACGTGGTTTTTCATGCTGGTAGGTCATCCAACAAAGAAATGACATAAAATCCTAAAAGGCACAGATCTTTAAAGAAAAATATTGATCTTAATAGATCCAATGCAGAATCACGTGGAAATGCACACTAGGATTATACGTCAGTTGATTTTACATTTTATGTAGTTGCTTTCAGCGATACTGAAATTATACTATTGTTATGTATCATTTTCTATATATTATTCTTTTTTTACTCAAGTATGGTTCAATAAACTATTTTTGGCGATAGTATATTATTGTTATCTTTATGAACGATGGTTGCAAAATTGCGGAAGAAAGCAATTTTGAACGTAGTGACCCGAGAATAGGTGCGTATCCATAATACTACGCCTGACCACCTCGCTGCGCTGAGCCGTAGTAAGATATGTCTGGGTAGAGAGAGCATTGGTTCAGCCATTCTTTACCGCGTTCCAACACCATGTATGCGTTGCACTGTAGTAAACAATGCCAATACGCCGCCGGGCCAGCTAGTATAGCAATAAATCTCTTTCCATATTGTACTCAACTAAATTTTATGGAGGTATTTGCACAAACCTACGACATACTTCGAATCTCATTGTTAAATAAAGTTCATTAATCAACAAGCACAGGTGTGGATGGAACAGATTTTATCCCCCAATTACCATTTAAGCCTGAATAAATCATTAATGTTTCCCAAAGGTCCAATAGTTCAACAGAGGCGTATCAGGGTGATTTATAAGAGCTGGTTCGTGCAGGTCGACGTCAATTAATTACTAGGGCAACTTGGATATTATAATAAACTGCTCGTCGAAAGTTGGGGGTATTGAATTAATTTATACGTTTTTCTTCAAAAACCTCCGATTTTTCATTTTTATATGAAGATTTTTCCAGGTAAGATTTCGAACAAATAATTCATCCAAAAAAACAAAAATGCTACATTCGAAAAAGTATAAAATTTTGCGAAAAACCATGTACAGGCTGACCAGATTTCGATGGTTCTGTACTACAGCTCCTAATCTATAAGAGACTGACAAAAAAAAATAGAAAGTGAGGAGATCCTCAAGCAACGTTTCGAAGTCGCTTTTGATAAAATACGTAATAATCCAGGCATGATAAAAAAAAAGTATCAGACATATTTTGAAGAGAGCAAGAATTTGAATAGCGCAAAATGGTGGTATTTTCGAGCACTTTCTGTAATTCACGTTAAGTTTTTATGTTTCTTCATTTATTTATTCATCTTTGTTGACTTCGAATAAGTTTTTCTCAATCAATAATGTTTTTCCGGAAATAAATTGAAATGATTCCTCAGAATACTATGAAATTCGAATGTGCAATTAGTGGGACAAAAAAAAATTCAATTTGATCACAACCGAGGCAACACAAAGATATCCCAGAGAAATCCCTGCGACTTCTTTCTAAGAAGTTTTGGCGCCTTTTGTGGTTTCTTTGGGAGGTCGCAGGGAGCTCTATCTCTCCTCCAAATGTCCACCACAAAAGAGTTCCCAGAGAACTCTTGACGATATCCTACGTGGATATTCTCAAACAACTGAGAGTTCGCATACACCTCCCGCGGCGAGGACTTTGAGAACTTCTTATTAACCTCCGCATTTGGAGATGTTTAAGATATTCTCAAACAGGTCGTATTGCGAGATGTATAAGAAGTTTCTACACAGGCCGCTTTGCACAGGTATATACATATAACAGGTCGCATTGCGAAAAGAACTAACTCCACTTACAAGAAGGGAGAATACGCCCATTGATAATATTTAGGTGCATTTTCATGAAACTTTGAGATAAAAAATAGCGTTTTAAGACGAGTTTTTTCGAACAATTGTGAGTATTGGTTCTTTGAGAATAATGTGAAGTAATTGAATGTTCTACAAAGTTGTTAGAATATTACCAGTTTGAATATAGGTATTGTACAATCAAACATGACTTGATCAAATTAATTTTTTACAGACAAGTATATATTTCTCCCAATATCCATTTGGTAACTCCCGGAAGCAAAAAACTGAAAAGCTACCAAACCTAAGAAATAAATACACTAACTTACCCTGCTTGTTATGCTCAAATCTGTAGCCGCAAGTAGGGAGTTAGGAGTATCAATAAAATTTTGTATTTTAATAATGCGTGATCGATTATCACAATATGACTTAAATCACTTCATGAAATATTGTTCAATTATAGATGTAAATTTATAAAATAAACTTCAATTCCATTCGAACTTGGGCGTTTACTGCCATTCGTAACTGTTAGCGAACGGCTATGTCCGCTCGTTGCAAAGAACGTATAATCGCACAGGCTGCGGACGGCCGAGAATCCCCATTGAAGGTATCATTCGTAAAATCGCAGGTAGTTCATGAGATTTGCACGATCCTGAATTATACGAAGAGTCAAGAATAAGGCCCCAGGGGCCCTATTCGCATGCGTCCGGAGAAGCCTCGTCGGTGGTCGCCGGTACTTTGGGGGTGCTATCAGTTATCAGTCGATACCTGCAGTTCGAAGCGCTTTGTGACACATCTTCAAAATGAGCGAATTTTTAGCAGGCTTCATTGAAATATATAGACAGCAAACCTGTCTATGGAAAATAAAAAGTGTGGGGTATACAAACCGAAATTTGAAGAAGAAAGCATACGAGGTCCTTTTAAATTATTCAAAAGAAAAAACTAATAATGAGGTGATAAATTTGAATTGGGTGAAGAGGAAAATAAAAACACTCCGTGACGCGTTTAGGAAGGAGTTCAAAAAAGTTGAGGATTCGAAACGGTCAGGAGCAGGTCATGATGACATTTATGTATCGAATTTATGGTACTATGACATGCTTCTATTCACGAAAGACCAAGAAGAACCTAGAAAAGGATTCGATTCTCTGAACGAAGATCAGGTGAGGATGAATAAACACAAATTTTCGGGAATGATCTTTATTTGTAAATTTGTAATTGTAAATTCAATTCTTCATTTTTCTATCTATTATAAAATGCTGTTTTTTCTATCACTCCCCCTTCCGAAATTCTTCCATTGGTTCCAGTATGTATATATATAAAATCAAAATTTGCATTGACAATTGCCATCAAGACAACGCCGAAAAATTTCTTGTAATTGTAAAAAAATGAACCAGAATTGGCTGGTTTTTTAATTCGGACATGTTTACCATCGATAGATCCTCCACAATTTGGAAGATTCCACCGTTTTTCAAACTCTTTAGCGATTTTCAACCAATCATCTGTAGTTCTAGGAAACTACATAATAAAGATTAATTGTCTATATCAGGTATTTGTTTTCAATAGGATGCTGAAAACATCGAAAATTTAGAATTGGCAGCTGTTGCAGAAACCAGTTCCAGAAATATTGAGGACCACCCGAACCCAAGAAAGAGAAAGGCAGACGAAAAAGAAGACATACTACTAGCAAAAGCTTATGAAATTCTCTCTGCACCAGACGATGAAGAAGCTATTTATTGCAAGCACATGGCCGGAAAGTTGAAAAAAATCAGGGACCCCAAAGTTCGCCTGCACTGCGAGCATTTAATTGACACACTGTTGTACAAAGCACAGCTAGGAGAAGTAACCTCGGAGACAATTATTTCTACCCTGAAAAAACCAGATCCCAGGTAGCTGGCGTAAAATCTGGTGCAACATTCAGTATTGACGCGATTTTGGAAAACCCTGAAGAAGAATATCCACATTTTTCAAAGTAATATTTGTTACTATTTTTATTGTTTTTGTCAAACTTTTACCGTTTTTTGTTACATTTATGTCCAAAAGCTTTTTTTCATTTACTTTAATGATTATTTTTTGTATATACCTATATATATCTGAGTTACTGAGTTCCTATTTGAATGTTCAAAAATAATATTTTTTATCCTTCACATTTTTTACGTTTATAAATCTGTTAACTCAATAAATGAGATTTATGTCTAACAAGATAACTCACTTTCATATAATCCTCCTTTTGTGTTTCATAATTCGTCCGAGACATTTCAAATCTTCGAATGTAAAGCCGGTTGATAAATATCGAGAAAGACTGAACTGAATGCCAGTGAATGCTAGACTCGAATCCGGCTTCCAAAGAGGTACGTTGACAGCCCACCAAAACGGATCGAGTTCGGACCTATGCCATGATTTTGTAACCAATTTGTACCACCTTTAAAAAATTTTGTACTCCCACCGTTTCCGAGATATCGACCCCCTCTAGGTGGTCTGCCAACTTAACGTTAAGTTGGCAGACCACTCTGCAAGAATTGATCGTATCGAATTCAAACAAAAACTGCAATTTTGTACCCATTTTGTACCCTCCTGAACCACTTTTATGTTTTCTCTAGGACCTACAGTTCCCGAGATATGGAATTTTGAAAAAAAAATTTTTTCAAACATTTTGAGTTTTTTACTCCATAATTTTGTACCCATTTTGTACCAATTTGTACCACCTTTAAAAAATTTTGTACCCCCCCCCCGTTTCCGAGATATCGACCCCCTCTAGGTGGTCTACCAACTTAACGTTAAGTTGGCAGACCACTCTGCAAGAATTGATCGTATCGAATTCAAACAAAAACTGCAATTTTGTACCCTCCTGAACCACTCTTATTTTTTCTCTACGACCTACCGTTCCCGAGATATGGGATTTTGAAAAAAAAAATTCAAAAATGTTGAGATTTTTACTCCATAATTTTGTACCCATTTTGTACCAATTTGTACCAACCTTTAAACAATTTTGTACCCCCACCGTTTCCGAGATATCGACCCCCTCTGTGTGTACTGCTAACGTTGAGCTAGTGCTCATATTGCGTGGGTTGATCGGATCGAATTAGAACAAAAGCTATCTATCATCTTGTACTCGTTTTGTGTCAATTTTGATCACCTTGACTTTATTTTGAACCCCCCACGGTTTTCAAGAACTACTATTGTGTACCGATTTGTAACATCTTCATTGCATCTTTATACAGAAGGACGAATACAGTGCAACAAAAGTGTCGAGTATAATATATCTATTTTCAAGACATTTTACAATATATTCTATCGTTAGTAAGTATACAAGAGTTTGTATTTTTTTAATTTTATGATACTATTGTAATCACATCCTTCAGGTAATCAAAATTTTGCCACTGCTTATTCGGCGCAAAGAAAATGATTCGAAAGAGAAATATTTCATTCTTGATTTCGAGACTATGAGGGATTAATAATAATTCACCACACTGGGTGTTCCAAGAATAACTACTAACAGAGACAACAACAATTAAAAAAAGCCGTTTAAATGAAGTAACGGAATTGGAATAAATCATATAAATATATATAAATCATATAGGGATAAATAGGTTTAACCAATAATGAAGATGTAATTATCATGAATTAGAACACCAGTGGCGACTCGTGGACCTAAGAAGCGTTCACATATTTCAATAAAAGCTATTGATTTTATTGAATGAGAAGATACCACGTAATTGTTCACTACTGTATACTGTGTGAGAAAATAAAATCTTTACTTCTTCCTTTCTTTGCAGCAAAAATATCGATAAACGCATCGTTGAAAAGGTAAAATTTCAAATTGTAAAAATGATGTCTAATTTATTGATATATTATAAGGTACACTTTGTTTTCACTCTTTTCGTTCTTCTGTATCTTTTTTTCGATTTTTTTCAAAATCCAATATCCGGTCCTAGAGAAAACAAAAGAGTGGTTCAAATTGGTACAATATACTTTATATTTTCTTCGAATTCAATCCGAAGAACCCCCGAAACGTTGGCGCTAGCTGAACGTTAAACTGGCAGTCCACTAAGAGGGGGGTCGATATCTCGGAAACGGTGGGGGTACAAAATTGTTTAAAGGTTGGTACAAATTGGTACAAAATGGGTACAAAATTATGGAGTAAAAATCTCAACATTTTTGAATTTTTTTTTTTTAAATCCCATATCTCGGGGACGGTAGGTCCTAGCGAAAAAATAAAAGTGGTTCAGGAGGGTACAAAATGGGTACATAGCAGTTTTTGTTTGAATTCGATACGATCAATTCTTGCAGAGTGGTCTGCCAACTTAACGTTAAGTTGGCAGACCACCTAGAGGGGGTCGATATCTCGGAAACGGTGGGGGTACAAAATTTTTTAAAGGTGGTACAAATTGGTACAAAATGGGTACAAAATTATGGAGTAAAAATCTCAAAATTTTTGAAAATTTTTTTTTTTTCAAAATCCCATATCTCGGGAACGGTAGGTCCTAGCGAAAAAATAAAAGTGGTTCGGGAGGGCACAAATTGGGTACAAAATTGCAGTTTTTGTTTGAATTCGATACGATCAATTCTTGCAGAGTGGTCTGCCAACTTAACGTTAAGTTGGCAGACCACCTAGAGGGGGTCGATATCTCGGAAACGGTGGGGGTACAAAATTTTTTTAAAGGTGGTACAAATTGTTACAAAATTATGGAGTAAAAATCTCAACATTTTCTAAAATTTTTTTTTTCAAAATCCCATATCTCGGTAACGGTAGGTCCTAGCGAAAAAATAAAAGTTGTTCGGGAGGGTACAAATTGGGTACAAAATTGCAGTTTTTGTTTGAATTCGATACGATCAATTCTTGCAGAGTGGTCTGCCAACTTAACGTTAAGTTGGCAGACCACCTAGAGGGGGTCGATATCTCGGAAACGGTGGGGGTACAAAATTTTTTGAAGGTGGTGCAAATTGGTACAAAATGGGTACAAAATTGTGGAGTAAAAATCTCAAAATTTTTGAAAATTTTTTTTTTTCAAAATCCCATATCTCGGGAACGGTAGGTCCTAGCGAAAAAATAAAAGTGGTTCGGGAGGGCACAAATTGGGTACAAAATTGCAGTTTTTGTTTGAATTCGATACGATCAATTCTTGCAGAGTGGTCGGCCAACTTAACGTTAAGTTGGCAGACCACCTAGAGGGGGTCGATATCTCGGAAACGGTGGGGGTACAAAATTTTTTTAAAGGTGGTACAAATTGTTACAAAATTATGGAGTAAAAATCTCAACATTTTCTAAAATTTTTTTTTTCAAAATCCCATATCTCGGGAACGGTAGGTCCTAGCGAAAAAATAAAAGTGGTTCGGGAGGGTACAAATTGGGTACAAAATTGCAGTTTTTGTTTGAATTCGATACGATCAATTCTTGCAGAGTGGTCTGCCAACTTAACGTTAAGTTGGCAGACCACCTAGAGGGGGTCGATATCTCGGAAACGGTGGGGGTACAAAATTTTTTGAAGGTGGTGCAAATTGGTACAAAATGGGTACAAAATTGTGGAGTAAAAATCTCAAAATTTTAGAAATTTTTTTTTTTTCAAAATCCCATATTTCGGGAACGGTAGGTCCTAGCGAAAAAATAAAAGTGGTTCGGGAGGGCACAAATTGGGTACAAAATTGCAGTTTTTGTTTGAATTCGATACGATCAATTCTTGCAGAGTGGTCTGCCAACTTAACGTTAAGTTGGAAGACCACCTAGAGGGGGTCGATATCTCGGAAACGGTGGGGGTACAAAATTTTTTTAAAGGTGGTACAAATTGGTACAAAATTATGGAGTAAAAATCTCAACATTTTCGAAAATTTTTTTTTTCAAAATCCCATATCTCGGGAACGGTAGGTCCTAGCGAAAAAATAAAAGTGGTTCAGGAGAGTACAAAATGGGTACATAGCAGTTTTTGTTTGAATTCGATACGATCAATTCTTGCAGAGTGGTCTGCCAACTTAACGTTAAGTTGGCAGACCACCTAGAGGGGGTCGATATCTCGGAAACGGTGGGGGTACAAAATTTTTTAAAGGTGGTACAAATTGGTACAAAATGGGTACAAAATTATGGAGTGAAAATCTCAAAATTTTTGAAATTTTTTTTTTTTTCAAAATCCCATATCTCGGGAACGGTAGGTCCTAGCGAAAAAATAAAAGTGGTTCGGGAGGGCACAAATTGGGTACAAAATTGCAGTTTTTGTTTGAATTCGATACGATCAATTCTTGCAGAGTGGTCTGCCAACTTAACGTTAAGTTGGCAGACCACCTAGAGGGGGTCGATATCTCGGAAACGGTGGGGGTACAAAATTTTTTTAAAGGTGGTACAAATTGGTACAAAATTATGGAGTAAAAATCTCAACATTTTCGAAAAAATTTTTTTTTCAAAATCCCATATCTCGGGAACGGTAGGTCCTAGCGAAAAAATAAAAGTGGTTCAGGAGGGTACAAAATGGGTACAAAATTGCAGTTTTTGTTTGAATTCGATACGATCAATTCTTGCAGAGTGGTCTGCCAACTTAACGTTAAGTTGGCAGACCACCTAGAGGGGGTCGATATCTCGGAAACGGTGGGGGTACAAAATTTTTTGAAGGTGGTGCAAATTGGTACAAAATGGGTACAAAATTGTGGCATAGGTCCGAACTCGATCCGTTTTGGTGGGCTGTCAACTTAACGTACCTCTTCAAAAGCTAGCTTGGAAGCTAGCATGGTCGCTACGTGATTGTCGAATTTTACGATGCTCGGTTGGAATCGTCCGGAATCCCTGCATAAACAATATCATAGGGACATGAGCCTGTACGTGATGGAAAACTTAACAAAATATAGTACTGTATCCACTAAGACCACAATACTTAACTTAACCCATCTCGATAATCGTTGAGTTTTCACCCAAGATGTGGCATACTTATTGTAGAAATTGCCATCGAAAAAGCTATCTGGTGATGCAATAATACATATATTATATCGGATGTGCCTCTTGAAATAGGTTCCGGTACCTATAACCGAAAGTTGCAAAGGTCTGAAAATGTTTTAATGAGCAAGTTCAACGTAGAAAACCTCACATGCAAATGTTCATTTATGAATATTTTTCTGAAACGTCTAATAGGCCATATATTAATGTACGTCACTTCAACAATTCTGTTGATAATATAGAAAATTCGTTTGGAATATAAATTAATTAATTTTTCCCCTCAAATCTGAGGGGTTATCCAACAGAATAATCTATATATAAAAGAAAGATGTTGGTTACACCATTTATAACTCGAGATCGGATGGAGTGTTTTTTATGAAACTTCATATATGGATTCGTCTACGGTCTGGTTATTATAAAATACAATAAAACTTCGAAAAAATCGATGAAAATTTCACTTATACAGGAAATGCATTTCCTCCCTTTGAGCGAGGCCACTAGGTGTCGCTACAGTTACAGTTACGCTACCGCTTATTCGTAGGTAGTTGATTTCATATTCTCTCCGTTAGCAAGGCCGTAGCCAGGGGGGGGTCCAATGGGGTCCGGACCCCCCCCGAAATTTATTTTTTCAGAAATACCAGATAATCATTTCACCGAAAATTCTTCGAATAAATTTTTTTCTAGCTACGGCCTCGGACGGACCCCCCCCGAATTTTTTTTCTAGCTACGGCCTTGTCCGTTAGATGGCTATATTAGCACTATTGACTATAGTCACTGTAATAGTGTGTAATTTGAGTTGCCTACAACTCTGCGCTGTTGGCCAACACCAAGAAGTTTTAGCGTAGGAGTACAGTAGTACAGATGTCTAAAATGATTATATTTCGTACCACTTCAGATGGCGCTATTCACACATTATGACTGATTATTAGTTATTTTTATAGTTTTATTTGTTCAAAATAAAGTAATCGTGAAGTAGGATGTCTAGAATAATGGTGGAGGCACTGATTAGATTTTGTTGTGACCAAATTGATTATATTAGCAATGTTTCGTTCTTTCCACTTCAGGTGGCGCTATTCACAAATTATGACTGATTTTTATCAGTTATTTCAAATATTTGAATTTATTCTGGCGAACGTGGCGTGTTGATGGTAGATAATTTTGTCAAGCAATAATGTGTGTTTATATTGCTGACATTCTGATGTATATTAGTTCTTAGGAAAAGTAGAAAACATTCATTATAAAAAGATGCCATTCTGCTGTCATAACATAATAGACTTTGGCAAATCAGCTGTTGATACATCAATCAAATTGACAACGGAAAATACACTGAAATGATATTGCGGCGCCGCCACGAAACATTGCTGATATTTTCGATTTGGTCGAACGTCATTCCATTCTAAAATTGACGGGTGCCTACACCATTATCATAGACATCTTATCGTGAAGGTACTATATTTGACATTAGCACCATTAGATGGCGATGAATTTGTTCAGGCTTTCGCGACCATCGATTTATGTCATCTGTTTTTTTTTGTGAGTTTCGGTCGTCGTGGTTTGAAATGGTCGAAAAAAAAACATATGACATCAATTACAGTGTAATTTGCATAGGACTTATAGTACCATGAAGGGCTATTAACAGATCCAGAAGCGCGTGAATATCACAGTGAATTTTTATCGAAATGTCAAGTATATACGATTTTGGCGATCAGTTTCAAGCGTGATATGTTCATTCTCATCTTTTCTCATAATTTTTAAATTGTTTTTGAATATCTGTTTGGGTAATAAATATATTTTCGGAAATCACTAAATCGAAAATTGCTATAATCGGTAATTGACATATTATTTTTATGTATCTGTTCTGTGTGACAGCTTATATCCATCGAAACATTTGACAGTTCAAAAATCGGAGAACCAAGCTGTTGATCTCCGATCACCGGTGATTACGATTTGTGAAATCCACCGTAAGTATCATTTAGGCGGAACAAAGTTCGCCGGGCCAGCTAGTTCGTTATAAAAAGTCAATAATATTTCGAGTTAGGTACTGCTAAAAGATGGCCTATTTTGGCGTTTGAAGAACTCGCCGTCAAACTTTGATTGTACTTCGATCAACTCTGCGATTTGTGAACTCTATGTATAGTATCCCCTTAATGTAGAATATTATGCCGAATTTCACAATCTGCTATGTAAGGAATACTAAGGACATGAATTATTTTTATCGCCCAATATCAATTTCGGTAACCGTAGCCATTTTATTACGACGAAGATGAAATGAAATAACAACCCGATTTACGACCCTTAACGTAAGCTCTCGACATAGTTAAACGTTCATGTTCAGTCACATGGTGACAGACTTTAATAAATGACAGATCAATACCGGCTCAGAGCTCACAAGATGGCGGTCCAAAATGGCGGAGAAATACATTCGGAACAATACGAGGGGAATTTGTAAGTGCCAACTGGCTTTCCTTTAGGAAAACCCTAATTATCAATGAACTACCTTATTGTTATAATACATGGTTGATGAGGTGGTCGCAGACCTGCTGGAAACTTCGATAATCTCTTACTAGCACACACGATGTAATGGTGGAGTGATTCAAAAAAGACGCGGTTTTTGAAGAAATTATATTCAGAATATCCCTTCAAGAGATGAAGCTGGCTTGATACAGGCTGACTACACCAAATTGCATCGCGAATTCAAGTTCTGAGCTTGTCGAGCTCTTATTCGTTTGGTTCAGCAGATAACGAAAAAGCGATATTCAGCAGACTCACCTGTGCAAGTCAGCTTTTCGATGGCTGCGTTCAGCTTGTAGTTGCTGCTGTTGGAAGCCATGGCGGAAGACTCTGCAGGACTGTCACTTCGAACTCTTCTGGCTGAGGACTCCGGGTCGGTCCTGAAAAGGTCACATTGGAGAGATGACCCAGTTGGAGGCAGTGCGCGTGACGTCAGAGCGTCGGAGGCAGTCCGTTGGGGGTGGAGCGAGTGTGGGAGAGGACGCGGGGGTTGTGTCTACGCCAGTATGGATTTTTGGTGGGCGCTGGGTTTTCGGAATTCGAAAGAATAATTCCTGCTCCGGAATTCGTTGCTCGGAATTGGTTCACTTTCCGATGGCTTCCACGTGCTTCTAATGGGTTAAGGGCTGTTGGGGAAGGAAATGGGGATCGTTAAACGGGACACTTCCGAACACGTATCCGACTTTTGGGAGAAGATATCGAAAATGGTCCAGATATTATTTTTATAAAATAGTTCGGAAATTAAGCATCATGGTCAATAACAGCCAGAAAAGAAATTTTTGATCAAACAGCTTGTACCGATTCATCACAGATTTTCATCGTTATTGTTGATCCGATGTTTTCCAGAATACCTCAGTTACTTTGTATACTAACTGACAAAGAAACTGCAACACCAAAAGGAAATGTTTAAAATCCATTTTTTTAAACATATACAGGGTGATTCAAGGAGGATGGCACATTAGACGTTTCTGGAGAACCAGACTTCAGATCGGTTTGAAAATTTAATGGTATGCATTATCGGAACTGTTCTACCCAACTAAAATATTTTCGTCAATGCGGTGTTGCCACTTCTATTAAAAAGTAGTAGCAACTTTGCTTTTTCAAATGAAACACCCGGTATATTATATTATTTTTGGAAAACCTCTAGTTGCCAAAATTGAGAATCAGCAGAAATTAAGTCGGTATTGTGGCAAAATATTTATATTTCAGTTGTTACAACATGCGACAGTTTCGAGGAACAATTCTCCTCTTCTTCAGGCTACAAAAAAACAAAGAACATACAAACTTCATCGAGTGACAAGGGAGGAGGTAACCTACCAATATGTAATGAAATTGGGAAAAATAACATTGGCAGTATGACGAGAACACATTCAATAGCTCAAAACTCCTGAAAAATCCCTTTCTAGTTCGCGAATAAGCATGTGGAAATGACTTTACTCTAACCTAAAAACACGGTCTAGAAGTCTTATGGACGATCATAGAATATCGTACTAACAACAGTCACAGGATAAAAACATAAATATCACAGCCTTGTATTCACATTTAGTGAAATGGAAATTTCTTATCAATATGTACTGAAAACAAGAAAAATGTCATCGGTAATGTGATGAATCAGATTTACACTTTTTAAAATCACAAAAAAACTTTTACAGTGTGTGAAAACAAGCAAATAAATGTGATCCTACTTAACCTAAAAAACGGTGTAGAGATCTTGTGGTGTGGATGGTTACAAAATGCCACAAACAACAGTCACAGGATAAAAAGAGAAAAACACACACTAGACAACACTACTTTCACCAACAACTATCTACCTCAAATTTTTTATTTTATTGATGAGATGGCAATATGTGTTGCTTAAATTCTCTATGTCACTTCTAAAATTAACAGAACCATTGAACTTTTTGATACAGACCATCTCAGATATCATTCTTTTCCTATAGTCTTTTTCTCTATCTAAAATGCAAACATTTTCTAACTCTAAATCAAAGTTATGGCCCGTGGCAAGGTGGTGTTCTACCAAAGCAGTTTTGTTGTTGGATAAGTTCCTTATTGAACTTTTATGATTGGATAATCTAGCTTTCAGGTGTTGTTTTGTGGTGCCTATATAGCAGCCATCACAATTGCTACAATTTATTTTGTACACCAAATTTGATTCTAGCGCTTTTGGGGTCTTAGACTTGAGTTCAGAAAAACAGATATTTCTCAAAGTGTCCTTAGAATATGTGACATATTTTACATTTTCTAGGTTTAAGACTGACATCAATCTACTAGATAGACCAGGAATTAATGGTATCTTCACATAATGGGTGTTTCTAGTGTCTCTAGTTTCATTTGGCTGATTGATAGCAGATCTTGTTAAAAATAATTTCCCCAAGGGATTAGTTAATAAGTGCATTAATGACAATATCAATCAGCCAAATGAAACTAGAGACACTAGAAACACCCATTATGTGAAGATACCATTAATTCCTGGTCTATCTAGTAGATTGATGTCAGTCTTAAACCTAGAAAATGTAAAATATGTCACATATTCTAAGGACACTTTGAGAAATATCTGTTTTTCTGAACTCAAGTCTAAGACCCCAAAAGCGCTAGAATCAAATTTGGAGTACAAAATAAATTGTAGCAATTGTGATGGCTGCTATATAGGCACCACAAAACAACACCTGAAAGCTAGATTATCCAATCATAAAAGTTCAATAAGGAACTTATCCAACAACAAAACTGCTTTGGTAGAACACCACCTTGCCACGGGCCATAACTTTGATTTAGAGTTAGAAAATGTTTGCATTTTAGATAGAGAAAAAGACTATAGGAAAAGAATGATATCTGAGATGGTCTGTATCAAAAAGTTCAATGGTTCTGTTAATTTTAGAAGTGACATAGAGAATTCAAGCAACACATATTGCCATCTCATCAATAAAATAAAAAATTTGAGGTAGATAGTTGTTGGTGAAAGTAGTGTTGTCTAGTGTGTGTTTTTCTCTTTTTATCCTGTGACTGTTGTTTGTGGCATTTTGTAACCATCCACACCACAAGATCTCTACACCGTTTTTTAGGTTAAGTAGGATCACATTTATTTGCTTGTTTTCACACACTGTAAAAGTTTTTTTGTGATTTTAAAAAGTGTAAATCTGATTCATCACATTACCGATGACATTTTTCTTGTTTTCAGTACATATTGATAAGAAATTTCCATTTCACTAAATGTGAATACAAGGCTGTGATATTTATGTTTTTATCCTGTGACTGTTGTTAGTACGATATTCTATGATCGTCCATAAGACTTCTAGACCGTGTTTTTAGGTTAGAGTAAAGTCATTTCCACATGCTTATTCGCGAACTAGAAAGGGATTTTTCAGGAGTTTTGAGCTATTGAATGTGTTCTCGTCATACTGCCAATGTTATTTTTCCCAATTTCATTACATATTGGTAGGTTACCTCCTCCCTTGTCACTCGATGAAGTTTGTATGTTCTTTGTTTTTTTGTAGCCTGAAGAAGAGGAGAATTGTTCCTCGAAACTGTCGCATGTTGTAACAACTGAACAATAAATATTTTGCCACAATACCGACTTAATTTCTGCTGATTATTTTTGGAATCTCAAACAACTTCTCGACAACTTTTATTAACATTTCCCTATACCTATCTGTTGCCGTTTTCGAAATATAAATTAATTTCAATTTTTTTCACCAGAAAACATGACCTCTAAAAATGCTGATAACTTCGGGTTGAGAAACACTAGGGCATTGAAATTTGGTTTGGAGTGAGGTGATACATAAATGCTTTCAACACTTCATCCTGATTTACGTTACTTCAATACAGTGTGATGAAAAAATACAGTCTTTTCGGTTGCTTGAAAAAGTGACTGAAAGTTGTTTATTTCAAATGGAACGCCCTGTATATTATTAAAAATTCGGAAAACTGATGAAATTCGCTTTCATTCTATGTATATCATGCCTATACCTAACTAGTCAAATTCGGACTTATGAGCATTTATTTGTCAAAATGTCCCTTCAGAATGGTATTTCCATTCGGTATTTGGTAGGCAGGCCATGATTACTATTTGACAGTACCTTGTGACATTTTCCTAATAATAAAGGCACCAAGAAGCATACATTTTCACATTTTCTTCATTTCAGAAATTGCAAATCCCCTCGAAACGATGGAAGAAAACTAATCAAACGAAGTGCTCATGAATTTGTTCATTATTATTAACTGGAGAGACTTTTTGAAGATCGGTGGATAAGGCGCTTGGGACCATGGAATTGGCCAGCAAGAATACCCGATCTTTGTCCGTTAGATTTTTATCTGTGGGGAATGTTGAAGGAAAAAGTTTACAAAACACCCGTGCATTCGAGAGATGAATTGTTGGAAAGGATTGCCCAAGCATTTGAAGATTTGGATTTTAAAGAAATACGATCTGCCACGACGAAAGCAGTCAACGCCCGCATTTTGAAGTGCATGATCTACTTTTTAATAATAATTCATATAAATAGTTTCAAGTTTGACTCTCAAGTTTCTTGGTGCCTTCATTATTAGGAGAATGTCACAAGGTTTTATCAAATAGTGATCATCGCCTGCCTACCAAATACCGAATGGAAATACCATTCTGAAGGGACATTTTGACAAATAAATGCTCATAAGTCCGAAGTTTGACTAGTTAGGTATAGGCATTAAATACATAGAATGAAAGGTGATTTCATCAGTTTTCCGAATTTCTAATAATATACAGGGCATTCTATTCGAAATAAACAACTTTCAGTCACTTTTTCAAGCAACCGAAAAGACTGTATTTTTTTATCACCCTGTATTGAAGTACCGTGAATCAGGCTGAAGTGTTGGAAGCATTTATGTATCACCTAACTCCAAACCAAATTTCAATGCCATAGTGTTCCTCAACCCGAAGTTATCAGCATTTTTAGAGGTCATGTTTTCCGGTGAAAAAAATTTAAATTAATTTATATTTCGAAAACGGCAACAGATAGGTTTAGGGAAATGTCAATAAAAGTTGTCGAGAAGTTGTTGGAGATTCCAAAAATATTATCATATACCGGGTGTTCCATTTGAAAAAGCAAAGTTGCTACTACTTTCTAATAGAAGTGGCAACACCGCATTGACGAAAATATTTTAGTTGGGTACAACAGGTCCTATAATGCATTCCATTGAATTTTCAGACCGATCCGAAGTCTGGTTCTCCAGAAACGTCTAATGTGCCATCCACCGTGAATCACCCTGTATAGTATAGCAAGGAGTGATGGATTAATAAACGAAGGGTTTACAATTTTTTTCGATGAATAAAGTTTGAACAACTCCTTCTGGGTGTTGCAGTTTCTTTGTCAGTTTTCTTTGTCAGTAAGTATTAAAGGGTGAGTCTTTGACTACAGACTATAGATTCTTGAGGCCAAAAGCACCCTTTTTTCACTATCCATTTTTCCGAATTAGGCTCTGTTGAAGAGATATAGCCATTTGAAAAAAAATGGGCCAACTACGAGCCTGATACGATTTTCTGCAAACACCTCGAAGTTCATATTGGAATTGAGTATACCTTTAGGAAATACTCAAGTACTAACCTTATTCCAATAAAAATGTTAAAAACACGATATTTCCCAACAAAAACACTTAGTTTTGTCCGATTATTTCTGCAATTGAAAACCATATTTCTCCCATCAAAATAAGTTCCCTTTTAGATTTTTCCTAAGATCAGTTTGTGAACATTAATAACTTGTTCATATTTTCCTCGATGTCCCGAAAATATCTCTTGAAAAAAAGTATTTCATTCACTTTGTGATTGAACAAGCTATATCAAAACACTGACAATGATTAAACTATGTATTTCGTATTAAAAACAATGATCTCCTGTGAATATTTCACAGAACTTTTAAGAAGATTGATTTTTTCGTTGAGGTAAACTATTTTTTAGGTCACATAGTATAAATGTCTATGTATTCGTTATCTGTCTTTTCCATCAAAAATAGACTGCGCCGCGCATGCGTACAGCGAAATCCGGCGGAGGACATTAGTTATTTCAATTAACGTTGGAGGCACTGCCAACTATAATCAAACAATCATGTAACGTGATCATTATAGGTGTTCTTCGATTTCGCGATGATTATGTGGAGACACTCAGAGAATTGATGTAATATGGACCGTGTATTGTCGAGTTTATGAAATGTACGAGTATAAATTGAAATATTTGTTTGTGCAGAAGTTTTAAACTAGTTGGTTGCTGCACAGAAACATCGCCACAGATTATTCAGGGCTAGTATCATTTTATTTTTCATTAATTTCAATTTGATACGTGGTTGTATAGATATTCATCATTCATATATCTGAATTTTGTATTTCATTGTCATCAATTTTTTATATGGATCGATAACAATAAATTTTCAATAGAAACTGTGCGTAGTAAATGTACAATATCACGATCCTTGGTGTTCAATTTTATCTGCCACATTTATGGGATTTCATTTTTTTATATCTCTACATCAAACGTTTTTCCATCATTTAGATTTCAGTCTCGACAAAGTTGATAAACATTCTGACAACATTGTCACTATGTTAAAAGACTAAAGAAGAAATAATATGCGATGATATTTCATCCAGGGAAGCATACACATTATTCTTGTAATTCATGATTTTTCCTCAAATTTCATCGTATACAATTAGTAATAACTCGAAAACGACGCGTTTTATGAAAAAAAACATATGAATACATTGATTTTCTAATTTCATTGATTCTTTCGAAAATATAAACCGTTTATCTTTTTCAAGTGGTTTTATGGTATTTTTGCGTGGATTCATGAATCGGCTACGGTGTGACTTTCATATCAGAAGAAATATTGGTTAAGTTTTGATTGATGAATATGAACCATGAATAGAGTACCTAATCAATCGAAATTCAGTTCACTTGAAATAACGGTTCCGAAGATATGAACAGAACAGAGTTTTTCAATGGCTTTTCGACGGACTTTTTTTTCACACGAAACCGAAATTGGAAATGGTACAGGAAAAAAGTGTCGTTGGATGAGAGAAATTTACAGTTAAAAAATATGTACAAGTCAAAGACTCACCCTGTATACTATTAACTGCTCAGGTAAGTAGCGAAAAAATATACACTACATTGCTCACAGAAAATTATATTAATTAATATTGTGTTTTCTTTTCAGTTAAATTATGTTTGAGTCTGGTTTTTTGTTTTTCTTTAATAATTACATTGTCTTTCAGTCATAATAGTTGAAAACGAAATAACTACTCGAACAGGAGGTACTGTTATGATCCAAAATGTTTATTTCAAAATTCATTTCGATCTATTGAGGCAAAATTGTGAATGAAAGAATTAGATAGTATTTGTAGTTTGTACATAGATAATACGAGTAGATTCTGTGGATAGTTAGGATTAGCATAGATGCATAGAATACCTGGTGTTAGCACTGATTAGATTTTTTTTAAGACTTTCTTGATTGAAAAACCGACAATTTGAACTGCTTTTCATTTCTCCCGAAAAGGGTCGCGCTATTTGTCGTTGCCGCAGTAGCGCCACGATCGATAAATATTGCGGATTATTCCGGAACTAGACCAAAATCTGAAATCTAGAATGCCCTTTTGATCTACAAATTTTGGTAACGATTTTTAGTAAGGAGTCGTTACACCAGGTATTCTATGCATGGATTAGCTTAGGAAAGTCAAGAAGGTAGAAGATGTTTGAAGGATTAAAACCTAGGAGATGGATCAAAAAGAAATTGAAAATCCAGAAGAAAAGTCAACAAATAAATTGGGGGAAAATGAAGGGGAAATGAAATGAAATGAAATGAAATAATTGAAAATAGAAGAAATAATTGGAATTGAGGTTATCTTGAAAGTCCAATATACATAAGAAGACAGAAGAAATATGATGAGAATGTTTGTTTGGTGAAAATAGGATTATATTGTTATTGTACGAAAAATTATAATAGATAAGTAAGAGTAGTTTTATAATATAGAGGTAGAATACGTTTTTTTTTTTAATTTGAATTAGAATATTCAGAAGTAAAAATTAACATTCAATATTGAAATATCTAAATTTTTCATTTTAAGTTGGATCCTGGAGAGTTTACTGGTCATAGCAAAATTGAAATTTTCATATTAATTTGTTATATTCCCAATTTATTTCTATTCGGAATATAAAGCTCATATTAGGAATCATAACAGTACTTTTTAATGAAAGTGTAGCCCCAGAACACCTATTTGATACTCCAGTAAGAGAGTAAAGGTGAATACAGACTATTCTGACGTGACGTGATTCCACGTCACGTCAGACGCGTACTGTGCTCCCATTGGCCTAATATGAACGTGAACGTCAAAATGTGAGTGATATAAAAATGCAACACATCGTTCTGTGCGTTCACGTTCATATCAGGCCAATGAGAGCACAGTACGCGTCTGACGTGACGTGGAATCACGTCACGTCAGAATAGTCTGTATTCACCTTAAGAGTAATGTTTGTTTTCTATAGATATACTAATATTATAAAGAGGAAAGATTTGTATTTTTGTTTGTTTGATACGAATAGGCTAAAAAACTACTGGACCGATTTCAGAAATTCTTTCACCCTTAGAAAGCTACATTATCCCTGAGTGACATAGGCTATACTTTTCACCCGAAAAAATTAGGGATACCTACTATAACTTCAATAATTACAAAAAAAATCAGCCATAATCAGCAATTTTCACGTGCGCTGCAAAAACCGTAAGACTTACGTGGATACAATGCATGTCGGAAATGTACCTCTTGAATAGTTCTACAAAAAAGTCCGCGATAGCATACAGGGTCTTTCACGAGGAACCTCACCCATATTTATACGGGAAACTACTGAACGTATTTTCATGAAATTCAGCACTTATAAGTATTTCACGATGCTGATGAAATCTAAAATATTTTCAAGGCATGAGCACCTCTGGTTTTTCCGGAAATGACGTCAACTTCCGTTTTTCAAATCAGAACACCATTTTTTTATTGCAGAAATGGATTCCTTAGAAAATTTCAAGTTATTTTGATGTAACATTTTTCAGTTTTGGTTGGAAAATTCTCTCTGAGCGGGAAAATTCGAAAAAAAATCCGAAAATAGAGCTCCGCTGAAACAAGAATAACTTCGAGGTTTTTGGATGGAAAATTTTCATTTTTGGAAATTTTCAAGATGTAAGATTGATGTATCCACTTTGAGATTCGAAATCGCGATTCATGATACAGGGGGTGAAAAAATCGCTTTCAAATTTAGGGATGATAAAATCGTGAAAAATCAATTTTTTCAAATTAGAACCCCATTTTTTTATGGCAGATATTGAATCTACGTTGAAAAATAATGTGAGTGTATGCATCACACCCTTGCCCTAAAGTGGATATTTTCTGAGTTATTCACAAAAAACTGTTTTTCGTCTTGAATTTTCAGCTATTTCTTTTCCCTTCACGCCAAAAAGATGAAATTTTCAGGAACTGTTACTTAAACCATGTTTTAGATTTTACTACCCTAATATGCAAGAGAAAAAAGTTACAGGTTGTTCCTAAATAGATGGCGAATTTGGATTCGAATTTGTATCGGAAACATCTTTATTTCAACTAATCGGCCATCGGTTTTCTCTCCAGTGATAAATAAATAATTCCTAATGAACCATATGCAAAAACTTACCATGTTTTACATTCTTTTTTTTTTAATGATAGATATCATTAATTACTTCTGCCAAATTCCTCTTTATTCAGTAGTATGTAATTAATGATATCTATCATTAAAAAAAAAGAATGTAAAACATGGTAAGTTTTTGCATATGGTTCATAAGGAATTATTTATTTATTACTGGAGAGAAAACCGATGGCCGATTAGTTGAAATAAAGAGGTTTCCGATACAAATTCGAATCCAAATTCGCCATCTATTTAGGAACAACCTGTAACTTTTTTCTCTTGCATATAAGGGTAGTAGAATCTAAAACATGGTTTAAGTAACAGTTCCTGAAAATTTCATCTTTTTGGCGTGAAGGGAAAATAAATAGCTGAAAATTCAAGACGAAAAACAGTTTTTTGTGAATAACTCAGAAAATATCCACTTTAGGGCAAGGGTGTGATGCATACACTCAAATTATTTTTCAACGTAGATTCAATATCTGCCATAAAAAAATGGGGTTCTAATTTGAAAAAATTGATTTTTCACGATTTTGTCATCCCTAACTTTGAAAGCAATTTTTTCACCCCCTGTATCATGAATCGCAATTTTGATTTTTAAAGTGGATACATCAATCTTACATCTTGAAAAATCCCAAAAATTAAAATTTTCCATCAAAAAACCTCGAAGTTATTCTTGTTTCAGCGGAGCCCTATTTTCGATTTTTTTTTTCGAATTTTCCCGCTCAGAGAGAATTTTCCAACCAAAACTGAAAAATGTTACATCAAAATAACTTGAAATTTTCTAAGGAATCTATTTCTGCAATAAAAAAATGGTGTTCTAATTTGAAAAACGGAAGTTGACGTCATTTCCGGAAAAACCGGAGGTGCTCATGCCTTGAAAATATTTTAGATTTCATCAGCATCGTGAAATACTTATAAGTGCTGAATTTCATGAAAATACGTTCAGTAGTTTCCCGTATAAATATGGGTGAGGTTCCTCGTGAAAGACCCTGTATATCTATCTCTCAAGATTGACTTGCTATTACCTGTTTATGGTAATCAGATGTTTTCCAAAATTATGCACTATTTGGGAGTGTGTTTTTATGAGTTGGGTATTGATCCTCATCCAACCTAATACGTTATTTATCCCCAGTATTTAATTTAGAACGAAATTGCTCTTCACATTATACAATTACAACGAGTACATCAAAAGATATGGCAGGTTGAAGTGTTGAAGATGAAACCACCTGCTTGTAGAGTAATAAAGTTATGTATATTCATTAAAATTTTTTCTTCGTCCATTATATTGATAATAATAAAAACAAAATATGTTATGTTATGTATATTATTTTTTGTTGAAGTTATATATATATTTTCTGAATATCGGAAATATTCGCAATTTTATCAATTCGTGACAAAGTTTCGGCAAATAAGGAAATAATCGCGTATTTGTAAACATAATGGTTCTAATTATTAAATTTCTTGTGTGAGTATTGATCCCTTCTCAATTCTTATGGATTTTATTTGAAAAAGTCACGATTATAATTTACTATGCCTGTTCATTGACTAACGTCGTGGAATGTATCACGTTAATCTGCAAATTATTATTCATTCGTTCAAATTCACAAATAAAGTGTTAAAGGCCAGCTCGAATTCCTGGTCTGTTTATGAGTTTGACCTCTGAAGTGTTAATCAGAAACAAGTACAATCAAAAGTTTGGGATATCCGAAAAAACCGTTTCCATCCGGTGTTTTGGCTAAAAAATATTTCGTCTCATCAACGGGTATATCTATCCAATACACAAAAAGCATGTTAAGCACACTGAGCTAATATCTATAAGAATAAAAAACCCAAGAAAATATAAAAGATCTCTTTTTATTACCTTCACAGGCCTTCTCTAATTATACGGTTCACTGAATATCGGCTGGTTCTTGAAAATAATTACAACGAGTTTTCAATACAGAATTGACATGCTTATTCAATATTCCTCCATCCACTTTATGGTATTATACTTGAGGATTCTAACACGAATAAGGTCATTATCCTAGGCACTTTAACGCATTTACTATTTAACAAAATGATAATGTGGGTGCAAATTAAGTACCTTTTTTTAATACAGACCAGATAAAATGCGTGATAATGTCAGTTTTCTAGTGTTTTGTGAAATGCGCTTTCATAATTTCATTTGAAATCTCACGAATATGATCCAAGAAGTCAAAATCATTGTTTTATAATTTCTGGAATCTGTGAGCTGCAGAATTATCAATAATATTATTGATTCATGGGAATATATCTCTTTTTCAGACTAGCTCATACCCGCGGTAGACAAAATCTAAGCAACATTGAGAGCATCCGAAGCAGACTTTTAGGGCAAAGCTGTATGGTTGCAAGACGAAAAACAGTAAAGAAAAATAAATGGGCTGAGACTTCCGGACCAGCTCTTTTCCTGAATGAAGTTGTGAAAAAAGTCTCTTTCGCAATATTTCCTACTCCAACTCTAAAATGACGACAGAAAAATAACCGAAATAAACCAAAGAGGACGATGCAAGTAACGGAGCTCATGGGGTTTGCCCCGCCCCAAATATTTCCAGCACCAGATTCCTCACACCAACTGGGTGTCCACCACGAGCGATATGACACGAATAAGCGGCAAGAAAAAAGGAACAAAACGAAGTTCGATTTGGAAATCAATTGTTCGCAAAGTGAGAGAATTATGCATGTCAGGAGTTATGAAAATGAATGAAGAGGTGTATCAAGACGTTTTCTTAGTGGTCAATCTGACTTCACGTTATTCGAGAATATCCTACAACTTTTTCGAAAGGGTACATATCGGTTGTCGGCGTGAAATCAATAATCAATTCTCGACAATATGCAACCGCTGAGAAACAGGGCGACCAAAAAAAAGCGATTACAGATACTGTCGTGGAACTGAATTGAAAGAATTTCTCTGAAATTGTCAAAGTCAAAAACAAAAGAAGCAGGCAGAAGAAAAAACCAAGCCTCTCGAAAAAAAAACAATATTGAAAGAAATCAATAAACACAGAACACAACACATAAAAAATATCAAAACTAACGGAAATCAACACAAACCAACGAAAATAAACGGAAGCCAGCAAAAACAAATACAAACCAATCAAACTAATGCCAAAACAACGAAAACAATAACAATCCAACCAAAACTAACATAACTAAACCAACAAAACGCAACTAAAACAATACTGAACCAACCAAAACAAAAACATGCAACTAAAACAAATACGTGAAAACCAAAATCGTCTATTGAATCGTTGAATCTCACTCTATTGACATCGAAAAAGAAATATGGGAAAATGTAAAATCAAAATTTATTATGTTAACCGAGGAAGATTAAGAAAGAAACGAGCCTCTGAAAATCATTTTAACTTTACCTTCTACGTAAGATGTATCCACTGCTTCCTATTCGAAACTAAAAAACTAGGAAAGTAAGTGTGTACACAGAAACAAATATCGGATTCACATTCACATTAGCAATTCTCGACTATGTCAGGGAAGAATCAAGTTTTTCCAGCGGGTATCTGTAAGGCGCAATTTTAATTCGCGAGTGAAAGGAAATGAAGATGATTATTCCAGTTTCAACACCAACAAAAACAATCAGAAACTATCAAAATTCATAATAAATAAAAGAAATCTAAACAAAACAATCGCAATTAAAAAACGAAAACCAATAAAATAATCGAACGATATCATAACTTTCGTGTTTATACAGGATGGTCCAGTTTAAAGGGCCAATAGTACTTGAATAACCTGATTAAACTTCTGAGCTTTGATGTGATTTACACAATAATTGTTTTGAAGGTAGGGTTGATTTGCTAACATTAATTATAGGATATTTCTATAATTCAGTTTTTATTGTTGTATTTTTGGTGAAGAAGCTCGGGAGTAGATTCTCTCTTTTTGAGGCGAAAATTCGTTTCGGTAATCTTGTAGAAACTAGGATCTATTGAATCATCAGGGGCATTTCGGAAAAATATTTTAATAGGCTGCTCATTTTCCTGTCTGTTAATCCTGTTCACTTCAAAATATATTTCAAAAAATAGGCACACTAGCTATTCTTGTACCCAACTTACTCTTAAACTCTCACAGAGAAATCGCCCTTGTACATGGATCTGAAGCTATTCAACACGCATGACTAATAAAATTTATTAGTGCATGAGTGTTGAATTCATCAATCAGAATTGAAAATTGATAGAAATCAAAACAAGAATCTATTGTCACATATCAATAAAATTCACCTAAAGAATATGGTTCACAGTCAATATAGAAAGTTTTTTTAGAAATGTTCGAGTTGGTTATATTAAATATATCCAACTCGAACATTTCTAAAAAAACTGATTCTGATTGACGAATTCAACTTGCATTGTTACTGTTGCTTCAATAATGTTTTGAATTGAATATTATTATTATTATTATTATCAATTCTAATTAATTTTTTTAAATTTTTTTTCAAATGTGGTTTCGAAATACAATCTGGAGAATATTGAATGAATTTGACTATAGGTATAGCATGAACTAACAAAATCTGAAATAACTCCCAAATTATTGAATTTAGAAGCATAATCCTACTCGAACACTATCATTATTTTTCTTTGTTGAATACAACGCAATAGTAAAAACTGGGTTTTTAAGGTCGCCGATCACAACGAGTAGGAAAACTAATCCAGTAGATGTGCCACCGTGCATTTAATGAAATATTCTATTAAATGGTCTCCCTTATGAATGAAATGTACTATGTACTCTATCCGAAAATCGCTGAACTATGGAATTACTAAATAGTTAGGGAAAGCACGAAGTATTTCTTGCTATATATTTGAATTCGGCCCTTCTCTGCCAATTCCGTATTTCAAGTTGTTTTTCTTTAGATTCACTTTTAATCGGAAGTTGAACTAAACTGCTCCACATGAGTTAGGGATATTGACTTAAATTGCAAAAAAATATAGTTAAAATCAGATTTGTGTGATGAAAATTCATATCAATATGATTTCAAGTTGCAAATTAATTTTAGCCTGCAGGTCTGCAGCGTATACAGGGTGGTTAAGAAAAATAGAGTAAAATAACGAAATTTTATTCCCAAAGAATTCAAGCATTTTAAGACTATCAATACAATGTATGGCCTCCACGGGCATCAATAACAGCTTGACATCTTCTTCGCATACTACACACGAGGTTGTTGAACATTTCTTGAGGAATTTGGTTCCATAAGCGGGGCAGAAGCTCTCTCAGATCATTCAAGGATTCTGGGGTAGGTTGATGATTATCTAATCTTCTTTGGAGCATTTGCCATGCATGTTCTATGCAATTCAAATCTGGTGAGTGCGGAAGTATTGGTAAATGTGGAATACCAAGCTCCTCGCGCGCATTCTCACCTATGGCTGCACGGTGCGGTCTAGCGCTATCGTCTAGAAATTGAAAAGTTTCTCCAATAGCAGCGTGAAAATTTGGCACAACATTGTTAATGACATGCTTCCTCTAGTGAAAGGCGGTCATATTCCCAGGACAAATGTGTAGATCTTTGCGGCCGTTGAAACATATCCCGGCCCATACCATAACACTACCCCCTCGAAATGGATGGACTTCTTGGACATAGCGACGATTACGGGGTATGCGTGGGATTGTCCGTACCCTTATTCTTCGAGAATCTGAAAATCGTCCATATCTGGATTCATCAGTGAAAAGGACACTACGCCATCGATCGTTCCAATTGATATGTTGCCTTGCCTATTCCAGTCTTTGACGCTTATGGTCACGTGTTAATGGAACTCCTCTTAATGGACGTCTAGAACCTAGATTCACCTCTCTCAAACGCCGTCTGATGGTTTCGATGGAAACTTGGACCCCCATCTGCATTTTGAAGAGTATTCCGTAGCATTCTACACGTAAATGTAGGGTTTCTTCTCGCCGAAACGGTGATGAAACGATTCTGAGCAGGTGTTGTTTTTCGTCGCCCACCAAGCCTTGGTTTTTCCAACACGGAACCTGTCTACCTGTACCTATTCCAAAGTCGAGATATCACACTTTGGCTGACTTGGAGCCTTTCCGCTACAACAACAACCAAGCCACCCTGTAGCATTCCGATAGCCCTATTAGCCTCAGCGTTTGTTAATTTACGTCTTGGCGTTTTCAGAAAACTCGTTTCAAATCGAAGCCGTTGATAAACTGACTTCATTTCAGAATAAGAACATTCATGGAGCATATGCAAAGAACCAAACTTCAGAAAAAAGGCGACCAGATTGACGAAATGTCTCATACTGATTTTTATTGGATCGATTCAAGTTGTTATTGAGTTTTAAATGATTTTACAGCGAAATTCTCGAAGATTACATACTTTTAGAAACGATTGAATACGATATCCCTAACTCTTGTGGAGCAGTATATTTTCATGGGTCTTTCGTTTGAAATAAAACAGAAGCATGAGTTGGCTTATTTTCTTCTATTTTTGAAAAAAAAAAACTTTCGAAATTAAATCTATTTCATTTCATTAAGAACTCCAATTCTTTCTGAGTTTACCCACAAGATTTTAGTTCCCAAAGTGAAACTATTTTCAAATGCAACCTGAAATAAAAACACACTACATTGAACGCCCACCTTAATTGAAAACCGAAGATATGGTCGAATTATGTTCACATTTGTTGACAATGGTTATGAAAATCCTTAAATTCAAGAGATGCCCATTGTCTTCTACTTCAAAAATGCATGGAAAGACAGATCACACTGAGAATACATGCATAATAGCTATAGTGATAACGCAATTATGCTCCTTTTCACCCAGTTTTTTCTTAAACCGCAAGAGTTCGAAAAGAAAGTCATTGAAAATTTGAAAAAAAAGAAAAAAAAAGGAAATGTATTTCCGTTTTCTTTATAACCGGAAAAACTGAAGCACCGAAAATATTTCAGGTAAACAGAAACATTCGAAGAAAACCATAATCCAAATTTTTCAGATTTGGCTCAGTTCACAGAAATGTCTAAAAATAACTCGATCTTGGAACATCCTGTATTATAGCATTCAAATTTTCTCGTGAATTCTGTATTAACTGCTCCCAGTCAAGACATTTACATGAAATAAAAACTCTCGTTATTGATAACATTACGAGTTCAGACGAAGTTAACACAATTTTCAATGCGGGAGAGAGTAATTACCCATAAAAAATAACTCTTCTCAAATGTTTTCATACGTGAAACCTAAAAATTTTTCATTTTCAAGAGGTATGTCCATATTATACATATTGATCGAGAGGCTTGAGAAATACTTTTGGCGCATGCTCAAGGAGAATCTGACACCATCCAAGACAATAGAAGGGGTTTCGGGTAAGATCAACATCGACACCAGCATTTGAAGAAATTCCTTTATTCAGAGCGTTGCCTCCTAATTTTCCATTCCTTTTGTCATCTAAGTATTTTTATACCTTGGATAACAATGAATGGCATTATCAAGAAAATTATAGTTGCTTCATATTTTTCCGTGTTCATAATAGTTATTTATGTACCAAGTGCGTTATATAGATCCTAACGCCCGGAGGGAAACATTCATCCCGATGGCCCGAGGGATTAATGTTGCCCGATGGGCGTTAGGATCTAATAACGCTCGTGGTGCATACAAGATTTTATTTTTCACGAATATATCATTTAATTACAATAAAATTCGATTGCTCCTATGATTTTTTTTCCATTTAACTTTCAGTAGTAACCATGGCACTTGTTAATATTTTGAAGTTCGTTATGGCTGTCATCATTTTATTAAGTGAATGTCATTACTGTTTTTGTTGTGAAGATTTAAAGAAATAACAGAAATGAATAGCAATTTGCCAAATAATATAATTGAAAATGCAGCCAAAGCTGCAAATAATCTATTACCAGAAAAATCCAGACTCGTCTACGACAAGGATTATGAAACATTCCATCAATGGAAGTTGAAAAATGAAATAATTGCTATAGATGAAACAGTGTTATTGGTGTACTTTCAAGAATTGGTATGCTATTTTATTTTTCATTTTGTTCATGTGTGGGTAATTTTTTTTATTTCAGTCTGAAAAATTTTGTCCTGCGTCATTGTGGACGAAATATTCTATTTTGAAATCTACACTGATTGTCAATGAAAATATCAATATTTCACAATTCTCCCGGCTAGTAGCGTTTTTAAAAATGAAATCTAAAGGATATATTCCGAAGAAATCCAAAGTTTTGACAGCAGAATAAGTTCATACATTCATCAATGAAGCTCCTGATTAAATTCATCTTCTTCATAAAGTAGTTCTAATAATGGGTGTTTTTGGAGGACTAATGTCTAAATGTCTATCAAAGATATAGAAGATAAGGGTAGCTGTTTACTTGTTAAAATACCCGAAACTAAAACCGGTATGTCAAAAGGATTTAGCATTGTAGAGGAAGAAAAAATAGGAGCTTTGGGGCTGGTCAGAAAATATATATCCTTGAGACCCAGTGGAGTGAAGAATCCTAGATTTTTCCTCACGTTCCGAAATGGTCGGTGCACCATCCAACCTGTTGGCAAAAATACCATAGGAAGTGTGCCTTCGATGATTGCCAAATACTTAAAATTGGATAATGCAAATGAATATACAGGACATTGTTTGAGACGGACTTCAGCAACTCTTCTAACTGAGGCTGGTGCATCATATGAAACGTTAAAAATGCACGGAAGATGGAAGAGTGCATCTGTGGCGGAAGGTTACATAGAGCAGAGCATTTTTTCCAAAAACAAAGTATCGACGATGATTGTGAATTCGGTAACAGATTCTCATGAATTCTCTAGTGGTTCTCTTGTGAACGAACTTCCAAGTACTTGTGGTCAAGTTTTCGCTCCTCAGGTTTCGAAAACATCCCAAGATTAACGATTGAAGAATTTTTCCGGGAAATTCGAAAACTGCACTTTTAATTTTAATTAAGAAAGACTTTGTTTTCGTTTGTTGAGTTGTCGTTGTTTTAGTATTAAAATTCTGCGAAATAAATAATTTCTTTCTAGCTTATTTTGCTTCTCGCATAACGAGCGGGCGTTATGATCCATAATGCCCGCTAAAATGCCCACGGGCATAATGAGTGTATTTATAGCAACCGTTTCTAAGGTAAAATAAACATATAATGTACAAGTGAAAAATAAAATTATTTTTTGTAGAAAAAACTTGACTTTCATTCATCACTATGGATGCGCAAATGATTACTTTTTTCCACCGTGAAAAAAAGTCTTTTTCTCAGAATGAAAAATAGTGTTTTTTCAGTGGTGAAGAGAAAAGAAGAAGAATAATTCACACAATAAACATATTACTTTTTGAAAGATTTATTTTTTACAGAGTCAATTATTGATGATTTATTAATAATTCTCGAATCAACTCTTCAAGTGATATTTAACGTTTTCAATCAGAAACAACATGGAACATCTTCAGGAATTTATGTTTCGGAAGTAATTGTTCGAACTTCCCTATCAATTGTTACTACAATAAACATTTTCATTTATTGGAACAATAATTGATAGTGATGCAGATGAACAATTCAATATTTTGTTTGAAATTTCAATGTCATTATTCAAACTATGTTCTATTATGCTTCTGCTATGGAGGCTCATTTCCAGCTCAAAATTACTATTGTCAAAATTGCTGATTTTGTTGTTATGCGGCAAACGTCCACAGCAGCATGAGCTGATTTTAGGCATCAAAATACGTTCATATAAAACTACTGATTAAAAATGTACTACTACATGAAACATCGAATATCTTTGTTTTTAATGAAACAAAAGATAGAAAACTATACATTTTTGGAAAGGAGAATGATTGTTCTTTCGAATGAGATCAAAAATTATATTTAAAATAATACATATTGGAATTTGACCAACATTAGTAAAACACCCTGTGTTGATGAGATGAAATGCCAGCCAAGCCTAAAAAAATATCTTTGATAAACTAGTGAAAACCCCATCTCTTTGGAGCAATTAATAAGCTGGGTATTTATGTTTAAAATCAGTCACTCTTAATTGGGACACCCTGTGTTTCAGACTATGTAAATTCACATTTACAGTTGTACAAAAAATGTTGTTTGTATTTCGTGAGTATAAAATTCGTGTTTTCGTGGCACATTCGAGTGAATTTTGACTGAATTGTCACTCTAATGTGAAATGAAAAAAACACTAATTTTACTTACTTAATATAAAAATAACTATTTTTGTCGTATATGATATAGAGTGGTCCCGATACTATCAATCCAAATTCAAAAGAAATATCTCCTTTTTTTCTAATACTCGTATATCCTTTGTTGCAAAAAAACACGCTGTTTTGAAAATAAATAATAATTAAAAGCAAGTTTTCGATTAATTTGTGCATATCTTATACAAAAATCAAACCCTGTCCTGTATTGGCTGAATTGTAGCTTATGAGAAATATGAGAAATCATATGCTCACCCTCGTTCTTCATTACGCTTATGAATTCTGGCCAACTGCCGCACAAGACAAGAATCCACTTTGCTGCCCTAACAGTCAACTCTTCAGAATCCAAAAATTGATATTAGGTATACAGGGTGTTTCACGAGGAACCTCACCCATATTTATACGGGAAACTACTGAACGTATTTTCATGAAATTCAGCACTTATAAGTATTTCACGATGCTGATGAAATCTAAAATATTTTCAAGGCATGAGCACCTCCGGTTTTTACGGAAATGACGTCAACTTCCGTTTTTCAAATAAGAACACCATTTTTTTATTGCAGAAATAGATTCCTTAGAAAATTTCAAGTTATTTTGATGTAACATTTTTCAGTTTTGGTTGGAAAATTCTCTCTGAGCGGGAAAATTCGAAAAAAAAATCGAAAATAGAGCTCCGCTGAAACAAGAATAACTTCGAGGTTTTTGGATGGAAAATTTTCATTTTTGGGATTTTTCAAGATGTAAGATTGATGTATCCACTTTAAAAATCGAAATCGCGATTCATGATACAGGGGGTGAAAAAATCGCTTTCAAAGTTGGGGATGACAAAATCGTGAAAAATCAATTTTTTCAAATTAGAACCCCATTTTTTTATGGCAGATATTGAATCTACGTAAAAAAATAATGTGAGTGTATGCATCACACCCTTGCCCTAAAATGGATATTTTCTGAGTTATTCACAAAAAACTGTTTTTCGACTTGAATTTTCAGCTATTTCTTTTCCCTTCCCCCCAAAAAGATGAAATTTTCAGGAACTGTTATTTGAACCATGCTGTAGATTTTTCACCTCTTCTTGAAACCGACTTCAAGTTACTATTAGGAGAACCATGGCAAACTCTCGCAGTTATAACTAGAGAAGATGCTCAAAGTTGTGACCGTTAATTTCTAGACATTTATTTATACGTCTCAGGAATGCTTCGTGCGTTGCTCTTCTTATTTCATCGGGAGGAAGAGATCTGCAAAAGTGTTTAAAAACCAAATTGAGTTTCAAAACTATGAATCTAAAAATCTAAACAAACCTGAACGCATTTCTGACTCGTTCTATGCAGTCCTCTTTATCAGTCAGGGGAGTTGAGTAGACAATATTTTTTATCCTACCCCAAACATAATAGTCTAAAGGAGTTAAATCGGGAGAACGTGGTGGCCAAAGATGTGGACCATTGTTCGCCAACCATCGATCTTCAAATAGCCTGTAGAGGATATTTGACACATTGAGTGAATTGTGTGGAGGCGCGCCATCTTGTTGATACCATAAGTCATTATGGTTCTGTACTAGCGGCTCAATTATTTGAGTCAATATGTCAGAATATCTATCTCCTAAGGGAGAACATTCTTTAAATAATGCAAACATGTGTAGTGTTCTATCTTACCAGTTAAAGTCCCATCATAAATGTGAACATCGGGAATTGCATTATTTTTGATGGCGCAAAAATCATTGAAACTCCAGGTCTCTTGAAAGTTCCATTGTCTGAAGTGGTGGTTGTTCTCTTCATCCCAATAATGACTGTTATGCCTATTGAAAGAACCATTCTTTGTGAATTTAGATTCATCTGTCCAAATTATACAGTCCAAAAAGTTTTCATTCTCTTGAAATCGAATCATCATAGCTTCGCAAAACTCTGTTCTCCTGACGAAATCAGTTTCCTTCAAATGCTGTACCCTATTGAATTTATATGGGTGCATTTTATGTTTTTTTAATATTCTCCACACACTCGATTGAGATAATCCCAGATCAATCTCGGCATCTTTGAGAGAATTTTGAGGATTCACACGAAAATATGCAAGAACTGTTATTTCGTTGTTCTCATCTTCTACTACACTTTTTTCTCTGTGTATAGTTTTCTTAACGAAAGATCCGACATTTCTCAAGTTTGTCATGGTTCTGTTAATGGTATCTCTCGTTGGTCTGGATCGGTCAGGAAACCTCTCAATGAACAGTCGAATCGTTCTATCTACAACTTTATTACATTCTCCATGAAGTAGAATGAGATTTAAATAATCTTCATTGGTAAAATTAGGCATAGTGATCGATTTTAACTTAATACGAATTATCACCAAATTAATAGTAAACACAAAATGCTACTGAATAAAGAGGAATTTGGCAGATGTAATTAATGATATCTATCATTAAAAAAAAAAGAATGTAAAACATGGTAAGTTTTTGCATATGGTTCATAAGGAATTATTCATTTATCACTGGAGAGAAAACCGATGGCCGATTAGTTGAAATAAAGAGGTTTCCGATACAAATTCGAATCCAAATTCGCCATCTATTTAGGAACAACCTGTAATTTTTTTCTCTTGCATATGTTATTAGGGTAGTAAAATCTAAAACATGGTTTAAGTAACAGTTCCTGAAAATTTCATCTTTTTGGCGTGAAGGGAAAAGAAATAGCTGAAAATTCAAGACGAAAAACAGTTTTTTGTGAATAACTCAGAAAATAGCCACTTTAGGGCAAGGGTGTGATGCATACACTCACATTATTTTTTAACGTAGATTCAATATCTGCCATAAAAAAATGGGGTTCTAATTCGAAAAAATAGATTTTTCACGATTTTGTCATCCCTAACTTTGAAAGCGATTTTTTCACCCCCTGTATCATGAATCGCGATTCGAATGAAAATTTTCCATCCAAAAACCTCGAAGTTATTCTTGTTTCAGCGGAGCTCTATTTTCGATTTTTTTTTCGAATTTTCCCGCTCAGAGAGAATTTTCCAACCAAAACTGAAAAATGTTACATCAAAATAACTTGAAATTTTCTAAGGAATCTATTTCTGCAATAAAAAAATGGTGTTCTAATTTGAAAAACGGAAGTTGACGTCATTTCCGGAAAAACCGGAGGTGCTCATGCCTTGAAAATATTTTAGATTTCATCAGCATCGTGAAATACTTATAAGTGCTGAATTTCATGAAAATACGTTCAGTAGTTTCCCGTATAAATATGGGTGAGGTTCCTCGTGAAAGACCCTGTATAAGCTAGGTTCTCTACCGAAAGATGACAATACTAAAAGGACCTTTTCGAAAATGTTATTAAAAAGGTAAGGAAAATGTTACATAACAAAAATCAACAATTTCAAACTAGTAAAAATTTGAATTCATTCAAGAATTGGTAACAGATAAATAATATAGGAACAGGATTGGGATAAAGTATGGAACCTCGTTGGACTTGTAGAATAAGGCCCTGTATGCTGAGAGCTTGGCTCTTCATGAGATCTAATAACTTTTCAACAGTGTTGACCTTATTGATATTGACAACCTTATTCACATGGAATATTCTGAGTGGGAACACAATGTTAAAATTTGCAACAGGATCTCAGATGTATCCAACACTAGAGGGCTCACAAAATTAACGTCAAATTTCCGAATCGATTCTTTAATTGTTATTGTATTGAAGCGGCTCAATTCGAGCATTTGATTTGTATCGTTCCCCAGTACTTGGAATGAGACGATCAAAAGAGAACATTCATTTTCTGACCCAACTTTGACCTTCAAATTGAAGAGACACTCGATCCTTGTCCACTTTTGAAATTCTTGTGGTTGTAGCCTCATAGGGTGTGGCCTTCTCAAGACTCGAAAGTACTGCGAAGTATGTCCATCTAAGAACTTCGGTATCTTTTCTTTAGGACACCCTGTACCCGTAATATACAAAAAAGTTTATCGTGAAGTTCATAAAACTTGAATGTCTCGCTGATTCTCAAACTACCCCTTAAATTTTATGCCTATGTCCGGAAAATTTAGCAAGTTAGTTACACACCCTATAAATATTTATCATTTGACATATTTATTCACCTTCCCACTTTATTAAATCCATACTTAGGAAGTTCAATATCAATTAATATTATCAGATAGGGTAAATGTACCTAAAGCTTTATATAGAGTCGATAATATTTATTGTGCGATAGGTAAGGTGCATAAAAACATCGAAATCACTTAGTCCGTCGTAAAGAGACATGATGTGAGTAAAATTTAATTTTTAAGAATATGATCAAATTGACATATACTCCATTCACTTTTATAAAGTATCCCGGTTGGCCATGATTTAGGTTTATCAAGTTTTTTTTTACCTGAAACTAACGCAGGTTGGCACTCGTGAATGTCAAATAATTCCTGCATGAATAATTCTGAGGGACGTTGCAAACGTTTATAAGTTTTTTTGTCGGGTTATTCGCGAGTAGGTACTTTTATTTTTTTTTTTAACTATCACAAAGTAACGAACAATTCTGTCCATTAATTCTCAGTAAAATTTCAACACACGATTCTTCAGGGTGAGTCTTTGACTTGTACATATATCTTAACTGTAGATTATTGAGGCCATAGGAAACCTTTTTTCATTTTACCGAATTTTGCTCTGTTAAAAAGATATAGCCATTTGAAAAAAAATTGGGCCAAATACGTGCCTGGTACGATCATAGAAATCATAATATATATACTTACTCTAGAATGCTAAATCAATTGGATCGAAGGGTTGTAAAAATTTCAGTGTGGTCCACAATGCGCATACGTGCCATCAGGTTGTTTCTGAACAGGGTCGGCTTCAATAAAATTTTATGCTGTTATTGTTGCAGTTGGATTTAATCAATTCATAATTAGTATTCGTCACTTACTAGTTGTTTTGAACATATTGATAATTTTCAACAGCTATTTGAATGGTAAATTTGGAAACATCAGCGACTGGAAGATAAACTGAAAATCTTTCATTATTCCAAAACCTCTTCAGGCGTTGAAAAAACCCGGTTTCGGTATAAAAATTAATTCAAGGATCAAGGAAGACAAATTCTGGTTAACAAAAAACTTTTGGTAAAGTACAGAAAAAAAATCAAATGAGCAAAATATACTAATACTCGTATATCCCTTCAGGACAGTTCTATTCTTCGGTGTTCCTGAAAATAGTGGAAACATGAAAATGTATTGTACATCTGCCAATGCGTTACTCTGCATCGTTTCATGAGTGAATTCTGATACCTACATTCATTCTTCAAGTCATTTGTCTTTTTGAGTTCCGAGTATATTCCAAAATCAATCTGTTATCTTATCTGAATGAAACTGCAAAGTTTTACTTCAATGTATTTTATTTTCGAGTTCGAATTATCCATTAAAAGATGGTTTACTCACAAGATTTCATGATTTTTCATAATGAATTGCGTTCTTTTTCTATATAAAGAACCAATCTCATGGTGCGAGTGGATAGATATGTGTCAATCGAATGAAAAGCAAAGCGTAAATCATAAATTTCTAACAGTTTATATGAATGAAAAGGTGCACATAGTTTACATACTCAAGTGGGAAATGAACGGGTCAAGACAAGGACACCACAACACTATACAGTTCATTGTTTATCGGATACGAAAAAATCCAAATCGAACACAACACACAACAACAAAAGCAAAATGCACACGAAGAATATAGAACACGAAAATAACAGTTACGCACCAGTAAACTAGTTTGTCTATGCAGTAAACTAAACTGTGGCTGCAGACTGACACTAACCCGTTCCTGCCTAAACTTTCACTAAGGTCATTTCAAAGTCATTTGCCATGAGACAGAAAAAGCGGTGTTGCGCGGTCTATATCTATTTAGTGAAACCTACTACATTACTGCTCTGATTTTCTCACCAATTCCACAAATATTGCAATTCACTTATGATATGAATGTGTCTAAAGTCGTAGGAAGTGGCGCATGAGCTATAAAATAAGTTTGTTACTCAATGGAATATTTTTATTGTTTAATTATATTGGACTTAAAATAGAACCGACAAAACATTTAGGGACTTGGCATCGTTCTACGTGAAATTTCCTAATGGTGAGCGTGCGCACATTGTGAATCAGTTGCCTATGCGGCACGTTTTTCGCTGCGGAACTAGAAGGAATTAGCATTCTAGAGTAAGTATGTATATATATTATGATTTCTATGGGTACGATTCTCTGCAAACACCTCAAAGTTCATATTTTTCGATTAAAATTGATGTGATTCATTAGATGTTCTGTCGTGATACATTCAGGAAATACTTAAGCACTAACGTTTTTTGAATAAGAACGTTGCAAACACGATATTTCCTAACAAAAACACTTAGTTATGTCCGATTATATCTGCAATTGAAAAGCCAAGCAAGTTTGTGAACACCAATAATGTGTTCATATTTTCCTCGATATTCTCACAACTATCTCATAAAAAATTGCTTCCTCACTAACCTAACCTAATTAAATTAACCTAGGAATAGGACATAGCATTCGAGGTCAATGACCCAACCTAACCCATCTTTTGTGATATATCACCGAACTTTTGAGAGGACGTTGCCAGATTGCTGATTTTCTCTTCAAATGGTATAGGCGAAACCAAGGGCACTAGTTTTTTTACTTGTCGCTAATGACGTCTAGGCGTTGCTCTTTGGAAATGCCCAACGAGTAGTTCTGATTCACGCCGACATAGCGCTACGATCTTAAATTCAGTCACCTATAACGGTGCGCTAGCCGGCACGCAAGACAAACCGTTGTTTGCGTTGTTATGTGTCTCCAACGTTAGTCCCTTCACAGACCAGTCTGTGGTCCCATGAACGACGCTTGCGCATAGCGATTACTTGCGCAATGGACTGCGATTTATTCATTTATTCACAGAGAATAATGCAAACACGTGATGATTATGTGAAGACTTTCGGTAAATTGATGTAATTGTAACCGTGTAGTGTCGAGTTAAAATTCCAAGGGTATATTGTGTAGATAGAAACATCGTCACAGATTATGTAGTGCTAAGTATCATTTTATTTTTCATTTATTTCAATTCAATACGTGGTTTGTATCGACATTATCATTAATATTCGAATTTTGAATTTCATCGACATTTATTTTCAATATGAACCGGTAAGAAAAAATTTTCAATGGAAACTGTGCGTATAAAATGTATAATTTCATGCTTCTTAGAATTCAATTTAATCTTCCACGTTTGTAGGATTTTATCAGCAGAAATTAAGTCGGTATTGTGGCAAGATATTTATTGTTCAGTTGTTACAACATGCGACAGTTTCGAGGAAAAATTCTCCTCTTCTTCAGGCTACAAAAAAACAAAGAACATACAAACTTCATCGAGTGATAAGGGAGGAGGTAACCTACCAATATGTAATGAAATTGGGAAAAATATCATTGGCAGCATGACGAGAACACATTCAATAGCTCAAAACTCCTGAAAAATCCCTTTCTAGTTCGCGAATAAGCATGTGGAAATGACTCTACTCTTACCTAAAAGCACGGTCTAGAAGTCTTATGGACGATCATAGAATATCGTACTAACAACAGTCACAGGATAAAAACATAAATATCACAGCCTTGTATTCACATTTAGTGAAAAGGAAATTTTTTATCAATATGTACTGAAAACAAGAAAAATGTCATCGGTAATGTGATGAATCAGATTTACACTTTTTAAAATCACAAAAAAACTTCTACAGTGTGTGAAAACGAGCGAATAAATGTGATCCTACTTAACCTAAAAAACGGTGTAGAGATCTTGTGGTGTGGATGCCACAAACAATGCCACAAACAATGCCACAAACAATGCCACAAACAACAGTCACAGGATAAAAAGAGAAAAACACACAACAGACAACACTATGTTCATCAACAACTATCTACCTCAAATTTTTTATTTTATTGATGAGATGGCAATGTGTTGCTTAAATTCTCTATGTCACTTCTAAAATTAACAGAATTATTGAACTTTTTGATACAGACCATCTCAGATATCATTCTTTTCCTATAGTCTCTTTCTCTTTCTAAAATGCAAACATTTTCTAACTCTAAATCAAAGTTATGGCCCGTGGCACGGTGGTGTTCTACCAAAGCAGTTTTTTTGTTGGATAAGTTCCTCATTGAACTTTTATGATTGGATAATCTAGCTTTCAGGTGTTGTGTTGTGGTGCCTATATAGCAGCCATCACAATTGCTACAATTTATTTTGTACACCAAATTTGATTCTAGCTTTCTGCTGATTCTCAATTTTGGCAACTAGAGGTTTTTCATTGGTAGGATTTTATTTATATGTCTACATAAAACGTTTTTTCATCATAGAGATTTTAGTCTTGACGAAGTTGATAAACATTCTGACAACATTGTTAACTTGTTGAGACACCAGAGAAGAAATAATATTCGATGATATTTCATCTAGGGAAGCATCCAGATTATTGATGAAATTCTTGATTTTTTCCTAAAACTTCGTTGTCTACAATTTGGAATCACTCGAAAACGACGCGTTTCATTGAAAAAACATGAGAATTCTTTTATTTTCTGAAATGATTGATTCTTTCGAAATTATGAACCGTTTACATTTTCCAAGAAGTTTTATGGTATTTTTGCATGAATTTATGAGTCGGCTACGCCGTAACTTTTATAGCAGGACGAATATTAAATACGTTTTGATTGAGGAGTATGCACCAAGAATAGAGTAGGTAAACAATCAACCAAAATTCAGTTCGTTCGAAATATCGATTCCGAAGATATAAACCGAAAAGAGTTTTTTCAGGGATTTTCGACACCCTGTATCAAACGAAAACTAATGTTGATAAAAGGTATGGAAAAAAGTGTTTCGTTTGATGAGAGGAATCTACAGTTAAAATATACATAGTGTAACAGCCAAATGGAATAAATTCGATAACGAATAAATGAGGGCGTTGGGAAAAACGCTCGGACACGTCGATTTTTAATTTCAAATGCGCATATTTTTCAAGAAAATAATATTATATAGGGTGTTTCATGTGACCGTGGCCAATACCAACTTTCTTATTTCAAATGCAACCCCCTGTATATTATTTATTTTTTGGATTCTTCAGAGAATTCTAGACACAATTCATGCACAATGTCCTATACCTTTTTTAACTATTTCGGAAGTATTAAGTGTTTTCAGATTTATTGCAAAAATCAACGTTCTAAATAAAAATTATTTAATTTCACAAATTCGGTACATTGCACTTAAAACCTAATAAGTAATACTGATTATTTCTTAATTATTAAAAAAAACAAAAAAAAAACATTAATTTCAGTGTGGAAATGTTCAAAATGTTCGCCGCGAACGTCTTGGCAACATGATACAGACAACGTGTTACTAAGGCTATGAGAATAAACAAATCTGTTTTGTTTTTTTCATTTCTTCTCAGTAATGGTTTTTGCTTACTTTCTTCATATCAAGAGGTAAATGGGAAATAAGTATTGAGTGTCATGTATCGAATTTGTGAAATAAAATAATTTTCATTTAAAATGTTAATTTTTGTGAAAAATCTGAAAACACTTAATATTTCCGAAAAAGTTGAAGATAGGTATAGGACATTGTACATGAATTATGTCTAGAATTTTCTGAAGAATCCGAAAAATTAAATAATATACAGGGGGTTGAATTTGAAATAAGAAAGTTGGTATTGGCCACGGTCGCATGGAACACCCTATATAATTTTATTTTCCTGAAAAATATGCGCATTTAAAATTACAAATCGACGTGTCCGAGCGTTTTTCCTAACACCCCCTCATTTATTCGTTATCGAATTTATTCCATTTAGCTGTTACACTCTGTATGTACAAGTCAAAGACTCACCTTGTATACGTGAAATATTTCTAGTATTAACAGAGAATACAGTTTCTTCAACATTCGCCAGGTCTTTGGAATTATTGAATTCACATAATATTTTCTCAATTTCATTATTTTCCCGAAGAAAATAAAAATTTTGATAAATTCGTAACGACTACGATCTCTATGTAGAAAGGACAACGTTGCGTATTTATCTGACAGGGAAATGACTAAAACCTTACATTTTCACAATATACACTGCGAAATGTTTCAGAATTTCATGGCCAACCGGGAAACATTATAAGTGAACGGAGTGTAATCTCTCTGTTTGAGTTTCTTATTCCCGAATTTCTGAAAAAATTGTTTGGGATTCGCTGTGGCACTACACATAACTATTTTCGGATATTTTATCTCAACTCAAATTTCAATTAACGCATCTACAGAGCCCTCCCTCCTTCTCACGAAATATTTATTCCATTACCATGCGTCCCTGTATCGAGCTCTCGAACAAAACGATTCTTTCAAATTCCTATCCCGCATTCCTTCCGATAAGGAACAAGGGGTGGCTCCTCCGACCCCTATAAAAGATTCCTAAAACCAACATCCCGATTATCTGGCAGAAATGAAAAGAGTAATCCGTCATTCCAAAGGTCTGCTGATTGTGTAACCATGTAGAAAATAGCAGCAGGCCTGGCGATGACATTCGATGCCCGTTTGTTTGGCGTAGGGTAGGCCTCTGCCGCTGACTCCGATTTATGATGACTAAGGGGGCCGTGATATATTTGTTTGGATGATGACACTTATTAAATCGTTTGCTCTACTAATGCTCACAGTTAGTGTCGCCTGCGGCGATATTAATTTTCTGACGTTTGAGGGTTGTTATCGAGAAATTCGATATTGGAGGAATGTTCGTCGAAATTTAGAAACTATTTTAATATCAATGGCTTTGGTACTGTTTGAGTGTTTGAGAAAAATTAAAAAAACACTGTCTGTAGCCTTGGAGCCCTCGTTAATCTATGGTTAAACCATATATCTGATAACAAAAACCCCATAAGGAGCTATTTAAATTTTGAATGTTTTTTGGTAAAACATAGATAGTATAGGAAAGAGTAATTGATAAGTATTTTGAGAAAAAATCGTGAAGGTTTTTTCATGTTTATATTTTTTGTTACTTAAATATTGTAGTCGTTTTCTGCAAATTTTTAAAATTTTACAACAAACCAGCTGTTCGAGGAGATGCAAAGTCGATGTCTAGTTGTTAAATTGCCCAGAGCACCTGCACGCGCCAGCTAAGAGACTTTGAAAGACATCGAATTATTGGTCAGCGAGAGGCGGGGATGTCATTTGGAGAAATCACAAACCGTACCAACAGAAATACAACTACTGTTATGAGATGTTGTCGATGATAATGCCCAAAATCGAAGAAGAGTAGGCACCGGACATCGAGGGGGCACAAAATTTGTCTGATGAGTGGTTAGGAGAAGAAGGCCATCCTGTAACTGTCTAAGCGGTTTACCGCCGGATAAGGTCCTTTTTACTGCAAAATAATCTACCCCATCTTGTGTTACCTCTGACGTTTGAGCATCGCCGGCAGCGATTACAGTGGTGCAGAGAACGACAACATTAGAATGTGGAAAGGCATCAGGTCGTCTTTTCTGATGAATCTCGATTATCCTTGGGTGTACATGATGGCCGAAGAAGGGTTAAACGACGTCGGGGAGAAAGACGTGAACCTCAGTTTGATGTTGAGCGTCATGTACACCGGACAGTAAGCGTTATGGTATGGGGTGCTATTGCACATGCAAGTAGGTCACCTTTGGTCCTTATTCGATGTAACATGACAGCGCTGCGTTACCTTCAACTTAACCAGCTCGAGAATCCCATATTTCAGCAAGATTATGCTCGACCTCATGTTGCCAGAGTTGGTTTAAACTTTTTTGAAGCGACCCATGAGAATCCAGATCCCCCAATCTTTCCCCCATAGAGCATGTTTGGGACATCATGGGTAGAAGGCATGGAAATTTACCCAAGCCCCCACAGACTTTGGCGACTCTGAAGTACTGGTAGCTTGGGATAGTATCCCTTATGAAGAAATATTATTGCATCAATGCCAAGACGTCTTGGGGAGTGTATAGATAATTGCGGTGGACAAACATATTATAAATAAATTTATTGAAAATTTGTAAACCCCTCAATTTTAATCATTCACTCCTTGGCATACCATCTATGTTTTACCAAAAAAAAATTTTAATTTAAACAGCTCCTTCTGGGTGTCGCAGTTTCTTTGTCAGTTAGTACACTGCGCCAAAAAATTAACGCACATTCTGAAAATCTCAATTTTAATGAAAGTTAACTCTACATTGACTTTATAACTTATTTTTTATGTTCTCTCGGGAAGGTTTTGAACGAAACAAGACACATTAAATGGAAGAAAAATTCAAGATTTCACCGAATCGTATGTGAAAGAAGAGAAATGAACAATTTTCAAAATACTGAAATGCTTATAAGTGATTTAATACTTGGTATTTCCACCCCTTGCGTTAATTACAGCTCGGCAACGACGGTTCATACTCAAAATGAGTGATCTTAAAATGTTCTGATCTAATCCTTCCCAGATTTCTCCGAGTTGGATTCCTAAGTCATTAAGAGTAGCTGGATGATTTTCTGAACTTCTCAGCCTTCTATTGAGGTTGTCCCAAACCTGCTCAATCGGATTGAGATCTGGACTTCTTGCTGGCCATTCCATTCGAGAGACCTCAACCTCTTCAAGGTACTCCTGAACGATGCGCGCACGAGGGGGTCTGGCATTACCGTCCATAAAAATGAAATTTACACCAATATATGGGGCAAATGGCACTACATGCACTTCAAGAATGTTCCTTATATACTTATCAGCATTCATAGCTCCTTTATCAACGACCACTAGGTCTGTGCGAGCAGTCAAAGATATTCCACCCCATACCATAATCGATCCTCCCCCGAAACCAGTAGTATTCAGGAAATTGCACTGAGCATATCTTTCATGTGGACGTCTGTATACAAGGGAACGTCGATCACAATGGTAGAGGCAGAATCTAGACTCATCTGTGAAGAGAACTCTTTCCCAATCGGCCTCTTCCCAATGGACGGCAATGGATATGCTCTCTCTCAAAATCCAAACGCGCCCTTCGATGGGCTGGGGTAAGAGCTGGGCCTCTTGTCGCGACACGAGGCCTTAAATCAAATTCTCTGAGGCGATTTCTTATTGTCTGAGTGCTAATTTGCACCACATGAGTTTTCTCAAGCTGATTTTGAAGGAGGCGCGCGAGCGGTTGCAAACGGTTGTCTCAACAAACAAACTCTCAAGTAAAGTTCTTGAATGGCAGTTGTTACCCGTGGTCTACCCTGGTCTTCGGACATTCATACCTGTCTCCCTGAATCGCTGCAACATTCTGGACACACTTGTATGGGAAACTTCAAACCTTTCTGCAATTCTTGTGTATGTCCACCCTTCTTCTCGCAAAACTACCGCTTGGGCACATTCCTCTTGGGTCAAATTGCGTGTTTCGCGTTGCATAGCGATCGAGTGTAGAAAATCAAACGAAAGAAAAACTATTGATCACTACACCTTTCACAGTTGTAATTCAGACATTCAAAGTTGAATTTCAGAAAAGGAAACATGTATTTCAGAATAGCAATATGTAATTCAGAAAAACGAAATTGAAATTCAGATTAAGAAGTTGTAATTCAGAAAAACGAAATTGAAATTCAGATTAGGAAGTTGTAATTCAGAAAAACGAAGTTGTAATTCAGTATAGTGAATTGAAATTCAGAAATGGCAAATTCAATTTCAGAAAAGAAAAATTGTATTTCAGAAGTTATCTATTCAATTTCAGAAAATGTAATATGTAATTCAGAATAATATCGAGCTCGGTATCAAGTGATGCAACATAGGAATCTAGGACAATGTGGCATCGAACTTGTCTTAAGTATTTCGTATTTTCAAGTTTGTTTTTTTCCTGTTTTCGATTTGGACTGTATATACCTTCATGTTATTCTTGGAAATAAAGTTATTGTTATTATATTTCTCACTTCTATGAAGGTATCTAAGTACTTTGAGAGTGGAAAATGACCTCAAGAATCATTATTAATATAATTCGCCACCCATTTTAAATGGGATCATGTCTCTATTTGAATTACATACATAATATTAGAGAAAGTAGTTTGGGTACCAAGCAATTGAATTACAATTTCTTCTTTCTGAATTACAATTTCGTTTTTCTGAATTAAAATTTCCCATTTCTGAATTTCAAATCACCAATTCTGAATTACAATTTATATTTTCTGAAATTCAAATTACCGTTTCTGAATTACATATCACTATTCTGAAATTCAAATTATCCTTTCTGAATTACATATCACTATTCTGAAATTCAAATAACCGTTTCTGAATAACAACTTACTATTCTGAATTGCAATTTCCATTTTCTGAAATTCAAATTGCTTTTCTGAATTACATTTTACGTTTTCTGAATTACAATTGGAAAAGGTGTAGAATTGATCGAGAACAACTGATTTTAGAATGGAGCCAATACATTCAAAATCTGATAATATCATAATATCATCTTTTTTTATTCCTGCTGGGAGAAAACATCTGTATTGAAGAAAAACATTGAAAGTGGATAACGTATGCATGCATAATTCTGGTAAAAATAATTATCATTGAGAACACCTTCAGTTGTAGAATAAATTTGAGATTTCCATAATGTGCATCGAACACCTAAGAAAAAGGTGGTGCACAAAAAAAATTATACATTGTGTACCTGATTTAATGGTTTTCAATCGTTATTACCCCCCCCCCCCCAACATGATCGTTATTACCCCTCGCATGAAAAAGAGCTATATCCACCCTTGCGTTAATATTATATCAAGACTCTTATACCTACGAAACTACATTATACTTGCAAAACTGGAGGAATGAAAGAAGTCTTCAATTTAATTCAATCTGAAGAATAGCACATGCAAAAAAATAGTTTCTTTTTGTTTTAAGCACGTAGAATGTTTTTTTCATGGCACATGAGATGTGAATGAGAATTTACATCGTCTGAAATATAATTATTGAAGATATAATGCTTCAAATACAATATTTCTATTCATCCAATGACCAGTGATCTTCAGGTATGTGTCGTTACTATAGAAAAGGTTTGTTGACACGCCGCGTGTTTGAATCTTTTGACTTTATTTGCTCGTAGTTTCGAATTATTTTAAAGGAGATGGATGATGATAGTGGTAGTGATACCCCATCAGATATGAATGAAGAAGCAAATACAATTGTTTCCAATATGTTACCGGTCGAATCAAAGCTAATATGTACCTATATGAGAAAACAATTTCGCGAATGGTGCAACAAGAACCATGTAAAAATGTTTCTGAAATAGCTCATATGCTATTTTGAGGAAAAACTTGTAGTTTTTTATCCGTAATTTAATTGAAAAAATCAAATTATCTGTTGATTGCTAAAATAATTTTTTTAATATTTGACCTGGTAATTTGATATACACTTACCAGTGCACGTGATATTTTTTTTAAGAAACGGCAACATTTTGCCTGATATACGTTCCGACGGCCGCAGATCGATCAACCAGATTTTGTCTTTTTTCTTACAAAACATTGAAAGACGAAAATTTTCTTTCACCACGTATAATTTACGGATAAATCACTGAAAAATATGAGCTACTTTGTTTCAAGCTGAAAACATTCTTTGGATTGTTGTTGCGCCAAGTTGTTATCAAGTTTGCGAAATATCTAATGATTCTTAAAATACAAGAATGACGATGTTTTTTTCTTCAAGATAAATCTCTAAAGAGTTGAGCTCAATTGATTTTTGCTGAAAATATTTTTCGGATATTTGTTTCGACACATCTCATAAATTTATTTTTTCACGCATAAATTACGGATGAGAAACGGCAAGATTTTTAGCTATTCCAATTGTGATTCCTGAAAGTTGTTCTACTAACTTTATGTGCGTGTTAAAATCACGCGAACATGGGGAATTCCTCCAAACAATTCGACTTATCGAATGTGGCGCCAAATATTTCGTTGGAGGTATCAAGATAGTTCGATTTATCGAATAAAAATTACACAAATTTGCAATCTTGGCGCTATTGCCAACCAATTTGATTCGAGTTATAGAAAATTCGATTTATCGAAGTTCGACAGTATATTCAAACAAAATAATGAATTGTTCATCTACTTCCAAAAAAATAACTGATTACAATGGGGAATCAACACTTTTGAAATATCTAACGTTGCCGATCAGCAGCAACCTAGAACATCTTCGGAAGTTTATATTGGAAGTAATTGTTCACAATTCACTATCAATTATTTTTCCAATGAATGAAAATGTTGATTGTAGAAACAATTGATAGTGAAGTTCGAACAGTTACTTGTAAAACATATATTCCTGAAGATGTTTCATGTTATTTCTGATTAAAAACGTGAAATATTACTCGAAGAGTTGATTCGAGAATTATTAATCATCAATTATTGACTCTGTAAGAAATAAATCTTTCAAAAAGTAATTTTTCATGTTTATTGTGTGAATTACTCTTCGTTTTCTTTTCACGTTGAAAAATAGTTATTTATGATATGAGTGTTATAAGTGACGTTTTATTTTGTGAGTGAAAAAGTTTGTGAGATGAGCGGAGCGAATTGAACAATTTCACGAACAAAATAAAATCACTTTTAACACAAATACCATACAATGTTGTTTGTACAATTGCCCTATTTTGATAATGAAATGGGCGAATTTGCAATGAAAATATACTTCAAAATGCATTATAGTATTCAAATAATCAAAAGTTTGTTGTGAATGGCAAACGTTGCCAACGTTATGATTACTAACAAATGAGAAAAGACGCTGTCATTTTAATTTCGTTCCTGTCCAATTTTCGTCTTGGGTTTTTAACTGCTTGATATGTTTGTCGAGAGTCCAAATATTAATAAAATTGACGTGTTCCTGTGGATATTGAGTCTGCAAGAAGAGCAAATCTGGAACTCCTACCTAAAAAATCTGTTCAGCAGTACGATATTGCATATAACAATTTTCTGGCCTGGTGTAAATTGAAAAATGTAGAAGGGAACGTCAGTGAACCAGTTTTCTTGGCATACTTAGAAGAAAAATCAAAAATATGGAGTTCATCAACTTTGTGGGGCAAATTTTCAATGATAAAGTCAAGCGCCTATATTGAAAATGGTGTGGATGTTAGTAAATATTTTAAGGTAATAGCATATTTATTAAAACGGAAAAGTGAAGGATATCGTCCCAAAAATCGAAAATTCTCACTCGTGAACAAGTTGAAAAGTTTATAAATGAGGCACCAGATGAGAAATACTTGATGGTTAAGGTTGCAACTATTTTCGGATTATTTGGAGCCTGTCGGCGTGAAGAATTGTGCGATTTATCAGTGGAAGACATCGAAATAACAAATAAATCATTGGTTATACAACTTCCAAACACAAAAACGAAAATCAGTCGTTCTTTCAGTATTATTGGGAAGTATGTTGACTATTTTCAGTACTTTGCACTGCGCCCTTCTGTCATCAATCATCGTCGTTTTTTGCTGAAATACATGAATAATAAATGCACTGCCAATCCAGTTGGTATCAATATATTTGGGAAAATTCCATCTATTGTTGCCGAATTCCTCAAACTGCCAGAACCAAAGCAATATACAGGGCACTGTTTTCGAAGATCCTCCGCTTCATTGCTAGCAGAGCAGAATCAGGAGCAAACATTACGGATATAAAAAATGGTGGATGGAAGTCTGCGACGGTAGCCGAGGGCTATGTTGATCATTCCATTGCATATAGAAATGTCATTGCTGAAAAAAATTCTCCCAACCTCAACAGATTTTGGATCATCATCATCCAATATGGTACCCGGTTTCTACAAGTACTGATGGTGCTGAGGATTCTAATAATGTGTTGCGAAGCTCCCTAACGTCACAGGGCATTAATGTTAGTAATTGTTCTAGTTTTACGATTAATATTTATGTTCATAAATAATGATTGTTAAATATTGATAATAAAAATTTGCAATTGCTGAATTTTTTTCATCTGATTTCATCATAAGAAAATGGAGTGCTAAAAATATTTTTAGCACTAATGTTAAAAGTATATTATTTCATTAGGAGGAGAAGTGTCACTTTTCGTGGCGAGCTTGAGTTTATGATAATTGAAAGCGAGCCACGAAAAGTCACTTCTTCTCCGAATGAAATATGCTATTTTATTTCCAAACGTTTTCAAATTCATGAAAATTGTACGGAGAATTGGCGGAGAAATTGAACTTCTCGATGATCCTGTCAGTCGAGAACTGACGTTGTTATCGTTCGTTAGGAAATAATAGTATATTATTTCATTAGGAGGAGAAGTGTCACTTTTCGTGGCGAGCTTGAGTTTATCCGCCGAACGGAGTGAGGCGGATAATTGAAAGCGAGCCATGAAAAGTCACTTCTTCTCCGAATGAAATATGCTATTTTATTTCCAAACGTTTTCAAATTCGTGAAAATTGTACATTTAATGTAACTTTATCAAATAAACATGACGTTTGAATTGGAAGTTTTTGTATTCTATGCATCTATGTTCATGGTAACCAAGTGATCTTTTTCGTAGCAACACTTTTCCTGCCGCCGGAGGGAAAAGTAAATATTTCTCCGCCTAGGCGGAGAAATAGAACTTTTCGATGATCCTGTCAGTCGAGAACTGACGTTGTTATCGTACGTTTGGAAATAAAAATATTTTTAACACGCTTCCACGTAAACAATCAATTTTAACATTGTTTGCTGTCATTAAAAGTGTCACTTTTAATGGCAGTTGTACAAAAACGTAATTATTTACGCATTCATAGTGATGAATAAAAGTCAAGTTTTCTTGACAGTTGTTCAAAAACACAGCTTTTATTAAATTTCCCAAACTCATATCATCTGAAAAATAAAGCTTTATTTTGATATACATTAGGCTACTCATTGTACAGAACAACCAACAAAACATGAACATTTTTCTGCCAAATATCTTAATTACCCTATAATGCCTAAGCCTCATCCTCCTCAACTTAACCAAAAGCCCGAAATTTCCAACAAATCCCACCACCACCTCGCCACCCTCTCCGCCATATTGCCTCGTAACTCAATTTTAATTTTCGGAATTTGTACTCAGCACCCAGATATCGATATTCTCCCTGCTCCTGCTGATGGGTGTCGCCCTGCCGTTCCCTTGGAGATTCCCCTTGCGTCGCCATGGGGACGACGCCGTCTTCGAACCAATAATGAGCCGGTCGGAAATCAGGAGGATCTGCGTAGAGCTGTGCATGTCCGGGTTGGGGGGTGAGGCCTGCGGGGAGGATTGCGTGGACCTGTCCCCCTTAACAGTCAGTTTCCAGTCTGATCCTGCTGACGATGCGAAGCAGAACGCAACCGATGTCGGTTACCCTCGCTCAGATTCGTGTCCAGTTCTCTGTGCCAACAACCTAGGTTTTCCTTTGTGCAACTGCAAGAACACCAACACGAAATATCCCAACTTCATGCAAATCTGCAGTCATTTCTGTCTCAGCTACGACTACCAACTCTTCGGCTGTCAAAATTGTGAAATCTACAGAAACCTGCAGAAGGACAAGAACATGTCTTACTTGCTGCCTTACAACAGTTCTGATGACCAACTGGTAGGGATGGTTCGCCAGCTGAGCCCTTATTGGATCCAATGGTGCATCGACAAGTGTTCTGAAGGAGAAGGAGGGTCGGCTTGTAATTGCGATAAGCCGGTCATGGCTGTCTTGGCTAAATAACAGCGCAGGCGTATGCTGAGCTTTGCCGGTTCAACCTAAACAAAGTAAGATGTTTGAAGTATTTGGAGTAATATGTCTACCACCCGTGGAGAAAAAAAATCTCCAATAGATCTTAGTCAGCTATTACTGAATTAATTTTAGAACACCTTATATTCATTGTTAGTTAAGTTTTGTTCGATTAATGATGCTATTTCGAAACATATAAAAATAATGTCATCAAAAACGCACATTATTTTTGGAATAGGCCATATTAGTTTCAAGTAAATACATATTTAAAATTCCGTCTCGGATTTATAGAAACAATTATCAAATTCTAGTTGGAATTTTAAATACACAGCTGATTTTTTATCTCAGTAATCAAATAACTTTTTTATGATTTATTTTGTGAATGCAATTACTAATCAACTGCACCATTGTAGCTGCGGAGCTGTCCAAAGAAACGATTTGGAGGGTGAATACTGCTCATAGTGTGATTAACCATTTTTGATGTAAGAAGTTGATTTGCTACTTAACAATGATGAATAGATTCAGGCCTCTAGTTGGAATATTTGAGAAACAATTATTTATTAGAGATTATCGCATTTCATATATTTAATAAATGTTATGAAAATTTGAGTTATTTTTTTTTTGTTTGTTTGTTAATCCTTAGTTTGTGTTCGATTTGACATCTTAATATGTATTCGAGTATTGATTGCCATTTCTGATGAAATTTAATGTTACTTGAGGTTTTCTATGTCAGGATTTTTATCAAAACAAATGATACTTTCAAATATACTCCATTCACTTTTATAAAGTATCTCGGTTGGCCATGATATTCATATTTCACCGTGTATACTTTGAAAATGTCACGTTATAGTCATTTTCCTGTCAGATGAATGAGCAACGTTGTCCCTTCTACATAGAAGTCGTAACAATTACGTATTCTTCAAAATGTTCATTCACTTTGGGAAAATAATTAATTTGAGAAAATATTATGTGAATTCAATTATTTCAAAGACCTGGCGAATGGTGAAGAAACTTTTTCTATGTTAATACTGGGAATATTTCTCGTATATAAACATGGTTGGAAGATTCAGTTATACCATATTCTTGTGCGGAAATCATCAAGAATCGAGAGTTGAAATTTCACTGAAAAATGATGGATAGAATAGTTATACTTTGTGATAGCTCATTCGAAAAAGAGAATAAAAGAACACGAATAACCCGACAGAAGAACTTCTAAAAGAACATAAGAGACAGAAATAATATCACAGTAGACATCTTAATACCTTTTTCCACAACTTGAAGTATGAAAATATACTACGAATTCTGTGTCACAGTTAAACCTTTAAAGAACGGAGTCCATTTACAAAGATAAAAAAGGGTAAATAGAATTGGCAACGTCTCTCGAAATTTTTTGACTTTCACGAGTGCCAACCTGCGTCAGTTTTGAGTAGCAGAACTTGATAAACCTAAATCATGGCTAACCAGGAAACTTTATGAAAGTGAATGGAGTATGAATGGTGAGTCGACAGTGCTTGATAGATCGATACCTAACTCTTGAAAATTTTAGATTGGGAGAATGATTTGAATTTATGTAGAATTGACTCTTCTCAAAATCGTTAATTATTATCGAGCCTATATTATCTGGTTCAGAAGTGAGGAAACGCCATCCTTGTTTTCAAGTAAGAAAGCCCAATTTTATATGTATATGATTTTCTGAATGCCTACGAAATTCTTATTTCGAAATACCCCAATTTAATGGTACATTTTGACTGAGGCCACTTTTTGCTAACAATTTCATGGTTCAAATTAAAAATTATATGTTGAGATCATCGAGATAAATTTATGACTTTTTATTGAATTCTGAGAGAGCTCCGAAAGACACTGTGAAAAGTATCTTCGGAAAATACCAATAAGTCTATTCAATCAAATACTGAACTTTTGTTATCTCTTGAAAACCCATGGTTTTCAAGAGATGATCTTGACCATTATAACCATGAAGTTACACAGTTGAGCCGAGTATTACACCATTTCACGAAGATTCAGAATATGATATGAAAATTGAGCATTCTCATCTAAAAAAACAGGGTGTTAGGTATCGTGTTTCGACACTTTCGGACCAGCCTATAGGGTCAAAAATAAGTTTTGCTTTGGCGCTCAGTAGAGCCTAAATTTGAATCATTCTGCCCAAAATTTCAAATATTGGAGGAACTACCGTGAAATTGATTTCTAAAAGGTATCTTTGAGTTCCATGAAAATTTCCGAAAATTTGTTTTTGGAGTTTATGGCATGCATTCTCTTTTTCATCATCCTTATTCAATTCTACGGTAAATTCAAGAATGGTTCCGAACTTTCAAAGATTCAAACCATTATTTCCACCAATCGATACGCAAATTTTATTTTTTCATATGGAATTTATAACTTCATTGAAAATCGATAGACATATGGCTCTCGCTTTGTAAGTTCCTCTGAAAAAAAAACAAAAAAATCTTAGGGGAATAAGAAATAGTAATGTTAATTTCAGAATAATATGATCCAAAGATTTCCTTCATGCTAACATCTGATTTTAAAAAATCAAATTCATCTTATTAGGATAATTATTCCTTTATACATGCTTATTTATTATAATTTCTCGTAAAAAACGAAATCAAGTCTTCCAGATGATGTAAATTGTAAAGATTTAAAAATGTAAAGTTAAGGTTAGTAGTTAACTGTTCATTATAAGTAAGTATAGAGTGAGATGATTTTAAGATGATGTTGAACTTCAAAAGGGAATTGATTCATTATACCGAAAAAAAATTGGAAATTCAATAAAATTGAAATACTTAATAATAATTCTCATGAAATTTCATTGTGAAATCGCGTTTTTTGAGAAACCTCGGCTGTGTGATTGTTATGATTGTGATTTATAAGCATTCTAAAGAATAGGTTGGATGAAATGTTAGATTGAATTCTCTCAGGGGCAAGAAAAAAGAATTATATGGAATTAAAAAAATAATAATTGCCTCATATGGGACATATTCCGATTGAAATCAGGCTGTTAGGTTTAGGGGTGTAGGTACTCAGAGGGATTTTGATCGCAACTGAAGGTTGGGTAAGATAAATTTTGTCTTTTCCAAATATTTATCTCCTATTTCGAAATATTCTCTCTTTCTTTCGAAATACTCCTCTGGCTCTGACCAGAGGAAAAATTCTTTTCATAATTATTCCACAATTCCACCCAAACAATTACCAATGATATCATATATCATAGTACTTTTCTGAAACAAACCATTCCTCCGTAACAATTATGAAAATTTGATGTAAGTACCTACCTACATTAGGTTGTCAAAAATGCCGTATGAGGGGAAATAGAAACAAAAAAAATAAATATTGACGTATAAGTCAAGAACTAAATATCGCCAGAAGTCCCCTCTCATCAATCTTCGGTCCTCACTGTACCTACATCATATTCGTTGCTACCATTTCCATTTTCACTTAGCTAATTTCAATATATGTTATGGATTGAATGTATTTGCATTTTGTTAGTGTTATTGTATCGCTTTCTCATTATTTTTCTTACGAATCTCCTGTATAGATTTAGAATGATCATATCATGAGTATTTCTGAACTGTACATAATGAATGTTCTTTCACCTTCCTACTTATGGTCAATATTTTCGTTAACTTCTATATCTTTCCGCTTCGATATTCGTGTAAACGCTCTTATTATGTGAATTATTATAAATGTAGGTATATTCGATGTAAATAGATGTTGTTTATTTCCGTATTTCCAGATTTGTTAAAATTTAAAAATGTTGTGTAAAGACAATAACTAAACCTTAGGAATTGTAAATAGTTTAAGCCATAACTGTACAAATTATATAATTAATCTAAGAAAAATTAAGAATCATCAGATTGGAAATTTTATTTGACCCAAAAGAATCTTTCTTCTAACCCATTGGTTTGCGATCAACTTATCACGCAATTGATTGGATGTCCCTCATTTTTTCCTAGAATGTAATGATGCTTATTCCGAATTGTAAATATTTAAGACTATTAAAAAAAATAATTAATTTCCTGAACTTCAAATTACAGGGTCGTTCTTTCTTTACCTCACCCAACATTAGACGGGGACCATGGCACAAATATTTGAATAAATTGATTTTGCTGCACGTTTTTTTTACTCTCTGGTTCTGACGAATAAGTTCTACAGGTTATTCGCACTATTCGCAGAAATATGCAGAATTTCGATGCGAGTTTTATCAAAAACTTCCTGATTTCAAATGAAAACCCATTATTTTTCATCGAATTGTGTTTCTATTTCTGAAATCTTATGAATAATATACTAACTGACAAAGAAACTCTTAGAAGGAGGTGTTTAAATTTAATTTTTTTTTGTAAAACATGGAGGAGAAAAAAACGAAGGGTTTACAACTTTTTCTATAAATTTGTTAATGATGTGTACTATCCCAAGCTACCAGTACTTCATGTCTCAGACCCGCCAAAGTCCGTGGGCCTGGGGCAAATTTTCAAGACTTCTACCCATTATATCCCTAACATGTTATTTGGGCGAAAAATCGGGGGATCTGGGCGGCCATGGCAAAAGATTCACATGGTTCGCTTCATAAAAGTTTAAACTCACCCTGGCAACATGAGGTCGGGCAATATCTTGCTGAAATATTGGACTCTCGAGCCGGTTAAGGTAAGGGAGAACATATGGCTCCACTTTTTATTGAAGGTAACGTAGTGATGTCATATTACCTCGAATAAAGACTAAAGATGACCTTCTCCATACGATTTAATATTTTTTTCTCAAAGTAAACGTCACCTGTCATGTAGATTCAGCCCCCCGCAGCTTGCAGCCCCCCGAAATTCAATTTTGGGTGCGCCCCAAATTTTTTTCATCGTTATCGGCGTGTATTCAGAAACGAAAAATATTCATATATACAAGGTGTTTCGCCATATACTGGACAAACATATACATATATGACAACTCGCGCAGCCAAAATGAGATTAAATGAACACGTAAAAAACAGACCTGAATCAGGTCTGGGTGGTCATTTAATAGAGACATAAGACCACACTAGAGAATTTGTCAACTATAAAAAACTAGTTCTCTCAGAACATTATTAAATTCTCGAAAATGAAGACAATAATCATCTTTTATGCACTTTAGGGAATAAAAGGATATTTTAATCCTTCATTTGAGCGATACGTTATCAAGAGTAAGAGGGTATCAGAGATGATTTTTCAAAACACCATAACGCGGTTATTTCATCACTCATAACCGAATCAGACCCAAGTTTGGAGGATGAGCTCAAGATTCGGGAAGATTTTTTAGAATATTTTTATTTTATTCAAAGTGTCCACGCTGAGATCTTAAAATCAGAAACAAAAGCCGACATATCATCTTTCCAACTCTTGAGCTGACGAAATTCAATGGTGATGACAAATCATTCTCATCATACATAAATTTATTCGAAGCATTAGTCCACAATAATAATTAATTGTCAGCTATAGAAAAATCTCATTTCATCTCTTTCTGGTACACCGTTAAATCTTGTTAGAACGTTCAGTTTATGTGCTGATAATTATCAAATCGCATACGATCAGTTGAAACGCAGATATCTCGATGAACGATTGCGCGCAACAAGCTTTGCGGAACGAGTTGGAAAGTGCGCTATATCTAAATTCCGAGAACGCCGCGAGCTTGAGGAAACTCTTAGATACATTTTCCGAGAACTTTGCCGTCCTCAGCCAAATAAATTTTCCGGTCGAAAGCTGGAACTTTGTCTCATCGATTATGTTAATTGAGAGTCTAGATCACGCGACTGTCACAAGTTTCGAACTCAGTAGGGAGTCGATCGAAATTCCTGACTTTAGAGATCTGCTGTCATTTCTTGAGAGACTCTGCACAACATTAGAAACTTTGAAGTTTCCCACAACAATGTGTCCAGCGCGCCACAAAGATTCCAACACGACAGAAAATCCACCACGCTTTTTATGAACTTGTCTCCACAGCAATCCATATAGATACAATTTACCGATGCAAAGCGTTCACTGCGAAATCTCCAATTAATGGCTAATGGAAATTCTGTTTCAATTGTCTGATTGAATCTCACGACCTTCGCTACTGTCAGTCATCATATAAATGCAAGAAATTGAAGAAATGTGGATCCGGAAAACACCACACATTATTGGACATCTCTTTCGAAAACCCAAATCGGTTGTTCAAAGAGAACCTCACCTCCCAGTTCTCCATCATCACCTCAGTCGCCTATTGAACAGGTCCATCTAGTCTTGTCGGCATTCATTACATGAAACCAGAAAACCAGCAGATGCATCTCGTCAAGTCAGACCAACCGTAAGTAGGTACCATTCTCACTTTATGGTATTTATTCCTATTTTCATACATCCATTTTATTCTTCAATTCTCGTGGTAATAAGAATTTGTACAGCAGTCCATTCTTCTCTCCAAGAGAGCTCTACAACTTTATTCAAAATAAATACATGTTTGTATTTCAGCTGGTCTAATGACGGCACTCCAGCTGAAATCGATAGCGAGGTGAATTTAAAAATTTGATGATGAGTGTGTTTTCCATTTCCTTATCTAATAATTATTCCAAATACTTCGTATTTCTTGCGATAATAGCGTTGTTGCGGCACTCTTCCTCTTCTGGTTAATCCCCTGGAAGTTTGCACGTTTACAGAAGTCGAGCTGGAGAGTTCCACTGCTGAAACCGCTTCTTTCATTTTCCTTCTGTGCCATGAGTACTTCGAATTCCTAGCGAACTTCATCTGGATTCACCTCGCCAGATTATAACGTTGTAACGGCACTGCTTCGCCCTTGGTCACTTCCCTGAAGGTCTTCGAATTTATGGAGGATACTTCGTTAGGTTGAGGTTTTTCACTTTACTGGAGCCATTTACCAGGGCGTTGCCAGTATCACAGCCGTACCTGTTTTCCATACACCCCCGTTTGAGTCATCAAAGAAAATTCGATTTATCTACTCCCATAGAATAATACACTGCGCAAAAAAATTAACGCACATTCTGAAAATCTCAATTTTAATGAAAGTTAACTCTACATTGACTTTATAACTTATTTTTTATGTTCTCTCGGGAAGGTTTTGAACAAACCAAGACACATTGAATGGAAGAAAAATTCAGGATTTTACCGAATCTTATGTGAAAGAAGAGAAATGAACAATTTTCAAAATACTGAAATGCTGATAAGTGATTGAATACTTGGTATTTCCACCCCTTGCGTTAATTACAGCTCGGCAACGACGGTTCATACTCAAAATGAGTGATCTTAAAATGTTCTGATCTAATCCTTCCCAGATTTCTCAGAGTTGGATTCCTATAAGTCATTAAGAGTAGCTGGATGATTTTCTGAACTTCTCAGCCTTCTATTGAGGTTGTCCCAAACCTGCTCAATTGGATTGAGATCTGGACTTCTTGCTGGCCATTCCATTCGAGAGACTTCAACCTCTTCAAGGTACTCCTGAACGATGCGCGCACGATGGGGTGGCATTATCGTCCATAAAAATGAAATTTTCACCAACGTATGGGGCAAATGGCACTACATGCTCTTCAAAAATGTTCCTTATATACTTATCAGCATTCATAGCTCCATTATCAACGACCACTAGGTCTGTGCGAGCAGTCAAATATATTCCACCCCATACCATAATCGATCCTCCCCCGAAGGCCGAAACCAGTAGTATTCAGGAAATTGCACTGAGCATATCTTTCATGTGGACGTCTGTATACAAGGGAACGTCGATCACAATGGTAGAGGCAGAATCTATGCTCATCTGTGAAGAGAACTCTTTCCCAATCGGCCTCTTCCCAATGGATATGCTCTCTCGCAAAATCCAAACGCGCCCTTCGATGGGCTGGGGTAAGAGCTGGGCCTCTTGCCGCGACACGAGGCCTTAAATCATATTCTCTGAGGCGATTTCTTATTGTCTGAGTGCTAATTTGCACCTCATGAGTTTGCTCAAGCTGATTTTGAAGGAAGAACGAAGAAACTCACAAGTAACGTTCTTGAATGGCAGTTGTTCCCCGTGTTCTACCCTGTCCTGGTCTTCGGACATTCATACCTGTCTCCCTGAATCGCTGCAACATTCTGGACACACTTGTATGGGAAACTCCAAACCTTTCTGCAATTCTTGTGTATGGCCACCCTTCTTCTCGCAAAACTACCGCTTGGGTACAATCCTCTTGTGTCAAATTGCGTGTTTCGCGTTGCGTAGCGATCGAGTGTAGAAAATCAAACGAAAGAAAAACTATTGATCACAAGAATTGATCGAGAACAATTGATTTTAGAATGGAGCCAATACATTCAAAATCTGATAATATCATCTTTTTTTATTCCTGCTGGGAGAAAACATCTTTATTGAAGAAAAACGTTGAAAGTGGATAACATATGCATGCATAATTCTGATAAAAATAATTATCATTGAGAACACCTTCAGTTGTAGAATAAATTTGAGATTTCCATAATTTGCGTTAATTTTTTTGCGCAGTGTATATTCATTATTAAACTGATTTTGATCTGTAATAGTCTCTATAAACCAATAGCGTGAGTTATAATGTAACTCACGCCTATAACCCACTCTAATACAAATAGGAGAGACCTGGGCCTAATTGGGCGGCTTCTTCTGTTCCTAAGGCGGCTTTTCTGCTATGATTGTCCGTTCTCCAATCAGGAGTTATATATATTTATATCACTTTTTCGGGGTATTGAGAAATAGGTGGTGCATTGTGTACCTGATTTAATGGTTTTCAATCGTTTTATTACCTCCCCCCATTATCGTTAATACCCCCCCCTTGATCTTTATAATCCCATGAAAAAGAGCTATATCCGCCCTTGGAAAGAGGTAAAAATATATTTGCTGATGAAAATGCAACAGTTGGAAAGAAGAAACAACTAGGAACCTATTGACATTTTCATATATTCAACAATTTTTTTCTTAGTCCATCCTTTATTCAAAAATTGTCCTTCTGAGTGTCTCTCCTCTATGATTGGATGTATCCACATTCTCCTCTTCGTTTTTTTCTTGAATTCTTCTCCATAACAAATAAATTTTTAACTATGGAATGGTCTTCCCACTTCGTGAAAGACTGTAGCCGCCTTCCAAAACAGAATTAGAAACTGGGGGGCGAATAGAAAACGCAAACGCAATATTTTCATTCCACGCACAGAATATAGAGCTTCCCTTATTGAATTTAAAAAAATTAGAGATTAAAAAAAAATTGCGTTTGTCTTTCTATTCGCCCGCCAGTTTCTAATCACCCCATTTTACGGTACTGTGTTTTGTAGAGTCGACATGTCGACTCGGCCGCCGAATCGGCGGAAACCGCTGTGCCCTAAGGCCAGTTACAGACAGTTGAATTCACTTCAACTTTATTTGGCGACCTTTTTTTTCACATTATGTGAAAATTGAGAAATTCAACAGAAATTCTTCTAAAATCTCCTTGCCTTCGGTCAACTATGGAGAACGGAGTTTGTTTTCTTGTTCAAATCATTCAAAGCATAATGAATCTAACATAAATCTTTCTGAAATCAACCCAGAATTTTCAAAGAAAAATCTTTGCAAATTAATATTGAACGGTGACTGATCGGCTTATGTATTTTCTTAATTTGTTCTCTTGGAAAAGGGATTCATTCAAAATAAAACAAAGCTCATGTTAATAGCTGAACCTTTAATTTTTTAGATTCATTACATTCAAAAAGATAAATAGCTTGAAACATGCTCAAACAAGATTTTATTCAAATATTCATCAACGGTTGATTATACTCCAACTTATAGTTCAATATTTAAACAATTTCAGTAATAAAATATGAAACATACAACACTTATCTAACAATGGGTATGAAAATCTGAAAATATAACAAAATATTCATTTGGACGTTAAATAGGTTCAAAGCGGTGCTTTTATACACAATCTGAAATATTTGTTCCACTAGGATTGGTCATTCTATTGTATTTAAAGATACAGAAGTAGAAAACAAAAAACCCTAAATACAACGCAATTCAGGTCGTACTCATGTTTAATCTATTGCACATATGCATGGTTTCTTTGATTTGAATCAACTAGACATATTATGATTGTTTTTTCATAACCTTCTCATATTATTAGTTATATTTTTCTATCCACCGAATGATGCTTGTATAGTTCTATTAATTCTAATTGATATCCGATATTAAAAAGTGTACAAAATCAGGTTGTGCAAAGCCACATATTTACAGCACCAAACTGAACGCTTTTCTTTTTGTCAAATTATATAAAATATCTTCATCATCATTTAATGAAATAAACTTTATTATGTCTGCAAAATAAATGTCGGTTGAAATAATGGTTCTAAACCACAAATAAAAATAAAATGTTTATTATACTTTGAACATATGTACAAGGTTCTGAAAATTCAAAGGAACCATGCTTTAAAATTTATATCTTTGATCTCTGTGGCAGAATCATAATCAGATAACCCCATTTTCCGTTACAGTATTCATTACATTGTTTGAAATCTGTAATCAATACGGAAATTCGAATCTCAAGAGGGCTTTCTACCACGTGGAATTCTGGGTAACTGTCGAATCGTACTTAAGCTTTACCTCCCTAGCATCATCGTAGTTTTTTTCTGAACGTTCAAAATGTCACTGAGATACGAAAATATATTAGATGAATTTTATGTTGCATAACATTCGATACCAATGAAGTATGTATTCCTATTTTTGTTCATTTTTGACGTTTTTATGTGATGTTTGCGAAAACATAAAATCAATCGGTATCTATATCCGAAAAAAAAATTCGCCGATATGGTAGGAAACCCTCTTAAGACATTATCATTTGAGTATTGCACAAAATTTTACAAGACTTAAATTAAGTCATTCTAGAAAATTTCCCAACGATTGGAGAAGCGGGAGAATAGTTGAAACATAAATTATGCGTCATTTGTAACAGTTATTTTATAGAAAATCTATCAACAAATAATCCATTATTTCAACTAATTTCACGAATATTGCTGCATAAGAAATCACGATAGAACAATTGTGATGACAGGTTGTCCCAAAATCAACAAGGAAAATTCACGGAGGTTAAAAACGAGATGACACATTAATTTAAGTGATCATTTTTTGGAATGAAGATTAATGAAATTCATAGCCATTCCCAATTCGATGAAATACTGAAACATTTCTCGAACTTTTTTAAGAATAAGTCAGCACACTCATCAATCTGGGAAAACAAAATCAAATCCATTTTTCTCAATCAAATATACCTTGTGAATATTCCAATACTATTGTGGACACGGGTTCCCACCTTCAGCAACAAAAAAGTAATGGGTTTTCATCAAATATTAATTTTGTGCAATTAGAAAACTGAAAACTACTCATTGTCTGCAGAATTTGGAACAACCTACAAAAACCGATATTCAAAATATTGCCGTACTGCAACTTGTTTTAGTTTATCAATATATCAATTGAATGTCTCTGTAAGTACTCAATTCATCTAAAAAAATAATGGAAACTCTATTGAATAATACGATTCTTTCGAATATATCATTAAAAATTAGTTAATTTCAACTTTGATGATACGGTGTTATTTTTTCAAGTATCTCACAAACTTCAATGATATTTCAGTTTGATTTGTTTATTGATATTTAAAGCCATTACCCACAGGAATGAAAATATTTGTTATATTGTTCTATTAACACGATTCACTATAAACTGGACAAACATATTATGACAAGTGCGGCCCTGTGCATTCGGCGCTCCTATGATCTCGAATTTTCTGGACGCCTGTGGAATGTACTCCTCTCGCCCCTCCGGTCGCGCTCACCCTTACGTTCTGGAGTTTTCTATTTCTAGGCGCATCCAGGCTTTACGAGAAAGGAATCGGCGCGATATACAGGTACGGATCTTGGAAACGGAGCCATTGGGAATACAGCAGGGGCGGATCCAGAATTTGTGTTCACGAACGTATTAATATTGTCTAGTGGACTAGTTAAATAATCAAAACCCAAAAATCTGTGATGGAGTCCTACTTTTCATTTCTCCCAAAAGGGGTCGCGCTATTTTCCGTTGCTGCAATAGCGCCACGACAGCGAAATATAGCGGATAATTCCGGAACTAGGACCAGATCTACAATATATAGTTCGACCTACAATTTTTGGTCACGATTTTTGGATTGAAACGGACTGAATTAATTCAGGAAATACCCTAACTACCTATTGGAGCAAATATTTTGAAAGACGGTACATATTTCCCTCTTGTATCTTCAATCAAAAATCATTATTTCTTCCACCTGAACATACATCTCCTCGATTTTTTTTTTTTCAGTAGTCATATCACAAGAGATTTCCCAAAGCAACTAGCAACTCATTTTCGTTTGAAAATGAATCGAAAGACTTATCAGCAGTGATATCACAAGAGATTGAAATTCCGTGATAAGTCTATGGATTTATTTTCGAACGAAATTGGGTTGCTTGGAAACATCACGAGTCCGTAGGACGAGTGGTGTTTCCTTAAAGCAACTCATTTTGAGTTTGGAAATAATAGATAGACTCATGAGGTAAATTCAATCTCGTGTGATATTTTATAAGACTATTTCACGAACAAAATGAAAGGTCAGAAACTCCATATTCGAGAAAAGCAAAGAAAAACTCATGTTGACGTCTAAAATTTATATTTATTAGTTGTCAAACCGTTCGTATCCATAGTTCAATCAGAGATTATTCTGTAGTTCAATCGTTGAAAATACCGAAGTTGTCAGACCAATCATAATTCAGAGACAGTTGGTATCATCGCGATAATACGAGCTGTCTTTGGACTCTGATTGGTCAGTTTCTGAAATGAGTGAAATAGTCAGTAGTAATATCACAAGAGATTGAATTTCCGTGATAAGTCTATCGATTTATTTTCAAACGAAAATGAGTTGCTTGGAAACATCACGAGTCCGGAGGACGAGTGGTGTTTCCTTAAAGCAATTCATTGATTTATATTTATCAGTTGTCAATCCATTAGTATCCATAGTTCAATCAGAGATTATTCTGTAGTTCAATCGTTGAAAATACCGAAGTTGTCAGACCAATCATAATTCAGAGACAGTTGGTATTATCTAAAAGCTGTACAAGTAGTAAATGGTTGGTTTCCAATAGTGAGAGACAAAGCTGCCCTGTACGTCTTCTTCATAAACTAATATCAAAACGAGGGGAAAATATTACCTCACCACGAATATTCTTGAAACCGAATCGATATTGGAAAAATGAAACTGACAAATGGTACGATAATGTACCTGTTGGAAGGAATACCATAAATAAATGGACTAAATATGCTGCCGAAGCAATTGGCTTGAATGTCAAAGACAAAAAGCTAACGAATCATTCAAATAGATCAACAGCTGTCAGTCAATTAGCAAAAAGTGGTGTAGAGGAACAACAATTGCTGAAGATTACTGGTCATAGCAATCAAAATTCTATCAAACCATACCTAAACCTCGATCAAGAACACCACAACAAGATAATAAATATTATGCGTGGAAATAGATCTTCTATACACGAGAACAGCAACGAATCTAATGTTGAGTTGAATTTTACGAATTGCACTTTCACTAATTGTACTTTCAATAAATAAATAAATGTTTTGTTGTGTTGAGTTATACATTTTTTCTGTCAAAACATTTTCTGCCGAATATTCCTCGGACATTGATAAATGCCTCATAATTTTATAACCAATATCTCAAGCTCGTTGCTTGGTAACAGCCCTCAGCCTTCGGTTTCGGGCTGTTACCAATGAACGAGCTTTCGATGGTCATAAAATTACCTCGTCTATTATCAAGGTCCTAGGGATATTACTACTGAAAATTATTCAACGAAAAGAATCGAGGAGATGTATATTAAGGTGGAAGAAATAATGATTTTTGAAGGTACAAGAAAGCAAAACTTACGTATTATTGTTAGGAAATACCGTTTTTTCCAAATATTTGCTTCGATAAGTTTAATATTTGAGTATTTTCCGAATGTGTGCAGTCAATCGTTCCCCCTCTGGCAGTCTCTTCCGAGACTTACCCGTCAAGTTAAGTCTTCACATCCCTTCGTGGTCACTTTGGAGACCTGCAGAACATCTCTCTTCAAAGACTCGTTCATCCGACGAACAGCGAGGCTTTGGAACACATTGCCTAGGGAGGTGTCCCCCGAGGGATATAACCTCCAGAAATTCAAGAAGAACACCAATTCCTACCTGCTTGACCTTGGTTCTCACGATGTTCTCTGAACATTTCTTTTCGTGAAAACCACAATTTGAAAAAAAAGTTTCAATCCATTAATCGAAAAATTTTTTTTTATGGCTATATCTTTTCAACAAAGCTAAATTCGGGATGAGGTGAAATATCATCTTCTAACCTCAAAAATCCGCAATAAGAAAGAACGTACAAGACTCACCCTATGTATGTTGGTCCAGTTTTTGGTGAAAAACCTTCTATATATAAATAAAGCTAACAATATTTGAAATTACAGGTACTTTGACACTGAAATATAGGGAATACAGCGTCCCACGAGGATATGATCATTGTCTAGTCATCTAGTGGACCAGTATTAATAATCAAAACCTTCGCCGCGATGCGACAACGAATAAATGACTGACCTCACTCAATGGCATAGGATATTGTAGAGTGGGGACTTCGAGCTCTCTCGATCTCGCTGCAGGTCTCCCAGCATTATTATTGATTTAAACCTGAGGGACGTTGGACAGTTTGGTTCGAAAATAAGATAGATTCCTGGCAAATCGAAATGTTTAGTGTAGAAGAAAATATTCGAATTATAAAATGGTAATATGCCGGTCTAACGTTCTTCCCTATGTTTCCGTTTACAAGGTCCGTACCTGTACGACTAACAGATAATCTCAAAACAAAGTTTGGCAGGTTTTTGGATTGTCCTAATACCTATCGATTTGTTTGGGTTGTGGAAGGATATAATGCCAATAGGATATCAAGATGAAATGAATAATCCCTACATATCCATGTTTATAGGATTTATGACGTTGACTAAAAAAAAAACAATTACTTTCTGATCAGTTGTTGCTATCCGAATTTTCCTTTTCATTCAAAAATAGAAGTTTAAATACTGAAGGACATTTGTAGATCTAAATTTAAAGCTATTCCCTCCTCCTACCGTATTGCACAAAAAAGAAATAAACGACGATTTTTATTCGAATTATAACAAAAACAAACCTTAAAACAATTTTTTCTTCGAGAAGTACCCTGTCTTTTCTGAGCGTACCAATCCCACAATATTCATAACAAAAAATATCACCGTATCAAAAAGTCCTTTGGGATACATCTACCTCCAGAATTTTAAAAATGCTTGATAAAATTTGGACAAACTCTTAACTATTGGTCCATAATAATAAATATCAGAAAAAATTTTCAACAATGCCTGACCCCCCAAGGTGATATTACTTTTACTAAATTTTTACACGTGATTCAACAAATCCCAAGAAGGCACACTGTTGTATGTTAAATTTCTTTTATGAATTTGGTACAATACCAACACTGTCGTGATATTTACTTTACTGGAGGTGAACCGACGACAGCTGATTATTAGTGAACTCAATCTGGAGGAAGATAGCTGAAAAGTTTGAACTTGTTGCGGATATGTGGTCTTACATCTTCGTTCTGCAAAAAAATATCCATTAGGATATTGATAATATTGTACTTAAAATCTAGGATTCCTTCAACATCAACTGATTTATTTACGAATTTATACAAGAATACTCACACTTTTCACCAATTCCTCCAAGAACGGAATCAATTTGATCAATTCTGAATCGCTTTGATCTACAAACCAACTTTCAATGGGTATTCCATTATTCAACTAAAAAAAACGGACAGGATATAGAAATTTATTTTAAAATATTTCTTCAAAGGGCTGAAGGACTCCGGTCGATGGCCTTTGACTATGGTCAATAAAGTACTGTTATTATTATTATTTCTTCAACGTATTGATTATTATTATTATACTAACTGACAAAGAAACTGCAAAACCCAGAAGGAGCTGTTTAAATTTAAAATTTTCATTTATCCATGATGTCCAAAAATGCTCTATTTGCAAAAAAATCGGGGGATCTGGGCGGCCACTGCGAAAGATTCACATGGGTCGCTCCAAAAAAAGTTTAAACTAATTCTGGCGACATGAGGTCGAGCATTATCTTGCTGAAATGTTGGATTATCGAGCCGATTAAAGTAATGGAGAAGATATGGCTCCACTTTTTCTTGAAGGTAACGCAGCGCTGTCATGTTACCTCGAGTAAAGACTGAAAGTGACCTACTGTCTGGTGAACATGACGCTCAACATCAAAATGAGGTTCATGTCTTTCTCCCCGACGTCGTTCAACCCTTTTCGGTCATCATGTACACACAAGGAGAATAGAGATTCATCACAAAAGGCGACCTGACGCCATTTCACATTCCAATGTTGACGTTCTCTGCACCACTGTAATCGTTGCTGGCGATGCGTAACCGTCAGAGGTAACACAAGATGGGGTCGATAATGCTGCAATCCAAAAGACCTTATCCGGCGGTAAACCCTTCGGAAAGTTACAGTTCTCCTAACTACTCATCACCCAAAGATCGAGTTGCCGCAAATCGGTCTCTTATGGCCATGAGTCTCAGACGTCGATCTTGAACTTCATGTGTGCCCCTTCGACGTCCGGTGCCTACTCTTCTTCGATTTTGGGCATCATCAAACCACGCTTGACAACATCTCATAACAGTAGTTGGATTTCTGTTCGTACGGTGCGCGATTTCTCGAAATGACAACCCCGCCTCCCGTAGACCAATAATTCGACTTCTTTCAAATTCACTTAGCTGGCGACAAACATCGACTTTGGATCTCCTCGAACACCTGGTTTGTTGTAAAATTTAAAAAATTTGCAAAAAACGACTACAATATTTAAGTAACAAAAAATGTTTACATGAAAAAACCTTCACGATTTTTTTTTCTCCAACTTCAATAATTTACTGCTTGCTATACTATCTATGTTTCACCAAAAGAAAATTGAATTTAAACAGCTAACGTATGGTCCGAAAGTTTTGGGAAAAATTTCACCTGGTCTGATTGAGAAGCAACGTGTCAGGGGAATAATTAGGCAAATCGAAAATAATGGTCCCTTGTCTGTTACTTGAATTTTGATTTATAATAAGGATAGTTAAGTTAAATTGTTGAATAATTCGATAAAAATCTAAGATTATTGTTCACGCCGAGTGAACGGTTCAGATAAACTTTTCGAATGTTTCATTTCCATTCCTTCAAAATTAATTCAATTTCTCCGATACCAGGGAGATTCCATGTGTAGATGCGTCAGCTGTGAAACAAACGCATATGTCGTATATTTTGTTTCATTTCATTTTTCATTCAGTTCATTGATTGCCTTAATCGTGAATATATCTGCTACCGCTAATTTAAATATTTCTTCTGTTTCCATTCGCGAATTCGGAAAACTTCAGTTTTTTCTTGTGATTCATAGTTCTAGTGATTTCGATTCATTCGAATTACATTCATTTGAGAACATTTGTTTGTGCGAATTTGGTTCGGAAAATACTGTTACCAGTGGCGTGGTTATTATTCTACCACAAGGATAAGTGTTCCTACTTTGACATTTTTATCAACGGATTTTCACGTCATTAGCTTCATTCCATGTTCGTTTGTCGAGCTCGATCACTCTGTTCATGGAAATAGTAGTAACCGACGAGATCTGGTTGGCCGTTTTGCTGAAATAGGTAAGACCTTGCAATTGTTAATTTGGGTGCATTTATCCTTTCATTTGTGTTGGGTTTCAATAACTATTTATAAACATATACAGTCCATTAGATCTCTTATTTTTTCATTCAGAAATTTGGTAAATTTCTCATTCAGTAAAATAGAACCGCACTTCAGTTGGTTAACTGAAATTCTACCCAACAATTATTTAAGTCAGAGTTATATGCTTTTGAAATTTTACCCAAAACTTTCGGATCATACGTTAATTCTGAGTGTTCCACTTTCTTTGTCAGTTAGTATATTAATTCAACAAACTTTTCAGGAACCAAACAATAGATAAAAATGAAGTAGCTAGTGTTTTATACAATCTTTCATTTTAAAATGAAAGCAATTAAATGTTGCAGCATCAAAAACTGCTAATGAAGTCAGAGATACAGATATTTTGTTTGGAAATCACTACCAAAATTCTACCAAAATTCAATTGAGTGTGATATTTAGTAAATTATACCAATTTTGAAAATGCATAAATCTTTCAGATTTTAAAAAACACACAACAAGAGGAATCCTTGACTTGTACATAATTTCAAACTGTGATTTTATGTATAAAACAACTCTCTACTCTCACATCCCTGAACAAATAGCGACATGTACCACAATTTTGTCCTTAAATTGAACTAAATCATTGATATACATGGAGGTACATCGCCCTTGATTGATTTGAAGCTGATTTCAGTGAAGTTCCTTCACCACTTCATAGATGGATAAGTGTGTTTCAGAGAAGCGAAAATTTTTACTGTAGCTGAAATCTGAAATATAAAGCGCTATTTCCTAAGCCGAATGCGATGACGATCAGGACGGCGTATGGAAATGTGGGATGTTCAGTATTTCATCACACCGGATTTTTCGAATGCGATAAAACGACAATTAATTCTACCTATGATTCATAGAACTAGAGGAAAATAAATATCTTAAAGATTTCTGTGAATGAATAAAATGCAGATTATAGTTCCCTCGATAGTTTGTTCCTTTTAGCTGTTTTGTGCAGCCACTAACGATATCAGTAAACTGCCAAAATTTTCTGCATCATATCGTTCAAGGTCGATGTACCTCTATGTATATTTAAACGCAATGACAATTTCCATTAAACTTACATGATATCCAAAAGCTTGTGGCGAATTATCAATGATGATGGTTTTGGACAGATCTCTGCCCAAAATTGTCAAATCCTTAATGTAATTACCATTAACGCAAACACAGTGTTCCCTGAACAATCTGTACTTTATCCATTTTCTCTCAGGATCCAACAGGTTCAGCAATTTGTCAGCGTATATTCTCTTGGATGCGGTAAATAAAATAACTTCGAACATCTGGGACACCTTCTCCATGAATTCTCTGAAAAACGGCCTGGTTCTCACATATACAGTGTAGGAGCAATCTTGGAAGATAACAGGGAAACTGAAACTGGCGTCAGACAATTCTTGGAGACTGCAATGGACCAAAGTTTCATCCAAATCCAACACCTTGAATAAAAAGAAATATCCACCTTAGTAAGTGTGAGAATTACTTCATTCGCGGCGGTGTGTGGTTTCATAGCGCAAAAGCACAGGCCAATTCCGCCGACTCGGCGATTTTCTCGGCCGCCGTGTCTGTAACTGGCCTTAGTCGGCGGCCGAAAAAATCGCCGAGTCGGCGGAATTGGCCAGTGCTTTTGCGCTATGAAACCACACACCGCCGCCCAAGCCGACTCGTCCCACAGAAGCAAAATCAGCCGTCGACTCGGCGAAAACCGCTGTGTCTGTAACTGGCCTTATTCGTCGGTCGCGGTTCGGGGAGACCAGCGCCATAGGTTTCTCAGTTATTCTCGGAGAGCCCGTTCATTTGATACCCATATTATAGAAATGCATTACAAATAACTATTCCGCCATATTGGATATAGAATGACGTCACATAGATTATCGTGTAATGTCATCCAAATTAAACATAGATATACAGGGTGCCTACTTTTAAAACGGCAAAACTTCAAGGGGAGATTATTCAAGTGATTTGCAACAAAAAATGTCATATAACACATGGTCGAAATCTTGACGGATATTCTTCAATTTAACATTTCTCGTTTTCACGAAATATTTAAATTTTTTCCATGAAATCTTTAATATATCAGTTATGCTTGTAGCTTCATTGAATTCGATCACATATTTGGAAATGGTAATAAATTTTCTACAAGAAAAGAATTTCAGTGTGCCAAAAATATTTCTATTGCTTTTGGTGAGGAGATGAATATCACAATACTGAAGTGAACAAAATCAGTCATATTTTTCCAATGGGTTTTTCGTTGAAAAATTATTTATTATGGACATGTTTTCTTTTCAGCAAAAAATACCTCATTTAGTGTACTTTCGAATGACATATCAACTTTCTTGCTAACTGCTTGTTTTCTGTCATAATATCATGGCTTATAAGATGAAAACGAAAAAGTCGAAAAATTTCAAACCTAAATTTGCTCCATTTTGAAACTCATTATGATCGAATATCAAAGTAATTCTAATGGAAATCATGAATTTATCAATGAAATGAGAATAATTCAGAACAATGAAAAAATTTTAAAAAATACAGATTTTATGAAAAAATTTAAAAAACAGACTATTACTATTTATAACAATTGTTCGAAATGTCCACCTCCTTGTTCAATACATTTAACACATCTTTTTCGAACTGAATCAACAACCTTGCGAAGTTCGCAATGTTTCTGACGCATTTCTGCACAACACAATTCAATCCTTTCGATCAGAGCCTCTCGAGTCTGAACGCGAATTCGGTACACATTTTCTTTCAAGGTGCTCCAGACATAAAAATCCAAAGGCGTCAGGTCTGGGCTCCTTGGTGGCCATCTTACCGGACCGTACCTTCCAATCCATTTCACCCCAAAATACTCATTCATCAACTGTCGTACGTTCCGGCTATTATGAGCTGGGCAGCCATCCATTTGAAACCAGACATATTGTCTGGTAGCCAGGGGCATTTCATCCAATATGTCTGTTAAGCTGCTTTGAATTAATCTTATGAATTCATCAGAGTTGAGGCGATCGGGGAGTATAACTGGTCCGAAAAGTTCACCTCTCATGACTGCTAACCACACTAAATAGCTCTTAACAAAAGTTAAGTGACAGAAACTGTCAGATTTCCATAAGAATTACTTCGATATTCAATCATAATGAGTTTCAAAATGGAGCAAATTTAGGTTTGAAAATTTCGACTTTTTCGTTTTCATCTTATAAGCCATTATATTATGGCAGAAAACAAGCAGTTAGCAAGAAAGTTGATAGGTCATTCGAAAGTACACTAAATGAGGTATTTTTTGCTGAAAAGAAAACATGTCCATAATGAGTAATTTTTCAACGAAAAACCCATTGGAAAAATATGACTGATTTTGTTCACTTCAGTATTGTGATATTCATCCCCTCACCAAACCCGCAATAGAAATATTTTTGGCACACTGAAATTCTTTTCTTGTAGAAAATTTAATACCATTTCCAAATATGTGATCGAATTCGATGAAGCTACAAGCATAACTGATATATTAAAGATTTCATGGAAAAAATTGAAATATTTCGAGAAAACGAGAAATGTTAAATTGAAGAATAACCGTCAAGATTTCGACCATGTGTTATATGACATTTTTTGTTGCAAATCACTTGAAAAATCTCCCCTTGAAGTTTTGCCGTTTTAAAAGTAGACACCCTGTATACAAAATTTCAGCTCAAACCGTTGAAGATATCTGCTTCAAAATTGAGTAGTACTAGTAAGATTCCACTTGAACAAACATACATACATTGCAAGTTAAATAAAAGCTTTTAAAATGAGTTCGGTTTGAGTTCAAATCAGTTAATTTCAGTACCTCAATGTGAATCATGAATAAAAAGAAGGTTGCAATGATGTAAGCTTCCATTAATTTCCATGAAAAAGTAAAACAAAACTAGAATTGGTACATGCGAATTTAGATGACAAACCTACAGCTATAAATAAAAAGCGGGCCCGGCGAACTTTGTTTCGCCTAAATGATACTTACGGTGGATTTCACAAATCGTAATCACCGGTGATCGCAGATCAACGGCTTGGTTCTCTGAGTTTTGAACTGTCAAATCGAGTTGATGGTAGGTCTAGCTCCTATCACCGGTGATTACGCTTTGTGAAACCCACCAAAGTTGTATAAACTAATCATTGCTATTTTTTCAAGCAGGAGATAAATTAGGCAAAATATTCAAAATTTTAGTAACATTGTTTTTCGCAAGAAAAGACTTTTCCTTATTATTAAGCGTTCTCTCATTACAGTAACTATCTTGTGATGAACGACGCCTTGAATGCAAATATGAATCACGATCGAATTATATGGATGTGAAATACTTCCAATGATCAATTACCTCTGATCTGATAAAAATTAGAACTTATTTTGTGAATAGCGCTTTCTGAAGTGGAAAAAACGAAACTTTTCTAATATTCTCAATGTTGGCTAATCAAAATCTAATTAGTGCTTACACCATAAATATCTTAGCCTTTTGGTGCTCCGCTTGAAATAATTGGTAAACATCTCAGTTGGTGGAGCAGCGAGATTTCCATGTTTCTATGGATATGAGCTGTCGCGCAGAACAGAAACACAAAAATAATATGTCAATTACTAATTATGGCAATTTTGGATTCAGTTATTTCCACAAATATATTTATTACCCAAACAGAAAACCAAAAATATTTCAGAAATTATGAGAAAAGATGAGAATGAACAACGATTGAAACTGATCGCCATAATCCAATTTACTTGACATTCAGTGTGATATTCACCCGCTTCTTGATCTGGTAATAGCCTTTCAATGTTTTATGGTATAAGTTCCATGCAAAATACACAGTAATTTTATATACATCGCCATCTAATGGTGATAATATCAAATATTATAGTGTCTTCACGATTGCGTTATTCTGAATAAATAAAACTGTTAAAATAACTAATAAGAATTAATCAGTCAAAATGTGTGAATAGCGCCACCTGAAGTGGTAAGAACGAAACTGCTCTCATATCTCAACGAAATCTAATCATTTTAGAGATCTGTACTCCTACACTAAGACATTTCGGTTTTGGTAAACAGCGCAGAGCTTGAGGCAACTCAAATTACACACTATTTGTTCACATCGCCATCTAACGGAGAGAATATCAAATGAAGTACCTACGAATAAGCTGTAGCGTAACTGTAACTGTGGCGACACCAAGTGGCCTTACTCGAAATAAGGAAAAGCATTTCCTGTATAAGTAAAATTTTCATCGATTTTTTCAAAGTCTTATAGTATTTTATAATAACCATAGCGTAGACGAATCCAAATATGAAGTTTCATAACAAACAGGCCATCCGATCTCGAGTTATAAATGGTGTAACCAACATCTTTCTTTTATATGTAGAATAGTAATGATATGATCCTTTCTGTTATTTGGATAATATAAAAAAAAAATATGTTGAAGAATGCAGTACTTGTGAATCATGGACCTACTGCATTTCAAATACTTCTCAGTTTCAGCTGTACAGTATAAAATAAATCAAAAATTAATCAAAAATTGAACCAGGCATCCCTCAATTCACCTTTTTTTTCAATGGTCATCAGATTGATTTAATCTTGAGGCATTATAAAATGAACTGAATTCTTTCAGAAGGTTTAGATTGAGCAAGGAGACTGTCCTTTATATCTTGTATAAGAAAAGCAGCAAAAATGGCATGCCATAAAGCCAAGATTGATTTTATTTTCGATTGCTTCTTTTCCAAAGATATTAGGTCCATCAATTACACCTACATAAAAATTTCATCTGCAGTTGAATTCATTTCAAAAAGGTGAGAAATAGGAAAAGGACATTTTCTTTCAGGCAATCCGTGATTATTCGTCCATTGTCAACTTCAAAACGTTTCTGGCAGTTCGACTACAAGGAATTTCAATGATTTTATGAGTGAACCAGTGCGTTTTTATACTATGTAATATCAAAAAAATATACCAAAGCAACACTGACGAAGACAACTTTACTCAATCATATTTAAAATTCGTAGCTTGCAGAGATTGTAGAGGAAGTAGTATTGAAAAAGGAATATTTATCAGAGCACTACAACTCATAACTTCTTAATCCTTTTATATTATATAAAATTTGAATATTCATCAGTTTAACATGAAATGAATACTGCTTATTTCAGCGTCTACAAAGAAATATTGACCTCAGTTTCTTATCTTTGATTTTATCAAGTCTTAATGATTGCTGAACAAATTTCCCTTTTGTTCACTGGTAAGTTATTTAATATGTGGATAACACAGCACAGTATATTCCAAAATATTAAGGATAATCCTCTTACTTTGAACAACTTGCACACCGGACTTTGGCATACATTTATGACAATTTTCACTGATTCGATATTCCTAAAGGTAAAATTGACTTGAAATATCAAAAAAAGTCTCCACATAATACAGTTTTTCAAGCAAATGAAGGTTTTAATGTCTACATGCGCAAAGCTAAATATCCATTGTCCCACCAGCACTAACGTCAAAAAATATTTTGACAAAAGTTGAGAAAGAAAACAAGCTTTATTTTCAAATTAAATGTACAATTTTTTATGAGGTCCAAGTAGTCATGGAAATGTTTAGAATGTCCGAGGTCCTAGATGTGGTAACACTAGGTTCAGGATCTGTGTATAACATGGGCTGTGTCTTGTTTATTAAATGTAATTTTCAGACTATTCAAGTTTGATGTTAGTGTCTAAACTTGGTGACCCTACTCATAGATATTCTATTCATCCTAATTCAAACTCATATACCAAACATTTACAAATCTCTCCATGCACAATTCGATGTAACAAGAGTTCAAAAAAATTCTTAGTGTAGACAACACTACACCACATATTCATCTGAACTTTTTTCGCCACAATTGACCATATTCATAAGCTATCAGTGGCAGCTTTTTGAGCGTTTTCGGATTGGCAGCAATAATTATAATATGTCATTACTGATTTAAAATAGGCCCGCCAATTCATTAACATTTAGGTTTCATTATATCTATACTAATATTATAAAGAGGAAAGATTTGTATTTTTGTTTGTTTGATACGAATAGGCTCAAAAACTACTGGACCGATTTCAGAAATTCTTTCACCCTCAGAAAGCTACATTATCCCTGAGTAACATAGGCTATACTTTTCACCCGAAAAAATAAGGATACCTACTATAACTTCAATAATTACAAAAAAATCAGCAATAATTACAACGAGTGCATCAAAAGATATGGCAGGTTGAAGTGTTGAAGATGAAACCGCCGCGTGAAACAAATTTCTAACCGGGCGAAGCTGGGACGGCCTGCTTGTTCTTTATAAAATTTAGGTGTACACAAGATGTACTTACACCTTTATATCATCCATTTGGTACCAATGGTACCAACCCAAAGATGCTCAAAAAGCTGCCACCGATAGCTAATGAATATGGTCTTTGTTCTACGTATCTGGAAAGGCCTATTAGACCTTTCCAGAATACGTAGAACAGATGAAAGATGTGAACTAAACCAGAATGAGAGAGAAACAGGTATATTTCATGCGCAACTTGTGGGCAGTTCTAAAAGATGCGCAAACCTTAGTGCGAGAGAGAAAAGAAAGAGAGAGAGAGAGAAGCAATGAAATGAGATCCTACTGGATTTATCGTACCGTGACCGTCACTTAGTGACACAACATTGTTGAGGCATACTAAAATTTTGATTTTCGATAAACAATACAACAAATAACATCCACATCCAAAACGTCGACTGCGTAAAATAATAATATCATCTGTCAATTGTCAACGATTTAAGGAAGCAAATTTTGATGACCAATAATATTCATTCTTAGCCCACAAGTGACGCGCGCAACGTTCACTTGCACAGGTAATTCTGGAAAGGTCTATCTGAATTAGAATACTTTCATTCAGTTGATACCATATTTTCATTCCTTGCGGTTGCCAACACTGGCTCTGTGGTTTCAAACAAAAACATAACCTTCGAATATCAAAGACTAGTAAATTAGGCAATCCAAACCACGTGGCGCCCTGCCTCCAGATAACCTATAAATTTTCTGACAGGTCGCTGGCTTGCAGTAAATATAAGGAATTTTATTATCTTATATGCATTTCATGAGTGAACGAGTGAGTTTTTATGATTTCTAATATCAAAAAGTATCCTGAAGTATCACTGACGAAGAAAATTTCACTCAATCATATGATTACAACTTTTAGTATTGGGAGCCCGAAGAGATTGAAGAGAAAGTATTGGAGAAGGAATATTGATCAGAGCTCTGTCCCTGTAACTTCTTTATCCTTTTATATGATATAAAGTTAAATATTCATCAGTTTTACATTTTACATGAACTGAATACTGCTTATTTCAGTGTCTACGAAGACATATTCACTTTAGTTTCTTATCTTCGATATTGTCAAGTCTTGATGACTGCTGACCCAATTTCCTTTTGTTTCCTGATAAGTCACTTAATATGTGTATAATACACCAAGTTACACACACTGGGTGTTCCAAAATATTCAAGAAAATCCTCATAATTTGAACGACTTGCACATCCAACTTTGGCACACATTTATGGCATTTTTTATTGAAAATGCACTTAATTTAAATAATTTTCACTGGTCTGATATTCCTAAGAGTAAGATTGACTAGAAATATCAAAAAAATGTCCACATAAAACAATTTTTCAAGCAAATAAACGGTTTTAATGTCTACATGAACAAAGCTAAATTTGGTTTGTTTGACCACCAGCTAATCTCAAAAAAATATTTGACAGGTCGTTGGATTCCCTAATTATGTCAATCTTCGAGAAAAATTATGCCATTTTCAATAATTTACATCAACAAAACTACGAGTCTCCTTATGTTGGGACTGGCAACTATCTTTTTTTTTTAATTCAAATTGTATCTATAAAACAATAAGGAAAAAAATTGAGCCATATATTGGATAGTGAGAAATATGGAACAAAATTTTCCCAGGAAGTAAAATATTAACTCACCAGACTGAATTCCGGGCTGGATCTAGTTTTCAATGGTAATGCAGGACACTTTGATCTCATTTCAACTGTAAGTGGGGGTAAATGCTTGATGAACAAATACGGATCAAAAGCCTCCCAGGTGTCTTCGATTTCCACATTCTCTGGCTGACAATTCATTCTCTCATCACAAGCCGGCACCACACTAGCAATCATTTCATTAGAGTATCTACCAGCATACATGTTTGAATAATCATAGACATTTTCTACAATAATATTCTTCGTGAGCTCCTCATCCAATAAATTGGAAAAATCATGAGTAGACACACTGCTCAAGTCTGCCATATTTTGCCTCAGTTCCCCACAATCGTAATACAAACTATCACAAATTTTATCTGGAAATTCTGGAAATCCATATTTATCCAATTCTTTCCTGTCCACCATATTGACTTCTGAACATTTCAAAGTTTCAATTTCTAAAGCACTCCCAATATTAATACTTGAGTATTCGATATCTTTAGGCAAGTCTGGATTTATTACTTGTGCTGTTTGGTTGTAACAGTATGGATAAAATTTTTCGATGGTTTCTTCAGTTGGATTAATATTCAAGGAAAATGGAATATTCTCCGAATTTTCCACATCATTCTCTTCTTTCGCCTGTGTGTTTTCTTGAGTATTCAATTCCGGTACAATTTGCTCTGTAATGTTTATCTTCAGATTTTCTATTTCAAGCAGTTCTGGGGGCTCAATTACTTTTTCAGTTCTTCCACCATAATAATATTCGGGTTTTTCTACCCACTTGTTTTTTCTCACCAATTTACGAATTCTAGATATTTTGCATGATGAAAATAGCCCCAACCTCCGACTTTTTATTTCACTCCTGAGCCACATCTTGACACTTCATACCTAGTATGATACCTAATGAAATAAATACTTGTAAAATTTTGGCAGGCAAAATTATTGATTTATTGTTATAATATGAGGTTCGTTGGTTCTTCAAAATGAACTAAGTTAGCAAAGAATTATCAAACTAACAATATAGGCATTCAACATCCAATGATCTCTGGCTGAATGCCGAATCAAAAAGTTCTTCTTGTCAATAGTAAAAAGTGTCCAGTAGAAATAGAGCATAATTCGCTGGAACTTAAATATGTTATGTGCATGACATAATAATAATAATAAAAATCGATTTTGTATTTGTTTACAAATAATTAGCGGCAAGATCTGACCTAGTCCCGTATTGTAATTTTCACACGGAAAGAATTATTTTCATTCATTATAACAATCTCACCTCAACGCTGACTGAGAATTCATCAACTGTTCAAAACATCCCTGGGAAATCAAGAATAATTCTCATTTTCCCTTGAAACCACATAAATAAGCAGAACGCTCAAAATTAAAAATGGCGGCCCACGCCAGATCGTTAACAGTGATGCCAGGTCTCCTGCTTTTGCATGAGTCTTCATGTTTCTAATCCGATCTCGTGTTCCTGCTAAATCTAGAATACAAAATAATTATCAAAGTATATATTGAATGCAATTTTAATAATAATCAAAGAAGACATTTAGTATTGGAGAAGCGTTCCTGATTCCTACCATATTGGCTCTTAGTTCAAAAATGTTTTTTTTTTTTGGGTCATAAAATCTCCGGTTGATCTAGAACCTACTCTAAAAATTTACAATTTCTAGTTTAACGGCTAGCTCGCCACACGTACAGAATTGAACTTGACCAAGAACTCGTCTCCAATGATCGTTTGAGCTTTTCGAAAAAGTCAAATGCATCGCTGCAAACAAATTTTCATATAGGAGAACTCGTTGCACATCTTCTGGTTTAGGGAATCTACAAAATCTTTTGCCGATGGCACCAAGGGCGAATTTACGGGGGGGTACTGGGGGTAACTACCCCCTCCATGAGTATCGAAGAGCTAAGAAAAAGGTGGTGCACATAAAATATTTCATGTGTACGTCTGATTTAATGGTTTTCATTCGTTATAACCCCCCTCCCCATGATCGTTATTACCCCTCCCATGAAAAAGAGCCCTTGTAAGTAATGCCAGTTAAGTTATTAACTCTTCTGTAATTCAGACAGAGGTCTTTGTATCGGATGAACAAATTCAAGAATCGTTTTCAAATGATATTGAGACCGGGTTTCACCAAGCATTTTAATCTGGTAAAGGAGATTGATTTTGACTTGAAAACAACAGAAAATTATCCTTTATTGCCTTAAACGAGATCAAAATCGTTGGTGAAACAAATATGTGTTAAAATATTTGGATTTAAATTTCGCGCATCGTCCGATTTTCTCCCACCAAAAATATTAGCCCCGCTCACGGATACTCAAACAAATACTGTTTGAGTCAAAGATATTCTACACTGTAGAATATCTTTGGTTTGAGTATCCATGAGCCCCGCTAATATTCTCAAGGACATTGTCGTGGATTTGGCGGGATTGGATGAGTGGATTGTCGTGTTGCTCTATGGTTTGAAGATCCACGACCGCGCGCGTACACGGCGGCACGTAGGAGCTTCTGTGCTCCAGAGTCCAGATTGCCCATAGATTTAATCTATGAGATTGTCTCTCTCTTTCTATATGTGGCTACCCACTCAGAGAGATGGAGACCAACGGTAACATGGTACAACTCGGGTGCCGCGTCCAGTTATTTTCGTCTACGGATTGTAGAGACTGTCTTTGATTCTAGATTTATTCATTTTTTGTTCCATGTTGAAGTCTCGAAAATGCGATGTATGCACATCGACATTCGAAAAGCAACTTTTATATTGATTTCAATTATTATAAACTCTGTAAATAATATACAAATGGGTATGTGAAATTTTTCAGTGTAGAATACAATTTTGAAATTTATTTTTTAGCTGAAAATCTTATGGAATCTGAATATAAAAACACATTCAAAAATAATACATTCAAAAAACAGGAGATATTTGTTCCCAAACCTGTTCAGGTAACTGGTAAACTATGGACGATGATTCAGTATTATATATCTGTAATTACAGGATGATTTAGTAATAACATGTCCTTCAGATGTTGCATGTCAAGATCTTGAAGTGCCATGTTTGGATTGTTATCTCAAGTACAATTGCAAATATGGAAGCACCCTAAATGCTACATGTACTGCAAAACCCATAGTTAAATGTATGGTCAGTAACCCTAAGAATTTAGCACGAATAACTAATTTGTCATATTGAAATTTTGTAGGGAGAAAGAAAATTTGAAAGGTCTTATATTTGTCGATATTGTTACCAAACAGATCATTGGGAGCATACATGCGAATTAAGAGCTAATTGTAACTCTGCAGCTTCTCCTAAAATATATTATACAACCAATTGTACAGTTGATAAGCACATGATCTGCTTAGGTAAGATCTTATCAACAAAAGAAAGAAAGTTTTTATTAATTTTTCTTTTGTAGGAAATCGTGTGTTTAACAAAAGGGTAACATGTAATTGGACTGGAGGATATCGCTGGCTAACAGCATTAGCTCTCAGTGTCACATTAGGGGGATTTGGAGCAGATAGATTTTATTTAGGCCACTGGCAGGAAGGCATAGGAAAACTTTTCAGTTTTGGCGGTCTTGGTGTTTGGACTCTCATAGATGTTATACTTATCTCATTGCATTATCTTGGGCCAGCTGATGGATCTTTATTCATTTAAATATAAACATACGATTTTTATACATATACATATTTATTAAATTTTAAAAATTGGAACATTATATATATTACATTTTATTACTCTTTATTTTTGGGTTGAAATATATTCTCATCACTATCTTGCATATCTGAACTTTCTAATGGGTTATTTTGTGAATATGCCTCTGCATAAGCTTCAGGATATTGAACTGATATTTTAGTTTTAATTGCTCGAATTTTCTTGAAAATATAATCCAAATCTTTTTTCATTTCTAAAAATGTTTGGCTGTGTTTCTTGAATTCTGGACCTACAGATTTCAACCGAGAAGCACTCAACGCATTGCAATTTGTCAACATTTCATTCGTTTTCTCGAATCTCTGCAGCCTAGAATAAATGATATGAAGTGAAAAGTAGCATAGGATATCGCATTTTACATTTGTTTTTGAGCGACTATCATTGATTTTACGTCTTGTTGATCTATTATGCCGGCCAATCCTTGTATGAAAACCTCTGGGGCTGTATAATTCTGAAAACATTCAATACTGAAATCGGATTCAGGTGTTCCTTTGCTTTCCATTTTTTGTCATGAACGATTTTCAGCAGTGTTTATGTGTACATCCAGGCAAGATATAAACACTCTTCTTTGATATAAACACAGACTGATCTGTGATAAGATGTATAAAATATATAAATAATGGTGTGTGTACTGATTAGATTTTGTTTCGCGAAAATTGAGAAAAGTTTCGGTTTGTTCACATCAGATGGCGCTATTCGCAAATTATGACTACAGTGGCTTTATACAAGACAGTGGCGACAATAGGGTCATAGAACACGTTTTTGCACAAACATGGCGTATATTTGTTTACATTTGAGTATCGTGCTGTTTGACATTTGACTCGATCTTGACCTTTATGTTTAGATACATGACAACAAATCAATGAAAGTCCGCCATTAGTGGTCGAAAACAGTCCGACCAATCAAAACGTGAACGTCTATTGTCGCCACTGTCTTGTATAAAGCCACTGTAATTATGACTGATTACCATATGCCATTCTGTGGTCACATCATTGGTATTTCTATGTCATAATTGACCTTGGCTTGGCAGATCAGCTGTTGATGCATGGTCGTGAATGCATTCAAAAATTGACGGGTGCATATACCATGTTTTTAGACATCTTACCCTAGACCTTGAAATCTTCTATGTCTTGCTGGTGCCAGTTATCTGTGTTCTTTGTTATTGTGAAGAAATTTGAAATAAATATTGGAAAAATTCCGAACTGCAAATTTTCAATTGAAACTTTGAACGTTGAAGTTCATGCGAAAGAATAGAACACTATACGTTTCTCTACTTATTCTGTTTCATGAATAATGGAAGAATTTGATAAAAAATTACTTTCAAAGGACTCAACTGTAGTCTCATTATTAGTATCGAAATTAGTGGAAAACATTAAGGAAAAGTATGAGAGTGGTGAAGGGGCTTCTCCTCAGCTTTCTTTTTTACAAAACAAGTGTTTAAGCTTAGATAGTAGAATAACTGAAATAGCTGCTGAAGGTATCCTTAAACTCTTGAATGAAGGAATTCTGGATTCAAATAAACTCCTTGAGGAATACATCACTCTTATTCCTAATAACAAGTAAATAATGAATAATCATTAATTTTAATGTGAAATAATAATTCTTTCGTTTTCAGATTGAGTGGAGGTTTTGTTAAAGCAATTAGTGGAGCTTTGTATGATATGTTTTTAAAGAACAACATGAGTAAATTCAACATGTACCAACCACAGCATCCCTTTATCATTTTACTTATAAGTAGTTCAGAGTGTTTTCCACATATTTATAAAGAAATCAGGTTTACCCCCCAGATGGAAGAAAAGTAAATGCTTTATATAACAGAAATATAATTTGTCGTGATACAAATGATTGCTATCATCAGTACTGAATTTCACTTAGGAGAATCAGCATGTTTGATCCGTTTGGGCAAAAAGTGATATACCAACAGTATTCAATTTTTGGAAAACATTAGATTTCAAATATTGTATTGCTTTCAAGTATCTGATTTTGAACATTTTTATTTTTCCAGCTCTTCTTGGAACATGTGGAACTATTCCTTCTATCAGTATTGTTTGTGTAATCCTACAAACAAAAAACCTATGTTTTATAAAATGAAATTATGGTTGAATCTTCTTCTGTCAAATGAAGATGATGATTTGGTTATGAAATTGCTTTGCTGGATGCCTGTAAGTAAGAAAACAGTTTCAACCTATATGAAGAATTTTTTATCGGTCTGAATGAAATTGTACAAATGAACTCTTCAATTCTAATTCTATATGTACTGATTTATAAGATGTGGATCATATTCCAATCGTGAAACTCCTTGAGCTTCTTCAGAAGTTTATAAAAAAAATCAAAAAATTTAATTTAAAAAGTTACTACATCTGTAGTAGTTTGTTGTCTGATCCAGTATGTAATCATTGATTTTATTTCCCTGTATGTGGCCCTTTTGAACATATTTGGAAGATTATTGTATATGTGAGAAATGGACTAACAGAGATCTAGTTTCCGAAGTACACCACCAGGTGGCACCACCACAGCAAGACAATGACATACTGGTTTCTGGCTTATTAGCCGTCATCGGTGCCATATAGCCATTTGTCCTAGCTTAAACACGTGATCCTCATTTTTCATTGTTGTATATCTTTGGTCTTGTTCTGGGTTTACTCACATTCCGGTTTTCTTTGTTTCTGGTATTCAAATTGGGCTTGATCTGTGTTTTATAAAATGTGGTATTGAGCATTAGACAAATCAAAACCTTGATACATAACTGATAAAGGGTTTTCCAAGAATGGGTGTTATTTCGAAAAGCGCGCTATTTCGGTAGATGTCACTTTTGAAGCTGTCATTTTTTGACATTTGACAAGTAGAACCTACGCAATTTAATAAAAATGGTACCATACACGCTTCAGCAACGCCTTAAAATTATTAAAATTTAATATAAAAATGATGAAAATTTGGCTTTCTTATTTTAAATACGAATGGTTTTTTTTTTGATCCTATGTTATGCAAAAAAATCAGCTCTTCGATAATATATATATGTCGATAAAAATTATGGAAAAAGGGAGGATTTTACTTCATTATCAGGCTGAAAAAAACTTCAATATTCTCAATTTTCTGGTTAATGGGTTTTTCAAAACTGATAATATGATGGAAAGCGATTTCCTTAAGAGGAAATTCTTAGAAAAGTCCAAAAATTGAACAATTTCAACACAGATGCTCATTTTGTTCATTTGAATGGCTTCAAATTACTTTTTATACGCACATTTCAAAATGTTTATTTCTCGATTAAGATAATTCTTCATAATAATAATAAGAATAATACATTAAAATGAATAATTGTCAAAAAAAAATCGCTGGAAGTAAATATTTTACAAAGGAAAATGTTCCTCAAAATAGATGACATATGGTGGGTTTCATAAAGATCGTTGATTGAGTGATTCACAGAATACCTTGACGTTTTTGTCAAATCGACCAATAGAATTTCCAATTTGAGGATTTTTTTATCACAGAATCGCTCGATCAAGCATTTGATCACCCGATCAACGTTTATGAAACCCGGCTCTAGAGTATGGTAGCCATAAAGAATTATTCTATTCATCAGTTTTGCAACAGCATTTTTCTCAGCAACGCCACAGCAAGGAATTTTTTTTCTGATGTGCCTCACTACCTTAAACGGTCACGAGCCACCACTGCAAATTTGTTTTTTTTCAATGTACTTACAGCTTCTTCAGATTTATCAACAGTCCCCATATGTAGTGTTGTTTTGGGTAAATGAATAGAAAATCAGTGAATAAGGATGAAAAATAGATTCTTAAAATTTTTTTAATGTTATGCTATAATTTTTGAAAACTGATATCCGATACATACAAATTTTACAAGTATAAAACCATAATAAACTTCTGATGATCACAACGAGGCTAAAATCATAATTCTTTTTTGCACATTCTGCCGTCCAAACATGAAAGGTCCTATATGCAAAATTTTGTTTTAGAGAAAAGTAGGTTTTATGTTAGTCAACATGGCTTTTTATTCAGTTAGGACAAAACATTTAGGTATAGAATACGGAACTCATGAAGGATATAGGACAATTTCATTTTGTACATAGATAAATAATATGTATGAGCCAAAAAGTCAAAATATCAAATTTTGCAGATAGGACTCTTGTTAGCAGGGCAGCATTTATATGCGCTTCTTCCTTAATTTTTTTTCAACTTAGATATTTTGGCGTTAGGATATACTTTTTTTATTACAAGATTTACGAAGGCTCGGGCCCCTGGGCATTTCTCTCCTTTCGGATCACATAATTTCTTTCACGTTATCTGTCCCTTTTTATAAAACACTGACAAATAAAAAAAACAAAGCAGATGGTCGTAGGCAGACACCTTCAATTCACAATATTCCTGTAACAACAGATCCGGTATCATAGAGTCATAGAGGATTTATTGAACATCTGCTCTAAATTTTTTTTGAGATTTGTCAATTTTTTTTTCAATTGATTTCTTCAATTGGAAAAAGGAAATCTACCTAAAAGGTAAATGATCGAGCGCTCCAAAGGTTGCTCTTCTCAAATATTGGAATTGACATATTGTTTTTAACGGTCCTATTGGTCAGCAATTTTATATTTTTCATATTTTCTTTGAATTCCAGAAATTGTTATACTTTCGTTGCGGTTAATTAAACTCATTCTGTTACTTTCCATTATTCTATAGTATACTTAACTGGTTATTGACTAATCTCACTAATCGATAGATTAGACATTTATTTATTGAAGAAAAAATTCAGTTTTTTATGTATTTCTAATGTCTATACAACACTGTGTTAGTAAACACCAGATCTTTTTTTCAGTTCGATCCAGCAGGATCCTTGTTAGTTTCTTCCGAATTACTAAATGAACTTGCCAGTCTAAACAGCAGAACCACCATTGATACTGAAGTTATCCTGATGTTGCAAGTGAATGCATTGCATAGATTGATATCAAAAGGGCATGATCCCAGGGACTCAGTTTTTGCTATCAAACATTTATTGAAACAGATGAACAAAATTGATTGTGCAAACCCCATGCTTTTGATTTTAGTCAAATCCATTACAAGAGTGCAATCCTGTTATGCCTTGGATATACTACAGATCTGTGAGTGAAGGTGAACACAGACTATTCTGACGTGACGTGGTTACATGTGGACCCACGTCAAAATGTGCGTGATATAAAAATGCAACATATCGTTCTCTGCGTTCACGTTCATATTAGGCCAATGTGAGCACTGCTACAGGTTTGACGTGATCCCACGGTACCTGACGTGACGTGAAATCACGTCACGTCAGAATAGTCTGTATTCACCTTAACTGTTTGTTGCAATAAGGAATTTGAATCAACTTGAGATTTTTATGTGCTATATGATACTAGCACGAAGATGATTTTCGGGATAAATGTGTCTGACCTTAGACAAAGGAAAGTTGTCTAAGTGTCTGACTTTATACACAGTAATTTCACTAATATTGAAGATTTTATTTTCAAACAGTTTTTTTTTTAATTGTGTCTAATATACTAACTGACAAAGAAACTACAACACCCAGAAGGAGCTTTTAAAATTCTTTTTGGTAAAACATAGAGAGTATAGCAAGGAGTAAATGATTAAATTTGGAGAAAAAAATTGGGAAGGTTTTTTCATGCAATAGTAATTTTTGTTACTTAAATATTCTTTTCGTATTTTGCTAACAGTCCACAGTATTTAGCTGACATAGGTACACATCCAGCATGCGTACGGTCGTCTGTTGCATAGACAAACTATAGATAGGCAACACTTAATCCAAATTCAATCCGTTAGGTCACCGCCATCTATACTCGGTCATTTGTACTAACAGCCTATATCGGTGTAAAAAAACATAGGCGCCATCTAGCGGTTTTTTTTAGAAAAAACAAGGGACATTGTTTTATGCACTACTTGTATAATAGCTATTTATGTAACAGGTACATAAATTAGGTATTTATGGACGAGTCCAAAGTTTATGTCAGAGCGAGCGAGGCCAATAATTCGGGCAAGTCCATAAGCCTAATAATGTAAGAGTTGCATACAAAGCTTTATGTTTGACTGCAATGCAGACATTTTATTTTCTGAAATGGCAATTAATATATTCGTCGCTTTATTTCAAGAAATACATTGTGCTTTTGCTTATCTTACCTTAGCAACCTCACTGAACAAAGTTGTTTACTACGTTAATTCTGTGACAAACGTCATAATAATCCCAAAAATGGATAGTTCGGAAGAGGAAAGCGTGAATAATTTAGCCACAAGTGCCAAAGAATCTCTCCCACCCACTAAAAGTGCTTATGAAAATTTATATGCGGCCTATAACAAGTGGTGTGAAACGAAGAAAATTGCAAAATCGAGAGAAGACTGTGACAGTTGAGTCCAATAAAGTAGTCAATTATGGACGCTAAACGAATTCATGAATCAAGTGTTCATGAAGCAGTCGAACATAATAGTTACTTTTGTATCTAGTGCCCGAAATGCTACTTTGGTGATCGAGAACTGATTTTTTTTTAACGAGGCGCAGCCGAGTTAAAAAAAAATAGTCGAGATCACCAAAGTATTTCGCGCATGAGATGCAAACGAAATTTTTTCTACAAACGTTCGTGCACTGGCTGCACCATAAATGTTGTAAATGATAAATAAAATTAGGTAGTGTTAAATTTTCTCACAATTTGAAAGCCTTAATTATTGTTATACATTAATAAATAAATGATTTCTTGGATTTTTGCTTAAAATCACAAAATTTAATGAAAAGCATAAAATGGAGTGTTAAAAATCAAAGCCTCATATAGGAGTCAAATATTATTTCTCTAACTGTAGAAAGTAGTCCATTCTCAAAGTGGAGTGCAAATATTATACAATTAAAAATTGAAAACACCAATGTCTTCTCCACTACGGTTTAATGAAAGAAAAATATCATTCAATCAAACGCAAACATGTTTCGAGTGGAGAACCACCCATCTTCAGTACATACAGCTGATACTACAAAGGAACAAAATATAATATCGTATAACAAACAAATTTGATCTCACTTACAAAATAAAGATGACAACAAGGAAACAAATCAATAAAATTCACCAGTGTTCCCCCACAAAGTAATTAATTAAGAAAATATTCGAACAAGTTAGGAAAATGATCGAACATTTAGCAAGTTGGTCTGCTATAAAATAAATGAAAAATATTCAAAGCAGGAAACCACTTGGTGAACAGCAGAGACCTCTCACGTAGTGGAGAAGACATTGGTTTTTAATTGTATAATATTATTTCTCTATTTCAGTATCGTAATGAGTTCATTACAGTACTAAAAACAGTGCTGTAATGAACTCATTACAGCACTGTTTTCAGTTATATTTTTCGTTTCGTGGTTGTCAACAATGACTTCCGATCCTATACATTTTCAACAGACGTCAATTTGGAAATGTCAATTTCGTAACAGTCACCAACTGCCAAGATACAACACAAAAGTCGCTAGGATGTATAATCTGAATTTTTCATTGAATTTCAACAGTATTTCACGAAATTTGACTGAAATAGAGAAAATATTGTCTAATACTCGTTGCAGGATGCAATTCCAACACTCATACGTTCGAAAACTCGCTCCTTCGCGCCATTCTACAACTAGTTTTAGAACATACTATTATTTATACATGTTTGTATATCAACATGAATTAATGTCAAGGCGAATAATAGTATTTCACTCAAGAGAATATACAAAAATATTTTATTTACAACCATATATGTCATGCTGTCATTATTAACGTCATTGAAGGTTGGGAAATGTCACATTACACACCTCTACTTCCCAACCTCACTTCCTGCCCTCACTTCCCGCCCTCATTTCCCGCCCTCATTTCCCATCCCCATTTCATCTATTCTACATGAATATTTTTCATTCTTTGGAGCTTTATTTAAAAAATCCTCTATATTCTTTCTCGAAAATACGTTCGATTTCTTGGGCCTAAAGCCAATATTTTGTGGTTTTAGGAAGGCTAGCAGTTTCCCATATTTCGAGAAATCAGTTTTTTCTTCAATCTAGCATCGTTCGTATCATACTGTACATTGCCCACAAAGTAGTCAGCTTCTTCTGTCTGCTATGTTCCCCAAAATATGCCAAGAGTACACTTTCGGAAGCGATATGTTTAACCTTCAACCTTTTTTTCTTCGCACCATTTCCTATATAATTCGAAGGCTTTTAGATACCTATGCAGCCTATGCTTACTTTTCTCTGGCACCGAACCCTGAAATGCTGCGTGAGCAGCCTGCAGAACTTCTGATGGAGTACAATCCATAAATTCATCGTCGGAAGACATGATTTTCAATTTATTATTCGACTTTATCTGACATTTATTTAAATTGGTGACAATTGTATACCCCGTAGTCACGGTAACAATATAGATCTACTTGATTATTCTGAGATCACCGCGTTCTTGGTGATTTGTCGTTAAACACAAATTTCCTTATTTTAATTGAAAGATGATGGTTGTAAATAAAATAGTATACAAACCTTGGTAGGAAGTTTCATTCCTGTCTCGAGATCATAGCTAACCTCGACGCTTCGCGTCTCGGTTAACTAACTAATCTCACGACAGGAATGAATCTCTTCCCACCTCGGTGTGTAATATACTATTATTTGTTGTATTTTGCGCAATTATGGCCGCAAATTTGGGGAATCTGATTTGCATTAGCGTACAATATTTAAAACCGATTAGTTTATCTTCGCTGACATTAGAAAAAAAACAAAAATTGAAAGTGCCTGTCCAAAACCGAATTTATCGATTACGCATGTAACAAAATGTAAATCACCCGATTATAAAAGAACCTTAGAGGTAAACATCTATGAAAAAGCCGATTGGTTATGTAGTTGTGAAATAAAAAAGTCTTTATTCTTTACCTGGTTTGTTATTTGCTGGTGAAGTTCGAACAGAATGGACCAGATACGATGTCAAGGATTTAATCGGTTTAGAGGAAAAATTTAAAAAACATCAAAGTTCCAAGACACAACTCTCTGACAAATTAGATTTTAATTTATTAGGTAAACAAGATATCCGAAAACAATCAAACAGTACGTAGCGTACTGACCGAATATCGAGAAACATAATGAGCAAGTAAAGTAGAACAGATACATTTGATCGAAAATGAACTTTATTGAATTTTGTGGTGCTTTCGAATTAGCAATATACCGGGTCCTGCAATAGTGCGTTAAGCTTCTATAGCTGCTAAACCAGACGTTTTAGGAATTTAGTTGAAAAGCATTCCCTTTGAACTTGCAATTCTGCATCTCAGGAAATTATTTTATGATATACAGGGTGTTCCCAGATAAAATCATTCAACAAATTAGTGATTTTTTAAATGGAACACCCCTTATATTTTTGCATATTTTCAATGCTCTTCAATACCTCTATCATGATGCAAAATATTAGGGATATTTTTCCAACAGTACGGATCTTATTAAGGTGGGCGTTCAATGTAGTGTGTTTTTATTTCAAGTTGATTTCGAAAACGGTTTCACTTTGAGAACTGAAATTTTGCGGGTGAACTCAGAAAGGATTAGGGTTCTTGTTGAAATAATTTTAATCGATTTCATTCCGACAGTTAATTTTTTTTCTTCCAAAAATAGAAGAAAATGAGCCAACCCATGCTTCTGTTTTATTTCAACAGAAAGACCCATGAAAATAGTTCAACTTCCGATTAAAAGTGAATCTACTGATAATTTCGTTCAGAAGATCAACTTGAAATACGGAATTGGCAGAGAATGGCCAAAGTCAAATTTTGGCGGGAAAAAGTTCCTGGTTTACCCACAAATTGACTTATTTCATAGTTCGGCGATTTTCGGATAGAGAGCGCCATTGTACATTTCATTCATGATTAGAGAGATATTCATAGAACTTGATAGTGATAATGCATATTCTATGGAGATATTTTATAAAATGGACGGTTGCGCCTCTATCGGCTGAGCTTTCCTACTCGCTTCAAACGAAACAGTAGTTCGGTAAAAGCCCTTTACCGATTTCCAGAAGCCGTAGAAACATGAATTTGATCAGGATTTCTTTTAACTCAAGAATTTGCCTAGTCATCGTTCCTAAATGATCAACCTCTCTTATACAGGGTGTCCGTTATCAATGTCCAAATTTGAAGAATTTCAAATTGTTTTTTCTTGATTTTTTCAAATGTAACACCCTGTATTTTTTTTCATGATGATGTACACAGTTTAAAACCTTACATTTTTTCAGAAGTAACCAAAGGGCTATTTTCACTCCTGCGTCCAGCAGGTACGAAAAATGAATTCAGAACGGAAAATTTTATTCAAATATTGGATATAAAAACAAACGGAAAAAGACAAAGAAAAATTGTGTCAATGATCCAAGAGATGTTCAAAGTGTCGTCCGCCTTCTCTGGAACACAAAGCGATCCGATCGTTGAATGTCCCACTAGGCACTAACCCTCGTCAGCATGGCTGGAGTAATGCTTCGGAAAGCAATCACAAACCTCTCTGGCATATTGGAAGCTGTTGTTGGAACTTCATCATACACGATTCCTTTTATGTATCCCTACAAAAAAAAATCTTTTTTGGTGAGATCCGGTGATCTAGCAGGCCATCTTGTCGGTCCGCCCCTACCAATCCATCTATTTTGAAACTGTTGGTCCAGTAAATCCCTCACATGACGAGAATAATGAGCGGGTGCTCCATCATGCTGAAACCATATTTCCGTAGGTAACACTGCTAACATTCCGGGAAGAATGTTCTGAATGAAAGTAAAATATGCAGCTCCATCTAAATTCCCTTCGAAAAATTGAGGGCCTATCACATGATTGCCGATTACTGCTCCCCATTCAATGACCACCTGTGTTGATTGTCTATTTCCCTTATAATTCTTGGATTTTCTACAGAGAAATAATGAAAATTGTGCCTATTGACGGCTCCAGAATTGTGGATCACTTAAAAAAACAAATTATGTTCTGTTCTGTTCAATTTGAAAACTTGCCCAGATACAGAAATTCAGACGGTTTTCAAAATCGCTATCGGTAAGCGCCTGATGCATCTGAATGTGGTAGGCATGATACTTATTTTTTTGAGGATTCTTTGAACTGAACGCTCACTTATACTACAGGCTACACCAAGCTCCCTTTGGCTGTGTGGTGTGTGGATTTTCAGTTACATGCAGTAAAGCCTCGAGCTCCTTGTCCTCGTTAGTGGCCGATTTTATCCTCTCCTCTCCTGTCTCTACAAATCTGTTTAAAAGCCTCCGAAAACTCGATTCATGTGGATGTCTCCTTTCGGGATATTCGACAGCATAGGATCTACTGGCTAATAAACAGTTTCTGTGGCACTGCCCCAACATGAAAATCATATCAACCATTTCATCTTCACCAAAATTCATCTCAATTTATTGTATTCGGAAATAACTTTGAGCTCTGAATAACAATATTTTGATCAATAATAATAATCGATGTACTTCATAACAGTTTCTGTGGCACTGCTCGGCATGAAAATTATATGAACCATTTCATGAATAATAATTTTTTTGGATGCCGATAAAACTCTGTAAAGCCCGCAACGGACGGCGAGCGATAATATAATATATATTATAGCTTTGCATTGACATATGTCATTTTAGTATGGAAAAATATCGTAATATCGGAATATATATTATAGCGTCGTCCGCGGGGCTTGGTGCATTTTCATAAGGAGCGATATTGGTGAAATATATGAGATATAATATATCGCTCGCCGTCCGTTGCGGGCTTAATCGTCAGAATACACATGTCACCTATGCATGTGTTACTTATTCGGACAAACATTATCATTTTCATGTTGAACAAGGATTATGATTTTGGAAGGGTTTTAAAGTTTTTCAAAAATTGGTCATTTAGTTTGGTTTCATTGTATGACTCATTTAAAATATCCGTTAGTTATTATGTTCATTACCCCTTGAAATTTTTGGTAGAAATGTCCTTTTTCGTGTTTGCTGGACACAGGAGTGAAAAGAATGCTAATGTTACTTCTGAAAAAATGTAAGGTTTTAAACTGTGTACATCATCATGGAAAGAAATACAGGGTGTTACATTTGAAAAAATCGAGAAAAAACAATTTGAAATTCTTCATATTTGGACATTGATAACGGACACCTTGTATAAAAAAGGTTGATCATTTAGGAACGATGACTAGGCAAATTATTAAGTTAAAAGAAATTCTTATCAAATTCATGCTTCTATCGCTTCTGGAAATCGGTAGAGGACAGGTGAATAGGAGTTTCTTCATCCTCCCCACAGAATCTACACTCATCAGTGTCCGATAAGCCCATTCTCAACAGATGCTTCTTTACGTGACAATGTCCTGTGAGAAAGCCGGTGAAGTTGGTTTTTACTGAGATCCAGATATTTTTTGGATCTAGCAGTTTCAAAGTTCCGGAGGTGCATTTTCCTCTACCACAGAAGGGTTCTGGGCCAGTGAGTGGCGTTTGTGCGCCCTTTCTGGCCAGTGTATTGGCCTCTTCGTTTCCTACGATTCCCGAATGATCGGGAACCCAGATTAAAAAGACCTTATTCTTCTTGCCTACCTCATTGAGTTTTTTTCGGCACTCCCAAATCAGCTTTGAGTCAATTACTGCGTTCGTTATTACCAATCCGGAGAGAAAACGGACACAGAACATCTAATAAATACGGATCTCTCTCTCTCTCCTCTCTTTCAGCCAGAGAGAGAGAGAGATCCGAATTATTGGATGTTCTGTGTCCGATCCGTCTCCGAAAGGAAATACCGAATGCGCCTTATGACGTAGGAGCTCAGTGCTTTAATAGCAGCTTGACTATCTGAATTAGCAATACGTGGCCATTATAAGGGAAATGATTCGATGAATCATGGTATATTTAAAGTTCTTATCAGTTTTTCGGCTGAATTAGATTAAGCACTCAGGGATCATTTGGATCAATCCACAGTATTCAAAGAAACATTCAAAGTCATTCAAAATGCATAATGGGACTGCATGCTTCCTGTGTGGCATGCACACATTAAGAAATTCGTGTCTGTGATAATTGATGAAACCCTTCGTTTTCTCCAAAGCTTAATCATTCATTCCTTGCTATATTATCTAGGTTTTGCCAAAAAAAAAATGAAATTTAAACAGCTCCTTCTGGGTGTTGCAATTTCTATGTCAGTTAGTATATGTTCGCCCAGTGGATTTTGAAGGAATCTAATGCTTTTTAACTGTCCACTGGAAAGATTCTCCTGAAGGGCGCATATTTTCCGAGTAATAGTTAAAAAAAAACGGAAAAGGAAATGTCCGAAAAATCGTTATTTTATTCACTGGCGGATTCAGGAGGAGGGCCAAGGGGGCCATGAACCCCCCCCCTTGTTCTCGTAATTGACAATACGCTTTTTATAGTAGTTCAATCGATCCCTAATATTTTCAATAAAAAAAATTCATTTTAAGTATTTCAACTCCTCTGAGAAACTATCTGGATCCGCCAGTGATTTTATGGCACCCTGAATATTCCAAATGGAAATTTAGGAAATAACTCGTAAATCGTATACTACATCTTTATACATACCCAAATAATACCACAAAATTTCATTTACTTTTTGAATTTTTTTTCTGTTAAACTCGTGTGAATTCTGTGAAGCTGACCTCCATTTTTGTTTTTAGGTGAACGGTTGATCGGACAACCGAATGTTAACTACTTCGTTTTGCAATCTGTGAGAGTTTCTCTCCTACACTGGATCGGAAATCCATCATATTTAACCGCAAATGTTCATGCCAAAGCTAGTGAAATCTATATTCACATTGATCAACTCACGAAGAAAGAGCAAACGGCAAATTCGAATATCTTAGAAATTTACGAAAAATATGAAGGGGTCATAATCACGAACCAAGAATTATGTGTGGCTTATGAATTAACGATCATTATTGAGTCATGGAAACAGAAGGAATCTATTCTGGAGTTCTTGAAGAGAGTGGAATGCTCAGGGTACCAATTTATCAGAAAAGTAATTCATTTAATATTCGGATTGTTCATTTGCGACTCAAATAATGATGATATTACATTAACGGCCTTCAGGATCATATGTACTTACCTTGAAAATTTTAAAAAGTTCAGTCATCACGTACTCACTTTAATATTGTACAATTTATCGAATACCTCAAACCCTAAGATCCATTTCAAATTATTTGAATACCTACCGAAATTGGGAACTGTCAATGAAAATTACCTGCAAGTTGTAACAGCCATAAAAGTATTGCATGGTAGTTCGGACGATGTATTGAAAACGTTTGGAATGAGACTCATATTCGAACTGTGGAGAGGAGAAAATAAAGCGTATCCTTTTCTTGAAGAGATGCTTACCGAAGAGGAACCCACTCAACATAAATGCGAATTTTACATCAATAAGGCGCATATAATAAAGCAGATTTGTACAATAAAGTAAGTATAATACATGTGACGGTGCGACCATTATGTGCTCCGGAATTTCCTGAGCAGATTGTAGGTTTCTCTGATGACCTATTACTATACACAAAAACTATTTCTTTCATGTACAATGCTAAATTGATATAACATCTCGTAATTTTTAATTGAGACAGTCTGTAAATAAGGAAACTTACAGCTTGTATCTGTTCAGGTACAAATTCATATCACAGTCAGGATTGTTTGTTGATTTGTAACAATGTAGACACTCTTAGATACATTTATTGTCAGTTTGTTGTTACATAACCACTCGTTGCAATGAATAAGGTCATGATTTACTAAAAATCTATTTTGTTGGGATTACTATCAGGCAATACTAGTATATAATTATTTTTGAACATTTATATTTTATATTATGTAAATGAACTTACAATCGGAGTATTTTTTTTTTCATATGATGGGTATGACAATATTCCTATTAAGTAAATAGCAAAATTACAAGAGGATTTGAAATATTGGATTGGCTCGATCTTCACTCGATGGAAATCATTATAATAATGATAAGTTATTCTATTTTCAATTATTTTAATTATTTAAATAACAATTGTTTCGTCAGATAGTAGTTTCTTCAGATTTCAAATTTTCGAATTGAACTTATTCCAAAATGTAAAATTTGAAGTATATATTCCATTCACCGTGTATATTTTGAGAATATTAGGTAATGGTCATTCCCCTGTCAGATGCGCCCGCAACGTTGTCATTTCTGCATTAAAATCGTAGTAATTACGTATTTATCAAAATGTTCATTTACTTTGGGAAAATAATGAATTTGAGAAAATATTATGTGAATTCAATAATTTCAAAGACCTGGCGAATGTCGAAGAAACTTTTTCTCTGTTAATACTGGAAATATTTCACGTATAAAAAAATGGTCGGAAGATTCAGTTATGCAATTTTCTTTTACGGAAATCAAGAAACGAGTGTTGAAATTTTACTTAAAAATAATGGACAAAATAGTCAGTTACTTTGTGATAGTTCATTCGGAAAAAGAATAAAAGTACCCGAATAACCCAGAAAAACGAACGGAAGAGACGGACCCATGGAATTGCCCACTTTTCAAAATTCTCAAGAAATAAGCCTACAGACGATATTCAAGTACTTTTTTTCACAACTTGGAATACTCCAGTATGAAAATGTAGTAGTACTACGAAACCTGTGTCACAGTTAAACCTTAGAAGAACTAACTCCACTTACAAAGTTGAAAAAGAGTAAATAGAAAGTAGGCTTGGCAATGTCGCTTGATTTTCACGAGTGCCAACCTGCGTCAGTTTTAAGTGAAAGAACTTGATAAACCTAAATCATGGCTAACCGGGATACTGTATAAAAGTGAATGGAGTATACTGGGTAGCGAAACAATGGTTATTTAAATAATTTAAAGTGGAAATAGAATTAACTGTCATTTAATTCCTATCAAAATAGAAACATAGAAATCCTGGTTTAAACAGTCACTACATTTTTTGATACTTCTTATAAACATTTAGTTGAGATAAAAATAGATTGGAGTTCCAAACCAGGACGCGAGGAAAGTAATCATCTCTCGCCGTAACGACCATTTTGGAACTGATTGTTAGGTTATAGTCATTCTTGCGTCAGATACAAACGAAACGTTGCCATTTCTACATAGAAGTCGTAGTAATTACATATTCAACAAAATGTTTGTTTACTTTGGAAAAATAATGAATTTGAGAAATATTATGTGAATTCAATAATTCCAAAAAATTGGCGAATGTGGTTGAAACTTTTCTCTCTGTTAATGCTGACAATATTTCACGTATACATGGTTGGAAGATTCAGTTATGCAATTTTCTTGTATGGAAATCAAGAACCGAGTGTAGAAATTTTACTGAAAAATATTGGACAGAATAGTCCATTACTTTGTGATAGTTCATTCGAAAAAAGAATAAAAGTACTGGAATAACCCAACAGAAAAACTTTTAAGCGAACAGAACAGACGGACAATTAAATACCTCTTTGTGCAACTCGAAATACTCCAGTATGAAAATGCAGTAGTAGTCATAGTACTACGACGCCTCTGTGTCACAGTTAAACTATAATAGAACTAACTCTATTTACAAAGTTGAAGAAGAGTAAATTGAAAGTATACTCCATTCACTTTTATAAAGTAGCCCGGTTGGCGCTGGAATTCTGACACATTTCACCGCGTATATTTTGAAAATGTTAGGTTATGTATGTATGTAATTTCTCAAAAAGGCATGGCCCCAGCCAGCAAAGCCCCTGACTTGGGGACAGCCAAGATATGGGCTCAGCAACTATAGGCTATGTACCCAGGCTCAGTGTGACAAAAAATAACTTTGATGCTGGGTCCCAGGGGCGTCAGGAGTCTTGGAAGTCCAATCCCAGCACCAGTTGATATACAATAATTTAAATCTTCGTCGTTGTGAAAAATACAAGAAAAACTTAAACTTTAACAATTATCGAACACAGTCACTGTATTTTTTGATACTTTTTATAAACATTTATTTAAGATAAAAACAGATTGGAGTTCCAAACCAGGACGCGAGGAAAAGTAATCATCTCGCCGTAACGACCATTTTGGAACTAATGTTAGGTTATACTCATTCTTCTGTCAGATATGGACGCAACGTTGCCGTTTCTACAAATAAATCGTAGAAATTACGTATTTATCAAAATGTTTATTTACTTTGGGAAAACAATGAATTTGAGGAAATATTATGTGCATTCAATAATTCCAAAGATCTGACGAATATTGAAGAAACTTTTTTTCTGTTAATACTGGAAATATCCCACGTGTACGAATATAAACATGGTTGGAAGATTCAGTTATGCTATTTTCTTGTATGGAAATCAAGAACCGAGTGTTGAAATTTTACTGAAAAATAATGGACAGAAGAGTCCGTCACTTTGTGATAGTTCATTAACCCGATAGAAAAACTTTTAGACGAACAGAACAGACGGACGTATGGAAATCCCCACTTTTCAAAATTCTCAAGAAATAAGCCTACAGAGGACAAACAAATCCCTCTTTGCGCAACTTGAAATACTCCAGTATAAAAATGTATTGGTACTACGAATCTTGTGTCACAGTTAAAGCTTAAAAGAACTAACTCCAGTCACAAAGTTTAAAAAGAGTAATTAGAAAGTAGACTTGGCAATGTCGCTTAATTTTCACGAGTGCCAACCTGCGTCCGTTTTGAGTAAAAGAACTTGATAAACCTAAACCATGGCCCACCAAGATACTTTATAAAAGTGAATGGAGTATAGTCTTGGCAACATCTCTCAAATCATTTGAATTTCACCAGCCAACCTGCGTCCGTTTTAAGTAAAAGAACTTGAAGAAGTTTTAAGTAAAAGAACTTGATAAACCTAAACCATGGCAACCGGGATACTTTATGAAAATGAATGGAGTATATGTCTATCGGGTATAGCCCAAGGGAATTTCCTAGTGAATTCGCAACAATGTGAGAAGTTAAAAATTGATTCTATCCTGAAATCAAGTAGCCCTGAGAGGATTCAGTGCCTGAATGGGTGACCGCTCTTGCTACGAATTTAAACAAACGTGCAAAATCTCACGGTATTGCTTTCATAATGTATGTGATTAGAGTACATGAAGCGGTACTTGAATTTTTCGAAATACATTCTTTGATATTCTGGAAAAATGACCTTGATGGCCTTTTCCATTAAAATTAATAATATGTAAATTTCAGCTCCAAGCTCTACGGAGAGGAGATGGTAGCTCTGTTATCGAGGATATTGAATAAATGCTCTGGAATGGAGGGAGAATTGGCATCTTCAATTGCAATAGATGCCATATCAATTTTGTGCAGTGAGGGTATCATAGATATCAAGACGACCTGGTTAACATTAGCTCCGAAATATTTAATGGACAAAAGAACGGAGACGGTGAGAAGGTGAGGTTATTTCATCCTGAAGTCTGATTCCCACTGATTCTTATTTTGCAGTATGTGCGGCTTGGCATCTGCTATATCAGGGTTGATGCATCCGGAACATCATAAAGATTTGCAAAAAGAAGTGATATGCAAGATTTGGGAATATGCCATCAACAGTTCAGATACTGAGATGAGAAAAGCTGCTCTTGATTGTTTGGTGGAATTTGGATTGGAAAACATTTCCCCCTATTTTCCTGAGCAATATTTGAATGAGGATTCTATGCCCATATCAGACATTACAGTCAACCTTGTTGCAGGTGAATGTAGTTAATATCAGAACTTTAAAATAATGAAAAATAAAACATATTCTTTATTGAATAAAAAGAATGAGTCACTGATGTGAAGTCAGGAGTTTTTGAGCGCTCGTTCATCCATCTGGTAAGTTGATACACCTTGTAGGAAGATTAATTTGCATTCAACAACCAAACGGAAAAACAATTTAAAAACTTATTATCGGAATTTTGTTTTAATTCTATACGTTTACTCCATTCACTTTTATGAAGTATCCTGCTTGGCCATGATTTAGGTTCATCAAGTTTTTTTCTGACTCGTTATATGTCTAATGATTCTCATAGACGTTGCCAATGCTAATTTCTATTTACCCTTTTTTAATTTTGTGAATGGAGTTAGTTTTTTCAAGGTTTAACTGTGACACAGGTTTCGTAGTACCTACTACTATATTTTCATACTGGAGTATTTCAAGTTGTGAAAAAAGGTATTTAAATGTCTTTTGTAGGTTTTTCTTGAGAATTTTGAAAAGTGGAGAATTCCATAGGTCCGTCTGTTCGTTCAGAAGTTTTTCTGTCGGGCTATTCGAGTTTTTATTCTTTTGTTGAATGAACTATCGCAAAGTAACGCACTATTCTGTCCATTATTTTCAGTAAAATTCCAACACTCAGTTCTTGATTTCAGTACCAGAAAATAGCATACCTGAATCTTCCATCCATGTTTATATTCGTGAATTATTTCCAGTATTAACAGAGAAAAAGTTTCTTCAACATTCGCCAGGTCCTTGGAATTATTGAATTCACATAATATTTTCTCAAATTCCTTATTTCCACAAAATGAAGATTTCGATAAATACGTAATTACTACGACTTCTATATAGCAATGACAACGTTTCTCATTCATCTGACAGGAAAATGACCTTAACCTAACATTTTCGAAATATACACGATGAAATGTGTCAGAATTACAAGACCAACCGGGATACATTATAAAAGTGAATGGAGTATACAGTGCGCGTCAAAATTATGGAACAAATTCATTTTCACAGAAGAAAAATATTTGGCAACAAAATTCTGAAACAGGATTTTTGTTTCTCTTTTACCAAATTTTTATGCATTTTTGAAGGATTTTTGTTGCATCCTGTGCCATCCCCATCAACCCTCCAAATTTTTTGAATAGGAAAAGTGGGTCATGTGGTACTTTTTTGGCAAGGTATTCGTATCTTCTTCACAGGCGTGCAGAAATTTTCAAGAACATTTTTTTTTTAAAATGAGTTCAATGAGGTTTTCTGGATGTGCACTTTTTCATGGCTCATTTACTTTGAGAGTTTGAGACGATGGTACCTGATGAACTTCGTCACCGAATGAAAGTCGACCATTACAGTTGTGTTCATGCACAACTTTCAACCCCTTTCAACTCCCTCACGTGAAGACTTAGAAAGTGTGAAACACTGCGCTTCAGGTATGTTATTCGTACGTTTCTACTGAAGTTAAAACTTTTCGATAAAGTGTTTCAATACAAAGAAAGAGCCATGACAAAGTGCACATACTGAAAACCTCTTTCAACGAACTAATAGTTCAAAATTTTTCTTGAAAATTTCTGCATGCCTATAAAGAAGATACAAAGAACTTGCCAAAAAAGTACCACATGACCCACTTTCCCTATTCAAAAAATTTAGAGGTTAGATGGGGATGGCTCAGGGTGCAACAAAAATCCTTCAAAAATGCATAAAAATTTGGTAAAAGTGAAACAAAATCGACCCGTTTCAGGATTCTGTTGCCAAATATTTTTCTTCTGAGAAAATGAATTCGTTCCATAATTTTGAAGCGCACTGTATATGGTTCTGTTTGAATTCTGCACGTAACTTCTCCATAATTTCATCTCGATCGGATCTCTAGTCTTGAAATGATCAGGACATAAATATTTCGAACCGCTATATTTACGGAATCTTTGGTCGAATTTTGCCCCTTAACGAACTCAACCGTGTTCGAAATCCAAACCTTCCATGAAAATGTCAAGTTTTATGTATAACTCGAAAACTACAGGAATCGTAATGTATATACTCCATTCACTTTTATAAAATATCCCAGTTTGACACATTTCACCGCGTATATTTCGAAAATGTTAGGTTATAGTCATTCTCCTGTCAGATTCTACGCAACGTTGTATTACTACGAATCCTGTTAAATCCAGTTAAACCTTAGAAGAACTAACTCCATTTAAGAATTTGAAAAAGAGTAAATAGAATGTAGCCTTGTGTTAACCTGCGTCAGTTTTAAGTAAAAGAAAGTAAACCTAAATCATGGCCAACCGGGATACTTTATAAAAGTGAATCGATTATAGTCCCAGTTCAAGTGGGACGAGCGCTCAAAAACATTTCTCAGAAAGTAACCAACTAGGTCTTCTTGGTAATTTAGTATCATTTTCTTCTTGAACATAATATTGTTCAGCAAATTTTCTTCAATATTTATGTGATGGCAACATATTTTCAGGTAATTGTTGGATTAATTTCTTGAAAGATCAGCAGGATGTAAATCTAGCTGGCGATTTTCTCATAAAGATGATAAAAAAAGAGGTTGACGAATATCCAAAACACGTATACCATATCACTTCAAAAAGGGAGCCGACCGATTACTCTCTATTGCCAACCCATAGCTTAGTTAGAGGAGTTGTCCAGTATTGTACTACTCAGGTAAAAATTCTGTACTATCTGAACTCAAAAAACGTATTGTATAGAACTTTTGCCGCATAGAGAAGGGACATGCCATTATGGTTACTTCATACGGAATTTTTCTTCATGCTGCCGATTACCCAATAACAATATTTCCTATCGCACATGCGCACTAGTCCTCCGGAAGTTTGGCAAAACCCTCTAATGCTCTAATAGCTTATTTCACAGAGCGCAATCAACGCTGATCGGAGAATCAACTCCAAATCAAGCCTGTGATTTCCGATCAGCGCTGATCGCGCTTTGTGAAACCCGCCATATGTTTCAATTTTAATTTCAAAGATCAAATGATATGTATAGAACTATGTTGAATCCACCCATAGAGAAAGAAAGTAACCTTACGTATGTTGGAGTTAATTTTCAATTCTTCCATGAATGAAACTACGGTGAAATACCAAAAATATGTGAAACTGAAGAACGGAATCGTTGAAAACAGTAATCACTGATCAAAAACTGATGTTTGAGATGGGTCGATTCCTTAGAACTTACTATAAGTTCTATGGTCGATTCCTGCTATTAATGAACGTGATCTATGGTAGAAGTTATAGATATTTGTACTGTTACCTTACCGCGTTCGTTACTTCCGATCCGGAGTGGAGCGAGAGAATACAGACCCAGTACATCTAATCAATCCGGATACGGATATACATACAATTAAGTGACTTCGGAGAGAAAAGTTTCAACAGATGGAATTATCGCCAACGTAACACTTTCCTCACCGTTCCTACTCCAAAGTCCCTCAATTGTTTATCCGCATCCGAATTAATTAGATGGACATAACGGACGCAGTCTATGTTATCCGAAAAATCAATGAGCTAGCAACGCCTCCATCAAAACCTCAGGGAAATATTCATAGAATATTATTGCTTTGATCATTTTGAATACAAAATAGGCTGATATAGCTTAATTAATCACAAATTGAATAAAAAACTTTTATGAGATGTTTTTGGGATATCGAGAATTCTTAATTTTACCCAACAATGAACAAGGCCAACAATATATACGCTGCTTCAAAATACTTCCACAAATCCAGGTACGGGTGTTATACCACGATACCTGAAAATTGCGGGTATACGGGGTGAGTCTTCGACTTGTTCATATATTTCAACTGTAGATTCTTGAGGCCAAAGGAAACCTTTTTTCATTTTCGGATCTGTTAAAGAGATATAGTCATTTGAAAAAACTTCTGGGCCAAATACGTGCATTATACGATTCTCTGCAAACACTTTAAATTTTCGATTGAAATTGAGGTGATTATTAGACCTTCTTTCTTGATACATTTAGGAAATATTCAAGCACTACCTTATTCGAATAAGATTGTTACAAACACGATATTTCCTAAAAAAACACTTAGTTTTGTCCGATTACTTCTGCAATTGAAAAGCCATATTTCTCCCACCAAAATAAGTTCTATCTTCGATTTTCCTGAAGATTAGATTGTAAACACTAATAATGTGTTCATATTTTCCTCGATTTTCCAAAACTATCACATAAAAAATTGTTTTCTCACTAAACTAACCCAACTACATTGAGCTAGGTCATAGGATTCGATGTCAATGACCTTACCTAACCCATCTGATATTTCACAGAACTTTTGAGAATGTCAGATTGCTGATTTTCTCCTCAAACAATGGTATAGGCGTAACCAAGGAAGCAGTACGTCCCCTATGATTAACGGATGAACTTGCATTTCGCTAATGGCGTCTAGGCGTTGCTCTTTGGAAATGCCCAACGAGTAGTTTTGATTCTCGTCGATAGATAGATAGATAGATTCTTTATTCATACAAGGCTATTTACAAACAGCGTTTACATGTCAAAAAACAACATTCTAAGTGAACAATAACAATGGAACAATTTACACAAAACAATAAAATGTAACGATTACAGCACTGATAGAATGAAGTAACAAAGAACAATACAAAAAACACAAAAATCAGAGAAACTACAAGCATAAATATTCCACAACACTATAGAACGCTTCATCAAACAAAAATGACCTCAGGCTAGCTTTAAATTTCTCTCAAGTAAGTGTTGATACTATATCAGCTGGAAGCTTATTGTAAACCGATAGGGGTCTATAGCACAATGACTTCTCAAACAGAGTCGTGTTATGTCTGGGCAAGGAGAGCATGCGTTTACAACGAGTGTCATACCCATGAGGATCTCCCAATTTTTTTAAATTCGCAATATTGTCCCTTACGTATATCGCAGCCTTCATAATATATTATTATATTGATGGTATCGTAAGGATTCTATTACTCTTAAAGTGGTTTCTACACGTATCTCTGATATAGCGCTACGATCTTAATTTCAGTCGCCTATAACGGTGCGCTAGCCGGCACGCAGGACAAACCGTTGTTCTGTGTCTCCAACGTTAGTCCCATCACAGACCAGTCTGTGGTGCCATGAACGACGCATTCGTATAGCGATAACTTCTGCCATGGACTTCGATTTATTCATTTATTCACAGAGAATAATGGTGATGATTATGTGAAGAGTTTCAGTGAATTGATGTAATGATAACCGTGTAGTGTCGAGTTGAAATTCCAGGTGGATATTCTTTAGATAGAAATATCGCCACAGATGTAATGCTAGTATGTATAATGTTATTTTTCATTAATTTCAATTCAATACTTGGTTTGTATCACCATTAATATTCGAAATCTGAATTTCTTCGACATTTATTCTCAATATGGACCGGTAACAATAAATTTTCAATAGAAACTCTGCGTATAAAATGTATAATTTCATGCTTCTTACCCGTCAATTACACTCAGCCCACTTCCACGGCAGGAAGCAGGGAAATGAGCAGGGTGAGAATGTAATCACCTCACTCCTGCTGCCACTCGCGTTGCTACTCGCGCTGCCGGTCACTCCCTAAATTAGCGGTTTTTCGTGCGGCAGTCAAAGGACCGGCAGCGCGAGTGGCAGGGAGTGATCACATTCTGCCCAGCATTGCGTACGTTGTCGTATTAATTGATTAAAAGTCGTTAATTGATGCGAAAAATGTCGATGGAGTGGAACAACGAAAAAATAATATCATATCTAGAATACCTTGAGAGTGAAATGGGATTCTTCTGATGAAAACCATAAACTTAAACACAAAGTGCACGATGGTTGGAAGGGTGTTTGGAATTGAGGAATTAAAGTGAGAAAAAAGTTACTTAGGGCTACATTAAGACCTCTTCTGAAGTCTGGATCAGATGCAATTTCGTGCTCCGCCATTGCCAAAACTTGATCGCGAGAGAAATGTTTGAGCTGAGTGTAAATACTCACTTCCTTTCCATACTGCCGCAGAAGTATTCCGGGAAATATTTCTGGCAGCGCGAGTAGCAGTGGAAGTGGCTGAGTGTAATTGAGATATTAGAAATCAATTTTATCTTCCACATTTGTGGGATTTTATTATTACATATCTCTACATCAAACGTTTTTTCATCATAGAGATTTCAGTCTTGACGAAATTGATAAACATATTATAATGATATTCGGAGGTAATATCCCGAGACTATGACAAATAGCCGACTATTATTTTCGACGTAATTCTATCGAAAGCGTCTTGTATTTCGACAATTTGATAAGACCATATGAACATTAATAATCTGAATAATTATTCTTTGATAATTAATGTTCATTTGGTCGAATTGAATTGTCGAAATACAAGTTGCTCGAGATGAATTAAAGAAAATAATAGTCGCTTTTTGTCAAAGTCGAGTGATATTCAGGAAGATTATTTCATGAACACGGTCCGAACGCTCGAATCCGCGGTCTTTTGTATTTTAGACCGAGCAGTCGAACTTATTTATAATTATTTTGCAAAAAAATTTCTATCCCAACCAAGTTTTGAACTCGGGACCCTCCTTACATTTTCAATTCTGAATGAATGTTATGCCATATTTTGACACTTTAAAATAGCCGCTGATATTTCTTTGTTTACCTAAATAGTCGATAATATTGCATATCGTGTGACTGAAATCGTGACTTTTCATTGGCGGAGCCATGTGTGAATGAAATAATCGATGATATTTCATCTAGGAGAGCATCTAGATTATACTTGGATTTCATGATTTTTTCCTCGAATTTCAGCGTATACAATTAGGAAAACTCGAAAACGACGCGTTTTATTGAAAAAACATAAGAATACTTTTATTTTCTAAAATGATTGATTCTTTCGGAAATATGAACCGTTTATCTGTTTTAAGTGGTTCTATAGTATTTTTGCATGAATTTATGAGTCGGCTACGCTGTAAATTTTATACCAGGAGAAATATTGAATAAGTTTTGATTGAGGAATATGCACCATGAATAGAGTAAACAACCAAATTTCAGTTCATTCGAAATATCGTTTCCGAGGATATGAACAGAAAAGAGTTTTTTTCGTGGATTTTCGACACCCTGTATCTTTCAAAGGAAACCGAATTTTGAAAAAAGGTATGGGAAAAAGGTGTCTCGTTTGATGGGGGGAATCTACAGTTAAAATATATGAACAAGTCAAAGACTCACCCTGTATTGTCGGCTGTCTTTTTCATCTTTAGTAAGACTACTTATCCGTGGGGTTTGTCTACGAAACAGGAGAATTTCCAGCTTTTCTTCTTGAAAAAGGCGTTTCCACAGGGGACACTGCTAAATTCTGCACTAGATTTATTTACACACTCAATAAAAAAACAACGAAAGTTATCAGATTTTTCGAAGATATGATAAAAATATCTAACGATAGGAAAATCTGTAACTCAACTGAGCATGAGCAAACGATGTTGCTGTAACAGGTTACTGTTTCATAACATCAAGATATCAGGTGATGGGGAGTGGCGACATCTATATGCATCCAACCTGATTCCTGCAGAATCAAGGAAAGGTCCGATGGGCTATGGATGCATAGTCTCAAAGAACGAAAATTAACAATAGTGAGGCTCCGCCCCACTTGCCTCACCCGAAGAGCCGCCTCTGGTCCAAACTAACTTGTACCCCTAATATATTTGATGGTTCCAACCCTTATTCTAGTTAACTTGGTAAATTTGTAGATGAAACGATGGAACGGATTACGTAAACACGTCTTTATTGAATGTATGAGAATCCTTAGTCAAGAATACAGTAAACCTTTACCACCTTTCAACTGGTATTTTCTTCAAGAATTATTCACTGAACCAGAATTGAAAATGTATTGCGTTACGATAGCTACACATCAAGTTATGATATCAGGAACTTCAAGAAGATTTATGGAGAAATATGTTGAAACCTTGACTGCAGATTATAAAAATGTGAGTATACATGGAAAAAACGCTGGTGTCTGAATTTCGGATTTTCCAATCTCATTGTTCTGAATGTTTCTCATTTTGTTTCCAGCTTGAAGAAGTATTGTTTGTGTATAGAAACTTAAAGTTCCTGGCCAATAGCTTACAACCCATGATATTAGAAGAATTTTTCAAGGCCACTTTGAACCACGCTCAATATTTGAAGATTGAAAGTAATAATGAAGAATTTCTCAATTCATTGATCGAAGCTCTCAAAGAGTTTTTGGTCAATCCATCAGTTCAGGATATAAGTAAAAGGGGGATTGCGTCTTATGTGGATGAAAAATTATTATCTTTGAATGAATCCGATTATGTAAGGAAATCTTTGAATTTACATGAAAGATGATTGAATTATTGATATTTTTGTAGATGTTCAAAATATTTTTGAACTGTGTACCTTGTTATCCAACTACTTTACTGAAAAATATTACTAGCTCAAGGATATACGAAGGGATAACCGATGAGCTGTACCGGAAAGCAGTAACTATAAGGTGCAAGCTTGCTCTGGACACTGAAGAGAAATTGAAATGGCTGGATGATTTAATTGATATGAACAGGGTGGACACGAAGTGAGTTAAGAAATTTAATTTGGGCTGTAAGCTAAATGATGTTCGTTCTGTTTGCACTACCCGTTGTATTGTAAACTGGGGTAAACTTAATAATTATTTTCTTTTTATCATTATACTAACTGATGAAGAAACTGCAACACCCAGAAGGAGCTGTTCAAATTTAATTTCTTTTTTTGGTGAAATATTGATAGGAAAGCAAGGAGTATATGATTAAATTTTGAATTAAAAATCCTGAAGGTTTTTTCTTGTAAACATTTTTTGTTTTTTAAATATTGTAGCCGTTTTTTGCGAATTTTGTGAATTTTACAACAAACCAGCTGTTCGGGGAGATCCAAAGTCGATGTTTAGTTGTTATTCAAATGCCTAGAGCAAGTGTACGCGGAATTTGGTCTACTGGAGGCGGGGTTGTCATTTCTACAAATGCATGAGACTTTATATGAGAATTTGCGAAACTCCGTAGGGAAAAATGAATGTACGTAAAGATCTAGTTTTTGAAAGAACCTATGAGATGAAGCGTAGACATTTGCCCTCTAGGTGGGACACTGTACATTAACTGTACTCAAGTGTTCTTGCTAGGGAGTAATATAAGTTCTGCCGGTTGGTTGCTACCGCAGTAAGGCTAACAAGCCAGAAACCGGTATGTCATTATCTTGCTGCGGTGGTGCCACCTGGTGGTGTACTTCGGAAACTAGATCTCTTCTAGTCCATTTATCACATTTTGGAAATTCTTTCCACGCGTCACAAGGCGTGTTGTGTCAGGTTACTTCATCTGACGTGATATCGCGTCACGTCAACCTAATATAAACGTAAACGCACAAAACGATTTGTTGCATTTTCATATCGGGCGCATTATGACTTGGGCCCACGTGTTACCACGTCACGTCAGAGTAGTCTGTATTCACCTTTAGAAGACGTCGAGGAGAAAGACGTGAACCGTGAACCTCAGTTTGATGTTGAGCGTCATCTACACCAGACTGTAGGCGTTATGTTATGAGAGCGCTGCGTTACCTTCAAGAAATAGTGGAGCCATACAAGGGTGCACCCAGGATTAAATTTCGGGGGGGGGGGGGTCGAATCCTTTGGGAACTCTATTTCAGCCATAAAAGTAATGTTCTCGTCATCCATTTTTACATTTTCTAGGGTCTGAATATCCAAAAATTGCATTTGGAAAATGTGAATTTTTGACGTTTTCTACGCGATTCGATTCTCCACCACAGATATCGCTTTTGACAACTGTTGTCAATTTTGAAAATGTAGATTGATTCGAATATCACTGAAGAAGTCGAAGATAAAGTATAGTTTTCAATTTGCGGTAATGGTCATAACACTTACATTACCGCTCGTTGAATAATATACTATTATGCAGTGACTTGTAATGCGTTATTTAGTTTCATTCATGTTTTGAGAAACCCCCCGAAAAAGATATCTCTGGTAGTGTTTTCGCGATTCTCAGTTATGCAGAAATCTCAATTTTTTCTACCAGTGTGAATTTCGCAGGGGGAGGGGGCTGGGTGCGCCAATGGAGCCATATGTTCTCCCTTACCTTAATCGGCTCGAGAATCCAATATTTCAGCAAGATAATGCTCGACCTCATGTTTCCAGAGTCAGTTTAAACTTTTTTGAAGCGACTCATGTGAATCTTTTGCCATGGGCGCCCAGATCCCTGTATCTTTCGCCCATAGAGCATGTTTGGGACATCATGGGTAGAAGGCTTGGAAATTTACCCCATACCTCACGGACTTTGGCGGCTCTGAGCAATGAATACTATCCAAAGCTACCTGTACAGCTTGGGACAGTATTCTTCAAGAAGAAATAGACCATCTTATTGCGTCAATGCCAAGACGTGTTGGGGAGTGTACAGATAATCGAGGTGGACAAACACATTATTAACAAATTTATTGAAAAAAATTGTGAACCGTTCGTTTTTTTTTTCAAATTTTAATCATTTACTCCTTGCTATACTATCTATGTTTCACAGAAAAAAATTAGGATTCAAACAGCAATTTCTTTGTCAGTTAGTATATTATTTCAAGAGAGTAGTCGCTTGACGGTTTTGCAATGATTACTCCTAGGTCTCCTGAGGAGACCCATCTGAAACTAGAAGATTCGAAGCTTGTAAGTTGTACGAGTTCGGAGGAGCAGAGCTGATCTATTATGTCATGCGCCACCTTCTCGTTAATATTTTTCGAACCGATAAAAATCACCCCACCCCCAATTTAAAAAAAAAGTTATTCATCACAATTTTCAAATACGATGTTTTTCATGTTTCCAGACAAAATTATCCCTTAGAGGAATTCCTCGACGTCTTCCAGCGACAGAATTCTTTAACACAGTGCATTCAGTGGACCATGGATCTTATTGGTAGAATTGAGTCTTCTATAGTCAACAGTTCTGATCAAACCTACGTGGAATTCCTTGTGGAGGTACTTGTAGTCGCCATAGTGGCATTTTCTGGTTTCCATATTTTCGCTCATAAGGTTTTTGAGATTGATAGATATTTGAGGCTGCTACCTCAAGCTGCCGATGTCTTGCTTCAAATGAAAGAATGGATCGACCACAGTCCGAAGGTAAGATACAACAGTAGTAGTTATGTTCTAATTTAAATTGCTCATAAAGGGGAGTCTAATGGCTGGTTTATGCTGTCTTTAATCCTACCCAAACCCTGGTAAACAAAACAGATTTGCCATGCAATCGGTCGTAACTTCCCGTACGTAGATAGTTCGCCAATTCGAACTTTCAACAACAAAATTTATTCCATACAGTAAATTTTATACAAATTGAGAATGTAGTTATCATATACAGGTTGAGTGTTCGACTTGTACATATATTTTAACTGTAGATTCTTGAGGCCAAAAGAAACCTTTTTTTCATTTTCCTTTTTCCCGAATTCGGCTCTGTTTACATTTGGAAAAAAATGGGCAAAATACGTGCCTGATACGATTCTCCGGAATTGATGTAAATAATAAATAAAAATGACACGATATTTCTTAACAAAAAGGGTTAGTTTTGTCCGATTATTTCTGCAATTGAAAAGCCATATTTCTCCCACCAAAATAATTTCCATCTTCGATCTTCCCGAAGATTAGTTTGGAAAGACTAATAACTTGTTCATATTTTCCTCGACATCCCAAAAATATGTCATAAAAATTGTTTTTTCACTAACTTAACCTAACTCCATTAACCTAGCTCATATGATTCAAGGCCAATGACCTACCTTACCCATCTTCTATGATGTTTACCAGAGCTTTTGAGAAGACGATGCCAGATTTTAATTTTCTCTTCAAACATTGGTATAACGGTGCAATGCGAGGTAGCCGCGCTACCTGTCTTGCGCGCCGAAAGACATACCGTAAGATCTATGAATCGACCCATCTCAAACTTGTTGTTCTGTGTCTCCAACGTCAGTCCCATAAACGACGCATGCGTATAGCGATAACAGACGTGATGTTAATGGCTCAATGACGAGGAATAAATTTATTTATTTATTCTTCGTCATTGAAATGGCTAGAGCTATGTTGTTATTGAAGGGGAAATAGATTATTTAAGGTCCTTCTCTTCGATCTCGGTATGACTTTCAGTGAATTAATGTAATAATAACCTTGTAGTGTCGAGTTTATAAGATTCCAAGAGGATATTGTTTAGATAGAAACATCGTCACAGATAACTTAGTGCTAAGACCGCTAAGTATCATTTTATTTTTCATTAATTTCGATTTAATACGTGGTTTGTATCAACATTCATCATTAATATCCGAATTTTGTATTTCATTGACATTTATTCTTGATATGGACTTGTAACAATAAATTTTTAATCGAAACTGAGCATGAAATGTTTAACATTGTCCACTTGTATAGAGATCAGAGAGTTAATAAACTTCAGCCATTCTGTGATATTGAAAATCCAGGGAAGCATCCAGATTATTCTTATGATTTTTTATTTTTTTCGTCAAAGTTTTATTGATTTTCGATACCCTGTATCGTTCAGACGACATCGAATTTTGAAAAATGGTGTTCTGAAACGTATTTCGTTTGATGAGTGGAATCTAAAGAATATATGTATATGCAAGTCGAAGACTCGCCCTATAGATATACTGTATGTATGCAAGGTAATTTGAGATGTGAATAAATTTATTTGAGTGAATGAATTAATTCATGCTCAAAAAACACCAAGCACTATTAATTCTCTTCACGAAAATTTTTTTTGTTTAGGCATCGTTCTTATATGTATATCTAAGAAATCTTGAAATATTTAATTTTTGCAGGTGATAGAATGTTTCTATTTTTTTAATACAAATAGGGAAGCACCAATATCGAAGGTATATAGAAATGCCTTTGGACAAAGTTTACAAGCCCTGAGGCACCATGTAGAATTCAAGAAAAGCAATAAATGGATAAAATATCTTAATGCTGATGTACTAACTAATAGAGAATGATTAATAAATAATTTTTGTCACTGTTTATTGTAACTTACCATGAAACATTTCAAAATGGCCTTTGAACTCATTATATGAGACCCATTTTGTGCGGGTATATTAGTTGACTATGGAAAGATGGCTAATTTGAAAGACTTTACTCCATTTATTCATGATCAGAAGTTTGAAAAATAGGTGCGAAATAAGAGTGTGGTTTTCAAATCTTCTTTTTGAGGGATATATAGTTGCGTCATATTGGTAAAACACCCTGTATACAAGGTTGGGATAAAGTATGGAGCCAACCAAGTAAATATCTTTCAAACGAGAAGAACGATATTTATGAAAATTTGCAGGTGAGTGCAATGGAACAAAATGCATCTGATTTTTTGTCAATAATATACTTACTTCCGGTTTAACCGGAAATGCCATCAACTTCTTCAATTCAAATGGGACACCTTATATATTTTTACAGATTTTGAAAGAGCTTGTTATTTTGAATTCATACTTATACCTCATTTTTTAAATTTCATCACGGCTTTGCCACATAATTCGAATTTTTAGGATATTTTTAGTGTTTTAAGGAGTTCATCAAATTTCTTATAGCAACCGCTGTGTTCAATCTAGATGAACGAAATTTTTACAGTAGTTGTCTTGAGATATCAGCTTCATCATTCAGTGGACATCCGAAGTTTTTCTTACAGAGTGTCTAATATAAATTTTCCAATCCCAAATGATGAAAATCTCCTGGAAAAAACGGATAATGATGGATGTTTGAAAATAATAATTGTGAGCAACTTACAGATACAGTCTTTTCAATTTTGCCAATATGTTTTATCATAACACTGTTTGCCGTTTGGGCCAAAAATATAGTGTGTATATAAAAAACATCATCAACTTGGACAAGTCAAATTTAGCAACTGCTGTCTGTGCGGCATATGGGACGTTCTTACTTCAGAAATCGGGACAGCTGCTAATACTATCGAAGATTCGTGTTATCATGGAAAAACTACCAATTTGAAATTCTAGATGTGTTCAAGCGACCCCTACAAAAACCCGAATAAACATAGGATAAAAAAAGTGAGGAGGTAAGAAGTGGCCATTGGGAAAAGAATTATGTTTTCGCTGAAAGGTATTATACCTCGCTCATTCATTATTTTCCTTTATTTTTCAACACCAACATTATTTCTCACGTTTTCAAAAACTTTTGCAATATTATACAGCATTCAATCTCAAGTGTAGATTAAAAATCATTACTTATACCCGGAAGTTACATATTTAATCACCTTGTGTCCTTGTATACTGCAAAATTCATAAGTGTTAAATATGATTGGAGTTCGCTCACAGGTATCTATGATTCGATTGTTTTCATTCGATTCGTATCGGACACCTGTACGAAAATAGATAATTTTTGAAGAAACCAATTCATTTCCATACAAATAGATATTTAAAGATAAAAGATTACCTGAAATGCGTATTATATATATAGACACATCTTCAAATGCGAAGATAAACCTCACAATGATATCACACTTCTTGTGTTTACTTTTGGTTGGCCTTGCGGTGGCGGGCCCTTTAGTGCCTTATTCGCAAAACGATTTCGATGAAAATTTCTTGAAACAACTCAAAATTCATCTCAACAAAACTGAGAAGTAAGTACCCAATATTGAGCTTTTTGCGCACTTGTTCCTGATGAAAACGAAAGCGTTATCATTTCGTTCACAATAATTTTCGCATTCTTTGTCGTACTTATAAAAACTGACGAAGAAACTGCAACAACGAACAACCAGAGGTAGATGTTCGAATTTTATTTTATTTTTCTGTGAAACATAATTTGGCATGCAGTAAATGATTAAATTTGAAGAAAAAAAACTCGTGAGGGTTTTTTCATGTATACATTTTTTGTTAAACTAGCTGGCCCGGCGAACTTTGTACCGCCTGAATTATACTTAAAAGTTGTATAAACTTACCATTGCTTTTTTTCAAGCAGGAAAAAAATTAGGCAAAATTAAAGTTCAAAATATACAAAATTTTAATAATTTTGTAATTCACATGGAAAGAATTCTCTTTATAAAAGCGGTAACTAATTGTTGAACTTGAACATATAACTTTTTGTTTTTAATTGTTGTGCAGTTCTCTTTTTGCAGTAGGTACCTCATGTGACTGTGAATAGCAGGAGTATAATCCATATTATAGGTACCTTTCCTCTTATATGAATCAAAATGTCAAGAATATGAACAAAAATTATTCTTTTAATGAACTATCGACTATTAACACAGCCCGTCGACCAGAATTAAAAAATCAGTCATTTGTTAATAGCCCAACCTGAAGTGGCAAAAACAAAACTTTTCTTATATTCTCAAAATCTAATCAGTGGTCACACCATTATTATTCATCTTAGCTATGCTGCTAAGCTCAAAATAATGGGTAAACATCTCAGTTGGTAGAGCAGCGCGATTCTCATTATTCCATGGATATGAGCTGTCAATCTCTCTTCAATTTGTTCAATTTAGTTGACGATATCAAGCTCGTTAGAAGACAAATCGAGATGTTAAAATGTCGATAGTACGATCGACTCGGCAAAATTATCAACACTGTGAATTATGTTGAACTCATATTCAAATTTATTGATGGTCATTCGACCAGATCAGATTAGGCAACCCATGAAACATTATTGTATATCATAAGTGAAAGCCCGATGAGCAAACGTTTCAAAATTATTGACTCTTACAATACTGTCTCTGTGCGAACAGAAACACGAATATAATATGTCAATTACTAATAATCGGCAATTTTGGATTCAGTTATTTCCGCAAATATATCTATTACCCAAACAGAAATTCGAAAGCATTTCAAAAATAAAGGAAAGAGATGAATATGGCCAACTCACGTTTGAAACTGATCGTCAAAATCAGATACTTGATCTTTCGGTAAAAATTCACTGTTCCACCAACTTGAGATAAGTTTACCCGCTTTTTGATCTGGCAATAGACTTCCATGTTACCATGAGTTCTATGCGAATCACATATCGCCATCTAACAGCGGTAATATCAACCTACGACTACGTACAGTGACTTGTCTATTCACTTTACTACTACGCATCAACGGTAGCGACACCCAGTGGCCTTATTCAAAAGAAGGAAAAGCATTTCCTGCATAAGTAGAACTTTCATCAATTCGAAGTTTTATTGTATTTTTATAATAACCAGACCGAAGACGATTCCATAAATGAAGTTTCATAACAAAGAGTCCATCCGATCTCGAGTTATAAATGGTGTAACCAACATCTTTCTTTTATATATATAGATTGTAGTCGTTTTTTGCAAATTTTATGAATTTTACAACAAACCAACTGTTCGAGGAGATCCAAATAAGTCGATGTTTTGTTCTTATTAAAATGCCTAGAGCACGTGTACGCGGAATTTATAGCCAGCTAAGTGAAATTGAAAGAGATCGAATAATTGGTCTGCGGGAGTTGGGGTTGTCATTCCGAGAAATCGCTAACCGTTCGAACAAAAATCCCACTACTGTTACAAGATGTTGTCAAGCGTGGATTGATAATGCACAAAATCGAAGAAGAGTAGGCACTGGACGTCGAAGGGGCACAAATGAAGTTCAATATCGACGTCTAAGACTAAGGGCTTGTTCGGACTAGGCCAGTAGATTAGTCGAGTAGCGAATGATTTTGTAATTTCCCGTGTGCGAACGCCAGCAATCGAGTCGAGTAGAGTCACAGGATGATGTATCTACCTTATACTGTTTAAGAGTCTTTGATACTGTGCCACTGTGGTAGAGAAGTCAGTGGGCGAATCGAATCTCCACTCGACTAAAATACTGGCCTAGTCCGAACAAGCCTTTATGGCCATTAGAGACCGATTTGAAACAACTCGATCTTTGGCTGATGAGTGATTAGGAGAACAAGGCCATCATGTAACTGTGCGAACGGTTTACCGCAGGATATGGTTTTTGAACTGCAGCATTATCGACCCCATCTTGTGTTACCTCTGACGGTTGAGCATCGCTGGCAGCGATTACAGTGGTGCAGAGAACGACAACATTAGAATGTGGAATGGCATCAGGTCGTCTTTTCTGATGAATCTGGATTCTCTTTGGGTGCACATGATAGCCGAAGAAGGGTTAGACGACGTCGGGGAGAAATACGCGAACCTCAGTTTGATGTTGCGCGTCATGTAGATACACCGGCAGTGGCGGCTGCTCCATAGGTGCACATGTGCACGTGTAGCCCCAACTAATATCTTCATCCAAAGAAATTTACTTTTGTGTTTGAAGTAAACGTAACGTTTTCTTTTTGTGTATTTGATTTTATTTTTCATTTCCGATGTTCCGGTTCACGGCTCTGTATTTCAGACTCAAGACGGCGAACGAACTTTGAACGCCAAACGCCACGCAAATGCATTATCATACGCGTAAACGCCCGACCGTGCTAGACTAGATGGACCGTACACTGCACATCCGAAGTGGTCCATGATTGGAGCTTAAGCCACCCCTCGCGCCCCGAGCTTCCCGTAGCAGTCCATAGTATTTAGCTCACGTAGGTACACATCCAGTTTGTGTACCGTCGTGTCTAAAAGCGCTGCTGTATTCACCGTGTTTGTTCGTTTGTCGTATTCGCGCAATTATGGCCGAAAGTTTGGAGAATCCGATTTGCATTAGCGTGCAATATTTAAAAACAATTCGTTTTTTTTCGCTGACATTGGAAGAAAAAGAAAAAATCAAAAGTGCCGGTTGTCCAAAACCGAATTTATCGATCACGCATGTAACAAAATGTAAAACACGCGATTATAAAAGAACCTTCAAGATAGACACTTATGAAAAAGCCGAATGGTTATGTGGTTGTGAAATTAGTAACAGTCTTTATTGTTTTCCTTGTTTGTTATTTGCTGGTGATGATCAAACAGAATGGACCAGATCCGGTGTCAAGGATTTAATCCATTTAAAAGAAAAAATTAAAAAACATCAAAATTCCAAGACACACCTCTCTGCCAAATTAGGTTTCAATTTGTTGGGTAAACAAGATATTCGACAACAATTAAACAGTGCTTACCGACTGAATATCGAGAAACATAATGAGCAAGTGAAGAAGAACAGGTACATTTTATCGAAAATAATAAACTGTGTTAAATTTTGTGGTGCTTTCGAATTAGCATTACGTGGCCATGATGAAGGAAATGATTCGATAAATCCTGGTATATTTAAAGGTCTTATCAATTTTTCTGCTGAATTAGATTTAGCGCTCAGGGATCATTTGGATCAATCCACAGTATTTAAAGGAACATCCAAAGACATTCAAAATGAATTATTGGACTGTATGCTTTCTGTGTGTCATGCACACATTAAGAAAGAAATTGCTGCCTCAAAATTTGTATCCGTGATGAGTGATGAAACAAGTGACATTTCGAACATTTTCCAAATGGTTATAGTTTTCCGTTATACCTTAGCAGACGGTTCCCCTGTTGAAAGATTTTGGGGTTTTTTGAAACCTTCTGATCATCATGCTGTTGCGTTAGCTGGCTGTATTGAAAACGTTCTAAATTCTGTTTTGAAAAAACCTGATCAGTTGATTTCGCAAAGCTATGACGGCGCAAGTGTTATGAGTGGCGTCCACGGTGGTGTGCAAAAACTTATCAAAGATAAATTCCAGTATGCGTATTATATACACTGTTACGCACACCAAATAAATTTAATAATGTCACAAGCAACAAGTATAAATACAAATGTTCGCATCTTTTTTGCCGATCTGAGTGATATTACGAATTTCTTCTCCAATTCTCCACAACGAGTTTCTGTATTAGATGAGGTCGTTGGAAGAAGAGTTCCGAGTGCATCTGCTACAAGGTGGAATTTCAAAATTAGAACTGTTAACACTGTTTATGAAAACAGAGAAGCCCTTATCGAGTGTATGGAGAAAATACAATCGTCGTCCAGACAATCGGATACCATCACAAAAGCTGGTGCCCTTTTAAGATTATTGAATGACACCAAGTTCGTTTTTTGGCTGACAGTTTTTCATCGTTTAATGCCTCATATTGATATAATATATTCTCAGCTGCAAAAAAGAACTGCTGATTCTGTGACCATAAAAAAATGTATTGCAGAGCTGGAAAAAAACATTCAAAAAGAAAGGGAAAATATACACACCATCAGAGACTCCGAACTAGACGACATTGACGTGAGTCACTCTAGGAAAAGAAGGAAGGTAGATGAAAGAACTTCTTATGTTTCCACGACTGTTCAAGCTAAAGAAGTGTGCGACACCATTATATCAGAAATAAAAAGGAGATTTTCGTTTACAGGTCATTTAGAAGTGGCTAATTTGTTTTTGGTGGAGAATTTCGAAGTATATTCGTCGAATTTTCCCATCCAATATTTAAATTCTGCAATTTCTGCCTATCCATTTTTAGACAGAAACAAACTGAAGACAGAGTTGGAAATTATTTACAGAAGGACAGATTTTAGAGAGGTCTCCGGAGCAATCCATCTCCTAAAGTTTTTGATAGAAAATAATTTGCAAGAAGACTTCTCAGAGACCTTTCATGTGCTACTCGCAATTGTAACCATGCCCATGACAACTGCAGAAGCAGAACGTTGTTTCTCCACTTTGAAGCGCATTAAAACTTTTTTGAGAAGTACTATGGGCCAGGAAAGGTTAACTGCTCTCGCAATGTTATCTATTCAGAAACAAATGATTCAGGATCTTCCAAACTTTAATGAATTGGTTATTGAAGAATTCATATCTAGAAAGAACAGGCGACTTGAATTCCAATACAAAACGTGTGTGTAAAAATTAGTTCTAAGTGTTTGTGTTAGTTAGTAAGTTATCAGATACCTAATTAGACAATAAAAGCAGCAACAGGTGAAACATGATCAAGAAGATGTGCTGTCTGGTTGAAGAGGTAGGATTTTTCAAACTACATATTATTAGTTTAAGTCATTTTTGTTTTTTTTATGTGACTGCTCAGTATAAATACAAGAACTTACAAGTTCGGATTTTTGCGCTAAACCCTTTTCTGAATATTATCCCAAGATAAGGCGAAAGAACGCCACAAACTGCTCTAAAATGCGAGTTTTGAAGGTTAATTTTCAAAATGTTTTCCTCCCCCGAAGCTTCCTTTACTAAGGGGTTACTCCGTACCCCCCAGACCCTCGGTACCTGTCCACATGTGCACTCCCAAAATTAAAACCCACGCGCCGCCACTGTACACCGGACAGTAGACGTTATGGTATGGGGTGCTATTGCACATGCAAATAGGTCTTTACTCTGTAATTGGGTAATTGAACCTGTTGGTAATGAAGGCTTTTCATTATAGAGGTCGTAGTAATTACATATTTATCAAAATGTTTATTTTATTTTATAATGAATTTGAGAAAATATTATGTGAATTCAATAATTCCAAAGAACTGGCGAATGTTGAAGAAACTTTTTTCTCTGTTAATATTGGAAATTTTTCACGTAGGTATATAAACATGGTTGGAAGATTCAGTTATGCTATTTTCGTGTACGGAAATCAAGAAACGAGTGTTGACTTTTACTGCAAAATAATGAACAAAATAGTCCGTTACCTTTGTGATAGTTCATTCGAAAAAAGAATAAAAGTACTCGAATGACCCGACAGAAAAGCTTCTAAACGAACAGAACAGGAGAACCTATGGAATTCCCCACATTTCGAAATTCTCAAGAAATAAGCCTACAGACCACATTTAAATACCTCTTTTTTTCATTTTTCAGGTTGGCTGACGAAGGAGATGAAACGGTTATTGTTGCCATTGTTAACACATATGCCGACAAAGTGCTCACGAATATCGATCACTACATGGCAAAGCAACATTTCGATCCCATGGACATGCCTGATATTTCCGAAAAATTCGAGAAGGTTTGTGAACTTAAATGTAATTGGTAGCCCATATGTTGCAACGAATCTTAGACTAGACCTGTCTAAGATACGAATATATGCAATAAAAAATTATTAGAGAAAAACAAAAAACCCGACTGCAAAAACATTTAACTGGAAAGAAAAAACAAGTCCTAAACTAGATGAATGAAATTTTGTGTAGTACGCAATATTCTTTTCGATGCCTACCTGAGCACTTAATAGTATGATTAGTATGTGCGTATAAAATGTATGATTTCATTATTCTCAGAATTCAATTTTATCTCCCACATTTGTGGTATTTTATTATTACATATCTACATCAAACGTTTTTCCATCATAGAGATTTTAGTCTTGACAAAGTTGATAAACATTCTGACAACATTGTTAACTTGTAAAGAGATCAAAGAGTTTATAATTTCCAGCCATTCCATGGAAGCATCCTGATTATTCTTATGATTTTGGATTATATCGGGTAAAATTAAAATTGGGAATAACTCCAAAACGAGGCGTTTAATTAAGGAAACATAGGAATACTTTTACTTTCTAAAATGATTGCACCATGAATAGAGTAAACAATCAACCAAAATTTAGTCCTTTTGAAATAACGGTTCCGAAGATATGAACAGAAAAGTGTTTTTTCTATGGATTTTCGACACCCTGTATCTTTCAAACGAAACCGAATTTTGAAAAATGGTGCATGAAAAAAGTGTTTCGTTTAATGGGAGCAATCTACAGTCAAAATATATGTACAAGTCAAAGACTCCTCCTGTATACATCAATATAAAGATGTTGTGAATGCTATAAATGTATTGCAGGCGGGGACAAACTAATATCAATCAATTTTAATTTTCAAAATATGTTTCGTAATATCCATTTGTCCCCGCCTGCAATTCATCATAACATTCACTTCATATTCACACTGCGCAAAAAATTAACGCACATTCTGAAAATCTCAATTTTAATGAAAGTTAACTCTACATTGACTTTATAACTTATTTTTTATGTTCCCTCGGGAAGGTTTTGAACGGAACAAGACACATTAAATGGAAGAAAAATTCAGGATTTCACCGAATCTTATGTGAAAGAAGAGAAATGAACAATTTTCAAAATACTGAAATGCTGATAAGTGATTTAATACTTGGTATTTCCATCCCTTGCGTTAATTACAGCTCGGCAACGACGGTTCATATTCAAAATGAGTGATCTTAAAATGTTCTGATCTAATCCTTCCCAGACTTCTCCGAGTTGGATTCCTAAGTCATTAAGAGTAGCTGGATGATTTTCTGAACTTCTCAGCCTTCTATTGAGGTTGTCCCAAACCTACTCAATCGGATTGAGATCTGGACTTCTTGCTGGCCATTCCATTCGAGAGACTTCAACCTCTTCAAGGTACTCCTGAACGATGCGCGCACGATGAGGTCTGGCATTATCGTCCATAAAAATGAAATTTTCACCAATGTATGGGGCAAATGGCACTACATACTCTTAAAGAATGTTCCTTATATACTTATCAGCATTCACAGCTCCATTATCAACGACCACTAGGTCTGTGCGAGCAGTCGAAGATATTCCACCCCATACCATAATCGATCCTCCCCCGAAACCAGTAGTATTCAGGAAATTGCACTGAGCATATCTTTCATGTGGACGTCTGTATACAAGGGAACGTCGATCACAATGGTAGAGGCAGAATCTAGACTCCTCTGTGAAGAGAACTCTTTCCCAATCGGCCTCTTCCCAATGGATATATATGCTCTCTCGCAAAATCCAAACGCGCCCTTCGATGGGCTGGGGTAAGAGCTGGGCCTCTTGCCGCGACACGAGGCCTTAAATCATATTCTCTGAGGCGATTTCTTATTGTCTGAGTGCTAATTTGCACCTCATGAGTTTGCTCAAGCTGATTTTGAAGGAGACGAGCGGTTGCAAACCTTTGTCTCAACGAAGACACTCTGAAGTAACGTTCTTGAATGGCAGTTGTTACCCGTGGTCTACCCTGTCCTGGTCTTCGGAAATTCATACCTGTCTCCCTGAATCGCTGCAACATTCTGGACACACTTGTATGGGAAACTCCAAACCTTTCTGCAATTCTTGTGTATGCCCCCCCTTCTTCTCGCAAAACTACCGCTTGGGCACATTCCTCTTGGGTCAAATTGCGTGTTTCGCGTTGCATAGCGATCGAGTGTAGAAAATCAAACGAAAGAAAAACTATTGATCACTAGAATTGATCGAGAACAACTGATTTTAGAATGGAGCCAATACATTCAAAATCTGATAATATCATCTTTTTTTTATTCCTGCTGGGAGAAAACATCTGTATTGAAGAAAAACGTTGAAAGTGGATAACATATGCATGCATAATTCTGATAAAAATAATTATCATTGAGAACACCTTCAGTTGTAGAATAAATTTGAGATTTCCATAATGTGCGTTAATTTTTTTGCGCAGTGTATATTGAGGTGAATGGTGTTTCACTGTTTCAATAAGAACGCAAAATTTGAATTGTTTGTTACGGTCAAGACGCAATAATCTGGCCTTTTAATGTATTTCCTTTTTTTAAATCAATTTTGTAACGGTAGGTTGATTTTGTTCTGTTCCACTTTTCACTGTATATTGACTAATTTACTTTGTTTTTTAGTAATTTTGTTCCATTATTTTTGTTTCAAATGTTTTATGATGACCTGAAGTGTAGTATTCTCCCAGCTGACCTCTCAAGTACAGAATCATGCCAATTAAATCTTCCCTGTATGAAAAATTCAATTTTTTTTTCGTGCACGGGGTATGCGGGGTCCCTAAGCAGTCGCCTACTCTGCCTAATCGTTAATCCGGCTCTGGTACTACCTATTCGCGCAAAAGAAAATGGAGATTTTTTTGAAAAAAACTTCTTTTGCGAAAATATTCGAAAGCCTGCTATTTTTTTCATAAGAATTCGCAATAACTCATTAACCATTGAGTTTTTACCCAAGATATGGCATATTGTAAAAATTGCATGTCGTATATGTACCCTTTGAAATAGACTCCGGTATAACCGCAAGTTGCAGAGGTCTAAAAATGTTTAGGTGAGCAAGTTCAACGTCGAAAATCCCATATGCAAATGTTCAGTGCGAAATTATGAATATTCTTCCTGAAACGCCATAGCGGTGAAGCACCCCGTATATTGACGTACGTCACTTCACCTATTCTGTTCCATATACAGGGTAAGTCTTTGACTTGTACATATATTTCAAATGTAGATTCTTGAGGCCAAAGGAAACCTTTTTTTCATATTCCATTTTTCCGAATTCGGCTCTGTTAAAGAGATAAAGCCATTAGAAAATTGGGCCAAATACGTGCCTGATACGATTCTCTGAAAACACTTCAAAGTTCATAATTTTCGATTGAAATTGAGGTGATTATGAGATGTTCTGGGTGATACATTTAGGAAATACTCAAGCACTAACCTTATTTGAATATGAATGTTACAAAGACGATATTTCCTAACAAAAACACTAAGTGTTTTGTTCGATTATTTCTGCAATTGAAAAGCCATATTTCTCCCACCAAAATGAGTTCCTTCATCGATTTTCCTGAAGATTAGTTTGTGAACATTAATAATTTGTTTATATTTTACTCTATATTCCAAAAATATCTCATAAAAAATTGTTTTCTCACTAACCTAACCTAACTCCATTAACCTAGTTCATAGGATTCGAGGTCAATGACCTAACCTAACCCATCTTCTGTGATATTTCACAGAACTTTTGAGAAGACGATGCCAGATTGTTGATTTTCTCTTCAAACAATGGTATAGGCGTATGAACGTATGAACTATCGCAAGGGCACTCGTTTTGTTTACTTTTCGCTAAAGGTGTCTAGGCGTTGCTCTTTGGAAATGCCAAGCGAGTAGTTCTGATTCTCGCCGATATAGCTCTACGATCTTTATTTCAGTCGCCTATAATGGTGCGCTAACCAAACCGTTGTTTTGAGTCTCCAACGTTAGTCCCATCACAGACCAGTCTGTGGTCCCATGAACGATGCTTACGTATAGCGATGACCTGCGCCATGGATTCGATTTATTTGTTTATTCACAGGGAATAATGCAAACAGAAGATGATTATGTAAAAACTTTCAGTGAATTGATGTAAAAATAACCGTGTAGTGTCGAGTTAAAATTCCAAGAGGATATTGTTTGGATAGATATTTTCCTGAAGGACCGGTAACAATAAATTTTTAATAGAATCTGTGCGTATAGAATGTATAATTTCATGCTTCTTAGAATTCAATTTCATCTCCTTTGTGGGATTTTATTATTATCTTGCCGAAGTTGCTAAACATTCTCACAACATTGTTAACTTGTTAAGACACCAGAGAAGAAATAATATTCGATTATATTTCATCCAGGGGAGCATCCAGATTATTCTTGGATTTCATGATTTTTTCCTCAAATTTCTTCGAATACTTTTATTTTTCAAAATGTTTCGAAAATATGAACCGTTTGTCTTTTTCAATTGATTTTATAGTATTTCTGCGAGAATTTATGAGTCGGCTATGCTGTAACTTTTATACCAGGAGAAATATCGAATAAGTTTTTATTGCGGAATATCCACCGTGAATAGAGTAAACAATCATCCAAAATTCAGTTCATTCGAAATATCGCGGTTCCGAATATATGGAAAGAATAAGTGTTAATTTCGTGAATTTTCGACACCCTGTATCTTTCGAACGAAACCGAATTTTGAAAAATGGTATGGAAAAAAAGTGTTTCGTTGGATGATAGGAATCTACAGTTAAAATATATGCACAAGTCAAAGACTCACCCTGCATGTATCTTTATTTTTTGAACTCTATCTCTTATTTCTTGAATTAGTAAAGAATGTAGAAAATTTGCTTGGAATATTAATTGATTATTTTTTCCCTCAAATATATGGGATTATCCAGCAGAATAATTATGAACAAGAAGCCGAAAAACTGGAAAATACCATCAAATTTCTGCAACTCATCAATTTGATCAACACAAATTGAATTCTATATTTTAGTTTGATATGAATTTTTGACATATAAACTGTAAATGTAAATGAGTGCTAATGATCTGCGAAATCCAAGCACAATAAAGTTTGAATAAAAAAAAATAATAATTCGTTATAAGATGTTCAAATCACCACTAATTCAATAAAAATACCTCCTGAAAATTGATAGCAAATTCAGCTCAAGAAGTAATTATTCTTCACGCTCTCTTACATAAGCAATGTTGACCGAAATGCTCGAAAGAATGAGATGAAAAAACATACCACAAAGTGAATACTTAAAGAATAGTACGAGAATTATGCTAGTTTGAGAGATATATCAGCATGTTCGCTGGCCTCGTTTATGTGTTTTACTAATTAGTCCTTTTTCTAACGGAACGAATTCACTTTATGAAAACTCTCGGTTTTTAACTATGGTTACTTGCGGCTAACTGATTCGGGTTTGTGAATTGAATTGGGGCAGGTAAATAATTATGATTATGCTAAAAACTCGTAGGCCCCTCGAGGAGACCCCCCAGAAACTTGTAGCTTGTGCGAGTTAGGAGAGAAATATATGAATTAACGCTAGGTTTCTTAGTGCTAGATTTGGAAGGTAATTGATTCAAAGTACTGGTTGAAAGCCAATTGATGTTTGATGGACGATTCTAGCCTACTTCGATACTCGATAACTGTAGACCACAGAGTTGAAGAACATGGGTTAACCACTGAGGTCCGGCTCTTTTTAGTTACCGACAAAGTTCATCCGCACTATTAACTTTGTGGTATGAATAAGGATATTAAAATTCTAAACTCGCAGATTATTGAATTTTCAAACTCTTGATCCTATAGTAATCATATAAGATCAATTAATTGATTATTTGAAAAAAACCAATAGCAACACTTTACATTGTAATTTTGTATAATCATTTACACATTAGTATTTATTTTCATTCTAGTTCTTTGTGAGTGGTGAATTTACTTTGAATCAAGGAGTCATGACAGATGCATCAACACTTCATAGAGACGGACAATGTACAATATCATACAACAAGTCTTCAGAAATAGTGAGAATAGAGGTTCCTTTGAGTTTTACCGACTTGAAGGTAAGATAAAGTCAAAGTATTCTTCCAAAAAGTGATCCCCCGTGATTGAATTTCCAATGTTTACTCTTCGCAATTGATGGTTTACAACAGCTTATTTTTATGGTTCTTCTCCACCCTAGTTTCCATTTTCAATAAATTTACATCTTTTTCAGTTCAAATATAGCTACAGGGTGAAATACATGAAAATTGGACCAACTGGCACTGCTGATGGAGCAGTAACCAACTTGAGAATGAAAATCGTATTGTCTGCAGATATGAACACATTTTTGTTGAAATTAAATAATTATGAGATTGTCAGTGCTGGGTAAGTATGTACGATATTGTATACAGGGTGGCCATTTGAAAACGAAACAGACGAGATTACAGACGAAATAAATTTTTTCGATAGAAATGCTCGCACAGGTCGATTTCTGTTTCGAGGGGGACAACTTAAGATGTAGGTTACGGACGCATAGCGCTTCAACCCTTGCTACTACAACCCTCACCCCCAATTTTTGAATAGGGAAGATGGGGTGAGTGATACCTCATTTGAAAGGTATTTTTATACTGATTTCAGCACAGTAATTGTTTTTTCATTTTATGCATTAGTTCTCGAAATATTCTCAACTAAGTATTTGAAAATGAAGTGGTGTTTTCATGGCACTTGTAGTGTTTTTTTGTGAAAAATCGACATTTTGAGCTTCAAAACAACCATGACTGTGGCTTCCTTCCTCCAATCCACTGACATAGAAATCTTTAATCAAGATGTCGATTTTTCACAAAAAAACACTACAAGTGCCATGAAAACACCACTTCATTTTCAAATACTTAGTTAAGAATATTTCGAGAACTAATGCATAAAATGAAAAAACAATTACTGTGCTGAAATCAGTATAAAAATTCCTTTGAATTGAGGTATCACTCACCCCATCTTCCCTATTCAAAAATTGGGGGTGGGGGTTGTAGCAGCAAGGGTTGAAGCGCTATGCGTCCGTAACCTACATCTTAAGTTGTCCCCCTCGAAACAGAAATCGGCCTGTACGAGCATTTCTATCGAAAAAATTTATTTCGTCTGTAATCTCGTCTGTTTCGTTTTCAAATGGCCACCCTGTATTATTCGCTCCTAGGTCTACCCGACGAAACGAAGTCGTGTTTGTGAAATCATTCAAGTGAATAGTAGACATATTATACTAACTGACCAAGAAACTGCAACACCCAGAAGGGGGGCTGTATAAAATTTTAAATTTTGTTATTATAACATAGTAGTATAGCAAAAGGAGTAAATGATTAAAATTTGGGGAAAAAATCGTGAAGGTTTTTTCATATGTAATACCACTAGAGATGGAATTTTGCCGGCAAAATTTCTCGATTGTGATATGAAAAGCTACAAACTTGAATCTTACAAGAGAGAAATATTACCTGCTTAAATTTCATCTCGAGTGGAATTAGGCATGACTATTCCACGAGAAAATAGGGTAATATGTTCACATTTGACGCGTATTGCGCTATTTGGCAAATTAGAATTCATCATAGATTAACTAAACCACTAAACGTTGTTTGTTCTCTCTATAATATTTATTTCCGAAGCTATCTATGAATTCGAGAAACGTCAAAAATTTTGTCGCTGAAAAACCAACATGTTGGTTCTGCCGACTTTCAATTTTTTTGAATTTCACAACAAACCAGCTGGTCGAGGAGATGTTTATTTGTTGTTAAAATGCCCAGAGCACGTGTACACGATATTTATCGCCAGCTAAGTTTTTTTTTTTTTTTTTTTATAACTTTTATTGCCATTTTACAATCTACCTCACAAAGAGTAATAAGTAAATTAGATGGAAGAATTTCAGCTTGAAAGTGATATGCCCATTGGCATTACACTTATTGAGTACTATTCAGTTAGTGGTGCTAGAGTAGGTCTTCAGGCCAGGATTTTTTCAGTCTTCGGTTGGATGGTCCGTCTTGATATAGACTTTCGATGCGGTCATTTGCATGACCTGTTAGTCGGTTTTTGTAGTTGGTGGTTGCTCTTGTAATTTCTTCGCTGATGTACTGTATCTGGAGGTCTTCATGTAAGGTTTTGTTGGTGACATACCATGGAGCATTTACTATTGAACGTAACGTTTTGGACTGAAATCTCTGGATGATGTTTATATTTGATGGTTTGGCACAGCCCCAAAGTTGTAAACCATATGTCCAGATAGGTTTCAACATTGTTTTATATAGTAGGATCTTATTTTTCGTAGACAGTTTTGATTTTTTCCCCAGTAACCAATACATTTGTTTGGATTTGATATCTAATTGCTTTCTCTTTGTTTGTATGTGTTTGTCCCAGGTTAAGCGACGGTCCAAATGTAAGCCTAGGTATTTAACATCATTTTTAATAGGTAGTGAGACACCATCAATTGTCACTGGGGGGCAGTTGCTGTGGCGGGTGGTGAAAGTCACTTGGACTGATTTGGAATGGTTGATTTTCATTCTCCATTTTTTGTACCAGGTATTTAGTTCGTTCAAATGGTTCTGCACATTATTTGACGAAGTGGCTGGGTCTTCGTCAACGGAGAGAATTGCAACGTCGTCTGCAAAAGCAGCTGTGGTTGTGGAAGCACTTACAGGCATATCACAGGTGTAGAGGAGGTAGAGCAGAGGACCTAATACACTACCTTGTGGTACTCCAGATCTTATGGGGTAGTTGTCTGTTGTGGCGTCGTTGAATTTAACTGAAAAATATCTCTCGTCTAAGTAAGAACTCATAAGGAGAAAATAGTTGTGGTTCAGTGTAGTCTTTATCTTGAGTTTCAAACCTGTGTGCCATACTTTATCAAAAGCCTGTGATATATCAAGGAATACTCCGGTGCAGTATTGTTTTCCTTCAAGGGTTCTTGCTATAGTATTTACTATTCTGTGGGCCTGTCCAGCTAAGTGAATTTGAAAGAGGTCGAATTGTTGGTCTACGGGAGGCGGGGTTGTCATTTCTAGAAATCGCTAACCGTACGGACAGAAATCGAACTGCTGTTATGAGATGTTGTCAAGCGTGGTTTGATAATGTCTAGAATCGAATAAGAGTAGACACCGGACGTCGAAGGGCACATATGAAGTTCAAGATCGACGTCTAAGACTTATGGCCATTAGAGACCGATTTGCGACAACTCGAGTTTTGGCTATGAGTGGTAAGGAAACAAGGCCATTTTGTAACTGTCCGAACGGTTTACCCTGGATAAGGTCTTTTGGACTGCAGCATTATCGACCCCATCTTGTGTTACATCTGACGGTTGAGCATCGCCGGTAACGATTACAATGGTGCAGAGAACGTCAATATTGGAATGGCATCAGGTCGTCTTTTCTGATTAATCTCGATTCTCCTTGGGTACACATGATGGCCGAAGTCTTAAGAGTTATACGACGTCTGGGAGAAAGACGTGAACTTCAGTTTTATGTTGAGCGTCATGTAGATACACGTACATCGGACAGTAGGCGTTATGGTATGGGGTGCTATCGCACATGCATGTAGGTCACCTTAAGGTTCGAGGTAAAATGACAGCGCTGCGTTACCTTCAAGAAGTAGTGGAGCCATATGTCCTTTCTCACTTTAACCGGCTCGAGAATCCAATATTCCAGCAAGATAATGCTCGACCTCATGTTGCCAGAGTTATAGTTTAAACTTTTTTGAAGGGAACCATGTGAATCTTTTGTCATGGCTGCCCTGATCTCCCGATCTTTCGCCCATAGAGCATGTTCGGGACATCATGGGTAGAAGGCTTGGAAATCTACCTTAGCCCCCACGGAGTTTGGTGGCTCTAAGACATAAAGTGCAGGTAGCTTGGGATAGTATACCTCAAGAAGAAATAGACCATTTATTGCATCAATGCCCAGACGTGTTGGCGAGTGTCTAGATAACCGCGGTGGACAAAACATTATTAAAAATTTATTAAAAAAAAATTGTAAACCCTTCTTTTTTTTCTCCAAATTTTAATCAATTACTCCTTGCTATACTATCTATATTTTCCAAAAAAAAATTAATTTAATCAGCTCCTTCTGAGTGTGGCAGTTTCTTCGTCAGTTAGTATATTATGCAAGAAGAATATTCAACCTTGTTCGCGACTTTCAATTACTATTTTTGAAATAATCACAATTAGCATTTCTACAAACAGATTGCCAGAATTTCAAATTCAAATGACATTTCGTAGCATCTGACAGGAACATGACTCTAACATTTTCAAAATATACACCGTGAAATGTGTCAGAATTTCATGGCCTACCAGGATAACCTGTAGTCATTTGAACCACTGCATATGGAATTATGTTAAAAAAAATCACAGAATAAGCCTGCAAAAGCATAAACTTCAGGTTATTGCTTTTAAGAGTATCTTGGCGATCACTCAATATATTTTCTTCAAAATGAATGCATCACGACTTTATTATTATATTTGTTTCTAGAAAAATGTCCCTGAAATTCCATGGTAATTTAGTATATGATTGGCTGCTTAATCTGATGACTAGCACAACTACCATTGCCTTGAAACCTATCATTCTATCGCTGGTAGAAATCATCGTGGAAGGAACTCTCAAACAAGTTGTCACTACTATTAATAATTTAGTGCGGGAAATATTGGGTTGAAACAGAGAAAAACATCTTCATTCCCAACATACAGAAAGAGATTAATCAATTTAGAACACTAACTTGTCCACTAATTGGTCGGCTGCATAAATGTGAAGATAATAATACATTCATTTCTTGTTTTCAAATTAAATTATTTATATATTGATATGAGCTTTATTTTACATCTAAATAATTCAAAATATCATCTATTGAACATCAGTTTTGCATTACCATACAAAACAACTTTATCCTCACTCTCAACCACACACTTGAAATTCACTTCCATTATCTTTCTCAATTTTATAACTTCAACAGTTGTAGTAACAGTGTCATCACAGAAACACTTATTAGGAAAATTCAATGTTTGTTTCAAAACCAATGTTCCATTTCCTGGAAGTTCACTGCCAATGATACCAGAAACTAAGGCATTGAGAAAAGCACCATGCACAACTGGCTTATCAAGAGACATCGAATGAATTGTATTATAATCGCCTGATATAGAAGAAAATTGATCAATATCCTCTCTTGTTATTTTCCTTGTCCTAGATCTTGTATCTCCCACCCTAATATTGTTGGAGTCAGACGTGACATTTGAGAAATTCTTCTCAAGGAGGTAAGGAAATACCCTCATGTTAATTTTTTTAATTAAATTTGCCATTTTTTCAGGCACGCACTGCTCATATTCTGCAATCTATGATCTTCATGTTCTTGATACTGTTGAACCTCACTGATGATTGTGTTGTTGATCCATTCCTTGAAATTTAATTCTTCAGTTAAAAAATAGAGGGATGATATAGCATCCAACACAATTTCTTTTTTAGGATGGTTGAGCAGGTTCGATATCAAACGGATTCCATTTAGAGAAATTATATAGTCCCGGAATTCTGGATCTTGAAATCAAATCGAGAATATTGATATTTATATAAATGGGTTTAACGTCTGTGAAATTAATAGAGAAAGCATTAACAGCATGCGGACAATTTTTTGAAATTCCGGATAAAAATTGTCTTCATGCTGTTAACGCTTTTTCTAATAGATATTTATGTTTTGCAACCTCAATTGATTTTTCTTACCTGGACATAGATTACAGATACCAGCTAAGCCAAAATGAAGGAGATCATCATCGTTTTCAGTCAGTTGAGCTAAGAAGAGATCAACTACATGCAACTGTTTGAAGAATTCGTAATTAATCGGATCGTAAGCGAAATTTGCAAGATTTGCCAAAGTTTGCCTCTTAGGAACTGTAATAAAAAAAAATCGAATGGGGACAGCGTTCATCGATGAGACAGTTACTCTTACCCAATGATCTTGTTGTAGTATATTCATTAATTAATTGTTTTAAGTATTCATAACGATTTACTCCATTGGGTCCCGTTTTTTTTTCGAGATGTTCCTTAGTACTAAACATAATCTTATCATTAGGCCATCATAATTCATAACAAAAACATAACCTTACATTACTTTTCTGTGCACATAACCCATAGAATTTTGTGACTTAACCATTCGCGTTCATCCGTAAGTAGCTACCGCTACCGCTCCTTCAAACGTCAAAACCATATGATTTTTTCGATCCGTTGTGTCAAATTAGTTAGTAATTTTGACACAACGAATCGAAAAAATCATATGGTCAGGTGAACGTGGGGGCCCCTTGACTGCGTCCGATCCATCTGTTCGGGTATCGTTGGATCGGACGTAGAGGACCAATCAAGTGGCCCCCACGTTCACCTGACCTTAATCCCATCGATTTTTTCGTTTGGGATTATTTCAAAGAAATTGTTTACAGCCGAGAATGTTCGAGTGAAGACGAGCTGTGACTGAAGATAAGAGAAGCCGAACGTGTCCTAAAAGAGAAAAGGGCAGGTTTTATGCGATTGAAAGAAAATTTTCTAAGAAGATGTAGAATGTGCATTGAGGCTGGAGGTGGCCACTTTGAACACCTACTGTAAATTTTATAAATACATTTCTTTTTATTTACATTATGATGTGTGATTTATTGCCATACCTTTTTCTTTTCTTTATCTAGAACTTTTCTTGACCAACATCTAAAGCTAATTTTCATTAATTTTCAGCATTTTCTATCGTAACTTGATCAGAAATATCTTAAAATGGCAAAAAATAATTTTGTAGTTAATGTCTAGTGCCGCAGCGGACGATATACGCGTAACGGTTTGAGTTTGGCAAAATTTTTTGATGCAGACTTGATATACTCCAAGAAGAGCACAACCTAAAAATATTTTCGAATATATCGGGTGGCCCATAAAAGAGGAATAGAGGTTGACTTTGTTTTTTCGAATGGGACACCCTATATTCAATAGTGTTTTTCAATTCTCCGAAACTTCCTGCATGCTTTCGTTTACTTTTCACGTATCTTTATTCGACAGTTTTCGAAATATTGGCCATTTAGACAAAAATATGATACTTGTAGAGGCTATGTTATCCAATTATTTCACGAACCCTAACATGGGCGTAGCCAGCGTGGGGCAGGGGGGGGCAGCTGCCCCCCCCTGGAAGAAAAAATGAATTAAATCGGCCTTCTCTTTTTATCCCGAAATTTCACATTTTGGACGACCATGACTGTGGTTTGCCCCCCCCTGTTATAAATCCTGGCTACGCCCGTGAACCCTAACACATAACAATAACAGCTTTATATGGATTGAAAGACGAGAATTTAAAGTATCCTAGCCAGCTATAATAAAGCATCTTCAACATATGGAGTGACCACAGTGTGGACACTCCATATGTTGAAGATGCTTTATTATAGCTTGCTAGGATACTAGTCTATAGTCTTGTCTTTCAATTCATATAAAGCTGTAATTGGTATGTGCAAGGGTTCATGAAATATAATTGCATAAACTTGCCTCTACAAGTATCATTTTTTTTTGTCAAAATGGCCAATATTTCGAAAACTGTCGAATAAAAATAAGTGAAAAGTATACGAAAGCATGCCGGAAGTTTCAGAGAATTGAAAAACACTATCGAATATAGGATGTCCCATTTGAAAAAACAAAGTCACCTTCTATTCCTCTTATGTGGGCCACCCGATATATTCGAAAATATTCCATACTCAGACCGTTTCGCGTATATCGTCCGCTGCGGCACTAGTGGGACACCTGTATATTTTCGAAGAACTGATTTTTTTTGCAACATAGGATCAAAAAAAGATACCATTCGTAATTAAAATAAGAAAGTTGCTGTCAATTTTTCGTTGTTGGATTATTGAATGCGAATCTACCTATAAGATGGATCTACTAATGAGATGGACGAAGGAGCGCTCAAAAGGGTCAGTGCTTCATGTCATCCATTTTTTAAATAAACGAAATGTTCAAGATCAAGAATAAGCTATAATTTTAAATTTCTTGCAAGAATATTCACGAACGGTTTCCATGTCTGGGGCAAAAATATTACGCAGCCGCATCTGTACTTTTCTTGTTATAACGTCGCCGCTCTATCGAATCACCATAATACTTCGTGGAAACGTACCTAATGCAGGTGAAAACACCAAAACTGGAGCCTGAATCGCGTTCACACTCTGTAGAACTCACAGACTGACTAATCATATGGTGGGAATCATTCATTTGATGCAGAGTAATTATTAAAAACAGCTCTCTCTAAAAAATTATGTATTAATTCGCCAAAGTGACTGTGATTTATTGATAATAATTAAGTAACTACCTGAAATTATTACGATACACCTATGGCTTATATCTATTATATGTTCTGTGATCATTACCAAAGATTTGGCTTCACGTTGTGACTGTGAAAAGCAGGAGTATAATCCATACTTCATAGTGAATCAATATGTATTTCGAATGAACTATCACAAAGTAACGGACTATTCTGTTCATTATTTTTCAGTGAAATTTCAACACTCGATTGTAAGAAAATAACATAACTGAATCTGCCAACCCTTTTAATATACGTGAAATATTTCGAGTATTAACAGAGAAAACAGTTCCCTCAACATTCGCCAGGTCTTTGAAATTATTGAATTCACATAATATTATTTCCAATTCATTATTTACCCAAAGTAAATAAACATTTTGATGAATACGTAATTACTACGACCCTATGTAGAAAGGACAACGTTGCGTATTTATCTGAGAGGAAAATGACTATAACCTAACATTTTCAAAATATATACGGTGAAATGTGTCACAATGTCATGGCCAACCGGGACACTTTATAAAAGTGAACACAGTATATATATTTACGTTGATTTCATGAAGCTCCTTCTAGGGATGGAACCGGACCGGATTACTGAATCCGGCCAAATTTGCCGGAATCCGGTACGGCCGAAATAATATGAAAATTCGGCCGGATTTTTCAAATTTGAATAAATATGATTACATAGTAAAAACCATTTACATATTTGAAAATAAATATAAAATAAAATGAACTCTGGAACTGAAAATAACTTATGGATAAAAAAATTTCATTACTAAAGTAAGAACTGAAAATATTTCAATTGCACTAACTAAATACATTATGTTCAAATCAATCCAAATGCGTCTCCATATCCAAGTACATATTTGGAATTTCTTTGTATAAAGAGAATTTCTTCTGCTACTTGATGTTTTACCAACAAATGACTCTTTTATCTATTTAAAATGACCCGGCTGAAGATCCGGCCATATTACTGATCCGGTCCAGCCAAATCCTGAAATCCGGTCCGGTCAAAAATTACCGATCCGTTCCATCCCTAGCCCCTTCATCAGGTACGGATTAAGAGAAGAAATTATCGAATCTTCAATAGTTTGTTATTCAATCGAATTTCCCCTTCTGTTTACTAACCAGCAATAACATCGCAGTCACATAAGTTATGAAGATGCATTGTACAATTTTGAAATCTGCATGAAAAATGCATTTTTTTTTTAGTTGGACTCTCAGACTTTCAAACTTTTTTTGCCCACCATAAAAGATCAAACTTATACATAACGAAATGTTCATCACATTTCATGATAAAAGTATTCATTCATCTTTCTGCATATCTATTTTGATGTAGATTGTAGAAATCATTATTGTTAAAAAGATATTTCTACCAATGATAAGTGTTTTTCAGAGCGACCTTCTGTACAGAATTATCCATTCATTTCAGGATATTAAAATTTCAGAAACATTCCTACCGAACCAAAATTCTGAAAATCTTTGGTCTATTTTTGTACACTAAACCACAAGACCTCTTGTGAAGAAATCAAAAAGCATCATTCCTGAGTGGAAAAATCAATTTATTTTCTACCTCCAGGGTAATGAAATGGGTGAATGTGCATGCAATCAGTTCAGATTGAGACGAAAGGAAATAAACTTCATATTGATTAAAGTCAGTAGTATCTTACAAATTGTTTTTATTCACAACATATATATTTAAATCGACATTTGTATATGTACAAACACTTTCTCAATAAAAATAAAAAAAAATTCGGTACATCGAAATAAGACCAGGAAACTTGATACTAGATTTTGATTGGAAAAATATGGTCGGATTTAAATCAATAAAGAAAATAAAAACAAGGATAAAAAAGAATCCCCCTCCATTTCCCACAATATATCAGGAAAAAACATCTTCAAACAATATAACAATTTATTCAAATCATTTGAAAACCTAACTACTCATTTTGTTCGCTACATAAAATCATTAAAATCATCGTAATCATTAACATAAGCAGAGAGTGGCTGAAAAGAGAAAACATTATTAGAACAGCAAAAAAAGTGAGATTAAAAAGCACAAGAATACAATCAAAAATACTTACATTGGCATCATCTACTTTTAGTTTCACCTTTCCTTTTCCTTTATTTTTCTTCGCCTTATCACCTTTTTCTATTTTCTGTTTCTCCACATACAAATTATCTAAACTATTCTTTACTCTTCTTATGTCTTGTGATGGTACTGAAATAAAGGTAATTTAATTTATGTTTTAAATAACTTTCAATATACAGTAAAACTAAACTAAAAATAAACCTGGCGCATCGATAGTCCGGGCATCTTCCAGAAAGATATCTGCCCGGACTACTGAAGTTATACTCAACGTGAAAAATATAACAAATACTCACAGCCTGCACATATGTTTCTCACAAGATTCTCAGCAAAATTGACAAACTCTGCATTTTTAGACATCAACAAAAGTTTCTTGCAGAGATTGTCCCCAAACTCTTGAAGGTCCTCCTTATTGGTGGGTAAATCTCCTAAAGAATCTCCTGTTGAGAATGTGGTTTCGAGAGCTAATTTCAAATCTGACTCCTTCTGTCTACGGAGTCTCTCTTCTGGACTCAATTCTTCAGCATCTTCATATTCGATAATCCTCTTATCTCCATTATTTTTCATTTTCTAGCAGGAAAAAAAAACAATCCACATCAGGACATTTTGAAAGTGAGGTGGAAAAAAGTGAAAATAAAAGTCGAATATGTACCGGGGTTTTCACCATAATTTGCACATTTATTGATGTATCTGTTTTTGTAACAGAGTTAGAGGGGGGGGTCAATTAATAATATAAAACTTCATAGTACTTTTGTGTAGAAATAAATGAATGCTTTTTAATTGCCGCTGTTCCCTTTGAAACCAATCAAGATAAATGTATGATTATTTTCATTGAATTCCCAAAGAGTTTTCAAATCTTTCGGAGTTTTGAAGATAATAATAATAATAATAATTATTGATTTCAACAATTACATCACAGTATGATAGAAAAGTGAAACAGGTCAAACACAATACATCTAAAACATACAATATTGGATAAATTCCTGGGTACTGTATGGCTCACATTGGACAATGAATTTAAAATGAGATTTTCTAAAAGCACTAATCATTTATTACTTTGAGGTCATCAGGTAAGGCGTTATAGAGTCTCATAGCACTATAGAATGCAGATTTTTCCATCAAAGTTGTTCGGTGTGGAGGATATATGTTGGGATGCATTCTCATGTGTCAATAAGTCAAAAATTTATATCTTGACGAAATGAGAGGGTTTCAGATTCGAATATGTGTTTCTTGAATGCCGAAAGAATGAAATACAATAAACCACATAGTTTGTTAGCCCCCTGGTTTGAAGATAGGGGAGTTGTTTATGGAGAATTATGAAAAAAATTCATATCTCTGAGAAATAAGAGTGTTCCACGATCAGATTCGAATATGATTTTCTTGAATACTGAAGAATGAGATACAATAAACCCCATAGTTTGTTAGCCCCCAGGTTTTCAGATTCGAGAGGTTGTTTATGAAAAATTACGAAAAAATTTCATATCTCGGTGAAATGAGATTGTTCCACAATCATATTCAAATATGTGTTTCTTGAATGTCAAAAGAATGAACCACATAGTTTGTTCGACCCCAGGTTTGGAGATTCGAGGGGTGGTTTATGATGAAAAACACTGCCCTAAACTTTTGCGTCTCTTGGCTATACTGATTATATATTGTGTCTAGAATGAATAATTTTAAAAATTCCATTTTTTGTGTGGAGCCAAGCGGTATACCTTTCACACAGATAAAGTTAAGGCAACCAAGGAACAAACTATACAACCCCCCAAATTCATTATAGAGAACAAAGACACAACCCATCAGTGAACGTATTAGGAAACTGAATGCTTAATTCATACTGTACTTGGACTATTTGAAAGTTAGAAGTGATCTCAAGCACAAGGATTCAATAGACCCCACACAGGAAATTCTCAACTTCACTTCAGTTTTATGTTAAAATCAACTTTGTATATTTTTATTCAACAATGTTGTCGAACTCTGACTGTTGACCTTTATTCAAATAAATTGTCCTATGAAATAGAAAAAAGTTGCACCCAACTATTTATTGGTCAAAATATATGACTTGCGATTATTTTTCGAATGACATGTGTGACTCCATTCGATCTTTTTTGACTTACAAGGTGACAATTTACAAAAAAACAGTTACTTACCTCTTTTTCTGCAATTTTTTCACTGAGGAGTTTCTTTTTGGATTTCTTAACTGGTTCAACAGATTTTACGTCCTCTTCTTTTTTCTCCTCATCTTCATCCTCCCAGTTGTCCTAATGAAACAAAGTTTTAAGAGAAACCAATATTAACCACATAGGTAAAGCAAAGATGAAAATGACTAAAAATTCAATTAAGGAGTTTGAGAAACAATAATTTCACAGTGAATCGACTAAAAATTATTGAAATTCTGAATTGAAGTATTGTAAAAATAACTTTCAACTTCACATATGTTTCAGAATATATGAGAATACAGGTTATATGGCAATTATTGGTAATTATTTAGAACTAAAAGAACTGTATTTGGGACGTGAAAAAATTTGTACTCACCAAGTTTGGGCCCCAGATTACGAAAATGAAAACGAGAAGTCTGCAATCCTCTTAGTTTTTCCAAAAAAAAAATCCCAAAGTTACGGTTGGAAGGTGAGGTTATATATAGTTCCAGCCAGTTTTATCCTATTTTCTCAATGAATACTCATTGGAAATGGTTCATTTAACAATCTCTGAGCGTTTCATGCAAAATAAAGCTTTATTTTCGTCGAAATCGACGATTTTATTCATTGTTTACATTCGTTTGGGAACGCCATATTTCCACCTCCAAACTGTCAAACATCGCGAATTCTGCAACGTTGCCAATGCCTCGAACCGACTTGCCGGTAACATTCAAATTACTAGTGGTTGGGATTTGTTTACTTTTCCAATATGTTATGGAAATAGCAGCAACTAGGTATATGGTTAATATGCAGATTATTCCTTTTCACCTTTTTTCAAAATGTTTCAAAGTCCGGTTAAACGGCCTCGTTTTTTTTGCTTTTGCCAAATTTTGCTGCGTCAATTTCAACAATTTGCCCGGCGCGCGCCGGGCAAATTGTTGAAATTGACGAAGCAAAATTTTTTGTTTAGTGTAGGGGGGCCGGGGCCCGACCCGGTAATACACCAAGGCCTGGCTCCCCTAAACGCTCATTATTTTATGTGTAATACACCAAACATAAAATTTTGCTTCGTCAATTTCAACAATTTGCCCGGCGCGCGCCGGGCAAATTGTTGAAATTGACGAAGCAAAATTTTATGTTTAGTGTAAAGGGTTAAACGCTCATGATGGAAACGGCCCCTTTTTTCTTCTTTTGCCAAATTTTGCTTCGTCAATTTCAACAATTTGCCCGGCGCGCGCCGGGCAAATTGTTGAAATTGACGAAGCAAAATTTGGCAAAATAAAATATAATAGAGGGCGTTTCAATAATGAGCGTTTAGTGGGTCCGGGCCTTGGTGTATTACACAGAAAACAATGAGCGGGGCCCGCCATTTCAAATTGGAAATAAAAAATTTAAGGTACCACCAGCTCTGAATCAAGCAAATTAACTCTTGCCAAGTGTTTCAACAAAAAAGTGGCGCGAAATGAGAATCCCCTGAATACGTCATTATCTCGAAACTACTTAAATTTAACTACGAGCTTGAACCATTGGCAACGTTGCAGAATTCGCGACGATTGGCAGTTTCAAGGTCGAAATATGGCGCTCACAAACGAATGTAAACAATGAACAAAATCGTCGATTTCGACGAAAATAAAGCTTTATTTTGCATGAAACGCTCAGAGATTGTTAAATGAACCATTTCCAATAAGTATTCATTGAGAAATTACAATAAAACTGGCTAGAACTATATATAACCTCACCTTCCAAACGGAAACTTTGGGATTTTTTTTTGGAAAAACTAAGAGGATTGCAGACTTCTCGTTTTCATTTTCGTAATCTGGGACCCAAATTTAGTGAGTACTAATTTTTTCACGTCTCAAAAACGGTTCTTTTAGTTCTAAATAATTACCATACAAAATTTTCAATTCCTGCAGTTCAATTGAACTATTTTTGATAAAACAAATCGTGCTATTACCTTGATTTCTTCCTCCTCGTCCTCGCCAGCCCATTTATTCACAACTGGTACAGTTGCAGTTACGACTGCAGGAGGTTCAAAATTATCATCATCTAAAAAAAAAATTTGGTTATTCTTATAGTCGGAACATAATTGAGTAACTTACCCCAGGACTCCATTTTTTTTGGAGAAATTTAGGCACTTATCCAGAAAAAGAACGAATTTCACGTGTAACAAAATTAAAACCTTGCAACGACTCCGCTAGAGGACACACCTGCGTCGATGTTGAAATGACTCACCAATTTGAAATTTCGGCAAAATAACAGGGTGTACGAGGATTATCAAACAACACCTTTGATTTTTATCAATTTGAGATGAGAACTCCTTAGAATTATCACTTGACCCAAATTTTCTGTGTTTATCCCGGTTTCTAACTTTTCCATTTCTTCTTTCTACTACAATATTGACAATTCAAAAAATATGGATATGATTCTGTCAAACATTGGTTTCTGTGTACACGACTTTTCTTCTTCTTCTTTCTTTTTATTATGTGCCTATTTTTGTGCTCGGACAATTCTGTTTTCTGTGAAGCACAGCTTCCATCAACGTGGCAACACTGTGTGTGTACCACACTTATCTTCTTGGCGCCCCGCATTTGAAAATGATGAATCTAAAGGCCTCTTGCAACGACAGAGAATTCTCGCGAGAATTTTCGGTCAAATTCACTGACCGAGAATTCTCTGCCGTGGCATACGAATCATACGATGGAAAATGGAATTCCACAGATAATTCTACCGAAAGTAGTATGCAAGCAACGACAGAGAATTTTCGGTCAGTGAATTTGGCAGAAAATTCTCGCGAGAATTCTAGGTCGTTGCAAGAGGCCTTAAGATGGAAACACTTATTTACATTTTTCTACTTTATTTTTATGGCACTGGTGTACTTTTAGCCCTTACTTGAAATAATTTATAGGAAGATATACAGAATGCAAAGGGAAATTTAGATGATACAAAGAAGATATGAAGTTTCCGTACCAAAACTTATAGAAAAACCGAAAAAGTAGGACCGCCAGCGTCTCTCCTATTCTGCCAATCACAATATCTTAAATGGAGAACCAACTCAGAAATGCAATAAACGGTACGTATGCGATTATCACAGATAACAAAAAATGTAATTCGAAAACTAGTACCTAATACTCAACCATCAGAAATATCCTCATTCATTAAATTACATTGTAGTGTCCCCGAATGTCCAGAACCATATCAGAACACTATAAAAGAAAACCTGGATAAGAAACAAAATATCACATCTTCGAAGCACGTAAAATGAACAACATTACTAGTTTTCTAGGTTGGAGTTTTATCCGAAAGGGGACGCTTTGATCTTCAGGCACAGAACAATTTATTAGATTTCCTTATATATATGTTCTGTGATTTCCACTTCTCCTCTGTGCTCGGTATCAGAGATTGAATCTGTGATAAGTTATCTCTTAATTGTTCTGTGAATCGGATTATTCTGTTCAATATCTTGATCAAATATAATTAATAAAAAAATGCCTGTTAAAATACCAATATTAAGAATGATTGGTAAGAAACAGCTGGAACAAGGATCCCAGTGGTAGGCACTCAATTTTACTTTCTCTAACGACTTACTTTTGCAAATACAGGGTTATATAACACATTCGATTTCAGGATGTCTTCAGCAATGCTATTTGGAGCAACTGCTGGAATTGGAATAACTTATGCTACTGATTGGAAGTTAGTCTTACAATATCTACCTTATTACAATGGAAAGTTTCCTGAGGAATAAGTTACTAAATTGGAAAAAGTAGTTGTGATCATCAGTAATTTTAAGAATAAAATATCTATGTGAATGGAGTTGAGATTTATTGATTGAGTTCGTTAATTATTCCTAACAATTGTGACAGGACAAGAAGTCGAATATCTGAGAGATGCTTGGAAGGTACAGGAGAGCAGTTTGAAGTTAATAAGATATTCTTATCTTCAGAAGACCATTCCTATTCTCTTTCTCTTGGTTCTCATGATGTTCTCTGAACATTACAGGATATTGCTCTCATTGGTACCAGAACATAAAAAAAATACCTGAAATTGAAATTAATCACCTTAAGCCAGACTCAATTGATGCAGAAAAATTCAACGATTCGAATGATAGAACTACTGAAAATAAGGGCAAAAGGTGAAGGACTTAACTTTAGGGACATGATCCTCTTTTTTGATTGTTCTTACTTGTGGGCACCAAACCTTATGAGTAGGCGTATTCAGCTTCTCACGGTAAATGCATGAGACTTCATATAAGTACTGCGAAACTCCATAGGGAAAATGAACGTACGTAGAGACCTAGTTTTTGAGGGGACCTCTGGGATGCAGGGTAGACATTTGTACGCTAGGTGAAACACTGCACTTAATTGTTCCTACTAGGGAGTAATATAAGTTCTGCCGTTTCAGTTGGTTGCCACCGTAGTATTGGATTATATGGCACTGATGCTAACAAGTCAGAAACCGGTATGCCATTATCCTGCTGACGAGGTGCCACCCCGTGGTGTACTTTGGAAATTAGATCTCTACTAGTCCATTTCTCACATTCATTCAGTTGGTCCTAACTATAGGGACATGGTCCTCTTTTTTGATTAATGCTATTAACTTCCAAGAACTTTATGCCTATTTTTCTAAAAATCAAAACTTGAAATTTTGGGGCTGTCTTTCTCAAAAACTGTCATTTTTAGAGCTTTTGATCAAGGGTACCTTTCAAAGACTAATCTTAAAGAATTTCAATTTTGCCCAGAAATTTTCAAATTTATCAGTGGCGTTCCAGTTGAAGACGTAGTAATATCAATTATCAAATGACATTTTCATCTACGCCACTAGAAATGTGTTTGACCTGCATCTCAACTCTCATCAAACAGAGCGAATACTTCGAGACAAATCAAAAAATCGGTAATTATTTTTAACTGCGCTGAACCAGTTCTTTTATAGTTCTGCATAATTACCAAAAAATCTTCAGCGGAGACACTCTGTTTACAGGAAATTTTTTCATATTTTTATTAGTACTGTCAAAGTGGATTTTGATTAATACGTGATTACCACGACCTCTATGTAGAAAGGACAACTTTGCTTGAGTATCTGATAAGAAAATGACTGTAACCATAGACAAAGTATCTTTGCCTGTGACTATAACCTAACATTTTCCATATGTTCTGTGTATGCATCGAAGAGTAGTTTCTGCTCTTTGCTATAACCTAACTTAACCTAAGTTTCTTCGAGATCCCAGAGATTTAAACATCAACCAATTTACAATGTTTCTCAGGAAATTTAGGCGACGCTCGTACATTCTTCAAATCGCGAAGCAATCTAAAGAGCCTTCGAGATTTTTCGCAAAAAGTTCATCATCAGAAGTAGAAGTCTCCTTTTCCAATGGGTTTGTATGAGAATGTATGATTGATTCAGTTGTGTATCATATTAATATTTTAGAAGGAATATTAAAATTTCTACTGGGCAATATGCTAGATTAGCTGACGGTTGTGCTGTTGCAACTCTTGGTGATACATCAGTAATGGTAACTGCAGTATCTAAATCAAAACCTTCCCAGACCAATTTTCTTCCACTAGTAGTAGATTATAGACAGAAGTCAGCTGCTGCTGGTAGAATACCGACAAATTTTTTTCGTAGAGAGTTGGGACCTTCTGAGAAAGAAATACTTACTTCGAGATTGATAGATAGAAGTTTGAGACCTCTTTTTCCCGATAATTTTAATTGTGAAACCCAAATAATCTGTAATATGCTTGCAATTGATGGTGTGAATAATCCTGACGTTCTGGCTATAAATGCTGCATCGGCATCATTGGCTGTAAGTGATATTCCCTGGAATGGACCCATCGGCGCTGTTAGGGTAGGAGTTTTAGATAATGAATTAGTGATAAACCCTACTAGGAAGCAATTGCAAGAATCTAGTTTGAATTTAATAGTATCAGCAACTAAGAGAAATTTAGTGGTAATGTTGGAAGGAAATGCAAAAAATATTATGATTCAAGATTTATTGAAGGCTATAAAAACTGGCACTAAAGAGGCTCAACATGTGGTTAATTCAATTGAGAAGCTGCAGAAACAACATGGTAAATCCAAAAGAGAATTGGAAGCAAAGTCTGGAGTATCAGAAGAAGTTCTTGAAGCTTTCAGATCACTATCTGAAATGAGAGTTAAAGAAGTTTTGCAAAATTTCTCCTTGGATAAGATAGAAAGAGATAATGCCCTTTCAATAATTAGAACAGATGTTATGGAGACAATTAAAGTTAACTTCCCTGGACTAGAACCTTCCTTACTAGCTGATGTATATAATAATCAAATAGTGAAGAATATCTTCCGCGAGTTGATATTTGAGACTGATATTAGATGTGACGGTAGAAGATTGGACGATTTACGTAAAATTGAGTGTCAAGTTGATTTATATAAGCCTCTACATGGTAGCTCGATGTTCAGAAGAGGACAAACACAAGTTTTTTGTACAGTAGCACTTGATTCTTCAGATAGTGCTTTGAAATTGGACACCTTATCAATGTTAACTAGGTAAGGCAATGTAAGTATATTCTAATAGTCTCTAAAAATACAGGGTGTCTCATTTACAATTTCCACCCTCAATAACGAATTTGTGAAATCACTCAGATAAGTCGATTTTTGATGACATGAGGACATGATCCGGGATAGAAGGCTTGCTTCTACTAGCAACCACCTGGAGAGTGTTGCAACCCCATCAGGAATTTGAATAGGGAAAGTGGGTAGTTTTGTAGCAGAAATATATGCATGGATTCTAATATGTATGAACCTGCAGTCTGTGTTCTTATAAGTGAATGTTCACAAAGTAACAGGGTGTTTTTTATGGAATTATGGTACTGATAAAACTAAATGAAACAGAGATGTTCCAATTGATCGTATAATTTTGAAGGAAAAATAATAATAATAATAGAATACATGGAGGTTCAATGCTATACATTAAGGCTGGTATGAAGATGAAAAATTTGGGCGTGTCATCATTTTCTGAGGAGATGGATTTTGAGGTGTGTGGATCTATTGTGATGGCTGATAACTTACGTTTGGGAATTATAAGTGTGTACCGACCCTGCTCTGGTAACTTTGAAGTTTTTCTTGATAAAATGTATTATACTTTGAACTATTCTTTGAACATGGTTGACAATATTTTTGTATGCGGAGACTTGAATATTGATTTTTTGGAGAGGAATTGTAAAATGTGTAAGCAATTTATTGATTTATTGGAATGTTTTGGCTTGAAAGTATCTTCGCGGCTTCCTACCAGAATATTTACCGATATCAATGGAAAAACATCTACTTCGAAATTAGACTATATTCTAACTGATACAGATTTGTCCAAATGTATTGTGGATGTTTATGAGGCCCATATTAGTGACCATAAAGCTATTTCACTAGAACTATTTACCAATATCAATATTAATACTATACCAACCCCAAAATTCTTCAGAAACATGAGTAAGAACAATCTTAGTAATTTTGTTAATTGTATTAGGAACGAAAGTTTTCAAGATATATACTATTACACATGTGTTGATAGATGTTTCGAAGCGTTCATTGAGATCATTCAGGGTACATTTGAAGCTTGCTGTCCATTAATGGAAAATAATAACTTTGTCACTTGCCTAAATAGAAACTGGGTTACCCCAGAAATTATCTCAGCCAAACGAGAATTACAGAACATTCACTGGTTACATTCTAATATGAAGTCTAAATCTACTTACGATGCTTACAAGAAGGCGAAATTATCTTATTGTTCTTTAATTAAAAACACAGAATTAAATTTTAATGGTAAGATTATTGATGGATCAGACAATAAAAATAAGACATTGTGGAATATGGTTAATGCTATGACTGGTAGGGTGGGTAGAGCTAATGAACCTGCTGAATTAATTGTCAATAATAGTTTACGTTCTGACATTAACAAGATGGTGGAGTTATTTGCTGATCATTTTTCCACAATAACAGAAACCTCTTTGAAACATTATTATAAGGCATCATTATCCTTTTCCTGTACCACTTCTTGTATGCTGAACTCTAACTTTTATTTCCATCCCGTGGTAGAGCATGAGGTACTTGATGTTATTACTTCCTTAAAAAATAAAAGCAGTGCAGGAATAGATTCTGTGTCTGCCAGAATTTTGAAAATGATAGGGACTGACATTTCCCAACATTTTGCTTATTGTATCAATATGTCCATAACTACTGGTGCTTTTCCTTCTCTTCTTAAAAAGGCTATAGTGATTCCGATTCATAAAACTAATGATAATAATAATAATATTTATTTGACTACGTATAACAATAAGTTTTGTAGCAGGTCATTCAAAAATACATATACAATAAAATTTCCACACATGCACACATCAAAATTTAAAATTCAAAAATTGTTCCACCGAGTAAAAGCACTCCTGTATAATCTTTACCTTCATTTCATTTTTAAATCTATTCGTCGTCAAATTTCGGATTCCCTCCGGCAAAACATTGTATAGTGCATAGTTGAGAGAATTGCGCTTTGTCGAGCTGTACCGATGTAGGGGAACAACGATATTCTGTCTCATTCGTGTTTCATAACTATGAACTCCCTGATGTGTAATCAGAGCCGACCGCCTACCATGAATCTCACAAAGAGTGTTGAAGACAAAAATAGAAGGAAGGGGCATTATGCCCAATTTTTGGAAATGTGGCTGACAATGCTCCCTCGTTCCCAAACCCAACATCAAGCGTATGCACCTCTTCTGCAGCCGAAAGACTCGCAGCGCGGACGATGAGCCCCCCCACAGAGTAACACCATAAGAGATCCTTGAATGGAACAACGCGAAATAGACACCACGAAGAACATCCACTGTCGCAAAATTGGTCAAATTTCTGATGAGAAACAGAACGGTACTCAGAGACCTACAGAGTCCATCAACATGTTCCGACCATGTCAGTCTATCATCCAGAGTTATACCCAACAGATTTGCGGTCGCGCCCCTGGATATATTTCTATTTGTCGAAAATATCAAAGATTTTGTCTTTTCTTTATTTAGCTTCAACTCCGCAGAACGAAACCATCTTTCAAGGTCATTAATTGTCTCCCCTATTGCACCACCCAGATCTTCCTCCGTTCTGCTCTCGATCAAGAAGTTGCTGTCATCGGCGAACAAAAATGATTTTATCGGTAACATGAACTCCGCTATGTCGTTAATGTATATCAAAAACTTGACTGGGCCCAGTATTGAGCCCTGGACAACGCCCCTGACTACGCTTCTCAATTCTGAACGCGTTCCACCTACCTCCACGCACTGGTAGCGGCAGTCAAGATAGGACCGAAAAAAAGACAGCGCCAATCCCCTAACACCAATCTTCTCCATCCTTTCCAACAAAAGATTATGCGACAAGCAATCGAATGCCTTCGAGACATCACACATCAAGAGACCCATAACATGTCCCCCATCAAGTCCGTCAAGAATACACTCCAATAGAGACATCAATCTCCAACTATAGACCGATATCACTCCTTAGCGTCTTCTCAAAAGTATTTGAGCGAATTGTCTTTAATAGGATGATGTGTTATCTTAACAAGTATGGCATACTGGACAATGCACAACATGGTTTCAGATCTGGACGTTCCACTCAAACGGGAGCGATTCATTTTGTTGACTTTGTCTACGAGCGTCTCGACAAAGGCTTATATGTATCTGGACTGTTTTTCGATCTGTCTCGAGCATTTGACAGCCTATCTTTCCAGTTTATACTGGACAAGTGCTACAATCTAGGTTTCAGGGGTGTGTTTTTGAGCTGGCTCCAGAGCTACCTTGAAGGTAGATTGATGTCAGTTAAAATTAAAAATACATACTCAACATTTCATGATATCAATCTCGGGGTTCCACAGGGATCCGTACTAGGACCGCTTCTATTTCTGCTGTTCATCAGTGATCTACCGGTTAACTTGAAGATTTTGGTTCAACGTAATAATTCGACAGAAATTGATGGTTATAATGTGACACTGTTCGCCGATGATACCTCAGTAGCGGTCACTGCGCCTACTTTTGAGGAACTACAAAGAGCATGTGAAATCCTGATTCAAAGCTTTGTCAATTGGTGCCGTGAAAATTCTCTTATGATCAACATAAATAAAACTGTATGTATTCATTTCACATCTGGAATTGATAATCGTGAGTTGAAAATTAGTTATCGTGAAAATACTATAATTTCAAAAGATTGTACAAAATTTCTCGGGATTCATATAGATCGCAATCTCAAATGGTTTACACATATTGATGCATTGTGTAAAAAACTCAACAGCTCGTACTATGCAATAAATAGGGTCAGATATACGGTGCCCATAAGTACATTGCTGAACCTCTATTACAGCCTTGTTTACAGTCACCTGTCTTATAATATTTTATTGTGGGGAAACTCTTCAGATGTGATCAGAGTGTTTATTCTCCAAAAACGGATTTTGCGGCTGATATTCAATATCCCCCTTCGATCTTCTTGTAAACCCCTTTTTTTTAAATCACTCCATACTAACAGTACCATCTATTTTCATCTTGAGATGCTTAGTCCATGTAAAGGAGAATTAATTTCAGTTTTATAGGTTATCTGGCTTTCACAGCTATAATACCCGAAATGAAACTACTTTGTATGTACCCAAACATAAAACGACCAAATTTGAAAAGTCACCGTTTTACCAGTCCATTAAATTATTCAATCATTTACCAAAAAGTATCCAATCTCTTAGTATAAGAAAGTTTAAGAAATTTGTTAAGTCTTTACTGATAAGAAATTGTTATTATAGTATTAAGGACTATTATTGTGATGATAATTTGGAGAATGGTTTAGTTTAGTTTGCTAATTGATATATGTATTTTTTGACATGTCCTATACATCTTCGATGTCTGAAAGGATCAATAAATTATTATTATTCTTCTTCATCGGTCTCCCGTTCTCAGCTTGAGCTGGTAATTCTTCTATGAACCAGTGAAAAAACATTTCAGTTCCTCCCACTAGTTCAGAATTTTCCGCACGATGTTTGCAAATCCACAGCCTGCTGTGCACATCCCGCGATCTTCTGGGATAATTCGATCACTTGAAGATTTCTCTTCTCCATCCAGGAAGTGGTTTGTCCTCGCAATCGTTCACGTAATGAAAAGCTCGCATTACTTCAATATTCATTTCGCGGCTCCACTGGATACGTGCGTTGCGAGCTCCCCTGCGGGCAGTCCTCCTCACGGTGGTCGAGCCAGCAGGTGGAGTGGCATCTCGATCTTCTGCCATGATATTGGTTTCCACTCCCCGTTCATGGGTTTGCCACCATTTACCCTTGGTGGCCCAGGTAACTCGGGCCGTGGGGACGTCACCCCCCATGTGGCGGGGCAGAAACCAAACCACACCCGTGCGGTTATTATTATTATTATTAATAATAACTGATCTTTATTGACAACTAGTATCAACAGGCAATCGACCGAGGTCCTTCAGCCCACATTGTATTAACATTGTATATTGAAAATACTACTTACAAAAAAAGGTCATATTCATCATTATTTAAACTTCACAATTCATCAGATTTGACAATTATTCAGTTTCTGTAGTAAGGTAACAGATGGAAATTTTCTTCGTGGTTGTTCTACTGATTGGTTGTGCAGGAGAATCTTTATATCTTCCAGTTTGTCAAGTCGCTGTTTGAATTTAATGTTCAGATTCTTGATTCTGTCATCAATAGGTTGGATCTTGGTTATCTGGTATAATAGTTCATTGGGGGGATTGTGCAGTCTGTTATTTGGGTGTCTCATTTTTGTTATAGCTCTGAGGGATGATGTTTCAGCTACTTTCAAAATTTTCATCACAGAGTCTCTACAGTTAGCATAAAGGGGATGCCCATATTCAATTATAGGTCTGCAAATGGACTTATAAATGATGGATGCTGTTTTCATGTTGATTCCTTGGTCCTTGTATGTCAAGGTTCTGAAATGTTTGGCCCTACTGATAATTTTCTTCTTTGTGTTGTTTGCGTGTAACTTAGGCTAGCTTTATTGTCAATTTGAATTCCTAGATATTTTACTGTGGTTGTTGGTTTTACTATTTTGTTGTTTATTGAGATTGTAGAGGACCGATGATTTATGTTGTGGTTGAAAATTATCAATTGTGATTTTTCTGGGTTGATCTTTAATCTCCACTTGGAAAACCATATCGTGAGGGTATTTATGTACTCTTGAAGTTTATCCATACATCTTCTCAATGATTTCTCATGTGAAATTATTGTCGTGTCATCTGCATACTGTAATATATATTGTCTTTGGTTGTGCACAGTGCCCATATCACTGCAGTAGATGTTGTATAGTAGCGGAGATAATGGAGATCCTTGAGGTGTACCTTGCATGGGAGTGAAAAAGTTTGATGTTGCTACATTAATTTTAATTTTCAGTTTTCTGTTCTCTAAATATGCTCTTATGATATGAATTAGATAGGAAGGAGTATCTTTTTTGATCATTTTGTAAAGTAGTCCTTTCATCCATACACTATCAAATGCTTTGTTAGTATCTATGCAGACTGCTGCTGATTTTTTATTGTTTAATTGGGCATTTTGTAGGTTTGAGATGAAAATTGTAAGTGGATGTACTGTAGCTTTTTTCTTCCGGAAGCCAAGTTGATAATTAGGAATATATTCTTCGAAATGTTCTTCAAGTTTGTTTTTAATTATTTTCTCAAATAACTTTCCAAGTACTGGAAGTAAAGTTATAGGTCTGTAATTTTTTACCTTTTTGTGATCTTTGTTCGGTTTTGCTATGAGGGTAACTGTTCCAGTTTTCCATACATCCGGGAAGGTGTGGTTATTAAGACACCATTCATAAATCTTTAATATATGTTCATGTATATTTTGATGTAATTTTTTGACGATGCTCCACGGTATGTTGTCTTCTCCTGGTGCACTGTTTTTGCTGTTATGTAGGATTTGGAAGTAGGTGGCTTCTTCTATTTCTATTGATTCTGTGTTCTCCCTAAGTGCCTTGTCGAAATATTCTTTATACCAATTTTCAACCATTTTCTCCGTTTCATCATCAAAGTTCCTGTCCTTGTCATATTCGTATACTTGTTTGTAATGTTGTGCAAATATTTCTGTCTTTTCGGAATCGGATTTGTATTCTTTATTATTGTCGATGATAGTAGGAATCTTGTGGAATTTTTTATACTTGGAGAGTTTTTTGATTTGCCGGAAAAAAGTTTTACCTTTGGTTTTGCTGATTGATTTGCAAGCTTCATTCCATCTATGTATTCTATATTGTTGGATCATTTTGTGAATAGAGCTGTTGTATTCATTTATTTTGGTTTTAAAGTTTGGATTGAAGGAGCGACGATATTCTCTGTACATTTTCCGCTTGTTCTTGATCATCGAAATTATGTAGGGCGGCAATTCATGGAGAAATGGATGGTGTGTTGCTGTAGGTGTATATTTCAGAATACATTCAGACAACCTTTCATTGAATGATGTGATGTAATTTTCGTCCATTGTTGATTGATTATGAGAGTTTATGAACTCGGACATCTCTTCGTTTACTTTTTTAATCTTGCATTTGTCGAATTGTAACGTTTTTTTCTTTACTGTTTCTCTTGGCTGAGTATTCAAGTCTAATGTAATAACCATTGCTAGGTGATCAGAACCCAGGTCTGGTACAAGCTCAATGTCTTCGATGTTATTTTCTAAATTTGAAGAGTATATCAACAAGTCTGGGGTACTATCAGGATTATTATTCAACAAGAATGTTGGTGGTGTAATATATTTTTTGAAGATACCGTTCTGGAGAAATTTGTTTATTTGTCTGTTTTTCGTCTGATTGGGGTTGAAGTCACCGATGATTATAGAATACTTGAATAACGCTGCTTTGGTAAATATTGTTTCCTCGATTTTGTAGTGAGGATGTACGTAAATCAGAAATATGTGCAATTTATCATCTTTAAAAGGAATTGTGAAATGTGTTGCTTCATTCAGCTCGTTATTCAGACTAGGTGAATTATTCTTACCCATTTTTAGACTGGGGTGGCACTGTACTATGCTACCTCCTCGTGTATTGGTAGTTGTATGTCCTAACCGATGTATTGTATCCCAATCTCTGTAGGTGATGTTATGTTCCTTTTTTATCTTGGCTTCTACGAATAGTGCACATTGTATCTCATTTTCTTCTATAAAGTTGTTGATCAGATATTTTTTCGGTACATAACTATTGATATTGTTGTAGAGAATTTTAATTTTCGAGTTGAATTTGGCGATTTATTTTATTGTCTACAAGCTTCGTGGCGGTTTCATCTTCAAAACTTCAACCTGCCATATCTTTTGATGTACTCGTTGTAATTGTATGATGTGAAGGGCAATTTTGTTCTAAATTAAATACTGGGGATAAATAACGTATTAGGTTGGATTAGGATCAATACCCAATTCATAAAAACACACTCCCAAATAGTGCATAATTTTGGAAAACATCTGATTACCATAAACAGGTAATAGCAAGTCAATCTTGAGAGATAGATACATGCTATCGCGGACTTTTTTGTAGAACTATTCAAGAGGTACATTTCCGTCATACATTGTATCCACGTAAGTCTTACGGTTTTTGCAGCGCACGTGAAAATAGCTGATTTTGGCTGATTTTTTTGTAATTATTGAAGTTATAGTAGGTAGCCTTAATTTTTTCGGGTAAAAAGTATAGCCTATGTCACTCAGGGATAATGTAGCTTTCTAAGGGTGAAAGAATTTTTGAAATCGGTCCAGTAGTTTTTGAGCCTATTCGTATCAAACAAACAAAAATACAAATCTTTCCTCTTTATAATATTAGTATAGATAGGTTCAGTTGGTGATGGTTCGTTTTGATCTTCTACGTCAAACATGAGTATATATACTCGGTTACCTGAAAAAACTGCTGTAGTGTCAATTTTATATTGTGACAAGAATCTTCTTTTCAGTTTGTGCAGTAGTTCTTCTCTGTTGATATTCTTGGGTTTGTTGAAACATTATTTGGGCTGTTTCCATTATCTCTGCGGTTTGTTGTTTCCGACGTTTCGGCAAGCATTCGCCTGCCGTCTTCAGGGTGTGGGTCCTGAGAAGGACCGGTTTTTGCCAAACTTGATCTGTCTGGACTTGTACGCACCATACTTTTTCGATTTATGAATTATTGTGTTGGGATTCGAACGCGGGTTATAAGGATGCAATTTCGAAATTCCAGTCACTCTAACCACTAGTCTACCGGAGCAGGTAATTATTATACTATTCAAGTTATATATGAAGTATTATTTCCTGGTAGAGGTCACCTTGACCCGATCAGATGCGCAGTTGATATGCGCAGTAGGTTAAGTTCGGTCAGGTTAGGTTAGGTTAGGTTAGGTTGGGTTAGTGTTAATTGCTACCCTGAGCCGAGTTCATCCTTCTCAATTCAGATCTTATAATTGGTGCCCAGACATCCTTTATTTCCACAGAGGGTGTACTAATTGGGTTGGGAGTTATGGCCATGAAGGCTGCTTCTTTCAATTTCCTCCTTCTCCATCCTTCTTCCTTTGATATTATGGAAGCTTCATCCCATCTGATGTTGTGGTCCTCGTTCCAAGCATGTTGGGCTAGCTTAGATTTTTCGGTTTCTCCCAGTCGAGCTAGTTTTTGGTGCTCTTTGATTCTAACCTCAAGGGGCCGTTTAGTCTCTCCAATGTAGGACCTGCCGCATTCACACGGAATTTCGTATACGCAATTTTTGGTTGTTTGATTTTTGTTGTCAGGTTTCACCTTCGTGAGCTTACTCCTGACCGTATTTCTGGTCTTGAATGCTGTTCTCACATTGTATCTGTTGCCAATCCTTCTTATCTTCTCGGATAGCCCCTTCACATATGGTATGACAGAGGTTATCGTGTCGGTAGCATCATTGTCTGTTTGTTGAGGCTCTGTTCTTGTTTCTCCTGGTACTCTGGCAACCTCGAGGATCTTCCTAGGGTAGCCATTTTTCTTGAGGGTTTCTGTGATGTTGTTGAATTCCTCATTACGATCTTCTGGATTAGAGCATATCCTGGTTGCTCTGTCGTATAGGCATCTGGCTACTCCCAATTTGGTGCTGAGGTTATGGTTAGACTCGTAGTGGAGATATTGGCCTGTGTTCGTTGGCTTCCTGTAGACTGTGGTTCTGGGATTTCCATTCTGCTTATGAATCAGTACATCGAGGAATGGTAGTTGGTTATTTTCCTCGATTTCCATCGTGAATTTGATTGATTCCTCTACGCTGTTCAGGTGTTCTAGGAATTTGTCTAGGTTTTCTCTCCCATGTTGCCATATGACAAATGTGTCGTCTACATATCTGAGCCATAGTTTCGGTTTGAACACATATTGTTCCAATGCTCTCTTCTCGAAATCTTCCATGTATGCATCAGCCAGAGGTGGAGAAAGTGGAGAACCCATCGCCATACCGAATTCTTGTTGGTAGAAGTTGTTGTCTACTTGGAAGTAAGTGGAGTTGATACATGTTCCGAGCATTTCCATTATTGCGTTTATACTCAGAGTGGTTCTCTCAGCCAATTCAGTGTCCTCCTCGAGTTTTTTCCTCACAATTTCGAGGGTTTGGTTGGTAGGAACATTAGTGAACAGAATATCTGAATCTGCAAACTGGTGACCTCACATCAACAATGCTAATATGGGAATGGTGGTGGAAAAGGTCAAAATATTCGGGATTTAAACTTCCAACTTAGCCAACGTTTCGGAAATTATATTTCCATCATCAGGGCACTGAAAATGAGAAAACAAACTCTGAAAAGTCTCTCCCTTCACGATAGTGAGACAAAAGTGCAAAACATCAATACAAGGATACTTGTTACTTCTTAAAAAATTGGTATAAAAAGTGATTAAAAAAGAAAATTACAAAATTACTCGAAATTACAAAATATCACAAAAATAAAACTGACAAAGTCAAAATCAAGAAGCACAGCACAGAGGAGAAAAGAAAGAAAACATATAAAAAACAAGAATTACCAAATATATGAATGTGCATATAAATATCAATAAATAAATAAATTAATAAATTAATAAATTGAAATGTAAAAGAAATCACAGATCAATTGATACTCACAAGATGAAATTGCTTTTCCCACAGTCATTGAAAAATATCATATATAAAATTCATTAAAACAAAACAATGGTACGCTTTCATCGAGGTAGAACAATGACAACAAAGGGAGATCGGGAACATATGAAGACAAACACAGAGAAATGTGGACGGACACCGAGAAATGTTCACGTTTTTTTTCTTACTTTCTTCAATAAATTATGATATATTATAGAAAGGTGCTGTATGTCGGTTCTGGAATTGACAGAATCGTGAACCTTGATCTGGATCATCTCGTGCAACAATCGTTTGCCGAGGAAAGGATGTCTTCCTAAAAGAACAACATCATCGAAATCCAGTCCAGTTGACTCACAGTGGTGGGCTAGTGCAGTCTTAGGGTTGGTGATGGGTAGACTAACAGAACGTTTATGCTCCTCAACTCTAATTTTTAAATATCTGCCAGTCTGGCCAACATATACTTGGGAGCAATCATTACATCTAATCATGTAAACAATGCCGGACTGTAGGGAAACCGGAGTTACGTCCTTGATACGGGTGAAAAAATTAACGCCAACAGTGTTCTTATTTCTGAAAGCTACATGCAAAATATCAGATTTCAATATATGCGCCAACCTTTCCGATAGGGACCTAACGTAAACTAGTCCGTAGAATTTTTTTGTTGTTAAGACATCCCCAACACCATCAACCACCAGGCTATAAGTTGGTGTCCCTTGATGTGATATCCCTTTTCACCAATACCCCTACAGATTTAGCCTTGAATATAATTGAAGATGGATGGCATCTCGTTGAAAACAAGTCCTTTGATTTTGCAACCTTTAAAATAATTTACGAATTCATCATCGATAGCAGTTATTTTTCTTTTAATGACACCCTTTATTTGCAGATCTTTGGTTTTGGTATGGGGGGCTGCATTTCTTCCAAATGTGCTGAAATAGTTATGTCCCGGTTACAAAAGGTTTCCATTGCTAAATTACCTTTTCTTGTGCCACTTTTTCGTAGGTATGTAGATGACCTATTGATATCGATACCGGTCGGTGGTGACGATGAGGTTCTGCGTGTCTTTAACAGTTTCCACCCCCGGTTGCAATTTTCTCTAGAGAACGAACACAATGGCAGCATAAGCTTTTTGGACCTTAAGATTCAACGAGATGAATTGAACGTTCTAACTGTTGATTGGTTCCATAAGCCAACCTTCTCTGAACGTTATATAAATTTTTTCTCTCATCATCCGCTCGTGCATAAGATCAGCATTATCCGAAATTTGAAACATAGAGCGTTACACCTCTCTGATGGGGTATACTGGGGGAAAAACTTAGAATACATAAGATCGATACTTCTTAAAAATAATTATCCTATTTCTATTATAAACCGTATTCTCGGTGAGGGTTTTCCGATTAATGTCCCGGTTGCTTCCCAGGGGGTTGATGGTGTTGGGGATGTCTTAACAACAAAAAAATTCTACGGACTAGTTTACGTTAGGTCCCTATCGGAAAGGTTGGCGCATATATTGAAATCTGATGTTTTGCATGTAGCTTTCAGAAATAAGAACACTGTTGGCGTTAATTTTTTCACCCGTATCAAGGACGTAACTCCGGTTTCCCTACAGTCCGGCATTGTTTACATGATTAGATGTAATGATTGCTCCCAAGTATATGTTGGCCAGACTGGCAGATATTTAAAAATTAGAGTTGAGGAGCATAAACGTTCTGTTAGTCTACCCATCACCAACCCTAAGACTGCACTAGCCCACCACTGTGAGTCAACTGGACACCGTTTTGATTTCGATGATGTTGTTCTTTTGGGAAGACATCCTTTCCTCGGCAAACGATTGTTGCACGAGATGATCCAGATCAAGGTTCACGATTCTGTCAATTCCAGAACCGACATACAGCACCTTTCTATAATATATCATAATTTATTGAAGAAAGTAAGAAAAAAAACGTGAACATTTCTCGGTGTCCGTCCACATTTCTCTGTGTTTGTCTTCATATGTTCCCGATCTCCCTTTGTTGTCATTGTTCTACCTCGATGAAAGCGTACCATTGTTTTGTTTTAATGAATTTTATATATGATATTTTTCAATGACTGTGGGAAAAGCAATTTCATCTTGTGAGTATCAATTGATCTGTGATTTCTTTTACATTTCAATTTATTAATTTATTAATTTATTTATTTATTGATATTTATATGCACATTCATATATTTGGTAATTCTTGTTTTTTATATGTTTTCTTTCTTTTCTCCTCTGTGCTGTGCTTCTTGATTTTGACTTTGTCAGTTTTATTTTTGTGATATTTTGTAATTTCGAGTAATTTTGTAATTTTCTTTTTTAATCACTTTTTATACCAATTTTTTAAGAAGTAACAAGTATCCTTGTATTGATGTTTTGCACTTTTGTCTCACTATCGTGAAGGGAGAGACTTTTCAGAGTTTGTTTTCTCATTTTCAGTGCCCTGATGATGGAAATATAATTTCCGAAACGTTGGCTAAGTTGGAAGTTTAAATCCCGAATATTTTGACCTTTTCCACCACCATTCCCATATTAGCATTAGTGAACAGACTCTTGATGTCGAAACTGACCATGATGTCCGTATCGGATATATGCTGTTGGCGCATGGTCTCTATGAAGTGATCTGTGTTTTTGACCATTGATGTTGTGTGTCCTCTGAGTGGAGACACTATCTTCAGGAGGTATTTGGCCAAGGGATGACATGGGGAATTACGTGAACTGACGATTGGTCTTAACGGGATATTGTCTTTGTGTATTTTTGGAAGACCATACAGATGTGGAGGTTTACTGAAGTGTGGTGTCAGTTTTGATCTTGTGAGGCTGTCAGGGAACTGATCTTTGTACTTATGCAGGACTTTGTAGACCTTGTTCTCTACTGAGGTAGTAGGGTCTTTCTTCAATTTCTTGTATTCTCCTGCTTCTAGAACCTCTTGGATTTTATCATTATATGTCTCCACATCCAGAATAACCGTCGCATTCCCTTTGTCTGCTGGGAGTACCTTTATGGAATGATCTGTTTGGAGTTCTTTCAAGGCTCTCTGTTCCGCTCTGTTGATGTTGTATTCTGGTCTCTTTGTTGTGGAATCCAGTATTGTTCTTATTTTCCAACGATATTCCTCTGCTTTTTCAGGTTCCCTCATCCTTAGCGCTGTTTCCTCTGCTGCCAACAATATCTCCATCTTAGGAATGGTCTTTGGTGCTACAGAGAATTTCATACCCTTGTTGAGGAGGAAGGTTTGGTCCTCACTAAGAGTCTTGCTCGAGAGGTTAATCACAGTTTTGGTGTGATCATTTGGTGTATATGTCTGCGAGTTTCTCATTAGTTTTTCCATTTTCTTCCTCTGTATTGATTTTTGTTGTTCGTTGGTTCTCTCGTAGCTCCTTCTGACAGCTTCTATGATGGATTCATAGTCCGTTGCACTAGTTATTTCCTGTATTTTGTTCCTGATGTTCGTGCATTGTTGTGTCAATGTGGCTTTGTTGAACCGATGTTGGTTGAGTCTTTCTCTTATCAGTGCTAGGCTCGCCCTATTGGAAATCCTGTCAGCCCTCCTGCCGCTTATTGGGAGTTTGACTCTGAGGCCTTTGGGAATCAGGTTACGATCTCTGGCAAGGTGTAGAAACGTCAGATGGTTCGTTTCTTTGGCAAGTTTGATCGAGGTTCTCTCATAGTTTCTGACCTCTTGATATAATTCGGGCCCATACCGAATTTCTAATTGTGATCGAGATATTCTTGATAATGGGATATTTGTTGAAACATTATTTGGGCTGTTTCCATTATCTCTGCGGTTTGTTGTTTCCGACGTTTCGGCAAGCATTCGCCTGCCGTCTTCAGGGTGTGGGTCCTGAGAAGGACCGGTTTTTGCCAAACTTGATCTGTCTGGACTTGTACGCACCATACTTTTTCGATTTATGAATTATAGTGTTGGGATTCGAACGCGGGTTATAAGGATGCAATTTCGAAATTCCAGTCACTCTAACCACTAGTCTACCGGAGCAGGTAATTATTATACTATTCAAGTTATATATGAAGTATTATTTCCTGGTAGAGGTCACCTTGACCCGATCAGATGCGCAGTTGATATGCGCAGTAGGTTAAGTTCGGTCAGGTTAGGTTAGGTTAGGTTAGGTTGGGTTAGTGTTAATTGCTACCCTGAGCCGAGTTCATCCTTCTCAATTCAGATCTTATAATTGGTGCCCAGACATCCTTTATTTCCACAGAGGGTGTACTAATTGGGTTGGGAGTTATGGCCATGAAGGCTGCTTCTTTCAATTTCCTCCTTCTCCATCCTTCTTCCTTTGATATTATGGAAGCTTCATCCCATCTGATGTTGTGGTCCTCGTTCCAAGCATGTTGGGCTAGCTTAGATTTTTCGGCCCGAATTATATCAAGAGGTCAGAAACTATGAGAGAACCTCGATCAAACTTGCCAAAGAAACGAACCATCTGACGTTTCTACACCTTGCCAGAGATCGTAACCTGATTCCCAAAGGCCTCAGAGTCAAACTCCCAATAAGCGGCAGGAGGGCTGACAGGATTTCCAATAGGGCGAGCCTAGCACTGATAAGAGAAAGACTCAACCAACATCGGTTCAACAAAGCCACATTGACACAACAATGCACGAACATCAGGAACAAAATACAGGAAATAACTAGTGCAACGGACTATGAATCCATCATAGAAGCTGTCAGAAGGAGCTACGAGAGAACCAACGAACAACAAAAATCAATACAGAGGAAGAAAATGGAAAAACTAATGAGAAACTCGCAGACATATACACCAAATGATCACACCAAAACTGTGATTAACCTCTCGAGCAAGACTCTTAGTGAGGACCAAACCTTCCTCCTCAACAAGGGTATGAAATTCTCTGTAGCACCAAAGACCATTCCTAAGATGGAGATATTGTTGGCAGCAGAGGAAACAGCGCTAAGGATGAGGGAACCTGAAAAAGCAGAGGAATATCGTTGGAAAATAAGAACAATACTGGATTCCACAACAAAGAGACCAGAATACAACATCAACAGAGCGGAACAGAGAGCCTTGAAAGAACTCCAAACAGATCATTCCATAAAGGTACTCCCAGCAGACAAAGGGAATGCGACGGTTATTCTGGATGTGGAGACATATAATGATAAAATCCAAGAGGTTCTAGAAGCAGGAGAATACAAGAAATTGAAGAAAGACCCTACTACCTCAGTAGAGAACAAGGTCTACAAAGTCCTGCATAAGTACAAAGATCAGTTCCCTGACAGCCTCACAAGATCAAAACTGACACCACACTTCAGTAAACCTCCACATCTGTATGGTCTTCCAAAAATACACAAAGACAATATCCCGTTAAGACCAATCGTCAGTTCACGTAATTCCCCATGTCATCCCTTGGCCAAATACCTCCTGAAGATAGTGTCTCCACTCAGAGGACACACAACATCAATGGTCAAAAACACAGATCACTTCATAGAGACCATGCGCCAACAGCATATATCCGATACGGACATCATGGTCAGTTTCGACATCAAGAGTCTGTTCACTAATGTTCCTACCAACCAAACCCTCGAAATTGTGAGGAAAAAACTCGAGGAGGACACTGAATTGGCTGAGAGAACCACTCTGAGTATAAACGCAATAATGGAAATGCTCGGAACATGTATCAACTCCACTTACTTCCAAGTAGACAACAACTTCTACCAACAAGAATTCGGTATGGCGATGGGTTCTCCACTTTCTCCACCTCTGGCTGATGCATACATGGAAGATTTCGAGAAGAGAGCATTGGAACAATATGTGTTCAAACCGAAACTATGGCTCAGATATGTAGACGACACATTTGTCATATGGCAACATGGGAGAGAAAACCTAGACAAATTCCTAGAACACCTGAACAGCGTAGAGGAATCAATCAAATTCACGATGGAAATCGAGGAAAATAACCAACTACCATTCCTCGATGTACTGATTCATAAGCAGAATGGAAATCCCAGAACCACAGTCTACAGGAAGCCAACGAACACAGGCCAATATCTCCACTACGAGTCTAACCATAACCTCAGCACCAAATTGGGAGTAGCCAGATGCCTATACGACAGAGCAACCAGGATATGCTCTAATCCAGAAGATCGTAATGAGGAATTCAACAACATCACAGAAACCCTCAAGAAAAATGGCTACCCTAGGAAGATCCTCGAGGTTGCCAGAGTACCAGGAGAAACAAGAACAGAGCCTCAACAAACAGACAATGATGCTACCGACACGATAACCTCTGTCATACCATATGTGAAGGGGCTATCCGAGAAGATAAGAAGGATTGGCAACAGATACAATGTGAGAACAGCATTCAAGACCAGAAATACGGTCAGGAGTAAGCTCACGAAGGTGAAACCTGACAACAAAAATCAAACAACCAAAAATTGCGTATACGAAATTCCGTGTGAATGCGGCAGGTCCTACATTGGAGAGACTAAACGGCCCCTTGAGGTTAGAATCAAAGAGCACCAAAAACTAGCTCGACTGGGAGAAACCGAAAAATCTAAGCTAGCCCAACATGCTTGGAACGAGGACCACAACATCAGATGGGATGAAGCTTCCATAATATCAAAGGAAGAAGGATGGAGAAGGAGGAAATTGAAAGAAGCAGCCTTCATGGCCATAACTCCCAACCCAATTAGTACACCCTCTGTGGAAATAAAGGATGTCTGGGCACCAATTATAAGATCTGAATTGAGAAGGATGAACTCGGCTCAGGGTAGCAATTAACACTAACCCAACCTAACCTAACCTAACCTAACCTGACCGAACTTAACCTACTGCGCATATCAACTGCGCATCTGATCGGGTCAAGGTGACCTCTACCAGGAAATAATACTTCATATATAACTTGAATAGTATAATAATTACCTGCTCCGGTAGACTAGTGGTTAGAGTGACTGGAATTTCGAAATTGCATCCTTATAACCCGCGTTCGAATCCCAACACTATAATTCATAAATCGAAAAAGTATGGTGCGTACAAGTCCAGACAGATCAAGTTTGGCAAAAACCGGTCCTTCTCAGGACCCACACCCTGAAGACGGCAGGCGAATGCTTGCCGAAACGTCGGAAACAACAAACCGCAGAGATAATGGAAACAGCCCAAATAATGTTTCAACAAATATCCCATTATCAAGAATATCTCGATCACAATTCTTGGGTTTGTTCAGCTTTCTGATGTATGTATTTATGATATCATCATGCATAGTTATAGGTGCATGAATTCGGTTGTTTTTCTTATGTAATTCTTCTATTTCCCTAGTCATTTTATTCAGAGGCCTTATGGTTGCATTTGGAATGCATTCTATGGGTTTTTTGGGGTGCTTTGGGCATTTTCCTGACCATGCCTGATGTTCTTCAGAACCGCAGGCACTGCATTTTGGTGGTAGATCAGTTTTGCATTGTGTAGTTTTATGGGCGCCTTGGCATTTGTTACATTTTGCTTGTTGGTTGCAATTTTCTGTGATATGATCGAATTGGTGGCACTTATTGCATGGAATTGGTGTGGGATCAGGTGGATGACTTGCGAACACTAGATAGTGTCTATTTTTGTAGAACATTCCATCATTGAGCAATTTTTCGGATGTTGTAGCTTCACCTGTGATTATTCTAATGTAAGTTGTGGGTGTATTGAAATTTCTAGATATTATTCTTTTGCAAAATCTATGTTTCAGGTTCAATTTATTAAGGTGTTGGCTGATATCTTCATCTTTAATATATTTTTCAACTCCAGTTATTACCACTGAAAAAGTTTGTTGTGGTTCTGATCTTTCTGTTCCGTGGATGTAAGGTTTAGTTTCTTTATATTGAGTGATGGTATTTTGGGTCTTCATTTCCTCCAAAGCGTTTACGATTTTCACTTTCTCGTTGTTGGATTTGATTAGGTAGCCAATTTTGGTTTTTATGACGATATCTGTGGATCCTGGAAATTTCTTGTTCCATTCATCTGCCATTTTGATCCTGCCGGTAATCAAGTTTTCATTTACTGTTAAGTAAAATAGTTGTTTGTATTCCATTTTGCTGATCTCGTTCATTCTTGCAGAATAATTCCTAAAGTTAGATTTGTTGTTTGAATTTAGTTCTACCTTATTGTTGTCTTGACTTGTGTGGTTTCCTTTAGTTGTTGATATGATTTGTGTGGAAGAGTGAGCTGGAATGTCCGTTTCCATGGCAATGATGTTATCTTGCTTGTTTTGTTGTGGTACCAGACGCAGTTGGCTGATTTCTGCTTCGGGAGTTTTGTTAACATTTACTTTTTTGTTTTTGTTTTTTGTCATCACTTTCTTCTTACGTTTTCTATTTGAAGGCTTCTTAAATGATGGATCATCGTCTGTTGATTCTTCCGCATTTTTATCAGAAGACTTACCATCAGACATCATTTTCGAGAAAAATGACTCGAAATCTGAGGCGCTGTATGAATTTGATCGCGAAATTATACTTTATTTTTTCGCGTTTTATGTTGATAAATTGACCAGACCAGCTGACATGTGTTTCACATGAAATCTCGATCTGAACTGAAGGAAAAATATTAATAAACAGTAGTAGTAAAAATTTACAGCAAATGCTCAAAGTGCTCGCCATTAGATTGCATGCAGCGATTCAATCATACTTCAAAATTATTTTGTATATGCTGTAGTATTTCAGGAGTAATATTATGACATTTTGCCACAATTCTTGCTCTAAAGCCGTCTAAATCTGCTACTCTGGTTTTATAAACTTGTGAATTCAAGTGGCCCCAGTACCAAGTATGCACTATCGCTAGGCTCCTGTACAAGAGTCCTTCAAACGGAAATACTTGCAATCGGAAGATGTCTAGATATACATCTAGAAAGAAACTATCAGAAGTGCCATATAGCTATTCATACAGGTAGTCAAGCTGCTATTAGAGCCCTGAGCTCCTACGTCATTGACTCAAAGCTGATTTGGGAGTGGGAGTGCCGAAACAAACTCAATGAGGTAGGCAAGAAGAATAAGGTCTTTTTAATTTGAGTTCCCGGTCATTCGGGAATCGTAGGAAACGAAGAGGCCAATAAAATGGCCAGAAAGGGCGCACAGACGCCACTCACTGGCCCAGAACCCTTCTGTGGTATAGGAAAATGCACCTATAAGAAGGAATTTATGCTGAAGGAGAAAACCGAGAGAGAAAAACTCTGGCGGAATCTCACAGGAATGGATCACTCCAAAAAGTTCCTCCGGAACTTTGAAACTCCTAGATCCAAAAAATATCTGGATCTCAGTAAAAACCAACTTCACCTACTCACTGGCTTTCTCACAGGACATTGTCGCCTAAAGAGTGTAGATTCTGTGGGGAGGAGGAAGAAACTCCTATTCACCTGGTTATGGAATGCTATGCCATTGTAAGCCAAAGGAAAGATAGCTTTGGACAAGAAACTTGTAGAAGTGGGGAGTTATCCTCCTTGAAACCGTCTCAGATACTGTATTTCATCAAATCTCTGGAACTGGAGGGCGAGCTGTAGGAGGCGCGATGATGACAGCTCTGTCAGGGGGCACAATAGACCTTAAGGTCGCAGTGGACTGTAACCCCTTTTCACTATAACTATAAGTGGCCCCAGAGAAAAAAATTACGCGGTGTTAGATCCAGCGATCACCATGGCCACTCCACTGGGTCGTTTCGGCCTATCCACTGTCCAGGAAACCTACCGTTCAGGTACTGTCTCACCTGAGCTGCAAAGTGCGGCGAAGCTCCGTCCTGCTGAAAGCGTAACTCCTCTTCTAAAAGGTTTTCATCTGCCTCCAAAGCTTCGGTGATTAGAAGATCAATCACGTTTTCGAGCAAATCCAGATACGCATTACCAGTGTGATTTCCAGCAATGAACACAGGACCAATCAACTGATCTCCCAAAATACCCATCCAGACGTTGAGTTTTTGTGGCTGTTGAGAATGTTGCTCCCTAAAGAGGTGAGGATTTTCATCAGACCAAAACCTTCAATTATGTTTTTTGACGTTTCCGTTGAGGCAAAAGATGCATTCATTCGAAAAGCACACATTGTACAAAAGCACAGGATTTGGAATAATTTCTTGCGAAATTATATGGCAAAATTCCACTCTCCGATCACCATCATCTTTGTTCAGTTCATCAACAAGTGTCATTTTATAAGGATGGAAGATGGAACTTAGCCAGCTTCAGAGCGCCGGTCCTAAATGGCCATACTCTGAACTTCTCTAGTGAGTGCAAATATCTAGGTGTCATCCTGGACAGTAAACTCAACTGGAGGAAACACATAGAAAAGACTCTTTCCAGAGCCACGGCGGCCATGTGGGCCTGCAAGAGACTCTTTGGAAAGACTTGGGGCGTGAAACCAAAAATGGTTCTGTGGTTATACACAGCGGTGTTACGCCCTGTTGTCACCTATGCTTCCTTAGCATGGTGGACAAAAACTGAAGAGGTCACCATACGCAGCCAGTTGCAGAAACTACAAAGGCTGGCCTATATTGGTGTCACGGGAGCTATGCGCACAGCTCTTACAGCGGCGCTTGAGGTCATACTCGATCTGCCTCCCTTACCTCTACATGTGAGGAGATGCAGTCTGCTGGATGCAATAAGAATATCCCTTAGCGGGAAACTCCTACCTGGAAACTGGGTTGGACACACCATTAAATCAGGTACACAATTTGCTGCTTGGACAGTCTTGTACGAAGGGAGTATTTGAGGAGCACTATCCCTCATAGCTCCATATTGATGTTGAGATAACTTTGCTGTTATCAAAACAGCTCGACTCTAGAGCATCTTAGCCAGGCATAGATTTTGGTTGTGAGTCCAACGAGGATAAAAAGGCATTTCTATAGTAAGCGCGTTCGGCAATGACATCTGACTGGTCGGATTGATCTGAACCGTTCGTTTATTACATCCAGATTGAGGGGAGTACACATCTGGACCGTTCGGCAAGAAAATCTGATCAATCGGATGTAGATCTTTTTGCTCGGTGTATTTCGACGGAGGAAACGGATTTTTTTCCACAGAACAGAAACAGAAATTACTTTTCGGCCTTTGTGAATGGATTTTTTATCCCGCTTCGAATATTCTTGAACAGTCTGTTGAATTTTCGTGTCTTATGTTATTTGTTGTGTAGTAATAAATAAAAAAATGTTGTTTGATAAAAAAATAATGATTCAAAATATTGAATCATCTCAACCAAGGGGTAGAAATGTTGAGAACTATAACAAAAGAATTAAAATAGTACCCAGACTACCTCTACGGACGAATAGACCTTCAAGCTCTAATTTAATATCTGGCTCGGGTAAGGCGTTACATACGTCAAACAGAAAAATCGATCAAAATGCTCCGTAGCGTTCGTTTATTACAGAAAAATCTGACAAATCTGTACAATCTGTTATCACGTGACTAAAAAATCCGTCCGCTCTCGGATGCTATTGCCGAACGCGCTTATTGAGTGGCCCGTTGTGGAGACGTAGAAGTTATTTTATGAAGAATTTTTGATGCATGTACATGCCCTTCTGAACTCAGATTCATCTTTGTTGCAAATGTCAATACAGATACGTGAGTCGTATCCTTAAGTTCTTTAGTTTTAAACCGTTTTGTTTTCTCATCTCTCTGAGCGAGAATCAAAGGTAACTTCAGGACGACCAAGCCTTTTCTCAGTTATACTAGGAAACGAATTCTACCTCTCCAGTCATTCTTTTTTGTAATTTTGGAAACGTACAACCATTCTTCGTGCTTTTGTGTAACAAGACTCATACTCTTCAAATATAAATTTGTTTTCAGAAGCTCCTTCTCCTGCTTTGCATTACATTTCGTACGTATTTTTATTTCTTCGTTCAAATAATCAATTTTTTTTCAATTTAACTGTTTCCGCAACTCCTCATTATATCTATGAGCTCTTTTCCTTTGAAAATCATTGCGCTCGAAGTCGTTACTAAAGGAGAAATAAATTTTAAAGAAATAATCGATTATCAATGAGTGCCCACCTCGCTGTCTAAAATTGATTTTCCTGAAAAAAGGCAGAATATGGGCATCAAGTTTTCATGATTCTAAAATGAACATGGATCAAGCTTCGCAGAAATGTAAATATCAAACTTTGGACAGCCTTGGAACATAACTGAAAACCTTCATGATTCTGAGAATACGATAAAAATTTAGAGATTCAATCATAGACAACATCAACAAGAATTAATTATGTTTTATTCTATGTAAGTTTTTATTCATCCAAAGTTCTTAACTTATCTACACATACCTGAACTTGAAGCTGCCATCAAAAAAACTCGTAACAATAGTGATCTGTTAACAGAGGGACGTTGTAAAACTACAACAATTACGGAAAAATTTTCCAGGCGTCTCGACTTGGCCAAAAAATTGCTACAAAGAAGAGCTGTCGGGAGCGCAGTGGGGATCAGGAAGGGTTAGTATTGTGCTTTTTTGTCGCTTACGGTAGTGATCTGTCGCTTCGACAAATGGCGGTATGAAAATATGCATTTTTAATTTTTGATTTAATGCCAGGTTTCTTGGTACCCTGCCCCACTGTGCGCCCTTTGAAACGGTCATAGCTGACCGCCACAGTGCAACAAGTTTCGTAAATCGCTTGGACAGAAAGTCATATGGTTTACCGATTGATCAGAATCTGAAAGAGGCACTGGTATTGGGATATATGGACCTAGATTGAGGATCTCTAATGCCCTGGGAAGTCAATCCTCTATTACACAGACCGACATACTGGCTGTGTACGTATGCGCTCAGGAATGTCTTAGAATGAACCTCAAAGGGGCGCATATCTTCATCACCACGGACGGCCAGGCCGTTCTGAGGTCACTGGAATCACACTGCCAGAGATCTCTGCTGACCTGGGAGTGCCGTAACACCATAAAGCAACTGGCCAGAGGCAATAAAGTGACTCTACTATGGATGCCAGGGCATTGTGGTGTTGAAGAAAATGAAAAAGCCGATGGGCTTGCGAAAAGTGCATCAAGGTTAACACCTGCTGGGCCTGAGCCTTTCTGTGGGCTTGGAAAAGACTAATATAAGGCTGCGGTTCAACAATGGGAGTTGAACAACAGAATAACCCTCTGGAGAAACACTCCTGGACTAACTCAGTCCAAGAAATTCGTGATAATTTCATCGACCTATACCAGTAGGCTCTTAAAGCTGTCACGAGCTGAGCTTAGGGTGATGGTAGGTCTGCTGAAAGGGCACTGCCGGTACAAAAATCATTTGTACCGTATGGAGAAGTCAACAGATGAGATTTGTAGACTCTGTGGATCAGAACCAGAAACAGCTGAACACTTGGTATGCAAGTGTCCAGGACTGGCTGGTCTAAGAACCATTCATATGGGGAAACCAGTTCTTGATACCCACGAGATAACGGCCAAGGCTTCTAGGGATGTTGTCGGTTTTATCGACACCATAGACGACCTCCTTGGGTTTCAATGAATGAGTAGGGTAGTGAACAAAAGATCCATGTGGTCGCAGTTCCCGGAAGGCTAACTGAGCCATCATCGACCCCAGTTCAAATAATAATACCCAGCTTCAATATTCTGTGGACACTTGCCCATGTATATCCAGTTTCCTGTGACAACTTTCTAACACTTCCACATTGTTCCCGGTCAGCCATCAGTTGACGAATTACGGCATTTTTCCGTTCCCTATACAGTCAGCGCGACAGTTCGCTCTCACCGTATAGGAAACGGAATGCACAATGGAACTCCGTTTCCTAGCAGATATGCGCGATGTGCTCACTGCCCTGTTATAGTCTTCTGGGTGCCGATGGGACAAATTGCAAATTATTGATAAAGTTTTCTTACTTTCTGTATAGCTTTATTCGGTAGAGTCTACCACATTTTTCCTCTGTGAACATTTTTGTAGTCGCGGTTTTTTTTTCAGCAAACCTCTCGTAAGTCGACCATATTTTAATTTTTTTTAATCATGCGTACTCTTTTTCTGTAAAATGCAATCATAAAAACAATCTGGGAAAAATGAGAAATCATGATTGTCTACCAATATAAACATGACTGAAAATCGCATTTTTTAAATTATTAATACACTCCTGATTTTTTCAAAATCGGTTTATATAACCATATGAAATATGAAAATGCAATTGTCCGACAAAAAAAATGTTGATGTTTTCTTGTCCGACAGATGAAAATCGACGATTTTTTTGAGTTTTTAAATTCATTAATATTTGTCGGACAAGAATGAATTTATATTTTAGACAGATTCGTTTCATAGAAAAAACAACTGTCCACCATATAAAATGCGGCAAATCTTTAGTCTAGTTGAATATAATGCTTTTGTTTCAGAATCTTTTTTCGATTATTATTGAAATGAAACAATTGATTTCGATTGAAAGTGTATTATTCAAATTATTTACTGACATTTTTATTCAAGTCTAAAAAAAAATAATGAAAATACTCCTTCCTCACATTGAATTCATTGTAACAAGACTAATGGTATCCAGTAAAAGTATCACACCAATCGTCAGGTAGAATGACATCTTTATATTTGTGATTATGATGTTCTCTTGATGCCAGGAATATTTTGCACAGTTTAAGGATGTCACTTCCTCCTTTTTCGTTTTAGAGCCACGGATATTTTTTAAATGTCTGCACAAAAAACACTCCATCACTACCTACTAGCAATATTATATCGGCATCAACTGAAATTGCCGAACTTTATTTGTCGGACAGCTAGATGATAGTATTCAGCACATCCTTCTTAAATGGCCCTCAAAAAATCGAATGTTTATTCGTAACATGAGCAAAGTTACTGCCAGTAAATGCATATAGTCTATTCATAACCAAATTAGAGCAGTGAATTCTGTCTGAATTTTTTGTCGGACAACTAGTGCACTACATTGTATTTTCAAGGTGGAGAGAGAATAAGAAAAAAAAGATTTTATCATAATTTTTTATCCCAAAAAATCTTCGTTTTCCATTTGTCGGACAAGGAAATCGCCACATTTTTTTGTCGGACAATTGCATTTTCATACTTCATATGGTTGTATCAACCGATTCTGAAAAATTCGGGAGGGTATTGATACTTTGAAAAAATGCGACGTTCAGTCATGTTTATGTTGGTAGACAATTATGTTTTCTCATTTCTCCCAAATTGTTTTCATGATTGCATTTTACGAAAAAAGAGTACGTATGATTAAAAAAAAATGAAAATATGGTCGTCTCACGAGAGGTTTGCTGAAAAAAAACCGCGACTACAAAAATGTTCACAGAGGAAAAATGTGGTAGACTCTACCTAATAAAGCTATACAGGAAGTAAGAAAACTTTATTACTAATTTGCAATTTATCCCATCGGCACCCAGAAGACTATATCAGGGCAGTGAGCACATCGCGCATATCTGCTAGGAAACGGAGTTCCATTGTGCATTCCGTTTCCTATACGGTGAGAGCGAACTGTCGCGCTGACTGTATAGGGAACGGAAAAATGCGTCCTGGATACCCGCCAGGTAACCGCCAAGGCTCCTAGGGATGTTGTCGGTTTTATCGACACCTTAGACGACCTCCTTGGGTTTCAATGAATGAGTAGGGTAGTGAACAAAAGATCCATGTGGTCGCACTTTCCGGAAGGCTAACTGAGCCATAATCGACCCCAGTTCAAATAATAATAGCCAGCTTTAATATTCTGTGGACACTTGCCCTTGAATATCCAGTTTCCTGTGACATCTTTCTAACACTTCCACATTGTTCCCGTTCAGCCATTAGGTGACCAATTACGACGACTTGATCATTTTCACCAGTAACCGTAGGAGTGCGATTTTTGTTTGCAACTGATCCTGTTATCTCAAATTTATGTACCAACCGAATGATAAACATTTTAATCAGGATGTCGCTCATTACAAATCCTCGCAGTAGCCCTAGCACAGTCATTGTTCTGGAAATAAATTGTCAACATTTCCATTCTTTTCTCCAACGTGTAAACCATTTTGTAATTTTTCTCAAAAACTGATAAAATGCACCTCTAATAATTCTGCAATACAGAATACTGAAACGAAATTTTCTCAAAGCTATAATCTCTTTGCGTATGGCAATGCAGTTTCTGATAAGCATGAAGAGAAAAAAAGGCATTTAACACATTTTAATCACCTTATTGTTTGTTTTGTCTTTTTTCTTTCAATAGAAATTATACGATCAATTAGAACATCTCTGTTTCATTTAGTTTTATCGGTACCATAATTCCATAAAAACACTCTGTTACTTTGTGAATATCCACTTATAAGAATATGAACTGCAGGTTCATACAAATTGGAATCCATGCATACATTTGTGCTACAAAACTACCCACTTTTCCTACACAAATTCCTGTTGGGGTTGCAACTTTCTCCAGGGGATTGCTAGTAGAAACAGGCTTTGTATTCCAGATCATGTCCCCTTGTCATCAAAAATCGACCTGTCTGAGTGTTTTCACAAATTCTGATTCGTTATTGAGCGTGGACACTTTAAAATGAGACACCCTGTATATGAGTCAAAACAGAACCAAACATTTATGGTAATATCTTTTATTATTCATCACCAATGAACTTGCCATCATATCATAACTTACCTATAGTATATTTAGGAATTCCGGGGTTCAATATTTTTGTATGAAAATTAATTATATAATGTTGATTGATTTCACATATGTTTTTTTACAACAACTCATTTAAATTTCTTCATTTCCAATATACATCTTGCACTAGTTTTTTGAACAGTTTTTGTACTAGCTATAATCATTGTGTTCAAATTGATGAACAGGACTTGAAGGGTAGAGTGTATCAAGCTCATTGAATGTTGAGTGCACTCAACTCTTAGTAGATAAGTTGGATATAAGTTGAATAGCTTTTCCTCGGGTTACAGCAAAAATCATATTTACAAATCCATTCTTGAATTTACGATTTGTGACCAAAAACTCATATTCATGGGTCCAATCCATAATCTCCGACTCAAAAATTGACACATTCACATTTTAATTGTTCTATACGTACAAAACTCATCAACCACCTTGATTTTATAAATTTAAATAACAAAAATACTGCCTCCGACCTTGAAACCCAATTTAGAATCGTTTCATGATCACTACATTCGTCCGCCATTTTGAATGTGTGGATCTTGACAGAAGTAACATGAATATTCGCCCACCTCAAATTCACCTACATACTCATTTTCAATAGAAAGTAGCCACAATCGCAAAATCCACCTGCTCTAGTCCTATTTTGACGTACATTTTTATCATGTGCAGAGTTTCAAATCTAACTTCGCAAGTATTTGCCGGAATAGTCTTTTAAAATTAATTTTCATTCTACCCCAATGTTGAAATATTTGGGGTAATTTTTACCCTCGCTTGAGGGTGAAAGGAGCAGAGTGATAATTACTGAAAATGAATGTATCTATTTCACGAAAAATCCATCGATCTAAGCGTTTTTCTGAAACGGTGACTCTGAAAATGGCTCTGTTTAGTTTTCAGTTGGCCACCCCGAAAAATATTATGAAATTCTTGCAGTTCAAATAATTTTCATGAGATTGAATGCATTATTCATTAATTTCTTGTTTTTCATTATATGTAGTGGCGTGAAAGAGAAGAATTTTTTTCTTCATTACGAATTTCCTCCATTTGCGACTAAAGAAGTTGGAAAAGTAGGTCCAATAGGAAGAAGAGAAATGGGACACGGAGCTTTGGCTGAAAAAGGACTTGCCCCAATTTTACCTGATGATTTTCCATTCACTATCAGGCTAACTTCCGAAGTACTGGAATCAAATGGTATGAATAATTTTTTTATCGCAATATTGAACATTTTCCATGAATGGGTCAAATTTTGATTCAACTAAGATAAGTTCAACCATGAATAATATTTTTTTTAACATTTATTGCTATTTTACTATACAGGGTGAGTCTTTGACTTGTACATACTGTAGATTCCTCCCATCAAACGAGACACTTTTTTACCATACCATTTTTCAAAATTCGGTATCGTTTGAAAGATACAGGGTGTCAAAAATCCATGAAATTAACACTATTCTTTCCATATATTTGGAACCGATGTTTCGAATGAACTGAATTTTGGATGATTGTTTAGTCTATTCATGGTGCATATTCCTCAATTAAAACTTATTCCATATTTCTCCTGGTATAGAAGTTACAGTGTAGTCAACTCATACATTCAAGCAAAAATACTATAAAACCATTTGAAAAAGATAAACGATTCACGTTTTCGAAAGAATCAATTATTTTAGAAAACAAAAGTATTCCTATGTTTTTTCAATAAAACGTGTCGTTTTCAAGTTATTCCTAATTGTATAAGATTAAATTTGATGAAAAAATCATGAATTTCAAGAATAATCTGAATGCTATCCTGAGTTAAATCTCATCGAATATTATTTCTTCTCTGTCACTCAAAATGTTAACAATGTTGTCAGAATTATTATCAGTTTATGTCAAGACGAAAATCTCTATGATGAAAAAACGTTTGATGTAGAGATATGTAATAATAAAATCCCACAAATGTGGGAGATGAAATTGAATTCTAAGAATCATGAAATTATACATTTTGTAGGCAGTTTCTATTGAAAATTCATTGTTACCGGTCCTTCAGCAAAACATCTATCAAAACAATATAACTCGACACCAGACGACACTACTATTACATCAATTCACTAAAAGTCATTTACATAATCATCACCTTTTTGCTTTATTCTCTGTAAATAAATAAATAAATCACTGACTAACGTTGGAGGTTGGAGATACAGAAACACGGTTTGTCTTGGGAAGAGTAGGCCGTGCTACATCGCAGCCGGCATCGCACCGTTATGGGCCACTGAAATTAAGAACGTAGCGCTATATCGGCGAGAATCAGAACTACTCGTTTGGCGCTTCCGAAGAGCAACGCCTAGACGCCTTTAGCGAAAAGTAAACAAAACTGGTGCCTTCCGTTAACGATAGGGTACGTACCGCTTCCTTGGTTTCGCCTATACTAATGTTTGAAGAGAAAATCGGCAATCTGGCATCGTCTTCTCTAGAGTTCTGTGGAATATCATATCACAGAAGATGAGTTAGGTTAGGTCATTAGGGAATCCAACGACCTGTCAAATATTTTTTTGAGGTTAGCTGGTGGTCAAACAAACCAAATTTAGCTTTGTTCATGTAGACATTAAAACCGTTTATTTGCTTGAAAAATTGTTTTATGTGGACATTTTTTTGATATTTCTAGTCAATATTACTCTTAGGAATATCAGACCAGTGAAAATTATTTAAATTAAGTGCATTTTCAATAAAAAATGCCATAAATGTGTGCCAAAGTTGGATGTGCAAGTCGTTCAAATTATTAGGATTTTCTTGAATATGTTGGAATACTCAGTGTGTGTAACTTGGTGTATTATACACATATTAAGTGACTTATCAGGAAACAAAAGGAAATTGGGTCAGCAGTCATCAAGACTTGACAATATCGAAGATAAGAAACTAAAGTGAATGTGTCTTCGTAGACACTGAAATAAGCAGTATTCAGTTCATGTAAAATGTAAAACTGATGAATATTTAAATTTATATCATATAAAAGGATAAAGAAGTTACAGGGACACAGCTCTGATTAATATTCCTTCTCCAATACTTTCTCTTCAATCTCTTCGGGCTCCCAATACTAAAAGTTGTAATCATATGATTGAGTGAAATTTTCTTCGTCAGTGATACTTCAGGATACTTTTTGATATTAGAAATCATAAAAACCTCACTCGTTCACTCATGAAATGCATATAAGAATATAAAATTCCTCATATTTACTGCAAGCCAGCGACCTGTCAGAAAATTTATAGGTTATCTGGAGGCAGGGCGCCACGTGGTTTGGATTGTCTAATCTAGAATCATATGACTTAGGTTGATGGAGTTAGGATAGGTTAGTGAGAAACCAATTTTTATGAGATCGTTCCAGAATATTGAGGAAAATATGAACAAATTATTAGTGTTTACTAATCTTCAGGAAAATCGAAGAAGGAACTTATTTTGGTGTGAGAAATATGGCTTTTCAATTGCAGAAATGATGGGACAATTTTTTTTTCAAATGGCTATATCTCTTTAACAGAGCCGAATTCAGAGAAATGGAAAATGAAAAAAAAGGTTTATTTTGGCCTAAAGAATGTACAGTTAAAATATATGTACAAGTCAAAGACTCACCCTGTATATGTATGTATAAAGTGCGCATTATACCTGAACTGTATTGCTTCCACACCCAGTTTTATTGAGTCTACACTCCTCTTCACAGGCTTAAAAACTCCCAAGAGAAGAAACAAGAATCCCATGTTAAACCAAATTTTTTGTGTTCCAATTCGTCACGACAATTTTACCGTGCGTCCCATAATCGGCGAAGAAGACCGTCAAAAATGCCGCCAGTTCAATTATAGCAGGCTTCACAAAGAGCAATCAACGCTGATCGGAGAATCAACTCGATTTGACAGCTTTGAATCAAGCCCGTGATTCCCGATCAGCGTAGATCCTATAATACGGAAGTCATAGTCAATTATAATAATGGACCAAATACCAAAATCGGCCTGTAGCTCGGAAACTAGACGCCGCGCCGTAGCAACTTGGGGTATTCACCAATTTATGTTTCTCGAAAAAAGGAAACATGACATGTATACTACTTTTTCTCTATCTCTTATAGTTTCGGGGCTGTAGTACTAAACCATCGAAATCTGGCCACTGTACAATCATTCGTCAAACACCCTGTATAATTAGCACATTTTCACTATTTCTACCGTTTTCCTGATATTCTATTGAAAATTTGCATACTTCCATGCTATGTAGAGAGACGAAATATAACTCAAAAAAAGCACCCATCCTTCTACGTCCTTTTGCCGGTCTAGAACCGTTTCCCTATTTTTCCACAATTTTAGCCACGCCTATATAACTGTTGACTGTTGAAAGCAAAGTCCAAAATAGGTTTATTATAAGTAATAATTACTGACTGATGAGTTATTAAGTTGTTTTGTGTTGAATTACGTCGGTTTAAATTTTTTTCTTTTTCCTTTCTTATAATGATTTTTCCCCTTGACAGTATTAATGTTGGATGATGTATTTGATTTTGATGTGTTTTGGGTAGTTGCTATTTTATAATTTCTTAGTTTTCGAACATGGAATCTTTCTTGAATAGTTTTTTTTGCACCAAATAGCATTCAAAAATGCAAGCTGGATTTTGGGTTGTTCACACTGATTGGTGTTCAATTGTAAAATGTAACGAAGTATATACTCCATTCTTTTTTATAAAGAATCCCGGTTCGCCATGATTCAGGTTTATCAATTTTTTTACTTAAAACTGACGCAGGTTAGCACTCGTGGATGAAAAATAATTCTCAGAGACTTTGCCAAAGTCTGTTCGTTTAGAAGGTTTTCTGTCTGGTGATTTTAGTAACTTTTATTCTTTTTTCGATTGAACTATCACAAAGTGGACTATTCTGTCCATTATTTTTCAGTGAAATTCAAAACTCGTTTCTTGATTTCCGTTCAAGAATGTAACATAACTGAATCTTCCATTTTTATATACGTGAAATATTCCCAGTATTAACAGAGTAAAAAGTTCCTTCAACATTCGCCAGGTCTTTGGAATTATTAATTAAAATAAGATTGTTACTTCCTAGAGTTTTTTATTACGTGACTAGTTTCGCTCTGTATTGTCAGAGCATCCTCAGACTAGACTCACTGAAATTATAACACAAACATCAGACTCTAAACATACTACATTTTTTAAAATTATTCTTAAAACTATTCTCACCTGAACACTCTCAACTTCGAATCGTCAAATAATGTAACAGATAAGGACAAAAATTACCGAAGTTCCTCATAAAACGTGTCTTCTCTAAAAAAAAAATTAAAATTGAAGGTTATGAACATAGACAACACACTCTTTAAAATTAAAGGTTATGAACAAAGAGAACATATATGACAAATTTCCATCATAAAGTTGTTACATGACTAGACATCTTTTATATTCTTCTCATCTTCTCATAATAAACATTTTATTAAACCATCATTGCCAAAATCTAATTGAGTATTTAACATGTTGGGATTGTGCTGGAATTGAGATGCCAGTCTGGGTCGGTTTTCTGTATATTCCAAATGAATGTTTTCCATCAATTACTTCAACCTCCAAGTCCATTATAAAGTCTATTATAAAATTTTCTTTAATTATTTTTTCTGTACTTTTTTATTGAACATTTCTTGAATTATTTCTTCTTCAAAGCCATTCATGACTGCAGTCTGCTTAATAATCTTCAATTCTTCGCTAAATTTGTCCTCCATGGGAATATTCATCAATCTTTCCAGTAAACTATGGAATATGGCTATCTTATGTGCATGACTATGTTGGGATTGTGCTGGAATTGAGATGCCAGTCTTGGTTGGTTTTCTGTATATTCCAAATGAATGTTTTCCATCAATTACTTCAACCTCCAAGTCCAAAAAATTTACCTTCTTTCCTGAGTTCTCTAACTTAAACTTTATTGACTGCACACAACCATGTAAATATTGTAAAAATTCTTCTTGCTCGTCATCAGTGCATTTCCACAGTATTAATGTATTATGATGTCATCTACGTATCTGTAGTAATAAATTATCTTTGTCTTGTATAAGTTATCATTGAATATGTACTTCTTCTCAAAATGATCCATATATCTATCAGCTAGTATTGGTGCAACAGGATTTCCCATACTTAAACCATTCTTTTGTTCATATTGTTTATTATCGAAACTAAAGAAGCTCTGTTGAACACACATCTTCAAGAGTAGGTTTACTACTTCCACCATTTGATCACCCATATCTGCATCCACCAAATCATCTTCAATTACATATTTTCAATATTTCAACATTTGTGTATAAATTTTCTATGTCTATTGTTAAGATCTTATAATTACTTTCTATTGTTATGTCTTTTATATTTTTGACAAGTTCTAGTGAATTTTTGATAGTTTTTTAACACTTTGTTTAACCACTTTGCTATGTTGTAAGTAGGACTGTTGAAGTGAGAAACTACTGGTCTAATAGGGATTTGTTCTAATTCTTCACTTTTGTGAATTTTTAATAAACCATATAATTTTGGTAACTTTGTATTATCCATTTTGAAATTTTTCATAATTTGTGGATCTAATTTGTCGGATATTTGTTTTAAGATGTTTTTGTTTTTTTGTATGATTGTTGAAATAGAAATCTTTTTCTCGACAATTTGATTTTTAGCAATGAAGTCCAGAACTTTTTGATTGTAATCTTGTAATCTCCTGTCTTTATCATGATGATGCTATTTCCTTTATCTGCTCTAGTCATTGTTATGTCATTATCTCTGATCTTTCTTCTTATGGAACTTAAAACTAAAGATCAGAAATAATGACATAACAATGACTAGAGCAGATAAAGGAAATATCATCATTCTTCTTCTTATGGAACTTAAAACTGAAGATCAGAGATAATGACATAACAATGACTAGAGCAGATAAAGGATATAGCATCATCATGATAAAGACAGGAGATTACAATCAAAAAGTTCTGGACTTCATTGCCAAAAATCAAATTGTCGAGAAAAAGATTTCTATTTCAACAATCATACAAAAAAACAAATATCCGACAAATTAGATCCACAAATTATGAAAAATTTCAAAATGGATTATACAAAGTTACCAAAATTATATGGTTTATTAAAAATTCACAAAAGTGAAGAATTAGAACAAATCCCTATTAGACCAGTAGTTTCTCACTTCAACAGTCCTACTTACAACATAGCAAAGTGGTTAAACAAAGTGTTAAAAAACGATACAAAATTCAAACCATCACACACTATCAAAAATTCACTAGAACTTGTCAAAAATATAAAAGACATAACAATAGAAAGTAATTATAAGATCTTAACAATAGACATAGAAAATTCATACACAAATGTTGAAATATTGAAAATATGTAATTGAAGATGATTTGATGGATGCAGATATGGGTGATCAAATGGTGGAAGTAGTAAACCTACTCTTGAAGATGTGTGTTCAACAGAGCTTCTTTAGTTTCGATAATAAACAATATGAACAAAAGAATGGTTTAGGTATGGGAAATCCTGTTGCACCAATACTAGCTGATAGATATATGGATCATTTTGAGAAGAAGTACATATTCAATGATAACTTATACAAGACAAACATAATTTATTACTACAGATACGTAGATGACATCATAATACTGTGGAAATGCACTGATGACGAGCTAGAAGAATTTTTACAATATTTACATGGTTGTGTGCAGTCAATAAATTTAAGTTAGAGAACTCAGGAAAGAAGGTAAATTTTTTGGACTTGGAGGTTGAAGTAATTGATGGAAAACATTCATTTGGAATATACAGAAAACCAACCAAGACTGGCATCTCAATTCCAGCACAATCCCAACATAGTCATGCACATAAGATAGCCATATTCCATAGTTTACTGGAAAGATTGATGAATATTCCCATGGAGGACAAATTTAGCGAAGAATTGAAGATTATTAAGCAGACTGCAGTCATGAATGGCTTTGAAGAAGAAATAATTCAAGAAATGTTCAATAAAAAAGTACAGAAAAAAATAATTAAAGAAAATAAAATATTTGTTCCCTTATCATATATCGGAGGAATTTCATCAAAAATAAAGAAAATATTGGAAAAAGACCCTCCCATAAAGGTTACTTTCAAACCAACAAATAACATCAATAAGTTGTGGGTAAACAATAAAGAGAAAACCGAAAAATTAGACAAGAATTGGGTTTACAAGTTGACGTGTAACACATGCGACGCCTACTACATAGGAAAAACTACGAGGACCTTCAAACAAAGAATTAGGGAACACATGAGAATCTTGAGACTGGGAGATAGTTACAACGACTCACATTTTGGTAATCATTTATATGAAAGTCAACATGATTTCAATACCGAAGAAAATTTTGAAATTTTACACACTAATGTTAATAATTGGGTCATGGATAGGTTGGAGAGATTAGAAATTTTACGACATAAAAAATGTGACAATAGTGTTATGTTAAATACTCAAGTAGATTTTGGCAATGATGGTTTAATAAAATGTTTATTATGAGAAGATGAGAAGAATATAAAAGATGTCTAGTCATGTAACAACTTTATGATGGAAATTTGTCATATATGTTCTCTTTGTTCATAACCTTTAATTTTAAAGAGTGTGTTGTCTATGTTCATAACCTTCAATTTTAAATTTTTTTTAGAGAAGACACGTTTTATGAGGAACTTCGGTAATTTTTGTCCTTATCTGTTACATTATTTGACGATTCGAAGTTGAGAGGGTTCAGGGGAGAATAGTTTTAAGAATAATTTGAAAAAATGTAGTATGTTTACAGTCTGATGTTTGTGTTGTTATTTCAGTGAGTCTAGTCTGAGGATGCTCTGACAATACAGAGCGAAACTAGTCACGTAATAAAAAACTCTAGGAAGTAACAATATTATTTTAATTAATACACCACTTCCTATCTGGACAATTCCACGAAATATTTGGAATTATTGAATTCACATAATATTTTTTTAAATTCATTATTTTCCCAAGGTAAATGAACATTTTGATAAATACGTTATTACTACGACCTCAATGCAGGAATGGCAACGTTTCGTTTGTATCAGACAGAAAAATGACTATAACCGAACATTTTCAAAATATACACGGTGAAATGTGTCAGAATTTCATGGCCTACCGGGATACATTATAAAAGTGAATGGAGTTTATTGCTGTACAATTTCGTGATTATTGGTTGAGTTAATATTACTAGAATTCGGTACTTGGCCTAGATATTTTACTGCATCTTGTTTTTTGGTTGTTTGGCAGCTGAACAGTATTTCGTTTGTGATTTGGGTAAGTTTTCTCTAATGGGTAGAGTGGATAAGAGTGGTTTGGTTCGGAATAATTTTTATGTTCCACTTTCCTTATTTTTAGTCTAGTTGAAGTTTGCTTGGATGTAGTTATCAGCTTGGTTCTGATTTTATTATTCGGAAATAATCGCCCTTGTCATCATTAAAAATTTTGGGTTCCACTTTTTTGTGGAAGTCCGGACGTTGTCAGGATTTTATTTGTTAGTGATTATTATACTTTTGTTCATGAGGTTTAGTGTGAAACCTTCAGCAACAGTCCAAAACATAAAAGGTAGTTATAGTTAGAAAGGGGCAAGAGTTCACCGCGTGTTTAAGGTCTATTATTCCCCCTAACAGAGCTGTTCTCACCACGCATTAACATAAAAGGTAAGGAGGCACGAGTAAGAACCAGGTGCTGGAGCTTCAAATTTTCAGCAAAGGACCCCGCACTTTTTCTATGGCAAATGGCGTTCCGTGAAATTTTCTAAAATTTTGGTATAATGTAGTACTCGACCTTCTGATCAAAAGTGTCCATGGCCCCAACTCAATCCTATGACCAGTTTTCGAGATACAGGGCGTTGAAGTTGAGAATTACCCACTTTTACTACGCCCGTATCTCGGAACAGAATCGAATGAACTTCAATTTTTCTCAAGAAACATTTCATTACATCCCCAAGGAGCAACCATATAGAGGAATATGACCGAAAATCGTTACGAATCCATAATTTAATGCATGCCTGATTTTGAAAGAATAAAATATGTCAGTTTCAGAGCGAGAACGTTCACAAAATGAACTATTACACTAGATATATTGTTGTTACATCGAAAACGTCTGAAATACCCAGAATTTATACTGGGTGATCCATTATTATAGAAACTATTCTCAAGGAGGGTTAAATGGACACCCTGTATTTATGGGTTGATTCAAGGTGTTTGTTTAATTTTTTTAGAACATATCATCATGGACTTCAAAGAATACAGGGTGATTCAGTCATGAAATGAACTTTGAACCTCACGAAAATACCCAAAAACCACCTTTTTTTTTCATCACCCTGTATTTCAAGATTAACTCCGACGAGGTGGGAGTTTTCTTTCACCACTGTACCTGATATAAAAACATCAATACGGCTGAGAGTTTTTATCCACTTCCTATGACCAGATTTTTTGTTATGCTGGAATAAGAATAGAATAACATACCTACATAAATAATTTTAATATTACATTAAAAAAAATCTGCTCATAGAAAGTGTATAAAAACTCTCGGTCGTATTGATGTTTTCATATCAAGTACAATGGTGAAAGAAAACTCCCACCTCATCGGAGTTAATCTTGAAATACAGGGTGATGAAAAAAAAGGTGGTTTTTGGGTATTTTCGTGAGGTTCAAAGTTCATTTCATGACTGAATCACCCTATATTCTTTGAAGTCCATGATGATATGTTCTAAAAAAATTAAACAAACACCTTGAATCAACCCATAAATACAGGGTGTCCATTTAACCCTCCTTGAGAATAGTTTCTATAATAATGGATCACCCAGTATAAATTCTGGGTATTTCAGACGTTTTCGATGTAACAACAATATAGTATCTAGTGTGATAGTTCATTTTGTGAACGTTCTCGCTCTGAAACTGACATATTTTATTCTTTCAAAATCAGGCATGCATTAAATTATGGATGACCCCGTATTCGTAACGATTTTCGGTCATATTCCTCTATATGGTTGCTCCTTGGGGATGTAATGAAATGTTTCTTGAGAAAAATTGAAGTTCATTCGATTCTGTTCCGAGATACGGGCGTAGTAAAAGTGGGTAATTCTCAACTTCAACGCCCTGTATCTCGAAAACTAGTCATAGGATTGAGTTGGGGCCATGGACACTTTTGATCAGAAGGTCGAGTACTACATTATACCAAAATTTTAGAAAATTTCACGGAACGTCATTTGCCATAGAAAAAGTGCGGGGTCCTTTGGCCCCTTTTTTATTTGAGCATGGCCAGTTATAGTTGATGGTTCGTGCTGGAGAAAATAGAAAAATATGGAGTCTTAAATAAGCTTCCTTTGAAATGGAAAAATATTTTTTTCAGGCTCTAGTTCCATGGCTAGTGTCTGTGGGGGAACCTTGGCACTTATGGATGCTGGAGTACCAGTATCAACCCCTGCTGCTGGTGTAGCTATCGGTTTAGTGACAAAATATGACAAAGATAATAAGGAAATCGAGGATTATAGAATACTCACCGACCTTCTAGTAAGAAAATGTTTTTCGAAGTAAAAGTTTTTCCGTTCAAGCAACATTTACATTATACTAAGTGATTTTAGGGTATTGAGGATTACATGGGCGATATGGACTTCAAAATAGCTGGAACCAAAAATGGGATAACCGCCCTTCAAGCTGATATCAAAATACCGGGCCTTCCTCTCAAAATTGTTATGGAATCAATACAGAAAGCTACAGATGCCAAAGGAAAAATACTGAAAATTATGAATGATACTATGGCAGTTTCAAGGTCAGTGTAAAAATTATTTGAATATAGTTCATTTATCTTAGCAGTGCATGACGTCAAGAATTGATTACTGACATTGTTGCCAGATTGTCGAAAGTTTACTCGTATTAGGCAATCCAAACCACGTGTTTTTTCCACCATTGTCAACCTCAAAACGTTTCTGGCAGATCACTGGCTTGCAGTAAATATGAGGAATTTTATTATGTTATGCATTTCATGAGTGAACAAGTGAGTTTTTATGATTTGTAATATCAAAAAATATCCTGAAGTAACACTGACGAAGAAAATTCCACTCAATCATATGATCACAACTTTTAGTATTGGGGGCCCGAAGAGATTGAGGAGACAGTGTTGGAAGAGAAATATTTATCAGAGTACTGTACCTGTAACTTCTTCATTCTTTTATATGATATAAATTTAAATATTCATCAGTTTTACATTTTACATGAACTGAATACAGCTTATTTCAATGTCTACGAAGAAATATTCACTTTAGTTTCTTATCATCGATATTGTCAAGTATTGATGACTGCTGAACAAATTTCCCTTGGTTTCCTGGCAAGTCACTTAATATGTGTATAATACACCGAGTTACACACACTGAGTATTCCAAAATATTCAAGAAAATCCTCTTAATTTGAACGACTTGCACATCCAACTTTGGCACACATTTATGGCATTTTTTATTGAAAATGCACTCAATTTAAATCATTTTCACTGCTCTGATATTCCTAAGAGTAAGATTGACAAGAAATATTGATTGAAAATCAATATCAAAGCTGGATTCCTATTGTTTGACCACCAGCACTAACCTCAAAAAATATTTGACAGGTCGTCGGATTGCCTAATTCGTGTAGTGTAGAGGTTATTTAAACAAGATTCATCACGTACAAGGGATAGCTCCATGTATACTCCATTCACTTTTATAAAGTATCCCCGTTGGCCATGTTTCAGGTTTATCAAGTTCTTTCACTTAAAACTGACGCAGGTTGGTACTCAAAATCAAGCGACATTGCGAAGGCTACTTTCTATTTACCCTTTTTTAAATTCGTAAATGGGGTTAGGTTTAACTGTGACACAGGTTTCGTAGTACTACTACATTTTCATAGTGGAGTATTTCAAGTTGTGCAAAAAGGTATTTAAATGTCTTCTGTAGGCTTATTTCTTGAGAATTTTGAAACGTGGGGAATTCCATAGGTCCGTCTGTTCTGTTCGTTTTTCTGGGTTATTCGAGTACTTTTATTCTTTTTCCTAATGAACTATCACAAAGTAACGGACTATTCTGTCCATTATTTTTCAGTAAAATTTCAAACTCGTTTCTTGATTTCCGTAAGGGAAAATAGCATAACTGAATCTTTGAACCATTTTTATATACGTGAAATAAACTGCTCCACATGAGTTAGGGACTTATATTGCAAAAAAAATATAGTTAAAATAAGATTTTTTTGATGAAAATTCATATTAATATGATTTCAAGTTAATTTTAGCCTGTAGCTCTGCAGCGTATACAGGGTGGTTAAGAAAAATCGAGTAAAATAACGAAGTTTTATTCCCAGAGAATTCAAGCATTTTAAGACTATCAATACAATGTATGGCCTCCACGGGCATCAATAACAGTTTGACATCTTCTTTGCATACTACACACGAGGTTGTTGAACATTTCTTGGGGAATTTGGTTCCATAAACGAGGCAGAAGCTCTCTCAGATCATTTAAGGATTCTGGGGTAGATTGATGATTATCTAATCTTCTTTGGAGCATATCCCATGCATGTTCTATGCAATTCAAATCTGGTTAGTGCGGAGGTATTGGTAAATGTGGAATACCAAGCTCCTCGCGCGCATTCTCAACTATGGCTGCACGGTGCGGTCTAGCGTTATCGTCTAAAAATTGAAAAGTTTCACCAATAGCAGCGTGAAAATTTGGCACAACATTGTCAATGACGTGCTCCCTATAGTGTGAGGCGGTCATATTCCCAGGCCAAATGTGTAGATCTGTGCGCCTATTGAAACATACGAGTATCCCGGCCCATACCATAACACAACCCCCTCGGGATGGATGGACTTCTTGGACATAGCGACGATTACCGGGTATGCGTGGGATTGTCCATACCCTTATTCTTCCAGAATCTGAAAATCGTCCATATCTGGATTCATCAGTGAAAAGGACACTACGCCATTGATCGTTCCAATTGATATCTTGCCTTGCCCATTCCAGTCTTTGACGCTTATGGTCACGTGTTAATGGAACTCCTCTTGATGGTTTCGTTGGAAACTTGTACCCCATCTGCATTTTGAAGAGTATTCCGTAGCATTCTACACGTAGATGTAGGGTTTCTTCTCGCCGAAACGGTGATGAAACGATCCTGAGCAGCTGTTGTTTTTCGTCGCCCACCAAGCCTTGGTCTTTCCAACACGGAACCTGTCTCCCTGAACCTATTCCAAAGTCGAGATATCACACTTTGGCTGACTTGGTGCCTTTCCGCTACAACAACCTGAGTTAGGCCACCCTGTAGCATTCCGATAGCCCTATTAGCCTTAGCGTTTGTTAATTTGCGTCTTGGCATTTTCAGAAAACTCGTTTCAAATCGAAGTCGTTGATAAACTGACTTCATTTCAAAATAAGAACATTCATGAAGCATATGCAAAGAACCAGACTTCAGAAAAAAAGCGACCAGATTGACGAAATGTCTCATACTGATTTTTATTGGATCGATTCTAGTTGTTATTGAGTTTTAAATGATTTTTCAGCCATTTTCTCGAAGATTACATACTTTTAAAAACGATTTAATACGATATCCCTAACTCTTGTGGAGCAGTACATGTATTTCCAGTATTTCAAAATTCACCAGGTCTTTGGAATTATTGAATTCACATAATAATAATAACAGGAATTTATTGCAGAAGCAAAAGGCCATCGAACTACGGTCCTGCAGCCCCACATAATATTTTCTCAAATTCATTATTTTCCCAAAGTAAATAAACATTTTGATAAAAACGTAATACTATGATTTTTTTGTAGAAACGACAACGTTGCGGGCGTATCTGACTATAACCTAACATTTTCAAAATATACGCGGTGAAATGTGTCAGAATTTCATGGTCAACCGGGATACTTTATAAAAGTGAATGCAGTATAGATAAAGTTTCTTTGACATCGTTTATTTATTCACTTTCTGTACTATAATTTAACCTGATGCGAATGAATTTTATTCTCGTTGTGAATTACTGTGTGAAAATTAAAAATAGTTCTATACTATACTAAACTGGTATATTCTAAAAGTAGTTGCAGAATGGGCTCATATTCCAATACGAATGTATGAGTGTTGGAATTGCATTCTGCAACGAGTATTAGACAATATTTTCTCAATTTCTATTTCTGTGATCACTAAAATGATTTGGAAAGAAAATAGGTAAAGCCTCTGCGATCTAGCAGGATACTAGATATTGCAAGAGAAGAAGGCATCAAAGTTGCCACAGCGTGTGAATTCCCCTCACAGTTAAAAATCAATGAGTTATCCTCTCAACCTGGGGTTGACAATGAAAATCTGTATATCAAGTTTCATTATAATGGGCATGAGTAATTTGAAAAATTTATTATGCTTGATAATTCGGCAAATAATTAATGGTGACTGATTATTGAGATGTGTCTATTATTGTGTCATAAGAATTAATAACCCATAACTCCTTTGCCCTTGAAGGTCAGAAAAGAAAGGAAATTGGCCCCTTTTAGAAATTATGGAGGTTGAGCCACACAAAAGAGGCAAACTGATTGGAACAGGTGGAGTGAATTTGAAAAAATTATTTGTTGAAACAGGTGTCCAGGTATGTATTCAATATTATAGTCCAATCACGTTCTCACAACATTTCAACTTGTTCAGCTATTTTGTAAGGATGTAGTTTTCAGTGGCAGCTCGTGATAGTTTAAGGTGGTGAGGTACATCGGAGAAAAAAGATTCCCTATCGTGGCGTTGCTGTGAAAAAGGCCATTGCAAAACTGATGATTAGAATAATTCTTTATCGCTAGCATACTCAAGGTCATCTTTTTCGAGAAACATTTTGCTTTGTAAAATATTTACTTCTAGCGATGAAGAATTATCTTACTCGAAAAATAAATATTTTAAAGGGTGTGTATAAAAAGTAATTTGAAGCCAGTTGAAGAAAATGAGCATCCTTATTGAAATTCTTCAATTTTGGACCTTGTTAAGAACATCCTCTACAAGCAAGCTGCTTTTCATCATATCATCAGATTTGAAACACCCATTAACCAGAACATTGAGAATATTGAAGTTTATGTCACTCTGATAATGAAGTAAAATCTTCCACTTTCCCATAATTTTTTCGTTATATGTCAGCCACGCCGGATAAATTAAGAAAAATGTTGATGCCAATGAATAGAAATACTTATTTGGCACTAAGACATGAAATGATATGTGGTTACCATTAGAACAAACCGACCTAATTCTGATACCAGTAATATCGCTTCAAACGAACACCCTGTGACCGGTACTATTATTTTAGGCTGATATATCAGTGCAAGAGCAACCATTTTTGCAGTAAAATTATTCCGTAACTGACGTAAGTAATGAGATTATCTACTTCATTGCACTAATGTGACACTCTGTATATGTACATATACCTATAAATAACTAATTCTAGTGAACTCTCTTCTTCGTCAGTTGCGTAATATTCTCAAGACATTCACTCAAATTTGGAATAGATCGCTTTACTTCTTGAACTGTATATGATTTATCCCAATAAGAATTACGCCAAAAACTTTGCTGATTAGCTGAAAAAACAAAAAAAATCACAAGTCTTTCGAGCGTTTACATCTAACTGGGGAATTCGTGACGCCCCATCGGTCCTGTTAAATACATTTCGCCTTCGGGTCTCCGATGGAAATTGAAAGATTGAAAGACATCATATGAACACTGAGACAAACCTAAATCTACACGAAAAACAGATAAAACTATTTTTACAAATCGAACCCAATTTGAAAACTGACCCGAGTTCATAGATTAAAGAACTAATTCCCGAATTGTGCAGAATAATTACAGTTTGCCCTTCGCGAGAGAATATCAAGACTAGAGGAGAGGCTAGCCTCAGACTCAACGTAATATTTGACGTTTAGGGGTGCGGTTTTCTCGCCTGCCGTCCGTTCCGTATGATGTAAAATGACGCGTAAAGAAAGGCAGTGTGAGGCCTGCCTCTGCCGTTTACTGGGAGTTGGATACCCAGAAATCGTGAGATACGGAAACTTAGACCCAACCGGAGACGCATTTTATTGCTATATAAATTTCGATATAAATGCGTATGGAAGAAGATAATGAGAACAATTTTAATTGATTGAATAAATAATTAATAAATATATGATATTTATACGTGTAATTTTCGACGTTTATTGGTGAGGCACTGCCTCATCTGCCTCATAGGACAAGCCGCCACTGGTAGTATCATTTATCGAAAGAAGTCGATTATATGGCGTGTATATTCGATTTCATGCCATTAATTGACGTACCTCTATTTGGCATACATATATTGGCATACATTCCAATGAATTCCAGGCGGAGAATTTACATGACTTTGGTCAGCGATGAATATGAGGAATTTTTTACATTTTATCGATGAGTCCTTGTGTGATAATAAATGAAACTTTCTTGAATACAAATAGAAATTGGGGTGAGGAAACAAATTTTTTAACACGAGAACAAAAACATAAAGCAACAAGAAATGGAACATTTGAAAAAGATTTAGGAGGAGGGATCTGTTCTAAGTTCAATGCAGACTTTATTTTTTATAAACGTTAACTTATAATGCTTCTAATGAATTCAAATTGAAGTTTTTCTTTTCGATGGCAGATTCAGGAAACCATGGCTAAAGTTATATCATTCGATTGTGTTGCCGGTTATCCAATTTTATCTTCTAACAACGTTGTCACAAAAACTTTATGACTTTCACGTGGTGGTAGACCTTATTTCATCATCCATTTAAGGCTTTCAAGTCAACAAGAATACTGGCTGACAAAGAAACTGCAACACCCAGAAGGAGCTGTTTAAATTTTTTTTTGTAAAACATAGATAGTACAGCAAGGAGTAAATGATTGAAATTTGGATAAATAACCAAATAACTAAGGATTTTCAATATTTTTTTAATAAATTTGTTTATAATGCGCTTTGCCACCTTGATTACGTATCTATACACTCTCCTACACATCTTGGCATACTATCCCAAGCCACCTGTACTTCATGTCTCAGAGCCGCCAAATCTATGGGCGAAAGATCGGGAAATCTGGGTGGCCAGGTCAAAAGATTTACATGGGTCGCTAAAAAAGTTTAAACTAACTCTGGCAACATGAGGTCGAGCATTTTCTTGCTGAATTATTGGATTCTCGAGCCGATTAAGGTAAGGGAGAACATATGGCTCCGCTATTTCTTGAAGGTAACGAGCGATGTCATTGTACCTCGAATTAAGACTAAAGGTGACGTACTTGCATGTGCAGTAGTACCCCATACCATAACGCCAAATGTCCGGTGTACATGACGCTCAGCGACTAACCCTTCTTTGGCCATCATGTGCACCCAAAGGGAGAATCGAGATTTATCAAAAAAGTCGACCTGATGCCATTCCACCTTCTCTGCCCCACTGTAATAGTTGATGGCGAAGCTCAACCGTCGGAGGTAACATAAGATGGGGTCGATAATGTTGCAGTCCAAAAGAACTTATTCGGCGGTAAACCGTTCGGACAGTTACAGAATGGCATTGTGCTCCTAACCACTTATCAGCCAAAGATCGAGTTGTCGCAAATCGGTCTCTAATGGCCAAAAGTCTTAGGGCCGTAAGATCAATCACAGATTAAACCGGTGGTAACATAAACTTGGATTAAAGTTTAACTTTACTTTAATCTGTGGTCCTAAGCTCAATTGTGGACAAATCGAAGATAAGGTTATCTTTGGTTTTTCGTTTGCTGTTGGCATCACTTCTACATAAATATAGGTTATTTCTTTCCAATGTCAAAAAAAAGAAGAGAAACTGTCGATCGTTGACAGTTTCAACATTTGATCCATAATATAACCTATTTATTTATATTATTATTATTTTTATATTGAAATTTTAGTAATTCTTTTTTATTAAATTGAATTTCCATAATTTGGTACCTTTACACTCTGTAATGAACAGAAATAGGTAGTAACAAGTCTCCCTATTGATAGTAAAATATAAATTAACAAAAGAGAAGAATTAAATTCATCGAGCTGAGAAGGCAGCTACCTCTTCAATAGAAAGAATTAAGATACAAATTTTTGCCACTATAAAATATTAACAAATGAAATGTGAATACAAACTAGGTCTCCCATATCGTTCATCCCATCAGACCGAATGGTCCAACGTCAACAGAGAATAGTACCGACTGGGCGACTGCAGTGAACGGTATGGGAGACCTAGTTCGTATTCACATTTCACTTGTTAATATTTTATAGTGGCAAAAATTTGTGTCTAAATTCTTTCTGGTAAAATATAATACTAGTGGGTTTCATCTAATAAGTTCATTATGCATTAAATACTATGCTGGACATAGGAATTATCGAATATAATCAATAAACAACATTCAGATTCCATTTATTTTTTTATATTACATACTATATATCTATTCATATACAAGTTTCACAGCATTGGTTGTAATATGTGTTTATGAAAATTTGTCTTTTCAATTGGCTATTTCTTGCATTTTCAATCATGCTAGTCTCATTAGAAGATGAAATATCTAATAAATTTTCCATGTCGTTATTTAAACTCGGTAATTCATCCATGTTCTTCATGCATACATCAGCCAAAGATCGAACTGTCGCAAATCGGTCTCGAAGTTGAACTTAATTTGTGCCCCTTCGACGTCCGGTGCCTACTCTTCTTCGATTTTGGACATTATCAAACCACACTTGACAACATCTCATAACAGTAGTTGAATTTCTGTTCGTACGGTTAGCGATTTCTCGAAAAGGTAACCCCACCTACCGTAGACCAATAATTCGACCTTTTTCAAATTCAACTAGCTGTCCCGGCGAACTTTGTTCCGCCTAAATGATACTTACGGTGAATTTCACAAATCGTAATCACCGGTGATCGGATATCAAGTCCTTGGTTCTCTGATTTTTGAACTGTCAAATCTAGTTGGTCCTAGATCAAGCTCCGATCACCGGTGATTACGCTTTGTGAAACCTACCGTTGAAGTTGTATAAACTAATCATTGCTATTTTTTCAAGCAGGCGATAAAATAGGCAAAATATACAAAATTTTAGTACCATTGTTATTCGCACGAAAAAAATTCTCCTCATTTAAGTGGTATCTGTTGAACATAAAACATTTTGTTTTAAATGCTTTACAGTTTTGTCATTGCAGTACCTACCTTGTAATGAATGACAACACGAATGCAAATATAAATCTCGATAGAATTGTATGGATGAGAAATAGTTCCAATGATGAATTACCTCTGATCACTCGATCACTGTATAAACCACTTTATTTCTGCCAATACAACGCTGAAAATTTGAATTGAAGTACTTTGTCTATGGTATTTTAACTTCACTTCAGAGAATACAAATACGCTAAGACGTTTTCTTATTTTCCTTCTTGACTTCTTGACGTTCACCAGAATGAATTCAAATAATATTTGAACCAACTAATAAAATTAGAACTTATTTTGTGAATAGCGCTTCCTGAAGTGGAAAAAACGAAACTTTTCTAATATTCTCAATGTTGGCTAATCAAAATCTAATTAGTGCTCACACCATTATTTTAAACATCTTAGATTTTCAGTGCTCGGCTTGAAATAATTGGTAAACATCTCAGTTGGTGGAGCAGCGAGATTTCCATGTTTCCATGAATATGGACTGTCACACAGAACAGAAACAAAAATAATATGTCAATTACTAATTATGGCAAACATATTCATTCCCAAACAGAAATTCGAAAACATTTCAAAAATTATGAGAGAAGATGAGAATGGACAAATCACGATTGAACCCGATCGCCAAAATCCGATTTACTTGACATTTCGATTAAAATTCACTGTGATATTCATTCGCTTCTTGATCTGGTAATAGCCTTTCATGGTACTATAAGTTCTATACATCGCCATCTAATGGTGATAATATCAAATATAGTACCTTCACGATTACCTTATTTTGTTTTGAATAACTAAAAATGTAAAAATAACTAATAACCAGTTTAGTATAGTATAGAACAATCAGTCATAATGTGTGAATAGCGCCACTTGAAGTGGTAAGAACGAATTCTTCCTCATATCTCAACGAAATCTAATCATTTTAGAGATCTGTACCTACTCCTCCCTAAGACGTTTTGGTCAACAGCGCAGAGTTGGAGGCAACCCAAATTACACACTATATGTTTACATCGCAATCTAAGCTGTAGCGTAACTGTAACTGTAGCGACACCTAGTGACCTTACTCAAAAGAAGGAGAAGCATTTCCTGTATGAGTAAAATTTTCATCGATCTTTTCGAAGTTTTATTGTATTTTATAATAACCAGACCGTAGACGAATCCATATATGAAGTTTCATAACCTACAGTCCTTCCGATCTCGAGTTATAAATGGTGTAACCAACATCTTTCTTTTATATATATAGATTAGATGGCGATAAATTCCGCGAACACGTGCTCTAGGCATTTTAAAAACAACCCCTTGAACAGCTGGTTTGTTGTAAAATTTTAAAAATTTTCCAAAACGATCAAAATATTTTTAAGTAACAAAAATGTTTACATGAAAAAACCTTAACGATTGTTTTCTCCAAATTTCAATCATTTACTCGTTGCTACAATATCTTTGCTTTTACAAAAAAATTTGAACAGCTCCTTCTGGGTGTTGCAGTTTCTCTGTCAGTTAGTATATTTTATATCGATAGAGCAGTGTACCCAAGAAACCAAATTTTCAATAAAATCGTATGTAAAGTCTAGGGCACCATCGACTGTGGCCCATCCTGTATTCATCTGCAGAAAGAAATATTACGTAATTGTGTGTAAAGACTGAAAATGTATCGTTTCCTCTACATATAATCAATATATTCATAATTATTTTCAGATGAACTATGTAGAAGATAACAAATTCGAAATTTTCGCACCTAGTCAAAGTGCAATGGATGAAGCGAAGGAAATAATCACGAAACTTTTGAATACGGAAAAAGCGCCAGAGTTGGAATTTGGTGGAATATATTCGGCAACGATAGTTGAATTGAGGGAAATTGGAGTTATGGTGAAATTATATCCTGAAATGCCTCCAGCTCTTTTACATAACTCGCAGCTGGATCAGAGAAAGGTAAATATTTAATTTATCGATTCTATTTGTATTTTTACAAGAAGCACATCCCATATAGTTCTAATTTTTGAATTTTGTTTACTCATTTTAATTGTAACATCGATAAATCAGATAATTCATTGATAAACATATCAACAACCGACACACATCTGAGTCGAACTTGCCATAAACCACCATCCTGTATTTCCTATAGGAATTAGCTTTACATCGAACTATTTTAATTTATAATTAGAGTAACCTGAATTTTTCATATTCAATTTAAGGTTGCTCATCCCTCAGCTTTAGACTTGAAAGTTGGACAGGAGATACAAGTGAAATATTTTGGAAGAGATCCTGTTTCGGGTCTTATGAGATTGTCAAGGAAAGTTCTTCAGGTTACTCCTAAATAAAGACTTGTTATACATATATTGTACATATATATTCTGTATACATTATAACATTTTTCTCAGTTTTTTTTTTTTTCATTATTATACTTCCTATTAACGTCAGCACATTTTAAAATTGACTTTTCTCCACATTCGATGCTCATAATGAACCCAAATATTAGAGTGTTCTCTTTGGTCAATGTCAGCTAAAGATTTCAACAGTTTAATTGTTATCCCATCAATGCCAGATGAATTCTTATTTTCAGTTTTTCGATTTCACTTTCCTCAACATGTGTCACAGACTATTTATACAGGGTATTTCATAGGTGAATGAACATACGGTAACCTGATCTAGAGCTACCCTAGGCGAGTCCAAATAACCGATACATGATAGGTCTAATCAATTCCATAACCAAGATACGGGGTGGTTTATGTATTCACCAAAAGTTTTTTTGGGATTTGACTGAGATATTTGAAAAGAGCAGAAAATTTTCAATGAGGTTCATAGATTTCGTTGTCCCGCACGTCATTTTGCTCAAAGACAGCTTCAGGGAAAGATTCAATTGAATATTGGAATTTCACAAAAGTCTCAGAAAAATCGTACATTATGATCAAACTGAATTTTTCTTGTTCCACTAATTTCACTTCGAATTCCATAATATTCTGAGGCTTATGCCGACGATCATGTCCTGCTGATAAGAGGTAAGATACTCAGCGTCATCGTGGATTTGATGCAAAACGCCTTGCGGATAATCGTCGTAAGGCCTATCTCACATATGCATCAGTGGTATGGTGGACTTCCATGGAGAAGGCCAGTAACCGAAACATCCTTAGCAGATGCCAAAGGAGAGCTTGTCTTAGTATAACAGGCGCTCTAAGATCCACTCCCACAGCATCGATGGAGTGCATGTTGGGCATCCCTCCCATACGTACCTAATTTTATTGTTCATCTTCAACTAATAGAAATCCTGTAGTTTTCATACCCTTCCAAAAGTAGGAAATAAGAAAATGACTGATTTTTCACTTGAATATCTCTTCTGTTTAACAGATTTATTATCCACAATCAAATCTCATTCAGAATGTACCTCACTTGAACAACTCTTAACACAAACCAGAACAAAATCTCTTTGCCAGAACAACATGTGAAAGCATGATCAACTTAAAAGCATTCGCAACGTAAACAAATATATGTTTGTAGTGTGTAGAGAGTAGTTCTGATTCTCGCCGATATGGCGCTACGATCTTAATTTCAGACGCCTATACAAGGGAACGTCGATCACAATGGTAGAGGCAGAATCTAGACTCATCTGTGAAGAGAACTCTTTCCCAAACGGCCTCTTCCCAATGGATATGCTCTCTCGCAAAATGCAAACGCGCCCTTCGATGGGCTGGGGTAAGAGCTGGGCCTCTTGCCGCGACACAAGGCCTTAAATCATATTCTCTGAGGCGATTTCTTATTGTCTGAGTGCTAATTTGCACCTCATGAGTTTGCTCAAGCTGATTTTGAAGGAGGCGAGCGGTTGCAATGTTGCAAACCGTTGTCTCAACGAAGAAACTCTCAAGTAACGTTCTTGAATGGCAGTTTTGTTACACGTGGTCTACCCTGTCCTGGTCTTCGGACATTTATACCTGTCTCCCTGAATCGCTGCAACATCCTGGACACACTTGTATGGGAAACTCCAAACCTTTCTGCAATTCTTGTGTATGTCCACCCTTCTTCTCGCAAAACTACCGCTTGGACACATTCCTCTTGGGTCAAATTGCGTGTTTCGCGTTGCACAGGCCAGCATAGCGATCGAGTGTAGAAAATCAAACGAAAGAAAAACTTTTGATCACTAGAATTGATCGAGAACAACTGATTTTAGAATGGAGCCAATACATTCAAAATCTGATAATATCATCTTTTTTTATTCCTGCTGGGAGAAAACATCTGTATTGAAGAAAAACGTTGAAAGTGGATAACATATGCATGCATAATTCTGATATAAATAATTATCATTGAGAACACCTTCAGTCTATAATATAAAAATAAATCGCAAAATGTGTTGGTAAGCGCATAACTCAACAACGCCTGGACCAATTTGGCCAAATCTTTTTTTTAAATGTTCGTTGAAGTTCAAGGATGGTTTTTACGGCAATAATTAGAATTATTGCTGGAAAAACCCTAAAAATAGCCCTTTTCTTTTTCCCATACAAATGATTTGTAACTAAAACGTAGTCAATTTGAGCTTTATTGTTATGGTATAAAGTTCATATTAAATTACAAGCACTCACTGTTGTACTTTTTTGATTTCATTAATATTAGCAACAATTCGCTCACAAAATAAAATTGCACTTGCACTCGCTTCGTCGGGAATCGCAGCAACTTTGCTTGAAGGTGGTCGAACAGCCCATTCAGCACTAAAATTGCCATTAAATATGCAAAGCAATGAAACTCCAACCTGTAACGTTTCGAAGAACTCTGCAATGGCAAAGGTTTTGCAGCAATGTAAATTGATTGTTTGGGATGAATGCACGATGGCACATAAAAAATCTTTGGAGGCTTTAGACAGAACCTTAAAAGATCTACGGAGCAATAATAACCGATTTGGTGGTGCAATGATTTTATTAGCAGGAGATTTTCGTCAAACATTGCCAGTGATTCCACGATCAACGCCAGCTGATGAACTCAATGCATGTCTAAAGTCCTCCAATTTGTGGAAACATGTCAAAGTACTTCATTTAAGCAAGAATATGCGTGTCGAGTTGCAAAATGACCAATCTGGAAACATATTCTCTAAACAACTCATTGACATTGGTAATGGAAAATTACCTATAGACATGTTGACTGGCTGCATTAACTTTCCTCAAAGTTTTTGTCAGTTAACTCAATCAAAAGATGAACTTATTCAGAAGGTGTTTCCAGATGTTTCTCAAAATTACAGAAACCATGATTGGTTGAGCGAACGAGCTATACTGGCTGCAAAAAACATAGATGTAAATGAATTAAATTTCAAAATTCAAGAACAAATTACAGGCGAATTGAGGATATATAAATCAGTTGATTCGGCTACTAATCAAGATGATGTAGTCAAATATCCACCGGAATTTTTAAACTCGCTGGATTTGCCAGGATTGCCACCTCACAATCTTCCATTAAAGGTTGGATCGGTGGTTATAATGTTGCGAAATATCAACCAACCGCGGCTTTGCAACGGTACACGGTTAGCGATAAAAAATTACTAAACAATGTGATAGAAGCAACTATACTCAAAGGAAAGTATAAAGGAGAAGATGTTCTCATACCGCGCATCCCAATGATTCCGACTGATGTGCCATTTGAGTTTAAACGACTACAGTTTCCAGTGCGGCTTGCTTTTGCTATGACTATAAACAAGTCCCAGGGGCAATCATTAAGTGTTTGTGGTATTAATCTAGAAAACCCATGTTTCTCACATGGTCAATTGTATGTTGCCTGTTCCCGTGTTGGAAAACCATCAGATTTGTTTATCTATGCGCCGGGTAATCAAACAAAAAAACATCGTATACCACAAAGCACTACAATGATAATAATAATAATTATGATTCACATTATTAACAATAAAGCGATTACTTACTTTTAAATCCTTATATATGTTTTATTTAATTATTTTTTATTCACAACGCCCTATCACCAGGGTGACGGTTCTGTTCAGGAGAATTTTTTGAAATACGTAGGCACAAAAACTGCCACATTACAAATCTTTTTGACAGGACGAAGTCTGTCGGGTCAGCTAGTTGTAGAATAAATTTGAGATTTCCATAATGAGCGTTAATTTTTTGCGCAGTGTATTCCACTTATATGTAGAAACATGGTTGGAAGATTTAGTTACCTATTTTCTTGTACGGAAATCAAGAATCAAGTGTTTAAATTTTACTGAAAAATAATGGACAGAATAGTCCGTTACTTTGTGATAGTCCACTCGAAGAAAGAGTAAAAGTACTCGAATAACCCGACAGAAAAACATCTAAACGAACACACGGACCTATGCATTGGCAACGTCTTTGAGAATTATTTGTCATCCACGAGTGCCAACCTGCGTCAGTTTTAAGTAAAAAAACTTTATAAACCTACATCATGACTAACCGGGATACTTTATAAAAGTGAATGGAGTATAGGGGCTCTCTACTAGTATGATATTAGCTAGGCACACACGAAAGGGAAATCTGTAAGATCTGATCGGCAGTCCAGATCTGTAACAGATCTGGACTGCGGATCGGATCGCTCCCGCTGATCTGGTCCGTCGCGGATCAATGAGATACATGATCCGCGACGGACCCGATCAGCGGGAGCGATCCTATCCGCAGTCCAGATCTGGACTGCCGATCAGATCTTACAGATTTCCCTTTCGTGTGTGCCTAGCTATTAAGTTATTATGCTGCAGCTTATTTACAATGAACAATCATGAAACCATTAGACAGATTTTGTCCATTAATTTATCCAATGCATTTTAACCTAAAACATACATATACTCCATTCCCTTTTTAAAAGTATCCCGGTTGGCCATGATTTAGGTTTATCACGTTCTTTTATTAAAACTGGAGTAGATTGGCATTCGTGCGTCAAATAATTCTGAGAGACGTTGCCGGGGCTACTTTCTATTCACGCTTTTTTAACTTTGTAAATGGAGTTAGTTCTTTTGAGGTGTAACTGTGACACAGGATTCGTAGTACTCCTACATTTTCATATATATTTCAAGTAGTGCAAAAAGGTATTTAAATGTCGTCTGTAGGCTTATTTGCCTTGAGAATTTTGAAAATTGGGGAATTGCATCTGCTCTGTTTGTTGGTTATTCGAGAACTCTCATTCCTTTTGCGAATGAACTATCACCAAGTACGTAACGCACTATTCGGTCCTTTTTTCAGTAAAATTTCAACACTCGCTTCTTGATTTCCGTAAATAATTTTTTTGTTCGGAATTAAAACACAAAAGGTATCAATTACTACGATTTATTAAATTCACAAAAAACTGAACAAACACTCAAAAGAATTTCCTCCCAATAAAATATTCACTGCCTTTTGTTATAACTATGTAAATCATACGTTATATAAAATATATGCAAATCTGAAGAATCGAAATACTCCCAAGAGGTTTATTTTATTCATCTGCACCTATGGTGTTAGAAAATAAAAACTCCTATTATATTGTTCTGTCTAATTTGAAATTTTATTTTATATGGAAATTAAACAAATCCTTGACAAATACTTTTCAAGACAGTTGATTTTGTTAAGAATGTACAGAAAAAAATCTGTATCTCACAGTACTTTCAAACAGCAATAACTTATTTAAGTATAAGCTTAGAGAAACACCATACATGGAATTTTAAATATTATACATATAAACTATGGGGAATTGGAAATATCCATATTATCTGACTTTTCAGATGACTCCTTCTCTACCAAAACCTCAGATTCCGTTAAATACTTTTCCTTTTCTGTTTTCTCAAAACCTTTTTCCTCTTCATCATAATTTCTGGGTACCTTAGAGAGGGATCTAGATCTATCTCTAGTTCTTCTCTCCTTATCTTTCCTACTATCTTTCTTGTCAGACTTGTCCCGTTTTCTGTCTCTGCTACGAGATCGGCTCTTTCTTTTTTTCTTAGGAGTAGGAGATCTTCTCCTGCTACCTCTAGATCTAGAACGCTTTCTATCTTTTTTTTTTCGATCATGAGACCTTGATCGATATTTGCTCTGTGATCGGGATCTGTCCCTTGTCTTCTTTTCAAGGGCATTATCATCAGATTTTTTCTCTTTAGATTCATGAGATTTTGATTCCCTTTCCTTCGCCTTTTCTATCTCTTTCTCCTTCGATTTTGCTCTTTCCTTATCTTTTGGTTTCTCACTTTCTTTTTCTTTTGATCTTTCTCGTGCTTTAGACTTCTCCCTGTCTGCATCTCTTGATCTTCTGTCCCTAGAACGTTTTCTATCTCGAGACTTATCCCTAGATCTTCTATCTTTAGATTTTGCTCTTGAAATAGATTCTCTTTCTCTAGACTTTTTTCTCCAAGAAGATGATTTGGATCTAGATCTCCTGGATCGTGATGTACGCGATCTTGACCTAGATCTTGTCCGTCTTGGTCTGGACGAGCTACGTTTTCTTGATCTTGACCTACGTTTCCTATCTCTCGACCTGGTTCTTCGTGATCTGGATCCAGACCTTCTTCTTCGTGATCGGGATCTCCTTCTTGATCTGGATCTAGACCTACGCCGTCTACCTCTTGATCTTGACCTTGATCGCCTAGAACTTCTCTTGTCTTTAGTAAGCATTCCTATTACTGGTTCTATGGAAGCACTTATCATATTTTGTGCTTCTTTAAACCTGGACATAGCTTCTTCAATTTCTTTCTGAGCTGCTTCATTACTCTTTGCTTGGGGTTTAACAATAGCTTGAGTTGAATGCTGAACCTCTATCAAATTTCCATTAAAATTTGTACCGGTCATTTTCAGCGCATTGAGAACACTTGGTTGATCTGTGAATTCAATCAAATATAACGGTGTACCTGTGGAGGTCCTGGTTGCGGTTCTAAGATACTTTATTTCACCAGCACTTGTAAAATGATCAATGATATCTTGTGAATTTGTTGAAGGATCAATATTGAGCACACATATGGTTCTTCTAGTTTCTTCAATCTTTGTACTATCATATGTTACAGGTAAAGGTGGATATGAAGGCAAACCATTGGCCTCCAACTGGGAATCAGAAGTGACTATAACTTGATCGGTTCCAGTTCCTTGAACAGTGTTCACTACATGATTTGGTAGTTTAGGTTCATTAACATGAAGTCCTGGTACAATAGTTCCATTTCGAGTCATTTCTAATGCATAATATTCATCAGGAATCTCTCCGTTTTGAACTGGGATAACAAGGAGAGCTCTATCAATAAATACTGTGTTCGTCATGTGTTGGGCTATTCCCACCGTATTAGAGTCTACAAATTTGATATAGCATATTCTGGACTGAACTGGGCAGGATACATCTCTTATAGTGGGATACAAACGTATATCTTCGATTTTACCAAGATAACCAAATAATGTTTGCATCTGATCTTTCGTAGCTTGAGGTGCTATGTTGGTCACCTGTATGATCTTCGTATTTCCAACAGCCATTTTGCTTGATTGAAATTACTCAAAATATTGCAATAGTTTCCATCCCGAATACAAAACTGAACAACTGAAGCTACAACATAACCTATACCAAAGTCATGTAGAAAATTACCGCAATTCACAGAAACTACCCGAATCTCGAAATAAACCTTATAATGGAATTCTCTTCTTCTAACTGGAATCAAATACTTTTCCTTTATTTATCACTTTAAAGTTAGTAAATTATCTTCCAGTCCACTGTCCACATCGAAATTTTTGATACGGACCATAGAGATGATCAGAGATCAGACAATGTTCACATATTCCACAGAACAATATTGTTTCGCTCTCAGAGGTGATAACCATCTTTACAATCGGTCATAACATGTGGCAACGCCGCATTTTATTTCCTGAAGCGTAAAAGTTTTAAACACACCTACAACTCACACAACAGCTTCAGGTTTAGGGCAAGAAAATTTTAAGTGGAGAGGCACCAAATTCCAATTCAAAGAGGCTCCTAAGTTCAAGGTGATGCCGAATTCATAAATATTGTTTTGAGAAGAAATATGTCTCCATACAATAATGGACCTCTTTTCTGAGCGCTAGCACAACTTGAATGAGGGCTATACGATTTCGTCACGATGTTTGTATTTTTCGAATGAATTGAGTTGAGCTGGGAACGGTCCTAATCGATCAGGTTCAACTCACGAATCCATCTGACCGTACGGAAGTAAACATTTGACACTTAAAATTTTCAAGGAATTTTAGAATCACGTAAATTGCGGTTGAGTTTCTAATGTATGCTAGCGACAAAGAATTATTTCAATCGAAAATTATAAATTTTTGAGGATAGCTATGTATTTAAACGAATTTTATAGAGGGTTCAGATTATTCCTGAAATTTAAGCCTTTGTCTCGGCAAAATTTTATTTTTTTTGTGCCTCACCAACTTAAACTGTCACGAGCCGCCAGTGAAGAAAAGAGTGAGAAAGAATAATTATTGATCATTTACAAAAAATTACTTACCTATACTTGCAAGTACGTATGTATTCAGGCAAAAACTCAAATTTCGTTGATTGACAATAAATCGATAAATTACTCAACTTGAACTAAAAAGGAAATATTAATCACGAGAATAAAATTTTCAAAGTTGCAGAAATACTCGGGATCAGTGGCAGCTGGTGAAAGCATAACGTTTCGAGGCACAATGGAAAAAAAAATATTGTTAATTAGGTTTTCGGACGAAGTTATTTTAATCTAGCATTTAAATGTTTTATTTTTGTATAACGCGCATTGTCGATATTCTGCTTTTGTTTTTTCATGCTAGTATGCTTGCAGTTCGATGAAATATGCCGAGCACTTTTATTGAAACATCTGTAAATCAAACTGTAAACAGAACTTGTCCCCATGCGTTGGTTCATTCGTTAACGATAGGGGGCGTACTGCTTCCTTGGTTTCGCCTATAGATCGCGAGTCGAATTTTTCAATTCGCCACTTTTCGACCAAACTGTGTCGGTGTTGGTATTAGATGCTGGAAATAAAATGCATGACCAACTAAATAATTTATTCAATGTAATACTACCGGTAAGCCATTCGTATTTTTCATACTGAAGCGTGTTGCTTTTGATTGTGAATCGGGATGGGGCTACGTTTCGTCCCAGCCTCGCTTACGATGGACTCATCAGATTGGCTAATGTAAGCGAGGCCTGCCAATGACGTAGATGTTACAGCTGCCCTGCTCGAGACGAGCGTGGGTACTGGGTAGCACAGAACATATAATAGATATGGGTAGTAGACCTGGTCGGTCTATAAAGAATATGGTACCGCAGTAACCCACGCTGCCTAGGAGGAGGTGCCCTCTGTGCGGGCGGCGTGTGAAGCGCGGTCGCAGACTTCTGCACGCCGGTGGCAAGTCGCCACAATACCATATGTATTTCGATCGGAACCCTCAATTTGATTTTCCGACTCCACTGATACTATTCACTCAAATCTGGAACAGATCGCTTTGATTCCTGAATGATATATCCTCATGAGAATTACTTGAAAAAATTTCGCTGATTAGCTGAAAAAGCACAAGTACCTATTTCGTGTGCTTACATTTAACTGGGGAATTTGTGACGACCCCCGCGGTCCCGCTAAATTCATTTCGCCTTCGACACTCGAATAGTTATTGAATTTAGAAACAAAATCAAAAGACTTTCCGAAAGACGTCATACGAACTCTGAGACAAAACCTAAACCTACACGAAAAACAGTTAAAACTGTTCTCACAAATACAACCAAATTTGAAAACTGAAGCGAGTTCCTCAATAATCTAAAAAGTGCAGTATGATCGCAGTTTGACCTTCACAGGGGAACATCTAGAATCGAGAGGCTAGCCTTAGACTCAACGTAACATGTGGCGTTTAGGCGTGCGTCTTCTCTTGTCCCTATGATTTAGAATATCGCGCTGGACAAGTGCGAGGCCAGCCTCTGGCGTTTATTGGGAGGTGAGGAAGTGAGATGGAGACATAGAAATCGTGAAACATAGATCCAGGGCCGTATTTATTGTTATATAACGATGAGAAATTACGATACAAATGCGTATGGATGCAGATAAAAAAAAGTGAAATGATGAAGAATAATAAATGAAATATGAGACTTATCTGTGTAAGTTTCGACATTTATTGGTGCCTCATAGGACAAGCCGCCTCTGCTCGGGATGTCATAATTTAAAATAAAGCTTCTGGTTTTGAGTAGAAACGACTCTTATCTATGTTTTCACCCTTGAATGCGAATGATTTCACTTAAAAAAATTACAGATTTTCAATTAGTATTACAAACGACAATTTTCATTCTCATGTAAATTTTTCATCTCACAAAGCACCAAGGTCTGCATTTATCCGCAACTATATTTCTTTTATAACATGGAGTGTTTCTTTGAATCGCGCCCCATTTGCTCCAAGAAAATTGAATTAACGTTTATTTTCTATTGCGCCCAAGCAGATGCTACTGAGTCACTAGCATCTTTGAATGAAATTAATTACTATGAAAAAAAGTCTCATAAAACTTTCAGAAAATATATTTAACAATATAATAATATGTAAGTATATGTCATCTTACCGAATTGTTGGAAAAACGATGGAAGGTGTACAAACCTTTAATTAGATGTAAAATAGGAATAACAATTTCCTGCAAGTAAACATTCTTTTATAGGAACGGTTTTATCCTTCATGGTGACCACATGTGCATTTCTCGTTCCGTGTTATTTGCGACATTCTACCTGAAATTGTTTGGAAAATACGAAAATTTCGACGGTATCTAGTGAAGCAATCGACGAAGAATGTAGGACAGCTTTTAGTTGCACATTCCTTTTCGCGCATAGACGCTATAAAGTGACCGCTAAGTACTCTATTAGATTTGACTTTTTTGTTTTCATTATTGTTATTTATCTGGAGATAATCTCAACCTGTCTCCCAGATCCTCGCAAATTTTTCAAATAGGCAACCAACAATACATCTGTGGGGTATTGCTGGTTGTCAAACCAACATCTCTTCACTTCGTTATTGAATGGCCTTTGACTACATCGGCACAACAATCAAACAAATATGAACTCATCCAATATCACATCTAGAACCAATAGCCAAAACAACTCGTCTTATGTGGCTGCAGCAAAGGCAACCCCAAAACCAAATTTTCCGAAGAAAGAACAAGCAATATTGTTCCATTGTGAAGAGTCTTTGAAACTTTTCGATTATGTAAAAGCTATAGGCGATATCATCGGCCCCAAAAACATCTGCTTTGCTTCCAGAATCTCAAATAATAGAACTTGCATATACCTCAGTAAAATTGAATATGTAGACCAATTACTGGAAAATAATCGAATCATTAAAGTCGGAGAATACGACCTTGCCATCCGAAGATTCGTCACACCAGCCAAAAGAGTGATAATATCCAATGTATGCCCGTCAATACCTCACAACCTCATAGAAGAAGCATTAAAAAGTATGGAACTCCAGTTGGTCTCTCCTATAACATTCCTGAGAGCTGGAATTCCCGATGATGAATATAACCACATCCTCTCGTTTAGGCGTCAAATTTTTGTCATCCCGCCAACCGAATCTTTCACCTTACAGACTTCGATACTAATTAACTTCGAGGAAAACGAACACCGAATCTTCTTATCGACAGATAAAACGGAATGCTATATATGTAAGCAAAGAGGACACATAGCTGCAAATTGCCCTAATACTAATTCAACCAGAGACACTGAAATGACCCTCACACCTTCTCCAACATCAAGCTCAGTGTTTGCTTCCACATCACTCCCTTCTTCTCAACAAAACAACCTGTCCGATCCACCTGAAGCAAAAGAGACTTCCATTCCAGAAGAATCAGCAGTAGTACTCAGCCTAAAAAGAGCTCTTTCTAGCTCAACTGAACAAGATGATCCTCCTTCCCCATTGGCTCATAGCCTTTCCGAAAGTTCTCAGATGCCTCCACCAGAAGCCCCTGCTAAAAAATCTGCAGCAAAACATACCAAAAAAAAAGCCAAAAAAGAGGACACCAAAATGACTGAACATTCAAGGCAAACTATCGAACAACTATACAGCAATGACCCCAGTTCTTTTAATGTACCCATACAAAACCTACTAGCTTTTCTTGAAAATTCACACGGTAGCAACAATCCCTTGAAAGAGGCACAGGAAATAACAGATGACATCAAACTACTACTAACTGATCTGCACATCATATATCAGTCGTTGTCTGAGCGATCACTTAAAAACAGAATTACAAGAATGACAAAAAAAATCAAGAAAGAACTAAAACTGAACATCCCTGAGCTTGAGAACAATTACTCAGAATCTTCCCAAGAACCAACAGAAGAGGATTACTCCTCAGACAACTCACAGATATAAATTTCAATCAATCAACTATCTTCAATCTTATTCAGTGGAATTGCGATGGTTTCTACCCTCGCCTCGAATATATCCAACACCTAATATCCGAAGCTTCTCCTGATATTTTATGTCTACAAGAAACAAACTTTAAGGAGGAACATAACCCCAAACTCAAAACATTTAACGGATACCACAATATAAGAACCACCTGTAATAGAGCAAGCGGAGGAACCTCCATCTTCGTATCCAACAACATATACTCTAGTAATGTTCAACTCGACACGAACCTGGAAGCAGTAGCTGTTTCTGTTTGGAGTCCCAACAAAGTCACAATTTGTTCCCTTTACATTCCACCGGACTATGATCTGGCTCTGAGAGAACTAATAGATCTGATCGATCAACTTCCTTCTCCATTCATCATCGTAGGGGATTTTAATGCACACCATAAAATGTGGGGATCTGAAAAAACGTTCGGCAAAGGCAAGATAATTGAAAGCCTTCTCAATAATTCTTCTATATGCTTGCTGAACAATGGAAGTGTCACTCATTTCAACTCATCAACTGGAAGTTTCTCTGCTATTGACCTCAGCCTTTGTGACCCCAATCTAACATACAAGTTATCTTGGTGTCCTTTTGACAACCTATTTGGTAGTGATCATTACCCCATCCTGATATCTGATAAAATAGACTCACAATCAAGGGAAATAATCAAATGGAACATCACAAGAGCTGACTGGAACAACTACAGGGCTCACACTGACGAACATCTTGCAGAACTTCAACTACCGAATGACATTGATGAAGCTCTTTACCGGGTTAATCATTGTATCGTCTCAGCGGCCGAAATTCACGTGGGTTTAAGTCACAGCACTAGTAAACGTAGAAGTGTACCCTGGTGGAACGATAACTGCAAAAAAACAGTAAGCGATAGCAAAACAGCTCTCAACAAATACCGTAGAACCAGAAACGCAGAAGATCTCATTAATTTCAAAAAACTGAGAGCTATAGCCAGGCGCACCCTCAAGCAGAGTAAAACAGACTCATGGCGCCATTATGTATCCTCAATAACCAGCGACACTTCTGCCTCCGAGGTTTGGAGGAAAATAAAACGGATGAATGGCACTAAAATTCATAACACGATACCAGCCATCATACTGCAAGATACAGTCCTGAACGATGACCAAGAGATAGCAAACACACTCGCTCAACATTTCCATGAAAAGTTCAAAAACAACAACACGACTGAATACAATCATATGGATCCAGCTCCAACAACACCAAACCACAATCAAATGGATGATCACTCTCTTCTGAACCTACCCATTACCTTCCATGAACTGACAAACGCCCTTAAGACGTGCAAAAATTCTGCTGCTGGCCCTGATAATATTCCCTTCATTTTTCTAAAGAATCTATCCGCGAAAGGTCTCGAGAAATTGCTTGAACTGTTTAACAGCATATGGACTAATCAAAATTTCCCTAAACTATGGCAAAAATCGATCATTCTCCCTATACATAAGCCAGATCAACCGCCCGATAGCGCTAACTCATACAGACCTATTGCCTTAACCTGCACTATGTGTAAACTCATCGAGAAAATCATTACACTCAGACTCCAGTGGTTCCTTCAAAAGTATAATATAATCTCCCCCAATCAATCAGGTTTCCGCCCTCATCGCTGCACACTTGACAACCTGGTGTCCCTTCACGACTACATCTCCGAGGCTTTCAGCATGGGACAAGACGTTATAGCTGCAATTTTTGATATTGAAAGCGCCTTCGACCGTCTTTTTAAACACGTCATCTTAAACTGCCTATCGAAATACCAATTTAGTGGGAACATCTACAAGTTTGTTGACAACTTCCTAGCAAACCGCAAATTTGTTGTGAACGTTAATGGGGAAACTTCCGTTGAAATGCCGCAAGCACATGGACTACCACAGGGATCCGTACTTAGCCCAATTCTTTTCATACTGGCCATAAACGACATCCCAAAATCAATTCTTCGTCCTGTACAATTTGGACTATACGCAGATGACCTGATGATATATTGCCGAGGTAAAAGCACTAAAACCACATCGTTACAAATACAAGCCACAATAGATCAACTTCAACAATGGTCAAATGATATCGGACTCAAATTCTCCACAACCAAATCAAAAATTATGAAGTTCAGCAGGAGAACTACCAGCACAGTGACCCCACATATACTTCTTAATGGAGACCCACTTCCAGTTACCGAAACCCACAAAATACTTGGTGTGATATTTGACAGCAAACTCACTTGGAAAGAACATATTGTGAGTCTCAAAACTAACTGTATGAAGAAACTCAACATCTTAAAAACGCTATCTCACACACAATGGGGCTCAGAAGAAGAAGTTCTATTAAGATTATACAGAACCCTCATCAGATCGAGACTCGACTACGGCAGCATAATATACCTCTCAGCCTCCAAAGTCCATCTTAAATCACTTGATGTAGTCCACAACACCGGTCTCCGACTCTGTTTAGGAGCTTTCAGGTCAAGTCCAGCTGATAGCATGTGTATTGAAGCAAACGAACTCCCCCTAAAACTGAGACGACATCAACTACTCCTCACATACGCAGCACGCATATCTGCTGATGCTCACAACCCTCTATACCACCATCTTTTATCTCCCACATCAACAGTTCAATCTCCTGTGCACAATCGTCCACTGTCAAATATTCTCAAGAGCCTGATAACGGATATTGATTTTTCAAATACCCTACCAAACCCAATCCCCGTGATACCACCATGGCACAAAAAGGTTCCAGCTGTTGACACATCCTTGTCAAAATTTACTAAGCGTGTAACTCCAAGTCTCGTAATCCAACAGGAATTTCTCCAAAAAATACACGGAAGGTCATACGACATTATTTACTACACCGATGCCTCGAAAAGTGATGCAGGACTGTTCTGCTCTGTGACTACTGCGAATAGCGTCCTTCAACGGTACAAGCTACCAAATTTTGCAAGTATCCTTACGGGTGAACTATATGCCATTCTCAAAGCGATAGAAAACATAACTGCCAATCACCATAATGTTGCCATATGCACCGACTCAGCATCCTCCGTAGAACACATCAAAGACCGACATACTCAGCATCCTATTGCCCAAAATATTCATGACCGCTATCAACAGTTAATTGAAACTCATCACAGCCTGACAATAATCTGGATTCCCTCACATGTAGGCATACCAGGAAACGAACTTGCTGACAAGGCCGCAAAGAATGCTTTCCAACACCTCACCGAAACATCTAACATCACCACACACAAAGACCTTCAAGTACTCCTAAAGTCCAATATTAAGGAGAAATGGCAGCAAGAATGGGACTGCAATTCCTCCAAACTACACGATATCCACCCAGATGTGAAACACCTCAAGTTCACCATTTCTGACAGACGGACCACAGTCATAATGAGAAGACTCAGAATTGGGCACACCAAATACACCCACAGTTATCTCATGGCTTCATCCACTCCACCATTATGTCAACACTGCAACACACTTCTTACTGTCAAGCACATTCTAATGGACTGCCCCTCCTTCACTGCGAACCGAGAACTACATGGCCTTCAGGGAAACTTAAGTGCAGACCTCACCAAACCGGACTTTAGTGCTAACATAGTGAACTTTCTCAATAGTCTATCCATAGCACATTGTATTTAATTTACCCCATTGTTAATTTTTTAGAAATTTCTTTTTTCTTTGTGTCAATGACCATAGCAGTCGAGACACCTTTTTTTCAATAAAAAAAAAAAAAAAAAAAAAAAATTCTTTTATAAAATTCAACGAAGTACAATTGCAGTTCATTTATCCTGATCTTTATTGCCGTAAATCAACTTGTTTTTGAATTTCTTAGGATTCCATCCAAAGCAGGCAATCCTAGTATCTGAAATTCCAATATCCAAGTTTTTCTTAGGTTTTTTCGATGGTTTCCGTTGATCAGACGTTTCAATGAATTTTCTTTTCGTACCTGAAGAAGGCTGATTTTTGGGACTTTGTTTATTTTTCTTTTTCTTTTCTACATCTTCATTTGATGCAAGTTGTTCTTTGGACTTATCAAAATCAGCCTCCTGCTGTCGTTTCTTCTTCTTCTTCTGTTTCAAAGTGTTTCCACCATTTACTAATAGATTATTAATATTTAATTCATCATCAATTACATTAGATGGAATGGAACTAAGTTCATCCACTTTTCCTTCCAGTATTTCTTGTTTAACAGAATCAATATGTTTTGGTTCTTCCTTATGTTTTTTCTTCTTTTTCAGTCTCTTTTCTGAATTTCCATTCTCTTGTTGTTCAACATTTTCCATACTATCAATCTCATTATGTTTCTCTGGTTCTTCTTCGATTAATTCTGTTATTTTTTGTTTTTCAGAATGTATCTTCTTCATTTTCAATTTTTCACCTCCACTTTTTTTGGAATTCTTCACCTGGACATCGTCTTGTGCACGTGCACCTTTCCTCTTTTTCTTAGGTACAGCACTATTGATATCATCAGAACTTTTATGAGTTATCTCAGTCTCATTTATATCTTCCTCATTAGATGTTCTCACCTTTTTAGCGGACTGGGAAGGGGAATTTTCTTTTTTCCGACTCTCGTTAGATTCAGTACCTTTTTGTGTCTTGTCTATTTTAACAAATTTTGAATCATTTTCTGCGTTAATTTTTTCTTCCTCTACAAATAAACTCGGTATTATTTTTTTCTTCAAGTTGATATTCTGTCCTTTTTTCTCATATGCGATCTGTTCATATTTTTCCACGTGTTCGTCTCTCAAAGACACAGCTTTTTTCAATGAACACCATTTATTCAGTTCTCTGTCATTCGCCGATAAAATCTGAAAATTAATGATTAATATTACTACAGGTGCAGAATATTGAACAAAGCCTAGGAGTGATCAAAAAGTGACAAAATACATTATACCGCAGTCCTAATAAGGAACCAGGTATGTCATAGAACATGACATGTACAACTATTACCGCAGAACAATCCAATCATCTCGGATATTCTGTACAAGTACGACTATAAAGAGCACTTGTGCTGAATGAGAGAAGGTGTACATGTGATTATGTGAACAAACATGAATAACCTGCTCATAAAAAGTTAAGGATATTGAATTTCAAAATCAGCTTGAGCAAACTCATGAGGTGCAAATTAGCACTCAGACAATGAGAAATCGCCTCAGAGAATATGATTTAAGGCCTCGTGTCGCGGCTAGAGGCCAAGCTCTTACCCCAGCCCATCGAAGGGCGCGTTTGTATTTTGCGAGAGAGCATATCCATTGGGAAGAGGCCGATTGGGAAAGAGTTCTCTTCACAGATGAGTCTAGATTCTGCCTCTACTATTGTGATCGACGTTCCCTTGCATACAGACGTCCACATGAAAGATATGCTCAGTGCAATTTCCTGAATACTACTGGTTTCGGGGGAGGATCGATTATGGTATGGGGTGGAATATCTTTGACAGCTCGCACAGACCTAGTGGTCGTTGATAATGGAGCTATGAATGCTGATAAGTATACAAGGAACATTCTTGAAGAGCATGTAGTGCCATTTGCCTCATACATTGGTGAAAATTTCATTTTTATGGACGATAATGCCAGAGCCCATCGTACGGGAGTACCTTGAAGAGGTTGAAGTCTCTCGAATGGAATGGCCAGCAAGAAGTCCAGATCTCAATTCGATTGAGCAGGTTTGGGACAACCTCAATAGAAGGCTGAGAAGTTCAGAAAATCATCCAGCTACTCTTAATGACTTAGGAATCCAACTCGGAGAAATCTGGGAAGGATTAGATCAGAACATTTAAAGATCACTCATTTTGAGTATGAACCGTCGCTGCCGAGCTGTAATTAACGCAAGGGGTGGAAATACCAAGTATTAAATCACTTATCAAGCATTTCACTATTTTGAAAATTGTTCATTTCTCTTCTTTCACATAAGATTCGGTGAAATCCTGAATTTTTCTTCCATTTAATGTGTCTTGTTTCGTTCAAAACCTTCCCGAGAGAACATAAAAAATAAGTTATAAAGTCAATGTAGAGTTAACTTTCATTAAAATTGAGATTTTCAGAATGTGCGTTAATTTTTTTGCGCAGTGTAGTACATAATTTTGGAAAACATCTGATTACCATAAACAGGTAATAGCAAGTCAATCTTGAGAGATAGATATATGCTATCGCGGACTTTTCTGTAGAACTATTTAAGAGGTACATTTCTGTCATACATTGTATCCACGTAAGTTTTACGGTTTTTGCAGAGCACGTGAAAATAGCTGATTATGGCTGATTTTGTTACTTATTTTTTGTAATTATTGAGGTTATAGTAGGTATCCTTAAATTTTTCAGGTGAATAGTATAGCCTGTAACACACAGGGATAATGTAGCTTTCTAAGGGTGAAAGAATTTCTGAAATCGGTTCAGTAGTTTTTGAGTCAAGTCGTATCAAACACACAAAAATACAAATCTTTCCTCTTTATTATATTAGTATAGATATGCTAAAAGTTCTTAAAACTTAATCATATATCGAATATACCAATATGGCCTAAACGTTCAGAGGCACAAAGTGACCCATAATCTTTGGTGAGAACTTAGATTAATGCATGCATCAACGGGAAATTAAAAAGTTGCTGGAAACGTAGCGCCAATATTATATTCCGAGGAACGACAGGAAATCATATATCGAGAATGAAAATATGCAAATGGAAGATTCTCTGAAATATGATTAGGAATTAACAATGATGTGCCAGACTATACCAGTTATTAGAAAATTCTAAGGCAAAATTTATATGTAACGTTTATTCTTAATATTACTGCACATCCGCAGATTTGGATTCTTACCAAAACCTAGCTTATATTTTCATTCGCTCATCGCTCATTATCTATATTGATATTACTAGATATAAGCTTAAAACTTGATATGAACATATATCCGAAAAGGCTCAGCTTTCAAAACACAAACTATTGAAGTAAATTCGGTTATTTTAATTTTTTTTTCAAAACGGATTCAAGAAAACTCACCTCTTCAACGCTGAGACCAAAATTATTGGGTACAACCTTCCTGTATTTGAATTTACATGGTACATCGTCTATGATGTCTTCACATTCGAATTTGTAATATTCGTCGACATATTTTTCATATGATTTGTCCATTGGGTCGAATTTTGGACGTTCTTTTGCCAACATTTCAACAAATTTGGACTTTTTCTTACGTTTTTTCCTCTTCCTTGAATTTTCTACAAGCTCTTTCTGCGTCGCTTTCGGATCGTAATCTGCATCCATCTAAATAAAAAAAAATGCATTATAAAAATATCAACAGTCAGATTGAGCAAAAATTTCTAGAAACAATAATACAGAGTACGAAAATTCATTATTTCAAAACGAAAAATGGAATACAATCTTCGACATACATTTTTTCCATTCACTCCTAGAATATTAAAAAAAATCGCAAAACCGACGAAAAATTGTAGGGATTTTTTTAAGAAATGAGCGAACAGCTCAATTGTCATCTGAACCTTCTGAAACCCATAAATCCCAAATTTCAATATCGTTATGGAAAAATATATACAGGGTCCCAAGTTTGAGAATCTATTAGACATTATTAGGTTAATAGAACTCAAAAAGAAAGACATTCTACACGTTCAGTAGTTACAACATTTCCTTGCCATTGTTTAAGTTGTCGTGACCCCCCCTGAGATTTTGGTGGCCCTAACGTTTTTCAGCACGGCACCTCAATATTACCTTCTAATTTCTATTTTGGCCCACCCTGAGAAAAATTTCTACGGGTTTCTGCGGGCGCCCATGGACCCACCGTAGTAAAATAGTACAGTTGATGGAGAAATGAGTGTTCCTGGTGGTTTTGTTGTTCTTGCTGGTGCTTTTGTATTTACTATAATATGTATTGTTGATTATGTTATATTTATTTTGATTTAAAAGTGTTGCACATTCCCAAAATTTTTTAAGCCTAAATGTTTCATTTCATTTCATATAACACTCACACACGAGCAGTCTCCTGCTTCGTGAGTATATTTTTGTTCACTGCCAGATTATTAAATTGTTCATTATAAATTTCGAAACTGTACTTGAAGTGAATAATAGTATATTGTTCAATGAGCGGTAATGTAAGTCATAACACACGAAGATGGATTTTGCAGCCCGAGCCGTCAGGCGAGGGGTGTAATTCATCAAGACCATTACCGCGAATTGAACAATCTTCGACTTCTTCAGTGAAATTCGAATTAATTTGCATTTTCAAAATTGACAACAGTTGTCGAAAGTGATTTCTGTGGTCCAAAATCGAATCGATATCGAATCCCGTAGAAAACGTCAAGAATTCACGTTTTGCAAATGCAATTTTTGGATATTCAGGCCTAAGAAAATGTAGAAATGGATGGCGAGAACGTTACCTAGATGTCTGGAATAGAGTTCCCCATTAACCCGACTTTTTTATTCATTTCGCAAGCTACATTTTTCGTATTTGTATTAGAGTGAGTTATAGTTATTATTACCTCACACTATTGGTTTATAGAGACTATTACAGATCAAAATCAGTTGAATAATGGATATATTATTCTTTGGGAGTAGATAATAGTATATTCTAAAACTAGTTGCAGAATGGGCTCATATTCCAATACGAATGCGAAATTCGAAAACGAGCGACGAAGGAGCGAGTTTTCGAACGCATGAGTATTAGAATTGCATTCTGCAACGAGTATTAGACGATATTTTCTCTATTTCACTCAAATTTTGTGAAATTCAATGAAAAAATTCAAATTATAGGTGCTAGTGACTTTCATATTGTATCTTGGCAGTTGGTGTGAATGTTATTAAGTACGAAAATTGACATTTCCAAATTGACGTCTGCTGAAATTTAAAAGGATCGGAAGTCATTGCTGATAACCACAAAACGAAAAATGTTAGTGAAAACGATGCTGTAATGAATTCATTACAGCACTGTTTCTAGAACTGTAATGAACACATTACGATACTGAAATAGAGAAAATTTATTATTATTTCTGAAGAACTGGACATATTTGAAATCTGAAAATTGGGATTATCTTATTGTTCGAAATTCTCTACAGACCTAAAATATTATTGGAGCCTGAGCACTTCCGGTTATACAAGAGGTGAAAATAAATTTGTGCAAAAAAATTTTATATCAATTTTTTCGTTTCTGGTATGATTTGAGTATTCAATGCTGAATACATTTCTGTAAAAACCAATGTATTCATTCAACTAGTTTTCAAAATATCGAAAAAAAAAACCTGAAAAGAGTCAAATATTCAGAACGCAAGCACCATCGCACGCGGGCGCTTTGTCGGGTGGAAGGGTCGAGAGTTGTACAACACTCAAAGCGCGTCCAGAAAATTCGTGATCACGGGATCCGGAGCGCTGAATGCACAGGGCCGCACTAATATGAACCGTTTTTATCTTTTTAAAATATGTTTATTGTATTTTTGCGTGGTTTTATGAGTCGGCTACGCTTTAACTTTCAAACCAGGATTGTTCGAAATTCATATTTTCTAATTTTGAAACCAAAGAGTTCATGCTACGGATGGACGGCGACGGTAATGAAAAAGAAACTTTTGTCCACGACTTCCCTATAATCCTTACATTTCGAATGAACTTTGAGAAACGTAATGATAGTCATCTTTCACCGGTGAATAATGGCAGTAAATAATGATTCATTAATCACTGCTGAATTGCACTTCTGAAAATTTTTAATTCGTCAGGATTCGAACCCGACGGAAAAATGACTGCCAACCACCAAGCCATCAGCGCAATGACAATTGAGAAAAAAAATAACCACTAAAGCCCGCAACGGACGGCGAGCGATAATATAATATATATTATAGCTTTGCATTGACATATGTCATTTTAGTATGGAAAAATATCGTAATATCGGAATATATATTATAGCGTCGTCCGCGGGGCTTGGTGCATTTTCATAAGGAGCGATATTGGTGTAATATATGAGATATAATATATCGCTCGCCGTCCGTTGCGGGCTTTAATGTTTTCTTCCATGATACCCATTCAGTTTGACAAGCTGAAAAATATTCGAAACGTCTATTTTCATTGTGCCTCCCATAAATTGTAATTCTTCTCGAAGATACCTGCATTACAGAGTCATGAAGAAATGCTGTGTACTCCACCAGAAATAAGACAGGCTGCAAGAAATACTGCATTACATCTATTGCCGGAAAAATCAAGGAATCTCAGCCTAAAAGCGTTTAATAATTTCATGGACTGAGAGCAGCTAATAAAATCCACTCATGTTCGGAGTCAGTTTTATAGGCTTATTTTTCGAAAATATCAGCTACCTATAAACAAACAACCCTATGGAGCCATTATTCCATGCTTAGAATACTCTCAACATAAATGAAGGCAACGATATTGGAAATTTTAAAAAACTGCGTTCACTTTTGGAAAGGAAATCAGAAGGAAGATAGCTAGAGTATTTTCTAGCGAAGAAATTATTCACGAAGCATGCGATCAAAAATATCTTGTGATGAAGGTGAAACACTAGCTTGTATACATTTGTATTTCATTTTCATCCGAGCGAAAGTATGAAAATGAATCGATGTAAACTGAACTTTTTGACGTTTATCGAGATTTTGCATTATTCAGTGCGAACACAGAAAATGTTATGTCAACGCTTTTGATAACTATTTTCGTTGTTGAAAATGCAGATTAAATCGATTTTTACCGAGGAAGTCGTGGACAAAGTATAGTATTCTATTCGCACATAATTACTATTATTCACTCGGGTGAATTGCGACACTCGCCTGGCGGCAATTGCACTTTTTCTCACAACTCTGTCAAGTAACCAGTCCTACAACGCCTTGAGTCTACCAATTTCTAGTTTTCTTACACGCTTGAAGAAGTGATTTACATAACGCAATTTGGCACATACCCGCCTCAACATTTTGACAGAAACCCAAGTGCTCATACAGTGAACTGGTTCCTTGAAAGACAAAAACTATTTATCTTCAAGAGGCTACAAACCACCATTGAAATGGTTTATTGGAATGAGTACTATCTCCTGTTAAAAATAAAGACAAATCTTCGAGAAGAACCTAAACTGTATAATCAATTGAGATAATTCATCTCTTTCTCTCTGAAAATGCCATAAACTAAGGCCCAGTTCCATAATATTAACGAAAAGGCTCCTTTTCGCAAAGTCCGTTTTTCAAGATAGCCGCCTTTGGAGTTCGACAGCTCGTCCGGTTCCATAAACATAATCCTACCCTCATTTAGATGAAGCTTCCTTTTGTTCGTTACATTCCTAGGGTTGGCTATTCTGAGATCTAGTGATTTACTGCATGCATTTGGTAATATTTCATAGATAACCGGATAGCGCAAGTCCGAAACCCCCTGTCAGTTGCAAAGGAGGAATATTACAAGATAAAGAAGGAAGTATTGGAAAATGAAGCAGGAGGAACATGATATCAAATTACAATTTATTGAAGCTGCCAGTTTCATAGATGCAAACAAAACTCAATGTTGAACCTCGAATTGTGGTGCATAATGAATATTGATAATTATGTATATATTTTTGTCCACGACTTCCCTATAATCCTTACATTTCGAATGATCTTTGAGAAACCTAATGATAGTCATCTTTCACGGGTGAATAATGGCAGTGAATAATGATTCATTAATCACTTGCTAAACATTCACTTCTGAAAATTTTAATCCGTCAGGATTCGAGACGCCCTCTTTCCACGATGCCAACCACCAAGCCATGAGAGCGATGACAATTAAGGTGGGCGTTCAATGTAGTGTGTTTTTATTTCAAGATGATTTCGAAAACGGTTTCACTTTGTGAACTGAAATTTTGTGGGTGAACTCAGAAAGGATTAGGGTTCTTGTTGAAATAATTTTAATCGCTTTCATTCCGACAGTTAATTTTTTTTCTTTCAAAAATAGAAGAAAATGAGCCCACCCATGCTTCTGTTTTATTTCAACAGAAAGACCCATGAAAATAGTTCAACTTGCGACTAAAAGTGAATCTACTGATAATTTCGTTCTGAAGATCAACTTGAAATACGGAATTGGCAGAAAATTGCCAAATTCAAATTTTGGCGGGAAAAAGTTCCTGCTTTACCCACAAATTAGCTTATTTCATAGTTCGGCGATTTTCGGGTAGAGAGCGCCATTGTACATTTCATTCATGGTTAGAGAGATATTCATAGAACTTGATAGTGATAGTGCATGTTCTATGGAGATATGCCATAAAATGGACGGTGGCGCCTCTATCGGCTGAGCTTTCCTATTCGCTTTAAACGCCGACCTTAAGTGATTATTCCACTCTTTCCATTTTTAGTGAGGAAGTTTCCGTAGCAACGATCGTTTCATCCCGAAAAAATTTTCAAATCGGCAAAACCAACAAGTTGGTTTTTCAGCGACAAAATTTTTGACGTTTCTCGAATTCATAGATAGCTTCGGAAATGAATATCATAGAGAGAACAAAGAACGTTTAGTGGTTTAGTTAATCTATGATGAATTCTAATTTGCCAAATAGCGCAATACACGTCAAATGTGAACATATTACCTACCCTATTTTCTCGTGGAATACTCAAGCCGAATTCCACTCGAGATGAAATTTAAGCAGGTAAAATTTCTCTCTTATAATATTCAAGTTTGTTGCTTTTCGGAAATTTCGCTCATGACATTTTTTCCAAAATAACTCGCCTGACGGCTCGTGATTTTGAGATACAAATGTCATTCGCGAAATTTCCGAGCAACAAACTTTCATATCACAATCGAGAAATTTTGCCGGCAAAATTCCATCTCTAGTGGTATTACCACAGAATACCTAACTAGTTAGGTATTCTGTGGTATTACGTATGAAAAAATAACCACGTAATGTTTTCTTCTATGATTCCCATTCAGTTTGACAAACTGATATTCGAAACGTCTGTTTTCAACGCATTGTGCCTCCATGAATTGTAATTCTTCTCGAAGATACCTCTGTATAATAGAGTCATGAAGAAATGTTATTTCTCTATTTCAGTATCGTAATGAGTTCATTACAGTACTAAAAACAGTGCTGTAATGAATTCATTACAGCATCGTTTTCAGTAACTTTTTTCGTTTTGTGGTTGTCAGCAATGACTTCCGATCCTTTTAAATTTCAGCAGACGTCAATTTGAAAATGTCAATTTTCGTGCTTCCTAAAGGTGAATACAGACTATCGTCACGTCACGTCAGACGCGTACTGTGCTCCCATTGGCCTGATATGAACGTCAACGCACAGAACGATGTGTTGCATTTTTATATCACTCACATTTTGACGTTCACGTTCATATTAGGCCAATGGGAGCACAGTACGCGTCTGAGGTGACGTGACGATAGTCTGTATTCACCTTTACATTCACACCAACTGCCAAGATACAATATGAAAGTCACTAGGACCTATAATTTGAATTTTATCATTGAATTTCACAAAATTTGAGTGAAATAGAGAAAATATCGTCTAATACACGTTGCAGAATGCAATTCCAATACTCATGCGTTAGAAAACTCGCTCCTTCGTCGCTCGTTTTCAAATTTCGCATTCGTGTTTGAATAGGAGCCCATTCTGCAACTAGTTTTAGAATATACTATTACTCCACCAGAAATAAGAGAGGCTGCAAGAAATACTGCATTACATCTATTGCCGGAAAAATCAAGGAATTTCTGCCTTAATGCGTTTAATAATTTCATGTCAGTCAGTTTTACTGGCGTATTTTTCGAAAATATCAGCTAGGTACCTATTAATAAACAACCTTATGTAGCCATTATTCCATGCTTATAAGAATACTCTCAACATAAATGAAGGCAACGATATTGAGAATTATAATAAACTGCGTTCACTCTTGAAAAGGAAATCAAAAGGAAGAAAGCTCTTGCCAAGAAAAAAAAAATATCCCTGAAGCATGTGATCAAAAATATATTGTAATGAAGGTAAAACACTAGTTGTACACATAATATGTATTTCATTTTCATCAGAGTGAAAGTATGGAAATGAATCGATGTCAACTGAACTTTTTGACGTTTATCGAGATTTTGCATTATTCAGTGCAAACACAGAAAATGTTATGTCAACGCTTTTGATAACTATTCTCGTTGTCAAAAATGCAGTTTGAATCGAATTTTACCGAGGAAGTCGTGGACAAAGAATAGTATTCTATTCTCACATAATTACTATTATTCACTCGGGAGAATTGCGACACTCGCCTGGCGGCTCGTGTCGCAAGCTTCCCCCTCGTTATGTGCTCATCGAATAATATACTATTTTAAAGCATGCTTGAGTGTTTAATGAGAAATATATCAATATACCTGGAACCTAGGAAATAAATGAGATAAGGAAATATGTAATGAATACAGAGAATTGGGATATTTAAAATATTTTCAGGGCTGAATGTATGTATGTACAGGGTGCGTCTGCAAGACGTACGGCTAAAAAAGCGCCTAAACTGTACCGTGTGGAAAAAAAATTGTACGGCAAAGTTATAAAGTTGACAAAATTTACGAACTGAAAATAACTTTACATATTGAGGGTGCTTCAAAAAAAAGTTATGGAAAAATAGGTATGTTTCGTGTATGCTGTGTTGCCTATGGGCTGACATCTATCATTTTGGTAATGTTGAATTTAAATAGGCCACAAAAAAAGGAAATCGTTCTTAAGAAAGAACACATGTTGAGAACGTCAAGATCGACGAATATTACAACTGGTTCACAGACCGCTGTGAAGTGTGTTACGCCATTTTGCCTCTTTTGATTTTTTCATATTTCAACACTACCTTTAGGATACTTCCATTCTAAAAGCGCTGTACATATTCTATATGTGAATAAACATTTCGTACAAGTGATTGTGCCAGAACATTTATCAATACCCGAAGATCAATCGCCTTGTCGCCACCAGGAGCAGCTTAGAGGGCCCTCTACGACATCGAGGAACACAAGCAGGGTAAGGACGCTTTCTTTGAGGCCATTCACTTTTTCCTTTTATTTATGATATTAAATTGTCATCGCATAGACCGCACAACATCGCTAATAACTCGCCTATGTTCAGTTTTTAACGTCTAATTCTCTCTCCACTTGTTATCGAAGGAGGGTGAAGTTAATCGCTACTTTAATATATTTTTTCTTTACCCTCAAACGCCACACAAGGTAGTCATTTCAAATGGTACACCCTATATTTCATGGCATAATTCTTTCATGTAACGACAACATTACAATTACATATACCTCATTTTTCAAATTTTATCACGGCGTTGCCTCATAATTCGTATTTTTAGTGTTTTAAATTCTTATAGCCACCGCTGTATGCATTCTAGATAGGTATCAGCTTCACCATTCGGTAAACATCTGAAGCTTTTTATAGAGTGTCTAATATGAATTTACCAATTTACTCAAATTAAATAAGCGATAAATCGATTTCTTCAAATGGAACACCCTGTATTTTTCTCTTTCATGAAATTTGTTTTTCAAATGTCTGAATTTTTTACAAAGTAATCGTTATTTTAAGGAATGTGAAATATCTCAAGAAAAATAGGTTTGAGTATGGGACATACTTTGTAAAAAATGTAGACATTATTTTGAAAAACAAATTTCATGATGGAGAAAAATACATGGTGTTCCATTTGAAAAAATCTTGTTATCGCATAATATTTAATTTGAGTAAATTGGTGAATTTATATTAGACACACTGTATGAAACAAACTTCATATGTTTATCGAAAAATAAGCCAAAATATTCATTGATAATTAACTGCCTTGCTTGACGAGCAGAGGTCAATTTGAATGATGTTAAAGTTAAATGTTGCTTCCTTCTCCTATATTATATTTTCGTCCGTCTTGAAAATATATCTTGTTCATCATCGGACAGGGAAGAACTTGTACTAGAAGAGATTTTTGTGGAGAAAACTTATTTTCACAGAGACAACCTCTAAAAACTAGAACGAATTAACAAATTACGAATACATTTGAAATGAAATGACAGAACAGAACGAGGTTATGTTTACAGTCACACGGCATGCGCGAAGAAAAAGGATACTTTCTCTGCCATAAAAGCCCAATACCCGGACTTTATGATAAAGGATACACCAGAGCGCCCTTCAACCGTAAAATGGGTTTATGGGACCCGTTTCATCAGTAAAGGGGACTTCTCACAGAAAAGGAGACTTTATTTTCGATTATGGAACCGGCCCTAAATGATGGTGCACTTATATCATTAGATCCAATTTGTAAGTGGCAGTTCTGAAAGTCATTAGTAATCATTTTATCTACTTACAATAAAATTATCATCTTCGCAATGAGGAGCATCAGGTTCTTCTTCATTCTCTTTAGATCTCGTCCAGTTGTCATAATTTTCTATAGAAAGAAAATTTGTGAATCAGTATTGTTGAAGAAGACATTGCCAAATGAATAAATTACCTGGTTGTAGCTCTAGAGCATCTTCATCATCTAAATCAATTTGTGGTTTCACATCTTCCTCTGGACCATCCTGATAATATTCATCATTGAAGAGAGCTTGCATTCTTCTATCATGTTCTTCTGGATCAAAGTCACCTTCAACATCTTCATCCTGAAAAATTTATTCGTTGAAATATTTTAGAGAATTTCAAACAATATCAAAATCCCCATTTTCAGATTTCAAATCTGTCCAGTTCTCCAGAAACGTCTAATAGGTACTCGAACTTGGGACACACTGTAGTTACTTACATTGAAAGCTATTTCTTTGTTTCCTGTGATTTCCTTCAATTTTTCAATTTTTTCTTCAATTTCCTTTCTTTGTATATCTCTCAATTTCCTCAAGTCTTCCATTTTTTCTTCTTTTTCTTTAGCCTTTCTTTCTTTAATTTCTTGCCTCTTTAATTTTCTTCTATTATCTTCCCTTCTCAAGGAACCCTCAATAGTTCTTGGATATCTTTTCATCTGAAATGATATTATGATCAAATATTTGATTATGTCTATACCTTCGAAATTAGAAAATATACATATATGTATTTAATAATTAGAGATTTTAAATTTATTCCAAGGAAATCTGAACTGAGACCTTAGGTTTACATTTTTTGTAATAAAAAAATTATCTTTGATATTAATGAATTCTGATAAGTATGATGACATCTTATTGAAAGTATCCACATTTCTAAGTCCATATAAAAAGGAAAACTATACTCACAAATTCTTGGTCAGGTTCTTCATATCTGAAATTGTATTTATGCTCGAATTCCTCTTGCTTTTCAAGTTGTTCTTCATCTTCAGACAAGTCTTGGACTATTTCATTATAAGTTGGGACATAATTCTTGTTTCCCTTTTCCAAATATCTGTGAAAGATCATGTCTTATATATCAATATTATAATGTGAAAAAAGGGTTGATAGATTCAAACCCCTTTCTGTATATAATGGTCGAAAGCACTAAATATATTTTCTTTAATCCAAATTAGTTTTTTAAATGAAACACGCCCTTTTTATCCCATGCGATTTGTAGAAAAAGCTGTAAGTTTCACAATAATTATTCTGGATGCTTTCCTGGGGTTTGAAATATTTCCACAGGTTTAGTACTATGGACCATCTACAGGCCGTTGGAACATGAATAGAGACAGAAAAAGGAATAAAGAAATCTGACAAAGAACCAAAGTCGTAGATGTCATAGCATAGACTGTAGAATTGAAGTGGCAATGGTCAGGAGACGAGGCCTGACTGGACAAATTGGAATGGTCATATAAAATATCACACCAAGAACAACAGAAACGTAGTGTAGGAAGACCTCAGAGGAGATGTCTCGATGATATTAAACAACATTCGGGAAATAGGTGGTTTCAGATTGCGCAAGACAGTACAGCCTGGAGGAACATGAAAGGAAGACTGATGAAGAATATCTATAACAAGTGAACACTTGATACAACTAACTATTGAATTTCTGAAAATCATTCACAGATAAATTATTACCTGTTATTCAATAAATAATCCCTTAAAAACTTCTCTCCCTCATCAAGCTTGTTATCATTCCAATAATCTCTCAGAGGTTTCAAAGATGCAGCAATTTCTTTATCTTTCAGTTTCTTCTCATGACCAATCAACCAAGCTTTGTAGTCTTCCTCTTTTTTTGCATCTTCTTCATTTGTTGCTTCCCTAGGTTTCAACAAACTTCCAATATCTTCATCACTATCCTCATATAAAGCTTTGAAACTTTCTTTCAACTCATTTTGTTTTTCCATTTCTAAGTTTGATGATATGCATTGTTCTTCATCAATTTCACTATCACTTGCATTGCCCCCATTTTCCAAAAGAATATTTCTCTCATAATCTCTTAGGAACATTTTCTTCTCTTTGGGGGTTTTAGTATGTGCTCTTTCATTTTCATCCACTTTACTGAAAAACTCAACTTTATCGTCGTAAATTTTCGGATCTTTCTTCTTCAATAGTGCAAGGGTTTTGTAAAAATCTTTTTCAACTTGTTCTGTCAGTTCAACTCCAGTTTCATCATCTTCTGAAGAACTTTCATCATCATCATCATCATATTTAAGATCTAAACTATGCTCTCCATGTCTAGCTTTAACTGTAATTGAAGAAAATGGTTTTTGTAAAAATTTAATTTATTATTGAATTGTAATCAAACTCACACTTATTGAGTTCCTCCTTTTTCCTCCAGCCGTCGTATGCTTTAGCATAATTGTTTTCGGTTTTAAATTCAATATCACTGTCCGAGTCTTCGAATAATTTAGACATCATGCATTCTTCCAACAAACCCACGAGATATTAAAATTTCAAATTTCAGAATTTCACACGATGTAACCAACAAACCATCTGATAACCTAACATTTATGACATGCAAATAGCCACAGAACAACAATAACCAAGAAAGCACAGAACAATAAACCAACATAGATACAAGCCACGGATACTCAAACACAGTATCCGTGGATACAAGCAATGTTTGAACAATATTTTTAAACAATGATACTATTCTAAAAAAATTCAGTCATAACAGTGAGATGTTTTAAATAATGGTGTATGCAGATTTTGTTCCGCCGCATTCAAAAATTGACATACACCATACATCTCTTAGCATCTATGGTCCATGTTGTGTGGTTTACAATCATCATTGACATGGAAATTTGTGCAAATTATTAAAAAAAACAATTAATAACATGTAAACATTTGTTTATTTACTGCATGTAATCACTAGTCAGTTATTTTAGATGCATCCTGCTGCTGAAAAATTGAGACGATCTATTAAAATGACAGAGGAATTATCTGGAGTGACCTATGTTATTATTATTGGTCTAGGAGTACTTACACTAATTCTCCTTTTTCTATTCGGCAAACGACAGATTATGAGATTTGCCCTTAGATCGAGAAGATCTCCACATGTTCCAATAGGATATGGAGGACCTAAGGTACTGTAAAATATATTATTGTGATTGCGTTATTTCCTCCTTCAAAGTGTATAGTATCTAATGTTACATACAAGACCTAATTGATAAATTTACCATTTACAAATACCAAACAGTTTTTAATTCAAATCAGAGTAGCATTTTACACATTAGATCATATCAAAATAGAGTCTATTCACTTTTATAATGTATCCCGATTGGCAATGAAATTCTGACACATTTCACCGTGTATATTTTGAAAACGTTAGATTTTAGAATTGCGGATTTATTCCGGAACTAGACCAAAATCTGAAATCTAGAATGCCGTTTTGATCTACAAATTTTGGTCAAGATTTTAAGTAAGGAGTCGATACACCAGGTATTCTATGCATCTATTATAGTCATGTTCCTGTCCGATACATACGCAAAGTTATCCTTTCTACATAGAGATCGAAGTAATTACTTATTTATCAAAATGTTTATTTACTTTCGGAAAATAATGTGAATTCAGTAATTCCAAAAACCTGGTGAATGTTGAAGAAACTTTTTTCCTATTTATACTGGAAATATTTCGTATACTGGGTCCTGCAATAGTGCGTTAAGCTTCTATAGCTGCTAAATCAGACGTTTTAGGAATTTAAAAAGCATTCCCTTTGTACTTGCAATTCTGCATCTCAGGAAATTATTTTATGATATGCAGGGTGTTCCCAAATAAAATTATTCAACAAATTAGCGATTTTTTAAATGGAACACCCCTTATATTTTTGCATATTTTCAATGCTCTTCAATACCTCTACCATGATGCAAAATATTAGGGATATTTTTCCAACAGTACGGATCTTATTAAGAAAAAACTGTAAAATTTCTATGAAACAGTATAGTTCGGTGAAAGCCCTCTACCGATTTCCAGAAGTGATAGAAACATGAATTTGATCAGGATTTCTTTTAACTCAAGAATTTGCCTAGTCATCGTTCCTAAATGATCAACCTCTCTTATACAGAGTGTCCGTTATCAATGTCCAAATATGAAAAATTTCAAATTGTTTTTTCTCGATTTTTTCAAATGTAACACCCTGTATTTTTTTTCATGATGATGTACACAGTTCAAAACCTTACATTTTTTCAGAAGTAACCAAAGGGCTATTTTCACTCCTGCGTCCAGCAGGTACGAAAAATGAAATCAGAACAGAAAATTTTATTCAAATATTGGATACAAAAACAAACGGGCGTTGAAAAAGACAAATAAAAATTGTGTCAATGATCCAAGAGATGTTCAAAGTGACGTCCGCCTTCTCTGGAACTCAAAGCTTCCGATCGTTGAATGTCCCACTAACCCTCGTCAGCATGGCTGGAGTAATGCTTCGGAAAGCAGTCACAATCCTCTCTCGCATATTGGAAGCTGTTGTTGGAACTTCATCATACACGATTTCCTTTATGTATCTCCACAAAATAAATCTATTGTGGTGAGATCCGGTGATCTAGCAGGCCATCTTGTCGGTCCGCCCCTACCAATCCATCTATTTGGAAACTGTTGGTCCAGTAAATCCCTCACAGGACGAGAATAATGAGCGGGTGCTCTATCATGCTGAAACCATATTTCATTCCGTATTTCCTTAGGTAACACTGCTCACATTCCGGGAAGAATGTTCTGAATGAAAGTAAAATATGCAGCTCCATGTAAATTTCCTTCGAAAAAGTGAAGGCCTATCACATGATTTCCGATTACTGCTCCCCAGACATTCAATAACCACCTGTGTTGATTGTGTATTTCCCTTATAATTCTTGGATTTTCTACAGAGTGATAATGGAAATTGTGCCTATTGACGGCTCCGGAATTGTGGAAGGTTGCTTCATCACTGAATAAAACAAATTAAAAAAATGTAGGGTTCTGTTCAATTTGAAAACTTGCCCAGTTACAGAAATTCAGACGGTTTTCAAAATCGCTATCGGTGAGCGCCTGATGCATCTGAATGTGGTAGGCATGATGCTTATTTTTTTTGAGGATTCTTTGAACTGAACGCTCACTTATACTACAGTGCGGATTTTCAGTTAAATGCAGTAAAGCCTCGAGCTCCTTGTCCTCGTTAGTGGCCGATTTTATCCTCTCTTCTTTATTATACTTGACATCTCCTGTCTCTACAAATCTGTTTAAAAGCCTCCGAAAACTCGATTCATGTGGATTTCTTCTTTCGGGATATTCGACAGCATAGGATCTACTGGCTAGTAAACAGTTTCTGTGGCACTACCAAAACATGAAAATCATATCAACCATTTCATCTTCACCAAAATTCGTCTCAATTTATTGTATTCGGAAATAACTTTGAGCTCTGAATAACAAAATTTTGATCAATAATAATAATCGATGTACTTCATAACAGTTTCTGTGACACTGCTGCGACATGAAAATTATATGAACCATTTCATGAATAATATTTTTTTTGGATGCAGATTAAACTCTGTAATCGTTAGAATACACATGTTATGTAATGTACCAATAATACCTAGGTATGTATGTGTTACTTATTCGAATAAACATTATCATTTTCATTTTGAACTTCAAGGATTATGATTCTGGAAGGGTTTTAAAGGTTTTCAAAAATTGGTCATTCAGTTTGGTTTCATTGTGTGACTCATTTAAAATATGCGTTAGTTATTATGTTCATTACCGCTTGAAATTTTTGGTAGAAATGTCCTTTTTCGTGTTTGCTGGACACAGGAGTGAAAATAGCCCTTTGGTTACTTCTGAAAAAATGTAAGGTTTTAAACTGTGCACATCTTGGAAAAAAATACAGGGTGTTACATTTGAAAAAATCGAGAAAAAAATAATTTGAAATTCTTCATATTTGGACATTGATAACGGACACCCTGTATAAAAAGGTTGATCATTTAGGAACGATGACTAGTCAAATTCTTAAATTAAAAGAAATTCTGATCAAACTCATGTTTCTATCGCTTTTGGAAATCGGTAGAGGGCTTTCACCGAACGACTGTTTCGTAGAAATTTTGCAGTTTTTTCTGAATAATATCCGTACCGTTGAAAAAATATCCCTAATATTTTGCGTCATGACAGAGTATTGAAGAGCATTCAAATTATGCGAAAATATATGGAGTGTTCCATTTAAAAAATCACTCATTTGTTCAATAATTTTTTTTAGGAACACCCTGTATATTAGAAAATAATTTTCTGAGATGCAGAATTGAAATTACAAAGGAAATGCTTTCCAACTAAATTTCTAAAACGTCTGGTTTGGCAGCTATGAAAGCCTAACGCACTATTGCAGGACCCTGTATAAACATGGTTGGAAGATTCATTATGCTTTTTCCTTTTACGGAAATCAAGAAACGAGTGTTGAAATTTTACTGTAAAATAACGGACAGAATAGTCCGTTACTTTGTGATAGTTCATTTGAAAAAAAAAATAAAAGTACTTGAATAACCCAACAGAAAAACAAACAGAACAGACGAACCTATGGAATTCCCTATTTTTCAAAGTTCTTATAAAATAAACCAAGAGAAGACATTTAAATACCTTTTTGCACAACTTGAAAATGTAGTAGTACTAAAAAGAACTGAATCCATTTACAAAGTTAAAAAAGAGTAAATAGAAAGTAGCCTCGGCAACGTCTCTCAGAATGATTTGACTTTTACGAGTGCCAACCTGCGTCAGTTTTAAGTAAACGAACTTGATAAACCTGAATCATGGCCAACCGAGATATTTTATGAAAGTGAATGGAGTATAGTAGTAGGTGTTGATTTAAAACATCTTAATCTTTCTATTTCTTAATTATATAGGTTGTTTTTGATGGTTACTTTCAACAGTTTGTAAGACTCATCGAAATTAATCAGTTGACCAAAAATCGCTCATATGCATTCAAAATAACGAAGTTGAAAATTTCGTCAATTAAATCGATCTCTGCATAAAGAATGGAGTATACAGGGTCTTTCACGAGGAACCTCACCCATATTTATACGGAAAACTACTGAACGTATTTTCATGAAATTCAGCACTTATAAGTATTTCACGATGCTGATGAAATCTAAAATATTTTCAAGGCATGAGCACCTCCGGTTTTTCCGGAAATGACGTCAACTTCCGTTTTTCAAATTAGAACAGCATTTTTTTATTGCAGAAATAGATTCCTTAGAAAATTTCAAGTCATTTTGATGTAACATTTTTCAGTTTTGGTTGGAAAATTCTCTCTGAGCGGGAAAATTCGAAAAAAAAATCGAAAATAGAGCTCCGCTGAAACAAGAATAACTTCGAGGTTTTTGGATGGAAAATTTTCATTTTTGGGATTTTTCAAGATGTAAGATTGATGTATCCACTTTAAAAATCGAAATCGCGATTCATGATACAGGGGGTGAAAAAATCGCTTTCAAAGTAAGGGATGACAAAATCGTGAAAAATCAATTCTTTCAAATTAGAACCCCATTTTTTTATGGCAGATATTGAATCTACGTTGAAAAATAATGTGAGTGTATGCATCACACCCTTGCCCTAAAGTGGATATTTTCTGAATTATTCACAAAAAACTGTTTTTCGTCTTGAATTTTCAGCTATTTCTTTTCCCTTCACGCCAAAAAGATGAAATTTTCAGGAACTGTTATTCGAACCATGCTGTAGATTTTTCACCCCTTCTTGAAACCGACTTCAAGTTACTATTAGGAGAACCATGGCAAACTCTCGCAGTTATAACTAGAGAAGATGCTCAAAGTTTTGACCGTTAATTTCTAGACATTTATTTATACGTCTCAGGAATGCTTCGTGCGTTGCTCTTCTTATTTAATCGGGAGGAAGAGATCTGCAAAAGTGTTTAAAAACCAAATTGAGTTTCAAAACTATGAATCTAAAAATCTAAACAAACCTGAACGCATTTCTGACTCGTTCTATGCAGTCCTCTTTATCAGTCAGGGGAGTTGAGTAGACAATATTTTTTATCCTACCCCAAACATAATAGTCTAAAGGAGTTAAATCGGGAGAACGTGGTGGCCAAAGATGTGGACCATTGTTCGCCAACCATCGATCTTCAAATAGCCTGTAGAGGATATTTGACACATTGAGTGAATTGTGTGGAGGCGCGCCATTTTGTTGATACCTTAAGTCATTATGGTTCTGTACTAGCGGCTCAATTATTTGAGTCAATATGTCAGAATATCTATCTCCTAAGGGAGAACATTCTTTAAATAATTCAAACGTGTGTAGTGTTCTATCTTACCAGTTAAAGTCCCATCATAAATGTGAACATCGAGAATTGCATTATTTTTGATGGCGCAAAAAACATTGAAACTCCAGGTCTCTTGAAAGTTCCATTGTCTGAAGTGGTGGTTGTTCTCTTCACCCCAATAATGACTATTGAAAGAACCATTCTTTGTGAATTTAGATTCATCTGTCCAATTTATACAGTCCAAAAAGTTTTCATTCTCTTGAAATCGAATCATCATAGCTTCGCAAAACTCTGTTCTCCTGACGAAATCAGTTTCCTTCAAATGCTGTACCCTATTGAATTTATATGGATGCATTTTATGTTTTTTTAATATTCTCCAAACACTCGATTGAGATAATCCCAGATCAATCTCGGCATCTTTGAGAGAATTTTGAGGATTCACACGAAAATATGCAAGAACTGTAATTTCGTTGTTCTCATCGTCTACTACACTTTTTTCTCTGTGTATAGTTTTCTTAACGAAAGATCCGACATTTCTCAAGTTTGTCATGGTTCTGTTAATGGTATCTCTCGTTGTTCTGGGTCGGTCAGGAAACCTCTCAATGAAGAGTCGAATCGTTCTATCTACAACTTTATTACATTCTCCATGAAGTAGAATGAGATTTAAATAATCTCCATTGGTAAAATTAGGCATAGTGATCGATTTTATAACTTAATACGAATTATCACCAAATTAATAGTAAACAAATAGAAGCCGCACTTCCAATTTCATTGGATTGAACTAAGATTAAGAACAAAACTTCAACTTATGGTAACTTAGTGATCTTCAATGTTTCATATACGCGATATTTGGTTAAGTGGCTTTTTTGAAGAGTTAAATCTTCTGTTGAAAGAAAAATCTACTTTGATTTCAAAGATGACAGCTGAATTTTTAACATTGTAAAGATACAGATATAAATATATTGATAAATATGCAATAAAAGGCACAATTAATTTTATTCAATTAAAGGCGCTGAAACTAGAAATTGAACGTAGGATTGCAGCTATTCCAAAGATCATATGTGAGCCAAAACTTATTACCAAAGAAGATCCAAGGTATATAGTTACTCCTGGACAACAAATACCAATTCATTATTATCGACTGAATGCTGTAGATGATGTGAAAACCTTAGGTATGATATTCATTGATGGAGTCCAGCCTTAATTGACCCTACTTATTTAAGAGGAAGCGATAAATGCTAAAAGGCATCCAAGTGAAAATTTGAGGGCTTATCTATTAACCACCCTTGCTACCCCTTTAAATGGTAGTGGTCAAAGATTGATTCACCAATTTTGTGATTTATATGAACATGCTAGGCATGATCCTAATCATTTTGGTGATGAAGAATATCAGCAATATAATAGGTTGCTGATGAAGCTTATTGATGCGTAAGTAATCGAGTATTTTATTTATTTTCGGTAAAATACTGATTGAAATGTTGCTATATCTAGTAGCCTTTGATTCGATAATTTGGATAACAACGAATCAGAATTTGTGAAAACACTCAGACAGGTCGATTTCTGATAACAGGGGGACATGATCTGGGATACAAAGCTTGTTTCTACTAGCAACCCTCTAGAGAGGGTTGCAACCCCATCAGGAATTTTAATAAGGATAGTGGGTAGTTTTGTAGCACAAATGTATGCATGGATTCAAATTTGTATGAACCTGCAGTTTGTGCTCTTATTATTATTAACAATGGAAAAGAGTAGGGTTTGATACTCAAATATAGATTACAAAAATAAAAAGGAATTCATAAACTACCAGAGAAAAAAAGTAACAAAAAAATCACACATATTCACAGTCATTGAGTCACTCAATAGGTAAATTCTGGTCTCGCATGAACTGGTCTAGTCGGTTCTGGAATGAGTTCACCGAAGCTGCACCAACAACGCTATGAGGCAGCCTATTCCATCGGTCAAAAACTCTATTAGACAGGAAAGTTTGGCTCTTATAACTGAATATTCACAAAGTTACAGAGTGTTTTTTATGGAATTACTAGCTGGCCCGGCGAACTTTGTTGCGCCTAAATGATAATTTCGGTGGATTTCACAAATCGTAATCATCGGTGATCAACGGCTTGGTTCTCTGATTTTTGAACTGTCAAATGTTTCCATGGATATGAGCTATCACACAGAACAGATACACAAAAATAATATGTCATAATATGTCAATCTCTAATAATGGCAATTTTGGATTCAATTATTTCCGCAAATATATTTAGGTATTACCCAAACAGAAATTCAAAAACATTTTAAAAATTATGAGATAAGATGAGAATGGACATCTCACGATTGGAACTCATCGCCAAAACCGATTTACTTGACATTTCGATAAAAATTCACTGTGATATTCACCCGCTTCTGGATCTATGGATAGCCTTTCATGGTACTATGAGCCCTATGTAAATTACACAGTAATTGATATCATATGTTCTTTTTTCGACCATTTCAAACCACGACGACCGAAATGCTCGAAAAAAGAACAGATGCCATCAATGGATGGCCGCGAAAGCCTCAACAAATTCATCGCCATCTAATGGTGATAATGTCAAATACAGAACCCTCACGATTAGGTTATTTGTAATAAATAAAACTATACAAATAACTAATAATCATCAGTCATAATGTGTGAATAGCGCCATCTGAAGTGGTAAGAACGAAACTTTTCTCATATCTCAACGAAATCTAATCATTTTAGACATCTGTACTCCTACGATAAGACATTTTGGTTTTGCCCAACAGCGCAGAGTTGTAGGCAACTCAAATTACACACTATTACAGTGACTATAGAGGGAATATAGTCACTGTTCACACTATTTGTTTATATCGCCATCTAACGCGGAGAATATCAAATGAAGTCCAAACGAATAAGCGGAGCGTAACTGTATCTGTAGCGACATCTAGTGGCCTTACTCAAAAGGAGGAAAAGCATTTCCTGTAAAAGTAAAATTTTCATCGATTTTTTCAAAGTTTCATTGTATTTTATAATAACCAGACCGTAGACGAATCCATATATATGAAGTTTCATAACAAACAGTCCATCCGATCTCGAGTTATAAATGGTGTACCCAACATCTTTCTTTTATATACAGGGTGGCCATTTGAAAACGAAACAGACGAGATTACAGACGAAATAAAATTTTTCGATAGAAATGCTCGGACAGGTCGATTTCTGTTTCAAGGGGGACAACTTAAGATGTAGGTTACGGACGCATAGCGTTTCAACCCTTGCTACTACAACCCTCACCCCCAATTTTTGAACAGGGAAGAGGGGGTGAGTGATACCTCATTTGAAAGGTATTTTTATACTGATTTCAGCACAGTAATTGTTTTCTCATTTTATGCATTAGTTCTCGAAATATTCTTAACTAAGTATTTGAAAATGAAGTGGTGTTTTCATGGCACTTGTAGTGTTTTTTTGTGAAAAATCGACATTTTGAGCTTCAAAACAACCATGACTGTGGCTTTCTTCCTCCAATCCACTGACATAGAAATCTTTAATCAAGATGTCGATTTTTCACAAAAAAACACTACAAGTGCCATGAAAACACCACTTCATTTTCAAATACTTAGTTAAGAATATTTCGAGAACTAATGCATACAATGAAAAAACAATTGCTGTGCTGAAATCAGTATAAAAATATCTTTGAATTGAGGTATCACTCACCTTCCCCATTCAAAAATTGGGGGTGGGGGTTGTAGCAGCAAGGGTTGAAGCGCTATGCGTCCGTAACCTACCTCTTGAGTTGTCCCCCTCGAAACAGAAATCGACCTGTCCGAGCATTTCTATCGAAAAAATTTATTTCGTCTGTAATCTCGTCTGTTTCGTTTTCAAATGGCCACCCTGTATATAAGATGATACCAACAAAACTAAATGAAACAGAGATGTTCTAATTGATCGTATAATTTCTTTGGAAAAAAACAATACCAACAATAAGGTGATTAAAAAGTGTTGAACGTCTTTTTTCTCTTCATGCTTATCAGAATCTGCACTACCAGGCCTCACGCAAAGAGATTATTGCTTTCATAAAATCTCGTTTCAGTATTCTGTATTACAGAATTATTAGAGGTGCGTTTTCTCAGTTCTGAATTAAAAAGTAAAATTACAAAATGGTTTACACGTAGAAGGAGAGAAAGGAAATTGTGAAAATTTATTTCCAGAACAATGTGCTAGGGCTACTTCGAGGATTTTTAATGAACGTCATTATGGTACCATTAAGTTTAAATATAAATAGAGGTACAACCCAGTTCAATGATTTGAAGCTGAATGTAGTGTAGTACCTTCGCCGGTTCATAGATGGATACGTGTTTCAGAGAAGCGAAAATTTTTACTCACGCATCTGGCGGTAAGTAGCTGAACTATGAAGCACTATTTCCGAAGCCGAATGCGATGACGATCAGGACCGACGTAAGAATTATTGGATGTTCAGTATATCATCACCTGATTTTTTGGATGCAATAAAACGACAATTATTTTTGATCTTTCATGAATATAAAATACTGTTTGAGATTCCTCTGGCTGTCTCCTGTACAGCTTCACTCTAATCAGTTGTCTCAACAAATGAATCCTGTGCTCTTCACAATATGGAGTTAACGGAGAGATCCAATTTTTTATAAATCAATTTTTTTTTAATTTTCCTGAAATATACCTTTGAAGTCCCATCTTTTCTGATTTTGTGACCATAATTTTCTACATGACCAACAGCGCTTTCCTTATCAAATGTTTGAAATCCTCCTCACAAGGCTCACCATTGTCCGAATCCGCAGAAGAAATTGTCGAATCTGTCCAATCAACCACCCGGGCCTACTTTCAGATTCCTCCATAGTACACAGGTCGAAATCATTGTCGTCTTGGCAGTTAAAATTATCGGAACATTTTTCCAGACAACCAGTCATGACCAAATGCAACCCAAATCTGAAGCATCCAGCTGAGGGGTTTGGATCATAACCCCTACGCTGTCTTATTTTGGAGAATAAATTCTCGATTGGGTCCTGGTTGAGCCGGCTTATTATCAAATATGGAAATGTTTTCTTCGTCACCTCCCAAAATTGAAGGATGCTACTGAGGGTTAGCATCAAACTTTTGAAACAATAGGGAATATTTTTCCCAACTGTCCAAGACTTAATGAATTCAATGGATTCCGTCAGAGTTTGTATTGCTGCGGTGTTTTTCTCGGACAACGGTCTCCGTAGATATTTTCCCTTAAATTTTCCATTCGAATTGAGGCAGTCATAAAGATCATTGATTTTCAGAATGAACTGAGCAGTTTAATTGGCACTTCTGGACCTCACCTCACCAGTGGCGGTTTGTCCTATGAGGCAGGTGAGGCAGTGCCTCACCAATAAATTTGAAAAAATACTCGTATTAATCGAATATTTAATTATATCATTCCTTCATCACTATCATTCCTGTCACATTATCACTTATTTACTCCGTCCCATATTATAAGACAGGATATATACTTGCCGAACGCGCTAAAAGGTTCCGAGTTTCATATCTCCCCATTCCTATGTTCCATCTCACTTGCTCTTTAAAAAGTAAACTGTTGGAGGCGGGTCCGTGAAGTTAGCGAAAAGTTGGAAGCACTAATTCTGAAACTATTATCAATATTTAGTGCTTAATTAGTGCCTATTAGTGCTTCATCAAACTCTCATTGCACCATTATAGTTTTTGAGAAATTGACAATTGAAGTTTTTGGTGCTGACTTCACGCTCAGCACCAACATGTTCGAATTACTATGAAATTAATATGTCAATATTTAGTGCTTAATTAGTGCCTATTAGTGCTTCATCAAGTTCTTATGTCACTATTGTAGTTTTTGAGAAATTGACAATTGAAGTTTTTGGTGCTAACTTCACGCTCAACACCAACATGTTCAAATTACTATGAAATTAATATGCCAATATTTAGTGCTTCATTAGTGCCTATTAGTGCTTCAGAAACGGCTGCGATATCATTTTTAGTTTTGAAGTAATTGAGTGTTGTTTTTAGCCAAGCGTGAAGTTAGCGAAAAAGTTGGAAGCACTAATTCTGAAACTATGTCAAATATTTAGTGCCTGGTTAGTGTGAATTAGTGCTTCATAAAGCTATCATTCCACCACTGTAGTTTTTGAGATAAACGCAATTATATCTTTTTATACTGCGTCGCCATCTATGGGCGGACTTGGGCGAGTCGTTCCGTCTCGTAGATTTGGCTCTAGTACGTCGTAATATTCTCATTGCCTAAAGGGGCTCACGGACGCACGAGTTGGGTTGCCAAGCCAATTTCAATATCGAAGAAAGAAATTAATTTGTGGAGGCAAAACCATTCTCTGCAGTATATTCATGTATCGATTATATGAAGTGATGAAATCATTTACGAATACTTTTCGAGTTTTTGTGATGAATAAAAGAATAGAGTGAATAAAAGAATAAAGAGAAATGAATTGCTCGTGCCATAACAACAAGAGTAGGTACAGGTAGTAGGTATTGCTTTTTTCTCAATTGAAGTATAATAATTCCAACAGAAAAATTTGAAGTGCGATAAAAAAATGGGTGTTCCTAAATTGGAGGTAGGTACAAACGAAGAAGGAAGATTCGTTTTCGTGATACGGGTTGTTAAAGTTTGAATATTTTTCAAGTTTTTTTTTCATAGTATCTACAAGATATTCAACTGAAATTTGGCGTAGATATTACAATTGGGAGTTTACACCAAATGACATGTCAATTTCGATGGCAAATCCACAGGGTGATACTTTGCATCGGCACATTGTGAGTGACAATTTTGCTCTGAATACTCAAAACTCAGATTCTAGTTTATTCAATTTCCTTAATTTCTTTCCGAAAAATGGGAAAAAACGAAGTACCTACAAACTTCGGTGCGAGGTGCACGAAAAAGATAACATTTTCAAGGTGAATGAGATGGTGAACGTATATTATATATAATTGATGTTAACTGTAACATTACTTATATTGCGACTCATTTATTGAAAAGTGATCCCACTTCGATTTCGATACATCAGTATTCTTGCGATAATTGTCCGAATTTCGTGAAAATAAAAAAATATTTTTTCATCCCGGTAATTCTTCATCAACTGAAAAGAAGGAGATTCAAATATTTATATGAATCTATAGATTTCAATTCCCCTCCAAACTCTAAATGCCCAAAAGCTGTCACAATTTTTTAAAAATTAAAAGAACGTACGCAGATTTTCTGTTAATCGACTGTGATATCGGAGCATCAGTAGGTATTGATGAAATCCAATTAAATCTATTCATCAATGACAAAAATTATCTATTACGGAGAATTGCTAATTTCAAAGCCCACTGTATAGAAATTGGGATAGGCGATAGGCCATTAAATTCCTATTGCAGAAGAAATGACGGGCAGTGGGAAGAATATGATGGCCTATCCAAGGACTACAATTTATTCAGAAACGACATTGTAGTAAACCCACATTTGCTATTGTACACGATTTAAATAAGTTTTTTCTACAAACGTCAAAAAATGACAAGGTTCGCGCATAGACAACAATATGCGAAGTGACCCTTTTTTTCATTTTCCTTCGTTACCTTGACACCGTGCGCGAAGTAGTGTGCGAAATACTTACTTCGCGCACTGCATGTAAACTACATGGGATTTTTATACTTAATTAACCTTTATGTTCCTCGATCAAGCAAAAATCCAAGAAATCATCTATTTATTACTGTTTAACAATAATTGAAACTTTCAAATTGTGAGAAATTTAACACTACCTAATTTTATTTATTATTTACAATGTTAACATTTATGGTGCAGTCAGTGCACGAACGTTTGTAGACAAAATTTTGTTTGCATCTCATGCGCTAAATACTTTGGTGATCTCGACAATTTTTTTAACTCGGCTGCGCCTCGTTAAAAAAATCAGTTCTCGATCACCAAAGTAGCATTTCGCGCACTAGATACAAAAATAACTATTTATCTATACTAATATTATAAAGAGGAAAGATTTGTATTTTTGTTTGTTTGATACGAATAGGCTCAAAAACTACTGGACCGATTTCAAAAATTCTTTCACCCCTTGAAAGCTACATTATCCCTGAGTGACATAGGCTATACTTTTCAGCCGAAAACATTTAGGATACCTACTATAACATTACATTACAAAAAAATCAGCCAAAATCAGCTATTTTCACGTGCGCTGCAAAAACCGTAAGACTTACGTGGATACAATGTATGACGGAAATGTAACTCTTGAATGGTTTCTTCAAAAAAGTCCGCGATAGCATGTATCTATCTCTCAAGATTGACTTGCTATTACCTGTTTATGGTAATCAGATGTTTTCCAAAAGTATGCACTATTTGGGAGTGTGTTTTTATGAATTGGGTATTGATCCTAATCCAACCTAATACGTTATTTATCCCCAGTATTTAATTTAGAACAAAATTGCCCTTCACATCATACAATTACAACGAGTACATCAAAAGATATGGCAGGTTGAAATTTTGAAGATGAAACCGCCGCGTGAAACAAATTTCTACTCGGGCGAAGCTGGGACGGCCTGCTTGTCATCTATACTAATATTATAAAAAGGAAAGGTTTGTATTTTTGTTTGTTTGATACGAATAGGCTCAAAAACTACTGGACCGATTTCAGAAATTCTTTCACCCTCAGAAAGCTTCATTATCCCTGAGTGACATAGGCTATACTTTTCACCCGAAAAAAATGAGGATACCTACTATAACTTCAAAAATTACAAAAAAATCAGGCGTAATCAGCTATTTTCACGTGCGCTGCAGAAACCGTAAGACTTACGTGGATACAATGTATGACGGAAATGTACCTCTCAAATAGTTCTACAAAAAAGTCCGCGATAGCATATATCTATCTCTCAAGATTGACTTGCTATTACCTGTTTATGGTAATCAGATGTTTTCCAAAATTATGCACTATTTGGGAGTGTGTTTTTATGAATTGGGTATTGATCCTCATCCAACCTAATACGTTATTTATCCCCAGTATTTAATTTAGAACGAAATTGCCCTTCACATCATACAATTACAAGGAGTACATCAAAAGATATGGCGGGTTGAAGTGTTGAAGATGAAACCGCCGCGTGAAACAAATTTCTCACCGGGCGAAGCTGGGTCGCCCTGCTTGTGTAACAATATATTTTTTGTATAAAGAACCCGAAATATATTTTTTTATGTACGTTTTGAGACAGTTCAATTTTCATATACCTAACCCTTCATCATTAATATAAATTAAACTACCTACTATATCTCCATTATCAGGTTGTTCCTAAATTGGAGGTACAAACGAAGAGGGGAGGTTTCTTTAGTACATGTCATATGGTGTAAACTCTCAATTGTAATATATATGCCAAATTTCAGTTGAATATCTTGTGAAGTGTAGATACTAAGAAAAAAAACTTATTCAACCTTTAACGGGTCCGTGAAGTATGCGTTCTCATGTGTTTTGGACTTTTTTTCACAATATAACTTAAGGAAACTCCCTTCTTTGTTTGTATCTCCAATTTAGGAACACCCACTTTTTTATCGCACTTCAAATTTTTCTGTTGGAATTCTTATACTTCAATTGAGAAAAAAGCAATACCTACTACCTGTACCTACTCTTGTTGTTATGGCACGAGCAATTCATTTCTCTTTATTCTTCTATTCACTCTATTCTTTTATTCATCACAAAAACTCGAAAAGTATTCGTAAATGATTTCATCACTTCATATAATCGATACATGAATATACTGCAGAGAATGGTTTTGCCTCCACAAATTAATTTCTTTCTTCGATATTGAAATTGGCTTGGCAACCCAACTTGTGCGTCCGTGAGCCCCTTTAGGCAATGATAATATTACGACGTACTAGAGCCGAATCTACGAGACGGAACGACTCGCCCAAGTCCGCCCATAGATGGCGACGCAGTATAAAAAGATATAATTGCGTTTATCTCAAAAACTACAGTGGTGGAATGATAGCTTTATGAAGCACTAATTCACACTAACCAGGCACTAAATATTTGACATAGTTTCAGAATTAGTGCTTCCAACTTTTTCGCTAACTTCACGCTTGGCTAAAAACAACACTCAATTACTTCAAAACTAAAAATGATATCGCAGCCGTTTCTGAAGCACTAATAGGCACTAATGAAGCACTAAATATTGGCATATTAATTTCATAGTAATTTGAACATGTTGGTGCTGAGCGTGAAGTTAGCACCAAAAACTTCAATTGTCAATTTCTCAAAAACTACAATGGTGACATAAGAACTTGATGAAGCACTAATAGGCACTAATTAAGCACTAAATATTGACATATTAATTTCATAGTAATTCGAACATGTTGGTGCTGAGCGTGAAGTCAGCACCAAAAACTTCAATTGTCAATTTCTCAAAAACTATAATGGTGCAATGAGAGTTTGATGAAGCACTAATAGGCACTAATTAAGCACTAAATATTGATAATAGTTTCAGAATTAGTGCTTCCAACTTTTCGCTAACTTCACGGACCCGTTGGAGGCTGGCCTCACGTGCTTCTTCGTCTAGCACGTACGCTTCGAGCATCGACCGCTGCGTCGGTTCGCTTTGGTAGGAGAAAACTTGGCGCGTTTATAGATGGATGTGAGGCTAGCCTCTCGCCCTTTCGTCTGGATGATATACGTTCAGAAGTCGGCTCGTAAAGACGGTATTGAAATTTCGATTGGTACAGGGAAAATTGCACTTAATCAGGACGTTTATTGAATTATTTTTACATATTTGTGTACTTTTGGAATACTCCGTATCGTGTGATCTGTGATTTCTTCTGAAATAAGCGTTTTTGTTTCTATATCATCTTCAAATACAACCCGATTTCCAAATTTAGAGCAATCAGTATGTTTATAACAAGCCTAATTCCCAAAAAACATTTTTGAAGATAAGCTTTTATAACAACACTCATCCGCCATTTTGAAGCCGCCATCTTGAATTCCTCGATTTTGAAGAATCGTAATTTCCGACCCAGACATCCCTCATATACCAATTTTGAATAGAATATTATCATAATTACAAAACTCGTCCGCCATATTGTGGCCGCCATCTTGAATTTCCCAGTTTTGACAAGAGTATCATAATTTTCGAACCCAAATACCCCCAGATACTAATTTTGAATGGAATCGGATCATAATTACAAAACTCATCCGCCATTTTGGAGCCGCCATTTTGTTTTTTTCTATAAAAAATATTTCATGATGCATTGTCACCAGAATTAGGTACACCTGCAAAATTTCAAATCAATCGGACTATTAGAAGTGTGTCAAATTTAACTTGCAAGATTTGATTAGAGACAGACACACAGACAGACAGACAGACACCGGGAGAGGTGAAACTAAATAAAAGCTTATAAAAAGGAGATCGTGAAATAAGCTCAACTACTCAAAATATTTTTGATACAGACTTCTATCTGGTGGGGTGTAACTAGGAAGGGCATATTTTTTCAAACGAAAGATAGAAACAAATTGAACAATGCAGCCATAATGATTATATCACGAGCAGTGTCTTTTTTGGAATTTGATGATTTCAGATTATTACGCAACTGACGAAGAAGAGAGTTCACTAGAAAACTCATAGTACAGTGCGATGAAATAGAAATTCTCATTATGTACTAACGCCAGTTCGAAATAAGAGATAATTTCACTGCAAAAGTTGTTGCTCTTGTACCTAAAATGTTTGTTGCGGTACTAGAATTGAGTCGATTTGTTCTATAATGGCAACCTATATTCTTTTATTCTTTAGTGCATATTACGAAAAATGTATGGACAAGGGAAGTTTTCACTTTATTATCAGAGTAAAGTAAACTACAATTTTCTGAATAATGGGTGCTTCAAGTTTGGTGATATGCTGGAAAGCGATTCCCTTGAAGAGGATGTTCTTGAGAAGGTCTGAAAATTGAAGAATTTCAGCAAATAAGATTATTTTTTCCAAAATGTCTGACCATATAGGTATTCCATTCGCTCATTTCAACCCGCAAAAAATCAGTTTTTATATACGCCCAAGTAAATATTTTACGAAGCAAAAAGTTCATCGAAATAAATGACCTCAAGTATGCTAGCGACAAAGAATTATTAATCGAGCACTATAAATTTTTGAGGATAAGTAGCTATGTATTGAAACGAATTTTGGAGGGATGAAAGAACAATATCGAATGAGCAAATTACGTATATATGAGGCGAACCATTTGAAAGTATGACATTATTCCCCAATGAAATTCCTCATGTTTTATCCTTTATCTCGGCAACGCCACGGCAAGAAATCTTTTTTTCAATGTGCCTCAACACCTTAAACTGTCACGGGCCGCCACTGCACCTCACAAGCTGCAATGACTGTTCTCATAGCCGAATATAAAGTTTCCATGTCATCAAAAATCGACCTTTCTGAGTGTTATCACAAATTTTGATTCGTTGTTGAGTTATTGAGGGTGGACACTTTTAAATGAGGCACCCTGTATTTTTATGAAAAGCAAAATTGTTGCAGTTCAAATCAATTCCGCATTTTTCACTGAAAACCTAATTCCTCAAAAAATAGAACGATGATCGCGAAATGTCGCGTATCATTTCGGAACTAGACCTTGACCTACAATAAAGGGTGGTGTACAATGTTTGGTCATGATTTTCAGTTATGAGCTGCTTCACCAGTGTTTCTATGCACCAATTACACAATAAGTATTTTGTAACGAGTGCAAAATTCAAACTCAAGGGTCACCAAATAGTTCTAAAAATCGATGTTAACACATTGATATTTTGAAATAACGCATATACAGCTTCATTCAAGAACATTGATTATACTAAGTACTTATGATCATGTTTTTTCAACCCTTATTTTTTCAGTGCAAAATTGATCAAGTTCAACAGTACAAAATCTTCACCTAATCGCACACCAAAGAAACAAAGACATGATAAAAGTCGTAATCTTTTGGATCCAACAAAGTTACATCCTTTACCTTCAAATTTCACAACCAGAGGAGAGGAAATAATCAACGTGGATTCAAGACCAACTTCTTTAGCAATACCCGTCTTGACATCAGATAATGAAACTTCAGTTTGACTACCCAAATGTGTATGATGCAGAATAAAGAAACTTTTGATATGATTATTTTTTTCAATTCGCCTATGATTGCCCCACTACGTAGAATATGAATGTGTATTCAACAGATGAAACCGTGAATTGTTGAAATTGTTTTTTGTGATAATGAGAAACATGATAGTTAAGTTTGCTTTGAGCATCCATAAAAGGACTTTCGCCTCACACTACAGTTAGGAATGGAATGACTTTATTTCAAGAAAAATATCCATGTTTTGTATTCGATAGTTTTCACAAACAATTTTTTTTTGTGAAGAATCTGATTTATGAAGGCTGACGTACGGATACCCAGGGGGGGAGGGGGCATGGCCCCCTGAGATTTTGATGATAGTTTTTCAGCACGACACCTCAATATTACTTACTGATTTGTATTTTGCCCCCCCTGAGAAAAATTTCTGCGGGCGCCCATGTGTGTAGCTAATTCTCCTGAGAGGATTGATTTGTACGCATGCGTTAACTGGAAATTGTAGAGATAAATTATGCCCCTGTTTCGAGAAAATGAAACTAGAATAGTTTCTAGGTGAATCTGAAAATTCCTCCGTTGATATCAATACGTTTTTTGTCTTCTTATGACAGAATATCGATTGTGATCAGTAATCTTCGGCGAGGTGACGGTGTAGATTGTACAAGTGTTTTGTTTCGAAAGTGCCGCACGTTTATTCAAATAATAAACTTGTTGATATTCATTTGATTTATGGTGAATCAAAACAAAATGCCAGGTCAGCGTATAAGTTGTACGGAACAAGATTTCCGTCAAGAAATCACCCAACTTATACTTGGGGTATCTTAAAGGCACGAGCACTTCTAGGAGTGTTTATGAAGGTGAAGAAGTTTAAAATGCTGATCACATAATATTATATGTGGAAAGTCATTACTCATTATTTAACTTTGTGAAAATATTGAAACTGGTACCTGAAAATATAACTTTATAGCGGTAAAAAAATAATATTATTTTTGTGATATGTTGATTAATAACACTGATAATAATTATACATACTCAATACTGAACTAGTGTTTTGGAAGGAAGTCTGTTAGTTTACTTTGGACAGAGGTTTTTCTATATGACTTCTGTCAGATAATTCTTCCCTTGCGGCAATGTTGTTATCGACACTTGAAATCATCAAAATGGTGTTGTTTGTTGCTGCATCACAAACCTTCGTGACAGTGGATCTCCACAAAAACTTGCTTGTAATAGACTTTTTCAGTCCACTACAGGCAAGGTTTCATCAAAAACGAGTCCATCTTGTCCGAGGATTTTACATTGTTTTAATTCGGGACTTGGAAATTGATTCATTACATGGGAGTTTCCATTATATGCGAGTTCATTATAATTAAGTGGACTGTATATCAACATTATCAGCACATTCATAGGGAAGGGACATTTAGAAATGAAAACAATTATTGAAATTAAATACTTTTATATTACTTATATACTTCTTCGATCTAGAAGGGGTGCTTTAGAGAAATTGGGAATCAAACTACAAACTGTCCATATCTTATTCAGTTGGTCCATGGTACTGATGGGAATCGTAGATTTCAGTATATTGAAAATTTTCACTTCACCAATTTTCCTCTCGACATGAATTCTGAGACCCACAAAGATTAAGATATAAAAAAAGTTGAGTATTGTATATACTATTTTTCTAGTTGGGCATATACTCACTAGCAATGTCTTTGGGCCTTGTTCTTCCAACTCATTAAGTTGATTATTATTTTTGAGAACAAATGGTGGTATATTGAGATCACAGTCCACCTGCTGAAGTTCATCAACAATGGTGAAACATCTGTCTGCCATCACAGAATTACCAGGTTCCAGTTTTTGAATAAGGCCACTTTTCAAAACTAAGTCCTTGTCACTGAATCTACCTGGATATATTTCAGACACAAATGACACAAAACCATTGGGACATATGGCAATGAATCCTTTTCCAGTATTTGTGGATTTATAATGCGAATATGTCTGGCTTTGATTATTGTAATCAGATGGTTTTTGGATTCTTATTTCTGTAGCATCTAATATAATTCGTGTACTCAGATAGAGTTTTTTTAATGCATCTGGCATATACTTCACAACCAAACTTTTATTTGGCCACAAAGGTAGTTGAATGAGATATGTATACATTACATTTAGCCAAAAATTTAATATTCTCGACACAGATGATTGGGAAATATTGTGTGGCTGTGAGTTTTCAAGTATGTGTTTTCCATTTCCAAGTGATGATTGGCAATTTGTAGGTTTTTCACTTGTTCAATGGATCCTGTGAATTGGTAATTGTGATCTTCATGGATATATTGGCAATCTAATGAATTTACGCTGCTCCAATTAGGTTTTTTCGAAAGATTTTTGGCTGTATTCTGTGTTTCGTGATCAATCTCAACCACATTTATATGATCATTCTCGAAATAACTTTCTGTTTGACTAGCTAAAAAACAATGTTCATGAGTGGACAGATATGAATAAAGAGGTCACCATTTATTACTCACTAGAAATCATAGATTTCTTCAGGAATAGTGTAGGGACTTTATTTTTCTTCATTCCATCTTGCAATGTGAAATGTAAACCACATATTCTCTTCCTTTGGAAATAATACAGTGAATGAGCATTTACTTTAATTCCTAGAGAATGTAACCATTTTGTAGCAAGTGCTTTATCCTTTGGAAACCTATGGAATTTTAATTTGGAATCTTTGGCCGAGCTACGGCTTTGACAGTGCTCCACACAACATTTCCAGCCACTTCCAACAATATTGGGGTTGCTAAAATACAAATCATGAACCCAATTGAGGATTATTGTACTCCTTGACATGCTGGATGTACTCAAAATATACTTACACCTTTTTAGAATTCATTTTTACCAAAAATTCAAAATAAATAGCACGTTCAAAACTTCAAAAATTGTAAATATGAGTAATGACGTTTGACATTAAACAATGACATTGATAACCATAGAATTATAAATAGAAGTATACTCCATTCACAGCTCTGGCATTGGAAATTTGACACATTCCACTCTGTATCGAAGTTATGACGTTTTTCAAAATATTTTTATGTTCCAAGTCAACACTATGTTGCCCTTTCTACATTCTTAGCGTATTTCTCAGAATGTGTATTTATTCGGAAAATGAATGAATTGGAAAAGATGTGATGGACGAAAATAATTAACGTTTATATGAATTGATAGAAAGGATTCCTTTTCTAGTTGTTTGCATGAAAAGTACAAGAGATCACTGTTGAAATATATTAAGTATTTTTCGCAATGGAAAAAAATTGCATTGCTTTCACATAATTTTTATATGCATGCTTGTGAAGATTCAATGTTTATTATCCTCTTGAACTGAAAGTTCAAGATTGACGACATTTTATTTATTTGATCTTATGAACAAGGAGTAAAATATTCTGATTGTATAGTAATTTATTGGATTAAAAAATATTCATACATTACTACCAAGTAGGTTTGTACAAATAAAATGGAATAGGTCAAACATATGCTTCACATTTATCATTCACCTGTTCTAAAATAAGACACAAACTCCTGGAATATGGAAAAAACCGATGTATTCTGGTTCAATATAGCCTTTTTCTACTTTCGGCAAAGGAATGAAAGCTCCAGTGACACATTTCAATTCTACCTGAACCATATTTTCCGGTCGCTTTCGTGAGAAGATCGTATCAGGAAGCCTTTTTTGTCCATTTACACATTCCAAATAAATTTTGAGCACCAAAAACGATACCGAAACTAACCAAACTTCTGGGGGACCGGAATTTCGTTTGAAATCTTTCAAAACGGCCAGATACCTAAAAAAACTTCGTTATCAAGTGTAAAAAGGTCGATTAGTACTTACTTTCGCTTTATTTATGCTTATAAATCGATTTTTGGTCCAATTCAAATTTGCCGTTCGTACTCACGCCAAAACTCGTGAAAGGAAAAAATGACACTTGCACGAAACTTCTTCTGGACGCCAAAGAACGGAAAAATAGGCGATTTCCTATCGGTTTTTCTCCCCAAAATCACCGATCGATACGAACTAACAAAATGGGGAAAATCTTTGATACTTTCACTTTGATGTAAACAGAAAAACTGGCATCGTCGTATTGTCATTAACCATATTCTATGTACGAGCACAGATTTTTCATCAGGTGCGCCAATTCCTGAAAACGAAACCATGGCCAGAGTTGTGATTTTATAATTGTGAATGGAGTGAATGTGTTGATAACACATTGGTACCAACCCAAAGATGCTCAAAAAGCTGCTGATGGAGAAATAAATACGACATTGCCAACCATCGAAATATAATGGATCACAGAACATCTAATTAATGGATATTCGGTGGTTGCAAACACAGAACAAATCCATGTAGGTTATAATTAAAATATTTTGTTCTATGATTATAAACCTCAAGTCAAAACAAAATAAAAGAGAAAATCTTGAGGAAAATGATATTGAAGAAACCGAGACTAGAATGAATTTTTCCTTATATCAGTTAATAGGAAAATTTTAACGTGAATTGAGATCTTCAGTTCTTTCAGGTACGATTGCGTAAATTTCTACGTTATCGCTTAATCAAATACTCGAAATTCGTTCAAATATTTATCTTAATAATTAAAAGATCAAGGACTTTCAAATGATAACTGAAAACATATTATAAAATTGACCTCATAAAAATTACTAGGAATCAATTGGAATCTTTCAGTTTTGAATTCTAGGTTTCAAAATGGCCCAAAGTCATCCTTTAATATTGCGTCTACTAGCATCTTCAGTTGTTGCAGCTGGGAGAGCTGGCAAGATAATCAGAGATATCATGAGCAGAGGTGAATTAGGTATTGTTGAAAAAGTAATGAAAATTTGTAGGTTTTTGCATCAAGTTAGGACTTATTTATGTTTTTTAGGGAAAAAATGATCTACAAACAGAAGCTGATCGGTCTGCTCAGAGGTGCATAATAGCATCTCTATCACAACAATTTCCAAGTTTGACAATTATTGGTGAAGAAGGGCCTAGTCAATGCGAGGTAGTTGTGGATATATTTCATTTAAAATAATATTCGCACTCTCCTTCTTCTTGAAAGTGAAATGATAAGCGTTTCAGGAGTACATTAATTAAAATTGAACATGCAGAATTTTTCTGGAATTGCTGATTCATCAGTTACTTACAACAGAATTTTATATTTTATGTTATTTAAAACACAGGATCTACTCAAAAATTTATATTCTATGAATAATCCTTTTGAAATCTTTCTGAGCATTATCAATATATACAGTAATACTTCATTAGTTTGGACACTCGCTAGCCCAGACACTCCAGTAACTCGGGCACTGCTAAAATTCACTTTTATGAAATATCCAGATTGGCCATGAAATTCTGACACATTTCACTGTGTATATTTTGAAAATGTTAGGTTATAGTCATGTTCCTCTCAGATACATACACAACGTTGTCCTTTCTACTTGGAGGTCGTACTAATGACTTATTCATCAAAAGGTTTATTTACTTTGAGAAAATAATGAATTTGAGAAGATATTATGTGAATTCAATAATTTCAAAGACCTGGCGAATGTTGATGAAACTTTTTTCTCTGTTAATACTGGAAATATTTCACGAATAAACATGTTTGGAAGATTCAGTTATCCAATTTTCTTGTACGGAAATCAAGAACCAAGTGTTGAAATTTTAGTGAAAAATAATGGACAGAATAGTCCTATACTTTGTGATAGTTCATTCGAAGAAAAAATTAAAAGTACTTGAATAACCCGACAGACAAACTTCTAAACGAACAGAACGAACAGACCTATGGAATTCCCCACTTTTAAAAATTGTCAAGAAATAAGCCTTCAGACGACATTTGAATACCTTTTTGCACAACTTGAAATACTCCAGTATGCAAATGTAGTAGCACTACGAAACCTGTGTCACAGTTGAACCTTGAAAGAACTAACTCCTTTACAAAGTTAAAAAAGAGTAAATAGAGATTAGCTTCGGCAACGTCTCTCAGAATTATTTGACTTTCAAGAGTGCCAACCTGCGTCAGTTTTGAGTAAAAGAACTTGATAAACCTAAATCATGACCAACCGGTATACTTTATAAAAGTGAATGGAGTAAGTAACAGTTGAAAAACGCCATGGTATGCTGGCGACATCTACAGGGTGTCCCAGAAGTCCCGCACTTCCTTGAGGGGATCGAAAGTGAAAAATATTCTAAGCCCAAATATCGATGTTTGAAATTTTTTGATGAAGTAGTTAATCAGTAATTAATTAATGAAAGTGACAAATCAGGAGCGCGCTATAGAAGAATGAGTAAGTAGTTGGGGACGCGAGAGTGAGACGCCAGAGCTGCTGCCGGCTTTTCACGCAGTAAACCAACCGAGACTAGCGTCTCACTTTCGTGTCCCCACTGCTTACTCAATCTTCTGTAGCGCGCTCCTGATTGGTCACTTTCATTAATTAATAACTAATGAACTACGTTATCAAAAAATTTCAAACATGGATATTTGGGCTTAGAATATTTTTCACTTTCGATCCCCTCAAGGAAGTGCGGGACTTCTGGGACACCTTGTATATTCCTTGGCATTTGGTGTGGCGGTCGCAATGGCTCCAATCAAACACATAAGACGCTTACATTCGCAGAAAAGACTAAAATATTAGATCACCTTGATGCAGGAAAAAGTACTAGTCAACTGTACAAATACATTTTCATACTGGAGTATTTCAAGTTGTGCAAAAAATTATTTAAATGTCTTCTGTAGGTATTTCTTGAGAATTTTGAAGAGTGGGAAATTCCACTGTTCGTTTATAAGTTTTTTTGTCGGGTTATTCGAACACTTTAATTCTTTTTTCATTACACCGCACTGAAAACCCTATCAAAACATGTCGATTCAGGGCACCGAAAGTGACCCTTTTCCGTGCGCTGAGACATAGATGCATCTATGCTGAGACACAAAGCAACGATTGCGTGATGACAGTAGACGTCAGTGTTTCGAATAATTATTGTTTTACAATATCGAAATGCTTTCTGTCGAAGAATTTCATGGCAAACCGGGATACTTTATAAAAGTGAATGGAGTATATACTCCATTCACAAATATAAAATAACAACTCTGGCCTTGGAAATTTGACACATTCCACTCTGTATCGAAGTTATGACGTTTTTCAAAATATTTTTATGTTCCAAGTCAACACTATGTTGCCTTTTCTACATTCTTAGCGTATTTCTCAGAATGTGAATTTATTCGGAAAATGAATGAATTGGAAAATATGTGATGGAGGAAAATAATTAACGTTTATATGAATTAATAGAAAGGATTCTTTTTCTAGTTATTTGCATGAAAAGTACAAGAGATCACTGTTGAAATATATTATTTTTTCGCCATGGAAGAAAATTGCATTGCTTTCACATAATTTTCATATACCTACATACTTGTGAAGATTTAATGTTTATTATCCTCTTGGACTGAAAGTTCAAGACTTGACGACATCAATTGTTGATTCTAATCAAGAATTCATTAAAAAAAATCAACCCAAAGATATAAGATGAATTGATGGGTAATTACAAGAATCAAGAATAATGTCAATTTTATTTTGTTGATAACTTTCTTGAAATCAATGTTGGGATATAAAACTAAAATCTAACAAACATCTAAAGAATACATTTTTCACCATCTCGACCTTTGAAAGGCTTTTCTTATAGGAGAATTAGGTCTAAGTTCCACCTCATTAGTGAGGTACCTAACTTTTGCAAATCTGCTCAGATATCGCCAAAAACCTAAAGAATATCATCCTAATCGACCTCTCGAGGCTCCATCCGATCCATCTACTGCGATATCTGTCAAAATAACGGCTTCTTCACCGAAATTCCCGTGTACCCCTTCAACCTCGAAATGTGAACATTCGTCCTGGTCTTGAAAATCGTCCTCACGCTCCAAACTGGTGCTAAAATCAATAAACATACGTTAATCTTGGATATTCGACGAAAAACTCACCCGCAAATATCGATTAAATACCAAAAATCTGCGTACAATTTGTAAACCTAACAAAATGTGGAATATCTTTGATACTTTTACTTCGATGTAAACAAAGAAACTGGCAACGTCGTTTTGTCATTAACGATATTTTCTGTGCGCGCACTGACTTTTCATCATATGTTCTGTGCTTTTCATCAGGGGCACCAACTCCTGAAAACGAAACCATGACCTCCTATGTGATTAAATAAAAGTGAATGGAGTATATACATTATTTCCAATAGTTTCAATTAATCTCTAATCTAATTCTAGGTGCCTAGTGATTGGATTGTGACTGATGTTGATCAAGAAATACTATCAAAGAACTGTCCTAATGAGTACTTGGAGGTATCTGATAAAGATGTTGTTGTTTGGGTGGATCCTTTGGATGGCACCTCTGAATATGCACAGGTAAAATTTCAATGAGCTTGAATTGACAATGATTGTCCAGTGAAAGATTGTCAGAGTTAAGGTCCATTCATATTTACCGATATCGTGAGTGGCATACACGTAGTGTGCATTGAAAGTAGTATTCATATTTAACAGCACGTGTGGAAGATAACAAAATAATAGTATATTATGCAACGATCATGTATTATGATGGTCATTAATACACAAGCATTAACCGGGATGAGAAAAGAGCCGTAAGCGAATGAATTATAACCATTACATGAGTGTCGCATACGCTATCTTTTTCACACCCGATAAATGATGAAGAACATTTATCCATTTTCCGTTTCAAAGCTATACCTAACCTGAAATGTAAACAATTCGGTCTTGCTTCCAAAAATGATTCATCTTCGATGATGGTTCAAATACTTTCCTCCAAATAGCGATTAAAAAATTCGAAAAATACGCATCTTGAAAATTACGTCATACCTTGGACATAAATGCAAGGGCGTACCCAGGATTTCAGCTAGAGGGGGGCAGCTCATAGCTGAGAAGATGGTCGGTCGGGTATAATGAAACAAAAAATCATAAAAATTGACTAGATATAGGTATATATAGTTATTAATTGTCATTGTCACCTCCAAAATATAAACTCAACAAGCGTTGTCACCTCATATATAACGCTGTCACCTCCGAAATCGGAGGTCACAACGTTTGCCTTGAGATCGGCGGGATCACAACGGGGTTACGACCGCGCTTCATCCTTTCTCAATTCGTTGAAGGTTCTATTCCACTCAGCGTGCTCGAAGATTCGTATTTCACAGCGACGCCTTTGTGAGTTGACATCGGCGAGATCACAACGGGGTTACGACCACGCTTCACCCTTTGTCAACTCAATGGACGTTTGCGGATTTACTAGGATCACTCTGTCAGGTCGAGGGGTTACATTCTCTGGAATCACTTGTCGGGACGTTGCTGCTGCCACAGATGCCCCTGTTTCCCACTTGAGATATTTTTCTTTGATTTCATGTTTACTTTGTAAATAGGGTCCGTTTTCATTTTTCATTCTCAAAATTAATAGATTTCTTCGCATTTTTTTTATCATTCAATTGTAATTTCTGTTTGAGGACAGTAAATTTTGTAGAATCCATTTTGGTGTTTTAAGTGAGCCTTTATTTTTTTGCAGCATTAACGATAGAAGCCTAACTTTTAATCGCTAACTTCATAGATTAAACCGAAACCTTCTCCACAGTATAAAAGCTATCTTGGTAGAAGTGGAGAGTTCATTCAAGGCGCCACAACCTTGTTAAATCTATTGTGGTTGGTGCTCGAGCATTTGTTTTCCGTACGATTTCGGCGAAACTCGCGAATTTGTTTGAAATACTTCCCGATATCGCAGAAAAAACCCAAAAACACCATCTTGGAGCTCCGTTTCGAAATAATTAGAAATTGAAGCAACTACGGGCAAATAAAGTCAAAGATTTAAACACGCGACGTGTCACAAACCGTTTCTATTGGCGAATCCAAAGATCAAAGCGCCCTCTTTCGGCAAAAACGCCAAACTATGGAACAAGTAATCCGTTGAGATCTTCTATGTTTCGCGTGCTTTTGAGCAATAATATTTTGTTTCATATCCAGGTATTCTTGAGTGATATTTCAAAGTTTTTATAGTGTTCTGAACAGATTAATTAGTACTTAAATAAAAATTGTTGAGAAGGTATTTATATCAGTGTTATTCATTTAAAATATTATTCACAAAGTTATCATGTTTTAGGTTACCAGACGTCTTGTTTGAGTTTGATTTTCTGGTGCAGTTTTAACTGATGTGAAAGGTTGATACCACAATTATCAATAAGAGTGTTACGAAATTGATCATCGTAATTCACGGTACTGAGCTGTGCCTTTATTATTCTGTAAGAATTAAAAAATAAGGTGAAGTATCTGAGCGAAGGGGTTCATGTTTTAATGCTAATGTTATGTTTAATTTCAGGCCAGTGCATTGATTATAGAACAATGAGTAAGCTTAGTTCTAGTGCTGAAGAAAAACTGTATTCAACTGTTGTGGTTTCAATTGTTCTTCAAGGAAAAATAAACACCAGTCTATACGTTTTCATAAATTTCCTGAGAAAGATGCCTTAATACTATTTATCACTAATGCCTTCGCTAAATTGGAAAAATTGGACTGAAGAAAAGCATGGATAAACTATAGATGGAGAAAACTTGCTGAAAAGATTTTCGTTGTTTCTCGAACAACTGCGAACAATATTTTTAGTGAATATATTAAGTATTTAGCAAATATTTTGGAAGGTTGTATTCAGTGGCCAAGTTCTGAGGTTGAATTGATGAATTTACTGCTTAACATTTTGGGAATATTCAAGTGATACTTAATTATGAGGATATACCATACAGATCTTCATGTTTGTCATGTTGCATCAGAACATATTCACATTCTGATCATAGTTTAGGCAGATGTGAATCTTTTTGTGTTGCTATTTTGTAGTATATTTCCATGAAAATAAAGAACATTCAAAACAATAATTTATTTACATAATTTCCATCGTATACCTCGTGAATTGTCGATCCAATTAGAAGGGAAAAAAGCCAAATTGTATAACAAAATTTTATAAACTGGACACTGTGCTGTCAATAATACATTAATTCACTGAAATTATGCACAAAATCATCACGAGAACTAAGAAAATCACTCAAAATAATCTGTTTTACATATCAAAACAACGTAGCTTCAAAAGAGATTACTGGAATTCCGCCATGTTTGTTTACAGTCAGCAGCGCCCTCATCGGTGGTTGGAATCGCCAATAGTAACGACTCAGAAAGATCATTGGATGCATAGAAATATTCTATTGGAAGCATTATCTTTAACAATTATATTTCAGACGATGTAAATTAACATTCACAGTTGTACAGAAAATGTTGTTTGTATTTCGTGCGGATAAAATTCGTGTTTTCATGGCACATTCGAGTGAATTTTTGGCACTCATGTATTATGAAAAAAAAACTCATTTTACGCACTACAAAAATAACTATTTTTCAGGGTTTATTGGACCATGTTACGGTTCTCGTCGGGGTTAGTGTCAAAGGTAAAGCTGTAGGCGGTGTAATCCATCAGCCCTACTATAACTACAAAATTCACAAAGATACAAATGGACGCACAATTTGGGGTTTAGTAGGCTTGGGCATTGGAGGTTTTCACGAAACTTCACCGCCCTCTGATAAGTTCATAGTGACCACCACAAGATCTCATTCTGATGGAATTGTACAGAAAGCTCTAGATGCTTTGAACCCTGATGAAATTTTGAGGGTTGGAGGGGCAGGTCACAAGGTAGGAATATAACTTCCCACTGGTCTTGAGTTAAGTATATATTAATAAATTTTGCAGGTTATGTTACTTATCGAAGGAAAAGCGCATGCTTATGTTTTCGCAAGTAAAGGCTGCAAAAAGTGGGATACATGCGCTCCTGAAGCCGTCTTGACAGCTTGTGGAGGAAAATTGACCAACATGTTCGGAGAACTGTACGATTATAGCAAAAATGTCGAATTTCCTAATAAGAAGGGTGTGTTTGCTACAGCTAAGGGTGTTGACCATAGGAACTTGGTGAAAAAAATGCCTGAAGACGTCCTCAACGCTCTCTCCTAAATACTATTGCTGCGATTTGTTTAATTCAACGGATCTGAATATTATTTTCGAACGACATACATACATATAGGCAAAACATTCCACTAGTTTTCTGTTGAAACATATCAGAAATACATAGTCCAAAATAGTTATGGTCGTGTCCGAGATGTTCAAGTCGATAGCTTCGATTGTTCTCGATTAATTTCTTGACTCGACTCGAGTTGGTTTAAAATTACCGACTGCGTTGACTGTCGAGCTGGCACTTATTACAGTGACTTTATACAAGACAGTGGCGACAATATGGTCATAGAACACGTTTTTGCACAAACATGGCGTATATTTGTTTACATTTGAGTGTCGTGCTGTTTGACATTTGACTCGATCTTGAGCTTTATGTTCAGATACATGACAACAAAACAATGAAAGTCCGCCATTAGTGGTCGAAAACAGTCCGACCAATCAAAACGTGAACGTCTATTGTCGCCACTGTCTTGTATAAAGCCACTGTAGCACTTATCAGAGCGGGAATTCGATGACTAACCTTTTAACGGTATGGGGAAATAATCGATCAATCGAAGAACTTCTCGATTGTTGAGCCAGAAAGCGGGATTATCGTTGATTCGATTGTAATTTTGCATCGAGTGCGATGTTCTCGATAGTTCAAACATCTCGGCCATCGCTAGTACAAAGTATTCATGCAAATGAAATTTATGGGTGAATGCAATTATGTTGTATTTACTCGTTGTTTTATTTTTCTTCATTCCCAACTATTTTATTTCTCAATTATATTAGATCATATTTATCAGAAGTATGAAATCTTGTATAAATCTTCAATTTGAAAATTGTGTTACTTCTGCAAACTTGTATTTCAGTGAAGTAAGCTATGTAATAATGATTAAAAAACACGCACAATAGATGTAAGAATAAATATACAAAGAGTTATTTTCATTTTGGACAAAATATAAATTATTCATGTTCAAGGCTGTTATTCCTCATTTTTCCTCTCTTTTTCTCTGCTGTAAGAGAATTTTCGCTGGGAATGTCAAATTGTTGACGCTTCTCTTCAGTAAGGCTTTTCTCAGTACAATAGGCACGGGACACGGGAGCCGGTGCTGAGATTGTTGGACTAAGAACAAAGCGCTCCATTTCACTCGGAAAAGACTGCTCACAAGCAGAGCTATACATATGCTGTCCTCGTATTTGCGATGGAAAGTATCCGCAGAGGCTCCTCTGGGAAACACATATACATATGTTGCGACAGTCAGGGTACACTGAAAACCCTCTCTGAAATAGGTAAATGTAATTCTCCTCCGAGTAGAACACGAGAACGGCGATCAGGCAGTAGAAGCTCCTTATCAAGGAGCCATCTACCAAGCTGGAGGTCAACAAGTCTTGATTCTCGAGAGGAAGGAATTGTCTCTAGTGACTGGTGTTTTAACTGGCCATCTGTTCAACAAATATCTGCAAATAATGGGTCTAACTGAGTGTTCCCTGTGCCGTTGGTGAAGGAACGCGGATGAAACGGCGTGTCCCTGGTCCAGTGGTTAGGACATTGGACTCGCACCCGGCAAGTCCGAGTTCAATCCCGACCTAGGAAAGAAATGTTCTAGTCTCGGTAGGAGACACCATTTCACTGTTGAGTCAAAAATTAACAGTGCTGTGCCTAAGGTGGCATAAGGCATAAGGACACAGTAACAAAGCCTACACAGAACACCACTGATTCTCCTAACTCGCACAAGCTACAAGCTTCTGAGTGGTCTCCTCGGGAGACCTAGGAGTATTCAGTATAAACATAAACTTATACTGTTCGCGTGCGTTAATCTATCTGTATTGAGGTTAACACCCCTGGGGAACCCTACACCTTCCATCTCTATGGTGATAGGGACTCCTTGTCGCCTCGCGGCATTCCTTTCGACGTGCTTTCGGGTCTGAGTCTCTCTAGCATTGCCACAAGGTCTACGTTCGGCCAACCAAAGGCGCCGCACAGGAAAAAGAAGGAGAAGAGAAGCAGGCTTGTCATCAGAAGGCCCAACGAACAGCAAACGATAATATTATAAACAGGCACGGGCGTAGCCAGGATTTATAACAGGGGGGGGGGGCAAACCATGGTCATGGTCCAAGGTCGTTCAAAATGTGAAATTTTGGGATAAAAAGAAAAGGCAGATTCAATTCATTTTTTCTTTCAGGGGGGGGAGCAGCGCCCCCCCCCCTGCCCCACGCTGGCTACGCCCATGTAAACAGGGTAATTTTGACTTCTTCCGTCTGTAAATTTCTCATCGGAGGAAACAACATTTTTTTCCTGTACAATTTTTTAGAATTCAATACGATCGAATTCGAGCCGAAAATCCATGAAAACAATTTTACACCAATATTTACGGAACCGTTATTTCAAATGAAATGAATTTTGGTGAAGTGTTTATTCATGGTGTATTTTCCTCAATTGAAATGTATCTTATTTTAAAATGAAAAAGGAGGATAATGTCCCTAAGTTGGAACAAACTAAATAATATATCAGAATTGGACTAGTAGAGATCTATACCTTTTCAACTTCAAATAGAGACTAATCACAATCAAATTGGAATTAAACAAATTCAAAATGAGAATATGCAACTTCAAAATGGTAAACGAAATCGAATTGGGAATAAACAAATTCAAAATGGGACTAAAAAATCTCATATTGGGAAATGACATTTCCACTTAAATTTGATACTTCAAAAATATTGTCTTTCAAGAACCAGAATTTCAGGACCATAATCTACTCAGACTCAGTCCTTACTGTCCAATGCTGAACCCTATAGAATTTGCGTGGTCAAGTTTTAAATCTGGACTTAAAAGGGCAATGTCTACAAGGATGCCAAAGATTTTGGCTGGTGAAGAAAGGACAAATATTCCCCAATCAAAACCAGTTCCGCTTGCGTGAATTGGAAATTATATTGCGTGATAATATAAATATAATAAATATCAACAACTGTGCGCGATATGTAGCACATATACAGCGATATTTTCCTGATGTTTTAAACTTAGTTGATATGGTTGTGTGATTTTCATTGATGAAGAAATATTTTTATTTATCGTATCGATTCTCACATTTATCAACTTGTTCATAAAATAGCATTATATAGTTTAAGTTTATCAACGCCTCTGCATTGTAAAATGAATTTTTTCCTCATTTGAATGCTTAGTTACTTCAGAACAATTCTCTTGAACTATGAAATAAAACGGAAAATGACTTTTCTCAACATGAAATTGTTTAGTGTCAATATGAATGTGTTTATTCCCAATTCGATTGTGTTTACCATTTTGAAGTTGCTTATTCTCATTTTGAATTTGTTTATTCCCAATTCGAGTTAGTTTACCATTTTGAAGTTGCATATTCTCATTTTGAATTTGTTTAATCCCAATTTGAATGTGATTAGTCTCAATTTGAAGTTGAAAAGGTATAGTTTCCGAAGCACACCACCAGGTGGCACCACCACAGGAAGACAATGCATTACCGGTTTCTGGCTTATTGGCCGTCATCAGATGCATGTAGCCTTATCCTGAGATAAGGCTACATGCATCTAGTCCAATTCTGATATCTTATTTTAAAACTTTATTCTGTCATCTATAATGGGCCTACCACATGCTCAAGCTTCACCACAGTTTGGCTTGAACACTGAACACTGAGCGTGTGGTTGTGAAAATTGTATAGAGTTTTGCCAACCACACGCTCAGTGTTCAGTGTTCAAGCCGGTTTGCGCAAGCCAAACTGTGGTGAAGCTTGAGCGTGTGGTAGGCCCATAAGTTACAGCCTAGCCGACTCATAAATCCACAGAAATTAGAAAATTTCTTGAGTTCCACCGACAACCATGCACCATAATGTTGTCAGTGTTTTTTTGGGATTGCATATTATAGTGTGGCGACTCAGTGCCACCGGCGTGCTGAATGCTGCAAACCGGGCTTCACGCGACGTCTGAGCTTGAGCACGTGCTCGGTAGAGGGCACCTCCCCCTAGGCAGCGCGGGATACTGCGGTACGATATTCTTCATAGACCGACCACGTCTTCTACCCGGTATCCTCTCTCGCCTCGAAAAGGGGAACTCAGGGCAGCTTTAACATCTACGTCTTTGGCAGGCCTCGCACACATTAGCCAATTTGATGAGTCCATCGTGAGCGAGGCCGAGACGAAACGTAGCCCCATCCTGATTCACAATTGGTAGCAAAAAGCTATAATAGAAACTCACCTACTCATGTTGATAACCAATTCAGATATCGGTAAATTGATTTATTGTCTTGTGTGGTAGGGGCTTTCAAGGTACCTAAGCTTCATTCTATTTCAGAAAAACTGGAAATTCATATAGTCTGGTAGGTACCACAAATAATTTCAGAAAAATATTTATCTATACTTTTTATTTTCAACACGAAATACATAATTCACTTTTTCGTCTTCAGAATTTCTTGGGCAAGAATTTTCAGTTTCCTCCTCAGAATTTTGCCACTGGCGGTTTTGGGTATTTCCTCAACGAATATTACACCTCCCCTCAGCCATTTATTCTGGGATAATCGATCTGAAAGTAAAATATTATTATTATTATGGCGACTCACTTTCCTCAGCTTGTGTAATATTCCACACACGCCGCTTGCTTGTCAAACGAGCAAGTGCTCATCAGAGGCGCAACGCAAAAGCGATATCGGGGTACCGCGGTCCGGTCGGCTTCGAATAGAGTCTCATGAAAATAATTTCCGGCGTATGTCCACCACAATACCTGGATCTAATGTTACAGTGAATGATGCTAGTTAAGAATCGATAATCAATGATTATTTGTTTCAAAATTTGAATGGTATCGACCCAGAAGTATTTTGGTTCCAAAAAGGTGGTAATACACCTCACGCTGATACCGTAACAATTGATTTATTGAAAGAAAGATTTGGCGATAACATTATTTCGAGAAATAGTCCAATTAATTGGCCTACAAGATCATGCGACATAACTCCAATGGCTTTTTTTCTTTGGGTTATGTCAAGTCATTGGGTTATGCTGATAAACCAGAAACGATAGACGCTTTGGAAGCCAACATGATTTATTGATTTGCTGACGAACAAGATACCGGGTTAGCGCTTGGCCTCCCTGTGACACTGCGACCAACTTGGGTCTATTGTATCTCTCTTTCGTCAGTGGTTCCTCACGAGAATAGGTTTGTGTCCTTTATCAGGTTCAGTAGCCTATTTATGAGGTTTTTCGGATTCATTCCCGTTTCCGGATTGATTTCACCGAAGATTCTGTGGCGCCTTCTTCCCAGGGCGTCGCATTCAAAAATTATGTGAGAGGCTGTTTCTTCCTCTTCACCGCAGAGTCCGCAATACACGGGTTCTCCAAGTATTCCTATGGTGTTCAGATGTTTTCTAAGGCCGCAGTGTCCCGTCAGTAGACCTACTATTATACGTGCCTTTGTTCTGCTTAGATTCAAAAAGTCAGCCGTCAAGGCTTGGCTTGTGTGTCCTACCATGAGTTTGCTGTGTGTTTGCCCGTCGCTCTGTTCCCAGTGTTGTCGGTGTCTTTGTTTTATCCACTCCTCAACCAGGTTCCTGCATCGGCTTTTGCTGATTCCAAGTACAGGTTCTGGCCCTGTGAATGGCGTTTCAGATGCTTGTCTTGCTAACTGGTCTGCTTTTTCGTTGCCCGCTATTCCCTTGTGACCTGGCAACCACATCAGAGTGACCTTGTTGTGTTTTGCCAGCTCCAGAAGGTCCTGGAGGCATTCCCAGACGAGTCTAGACTTTATCTGTGTCGAGTTGAGAGCTTTGCTGGCGCTCTGGCTGTCACAGAGAATCTGGATGTGTTTTCTTTGGTAGCCACTTTCCAGATTCTTCTGTATGCATGTCCTAATGGCATGGGTTTCAGCTTGAAATATCGTGGCGTGTTTGCCGAGAGGTATTATGTAAGCATTGTAAGCCAACATAACTCGTGTTATTTCTGAAATAAGGCCTGAATTACTCGAAAAAGTGGTCCAAAATTGGTCTGGTCGAATGCGGTTCCTCAGAGCTAGTCGTGGTGGATCTATGCTGACAATTATTTTTTAAAACAGTAATGTCATAACATTATCTTTCAAATAAAAAAAATGGCTTCAATCTTAATTTAAATGTTCATTTCGATTCAAAGTTCTATTACTCTAAAAAAAACACCCGATACTCATTTTGTTGTATGGAAACTTGAATCTTTCCACAATATACAGTGTGTATTTAAAGATGAGGCTTTTTTTTGACAGATGGTGGAACTCATCAAAATAGGTCAATTTACCAAAAATTTTTTATATGAATTATGCCCCTTTGATGAAACTAGAATATTTTCTAGTTTCTAGGGGAATCTGAAAATTCCTCAGTCCGAAACTGCTCCCTGGCCTGCTTCTCAGTAGATATCAACAACTCTTGTTTTTTGCCTCCTATCTTACATGTCTCAGTTACGGCGAGGGTGCGGTGTAGATTGTACGAGTGTTTACGTTTATTCAAATAATGAACTTGTTGATATGCTTTCAATTCGTGGCGAATCAAAACAAAATGCCAGTTCAGTGCGTATAAGTTATACAGAATATGATTTTCGGATTTCGCGGATGTTCATAAACCTGGAACCAGGAACAGAGAGATGCAGGCCAGAGTAGTACTAAGGTAATGATGCCCAAAGTTTTTAATAAATTCTTTAAATTGAACATCTGTCTAAAGAAAAGCCTCACTTTGAAATACACTCTGTATATTGCCATTATTGGAAACAATAAACGTGTTTAACAAATGCCAAGTCTGATCTGAACTTACCAAATATCAAAAGTTCTTGTCGAAGATGCGCAGATGGTTTCGGCCTCATTCTGGCCACTATCACAGCAACATCCGACAAGAACTAGTTCAAATTAATTATTTCCAGAAGTCACTTTTTCAGATTTATTTCACATCTACCAAAACAGGAACTGACATATGCTATATCACACGATAAATATAGTTTTATGCGGGATGATTTCAAAATCGTTTCGCTTTGGACAATTGATTGAGGGATACATACTTTTCAAAAATTCCTGAATTTCAAATTCTTTCAACGAAGATCCTTGCTTTCTCACAACGAACGCTAAAGGCAGTTCTCCAGCTCTTTCATCTGGAAGACCAATAACCCCACAATCTTGAATTTCCGTGTGAGTTAACAGTAGAGCTTCCAGTTCAGCTGGTGCAACCTGTTGGATAAAGAAATATGTAAATAATTCAATATAGTCATTATTTTGATTGAAAGGGATATACAGGGTGACTGGTGACGTAAGGGACAACGGCTAAGTGGAGATAGAGGACCTCAAACTGAATGAGAATTTGGGTTTCAAATGTCCCATAAGGGTATTCGTTTCGGAGATATAGGGTGATTTATGAAAAAATGCTAAATCTATGAACTCCTATATCTTCGTTAATATGATATGTTTTTCGCTGATATTTTACATGTTTGTTCATACAGGCATTTTCTGTCAGCATAAAAAAAAAATTGAAAAAATTGCTGACCCGTACTCAAAAATTTCAATTTACATGTCAAGTGAGAAATATCACACGGTATATGAGATAAAATAAAATCAAATAGAAATTTAGAAAGAGGGAACAAAACTGATGAAATATCTGTTTTTTGTTTGAATGGCACAAATATTCTTTCGTTTCTATGATATGTTGAAGTAAGAATATTACAATATTTTTATATTCCCATCACGAAAAATAATATTCTTGATAAAACAAAAACAGAGCTGTTCTTACCACGCCCTGCACATGTCGCCAAAGATAAATAAAATGCAAACAACTACATAGAGTAGGCATGTTTCAAAAAATGACGTTTATATTTATACATTACCTAATTGTTTGTGAATTGTTAGAAACAGTGTTGAAAGTCTATCAATTAAAAAATGCCTTCAGTATTTACAAATGAAGAGCAGAATAACTGAAACATGCGAAGAAATTAAAACAAATATTCCTCTGATTAGAAAAGCTGTGCTTCATTTATTCAAGAGAGCCAATAAATGAATGGAGGTGAACGGCTCTCATTTCGAACATTTGCTTACTTGATTTTTTTATGAATTATATTTGCGACTTTTTCTATTTTTATGTTTGAGTATCCAACTCTTTCATCACCCCATCTACAACAAATTTTATTTTGAAATTTTATATGGCATCGAAATATTAATTGATAAAAATAGATTTCAAGATTTGAAGGAATATTTTGATGCCAGGCTCATTCTAGCGCCTCGAATTCAAGGTTTTTTCTATCAGTAGTACTAATTTTCATGATTTGAATATAAAAATATTGTAATATTTCTTACTTCAACATATCATAGAAACGAAAGAAAATTTGTGCCATTCAAACAAAAAACAGATATTTCATCAGTTTTTTTCCCTCTTTCCAAATTTCTATTTGATTTTATTTTATCTCATATACCGTGTGATATTTCTCACTTGACATGTAAATTGAAATTTTTTTTTCTTATGCTGACAGAGAATGCCTGTATGAACAAACATGTAAAATATCAGCGAAAAACATATCATATTAACGAAGATATGGGAGTTCATAGATTTAGCATTTTTTCATAAATCACCCTATATCTCCGAAACGAAAACCCTTATGGGACATTTGAAACCCAAATTCTCATCCAGTTTGAGGTCCTCTATCTCCACTTATCCGTTGTCCCTTACGTCACCAGTCACCCTGTATTAAGATTCCAGTGCCTGGTTAACTAACTGTCAAAGAAACTGGAGAATATTTCAATCAAATTTCCAACAACTTCTATGGAAACCAATGCCAAGCGTACGATCTCACAAAAATATAACCAAGCCAATATACTCCATTCACTTTTATGAGGTATCCCGTTTTGCCATGTTTTAGGTTTATCAAGTTCTTTGACTTAAACAGACGTAGGTTGGCACTCGTGAAAGTCAAATAATTCTGAGAGACGTTGCCGAGGCTACTTTCTATTTACTCTTTTTTAACTCTGTAAATGTGACACAGGATTCGTAGTACTACTACATTTTCATATATTTTCATATGTTTCAAGTTGTGCAAAATAGTATTTAAATGTAGATTTATTTCTTGAGAATTTTTAAAAGTGGGAATTCCATAGGTCCGTCTGTTCTGTTGGTTTAGAAGTTTTTCTGTCGCGTTATTCGAGTATATACTTTCATTCTTTTTTCGAATTAACTATAACTAAGTAACGGACTATTCTGTCCATTTTTCAGTAAAATTTCGACAGTCATTACTTGGTTTCCGTAAAAAAAATATCATAACTGAATCTTCCAACCAAGCATATATATGTGAAATATTTCCAGTTTTAACAGAAAAAAAAGTTTCTTCAACATTCGCAAAGTAAATAAACATTTTGATGAATACGTTATTACTACGATTTTTATGTAGAAGCGACAACGTTGCGTAGAAATCTGGCAGGAGAATGACTATAAGTACTATAACGTCTATAACTTAACATTTTTGAAATATACTTCATAAAAGTGAATGGAGTAGGTATACCTAAACCGTGTGAGTCTGAGAGATGGGGCACCCCTATTTTTGAGAGAAATAATCCGATTCAAAGCACGAAATTTAGGGGGCTCTTGAACAAAACGATCTGAATATTAGTTTTTTAAATGGAACACCTTGTACATTTTCATATTGTTGAAATCTACAGCATATTCTGAACATGATGAGCTAAATTTTTCTTTTCTTTCTTTTTTTTTTTGAAAAGTTTTTTTTCTTGAGGATGAGTATTGTGATTAAAATGCTAATTTCATTTTATCGGATAACATGGCATCAGTGAGGAACGTTCAACATGTGAAAAATCATCATCTTCAAGATAAAATTAAAAAAAAAAAAAAAAAAATAAATTTAGCTCATCATGTTCAGAATTTGCTCTAGATTTCGAAATGTGAAGATGTACAAGGTGTTCTATTTAAAAAACTTATACAGAGATCGTTTCTGGCGAAACCGGAATCACAATTTAGTTTCTCAAAAGCCCCCTAAATTTTCATGCTTTGAATCGGATTATTACTCTCAAAAATAGGGGTGGCCCATCTCCCAGACCCACTCGGTATAAATCCTCAGAACAAACACCTTCCCTATTAATGTTTCTCAATATTCCTCAAAACCATTTACTGAAACCCACTACTACTGAAATAAAACAGAAATAAATATTTCAACAGCCTCTCCCCTGAAAATATCTCCCTACAAATTATCAAAAAAAGGTTCATTCACTTTCTGGTTTTTTCTATATGCGAAATTTACCATATTTATAGTATGCAGAAAAAAATACCATTGCCAACAAAATCATTATTATTAATACCAAATAATAAGTGAACTATAAATTATTGATGAAAGTAATAAAACATTGATGTATTATTTTGTACCGTTTAATGTGAATCCTTGAATCAAATTGAATTCAAATCCTGATCGAAGCGAAAAGAAATACAAAAAATTGCCTGAATATCGAGAAAACTATCATTATTTGATTATACACAAACTAAAACAATCTCCTTCTTACAATATAATAGGGATGTTGACACATGTTACAAATTCATATAAATTGAGGTTTTCCACATTGAAGGTAGTTTTTGAAATACTATAATAAATTAAATAAAATCGATTTAAAATGTGTGATCTATTACCGTTTATCACGTGACTGCAAACACGAATGAGAATACGTGACGTCACTGTTCTGTAAACAAGCTAACCTTTAACCTTACTGTCATCACGAGTACGAACTTACGAAGAACAGAAGAGGGTAAAACGCATCACCAGCGAACTATTTCACGATTATTTGATATTACGCAAACGATTCTTTCGCAAGAAATCACACAAGATCAGTTCGCATTGACAGACGGCGAAGTCTGTTTACCGTATAGTGACGTCATCATAATCACTTCGTTTCAGCGGGAATTTTGAAAACTATTTTTATTTACGCATTTTTATTGGTATTTGCTATATTTTTTCCATGAAAATATTTTTTTCGTGTTTGTATAGGGCTTATCTACAAATTAAAATCATTTCCAAAAAATAGTCAACATCCCTATTGTCGGCTAATCTTTTTTTTATCACAGAGACATAAACCGCAGATCACAGAAACAACTTGCCTGGAAACCGTTAAATTTGATCAGCTCTTTAATTCGATCTGTTATGTAGAAACATTTGTCTTCGTCATAATATCCAACATCCCCCGTAAGAAACCAGCCATCTTCGGTGAAAGTATTTTTTGTGGCTTCTGGATTATTGTAGTAACCTTTCATAACCATATCTCCTTTGATGCAAACCTCTCCACTTTCATTCTCTCCTAGAAACTTGCCAGTGGCGGGGTCCCTTATGGCAAGCTTCATGTAGGGAGTGACTTTCCCCGATGATCCTGGTTTCCATTTTTCCTGTTTCTTGTCAGTGTATACAATGGCGAAGGTTGTTTCGGTCAAGCCATAAGCTTGCCTAATCAGATTTAAATTCAATCTGGAACAAAAGAGCATGATTCAATTTTGTTTAAGATTTCAAATGCTACACTGTATAAGTCAATCGACCTTCTTAGGTAACAGTTCGGTGGAATGTCGAAAAAAGATCATATAGATGAAATTTGACAAAGTTAATACAGCATCAGCTAATAATAAGTCTTGGCCGCCATCTTAAATTCTTGAGAAAAAAATATAAAATATTCTGTCGAAAGGACATCTGAGTACCTATAGGCCATCGAAACTGAACGAAAAACATCATCCGAATAGTCCATCTATTAATCTGTTCACTCAGCTAATCATAAGTTCAAAGAGACTATTATGAGGAAAGAAATACAGGCCTTGGCAGAGAGTTCCCACAGATCTGTTCACCTAAAAAAGGGGTTGGGATAAAGTATGAAACCAAGTAAATATCTCTTAAACGAAAAGAACGATATTTATGAAAATTTGCAGATCAGTGCAATGAAACAAAATGCATCTGATGTACTTTTTTTTTAGTAATATACTTCCGGTTTAACCGGAAATGCCATCAACTTCTTTAATCTAAATAGGACACCCTATATATTTTTAGAAATTTTTAATAAGCTTGTTATTTTGAATTCAAACTTATACCTCATTTTTTCAATTTCGTCACGGCGTTGCCACATAATTCGTATTTAAGGATATTTTTAGTGTTTTAAGGGGTTTATCAAAGTTCTTATAGCAACCGCTGTGTTCAGACAAGATGAACGAAATTTTTACAGTAGTTAGCTTAAGGTGGGCGTTCAATGTAGTGTGTTTTTATTTCAAGTTTATCTCGAAAACGGTTTCACTTTGAGAACTGAAATTTTGTGGGTGAACTCAGAAAGGATTAGGGTTCTTGTTGAAATAATTTTAATAGATTTCATTCCGACAGTTAATTTTTTTTTTCAAAAATAGAAGAAAATGAGCCAACCAATGCTTCTGTTTTATTTCAACAGAAAGACCCATGAAAATAGTTCAACTTCCGATCAAAAGTGTAAGTTCTATGGAGATATTTCATAAAATGCACGGTGGCGCCTCTATCGGAGATTTCCTACTCGCTTTATACGCCGACCTTAAGATATCAGCTTCATTATTCAACGAAGAGCTGAAGTTTTTGTCAAACGAGTGTCTAATATAAATTTTCCAATTTACTCAAATTAAATATGCGATAACTCGAATTTTTCAAATGGACACCCTGTATTTTTTCCTTCATGAAATTTATTTTCCAGATGTCTACATTTTTGACGGAGTATGTCCCATATTTAAACCGCTCTTTTTCGAGATATTTCATATTTTTCAAAAAGTAATCGTTGTTTTGAAAATGTGAAATATCTCAAAAAAGAGCGGTTTGAATATGGGACATACTTTGTGAAAAATATAGACCTTTGCCAAATAAATTTCATGAAAGAGAAAAATACAGGGTGTCCCATTTGAAAAATTCGAGTTATCGCATATTTAATTTGAGTAAATTGGAAAATTTATGTTAAACACTCTGTATGAAAAAACTTCAGAGGTTCACCTAATGATGAAGCTGATATCATAAGCTTACTACTGTAAAAATTTCGTTCCTCTAGGTTGAACACAGCGGTTGCCACAAGAACTTTGATGAACCCCTTTAAACACTAAAAATATCCTAAAAATATGAATTACGTGGCAACGCCGTGATGAAATTTAAAGAATGAGGTATGAGGTAAGAGTATGAATTCAAAATAACAAGCTCTTTCAAAATCTGTAAAAATATATGGGGTGTCCCATTTACACTAAAGACGTTGATGGCATTTCCGGTTAAACCGGAAGTACATCATTAACAGAAAAATGTACATCAGATGCATTTTGTTCCATTGCACTCACCTGCAAATTTTCATAATTATCGTTTTTTTCGTTTAAAAGATATTTCCTTGGTTCCATACTTTATCCCAACCCTGTATATCCATCATCGACAGTTATTCAGGATATATTATCAATTTTAAAATATTAAACACAGCTACATCCAACGAAATCCTAGAAAATAATGAAGGACTGGTTTTCCACACATGGTATAGCCGAAGTGGTTGAGTCTGATAATGAATCACAGTAGACAGTTTAAAAATTTGCAAAAGAGTGGAGCTTCGAACATCAGACAAGTGAGACAAGTAGCCCTTACCACTCACACGGAAATTGATTAGCTGAAAAAATGGTACAAATGGCAAAAATTTTTTTACGAAAATGTTCCATGGATAAGTCTGATATTAAACTAGCACTACTAAACTATAGAATTTCACCACATTTTAGGTTAACCATAACATTCTATCATATTTCTATTTCTAATCGTTTACTTAGAAGCTGTAGATCAAAACTATGCTGAGTGTTATTTGAAGTGATTAATTTAAAAGTCAAAGACTCACCATGTATGTACATGAATGGACTTCCGCCTATGTTTGAGGTGAAACGGCGTGTTTTTATTTCTTCTAGATACAGGGTGTCACTTTATTTAAGATGAAAGGACGTTATTTTTACTACACCGTAGTCTTTTTCCTTCGATATCAGTTCTCTACGACGAATCAAAATCAGGCTATCATATCTACACTCCCACGAATAATGGCTTATATATACCTACTCCATTCACTTTTATAAAGTATCCCGGTTGGCATTTCTGACACATTTTACCGCGTATATTTTGAAAATGTTAGGTTATAGTCATTCTTCTTTCAGATGCAAACGCAACGTTGCCGTTTCTACATATAGATCGTAGAAATTACGTATTTATCAAAATGTTTATTTACTTTGGGAAAACAATGAATTTGAGGAAATATTATGTGAATTCAATAATTCCAAAGACCTGGCGAATGTTGGAAAAACTTTTTCTCTATTAATACTGAAAATATCTCACGTATATAAACATGGTTGGAAGATTCAGTTATGCTATTTTCTTTTACGGAAATCAAGAAGCGAGTGTTGAAATTTTACTGAAGAATAATGGACAGAATAGTCCGTTACTTTGTGATATTTCATCCGAAAAAAGAATATAAAATTACTCGAATAACCCGACAGGAAAACTTCTAAATGAACAGACGGACCTATGGAATTCCCCACTTTTCAAAATTCTCAAGAAATAAGCCTACAGAAGAAATTTTAGTACCTTTTTGCACAACTCGAATTACTCCAGTATGAAAATGTAGTAGTACTACGAAACCTGTGTCACAGTTAAACCTCAAAAGAACTAACTCCATATACAAAGTTGTAAAAGAGTAAATAGAAAGTAGCCTTGGCAATGTCTCTCAGAATTATTTGACTTTTACGAGTGCCAACCTGCGTCAGTTTTGAGTAAACGAACTTGATAAACCTAAATCATGGCCAACCGGGATACTTTATAAAATTATATGGAGTATATAATATCACAAACCTTCCGTCAGAATAAACCGTAACAAACGTTTCACATTTTCTCACCTTCTCTTTATTTCCCTCTCGGTTGATTCCTTCAAAGGTGCTGCCGCAGATATTATTTCTTTTATGGAGGATAAATTGTAATCTTTCACCAAATCGCTCTTCGATAGAAAGACAACCAGAGGAGGCACCACGAACAATCTTTTGACCTTATAGTTTTCCACAGCCTTCAAGAAAGCCTGCACCTCGAATTCCTTGAAAACGACGACTGAGCCATATATCATCAGTCCTGTTATGGAGGTGCTGAGTCCATAAGCATGAAAGAATGGTGCTATGCACAACGTCACGCTTTCCTGATCGTGCAGCCTTGGATCTCTACAAAAAAATGATTCCTATACTCCTATACATAACCATGACCCAAAAATGTGCACGTTAATAGTAGGCATAGTGAAATCTGAATAAACCCACTTATGTACCACTAATCACATAGGAAAAACACCTAATAAGTATCAGAATATTTCAACACTTTTAAGTACACAAGAAACCAATTCTTATTAAGTGATATGTTTAAAAAAGGTATTGATGACAAATACAATTTATTCTACTCGAAGAAATTCTAGACATCATTAACGTAAACAACCACGATAGAAATTGAGATCAAATCAGTCCAGATTGGGTCTTTCTTTCTTCCATCAATGGTTTCCCTGCACAAGGAAAACTTGTTGCTATTAAATCACCATTTATTCATCATATTCTGTGATCTACCATTGGCACCATCTATGTTGTACCATCTTTGTAATATTCTATGGGAACAGCCTCGTGTTCCGAAACAGTTTGAATAAAGGTTAGTCTTAAGTTAAATCTCAACGAGTGCGTTTCATTCCCTTATAAGTTCCTTACAATAATTCTTCCACTTTAAAAACATCAAAACTATTGAGCCTCTCCCTTTGGGCATGAACCCAGTAACGAATGTAGTGCTAACTCATTCGAATCCGAATTTATAAAATTAAACAATGGAACAGCTTAGAAAACAGATGGTTGCTTACTTTCTAGGCAAAATTTAGACTTATTTCATATATCTAATATTATTAAACTAGCTGGCCCGGCGAACTTTGTACCGCCTAAATTATACTTACGGTGGATTTCACAAATCGTAATCACCGGTGATCGGAGATCAACGGCTTGGTTCTCTGATTTTTGAACTGTCCAATCGAGTTGATTCTAGATCAAGCTCCGATCACCGGTGATTACGCTTTGTGAAACCCACCGTTAAAGTTTTATAAACTTACCATTACTATTTTTTCAAGCAGGAAATAAATTTGGGAAAATTAAAGTTCAAAATATACAAAATTTTAATAATTTTGTAAGCGGTAAGGTGAAGTGGGGTAAATGGGATAATGGGGCAATTGTGATAACGGACTATATATTCAGATCAAATTTATAAATACTGCTGTGTACTACGTGTTCAAACTTGCAAGCGAACCACCAAAACACTAGACCGAACGAAATTAATAACTGAAATATTTTGATTTTGTAAAAAACAAAATATTCAATAAAATATGTTTTTTTTATACATTTACCCCAGTCCTTTCCAAATACCTTAGTCATAGGTAGCTAAAAAGTATTAACACATTTCCCCAAATTCTGGGGTAATTGTGATTTACCGACATATTTTTTTTAAAAATAACCCAACATTTCTCAGAAAAGCTTTCAAAGATTGACCATCATACAATCAATTGAGAACTATATTGCGATCATGCATAAATTTTTTTTGAACGTTTAGCTTTATTTAAAGTGTTACTTATAACGCTTTGTTAATGAACTATTCAAATACCATATCACATTTACCCCACTTCAGGACTTCACCTTACCTAATTGTTGAACATATAACTTTTGATTTTTAATGTTGTACAGTTCTCTTTTTGCAGCACCTCATGTGACTGTGAATAGCAGGAATATAATCCATATTATACCTTTCCTCTAATATGAATCAAAATGTCAAGAATATGAACAAAAATTTTTGCTTGAAAGAACTATCGACTATCAACACAGCCCGTCTACCAGAATTAAAAAAAATTGAATAACAAATAAAAATCAGTCATTTGTTAATAGCCCAACCTGAAGTAGAAAAAACGAAACTTTTCTAATATTCTCAAAATCTAATCAGTGGTCACACCATTATTTTAGACATCTTAGCTATGCTGCTAAGCTCAAAATAATGCGTAACGTTGAGATTAATTCCAGGGAAATCACAAAGAAAGGATTGAAGCAGCGTGTGTCAAGATTAGGAGTGATCCCGCAAAGATAAGGTTTGTTGCTTTTCAGAAATTTCGCTCATGATATTTTTTCCAAAATCACTCGCCTAACGGCTCGTGATTTTGATACAAATTTCATTCACGAAATTTCCGAGCAACAAACTTTCATAATACAATAGAGAAATTTTGCCGGCAAAATTCCATCTCTAGTGGTATTACATATGAAAAAACTTTCACGAATTTTTGCTCCGAATTTAGGTAATCATTTACCTACTCCTTGCTATGCTATGCTTTACAAAAAAAAAAAAAATTGAACAGCTTCTTCTGTGTGTTGCAGTTTCTTTGTCAGTTAGTTGGTAATGTTGGTATATATGTCCAATTGGGCTCACTCTTTTGCCTTGGTTTGGAAAATTTTCATGGCCCACCACTGAAAAACTACCTAGATTCGCTAGTGCGGATTGGAAAGCAAATCTTTTGAATATCGAAAAACCCACATGTTCTGAATGTTTTTTTTTCCTACCAGTATGTTATTTCACTCACTTGAAATGAGCGAATAAGGTGTTCATGTTACTATGGGTCAGCATTACTCCTTTAGGCATTCCTGTTGTACCGGAAGAGTTCATGATGAATGCCACGTGCTCTTTTATGTCTACAGGGGTTGTTGTTATACTGGAAGTCCAAGCTCCATCCAAACTCTCGTCGATAAAATCTCTCAAACACACAGCTTCACCTATCTTGTCAACAGAATCGATAATAATAATCCTTTCTATACATGTCAACTTTTTTTTCAACTCGTGAAACTTTGAAACTAAAGCTTCCGAACAGAACACTAAACTCGGTCTTGAAATATGTAAATTTGTCTCCAATTCTTCGGGGGTGTAATCAAAATTAACTAAGGCTACCGTTGCTCCTATATACATGGCAGATATCACTGGGAAAAAATATTGTAGATTGTTGTTGCTGCAAACTGCAATAACCGTGTTTTGGTCGTAACCATTGGTGCGAAGTGCTTCTGCTAGGGAGCAAGTGTATCTTGTCAGTTCATAGTAAGTCACCTTCCTTTTGGAATATCCATCGAGCTGAAAAAAAGTTCTCGTTATAGTCACAACAAATTGGAGAAAATTCCTCTTATAAATGCGTTCAGCGATGGGTAGATAACCCATATTGAGATATCGCAACAATTACTGCACATTCGATTCCAAATATACTAACTGACAAAGAAACTGCAACACCCATAACAAGCTGTTTAAGATGAAAGAATTTTTTGGTAAAACATAGATAGTATAGCAGGAGTAAATGATTGAATTTGGAGATAAAAAATCGTGAAGGTTTTTTCATGTGAACATTTTTTGTAACTTGAATATTGTAGTCGTTATTTTGCAATTTTTTTAAATTTTACAACAAACCAACAGTTCGAGGGGATCCGAAGTCGATGTTTAGGTGATGTTTAAATGCCTAGATCACGTGTACGCGGAAATCCAAAGTCGCTGTTAAGTTGTTGTTGAAAGTGAATTTGAAAGGGGTCGAATTATTGGTCTACGGGAGGCGGGGTTGTCATTTCGAGAAATCGCTAACCGTACGAACAGAAATCCAACTACTGTTATGAGATGTTATCAAGCGTGGTTTGATAATGCCCGAAATCGAAGAAGAGTAGGCACCGGACGTCGAAGGGACACAAATGAAGTCCAATATCGCCGTCCAAGACTTATGGCCAAAGGCAGGCGCGTACCCAGAAAGGTGTGTTGGGGGGGGCTCATCCCCCTTTGAGAAATCATGAAAAACGAATAAGAAAATATTAAAGCATGCATTTATTTCTTGTAAATATGAATATTCAAAAAACAAAAAAAAAAACAAATTAATATTGAATCATCCAAGGGTTTATTAGTTTTTAGTTATTAAATAAAAGTTTCAAGCGCCAGCATTATCAAATCTGGTCACAACCATTTCTGTATCTATGACTATCTCGTAATTTATGTGCATTAGAGCTAATCCGTTCAAGCGGTTTTCTGCCATAGATATGCGATTTTCGGGACCCTGTATCACTTTTCTGTAAAACTTTCAAAGCCACAAACAGAAATATTCCAACTACTCTTGTTCCTGAAATACAGGGCGAAAACGAAAATGTTCCCTTTTGGAGATGTAATTATTTCTTAGGCCCTGTATAAGATAGAAAAAAAATTAAAACGGTTTATAAGAGATATTGAGAGCCCTGTTTTTAAGATTGGGCACAAACTTGGTATTTTTTAAATGGAATACCCTGTATATTTAAACGTCATATTTTTGCGATTTTTTTGAATACCTTGATGTATCGCAACCTTATCTTCAATAAATTATAGCTTCAAAAATCAGAAAAATCCATATTTATGTTTGTTTTTTAATAGTGGGCCATGAATTCTTCCACACCTGCATTAAATTATTACTTTTTCGAAACGCCATGTGATTCAAACCTTTTTATTCAATTATATTTTGAACATCAACTCAAAATATCACTCTTCAACATAAACTTAAAAATGTTGTAAACAAAAAAATATATCGGTACAGATTTAACATTAACTGATGTAATTACAAGATTCTAATCAGACAATTTATTACATAAACCAAAAATAAACATATAGATCTAATGAAGTTGTTCAAACTGTCGTCCATTTTGTCTTATACATAAACCACACAGTTTCAATTCGACATTTAAAATTATTAAGGATTGCCTTTGTGGGTTTCTGAAATCTGAATGCTTCTTTGGTTGGGGCTCATCTATATTATAACGCCGATATGCTTACATTTTATATTTTCATATAATATTTTTCAGATTTTGAAATTCCATGTTTTCACCATCAGCCATCATCCTTGATTTATTTTGACTCTGTTTGTGACTCAGTTTTCTTGAATGCAATAAACAAAACAATATTTTATGCATGTTCAACTTTTATGCATGTGTGAAAGGATTCATGGCCTAGTATCAAAAACATCAATTTGGATTTTTCTGATTCTCAAAGTTAAAACTTATTGAAGATTGGGTTGTGATACATCAATGTATTCAGAAAAAAAATTGCGAAAATTTGACGATGAAATAAACAGGGTGATACATTTGAAAAATACCAAGTTTGTGTCCAATCTTAAAAACAGTGCTCTCAACAAAAATTCATTTTTTTCCTATCTTATACAGGGCCTAAGAAATAATTACATTTCCAAAAGTGAACATTTTCGTTTTCGTCCTGTATTTCAGGAACAAGCAGTAGTTGGAATATTTCTGTTTGTGGCTTTGAAAGTTTTACGAAAATGTGATACAGGTTCGCGATAACCGCATGTCTCTATCTTCAATCATACCTGAGATAGTGAGATACAGTGCAATCTCAACCAAAATGGGACACAGTGTACCCAAATATTTGAAGCAATATGTATAAATTTGGATAGAAATCTCCGCTACATTTCTCTAGAGCTGAAAGTGCAGATGAAGCACATGATTTGGAATCATCCGGTGTTGAAGTAGCCCACTTTTTTTCCATCTTTTTGATTCACTGGAAAGAATGAGGCTTTCGCCTGAGGCAAAAGCCTTGGGGGGGGGGGGGGCTAGAGTCCCAAAAGCCCCCCCCCCCCCTGGATACGCGCCTGGCCAAAGGAGACCGATTTGCGACAACTCGATCTTTGGATGATGTGTGGTTAGGAGGACAAGGCCATCCTAAAACTGTCCGAATAGAGACATGAAGTACAGGTAGCTTGAGATAGTAGCTTAAGGATAGACCATCTTATTGCATCAATGGCAAGACGTGTTGGGAAGTGTATGTATAATCGCGGTGGACAAACACATTAAAAACAAATTTATTAAAACAAATTGTAAACACATTTGTTTTTTTTCTCAAAATTTTAATCATTTACTCCTTGCTATACTTCCTTTGTTTCACCAAAAAAATTTGAAATTCAAACAGCTCCTTCTGGGTGTTGCAGTTTCTTTGTCAGTTAGTATGAATCTAATGATGTAGGAGAACCATCCTTGTTGAAAAATGGAATACATTCATACTGATTTTAATCTCCTTATATTTTGACAATATCTACATTTGTGATGGCGGGAACTATTATACAGTTCCTGCCAGGGAGTAATATAAGTTCTTCCATTTAAGTTGGTTCCTGCCGCAGGATAAGGCCATATGGCTCTGATGACGGCTCTGACGCTTTATCACAAGAAAGACTAGACTCTATTTGTTTTTCCGTGAAAGCCAATGAATCGTTGGTGAGAACACTTAAACCGAAAACACGTACGAACTTTCAGAGCGCATTCAATACAGATTTTAAATGTTGCAGGTTATGTCCGGGTCCCAATGGCCGAAAGAAGCACTAGATGGCAGCACAAATAAAAATCTAGCGTATAACCTTGACATTCAATAGATGGATGTACGTTAGCGGTTAGTGGGCTTTTCTTATATTACTTAAACAATACTTGAAAGTTCTCTGTGGTAAATGAGAATGAGGAACCTCTGGCAAAAGCCTGGGGGGTGCTAGAGCCCCAATAGCCTCTCCTGAATACGCGCCTGTATCAGACTATATACCAGGCTCTCAATTGAATGGAGAAAACTCAATGTAAAGGGCTTGAAGAAGCAACTACAACACCATCTGATTGAAAACCCTCCACTACCTTGATGGAGTTTAATATTTGAAATATAGGTACATATTTCTTTTTGCTTCGTTACCATGTAACCTGAATAAAGTTTTTCTTTATGTATATGTTTATGTTTCCCTTCCGCACAACTGCTAGAAATATCCCATCCCCTCCTGGTGATTTATTCGGTTGTAAGGAGTTTGAAATAACGATGGGTATATTTGCCATTTCTTCCTGAATGGTTTCTTTCCAGGTGTTTCAGTACCTATATTTGGTTGATTAGTATAGTTAAGAAGGGGGATTTCAAATATCCCCATAAAAAGGAATCCAATTTATACAATCTTCAGCTACTCATCAGATCAAATACCTGTGAACATTTATTTCGTTTCATACAAAAAAGAGCCTGAGCCCTGGTAGCAATTTCCTTTGAGTTCATAATTGCAAGAAAAACCGGTATTCAATCGAAGCTTCTCCAGAAGAAATATTTCGAATTTTGTTCAAACTGGAGGAAAAAACGTGAGATTTCTGTTTTATGTCAATAGCAATTAATGAGTTTGTTCTTTCAAGATTAAAGAAAATATGCAACGATGAATAATTTGAACATTGATTTAATGAGTTTGAACCAGTTATCCAGTTATTGGTAGCACCTAACGGGAACGTGGTATAACAAAAACTGCTTATTTATTGCGAGGTGAGCTAGTAAATATACATATAAAATACTAGCTGACCCCGCGAACTCCGTTCCGCCTTTTGTTATAACACGTTCCCGTTAGGTTAGGTAGGGGGATGAAAATTTAGGGTTGTATGTATTTTTGTGTGCTGTATCATAAAAAAATTAAAATAAAAAAATTTGTTCAAAAAAATTGTTAGGGGTGGACCACCCTTAATATTTAGGGGGATGAAAAATAGATTTTGGCCGATTTCCGGTCCTACCCGATATGCACACAAAATTTCACGAAAATCGGTCTAGCCGTTTCGGAGGAGTTCGGCCACAAAGTGCAGACAGGAGAATTTTATATAGGGTGAATCCTGTTGAACTGTACATGCTTCCCACAGAGGTAGAGGACACTTAACCGGTTCCAAAAATACCCCACATGTTGGGTCTTTAGTCACTCGTTTGGATTATACAGGGTGATTTCACGTTTTGGGTCATATTTTCAAAATGCTGAATTGGACGAACGAATAATCACAAATCCATCAAATTTGGTACGTAGGAGGACTGTACCGATCCCCATACAGCTGACTTATCAGATTATCAGTTTCCAGGACCGGACTCTATTTTTCTGATATTATCGGAATTTATAAAGAAAATCACCCTGTAGATGAAAAAGTCAATAAACCTGTCATGGCAGTTCAAACTACACTGAATACTCTTCAATAAAGAGTAATAAAATCACGTGGCACACCTACAGATTTAGAGAAAAAAGATATTGTAACATATCTGAATTTCCTATCCTGCAAATAAAATGCACCGTTGCCAGACTCCATGGCTTCCAACTTTGCAACGTCTATTGTCGAAACGTGGAACTACGTTGAATGAACTTATTTGATATTATTTTATAATTCTATGAATGATGAATATTAGTACGACTTCAAGCAATACTTTAGGCAATTCGCATCTTTATAAATAGGAGATTTTAATCATATCGAAGATCCACCAAGAAGTAAACTCATTCTTCTGTGACCATCGAAGAAATACGATTCTGTGGAAGAAGAACTAACCTCCGAAACGACAACGAATGGAGGGGCCTTTTTTAGTTCACTTGAACTCGGCGGCTGTCTGTTTTCACTCTTTTCATTCTGGTTCACAATAGTGTCCCTTTGAAATGAGTTCCTCTTCTAGGAATCCGCCATTTTAGTATATTTTAAAGACGCTTCTTTGTTATCTGGTATGTACACGATCTCCATTTAAATAACTGTTTCATTTCACAGGATTCAATCTCATGCAAGCTTGTTCTATTTTATTATTGCATTTCTATTGAATATTGTGGAACTCTGTTCTGCTACCAACCCATTTGGAATATTCTTATACTGTTCGTAAGGTCTACTGCACATTTAACTATTCACTCGACAATATGGTATAGGCATTTGGAGTTGTTGCTTTTAGTATAATAATTTACGTACAATAATCAATGGTTTGGAGGCCTAGGGTAAACTGTTTATATCGCCTGTGCTAAGGAAAACATCCCCCACAACAGTGGCCAGTGAGAAATCCTCTGAGAGTTCTTTTGACGAACGTCCTCAGAAACCAAGCCTCGCCTTCGGGCCCTTGGCGTGCCCGATAAGCAAGGAAAGTTTTGAAGGTGCCATCGTTCATCAGTTAACAGGAAATATAAAGAGTTTATTGTCACTTCCAAACCAACGCGACTGCTATGATCTCACACGTAACACTTGGAAGGAAGGATTCTCACACTAGGAACTACAAGGATACTGCTTATGAATTTCATTAATAATCAGGTGACACACTCTATATGCCTATAACCTTTGGATAACTTTGGATGTATTGGATTCTGCTTTTTATCACAATTGTGCCAGTAATAACCTTACCGGAATATAGGAAGCCCCATATTGTACATATCACCAGTGCTCGTCTTATTAATAATTGTTCTATGGATTGTAAACATATCATCTGTAATGCTAGAAGGTTTTTGCTTTGAGTTTCAATTGATTCTTGTTCGTTTTTCCTTCATATAGCTATGGTTCTTCGAACTATGGCGCTGGACGAATAAAGGGCTCTTGTTCCACCTTTATGTCCAATCTAGTGTTTTATTTATCAATTTTACCTCATTATTTCCCATCCTATATTTCACTAATCTGAGCTATTACGAATCTGAATTACTACGACATAACATAGAGTTCTACCAATCTAGACGATCACATCACAAGCCAAAAATATAAGTATAAAACCCCCTTTAACGTAATTCTACCCTCAGCTCTTCAGAGCAGGGTTGCCCCCTTTTCTCTTTTTCATAATGTTCCTAGGATTTACAAACTTGGAAGGTTACAATACTGAATATGCGTACTCGGAGATAAATTTTTTTTAGACGCCCTAATTCACATGGAAAACCACACCCAAATATATCAAAAGTTGGAGACAGGAGAATATTATCAGTTTAAATCCTCTCGATATTTGAGTATTCCAATATTCAGGTAATTTTTGTCAGTGCATCGAAATCTATTGAATTAATTTTCTATTGATAGAAATAAATCTGTTTAATAACACTTTTTCAAAAAGTAAAAAAAAAGGAATATGAAAGATTCACAAAAGATGCTCGAAATGTCCTCCTTCCATCTGAATACATTTTCGGATTATGGAATACTTTCATGGGGAGTGGATATAACCTGATAATATTCGACTTTTCATGCATTTCGGTATAGTTCTTCTACGAAACTTCAGCCGCCCAAAAAAATTATCTCTGAGTACGATTATTCAATTTTTTTTCTAAGTATATTTGTGTGCCTCGCGATTTAATGACAATTTCTTGTAGGTTATTTAATGTTGTTCGGTCTCCCGTAACAGTTTTGTGGAGTGTTCCATATTCAGGGCGAATCTTTCGACCTATCATCTATTGAGAAACCCAATCTGAAATGGGAGTCCGTCCCTGAATATTGTTGCAATACTTGAATGCCTATGAATTTGACTGAGCGAAACCTGGATTTAGTCGTAAAATTCGAATTTTATTCGATAACGGCAAAACTACTGATTTTAAAGACATGAAATGTTTGGCACACTCTAGCTAGATTTTGACGAGCAATCGATCGGAATTACAGAATTATATGGTTCCCATTTGAAAAAAATTGAGATTTCATAGTTTTGTTGAGGCACACTTTGAAACCCCGTTTCAGACACCCTGTATAGTATTTTCTCATAATTCATACAATAAGCAGTGTCAGTGTACTTTCTTTTGTTACACTGTTGCAAAAAAATTCTTACAATGAGGGATTTTGAAGATATGAACATTAATTTGTGACAATATTGCTGTCAAAAATATTGAGAATCACGCTATAACTCAATAATCGCTTGATGTGGTTGCGCATATCATACATCAAATCATTGCAGAATTGAATGAAGAATTCAAATATGTATAAATATACAGGGTGTTGCATTTGAAATAACAAAGTTCACATCGTGTAGATCCAGCTTGAAAATATTTTAGAAATTAAAACAAAAATATAAAATTTTGAATTTGTATCGCAATTCCTTCCTCGAAAACGTCTAATGGAACACTTAAAAAAATCACCCTGTATAGTATACGAAAAGATGAGATGAGAAAAAACTTTTTCTGTTCTAAGTCGAAATATAAGATTTCGATGGCAATAATCGATATTTCAATTTCGAAATTGATAATTCAGAATGAAGTCCAATAAATTGAATTTTCAAAATTCTTTTCTACTTCTCGATTATTATTGGGTAGGCCTGACCATTCCTGCATACCCTGACGAGCCGTCACTGCTATCTATTCGTTGGCATAAAACAAATCGGGAATTTCAACTTTAGGCCATATATCTTGAAATTCAATTAATTGGCGATCGTCAATATTCAACAAACAATAACAACGTCTGGGGCTGAGCGAAAAGCCACACGACATGCAAATAGTCATGCTCCAAAACAATGAATCATTTGGTAATAATTGATGAGACGATTCATCACCTCACTACCTACCAATCGATTTTATTTTGTCAGATTTTGTGAAGGCTGTTCCCATTGTTGATAGAATTTCCTGCTCACCGCTAACGGGTATGAAAAATTAAAAATGCAATAAGTAACCCGAGGTAACAACCGTTTGCCAGCGCGAACACCCATTCTGGTACTGAATCCGCCCAACTCTGCTTAACTTTGAGATAAAATAATTTTCTGATATCATATCAATAACTCTCAACAAATCAGAATTTGTGAAATCACTCAGTGAATAATATACACGAACTCTCTTGGAGAGAAGAAATGAAATGTTGTACCAATTCTCATCGCCTCGAGAATTGAAGAAAAAAAAATGGATGTTTGATCGAATTGAAAATAAATACCACAAAGTGAACACTGAAGGAATGGTACTTACGTACAAATGTGTGAATTCTAAACATTCTCCGCCGGGAAAATGTATCTATGCATTTTAAGAAATAAAGATTGAGAAAAGTGAAATATTGAGAGAAAGGAGAAATGGTCGTGAAATGAGAAAAAATTAACAAAAAAAAAGGAAAAGTAAAAATAAAAAGTTGAAGAAAATTTAGCTTCTAATTAAGTTTTCCGATCTGCATATGACTGTCTGGCTTATTTCGAAAGGGATGAGGAGGGAGATATAAATCAACGCAGGGTGGCTCAAGGATTGGTTTGGAAGGTAATTGTTCCAAATTACTAATGGAACGCCAATTGGTGTCTGATGAACGATCTGGGTTCTTCACTTGTTGGCGTTTTGATGGGTGACTCTGTCTCGAATTTATATTTCGACTGTCCCGAGACCTCCAAAGAGTGGAATTTGAAACAGGCGCAGATCTTTTATTCGACGATTCGATAAGAATGGGGGCTGTTGACAAAACTGAATGGACCTGTTCAATAGGCGACCGAGGCAACGATGGCGTACTGGGAAATGAGGTTTTCTTTGAACGGCCGACTTGGGTTCTCGAAAGAGGCATTTTGTCCACATGCAATAAAGTGTGGTGTTCACCGGACCCACATTTCTTGCATTTATATGCTGACTGACAGGAGCGAACGTCGTGAGATGCACTCAAACAATTAAAACAAAGGTGCGATGCTCTACAGAAATCGTAGCGTTGATTTGGAGATTTCGCAGAGAACGCATTGCATCGGTAAATTGTATGTTTACCTTTGCAGTGAAGACAAGTGCGTGAAGATGAGGTATTCATAAAAAGCGTGGTGGATTGATAATGATGGGTTTTTCTGTCTTGCTGGAATCTTTGTCGCGTGTTGGAAATATTGTTGTGGGAATTCATATTCCCAGGAGAGGAACCGACAACCTTCAAAGTTTCTAATGCTGTGCAGCGTCTCTCAAGAAATGACAGGAGATCTCTATAATCAGGAATTTCGATCGCATTCCTATTGAGCTCAAAACCAGTGACAGTCGCGTGATCTAGACGCTTGATTAACATAATCGATAAAACAAAGTTCCAGCTTTCGACAGGAAAATTCATTTGGGTGAGGCCGGCAAGATTCTCGGAAAAAGTGTCTAAGAGTTTCCTGAAGCTCGCGTCTTTCTCGGATTTTAGAGATGGCGCATTTTCCAACTCGTTCCACATGGCTTGAGCGCGTAATCTCTTATTGTGATACCTGCGCTTTAACTGATCATATGCGATCTGATAGTTATCGCTGCATAACCTTAGCGTTGTGACTAGAGTCAACGGTGGTCCAGAAAGGGAGGATATCAGGTAATTGAATTTTTCTATAGCTGATAATGAGCTATTGGTATGTACTAATGCGTCGAATAAATCTATGTGAGGAGAAAACGATTTGTAATCACCGTTGAACTTCGTTAATTCAAGAGTTGGAAGCATGATATGTGAATGCTGATTTGTAATTGAATCGTCTGCAATTTCGGCTTTAGTTTCTGATTCTGAGATATCGGCGTGGACACTTATAATAAAATAATAGGATTCTAAGAAATCCTCACGAATTTTGAATTCGTCCTCCAAATTTCCATCTGACTCGGTTATGAGCGATGAAATGACCGTGTAATGATGCTTTAAAAAATCTTCTTTGATACCTTCCAAGTCTTGATAATGCGCTTTGAAACGGGACAGAATTGATTTGTCCGTGATGACTTTATCTGCGAGATCGTGCAAATTTAGAATATCACGAATGTAAATCGATCGAGTTGAGTGCTTTTGCGTTTTTGCCATATTCAATGAAATATTTGAACTATAAATACAAAGTGCCAGAAATCTTTACCCAATTTACGACTGGGTCTGAAGGTTTCAAAATCACCTGGACGATGCGACGCAGAGCAATAAAACGTACCGAAAGGAATTTCGTATCGGAAGGAGAGCAGGTACTTGGCGGATAAGAAACAGATATGCAGATAGGACGTAAACAGTTCGAATAACCAGTGTTGAAAATGAAATTGATAATTTTGATTTCTTCAACTCTCAATATGACAATTAAATTGATACCAATCCGGCAAATCGAAGGACCAATGAATAATATACACGAGCTCTCTTGGAGAGAAGAAATGGACTCTTGTACCAATGCTTATTGCCTCGAGAAATTAAAGATAAAAAATGGATGTTTGATCGAATTAAAAATAAATACCACAAAGTGAACACTGAAGGAATGGTACTTACGTTTGTTCAGATTAAAAGTTACGTATCTGCTTCTGTTTTAGTCTCGTGTGGTGTTCTGCAGGGTAAAAGTTCTTATCACATACGAATTCACTTTGTATAAAGGGTGGCGATAACTGGCGAACTAAAGGCCGACGACGAGGAAAGCATTTGCTATGGGCTTCGAGCTAAGCCGTGTGAAACAATGCGACTGAAGGCAGGTGGCTTGTTGAACTGAGCAGGTACATGCTTGTGGGATTTTTACAACAGCCATAGAATCGCACAGAGCACAGAAAATCCCGTTCTCATTCTTAACCGAGTAAGCCCATCCTATGTATAGACTTTGTGGTACAATAAAACAAATGTGTGAATTCTGAACACTCAGACAGGTCAATTTTTGATGACAGGGGAACATAATCTGGGATACAAAGCTTGTTTCTACAAGCAACCCCCTGGAGAGGATTGCAACCCCATCAGGAATTTGAACAGAGAAAGTGGGTAGTTTGTAATACCAATGCATGCATGGATTCAAATTTGTATGAACCTGCAGTTTGTGATTTTATAAGTGAATATTCACAAAGTTACAAGGTATAGGTACTTTTATCGAATTATGGTACTGATGAAACTAAATGAAACAGAGATGTTCTAATTGATCGTATAATTTTTATTGAAAAAAAAAATTAAAAAAAAAACAGTGTTAGTGAAAATTTACCGTAAATGCCCAAAATGCTTCAAAATTATTTCATACATGCTGTAGCATTTCAGGAGTAATGCTACGACTTTCTGTAACAATTCGTGCTCTAAGATCGTCTAAATCTGCAACACTGGTTATAAAAGTTATTTAGCACTAGTCAACATGGGTACTTAATTGGCAGATCAACACGTACTGCAATATATGATTTCATCCAGCTTATTACTGAATATTTGGAGGATGGAAACTATGCTTTGGGTTTGTTTATTGATCTGAGCAAAGCTCTTGATTGCTTGGACCAAAATATTCTTTTGAAAAAGCTTGGTAGATATGGAATAAGGCATAATGCAAATGAGTGGGTGGGATCATACTTAACAGGGCGACAGCAGATAGTAAAAGTAATTAGAGATGGGCTCAGTGGTCAATCGGATGCCTTGGAGGGACATGTTGGTGTACCGCAAGGAAGCATAGTTGGGCCAGTTCTCTTTATATTTTACATAAATGATCTGGCTGCAATTGTTGCTAATTCAAATTTTAAATTGACCAACTATGTGGATGACACCAATATTCTTACGGGGGCAAACACAGTTGATGATACAATTAGGCAACGTAAAAATATGTTTAATGATTCAGAAGAATGGTTCAAAAATAACTTGATGGTAAACAAAGAGAAAACTAAAGAAATGCTGTTTAGGTGTCAGCAAGCGAAAATTGAAAAACCTGATAATATATTGACCTTAAAGACAACCAAGTCAATTTAGTGGAAAATACTAGTATGGGCCAGCAGATCTACCCTTTGAGTAATTATTCTCATCGTTGAATTCGGGTGATTTTATTGGCAAAATGTCAAAGTTTGATGAATTTTCCTGAAGAAATGGGAAAGTTATGGGAAATATGAACACCAAGCTATTTTTCATTGACTTTTCCTCCTTCGATCCGTATATTTACATCACGGCCTGGATATCTGTGAAAAAAGTTTTATCGAGTTTGAAATTGCCCATTTTGCCGGATTTTTTCGCGATTTTCGCGAATTTTTTAAAAATACTTCTACATCGCCTAGAGAATCGAAATTTAACTCTCGTATAAAAAGGTTTTCATCTGCCTCCAAATCTTCGGTGATTAGAAGATCAATCACGTATTCGAGGAAATCCAGATAGACATCTGGAGCCAGTGAGATTTCCAGGAATGAATACAGGACCTATCAAGTGATCTCCCAAAATACCCCTCCAGACGTTGAGTTTTTGTGGGTGTAGAGAAAGTTGCTTCCTAAAGAAGTGAGGATTTTCATCGGACCAAAACCTACAATTCTGTTCATTGACGTTTCCATTGAGGAAAAAGGTGCATCCATCCGAAAAGCACACATTGTAACATTGTACAAAAACAAAGGATTTGCAATAATTTCTTGCGAAATTATTTGGCAAAATTCCATTCTCCGATCAATTTCCTAACATTAGTTGACCAATTACGGCGACTTACGTACGAGTGCGATTATGTTTTTTGTTTGCAACTGATCCTGTTACCTCAAATTTATGTACCAACTGGATAAAACATTTTATCAGGATGTCGTTCATTAAAAATCCTCGCAGTAGCCCTAGCACAGTCATTGTTCTGGAAATAACATTTCCTTTCTCTCCACCTACGTGTAAAACATTATGTAGTTGTGAACTTTAATTCAGAACTGACAAAACGCACCTCATATAATACAGAATACTGGAACGACATTTTCTGAAAGCAATAATCTTTTTGCGTATGGCCTGCAGTGCAGTGATAAGCATGAAGAGAAAGAAGGCATTTAACACTTTTTATCCACCTTTTTGTTTGTTTTGTTTTTCTTTCTTTCAATAGAAATTATACGATCAATTATTACATCTCTGTTTCATTTAGTTTTATACGTACCATAAACACCCTGTAACTTTGAGAATATTCACTTATAAGAAAACGAACTGCAGGATCATACAAATTTGAATCCATACATACATTTGTGCTACAAAACTACCCATTATTCTTATTAAAATTCTTGATGGGGTTGCAACTTGCAACCCTCTCCAGGGGGTTGCTGGTAGAAACAACCTTTGTATCCCAGATCATATCCCCCTGTCATAAAAAATCGCCATGTCTGAGTGTTTTCACGAATTCTGATTAGTTGTTGAGTTATTGAGGATGGATACTTTTGAATGAGACACCATGCATATTCTTGTTGACGTGATGATGATTTCTCATTTTGGGTAATTGTGAAAATTCAAATTTGTATTTTAATACACATGGTGTATATGAATAGTAGGTACCTATATGGGAAAATAAAGGTCAAAAATCTAATTGTCAAAATCCGATTCACTTGGCATTTCGGCAAAAATTTCTGAGTTTCTCTTCCGTGTGACATATATGGAAAGATGAAAATCTCGCGGTTCTTCCAACTTGAGATGTTTACCCACTTTTTGATTCAGTTATAGCATTTCATGTTACTATACACAGAGGAATATATCTACCTCGGTCAAATTATAACATGCAGAAAGGCAAACCAAGCAGCAGAGATTACGAGGCGCATAAGATCAGCATGGTGTGCATTTGGAAGACAATCTAAAATTTTAAAGGATCAGAGAATCCCACTCAAATCAAGGAGCTCCGTCTTTAATCAATGTGTGCTCCCCGTTCTTTCATATGCTTCACAAACCTGGTCATTCACCAAAGGTTTGATGGATAAACTAGCTAAGACTCAAAGAGCAATGGAAAGACAAATGCTGGACATAAGGCTAAAAGATCGAGTGAAAAACGAAGACATTCGCAAGAGAACCAAACTTATCGATGTGAAACCAGTGGCGGCGCGTGGATTTATATTTTGGGAGTGCACATGTGGCCAGATACCGGGGGGTCTAGAGGGTACGGACTACATAGGGAAGGGGGGTTCTGGGGAGGAAAAAAATGTGAGATAAAACTTCGAATCTCGTAGTTTAGAGCAGTTTGTGATGTTCTTTGGCCATATCTTGGAATAACATTCAGAAAACCCCAAATTCTCACAATAGGAGTACCGTCTGCTGAAGCATAACGACAAACTATAAATAACCATTTGGAAAATGTTTGAAATATCAATTGTTTCATCACTCATCACGGACACGAATTTTGAGGCAGCAAGTTCTTTCTTAATGTGTGCATGACACACAGAAACAAGGGCGTCGCCAGCCTTTGAGCTAGGGGCGGGGGCAATTCAGCTAGGGGGGGGGGGGCAAAAAACAATCAGAATAGGAAAAATGAACTGATTTTCGTATATTATGTTATTATTTCATAAGTTTTTAAGGGATTTTTGAGCTCTAGGGGGGGCAACTGCCCCTCCCTGCCCCCTCCTGGCGACGCCCTTGCACAGAAAGCAATGAAAGCATACAGTCCAACTATTCATTTTGAATGTCTTTGGATGTTCCGCTGAATACTGTGGATTGATCCAAATGATCCCTGAGTGCTAAATCAAATTCAGACGAAATATTGAAAAGACCAGGACAGGCAATTTTGATTTCTGTTTTTTTTTTCTAATGTCAGCGAATTTGTTTTTGAATATTGTACGCTAATGGTAATCGGATTCCCCAAATTTGCGGCCATAATTGCGCGAAATACAACCAATTAAATATTTTTGTGTGTTCTCTTGAGTGAAATATTATTATTTGCCTTGACATTAATTCATGTAGATAAACAAACATGTATAAATGAATCCTATATAAGACTTTGATTTTAATCACTGGTGTTCTACATTTTAAGCTTTTCATAAGATTTTGTGATTGCTCTTGAATACAAATAATCATCGTATCTAATGAACTTGAAATTTTTTTTATATGTACAAATGGTACATAAAACGATGTCTGTTTTTTACGCCGATATCAGCTGTTAGTACTAACGACCGAGTATACATAGCGCAGACACAATGAACAGAATTTGAATTAAGAGTTGCCTATCTATAGCTTGTCTATGCAACAGACGACCGTGCACATGCTGGATGTGTACCTATGCCAGCTAAATACTATGGACTGTTACGGGGAGTGCGGGACGCAAAGGGTAGCTGCTGCTCCAATGAGGGATCAGTTCGACAGTGCAGTGTACGGGCTACGCGTATTTGCATTGACCGTTGGCGTTCGAAGTTTTGACTGTTGTGAGTTCGCCCGCCGTCTGTTTCTTGTTTCTATAGTAGTCTACACTCTACAGTAGTACAGAACCGTGAACCAGAACATCGGAAATTAAAAATGAAATTAAATACCCAATAGAAAACGTTACATTAACGTCAAACACAACAATAAATTCCTTTAGATGAAGATATTACTTGGGGGTACACGTGCACATGTGCACATATGGAGTAGCCGCCACTGTGTGAAACAACATATAGCATCACTAAAATGGCGATGGGCGGGACATACATTGAGACAGACGGACAATCGATGGAGCAGAGATATTCAGATTTGGAGACCTTATCTGGGAAAAAGAAACAGAGGTCGCCCCCAAACAAGATGGAGGGATGACTTGAAACGAACAGCAGGGTTTAACTGGGCAGGAATGGCGCGAGATAGAGAATTATGGTCTATGGAGACGAACAGGGGAGGCCTATATCCAACATTGGATGACTACAGGCTGATAAAGAAGAAGAAGATACTATATGGTGGCTCGACATCACACTCTATTCAAACGAATTTACTAACGATTAGGAGAAATTGGAATATTTACAGCAAATAACATAATAACACATAATTCTATACTATACTAAACTGGTAACTCTGTGGACCGTCCCGAGGGAATCTGTCAAAAAAGTTGGTAACCTAACTATATTCTCAGAATCATTGCTAGCAAGGAAATGAGAAGTCGTCCAAATGAACATAGAAAAAATCAAATTAAAATCTAGGAATTTCAAAAGAATGATTAAAGAATTCTGAAAAAGAATAAGGTTAGATTTCTATGATTAAATCTTAGACAAAGGATTAAATCATTAAATCAGCACGTTTGTATTTGAATTGCATATATACTAACTGACGAAGAAACTGCAACACCCAGAAGTAGCTGTTTGAATTTGATTTTTTTTTGGTAAAGTAGTATGGCAAGAAGTAAATGATTGAATTTGGAGAAAAAATCGGTGGTCCAAATTGGACACTTTTGATAGGAAACACCAAATTCTAGAGGAGTTAGAGGAAAACTAGCCCACATGCTACGAGATCGATTTTTGTGAGAAAATGAAAGCCGTAAACCGCACATTGATATATTGACTTGTTCGAAAGATATAAGGTGTTTTTCAATTTTGTGCATTTCTGACCCAACTTTACTTCTTTATTTTTGAATATTTATGGTTCTTTGAAAGGAATGCAATGGTGCCCCTAGTTTTCCACTAAAAAATATGGCTTTGAAGCTATAACATAAACTTGTATTTTTTATGGGACATCCTATATTTTTTTACCTATTCGTGTTTGAAATGAAATTCTCTTTTCAAGTATATATAATAGTTGATACTTCTCTTTGAGAACATGAATTTTGTGGCTGTTTTCGAATTATTTTAGATATATTTTCAAAATCTGTGTTGCCATGCCTGAATATGAAACAAATTGCCTTATCAACTACAGTCTATGCTCACTGTCAAACAATTATTATTAAGTGCAGTTTGCTTCACAAGGTAAGTGTGCTCCTTCGAACTGGTTTTTGAACATACTAGAATATTTATCTGCCTGTTAATTCAAAATTACGAAAAATATGATGTTATTGGAAATCGCATGAGGATGCTCAGACTGCCAGCAATCTTTACTTTGACCGATATCCTGAAAGGAGACAACCGTATCGGGATATGTTCACTAGATTACAGCAAAACCTAGTAAATTACGGTTCTTTTTCAAAGAACGAAAGTCGACGGAGCCGGGAATAGAAGTAGAGAGTTAGAAGGAATACCTAACTGTTTTGGGGGAAATACAAAACAAACACAATATTTTACTTCACAAAATGCAGTTGAATACAGGTATTCCAAAGACTACCTACAGCAAAGCGAATCCTAAGAACAAATTAATTCAAACCGTATAGAGTAAGAAATGTTCACAAGTTACAACCAAATGACCTACAATTCCGGCTCGAATTATGCCAGTGGTATTTAGGAAAATGTGCTGAAAACCCAAACTTTGGACAGAATGAACTATGGACTGATGAAGCAAGCGTTAGCAGCTCTGGTATTTTTAATAGAAACAATTCCTACAATTGGAGTTTGGAAAATCCACATTTTATAGCGGTGACACGAAATCAAGGCAGTTTCAATGTTTGGGTCGGTATTTTTAGAGGAATGTTTATCGGTCCCTATATCTATGAGGGTAACCTTACGGCAGCGCGACATTTGGAAATATTGCGGGAATTTGTTGAACCAATAATGGATGATTTGCTATTACAACAAATTGGAGACGTATACTTCCAACAAGACGGGGTAACGAGTCATAACGCACACATCATAACGGCGTGTTCAAACGAAATTTTTACGGACAATAATTGGCTTGGCAACCGGGATCCTGTTCTTTGGGCGGCAAGATCCCCCGATCCTAAGCCTCTAGATTTTTACCTCTGGGGAAGAATAAAGAACCTCACATATAAACGCCATCCTGGTTCCCGAGAAGCGGCGAAAGCAGCAGTGTGACATGCCTCTCGTTCAATACTAGCGATAGAATTTATTAATGCTATCAATAATGTTGGGAAGCGAAGTCAATTTTGATTTGAATGGTGCTCAATTCGAACACATGTTGTAAATAATTTAATAATATTGTTGTTCTTGTTATTCTTTTTTTTTGATTAAATTTATGAGTTATTACAAAATCGGCACTAAGTATTCTCTTTAACAGCTGTTATGTAGAACTATTTTGTTTCGTATTTAGGCATGGCAACCCAGATTTTGAAAAAACATCTGAAATAATTCGAAAACAGCCACAAAATGAATGTTTTCAAAGGGAAGTAGCAACTATTATATACAGGGTGAGTCTTGACTTTTAACTGAAGATTCTTGAGGCCAAAAGAAACCTTTTTTTCATTTTCCATTTTTCCGAATTCGGCTCTGTTAAAAAGATATAGCCATTTGAAAAAAAAACATTGGGCTAAATACGTCCCTGAAATGATACTGTGGAATTGATTCAGAGTTCATATTTCTCGATAAAATTGTGTTTATACATTTAGGCCCAATTTAGGGAATACTCAAGTGGTCAAGTACTAACCTTATTGGAATAAAAATGTTGCAAACACGATAATTTCAACAAAAACAGTTAGTTTCATCGGATTATATCTGCAACTAAAAAGCCACATTTATTCCACCAAAATAAGTTCCTTCTTCGATTTTTCTGCAGATTAGCTGGTAAACACTATTAACTTGTTCATATTTTCCTCAAAATTCCCAGACAATATTATGAAGAGATACTTTTCATTCAGATTTATTATTAAACAACCTAACCTAATCTGATTTGTATCGATTCTGTGAATTTTTGCACAGAAATTTCAAGAAGATGTTGTCAGCTTGCTGATATTTTCATTGAGGTTAAGGATTTTTTACGAAACAGTAAAAATCACGATACATTTGTGTACCGTGGTATAAATATCTATGAATTCTGATGTTTCCATCATAAATCGACTTTGCCGCCAAATTTTACCACGCATACGTAGAGCGAAATCCGAAGTATGGTTATCTGGAGGCCAACGTTAAACAATAACAAACCAGAGTCTCTGAACAAACTGTAAACATTATGTGAAGTTCTGAATAATCTGAATACACTCTGTGACTTATTGTTCTAATGTGATTATTATGTGAAGTGAATTAATATAATTTCAACCGTGTCGAGTTTATAAAATTCCAAGAGGATGTTGTTTAGATAGAAACATCGCCACAGATTATCAGGTATCGTATTATTTTTCATTTATTTCAATTTAATAAATAGTTTGTATCGAGATTCATCATTCATATTCGAATAACTACGAATTTTCAATAGAAACTGTGCGTATTAAATCCTCCTTGGTGTTCAATTTTATCTCCTACATTTGTGGGATTTCATTATTAAAATATCTCGACAAAGTTGATAAATATTGTGACAACATTGTAAACTCGTTTAAAGACCAGAGAAGGAATAATATTCGATGATATTTAATTCAGAGACGCATTCACACAATTCTTGAAATTAATGATTTTTTCGTCAAATTTCTCCGGGTAAAATTGGAAATTACTCGAAAACGACGCGTTTTATTGAAAAAAATAGGATTACTTTTAGTTTCTTAAATGATTGATTCTTTCGAAAATATGAACCGTTTATCTTTTTGAAGTGGTTTTATGGTGTTTTAGCGTGTATTGATGAGTCGACTACCCTGTAACTTTTATACTAGTGAAGATATTGAATAGGTTTCGATTGAGGAATATGCACCATGAATAGAGTAAAAACTCAACCAAAATTCAGTTCATTTGAAATAACGGTTCCGAAGATATAAACAGAAAAGTGTTTTTTTCATGGATTTTCGACACCCTGTATCTCCCAAACCAAACCGAATTTTGAAAAATGGTATAGGAAAAAAGTGTTCACTCTGTATATTTGAAGAATTTAATTTCAAACACGATTATGTAAAAAAATATAGGGTGTTTCCTAAGAAAAATACAAGTTTATGTTATAGTTTCAAAACCATTTTTCAATAAAAATCTAGGAACACCATTGGATTCCTTTCAAAAAAGTGCCTGAAGAATGTTTTCACAGATACAAGAAATATTTAAAAATAAACAAGTTACGGGGTTGGGTCAGAAATGCACAAAATTGAAAAACACCTTGTTTCTTTCGATCAAGTCAAGATACCAATGTGCGGTTTTCGGCCTTAATTTTCTCACAAAAATCGATTTCGTAGCATGTAGGCTAGCTTTTCTCTAACTCCTCTGGAAATTGATGTTTCCTATCAAAAGTGTCCAATTTGGACACTTAGGACAGGTAGCTTGGGATAGTATCCCTCAAGAAGAAGTAGACCATCTTATTGCATCAATGCCAAGACGTATTGGGGAGTGTATAGATAATCGCGGTGGACAAACACAATAACAACAAATTCATTACAAAAAACCCTTCGCTCTCATCCAAATTTTAATCATTTATTCCTTGCTGTACTATCACTATCTATGTTTTACCCAAAAAAAATTTAATTTAAACACCTCCTTCTGGGTGTTGCAGTTTCTTTGTCAGTTAGTAAATTGTCGACGGGCAACCTGTCATCAGTACTCGGATAATTGCTCAGCAATTACAAATTTCCAAGATGACGGTGTTTGCGATCTTGAAGGAACAACTTTGATATCCATATCACATTCAACGTGTACAGGCTCCCTTACAATGGAATTTTCCGAATCGTCTGCAATTCTGAGCTTGTATGTTGAGAATTTACTATTTTTGAGGTCCTATTCACAAACGAGGTTAATGTTTGTAAAGATCCAATAACTAATTTTTTTCATAATAACCACATATGGGCGGAAGAGAACCCTCACGCTATGATGATGTTTTTATGTTAAAGAATGTCCCCCTCATGAACAAAATTGATGGGACAGGATGATTCTCCAAAATCTTCATTTTTCTAGTAAAAAAGACACATGTTTCCTCTTCATTGTGACACCCCGCATAATCAGTTGAAAGACGCATAGGTCAGGCCCGGATCTACGATTTTTTCTGACCGGGGCAAAAATTCATGATGGCGCCCCCCTCCCCCAAGGTTGGATATGAGAACTGAATGCTTTGAAAATTAATATACAGTGTAATTTTTTTGAGTGTTTCATTAGAAGTATTCCAGGAAGGAATGTTGATACGACTTCAAGATTCTGTATTTTTGTTTTAGAGTACATGAACTTGAATTGTAAAATATTTTCAAGCGGAATCTACTTCCGGTTCTACCGGAAACGATTGTGAATTATTTCAAATGCAACACCCTGTATATTTATACATACAAGTTTGAATTCTTGGTTTAATTCTGCACTGATTCGATGTATGATATGCGCCACCACTTCGAGCGATTGTTGAGTTATTGTCAAATTTGTTGACAGAAACTAGAAAGAGTGTCACAAATTAATGTTTATATCTCCAAAATACCTCATTGTAGGGTGTCTGAAACAGCGCTTCAAAGTGAGCCTCAATAAAAAGGAAATCTCATTTTTTTTTTAAATGGTAACCATATAATTTCGTAATTCCGATCGATTGCTCGTCAAAAACTAGTTAGAGTGTGCCAAACATTTCATGCATTTGAAATCAGTAATTTTGCCGTTATTGAATAAAATTCGAGTTTCACGACTAAAGCCAGGTCTCTTTGTCTAAAAATCAAATTTATTCAGATAATTTTTAAATAGGCTATGTCAATAGTAAGAATATGTCAGTTTTAAACTAAGATTTTCTATTCGTCACATTCGCCGCAAATAAAGAACAGACTTTTGATATATCATTCTAGTGTACCTTTTTATTATTGCTTGTTTTGCATAGTGCTCGATCAATAAAAATGAGTAAGAATGACAATTCCTAACATAGCCTACTTTGAAATAGACGAGCATACCAGTGAATTTGACTGAGCCAAACTTGACTTCAGTCGCGAAATTCTGTCAAAATCAGTGGTATGCTAGTCTATTTCAAAGTAGGCTATATTAGGAATTGTCACTCTCACTCATTTTAATTGATCGAGCACTATGCAAAACAAGCAATAATGAAAAGTTACACTAGATTGATATATCAAAAGTCTGTTCTTTTTGCGGCGAATCTGACAAATAAACAAAGCAGATAATGAATGATGACTAAATGAAAAAAACTTAGTTTAAAACTGACATATTCTTACTATTGACATAGCCTACTTGAAAATTATCTTGATAAACGGGATGTTTAGACAACATGGCTTTATTTAGTCGTGAAATTCGAATTTTATTCAATAACGGCCAAACTACTGATTTTGAATACGTGAAATGTTCGAAACACTCTAACTAGCTATTGACGAGCAATCGATCGGAATTACAAAATTATATGGTTCCCATGCATTTGAAAAAAATGAGATTTCATAGAGTTTAATTGAGGATCACTTTGAAGCCCTGTTTCAGACACCCTGTATAATATTTCCTCATGATTCATACAAGAAGAAGTATCAGCGTACTTTCTCTTGTTCCACTGTGGCAAAAAAATGTCTTACAATGAGGGATTTTGGAGATATTAACTCTAATTTGTGACACTCTTTCTGTCAACAAATTTGACAATCAGGCTATAACTCAACAATCGCTTGAAGTGGTTACGCATATCATACATCAAATCAGTGCAGAATTGAACGAAGAATTCAAATATTTAAAAATACACAGGGTGTAAAGGCCTCTTGCAACGACAGAGAATTCTCGCGAGAATTTTCTGTCAAATTCACTGACCGAAAATTCTCTGTCGTTGCCTACGATGGAACAATGGAATTCCACAGAGAATTCTACCGAAAGTAGTATGCAACGGCAGAGAATTTTCGGTCAGTGAATTTGACAGAAAATTCTCGCGAGAATTCTCTGTCGTTGCAAGAGGCCTTTACATTTGAAATAGCGAAGTTTACATTCGTTTCCGGTAGAACAGGAACTAGATTCCGCTTGAAAATATTTAACAATTCAAGTTCATGTACCTACTCTAAAACAAAAATACAGAATCTTGAATTTGTATCAAAATTCCTGTATATACAAAATTTTTTATTTGTGTAATAATGAATTCATAATAAATAATAAAAATAAATTCTAATAATAAGAAAAAATCACAAGGAAAGAAATTGGATTTTGTTATTCACATCTTTACGCGGCGCGTTTTTTTTCCGCGAATGCATCCCTCATTGATTTCAAAGATTTTTGGCATAGCGATGGTTTATCATGTTTCCATGCTACAGTTCCGATTTTAGCACTAGGGTATTAATTCTTTCCGAGAAAATCCAAAATAAATTTTTTTCAATCTCTGGTCGATTTTGGCGCCCCCTTAAGCTGGCGCCCGGGGCAAGCGACCCGCTTGCCCCCCCCTAGATCCGGGCCTGGCATAGGTAAGTTCGTGAAATGTTGCACGGAATCTGTGAGTACTCGCTGATCTGGTTATGTATAATTTCGAGCATCACACATTGATAGCATGAAATAGGAAAAAATAACTTACAAAAGCCGCATCATCGTCGTCATGTTTCGAAATATTCTGATAAAGCACTTCACCAAAAGACACGTCTGGCAGTGGAATAATGGGCAGCATTCCCTCTATGATATTTTCCTTGTCGCCCATATTTTTCTCTTCTTCCGATCACTCTGAAACAGACTGTGAAAATTGTAATGGGAAGAAATTACGGTTCTTATCTTCTCTATCATAAAACATAATCTTCTGGAACGGAAAAATTCTGTATCAATATTTGTTTTCTTTTATAATTATGGAATTGTTGCGGTTCTCAGATGAAGAAAATTATCTCGATGACAAAATTAGTATTTTATCAACATAAATTAGTCGGCCAAGACTATCTGATTAAGAAGGCAGGTAGGTACTACAATACCCAACAATTGAAACGGACAGTTCAGAAATTATTCCTCATTTATGTGGTGTTGGTTGTTGCTTGAGATTAATATGAAGTTCTCTTCAAATAAAATCTTCAACTTAACTGTACAGGGTCACCCAAATTGCTTGATTCTGGCTGATTCTGGTACTACTAGGCTAGATAGGTGAAAATGTTGAAAGGAGTTCTGAGCTCGATTTTCGTGAAAACTCCAAAACTGAAAGCCGTTTCACGATATCTTCATTTGTTTCGAAGTTATAACGAAATTTTGATATTTTGGCGATTTCGAAAATGTGCCATAACTTCTTCATTTTCTAAAATATCTAAAAACGGCAAAAACTTTCTACAGGCACTTTTGCATTAAAAATGCGATACCGTATTCAGTTTTTTTCATCTTTTGTATGAAGGGTGAAAAAAAAAACAACTTTCTTATTTTAAACAGGAATGGTATCTTTTTTCGATCCTATGTTATGCAAAAAAAATCAGCTCTTCCAAAATATATAGATGTCGTTATACAGGGCGGCTAAGAGATTGACGTCAAAAAGAAAAAAAACAGGTCCCTCGTGTCATGGGCTATTCGAATGAAGCCAAACTGTGGACACTCCATATGTTGAAGATGCTTTATTATAGCTGGCTAGGATACTTTGAAGTCTTGTCTTTCAATTCATATACAGCTGTAATTGGTATGTGCAAGGGTTCGTGAAATATAATTGGATAACATAGCCTCTACAATTATCATTTTTTTTTGTCAAAATGGCCAATATTTCGAAAACTGTCGAATAAAAATAAGTGAAAAGTATACGAAAGCATGCAGGAAGTTGCAGTTGAAAAACACTATTGAGTATAGGGTGTCCCATTTGAAAAAACAAAGTCACCTTCTATTCATCTTTTGTGGGCCACCCGATATATTCGAAAATATTTTTAGGTTGTGCTCTTCTTGGAGTATATCAAGTCTGCATCAAAAAATTCTGCCAAACTCAGACCGTTACGCGTATATCGTCCGCTGAGGCACTAGTGAGACACCCTGTATATTTTCGAAGAGCTGATTTTTTTGCATAACATAGGATCAAAAAAAGATACCATTCGTAATTAAAATAAGAAAGTTGCTGTCAATTTTTCGTTGTTGGATTATTGAATGCGAATCTACCTATAAGATGGATCTACTAATGAGTATATGAAGGAGCGCTCAAAAGGGTCAGTGCTTCATGTCATCCATTTTTGAAATAAACGAAATGGTCAAGAATAAGCTATCATTTTAAATTTCTTGCAAGAATATTCACGAACGGTTTCCATGTCTGGGGCAAAAATATTACGCAGCCGCATTTGTACTTTTCTTGTTATAACGTCGCCGCTCTATCGAATCACCATAACACTATCTCGTGGAAACGTACCTAATGCAGATGAAAACACCAAATCTGGAGCCTGAATCACGTTCACACTCTGTAGAACTCACAGACTGACTAATCATATGGTGGGAATAATTCATTGGATGCAGAGTAATTATTAAAAACAGCTCTCTCTAAAAAATTATGTATTAATTCGCCAAAGTGACTGTGATTTATTGATAATAATTAAGTAACTACCTGAAATTATTACGATACACCTATGGCTTATATTACGCGATGGGGGCTTTTAAATATTTATTGCAAATGCACATGAATATATAGGGTTGGTATGAAGTATGGCACCAGTGGCGGTTCGTTTTTGCTAATAATTTCATGACTGAGAAGGTGACTGTTGAAAATGTTGGTTTTTTTTCAATATGGTTTTCTACCATTGTAACGGTTCGAAAGGAAAGAATTTTATCTAAACAAACAAAACACTGTAGTGAAGTCAGGAGCTTTTGAGAGCTCGTTTATCAAGTAAGTAGATGCGCTTTGTTTGTAGATTCGTATTCACTAACGCGACGATTTTTTTTGACAGATGTCGGAAATTATTTTATAACAGCCGTCGAATAAATCTCCATGATCTCGTATTCGATATGACAGAATTAATGGAATTTTATATGATTCTGGAGTAGCTCAAATACGTTATTCCCCATCTAAGCCCAAAATTTCAATCAATCCATAGTTATGGATTTATCGAGATACTACATTTCGAAATTGGCAGCGAAATTCGAAATCCAAAGCTGAAATTTTTCTCGATTTTTTTTAATTCGCTTATACAGGGTATCCCAGAAGTCGACGTCTGGCCGGAATCGGGTAACAGGCTGAGTCATATTAAAATATGAAAAATGTATTTTTCAAATTATATTACATTTTTTAACGAGAAAATTCACACCCTGAGATGATTTTTCAACTCAGTTTGCTACGAATCTTTACTTTTTTCAATTCTATTTCTCCTATTTTTTATGTTATTCTGAATAGTGGTGTCCTTCTGTTATCTGTAAACAGTATGATACATTCTTCATTATAGAAACACTGGGAGGGAATATATTTTTATTATTCCACTATTCCGATTAAAATTGTCATAATAATAGGCTTCTATGTTTGTGTTCCTGTTATGCAGGCTGATATTCCTTCCTTGGATAATGTTTAGTTGCCTGTATAGCTTGAACACAATCGGTAATCTCCGTCTGTGTTTTTATTCATTGGTTGACATTGTTGATTGGTAAATGTTGTTAACGTTATCTATCAGAGAGCTCTTTTGGAAGCTGACCTACTGTGTCTGTTTCGACAATTTTATGTTGTTCATGGTGTTCTTGATGCGATTCTTTCAGACGGATGTTTGTACTCTTTTACTTTTTAATTCTTCTTTTCCTTTAAGTTCATACATGTTTTTGATGAGTTATTTAATGACTTTTAATGAACTGTATGAATGAATGTTTCTTTTAATGAAATCCGTAGTTCCTTTTAATAAATTGTAGGCCTGAAGAAGCAGAGGGGGACCTTTGAGAAACGTTGCCGCGATTGTGAAAAAACTTGAACATCTATTTTTTTCCTAGTCATATTTTGTTTGTATTTTGTTGTTTTTTATTCCCATTAAATTTTCATATAAAACATGCATACCTCCATCGGAGTGTCAAATTCAAAGAATACTGTTAAACAAAATTGCCTGGGATTGATGGTATGCAAGAAAAATGATATGTTAAATTTAACGAAAAAAAAACATATACCTACTAACTGACAAATAAACTGCAACACCCAGAAAGAACTGTTTAAATTTAATTTTTTTTTTAAACGATATGATAGTATGGCTAAGAGTAAATGATGAAAATTAGGATGAAAAAAGGAAGGGTTTACAATTTTTTTTAAATAAATTTGTTAATAACGTGTTTGTCCACCGCGATTATCTATACACCCCCAAAAACGTCCGTGGTCCAATTTGGACCACTCTGTACATCATGTCTCAGAGCCGCCAAAGTCCGTGTGGGCTGGGGTAAATTTCCAAGCCTTCTACCCATGATATCCCAAATATACTCTATGGGTGAAAGATCGGTGGCTCTGGGCGGCCAAAAAGATTCACATGTGTCGCTTCAAAAAAGTTTAAACTAACTCAACATGAGGTCGAACATTAGGTACTTTGGTGATCTCGACTATTTTTTTTTTAACTCGGCTGCGCCTCGTTAAAAAAAATCAGTTCTCGATCACCAAAGAAGCATTTCGCACACTAGATACAAAAATAACTATTTTATACCCTTCAGTGCCGAAAAAGTCCTTGTGTAGTGTGGTCAATTTTCGATTCAATTATAGTTCTCAAACGAATTTCCGCAATAGGTATATGTTTCTTCGGTATTTTCCCTGTGAATTGAAATATTATTGTTTGAAATGAGACATCCTTCGATTGAATCAATTTCTAAATTTCAATGTCGATATTGAGTGTCAAATTTGTGTCCATTCTTCTTGTTTGAATGACAATATCATTTTCAGTTTTTGAGATACTCCCGATAACATTTTTCGTGTCAGTTTCACAAGTTGGCACAAACATTTTCTTCTATACCAAAAATGTTTACTCCACTAACAGGTCCTCAATTTTTTCCGTATTAAGTCATTAAATGACTTCGATATCTCTCATATTTTTTTGAGTTGTATGTAATAATAATGCGTTTTATTCGTCGAACCCATCTATGGGGAAATTTGGTCATGTAATGTATCTTACCATAATGGGCCAATAAAAAAATAATAGGATTCACGTGATATCAAGTACTAAGAAATAGTTGAAGAACAATTATTTCTTTCGTACTTTATGGCTGAGATTTTCAGCCTTGACGTATTTAAACTATCTGTTGCATTCCGAGAAGGTAATATTATGATGTTTATATTCATTTGTCTCTCAAACAGTAGTTTGTGATTCTTATTGACTTGTCCGATACATAATTTGTATGTCTCTATGGATGAATAAATTATTATTATTATTCATCATCGGTCTCCCGGTCTCAGCTCGGGCTGGTATTTCTTCTATGAACCAGTGAAAAAACATTTCAGTTCCTCCCACTAGTTCAGGAATTTCCGCACGATGTGACAGGTTTGCAAAGCCACAGCCTGCTGTGCATATCCCGCGATCCTCTGGGATATTTCGATCTTCTGAAGATTTTTCTTAAATGATTTGGACATGACTCCCTCAGCCGAAATCACCAACGGTATAATAGTGACTTTCGACAAGTGCCACATATTCTTCAGTTCTATTGCTAAGTTCTCGTACTTCGTTATTTTTTCCGACTCCGTTCTTCCGATGTTATGAGTCAATGGTACTGCCACATCAATTATCACCCCATACTTCTGATCCTTCTCAATGAATACAAGGTCCGGTCTATTGTAGTCCACTGATCTATCCGTTGTTATGGGTCTGTCCCAATAGAGAACCGCTGTGTCCGTTTCCAACACTGCTGCAGGTTGATACTTATAATATGGCGGACAAGTATCGAAAAAACCATGTCTAAGAGCTAACTGCTGGTGAACAATTTTTGCCACTTGGTTGTGTCGGCCCAGATATGCGTTGTCGGCAAGAACTCGACAACCGGCGATTATATGTTCAATAGACTCGCCAACTGCTCCGCACTTCCTGCATTTGTCCTCCACGTTCAGCTTCAAACAGTGCTTCTCATAGTTGCGAGTTCTTATAACTCGGTCTTGGATAGCCGTCAGGAATCCCTCAGTTTCAGGATACAATTGTCCTGCATTCAACCACGACAAGGAAGCTAATTTATCGACATTTTCCCCTTCAAGGTGTTTGGGGAATCTACCATGTAGAGCTTGTTCCCGCCATATACTTTTATCTTCGCTTCTGGTGGTGATATCGAATGTCAGTTCTCTGTGTTGTAGGTTCAGAGGTGTGTATCCCTTATCCTCTGTTGTCACCAATTTCATTAGGCTATCTTCAGACTCGAGCAGTCGCTGCCTCAAGTTTTTCTCCTGGATTCTGCAGAGTTTATAGATGTTCAACAGACCTCGTCCGCCATCTCTTCTGGGTAGATAAAGCCTTTTCACCGATGCATTGGTGTGCAGACATCGGAACTTTGTCATTAGGCGACGGGTGAGTCGGTCCAACTCATTCAGATCAGCATCTGACCACTTCAAGACTCCGAAAGTGTAGGTCAGAACAGGCGTAGCCCAAGAGTTCAAGGCATCGATCTGGTTTTTAGCAGACAGCTTGGTGTTGAGCACTTTGGTCACCCTGTTTTTATATTTCGCAGTGAACTCAGCTTTCAAACGGGTGTGGTCAATCCGTTGATTTTGAGGAATACCCAGATATTTGTAGGTCTCTTCCGGCAACATACTGTGGATGTCCTGAAATTGTTCCTGGGTGTTCTCCATTTTACCCTTCCTGATGTTGACTATGGCGCATTTATCGAGGCCAAAAGACATGTCAATGTCTTTGCTGAAGGAGCTCACTATATCTATCAGCGAGTGAAGTTGTTTTTGGTTCTCGCCGAATAGTTTCAGGTCATCTATATACAATAAATGGGACAGTTTTCGCGGATTCCTCACTGCTGGTCTGTACCCTATGTTAGTGTTCTTCAAAAGAGTAGACAGAGGATTCAGTGCCATACAAAACCACATCGGTGACAGGGCATCTCCCTGAAATATCCCCCTCGATATTCTTACGGTTCCAGCATCGATGTTATTTATCAGAATATTCGTTCTCCATGTACTCATAAGATGTTGGAGCACGGCTTTTATTTTCGGGCAGATCTTATAAATCTCCAGTACTTTCACAAGCCAATCGTGGGGCACCGTATCGAAGGCCTTCTGATAGTCGATATAACAAATGCTTAAATTCCTCCTTCTCGCTTGGGCTTGCTTTAGCACTACAGCGTCTATGGTGAGTTGATGTTTGCATCCTGCAGATCCTCGAGAGCAGCCCTTCTGCTCTTCTTCCAGAATATTATTGGCTTCACAATGACGATATATCGCATTATTTACTAGCGACGTGAACAGCTTGTACAGCACTGACAAACACGTTATTGGTCTGTAGTTTTCTGGATTGTTGCGGTCTCCTTTTTTGTGGAGCATGTAGGTATTGCCTTGAGTGAGGAAAGCTGGTATCTTGAAGGGGTCTTCTAGCGCCTCTGAAAAACATCTAGCCAAACTTGGGAAACATGCTGGAAACTGTTTAACCCAGAAGTTCTGGAGTCGATCGGGTCCTGGCGCTTTCCAGTTACTAGTGTTTTTGATAATGTTGGAAATTTCCTCGACTGTGAAAATATCAGTCCTCATTTCAACGATTTCGGATGCATGGTGTTCGATGTCCCTCAGCCAGCTAGTATTTTTCTGAAATTGACCACTCTCCGACCATAAAGAGCTCCAATATTGCCGAAATTCGTCATTGCTGATGTCAGTATGCTGATTGGACGTGATTTCGGATGGCTTTTCAAGACTTCTGAAGAACTTCTTTCTGTCTCTCACATATTCAGCGTTTTGTTGTTTTCGCTTCGATAACTCGTTGTATCTTCGTAGGCGTGCACCTTTCGCTTTAGCTTGTTGTCTCAAGCGATCTTTCAGGTCAACTATCAGCTCTCTATGTCGTGGAGATTCCAGGTCCAGCCCTGCGGATGTGGCTATTTGTCGCACTTTTTTTAAAACTTTACGCGATTTATTATCTTTCAGGAACTCATCCAAGACATCAACTTTTCCTCGAAGTTTATCGACGTCCTGCATTAATCTTTTTTTCCAGGCCGGAGTTTCATTTTTAACGTTCTGTTCACTGGTTCTGGGGATGTAGATCTTCTGCCCATTTTGTCCGATTACTGTGATGGCGGCACAGTACAGGGATAAGTGGACTTGTTCCAGCGTCCATTGAGTGCTGAGGTGTTCTGCCAATATTTCGTTGAGCCTCTCGATGTTATTTTTGGCAGTAGAGTTGAACTTCAATTTTGGAAGGATGGGGCGGTTGAGCGGAACAGTACCTTCGTATTGCGCCAGGTTACTAAAGAAGGTGTCATACAGTTGGCGATATTGTGGGCAGTCTTGGTGAGCAGTGCGGGTGACAGGCAGTTCTCTTGCCGTCTCTGCTGGTCTCTCCAGCGGCTGGCTAGGTTCTTCATTATGATTTCCGACAATCTGATCTTGATTGATTGTATAGCCCATTTCTCTTTTGATCTCATCCAGTTCCTGTCCTGTCAAGTAGTTTTTTCGTATGATAACATTTTTACGATCCGCAATGTTCCCTTCTGTTAACTGAAGTTCTGGATGCCTCTTGGTGAACTCGGTATAGAGGGAGTATCTCCATCCAGGAAGTGGTTTGTCATCGCAATTGTTCACGTAATAGAAAGCTCGCATTACTTCAATATTCATATCGCGGCTCCACTTGATACGTGCGTTGCGAGCTCCTCTGCGGGCAGTCCTCCTCACGGTGGTCGAGCCAGCAGGTGGAGTGGCATTTTGATCTTCTGCCATGCTTTGGGATTCCACTTCCCGATGTTCTGCTGGAGCTGTATTTTGTTGAATGACAGGGGCCCGCTTCCTCAGCACCCTGCCACCGACGGATCGCATGCTGTCATGTCCAGCGTCGGCTCCGGACATGCCCTGGCGCTCCCCAGGCAGCGACTCTTTTCCGAGGCTCAATATGGTCTCCATTTTCATGGGTTTGCCACCATTTACCCTTGGTGGCCCAGGTAACTCGGGCCGTGGGGACGTCACCCCCCATGTGGCATGGCAGAAACCAAACCACACCCGTGCGGGTAAAAAAATTAAAAAAAAATTATTATTATTATTATTATTATTATTATTATGCTGAACCGAGGAAATGTTAGAATATTATCTATAATTGGAGTATATCAATATGCGATTCAGCGTGTTTCCGAACTCAATTAGGAATATTATTGCAATTATTAATTCTACATAAATAAATGCACCAAAAACTATAAAATATAGGAAATCATTTGAAGAGCACAAATTGAGCAGCAAAATTAGTGACGTAAATATTTTTTATATAGCTGAAAATGTTTGTGCCACTTAAACGTCCTCTAAAAACATCAGAATATAAGTCCGAATTGTAATAGATTCATTTGAACGTAACAAATAGCCGCGAATTCTAACAAATTGATATTGGAAGGAAAATTTTATCAGAATTATAAAATATTGGTGCTGAGTGTGAAGCTGGCACCAAGAACTTTAAGTGAGAATAACTCAAAAACAAATGATAATGAAATCATTCATACGGGAGAATATTTTTTTTTCTAAAGCGGTCATGAATATTTCACTGAAGATATTAGATGAGGGGTATCCTATTGGTAAACCATCTTATTGTTGATTAACAATATTATTGAACTTGAAATGGCTTTTATTTGATGGATTCGGTCTTTACTTGATGGAAATTCATGTTTAATAACAGGTAAATAAAATTCAATTTCCACAAACAATTTTTAATTTTGAACAACGATCGTTTCGCCTCACTGAGGCTTCATCAGGTTCTACATTTGATGTAAATAGGTAAATAGGCGATTATATAGGATATACAGGTATCGGGTGTTTAGTTGGTATTCCCAAGTTACAAGAAGATGTACCGACAGGGGCAATAAAAGTTATTCGGTTTTGCGGCTGGTTTTTCCCAATCTACGTGAAGATATTCAACAATGGCGATCTATTAACGTCCGTTTGGTCATTTAACATTTTTTTTTTAACTTTTAGAATCACTCGAAATTAACAGATATAATGCTCAAAAAATTTTGTTAAATGACCAAACGGACGTTAATAGATCGCCATTGTTGAATATCTTCACGTAGATTGGGAAAAACCAGCCGCAAAACCGAATAACTTTTATTGCCCCTGTCGGTACATCTTCTTGTAATTTGGGAATACCAACTAAACACCCCGATACCTGTATATCCTATATAATGGCCTGATATTATACCACCTATTCAGTTCAAATGTAGAACCTGATGAAGCCTCAGTGAGGCGAAACGATCGTTGTTCAAAATTGAAAATTGTTTGTGGAAATTGAATTTTATTTACCTGTTATTGAAATGGCTTTGACATAGACATATTCTCTCAAGTCTCATTGCCTCTTCTTTCATATCTATAGTGACGAAAAACTCGATTCCGTATTTGATTTGGACGGAAACAGGTTTACTACATCAAATGAGGTTCATGAATTTTAGTTGAAACAGAATTCTTCTATCTCAAGCCAATTTCGAGAAAACTCAGATTTCGTAAAATAAAAATTTGCTTCGAAAATATTTGACAGGATGGACTCAGCTTCATCCGATGCGAGTTGATCCAAGTACATATCAGATTCATGAATTTCAGTAAAAGCAGAATCCTTCTACCTCAAGCCAATTTCGAGAAAACTCAGATTTTGTAAAATAAAAAATCGCTTCGAAAATATTGGACGGGGTGGACTCAGCTTCTCCCGATGATGTTCACTCCGATACCTTCTTTCTCAAGCCAATTCCGAGAAAACTCAGATTTTGTAAAATAAAAATTCGCTTCGAAAATATTGGACAGGATGGCAGTGGCGTAGCTAGATAGTCCGGGGCCCTGGTGCAAAAATCGAAAAGGGGCCCCTTAATGAATTGTTTTCGAGTCAAAATATAAATACTTCGAAGAAGCAAAGTTACTTACTGAAGGTACAGTTGAGGAATATACTTGAAAAAATTATGTTGTTATTTATGTATTTGAGCAGGTATATTAAATTCATTATATTAATGTGGATGAAAAAAAGGGCGTTGAAAACATTTTTTATAGATATTTACTATATGTACAAATATTCACACAAAAAATTGTCATTGTCACTATGACCTTCTAGCCTTATTTTTTTTATTGATACGTTAGATTATTTGGTGAAATCACAATAAGAATAAACTATTCGAGGAATGAATTCAAATTGATTATTGGGGATTCGAACCCATAGAGGTCAAGTCTAGATTTGAAGTCATTTATTCCTTCGCAAAAAATATGTTTACAACCTCTTTCTAGACCTAGTCTTTGCGAAAGATTCAATGACTTCACTCAAATCTAGACTTGGTGCAGCTTCATTTTCAATTGATAGGTATACCTAAGCCATACATGTCGCAGTTGAGCTTGGCTCATAGTGTTCCGCAAATAATTTTATATTATTCTTAATTTGCTGAAAGATCTTTCAGCTTCTACCGAGGTGACAGTAAGATTGTATGGAACAGTAATATTATATTACTGTAAATACTTCTGTTAGATCGCATTCCAGCATTCCGTATTTCCTTATTATTTTCATACACAATTCATGAATTGTCCATGCCTTATTCAATTCAGGTAGAAATAGGTGATAAATATTAAGAACTTGAATTGAAAAGTTGGACCCTTTCATATCGCAATATTTACTTTGAAATTGGTCGAAGCTTTGAATTACAGTTTTTTCGTCTACCTATACCTAGTAGAAATGATGGTGAAAATTCAAAATTTTGTTGACTGCATTCATACCCCGAAAAGCTTGAATTCAATCAATTGAATCTTTATTTTGTACTACAGGCTTAATACAATAGCGTGTGCCGTGTACTCGTCAAATTTCAGCATAAATAACGCATTATTAAAATATGTAAATATGGACATAAAATGAACTTACAGTCTAGAGCCAACTATACTCATATCACAGATAGGTTTGTGTCGCAGAAAAACTCTGAGAGCGAATAATACGCTTTTGTTACAAGGAGCGCCTTCAATTCTCTTTTAAATTTAATGAAACTTAATAGTTTCCAATGATTCGGCAGTTTGTTGAAAACTGCAACCGAAATATAAGAAGGTGACTTCTAAAATTGAGAAATTATTGTATCGAGCACTCTATTGAAAATATTTATGTCGGAAAATTCTCCCCTGCTTCGAAATCGGTGATCGGAAGCTAATTCATCGAAATATTTTTTATCTTTTTTTGTCTCTTTTCTTCGAAATGGGGATATTTACCATATGCTGAGACATTTTCTCTAGCCTTGCACTTGAAGGACTCCTATAATTTTTTTTCTTTGTATTCGTCTCTTCTAAAGCTTTGCATACGTCGTCCAAACTGACATCGCATTTTTGTAATGCTTCAGATGCATAATTGATATCATGAAGAATGCGGTGCATTAAATCGCCGAGGAAAATAAATTCAAAATTCAACATTTTTTTAATTTCTGCTTGTTTTTGCTTTTATTTGCAAGAATTTATTCTTCTATTCCAGCTAATGCACGAATGATATGAAAAAAATGAAATTTGATTGTCGAAATTATGTTAACCCTACTGGACCATCTAGTCGGATTTAGTTTTTTTAGAAAGGTGTCCGATTCACCAGTGAATTTTGGCAATAAATCCCTAGATTTGATGATATTTCGGAAAAAACATTTTTCAACAACTGAATATAATAAAAACAATGTTATTTACATAATAGATCACAGAGAAAAATCAAAGTTTGAATTTTTTTTTAAGTTCAAACGCGATTTGATGGTCAGCGCTTGGGGGCCCCTTGAGGTCAGGGGCCCTGGTGCACTGCACACCCTTGCACCCACGTAGCTACGCCGCTGCAGGATGGACTAAGCTTCATCCCATGAGAGTAGATCCAAGTATATATAAGGTTCATGAATTTCAGTAAAAACAGAATCCTTCTATCTCAAGCCAATTTCGAGAAAACTCAGATTTTGTGAAATAAAAATTCTCTTCGAAAATATTGGACGGGGTGGACTCAGCTTCTCCCGATGATGTTCACTCCGATACCTTCTTTCTCAAGCCAATTCCGAGAAAACTCAGATTTTGTAAAATAAAAATTCGCTTCCAAAATATTGGACAGGATGGACTCAGCTTCATCCGATGAGAGTAGATCCAAGTACATATAAGATTCATGAATTTTAGTAAAAAGGGAATCTTTCTATCTCAAGCCAATTTCGAGAAAACTCAGATTTTGTGTAATAAAAATTCTCTTCGAAAATATTGGACGGGGTGGACTCAGCTTCTTTCGATGATGTTCACTCCGAGTACATATAAGATTCATGAATTTAAGTAAAAAAGAATCTTTCTATCTCAAGCCAATTTCGAGAAAACTCAGATTTTGTGAAATAAAAATTCTCTTCGAAAATATTGGACGGGGTGGACTCAGCTTCTCCCGATGATGTTCACTCCGAAACCTTCTTTCTCAAGCCAATTTCGAGAAAACTCAGATTTTGTAAAATAAAAATTCGCTTCGAAAATATTGGACAGGATGGACTCAGCTTCATCCGATGAGAGTAGATCCAAGTACATATAAGATTCATGAATTTTAGTAAAAACAGAATCCTTCTATCTCAAGCCAATTTCGAGAAAACTCAGATTTTGTGAAATAAAAATTCTCTTCGAAAATATTGGACGGGGTGGACTCAGCTTTTTCCGATGATGTTCACTCCGAGTACATATAAGATTCATGAATTTTAGTTGAAACAGAATCTTTCTATCTCAAGTCAATTTCGAGAAAACTCAGATTTCGTAAAATAAAAATTCGCTTCGAAAATATTGGACAGGATGGGCTCAGCTTTATCCGATGAGAGTAGATCCAAGTACATATAAGGTTCAAGAATTTTAGTAGAAACAGAATCCTTCTATCTCAAGACAAAATCGAGAAAACTCAGATTTTGTGAAATAAAAATTCTCTTCGAAAATATTGGACAGGATGGACTCAGCTTCATCCGATGAGTAGATCCAAGTACATATAAGATTCATGAATTTTAGTAGAGTCTTGCATTTGTGAGAATTTTGATCGTTTTCAATTCATTGATCAAATCGATATTTTTTTTGACTGAACGATTGCATCGTGTTGGATCATATCAGATAGTATTGAATTTAAAGATCTTCATTATTTTCAGGTGCGTGCATTGCTGTGGGAGACAATGGGTCGGACAATTTTCTTCATGTATTTTCGGAAGAGCATACAATAAAGATTGATGGGTTCATCACAGCAACTTTTGATATTTGCAGATTTTAATTTCTTGAAATTTCTTAAATAGTCATTTTTTTATAGAACGGTAACACTATTGCCTTTGTCAGATTGGCTATAAGTCATTATCTGATGCTTTTTTCTTTGTCTGTTTCACAATTTTTATTTCAGTTTCATCATTAGAGATAACGATTTTTCAAAATTTTTCTTGTTTCGAGATTCAATTCTGTTTAGAGCTAATTCTACCTTTACGGCTAGGTGTTTGAGGTCAGTTTGATCAAAATTATTCCGGCAGTACTACCGTTCTCATCCAAGTTCAATTTACATGTTTCAAAATGTGAATTTGTGTAGTTCTTCACCCTTTCGTAAAAGTTCAAAATTGTCTCTTCCACAAATTACACCGGACAGTGGGCGTTATGGAACGAGGTGCTATTGCACATGCAAGTTGATCACCTTTAGTTTTTATTCGAGGTAACATGACAGCGCTGGGTTACTGTCAAGAAATAGTAGAGCCATACTTCCTTACTTCAACCGGCTCGAGAATACAATATTTCAGGAAGGTAATACTCTACCTTATGTTGCCAGAGTTAGTTGAAACTTTGTTGAAGAGACCCATGTGAATTTTTTGCCATGGCCGCCCAGATCCCTTGATCTTTCGCCCATAGAGCATGTTTGGGACATCATGGAAAGAAGGCTTGGAAATTTACCCCAACCCCCACGGACTTTGGCGGCTCTGAGTCATGAAGCCTAAGTAGCTGGGGATAGTATCCCTCAAGAAGAAATGGACCATCTTATTGCATCAATGCCAAGACATGTTAGGAAGTGCATAGGCAGATAATCGCGGTGGACAAATACATTATTGACAAATTCAATAAAAAAAGTGAACCCTTCCTTTTGTTCTCTAAATTTTAATCATTTACTCCTTGCTATACCACCTATGTTTCTTCGGCAGTAAGTATAAGTATAAGCTGATCATAACATCGAAAATCATGCGCATTCTAAATTCTGATAGAAAAACGGAGATAGAGACATCAATATGTGCGATTTGAAATCCTCTCGGTAGGTACATTTATTTCAATGAGAACGAATAAACATATCTATCTATATGATATATTGTTTATTCTGACTATTCCAAGCTTCGAAGCTTGTAACTTGGCTTGTAACTTGTGCCGAGTTCGGTGCCGAGTTCGGAGTAAGCAGTTGTAGGCTTTGTTACTGTGTCCTTACGCCACCTTAGGCACAGCACTATTAATTTTTGACCCAACAGTGAGAATGGTGGCCCCTACCTACTTCCTAGCTCGGGATTGAACTCCGGACTTTTGGTTCCGAATTCCAACGCTCTACCACTGAGCCAAGGGCACTCATATGGAAAAATCTATTAACTTGATGTTGAATTTTTTTCCATGTCATTGAAATTTTATGATCGAATAATTAGCCCGCTGAAAGAATGTTTTTTTCAGATATGACGCTAAATATCCAAATTCACAGTCTTATTTGGACAATGACTGAATCATAAGATGAAGAATGGTTCAAACTTCCATCAGTATATGCAAATTCAGCGATTCAAATAAGAAGATTCCCACAGCTTAATAATTATTATGAACCCTGAGTTTTTTGGTTCATTACCATATCTTACATCGTTAGCAAAATAATCAGAAATATGCAAAATGTGAGATCCGAATTGATGAATAGTATACATTGTTTACCGGGTAGGAAAAGCGTAACATTCCTAGACGATTGTGTAAAGTCGAGGCGCAAGTCGAGACTTAGCAACACATCATAGTCCATGAATGTGCCTCTTCCTACGAGGTGAACATACTTTCCGCAAATCGTTTAAAATTCGATAGTTTTCAATTAATCATGATGAAATCGCGAATTATTTCATTCATAAATGAAAGATGCTTCGAAATTCCTATTGAAATTGGTTACGTTACTATGGTAACGTACGCATGTTGAATAATTGTCAAAGTTGACGCATATAAGTTAAATTGCTAGTGTTTCCGATGATGAAACAGTGTAAAATGATAAGTGATGATGAATTTTCTATTCCTAGGACTCCTCCAGAGCTGATTTATGAAGTGAAAATACTGCTTCTTTAGTATAATTGCCTAAGAAATCAGGAGAAAAGTTCGTACTGTATGCATATGTCGAACCAACTGTAAGGAAATATCATTTCCTTACAGTAAGGAAATGAATATTTCCTAACAGTTAGGAAATCTTGACTTTTTCTATGACAAATTTTGACTGAGATGTCAAAATTTCCTAGCGATCTGCGGAAAAAATAATGATAGCACTCTCCGATGCTCTTGCTCCTAAATTCAGTAATCCCCGAGTTATTTGAGCTTTTCTGGATTCATGTTCTACGTAGAATCAAATTCATCTAATCTTCTACTTGAGGATATTCTGTGACTAAAGATTAGAAGATGAGTTATCCCATTAATAATTCACGAGTGGCAGGTCTTATTTTAGGTTTTATCTTTACTTTTCGATTTTATTCAATGGTTTCATAAAAATGTTCATCGAATATGTTACATGAGAATATTCTGTGACCATAGAAGATAAATGATGCCATTAATAATTCACAAGTGTTACTATGGTTTCATGGGAATATTCATCGAATCTGTTTAGATTCGATGAATTTGACTCTACGTATAACATGAATCTAGAAAAGCTCAAATAACTCGAGAATTACTGAATTTAGAAGCAAGAGCATCTGGGAGTGCTATCATTATTTTTCTCCGCAGAATCCAACGCAATAATAAAAAAATAGGGTTCTAATTTGAAAAACAGAAGTTATGGCCGATTTTCGATCACAGTTTGTGAGACAAAATTTGAAACACCCTGTGATGATATTCATGAAATTCGAAAGATGCATGACCTTTCCACATTCTTCTACTTTGACGTTGTGACAACGGTTTGCACTCAGGATGTTCAGAAATGAACATAATACTGACTATCAATATTTGACTTCTTTTCAGTTTTTTTTTCGATATTTTGAAAATTATTCGAATTAATACAATGGTTTCAACAGAAATGTATTCAGCATTGAATACTCAATCATATCAGGAACGGAAATATTAAAAAAAAAAAATTTGAGCAAATTTATTTTCACTCCCTGTATAACCGCTAGTGCTCTGGCTATGAAAATATTTTAGGTCTGTAGAGAATTTCGAACAATATGATAATCCAAATTTTCAAATTTCAAATATATCCAGTTCTCCAGAAATGTCTAATAGGCACTCGAACTTGGGACACCCTGTATAATAAAAAACTTGATTCGCCAAAAATCATCGTAACAGTTCATTGATGTATTCGAGAAGGTACCTGAGCTTCTTTTGAACTTTTTTTTTCTATGAACATAGGTCCGATTCTTTTTCGTTTAGGAGTTACAAGCTTTTGAAAAAAAATATTTTCATGTTTTGTTGATATGCTGATGATACCAGGTTGATATGGTAATTGACGTTAGTATTCATTTGACATCTGATGTACGTATTGAATAATATCTTTTACGAGTGCGACTCAGGAATATGATTTGATGCCAGTACCTGTTTGAAATGGTCGTTTAAATTCAGACTTGTATAAAATTTTTCGGATCACAACCTTTTGTACTTCATTGATGACTTAGAGCTAAACATTATTAGAAATATAAGGTATCAGCACGATGGTGCACCACCACATAGAAGGAGACAAGTAGTCAGTTGGCTGAATGAATCTAAATCCCTTAGATTTTGATTTATAGGGGCATATGAAGAAGCTTGTTTATCATGTTGAAATTCGATCTCATCAACAATTACCTGTTATACCTAATTCAAGATGCAGGATGCAGCAAACCAAAAACGAAACGATCCAAATCTGATCCGACGAGTAACGCCATCTTTAGTTCGTCGATGTGAAGCTTGCATTCAAGAGAAGGTGGACATTTAAAAAAAATTTTATTGTCTCAAAATTTCCATTTATTATTATGATTTGAAGATAAAAATATAAACCTTTAAATTCTTGTATCTCCTAAACAAAAACGAATCGGACCTATTTTATGGCAAAAAAAAATGTTCAGAATAAGCACAGCTACCATCTGTCAAAGTTTGTCATGCGCTTGTAGAACACCCTGTATAATAGATACCACTAGAGATAAAATTATGCCGGCAAAATTTTCGATTCTGATATGAAAGTTTGTTGCTAGGCAATTTCGCGAACGCTATTTGTATTTTGGAAGAAATGTCATGAGCGAAATTGCCGAAGAGCAACAAACATGAATATTACAAGAGAGAAATTTTACCTGCTTGAATTTCATCTCGAGTGGTATTCGACATGACTATTTCACGTGAAAATATGATTAACTAAAAGTTGTTTGTTTTCTCTATGGAATTCATTTCCCAAGATAACTATGAATTTGAGAAATGTGAAAATATCTCTTGAAAACAAACTTTCAAGTTTTGCCGCCTTGCATGCTTTATCGCTGTGAAACGAGAGTTACTATAACTTAATCACTCAAAATGGTATGAGTGAAATGGTCACAATAAAGTTGGGAAATGTCAAGGTGGAAGAACAGAAAATATTAAATTGTTATTAAATTTGATTCATTCCTGACAAAAAATCAATGACAGTGTAGGGTTCATGATGAACCAAAGGTCGTGAATCTCCCTGCGAAATTTATCGATCTTTTATGCGTCTTGGTGGTGCATTGTACAATTTGATACACATTTATCCATAAATGTACAAGATTTTTCGGTGGAAGGAGAATTGTTTTGTACCTTGATTAGTTTACCAAGGTGTTCTGGTTTTATTTTTGTACCCTGATTGTTTTATCAGGATAATGGTCTTCTTGACTGCTTCTATTTTGTGGGATGCTGGAGATTAAGACTGTTTTGTCTGCAGAACCGATGTAAGGGAGTAGTCATTTATTTATCTATTTAAGACGAATAGAAATACAAACAGGTGAAACCCAATACAGCATTGTATTGGGCCTCATTTGGAAACTATTGCTCTTGACGATACGTAGTTTCAGCAGGACGGTGCCACATAACATACCTCCCGTAAAACATTGACGATCTTGCTGGAGTTTGCTCGTGATAGTGTCATTTTCCGATTTGGCGACCAGAATTAAAACGATTTAACGCTTTCAGACTTATGGCTGTGCGGTGATCTGAGTCACAGGTTTTCGCCAATAATTCTGCAACCATTGTAGCATTGAAAGCCAAAATAAGACGCTGTATCAGTGAAATACCATCACATGTATTCAATAACGTTATTGAACATTCCTTCAAAAAAGTACGCATACGCCAGCAAAGCCGTTGCGGCCATTTAATATATATTCTGTTTAATTCATTATTCCCAAATGCATATTCTCTAAATCGATACATAATTCAATTCTTTGCTACAGAAAACCATGTTTCATTGAACACTGAAATCTTGCGCTCTTATGAAACATTCTTCAGATACGACTTTTTCAAACTGGGAAGACTCAACAAAACCATAAATGCAGGTTGTCGGAATGCTACGAATTCATATTATTCAAACTCTCCGATCATTGGAAAGGTAATAAATTATAAATATGTAAGCAATTTGAATTTTGTGCCCCCTATAAATTGACATAATATACTGAGGCCATATCTACCGAATCTATAGCGTAGGCCTAATATAAAGACACTCTGTGATCTGAATCGATGTGCTTCCGATGATCCTGGTTAATGTCCCTTCTCTCACGTTCCACGCTCTCTCTCTTACAACGCCACATCCTGAGAGAAAAGGTCAAATTAGTAACAAACATAACCTAGCATTTTGTTTCACAGTTCGAAAATAGGACTGAGTGTACATTGTGTTATTTGTACAATTTCTGCCCACTGATAAACTGTGAATGAACACCACTTGAACCACCTTTATTATCAGAAGCGGGATTGGTTCTTTCCTTTCAAAGAAAGAATTACAATCCAAATTCTACGAGTTTCACCGAGTTCTTTGTGCGAACGAATTAATCCTAAAATGGATCAACAAAATCAAGAGAATGCTGCCCAAGTCGAACCGATGACGATGATTCAAATGATGGAAATTCAAGATCAACTCCAGGTGAAAATGATGGAATTTATGGCGAACATTGCAAGTGGAAGATCGAGTTCAACCGAGGCTCAAAACAACCACGTGAATTTCATGCAGTACGATCCCGATGAAACACGTTCACAACCAAGGGATGGATTGATGAAGTGAATCGTGTTAAATGCGAGACAGATATGTCTGATACATTGGTTGTTTTAAAAGCTGGTCAATCTTTGAAAGGGCGGGTTTCTAAATTCTATGTAGATTGGAAGCCTTCAAATAGAAATTGGACTACTTTGCAATGATTTGGAAATCGCATTTCCTTTGAGAGGAAGCCCTGCCACAAGACAGAATTTGAATTTTTAGTAGAGAATGGTTAAGCTAAGCTGAATTCACTTTAAAAACTCTATAACGGATTTCCTTGTGACATTATTTTAAGTCTGGTTTCACATGATATTGTCAATGCTGAAGTCAGAAATATAGTTGAGATGCAAACGCCGAATAACGAATCAGAGCTTCATTATTGTCATCATTTGATAGTGATTCGTCAGCACCATTAACACCCCTATCAGATATTAACAGAAAAAGACCACACCAAGTAAAGAATGGAAAATTTTATCTCAAATGCAAAAAAAAAAACTGTCATAAAGTTGGTCACAAAGCCAATGACTGCAGGTTAACGGAAAAACGTGCGTCAACGTTCTCTTTAGTTTGTAAAGATTCAGAATTAGACTTGTCAGGATTGGACGAGCATTTGAAAGCACAAATAATTCAAATAATTAAAAAGGGATTGAATCTAAATCTGATGCAATAAACTAAAAATTCAATTGAAAGATGAATCTCCTGTCGTTTTTAGAACAAGAAATTCGGCGTACCAGAAAACAACAAAAGTTGAGGAAATCATCAAAAACCAATAAGAATCTGGTATTATAAGTGAATCAAATTATGCAAGCCCTATTGTCCTAGTCCTAGACTGTGTGTTGATTACAGAGAACAGAGACCTTTTAGCAACAGCAAAGTTTTATACAAAGCTCGATATGAAATCTGATTTTCATCAGATCGAAGTTGAAGAATCTTCCAAACACATTACAGCATTTATTACACCTGATGGATTGTATGAATACAATAGAATGCCTTTTCTCCTTCATGCTATCAGTCAGCAATTGACTCTCGGAGATTATAAAGAGAAAATTGCCGAGTTTATGTTGATGAAATTCTTTGTTCATGTGAAAATATTGAAGAAGGACTTGTTAATTTAAAGAAAATTTTTGATAGGCTATCAAAGTGTGGCTTCGAACTTAATTACCGAAAATGCGAATTCTCCAAAACGTCAATAGAATTTTTAGGAGTAAAAATTGAATGTTGTATGGTGAAACCCAGTGCACGAAAAATAGAAGCATTGAAGAATCCACCTTAAAATGATGTCAAAGGAGCTCGACAATTTTAAGGCCTTGCTGGTTATTATGGAAGGTTCATTGAAAACTTTGCCACTTTATCTGCTCCAATTTCTTGTTTACTGCGAAAGAATATTGAATTTAAATGAACTGAGCAATGTGAATCAACTCGTTTAGAAATTATTCAAAAGCTCACACAAGAACCAGTCCTTAGAATTTTTAATCCTGATTGGGATACTGAACTACATACATTCAAGTAATGTGGGAATTGGCGGAATATTGATGCAGAAAAATGAAAATAAAGAAATTCACCCAGTAGCGTACTTTAGCAGAAAAACAACCGCAGCAGAATCAAAGTATCATTCGTACGATCTTTAAACTTCAGCCATTGTTAATGCTGCTAGTTATTTTAGAAAGTATCTCTACGGCATTAAATTTTTACAGATTTTAATTCTGAAAGGGTCACAGCATTAAAAAGGGAATTACTTCCGTTGGTGGATTCGCTTACATAAATACCATTTTGCATGGAGATCTTAAGTGGAAAACTGCATGAGGGCGGTTTTGCCGTCCATGATGACTTGGTTGACTGGCAAGAGGAGAGGACTGACCCAATGAGATGCTGTGTCCCAACTTTGGCGAGATTGGAGATAATGAAGCTGTACCATGATGAATTTTCACACATAGGAATTGATAAAATGGTCAACAAGATGAGAGAAGATGTGATTTGGCCAGGAATGAATAAGATTATTTGCAAGTATGTGAAGGACTGTAGCTCCTGTATCATTCCCTCTGAAAAGTTGGATACCTGGCATATTGACCATGCAGGCCCACTCCTGAAATCTTTTGGCTGCACACAAATATTGGTGGTCGTTGATGCTTTTACACAATTCATCGCACTTTGTCCCCTGAGGCAGAGAAGAACGGAAGAAAGCATTAAAGCCCTGAATGAAGTTTTTTTGGAACTGGGAAAGCCAAAGAGAATAATATCAGATAGAGGTACTGCTTTTCTATCATCTGAATTCAAGCAATTTCTTGAATTGGAGGGTGTTGAATTATACTTCATAGAGACAGGACTATCAAGAGGCAACGGAAAGGTTGAAAGAGTTATGCGAACCATTTTCAATGCAATGTTTCAATTTAATTCTTCGGAATGCAAATCACAATCTTTGGGAATTAATGATTTAATAATTTAGAGAACGGAATGGAGGTACACAAAGAAGAAATAACTCTTATTATTGTCTATTTGCACTTGCCACCTCGGATTCTGGAAGTATCCTTATCGTCACTCTCGCACTCTCATGTTGAACTTTCCGAGAACTCGGCCGGCGTTAGCTATTTGGTTTGGAACGAAGAGGATCTCGTAATAAAATAATAAGATATTTATAAGAAGATATTTTGCTGGCGGCAAGTGTCGAATGGGATGAAAAATATTTGTATTGAAATGTCATTATTTATACTAGAAACACATAACTTATTTTTTATTTCGAAGGGGACATCGTTAATATTTCAGTAGAGCTTGCAATTCCAATTTCAAGAATATGCCATAACTACCTACTTGATACTTTTCTGAAATCGAAAATTAGAGAATTGGAATGTTTCCTTGAGTTAATGGTAAATGTGAAATTCTAATTAAGATTGTGAAGATTTCACATTTCAGAGGTCGAATTCCATTTGAAATGAAATATTGTTCTATAAATAAATATTGATGATGATTGTTTTGGGACAATTCGCCGACACTATTGATTGGTACATAAAAAGTGCCACATAAAAAGTTTTCACAGAAATGCAGAATTATCACGGTAGAAAAGATACAGCCACTTTTCGAAAATGCACACTTTCAAAAAACCTTCTAACACTTATGGTGGGTTTCACAAAGCGCAATCGGTGCTGCTCATGCAACTCGATTTGACATTTTCAACTCCACATTTGATTGGAAAACAACTGATTTCAGAATGGACCAGTGACGGCCCGTGCCCTTTAGGTGTGGGTCGGCCAGAACCAATATATACAGGCTGTTCCTGAATTGGAGCTACAAATGAAAAGGGGAACTTCCTTGGATAATTTTCAAGGAAGAAGTCGCATAAATATATGTAAAAGAGAAATCTTCGAAAACTGCTGTCGTACAGAGCGAATAATACAAGCTTTTGAGGGCGGTGAATTACTTTTGGGACTCTTCTTGGACCTGTCGAAGGCTTTTGACTGCCTCAAACATTTACTGGACAAACTAGATGAATATGGGATCAGAGGAAATGCCTTGAAGTGGATAATATCATACTTAAGTGAAAGAACTCGAAGAATAAAAATGGGCAAAGATGGAAAAGTAAAAGAATCAGAAATCAGAGAAAAGAATATAGGAGTACCACAGGGTAGCATAGTGGGGCCACCGCTATTTATTCTATATGTGAACGATGTAATTAGAATAGTTCGATCGAGGGGTACATGTCAGATTAGCATAGGCTTCACATAACAGAAAACCATCCAAATTATGCAGGTATAAGATTTTTCAAAAAACTTCCATGGGCTTATTCAAGAGGAGGGTCAAGAATTTTCTGGTTGAGATGGAACCCTCCTGTCTGCAAGGGCGTAGCCAGGATTTATAACAGGGGGGGGGGGCAAAATTTATAATAGGGGGGGCAAACCATGGTCATCCTCCTTGGTACTTCAAAATGTAAAATTTTAGTATAAAAAGAATAGGCAAATTCAATTTGTTTTTTCTTACAGGGGGGGGCAGCTGCCCCCCCCTGCCCCTAGATGGCTACGCCCATGCCTGTCTGAACGACTATATCGGTAGATAGTCCAATTTAAATTGACGATGTTTCATTTTATGCTCTTTATAGATCTGTAAACTGTATACAGAGTGTAACAGCAAAATGGAATAAATTCGATAACGAATAAATGAGGGAGTGTTAGGAAAAACGCTCGGACACGTCGATTTGTAATTTTAAATGCGCATATTTTTCAAGAAAATAAAATTATATAGGGTGTTCCATGCGACCGTGGCCAATACCAACTTTCTTATTACAAATGCAACCCTCTGTATATTATTTATTTTTTGGATTCTTCAGAGAATTCTAGACACAATTCATGCACAATGTCCTATACCTATCTTTAACTTTTTCGGAAATATTAAGTGTTTTCAGATTTTTTTACAAAAATTAACATTTTAAATGAAAATTATTTTATTTCACAAATTCGATACATTACACTCAATACTTATTTCCCATTTACCTCTTGATATGAAGAAAGTAAGCAAAAATCATTACTACTTAGATCAGTCACGCCTGAAATGTTGAGTAACGTTAGAAGACAATTCTACACCAGATTAGCATGTTGCCAAGACGTTCGCGGCGATCATTTTGAACATTTCCTACATTAACATAAATGTATTTTTGTTTTTTTTTCAATAATTAAGAAATAATCAGTATTACTTATTAGGTTTTGAGTGTAATGTACCGAATTTGTGAAATAAAATAATTTCTCTATTTCAGTATCGTAATGAGTTCATTACAGTACTAAAAACAGTACTGTAATGAATTCATTACAGCATAGTTTTCAGTAACATTTTTCGTTTTGTGATTGTCAGCAATGACTTCCGATCCTTTTAAATTTCGGCAGACGTCAATTTGGAAATGTCAATTTTCGTATTTCCTAACATTCACACCAACTGCCAAGATACAATATGAAAGTCACTAGGACCTATAATTCGAAGTTTTTCATTGAATTTCACAAAATTTGAGTGAAATAGAGAAAATATCGTCTAATATTCGTTGCAGAATGCAATTCCAATACTCATGCATTCGTATTGGAATAGGAGCCCATTCTGCAACTACACCTTTTCCAATTGTAATTCAGAAAACGTAAAATGTAATTCAGAAAAGCAAATTGAATTTCAGAAAATGGAAATTGTAATTCAGAATAGCAAGTTGATATTCAGAAACGGTTATTTGAATTTCAGAATAGTGATATGTAATTCAGAAAGGGTAATTTGAATTTCAGAATAGTGATATGTAATTCAGAAACGGTAATTTGAATTTCAGAAAATATAAATTGTAATTCAGAATTGGTGATTTGAAATTCAGAAATGGTAAATTGTAATTCAGAAAAACGAAATTGTAATTCAGAAAGAAGAAATTGTAATTCAATTGCTTGGTACCCAAACTACTTTCTCTAATATTTTGTATGTAATTCAAATAGGGACATGATTCCATTTAAAATGGGCGGCGAAATATATTAATAATGATTCTTGAGATCATTTTCCACTCTCAAAGTACTTAGATACCTTCATAGAAGTGAGAAATATAATAACAATAACTTTATTTCCAAGAATAACATGAAAGTATATACAGTCAAAACCAAAAACAGGAAAAAAACAAACTTGAAAATACGAAATACTTAAGACAAGTTCGATTGTCCTAGATTCCTATGTTGCATCACTTGATACCGAGCTCGATATTATTCTGAATTACATATTACATTTTCTGAAATTGAATTGATAACTTCTGAAATACAATTTTCCTTTTCTGAAATTGAATTTGCCATTTCTGAAATTGAATTTGCCATTTCTGAATTTCAATTCACTATTCTGAATTACAACTTTGTTTTTCTGAATTACAACTTCCTAATCTGAATTTCAATTTCGTTTTTCTGAAATTGAATTAACTATTCTGAAATTCAATTTCTGTTTTCTGAATTACATATTGCTATTCTGAAATACATGTTTCCTTTTCTGAAATTCAACTTTGAATTTCTGAATTACAACTGTGAAAGGTGTAGTTTTAGAATATACTATTTTATTTGAAACGTTGATTTTTGCAATAAATCTGAAAACACTTAATACTTCCGAAATAGTTAAAGATAGGTATAGGACATTGTGCATGACTTATGTCCAGAATTCTCTGAAGAATCCAAAAAATGAATAATATACAGGGGTTTGCATTTTAAATAAGAAAGTTGGTATTGGCCACGGTCACATGGAACACCCTATATAATATTATTTTCTTGAAAAATATGCACATTTAAAATTACAAATCGACGTGTCCGAGCGTTTTTCCCAACACATCCTCATTTATTCGTTATCGAATTTATTCCATTTGGCTGTTACACTCTGTATGACATACCTAGAAATAAATTATTGTTTGTGTGATTTTTGCTCTTGCTTGAAGGACCACCCTTGTTAGGGACTAATGAATATTCGAGGTTGAGTTTTATGTGTTTATTTCACAACATTACAGACGTGAATACGTGAATGAGAAATGCTTATGTATATGCGAATGCGTTCTCTCTAAGACTACGACTGAGACTACTGGATGCTTACTTGTGCTGTTCTAATCGCACCGCTTCAAGAGAGAGACAGAGAGAAAGAACAGTGCCCGCATGCATTGGAATCATGCAGGGCTGACAGTGTTGCCATACACAAATAATAAAATGAAATAATATTATGTTATGCATCGTACATAGGCCGCCCACCTTGAAAGGATGGCTTTCAACAAAAGTGATGATAAAAAATATTAAAAAAAAAAGAATAACAGAAATAGATATTTGCAAGTAATGTCTTTCACAAGTTATTACTCTTCAAGATTAGAGTCATTCTCGATTGGTAATATACACAACTTGTTAAGCGAACGTCTGAAAATGCTACCCGTTGACACTTGCACTGAAACTACACGAATTACTTCATCAGCTCCGGGGTGCAGTTGAACTATTCTTGCCATGCTCCATCTAAGTGGTGGAATGTTTTCTTCTCTTAAGACAACTAAATCTCCCACCTTGGGAGGTGTTGATGCTGTTTTCCATTTAGATCTCTGCTGAAGCTGAGTTAAATAATCTCTTGCCCAACGAGACCAGAATTGTTGTACTAGTTGCTGCATTCTTTGGTAGCGAGATAACTTGTTAAACTCTAGGTCCTGCACATTGGATTGAGGTGCAGAAGCGAGTGAATCGCCAATCAAAAAGTGAGCAGGGGTAAGAGGGATAAAATCATTTGGGTCTGAGGAGAGGGGAGACAAAGGTCTGGAATTCAGACAAGCCTCGATTTGAGTTAAGATGGTGTAAGTTTCTTCATATGTGACATTAGCTATACCTAGAATTCGCCGTAAGTGAAATTTTGTGGATTTTACCGCTGCTTCCCATATCCCTCCCATGTGTGGAGATCTTGAGGGAATGAAAGACCATTTGATGCCATCTGAGGCGAGAAAATTTTCAATTTTTTCTTTGTGACTGGTATTTATTAATAAATTGTGCAACTCGATGAAATGATTATTTGCTCCTACAAAATTGGAACCATTATCTGAGAAAATTTCGGAAGGTTTACCTCTTCTAGCGATCAATCTTTTGAGTGCATTCAGAAAGCTATCAGTTGTCAAATCTTTCACTAGCTCGATATGAATGGCTCGTGTTGAGAAACACACAAAAATGCATATGTAAGTTTTTACTAATTTGGACCGGCGAAGTGTACCTTCTTTCACCATAATAGGTCCTGCGTAGTCTACTCCGCACTTTGAGAATGGTCTACTGGGAGTTACTCTTGCGCGAGGAAGCTCTCCCATGATAAATTTTGTGGTCATGGGTTTCACCCTGAAACACTTTATACATGATTTCACTACTCTTTTGATCAAATTTTTGCCGTCAATTGGCCAATATGAAAGCCTTATCAGAGAGTGAAGATTTTGAACACCTGCGTGCAAGTGCTTGGAATGTTCGTGCTCTACGATCAGTTTTGTTAGTTTATGACCTTTAGGTAGTATTATTGGGTGCTTCTGATAATCTTCTAATTCAGAATGCCTTAATCTTCCTCCAACTCTGATTATATGCTTTTCATCCAAAAATGGATTAAGACTGATTAGTTTACTACTTGGAGGTATTGAACGAGACAACTTGAGCGCATGTAGTTCTTGTGAAAACTCTTTCTTCTGAGCGAGTCGTATTAATAAATCCAATGCGTAATTACGTTCATCTACCGTGAGAGTGGATTTTAAACTTAATTTGTGAATCGTATTTCTTTTGAATCGAATGCAGTACGCTATAACGTTTTGTAACCTTTTTAATGATGAATACCTATCAAAAATGTCTAAATCGAAATTCGTTGAACTGGATACTAATGAAATTGTTGATAATTTAATTTCTGGAATATTTTCTATGCTTTCTAAATCATGCTCTTCATACTGATGATTTTCTTTACGTTCTAATAAAAATGGAGGTCCGTACCACCAAATTTTTGAGTTACCTAATTGATCGGGGTTTATGCCTCTGGAAATAATATCAGCGGGGTTATCTTGAGATCTTATATGTTTCCACGCGTTTTCATTCGTGAGTTCTATAATTTGCGTTACACGGTTGGCTACAAATGTTTTTAATTTACCGGGATCAATTTTGAGCCATGCTAGTACAATCGTGGAATCGGAATAATAATTTGTGCTACAGATTTTGACGTCTAGTAGGGGAATTGTGCCCGAGATGGCATACTTGCTGAGTTGGCATAGTCACTATTTAATGTAGATACATTTTGAATTACGCGCCTTTTGTTGCGCCCCCTTGAAGCTATCGGCTCAAACAAACTACTGTGTTAATCGGAAGCAGGTCAGTTGTCTTTGAGTGGTCGAAACGTATGTTTGTCACATTTCGTTTACGCAAAATATTTTTAAGTGTCGTTCGCAGATAGTTTGGTGGGTAACGGGAAGGACTTGAAGGTATGTTATTGTAACTTTCAGATAGATAATTTATTGAATATTATATCTAAGTTATCAAATACCGAGTTTAAAATATTTTTTAGTAAAAATTGTATTATTTAAAAATAACCGTTAATTTTATGAGATGGCATACAACAACTTTTTCAAGATGGCATGGTATGCCATCTCTGCAATTCGATTATTAATTGGAAACAATGTTTTTTAGACATGGGTCGCTATAAAAGGAAGTCAAATAGAGAGTCATGGGATGAATATAATATGCAGGAAGCCATCTTAGCTGTGAAGGCGACACGTATGGGGTGGCTTCTAGCGTCAAAAACGTTTGATGTCCCTTTTGGGACATTAAGACGTAGGGCAACTAAGGAGGAAGGCTGGAAAAAAGGTTACATAGGAGGTCACAAAAGCACATTCAATGAAAATCTAGAAAATGAACTGGTCCAACATATCAAAAAAATGGAATCCATGTTTTCTGGGCTTACAACGGATGACGTCCGAAAACTGGCATTTCAAATTGCGGAAGCAAAACAGGATATTGAGCAGGACAAGGATTCATAAAAAAAAAGAAGGGATGATAAGAAAGTCGGAGAGAACTATGAATAAGAAATGTGTTATGGAGGATGAGAATGAAGATGAGCAAGCCGAGGGTTTTGACCTAGGGGATGACCTAGATGAGGTGGACTCGCCTTGTATTTATTGCAATGAACTTTACTCCTGGTCTCCATCAAGGGAATTATGGTTCCAGTGTCACATCTGTAAGAAATGGGCCCATGCAGAATGTGCTGGAGTAGACAGAAAGACAAAAATGTTCAAATGTGAAATTTGTACCTAGTTTTATATTTTTTTTAATACTATGCCATCTCATCAATAGTTACTTTCATGAGATGGCATACCATGCTTCTTTTTTTAAATTTATTTTTTCGTTTGTTAATAATAAAACCGTTTATTTTTTGTGAAAACTTACTTTATTTATTCCATTTTTATATATTTCCTACATAAACATATTTTTTTGGCCATAAATTAAAAAATTATTCTACCCAAAAAAAAAGTATGCCATCTCAGGCACACTTCCCCTATTCCTTTTATTACGTGCATTAATTTTGAGAGCAATGTGGCAGCTAAAAGTTCTAGCCTTGGCAGACTATGCTTTCCCTGAGGAGCAACTCTTGACTTCGCACACAATAATCGCGAAAAAATATTACCTTGGTTATCTTCCGAGACCAAATATATACATGCACCGTATGCCTTTTCTGACGCGTCGCTAAACCCATGTAGTTCAATAACAGTCGGGCTCTCACACAGTACGTGTCTATCTATACTGATATTATTTATCGCATGAATTTGTTGCAGAAAATCTATCCATCGTGTTATCATATCTGTCGGTAGAGGGTCGTCCCAAGAGATTCCTCTTTCCCATAGTTGTCGCATAAATAATTTCGCTTGTATGGTTGCAGGTCCAATAAGTCCTAGCGGGTCGAAAATTTTTGATATTGTTGCTAAGACTGAACGTTTCGTCATTATCTGATTATTGAAATTAATATCGACTGAGTAACTGAATGTATCAGCCTGTGGATTCCACGAGATTCCTAAAGTTTTAAACTCTTTACTGTCATAAAATTGAATTAGTTGGTCTTTGTTTTCTTTGTCGCCTAAAATTGAATCTAGAATTGCCTTTTCGTTGGAACACCATTTTCTTAGATGAAAGTTAATGCTTTCTAAAATCTCTGTTACTTCACTGTAAATTTCTAAAGCTTCTTCTATCGTGTCAACACTTGTCAATAAATCGTCCATATAGAAAGAATGTCGTATTATTTTGCACGTGCGTGGATATTTTTCTTCGAATTCAAATGAAATCTGTTGTAATACTTTTGTGGCTAGATAACTTGCGGAAGCTGTACCATAAGTTACGGTGTTAAGATTATACAATTTAATTGGTTCTGATTCATCATATCGCCATATTATTCTTTGAAATTTCCTGTCATCGGGGTGCACTACTACTTGTCTAAACATCATTTTTACATCTGAACTTAAAACATAACGATGTAATCTGAGACGTGTGACGATTGCGAAAAGATCATCTTGTACTTTGGGTCCTACGTGTAATATATCATTGAGTGAAATTCCTTTGTTGGTTTTTGAAGAACCGTCAAAAACGACACGGCAGCGAGTCGTGGTACTACTGTTTTTGATTACGGCATGATGTGGTAAGATATACGAGGGTTGATTAATGTCTTGATCAAAGTTTTTAACGAACGTCATATGACCCAACGCTTCATAATGTCTCATGAACTCGATATAATCATTTTTTAAATTCTCATCGCGTTTAAATCGATTTTCTATAGAGTGTAGTCGTTTTAAAGCAATCGAACCTGAGTCACCTAGGTCCTGAACCTGTTTTGAGAAAGGCAGTCTTACTACGAATCTACCGTCTCCTTTACGAATAGTAGTTTTTTCAAAATAATCCTCACAGTATTGTTCTTCCTTTGTGAAAATGGTTCTGTGCGGTATCTCTTCAGTTTTCCAAAATTTTGTGAGAGATTCGTCTAGCATTTCGTTCGTTATCTGTCGAGCTACGTTGCAAATCGATTTTCTATTTGAAAATTTGTTTAAGTTAACTGAACCGGTGACAATCCAACCTAATGTGGTTTCTTGCAAATTCGGTTTATTTTTGCCTAATACGATTCGATTTTGGCACAAGAGTTCATAAAAAATATTTGCACCGAGTAGTACATCGATTTTTTGTGATTTATTGAATTCGTTGTCGGCCAAATTTATACCTGATGGTATAGCAAAGAGATGTTTATTGAACTCTACAGCGGGAATTCTTTCGGTTATTGAAGGTAATACCAAAAATGTTAAATCATATTTCGTTGACGTGGTTCGAGATATGATCGTAGTTCGTGTTTTTTCCGTGACCATCATTGCCTTTTGATTTATTCCTGCTATAGGTATCCGAGATTCTTCACGAGTCAATTTCAGTCTTTCGCATAATTCTTTAGTGATTAAATTACTCTGACTTCCTGAATCTAAAAGAGCTTTACATACGTGCGAGTTTCCAAATTTGTCCAATATCATTATTTGAGCCGTGGATAATAGAACTAGTGTATTTTCGTGCGAGATTAGTGATTGAGAACCTTTCAATATTTTTGATTCTGAAATGTGGAAATTTGATATTGGTTCATTCGAGACGTGTGTTTGCGACGTGGCATTTACGTTATGGTGCGAGTTCGTAGATACGGGAGCTTCTACGGTATTAGTTACGAGGTTGGTTGAAAGATCGGGAGACGTTTTTATTCGTGATTGCTCATTTGACTTGTTTGAGTTATGCGATTGTGAATTGTTGTTGTGGAGTAATGTATTATGATTTTGATTACATTTTTTACATTTGCTCGATCTGCATTCCCATTTTAAATGACCTGGGCGAAGGCAGTTACTACACAATTTCAATTTTCTGATCTCATTATATTTTTCAGCTACTGACAACTTGAGGAATTCAGCGCAATTGTAAATGAAATGACTGTTTTTACAAAAATGACATTTATGTTCATTGTGATCTGTGATTGCAAACGTGTGCTCTTGTAACTTTTGCTTGTAATTTGTTTGATTTGATTGTGGCTTATAGCTTTGTGTATTCGAGAATTTTTGAGTTTGATAAGCAGGTTTTTTATTGTTCGAGTCGTGGAGTGTTTCTAACGTGAAGCATTTCTTGTTTAAAAATTTAATCAATTGCTCATAAGTAGGAAGATCATTGTTTTCAAGTGAACTTTCCCATTCGTGATTAGAACTGCTGTCTAATTTAGAAGTTATAAGATGTATTAATAGAACATCCCATTTGTCTGTTGGAAGTTTCAAATTTTTCAAAGCACCTAGATGTTGATGTACTTTATCTGTAAGATGTCTTAAAGAGATTGCTGAGTTTTTTGTGACTATTGGAAGATCAAATAATGCTTTAACATGAGCGTTAACGATTATTCGTTTATTTTCATATCTTCTAACCAGCGAATTCCAAGCTACCGAATAATTGCTATCGGAAATTTCTATGTGCTGAATTAAACGTGATGCATCATTTTTCAAACATGACTTGAGGTAGTAGAATTTTTGTATGTTTGTCAAACTCGCATTGATATCTATTAGCTGAGTGAAAGTATCATGAAATGTTGTCCATTCATCATAGGCTCCTGAGAACACCGGTAGATTGATCGTGGGTAATTTCAAATTTGCAACAGGGTCTGGGTTTGTAGCTGTGATAGATGTACCTCGGAGACCTTTCATTAGAATACCTCTCGCCTTTGATATTACTTGATAAAATAATGATTCTTGATCTTCTCGTTGTTCTTCTTCATCTTCGTCTAATGATTCTAATCGCGACTGTATTTCATCGAATCGATCAAAAGCAGACTCTATTTTGCTCAAACGTACTTCCAATTCAATAGGATCATATTTAGTTGTGTTCAAAAATGTTTGAAATCTTGTTAACTGTGACTTTACTCTACCTCGTGCTTGTCTAAGATCTTTAATTTCAGATTCTATTTTAGTTTCAATATCAGTTTCCATTTTTCTGAACTTTAACGGGAAAATATAAATATCAAATTGAATTTAAATTTCAAATCGAGACGTATCTTATAAGCTTAGGGAGAATGGAATAATGGAAAACTCACTACTCACTTTTGATGTTTACGGAATTTTTCTTTGATGCAAACGCTCAGCTGGTTGTTTCTAGTGGTTCTCGTCCGTAGCGCAGACTCTTCCGCAGACTTCCTGGCGTCGACGCCGTTTACGTTGTTGCTATGCGAAGATGAACTGGATTGGACTGGAATGACTGGATATTTCTGGATGTTTCGTTGCGTAGACTCGTCGAGGAAATACTGAACAGCCAGAACTTCTTTGTAACGTGAACTTTCGATTATTTGGAATAACACTTTGCTGCTGCTATCGATGTTTAAACACTGTATGATGTGGCTTTTCGTGAACGTGAACTTTCGATTACTGGCACATATAATCCGGTTCTACTAGGACCAATGTTTGTTTGTTTGTTGTTTGTGTGATTTTTGCTCTTGCTTGAAGGACCACCCTTGTAAGGGACTAATGAATATTCGAGGTTGAGTTTTATGTGTTTATTTCACAACATTACAGACGTGAATACGTGAATGAGAAATGCTTATGTATATGCGAATGCGTTCTCTCTAAGACTACGACTGAGACTACTGGATGCTTACTTGTGCTGTTCTAATCGCACCGCTTCAAGAGAGAGACAGAGAGAAAGAACAGTGCCCGCATGCATTGGAATCATGCAGGGCTGACAGTGTTGCCATACACAAATAATAAAATGAAATAATATTATGTTATGCATCGTACAATTATATTATTATTATTCTTTTTACAATTCATAAAACGAACAGGGACCCATCAGAGGAAAGTTCTGGTTCCAGAAAAAATATCACCCTATATATTGGTCAATCGAAGTTGGCATGTCAAATGATGTAAACGCTTAATTGTGATATTGTAATTTCATATCAGAATTGGACTAGTATTTTAGTTTGTCCCAACTTAGGGACATTATCCTCCTTTTTCATTGTAATTTCAGTTGAATATCTTTTAGTATGAATACTACGAGAAAAAAATACAAAAAAAATTAAACTTTAATGCCCTGTATCTCGAAAACGAAACTTTGCAGTCCCATTTTTATGGCAATATTTTATTCTTGGAATTATGCGGGGAATCTTTCATTTCGTTTTCACCTCCAATTTTGTAACACCCTGTATATACATTTACAAATAGATTCCCATGTCACTTAAAAAGTACTATATTTGACGACGCGTTGGTATTTTTTATTGGGACTCCTTTCATATAACCCTACTGAAACTCCAATAAGTTACTTGATACTACCTCCCTTAAATTTTCCATCAAAATTTCCGAAATGAACTGAAAACTAAAAGAACACAAACACCGCTTTCTCTTATTTCATGAAGCTGGCCGAATTCATTTCCTAATATGCCATCCCTCCCTAGGGACGGCTGGCCGGTCCAACGTTGTACGATGTTTGAATTTACTATAGGAACTAGGAAAATAGAAATGTTCCATATTTTTATGGTCAGAAAATCACTATATTTCTATTAAACGGCACGGAAACGTGTTTAAGGGATCACATTCAATAATTATCTATTAACTATTCATTTAATATTTGAAATAAACAATCAGTAACTGCGATATTTATACCCAGGGTAAGCGTGGGTCGGCAGGCCGACATTGTGATTGTATGTATCAAGCAGCGACCGAAGATCGAGGTATTTTATCGTTTTATTGGGGAGGAACTGTGTGAACGTAGGTGTTGCATATTCAGAAGCTCCCCAGCAGCTGGCCGAGCCTGTATGTTTCAAGCAGCGACCGAATATCGAGGCACCGTTCTATTTGGCGGGACTTCGTGAGACGTAGGACTCGTGGTGTTATTATGTTCTGAAACGCCCGATCGACTGGCCGTCCTGCGTGGTAAGTATGAAGATGAGATGAGAAAGAACTTTTCCCATTCTAAGTGGAAATATAAGATTTCGAGTGCAATAATCGAGATTTTGATTTCGAAATTGATAATTCAGAATAGAATGTTCAAATTCTTTTCTAGTTCCCGATTATTTTGCATACTATGACGAGCCGTCACTAGAATTGACCGAGCTTTGTGAAACCCAGCGTGAAACGACGAGACCGACAACAATGCGCAAAAAAATTAACGCACATTTTGGAAATCTCAAATTTATTCTACAACTGAAGGTGTTCTCAATGATAATTATTTTTATCAGCATTATGCATGCATATGTTATCCACTTTCAACGTTTTTCTTCAATACATATGTTTTATACCAGCAGGAATAAAAAAAGATGATATTATCAGATTTTGAATGTATTGGCTCCATTCTGAAATCAGTTGTTCTCGATCAATTCTACTGATCAATAGTTTTTCTTTCGTTTGATTTTCTACACTCGATCGCTATGCAACGCGAAACACGCAATTTGACCCAAGAGGAATGTGCCCAAGCTGTAGTTTTGCGAGAAGAAGGGTGGGCATACACAAGAATTGCAGAAAGGTTTGGAGTTTCCCCTACATGTGTGTCCAGAATGTTGCAGCGATTCAGGGAGACAGGTATGAATGTCCGAGGACTAGGACAGGGTAGACCACGGATAACAACTGCCATTCAAGAACGTTACTTGAGAGTTTCTTCGTTGAGATAACGGTTTGCAACCGCTCGCCTCCTTCAAAATCAGCTTGAGCAAACTCATGAGGTGCAAATTAGCACTCAGGCAATAAGAAATCGCCTCAGAGAATATGATTTAAGGCCTCGTGTTGCGGCAAGAGGCCCAGCTCTTACCCCAGTCCATCGAAGGGCGCGTTTGGATTTTGCGAGAGAGCATATCCATTGGGAAGAGGCCGATTGGGAAAGAGTTCTCTTCACCGATGAGTCTAGATTCTGCCTCTACCATTGTGATCGACTTTCCCTTGTATACAGACGTCCACATGAAAGATATGCTCAGTGCAATTTCCTGAATACTTCTGGTTTCGGGGGAGGATCGATTATGGAATGGGGTGGAATATCTTTGACTGCTCGCACAGACCTAGTGGTGGTTGATAATGGAGCTATGAATGCTGATAAGTATATAAGGAACATTCTTGAAGAGTGCCATTTGCCCCATACATTGTTGAAAATTTCATTTTTATGGACGATAATGGCAGACCCCATCGTGCGCGCATCGTTCAGAAGTATACCTTGAAGAGGTTGAAGTCTCTCGAATGGAATGGCCAGCAAGAATTCCAGATCTCAATCCGATTGAGCAGGTTTGGGACAACCTCAATAGAAGGCTGAGAAGTTCAGAAAATCATCCAGCTACTCTTAATGACTTAGGAATCCAACTCGGAGAAATCTGGGAAGGATTAGATCAGAACATTTTAAGATCACTCATTTTGAGTATGAACCGTCGTTGCCGAGTTGTAATTAACGCCAGGGGTGGAAATACCAAGTATTAAATCACTCATCAGCATTTCAGGATTTTGAAAATTGTTCATTTCTCTTACCACATAAGATTCGGTGAAATCCTGAATTTTTCTTTCATTTAATGTGTCTTGTTTCGTTCAAAACCTTCCCGAGTGAACATAAAAAATAAGTTATAAAGTCAATGTAGAGTTAACTTTCATTAAAATTGAGATTTTCAGAATGTGCTTTAATTTTTTTGCGCAGTGTAGTTTCGGAAGAACAGTTAAGTCATATGATCGACGATACATTAAAATTCGATAGGGAATCAAAAAATGTGGTATTCTACTGAGCATACTGGAAAAAAACAAAATTGATAGCTACTTCCGGTATAACCGGAAGTGAGAAAAACATGGAAATGTTCAAGCATCCTATTTATTCCAGCTTTGGCTTAGGAAAATTTCCATTAATCGTTTCCGATTCGATCTCGATGTGGGTGTGGTGGGATCCTCTCAGGCTCCTCAGCGACGGGAGCAACACGAGGTGCGTGGCTGTAATCGGCGTCACAGCGTCGCGGCGCATAATTGTCATGGACGTTGGTCGCATCGCTCAAGATCACCAGGATAACTGTGAGATCCCGTATCGGTGTTCTGCAAGGGGTAATCTGGTTTGGCGGTTGTTATTGGACCCATTACATCAATCTACGAATTCCAAATCATTTTCCATTAAATTCTCATTATCCTGTCATGCATCAGCGATCTATTCATTCGATATCCATGATATAGAGTTCAAATACCTAAATTTCACGAAAGATCATTTGTGCCTGAAGGAATCCTTACAGCACCAATATATTGAACAATTTCCAAGGAATAGACATACTTGTCAAAAAAAAAATCAAAACGCTTTGGAAATACCATCGCCCATCGGCTAGCTTCGTCGCAGCAGCTTGACCAGTGGGTCACAGTATAAGGCAGTACCTTATAGGTACTGTGATTGGGTGTAGTGTTTCATAAGGTCGTTCGGATGCTTAGGGGAGAGTCGTCTGGGCATAGGTATTTGCCTAAACCTATTTTATCAACATATCATATGCCGTGCGCCACCATTATTATTACAATCAATTCAATTCTCAATATGCCATTTAACTATCCCTACCCTATCGACGCGACGGCTGGCCGTCCTAGAGAGTATTGAAAGACTTTTGAATTTACTAGGAACAAGAAATATACTGCACCACAAGAGTTAGGGATATCGTATTCAATCGTTTTTGAAAGTAAGTAATCTTCGAGAAAATCGCTGTAAAATCATTCAAAACAACTTGAATCGATCCAATGAAAATCAGTATGAGACATTTCGTCAATCTGAAGTTTGGTTCTTTGCATATGCTTCATGAATGTTCTTATTTTGAAATGAAGTCAGTTTATCAACGTCTTCGATTTGAAACGAGTTTTCTGAAAATGCCAAGACGTAAATTAACAAACGCTGAGGCTAATAGGGCTATCGGAATGCTAAATGGTGGCCTAACTCAGGTTGTTGTAGCGGAAAGGCTCCAAGTCAACCAAAGTGTGATATCTCGACTTTGGAATAGGTTCAGGAAGACAGGTTCCGTGTTGGAAAGACCAAGGCTTGGTAGGCGACGAAAAACAATACCTGCTCAGGATCGTTTCATCACCGTTTCGGCGAGAAGAAACCCTACATCTACGTGTAGAATGCTGCGGAATACTCTTCAAAATGCAGATGGGGTCCAAGTTTCCATCGAAACCATCAGACGACGTTTGAGAGAGGTGAATCTAGGTTCTAGACTTCCATCAAGAGGAGTTCCATTAACACGTGACCATAAGCGTCAAAGACTGGAATGGACAAGGCAACATATCAATTGGAACGATCAATGGCGTAGTGCCCTTTTCACTGATGAATCCAGATATGGACGATTTTCAGATTCTCGAAGATTAAGGGTATGGACAATCCCACGCTTACCCCGTAATCGTCGCTATGTCCAAGAAGTCCATCCATTCTGAGGGGGTGGTGTTATGGTATGGGCCGGGATATGTTTCAACGGGCGCACAGATCTACACATTTGTCCTGGGAATATGACCGCCGTACACTATAGAGAGCATGTCATTGACAATGTTGTGCAAAATTTTCACGCTGCTATTGGTGAAACTTTTCAATTTCTAGACGATAACGCTAGACCGCACCGTGCAGCCATATAGTTGAGAATGCGTGCGAGGAGCTTTGTATTCTACATTTACCAATACCTCCGCACCAGATTTGAATGGCATAGAACATGCATGGGATATGCTCCAAAGAAGATTAGATAATCATCAACCTACCCCAGAATCCTTAAATAATCTGAGAGAGCTTCTGTCCCGTTTATAGAACCAAATTCCTCAAGACATGTTCAACAACCTCGTGTGTAGTATGCAAAGAAGATGTCAAGCTGTTATTGATGTCCGTGGAGGCCATACATTGTATTGATAGTCTTAAAATGCTTGAATTCTCTGGGAATAAAATTTCGTTATTTTACTCGATTTTTCTTAACCACCCTGTATACGCTGCAAACCTACAGGCTAAAATAAATTTGCAACTTGAAATCATATTAATATGAATTTTCATCACAAAAATCTTATTTTAACTATATTTTCTTGCAATGTAAGTCAATATCCCTAATTTATGTGGAGCAGTTTATTTTATATTTCATGAACAGAAAATCACTATACATACCTCTATTAAAAGGTACGAAAGCTTTTTTCTCTGAAATAGTGATTATATTAATTTTAATAATAATCTATTAACTATGCATTCAATATTTGGAATTAACAATAGAAAACTGCGAAATTTATAACCAGGGTAAGCACGAGGTCGGCAGGCCGACCTTGTGCGATGTCTATGTGATGTGACGTGCTTCGAATTGCTCCGTGATTCAGTGCAAATAACGTTGAAAATGTGAATTTTTTTATAGACCAAATTTATAGTGTGGTGAATAGAGAATACAAACCTTTAAAATGTGAGAAATTTTTAACGAAGTTGTCTTTAGTCGAACTTTTTTGTGTCATCTGTTCCAACGTCGCCACCTCGAGCTGCGTGGAAAGATTACAACATCAGGAGAAGATAGGTGAACACACTGGTTTGTGTACTATCGCCTGTGTAGCCAGTTTTAAGACTAAAGAAAAAAACAATCAAGATAACCTGATGCTGGAATTTAAATTCAACGATTTGCTGGCTGAAAACATAAAGATTAGAGAGCTAGTCAACAAAGAAGAATAAAAAGAAGAAGAACTTTCAAAACTTCGCGAGATTGATAACTTAAACATAAACATTCAGGAAAGAGACATTCAAATGAATCAAATGAAAAGTCGCAGTGCATCCTTTGAAAATGATGAAAGAAAACTAACTATGAATCAAAGTTGAAGGAAAGTGCGGAGAAAAATTCTTAGATGAAGCTGAAAAACATTGGATTACGAAAGGAAATGACTCAACTGCTAAACTAAGAAATTGGGCTTACGTCCGAATAGTGGACCTGAAGAACACAAAACAACATCTACAAAAACTACAGGATGAGAATGGACGTTTTATCGATGAGATAAATATTAAATAGTCTAAATAGCTAAGAAAATGATCCTCGCAGAAGAAATGAACCAATCAATGGAAATGAGAATCACTCAAGATCAGACGGTAACAATAAACGATCTAAGAAATGTTGAGATAACTTCTGAGATAACATAACACCCACGTTTTCTGCAAAAAAACTGGAGATAGGCTTTATAACAAGCTTTCAGAACGAATGAAACAGGAATTAGATGACATGGGACAAACCTGAGCACATCCATTAAATCAGGGTTCTTCGGTGAATGCAGCGAGGTCACCGGTGCCCCCAGTCGACAGGAAATCTGCAAGAAATCATATTAATCGGAATCCTGCGGTGGATGTGGTGAGGTTGCCTTTACATGCGGTCTCCCAGGGGGCGACAGAAAATCGTCAAAAGATGCCAATACCCACCCAAACTTAGATCGTTCCAAATGAAATAATTAACAGAATCACGGAATGAACTGAACATCATATCTCAACTAATACCAAATTTATCATTAAGCAGTGAATTTTGGCCAAAAAATCTGGTGATAAAAAATTCATAAGGACGAAGCAAAATTTTATGAAGGAGCAACGGAGCATTCCAACAAGCTAACAGAAGAATTACAATAAAAAAAGACCATACAATGCCTCACAAATAGTCAGGACTTAACTCAAGAAAATATTGCAAACGTGAACATAAAATGCCTGCGAAATAAAATGGACCAACTCAACTCAATATCCTGCTGAGCTCTCTAGAGCTGGACATACTTACATTGCAGGAGCACTCGATTACTGAATCCGATAACTTCAGTCAGAATGTTGGTTTTGACGAATATTGCATCACGGAGGGATTTCATAGAAAACTAGTTTGGGCCCACAGATCCACCTTGTTGGTAGATCCACCTGTCGGTAGATCCGCCCTGTTGGTAGATCCCTCTTTGAAGGTAGATTCGCATTTAACCGTAAGAGAAACCAACAGGTCTGAGATGGTAAAAATGTCATTTACATGTCATCTATATTTATGAAAGAAAGATGTTGGTTACACCATTTATAACTCGAGATCGGATGAAGTGTTTGTTATGAAACTTCACATACGGATTCTTCTACGGTCTGGTTATTATAAAATACAATAAAATTTTGAAAAAATCGATGAAAATTTTACTTATACAGGAAATGCTTTTCCTCCTTTTGAGTAAGGCCACAAGGTGTCGCAACAGTTACAGTTACGCTACCGCTTATTCGTAGGTACTTTATTTGATATTGTCTCCGTTAGATGGCGATGTAAAAAAAGTGTGTACAGTGACTATATTCCCACTATAGTCACTGTGATGGTGTGTTATTTCAGTTGCCTACAACTCTGCGCTGTTGGCTAAAACCAAAATGTCTTAGCGTAGGAGTACAGTAGCGCAGATGTCTAATATGATTAGATTTCGTACCACTTCAGATAGCGCTATTCACACATTATGACTGATTATTAGTTATTTTTATTGTTTATTCATTCAAAATAATAATGAGAATAGTTTAACGTCTGTAAATATAATTAAGGAAAGAAATAACGGCATGCAGACAATTGAATATTTTTGAAATTCCGGAAAAAGTCACACACCGTGCAGGAATCGAACCTACGTCTCCCTACTTTCCGGGCATGGGGCCTTGACCACTGGGCTAACGATGCATATGATACTTTTCCCGGAATTCAATATCCTGAGGTTCACCTCATATGTTGGTGAGAGGGGGGATCCTAGTTGGGGAGCAATGATTCACCATCATTGGTCAGGGGATTCCACTTATCCTTCACTCCACGTCATCGAATTTTTCGATTTCAGTTTTAAGATCGGATTTCGGATTCCGACCAACGATGTTATTTTAATAAGCCGAGAATAATACATGAGAATAGTTTAACGTCTGTAAATATAATTAAGGAAAGAAATAACGGCATGCAGACAATTGAATATTTTTGAAATTCCGGAAAAAGTCACACACCGTGCAGGAATCGAACCTACGTCTCCCTACTTTCCGGGCATGGGGCCTTGACCACTGGGCTAACGATGCATATGATACTTTTCCCGGAATTCAATATCCTGAGGTTCACCTCATATGTTGGTGAGAGGGGGGATCCTAGTTGGGGAGCAATGATTCACCATCATTGGTCAGGGGATTCCACTTATCCTTCACTCCACGTCATCGAATTTTTCGATTTCAGTTTTAAGATCGGATTTCGGATTCCGACCAACGATGTTATTTTAATAAGCCGAGAATAATACATGAGAATAGTTTAACGTCTGTAAATATAATTAAGGAAAGAAATAACGGCATGCAGACAATTGAATATTTTTGAAATTCCGGAAAAAGTCACACACCGTGCAGGAATCGAACCTACGTCTCCCTACTTTCCGGGCATGGGGCCTTGACCACTGGGCTAACGATGCATATGATACTTTTCCCGGAATTCAATATCCTGAGGTTCACCTCATATGTTGGTGAGAGGGGGGATCCTAGTTGGGGAGCAATGATTCACCATCATTGGTCAGGGGATTCCACTTATCCTTCACTCCACGTCATCGAATTTTTCGATTTCAGTTTTAAGATCGGATTTCGGATTCCGACCAACGATGTTATTTTAATAAGCCGAGAATAATACATGAGAATAGTTTAACGTCTGTAAATATAATTAAGGAAAGAAATAACGGCATGCAGACAATTGAATATTTTTGAAATTCCGGAAAAAGTCACACACCGTGCAGGAATCGAACCTACGTCTCCCTACTTTCCGGGCATGGGGCCTTGACCACTGGGCTAACGATGCATATGATACTTTTCCCGGAATTCAATATCCTGAGGTTCACCTCATATGTTGGTGAGAGGGGGGATCCTAGTTGGGGAGCAATGATTCACCATCATTGGTCAGGGGATTCCACTTATCCTTCACTCCACGTCATCGAATTTTTCGATTTCAGTTTTAAGATCGGATTTCGGATTCCGACCAACGATGTTATTTTAATAAGCCGAGAATAATACATGAGAATAGTTTAACGTCTGTAAATATAATTAAGGAAAGAAATAACGGCATGCAGACAATTGAATATTTTTGAAATTCCGGAAAAAGTCACACACCGTGCAGGAATCGAACCTACGTCTCCCTACTTTCCGGGCATGGGGCCTTGACCACTGGGCTAACGATGCATATGATACTTTTCCCGGAATTCAATATCCTGAGGTTCACCTCATATGTTGGTGAGAGGGGGGATCCTAGTTGGGGAGCAATGATTCACCATCATTGGTCAGGGGATTCCACTTATCCTTCACTCCACGTCATCGAATTTTTCGATTTCAGTTTTAAGATCGGATTTCGGATTCCGACCAACGATGTTATTTTAATAAGCCGAGAATAATACATGAGAATAGTTTAACGTCTGTAAATATAATTAAGGAAAGAAATAACGGCATGCAGACAATTGAATATTTTTGAAATTCCGGAAAAAGTCACACACCGTGCAGGAATCGAACCTACGTCTCCCTACTTTCCGGGCATGGGGCCTTGACCACTGGGCTAACGATGCATATGATACTTTTCCCGGAATTCAATATCCTGAGGTTCACCTCATATGTTGGTGAGAGGGGGGATCCTAGTTGGGGAGCAATGATTCACCATCATTGGTCAGGGGATTCCACTTATCCTTCACTCCACGTCATCGAATTTTTCGATTTCAGTTTTAAGATCGGATTTCGGATTCCGACCAACGATGTTATTTTAATAAGCCGAGAATAATACATGAGAATAGTTTAACGTCTGTAAATATAATTAAGGAAAGAAATAACGGCATGCAGACAATTGAATATTTTTGAAATTCCGGAAAAAGTCACACACCGTGCAGGAATCGAACCTACGTCTCCCTACTTTCCGGGCATGGGGCCTTGACCACTGGGCTAACGATGCATATGATACTTTTCCCGGAATTCAATATCCTGAGGTTCACCTCATATGTTGGTGAGAGGGGGGATCCTAGTTGGGGAGCAATGATTCACCATCATTGGTCAGGGGATTCCACTTATCCTTCACTCCACGTCATCGAATTTTTCGATTTCAGTTTTAAGATCGGATTTCGGATTCCGACCAACGATGTTATTTTAATAAGCCGAGAATAATACATGAGAATAGTTTAACGTCTGTAAATATAATTAAGGAAAGAAATAACGGCATGCAGACAATTGAATATTTTTGAAATTCCGGAAAAAGTCACACACCGTGCAGGAATCGAACCTACGTCTCCCTACTTTCCGGGCATGGGGCCTTGACCACTGGGCTAACGATGCATATGATACTTTTCCCGGAATTCAATATCCTGAGGTTCACCTCATATGTTGGTGAGAGGGGGGATCCTAGTTGGGGAGCAATGATTCACCATCATTGGTCAGGGGATTCCACTTATCCTTCACTCCACGTCATCGAATTTTTCGATTTCAGTTTTAAGATCGGATTTCGGATTCCGACCAACGATGTTATTTTAATAAGCCGAGAATAATACATGAGAATAGTTTAACGTCTGTAAATATAATTAAGGAAAGAAATAACGGCATGCAGACAATTGAATATTTTTGAAATTCCGGAAAAAGTCACACACCGTGCAGGAATCGAACCTACGTCTCCCTACTTTCCGGGCATGGGGCCTTGACCACTGGGCTAACGATGCATATGATACTTTTCCCGGAATTCAATATCCTGAGGTTCACCTCATATGTTGGTGAGAGGGGGGATCCTAGTTGGGGAGCAATGATTCACCATCATTGGTCAGGGGATTCCACTTATCCTTCACTCCACGTCATCGAATTTTTCGATTTCAGTTTTAAGATCGGATTTCGGATTCCGACCAACGATGTTATTTTAATAAGCCGAGAATAATACATGAGAATAGTTTAACGTCTGTGTGTGACTTTTTCCGGAATTTCAAAAATATTCAATTGTCTGCATGCCGTTATTTCTTTCCTTAATTATATTTACAGACGTTAAACTATTCTCATGTATTATTCTCGGCTTATTAAAATAACATCGTTGGTCGGAATCCGAAATCCGATCTTAAAACTGAAATCGAAAAATTCGATGACGTGGAGTGAAGGATAAGTGGAATCCCCTGACCAATGATGGTGAATCATTGCTCCCCAACTAGGATCCCCCCTCTCACCAACATATGAGGTGAACCTCAGGATATTGAATTCCGGGAAAAGTATCATATGCATCGTTAGCCCAGTGGTCAAGGCCCCATGCCCGGAAAGTAGGGAGACGTAGGTTCGATTCCTGCACGGTGTGTGACTTTTTCCGGAATTTCAAAAATATTCAATTGTCTGCATGCCGTTATTTCTTTCCTTAATTATATTTACAGACGTTAAACTATTCTCATGTATTATTCTCGGCTTATTAAAATAACATCGTTGGTCGGAATCCGAAATCCGATCTTAAAACTGAAATCGAAAAATTCGATGACGTGGAGTGAAGGATAAGTGGAATCCCCTGACCAATGATGGTGAATCATTGCTCCCCAACTAGGATCCCCCCTCTCACCAACATATGAGGTGAACCTCAGGATATTGAATTCCGGGAAAAGTATCATATGCATCGTTAGCCCAGTGGTCAAGGCCCCATGCCCGGAAAGTAGGGAGACGTAGGTTCGATTCCTGCACGGTGTGTGACTTTTTCCGGAATTTCAAAAATATTCAATTGTCTGCATGCCGTTATTTCTTTCCTTAATTATATTTACAGACGTTAAACTATTCTCATGTATTATTCTCGGCTTATTAAAATAACATCGTTGGTCGGAATCCGAAATCCGATCTTAAAACTGAAATCGAAAAATTCGATGACGTGGAGTGAAGGATAAGTGGAATCCCCTGACCAATGATGGTGAATCATTGCTCCCCAACTAGGATCCCCCCTCTCACCAACATATGAGGTGAACCTCAGGATATTGAATTCCGGGAAAAGTATCATATGCATCGTTAGCCCAGTGGTCAAGGCCCCATGCCCGGAAAGTAGGGAGACGTAGGTTCGATTCCTGCACGGTGTGTGACTTTTTCCGGAATTTCAAAAATATTCAATTGTCTGCATGCCGTTATTTCTTTCAAAATAATAATATTTGACATTAGCACCATTAGATAGCGATGAATTTGTTGAGGCTTTCGCGGCCATAGATTGATTTCATCTGTTTTTTTTCGAGCATTTCGGTCGTCGTGAATTGGAATGGCCGAAAAGAGAACATATGACATCAATTACTGTGTAATTTGCATAGGACTTATGAAACCATGAAAGGCTATTTACAGATCCAGAAGCGGGTGAATATCACAGTGAATTTTTATCGGAATGTCAAGTAAATCGGATTTTAGCGATCAGTTCCAATCGTGAGATGCCATTCTCATCTTTTCTCATAATTCTTGAAATGTTTTTGAATTTCTGTTTGGGTAATAAATATATTGGCGGAAATAACTGAATCCAAAGTCACCATTATTACTAATTGACATATTATTTATGTGTATCTGTTCTGTGTGACAGCTCATATCCATGGAAACATTTGACAGTTCAAAAATCAGAGAACCAAGCCGTTGATATCCGATCACCGGTGATTACGATTTGTGAAATCCACTGTAAGTATCATTTAGGCGAAACAAAGTTCGCCGGGCCAGCTAGTAATAAATAGATGCATAGAATACCTGGTGTATCGACTCCTTACTAAAGATCGTAACGGCACTCTGATTGTAGATTCGGTCCTAGTGTCGGAATAATCCGAGATATTTATCGGTCATGGCGCTACTGCGGCCACGAAAAATAGCAAATTCTCAGATTTTTGATCGACAAGAAAGTCTTAGACAAAATCTAATCAGTGCCAACACCAGGTATTTTATGCATCTATTATAATATTATATGATTTTCCATTGACATCGATAGGACTGATAGGAGTCTTATCACGTCAAGAAATTTCGAAAAAATCCAACCTCAAAACTGTCTTCTGTGGGTCGCGTCAATCTTTGAATGTGATGGTCGAAAGAACCCTTACCTATACGTAATGCCACCTGAAAGCTGCGACGTCGCGAAATGTCGAAAAAACCCAATCACAAAACGGATATCTGTGCGCCGCGTTAATCTTTGAATGCCGTTGTCAAAAACTCCAACCTAAAGAAGTCAATAAATTCAAGATTATAACGATTGTTTATTTGACATTAGAAAAGTTACCTCGAGCTAAAGCTCTCGGGAGTTATTCAGATTATTAATGTTCATATGGTCTTATCAAATTGTCGAAATACAAGACGCTCTCGATAGAATTAGGTCGAAAATAATAGTCTTGGGATATTACCTCCGAATATCGTCAAAATTCTTCTGAAATCCGAAAAATATCGTCGTAATCCACCTCAAAACGCTTCATCCGAACCATCCAAGACGATATCGCCCCATTTAACAGGTTTTTCAATAATTTTCCCGTTCGCCCGTACATGCTGAAATGTGAACAAACCCCGCTGCCGAAAATGCCTGAGCCGGCCGGAATTTTAGCTAAAAAGGAAAAAACAAACGTTAAACTTCGATAATCGACCAAATACTTACCGTCAAATGGCGATTAAATACCAAAAATCTGCATTTTAAAAAATTACGTCAGATTTCGGACATATCTTACGTGTCGAAAAACGCTTCGCCGACTTAGTTGAACGGAGATATGCGGCTTCATTCGAAAAAACCCCCGTCATCCAGGTGCCCTGGAAAGAAGTAACTCGGCTGCACCGATTCGGTCTACCGGGCGATTTCGACCCCTTTCGCGAATTTTTTTGGAATACTTTCCGACGCTAACCTCCCTTCGCCCGTAGGACAAGCTTTTCCCCCGAGAAACGTCAAAATTACTATGATCCTTAAGTTATTATTGTATAGAAGGAAAATTATTATTATATAGGAGGATCACGTTTGCATGTTAGGGTTGTGATTGTATCAAGGGCCTCATAGCCGTATAAACCAATTGAGACAATAAAAAAACTATCGGATAACATGAATGTGGAAATGGTTGCAGTCTGCTTTCCTTCGTGCTGATGGATAGTGTGTACCTACTGTGTACCTGTCACCAAGGGGAAGTTTTGATGTTTTTCTGAGTGTGCTGAGCACAGCCTTGGTGGAGTTGGGCTCGTATGAAGACAGTGATAGGATGGTTGTTACGGCCGATTTCAACGTGAATTTATCGCGAGAATCAAAGGAGACAAATAGACTCATAAACCTGTTTGCCTCATTCAACACGAAAAGCACTATGAAAGAGCCAACTAGAGATACACAAACATGTGTTGATAATATATTTATGAATGGGTTACAAGTTGGAAAGAAATAAACAGTGACCTTCACTTGAGTGACCATTACGCGCAGCTGATGGCAATACCAGTTAAAGAAAGACAAATGAAAAAAGCAAACATTGAAAGGGTTAGATTAACAAATATAAAAAACATTGATATAATGTTGGAAAAACTGAAGACTTTCAACTGGAAGGAGAGATTGATGGAAAAGTCGACGCAGGATGATTGTACGGCATTTTTCGAAATTTTATTGTAGGAGTATAACAACTGTTGTCCTGTTGTGAAAAGAAGATTGAACTCGAAAAAAAAAAGATTGGAAGATATGACACTAAGCAATTTAGAGAATGGATGAGTAGACTTGAGGCAAAGAAAACTATATACAAAGTACGCAAAGATGCTGAATCTTATAATGCTCATAAACTGTTGGAAGAAAAATTCAGAGAGAAAATTGCGCTGATGAAACGCCTTAATTATGAAAGAAAAATTGCAAATGCCGAAGACAAAACTAAAAATATATGGAAAAAAATAAAAACAGAAACAAACATAAACCGAAAACAATCCAAGGAGACTACATTGCAGGCACAACAAATGAATGATTACGTCAGTAAAATTGGTTAGGACAGGAAATTCATTCGGGGTGAAAACATCCGAGGCTAATGTTTTGCTGAAGTTCGTGACGATGAGGAACAAAGGATCTTGTTATATGGCGATTACTACTGCGCAGGAAGTTATAGAGATTATATCACTCATTAAAACTACACCGACCAAAGATATACAGGGTCGGGATGAAGTATGGAACCAAGTAAATATATTTTATTTCCAAACGTATGATAACAACGTCAGTTCTCGAGTGACAGGATCATCGAAAAGTTCTATTTCTCCGCCTAGGCGGAGAAATACTTTTCCCTCCGGCGCCGGCGGCAGGAAAAGTGTTGCTACCAAAAAGATTCATTGGTTACCATGAACATAGATGCATAGAATACAAAAACTTCCAATTCAAACGTCATTTTTATCTGATAAAGTTACATTAAATGTACAATTTTCATGAATTTGAAAACGTTTGGAAATAAAATAGCATATTTCATTCGGAGAAGAAGTGACTTTTCGTGGCCTCGCTCCGTTCGGCGGATAAACTCAAGCTCGCCACGAAAGTGACACTTCTCCTCCTTATAAAATAATATACTATTATTTCTAAACGTACGATAACAACGTCAGTTCTCGACTGACAGGATCATCGAAAAGTTCTATTTCTCCGCCTAAGCGGAGAAATACTTTTCCCTCCGGCGCGGGCGCCGGTGGCAGGAAAAGTGTTTTTACGGAATTGGTTACCATGAACATAGATGCATAGAATACAAAAACTTACAATTCAAACGTCATTTTTATCTGATAAAGTTACATTAAATGTACAATTTTCATGAATTTGAAAACGTTCGGAAATAAAATAGCATATTTCATTCGGAGAAGAAGTGACTTTTCGTGGCTCGCTTTCAGTTATCTCAATAAACTCAAGCTCGCCACGAAAAGTGACACTTCTCCTCCTAATGAAATAATATACTATTATTTCCAAACGTACGATAACAACGTCAGTTCTCGACTGACAGGATCATCGAAAAGTTCTATTTCTCCGCCTAAGCGGATAAATACTTTTATTTCCAAACGTACGATAACAACGTCAGTTCTCGACTGTCAGGATCATCGAAAAGTTCTATTTCTCCGCCTAGGCGGAGAAATATTTACTTTTCCCTCCGGCGCACAGTGGGGCAGAATGCCTTGAAACCTGGCATTAAATCAAAAATTAAAAATGCATATTTTCATACCGCCATTTGTCGAAGCGATAGATCACTACCGTGAGCGACAAAGAAGCACAATACTAACCCTTCCTGATCCCCACTGCGCTCCCGACAGCTCTTCTTTGTAGCCATTTTTTGGCCAAGTCGAAACGACTGCAAAATTTTTCCGTAATTGTTGTAGTTTTACAACATCACTCTGTTAACAGATCACTATTGTTACGAGTTTTTTTGATGGCAGCTTCAAGTTCAGGTATGTGTTGATAATTTAAGAACTTTGGATGAATGAAAACTTACATAGAATAATAATTATATCTTGTTGATGTTGTCTATGATTGAATCTTTAAATTTTTATCGTATTCCCAGAATCATGAAGGTTTTCAGTTATGTTCCAAGGCCGTCCAAAGTTTGATATTTACATTTCTGCGAAGCTTGATCCATGCTCATTTTAGAATAATGAAAATTTGTTGCCCATATTCTGCCTTTTTTCAGAAAAATCAATTTTAGACAGCGAGGTGGGCACTCATTGATAATTGATTATTTCTTTAAAATTTATTTCTTCTTTAGTAACGACTTCGAGCGCAATGATTTTTAGTGGAAAAGAGCTCATAGATATAATGAAGAGTTGCGGAAACAGTTAAATTGAAAAAAAATTTGATTATTTGAACTAAGAAATGAAAAAAAAACGTACGAAATGTAATGCAGAGCAGGAGAAGGAGCTTCTGAAAAAAAAATTATATTTGAAGGCAGAGGATGAGTCTCATTACACAAATGCACGAAGAATGGTTGTACGTTTCCAAAATTACAAAAAAGAATGACTGGAGAGGTCGAATTCGTTTCCTAGTATAACTGAGAAAAAGGCTTGATCGTCCTGAAGTTACCTTTGATGATCGCTTAGAGCGATGAGAAAACAAAATGGTTTAAAACTAAAGAACTTAAGGATACGACTCACGTATCTGTATTGACATAACAACAAAGATCAAAAATTCTTCATGAAATAACTTCTTTCTACGTCTCCAAAACGGGCCACTAAATATAGAAATGCCTTTATATCTTCGTTGGAATCACAACCAAAATCTATGCCTGGCTAAGCTGCTTTGATAACAGCAAAGTTATCTCAACATCAATATGGAGCTGTGAGGGATAGTGCTCCTCAAATATTCTGTTCGTACAAGACTGTCCAAGCAGCAAAAAGCAGCAAAGAAGCTCTGCTATCCAAATAATATATACGTGTTACAGAAACTGTTGCCTACGTCAAGGGCAGATTTACGAGGGTGGGTGTACGGTAAATACAGACCCCCCCCCCCAATGACTATCGAAGACCTTGGAAAAAGGTGGTGCACATACAATATTTCATACACATTGTGTACCTGATTTAATGGTTTTCAATCGTTATTACCCTCACTCAAAATGGTTATTAACCCTACCATGAAAAACAGCTATATCCGTCCTTGGCTAGCGTGCCACTACAGGATGTGAGAAGAAGACTTGGAGTCATCAGAATATTCCAGTGTTTCCGATTTATCCGAATCATCATCATCATCACTCAGCTCTCTGCGTCCACTGCTGGACATAAGCCTCCCCTATTTCTGCCCATTTCTTCCTGTCTTGAGCTCTCTGTATCCAGTTGCCTGCATATCTCTTCAGATCGTCCGTCCAACGTGTAGGAGGTCTTCCCCTGCTTCTTTTGCCCGAGCGCGGTCTCCACTCGAGCAGCCTCTTCGTCCATCTCCCGTCCGTCATTCGTGCCACATGTCCAGCCCACTTCCACTTGAGTTTGCGAATTCGGACAACCACATCTGTGGTTATCCGTGGTTATCCGAATAATGAATCGAAATCATCATCCAAAAGGTCTTTAATTGTGTTATGATGTGTGATTACATTAATTGCGATGTTAATAAATTTTTGTAGGCTCCAAAATGCCTTCTACCTTTACCAATTAACATATAAAAATAATAATATATTGTATTTTCAAACTAAACAAACACCTAAATATTTAATGCCAGGTTTCAAGGTATTCTGCCCCACTGTGCGGCGGCAGGAAAAGTGGTTGCTACGAAAAAGATTACTTGGTTACCATGAACATAGATGCATAGAATACAAAAACTTCCAATTCAAACGTCATTTTTATTTGATAAAGTTGTATTAAATGTACAATTTTCATGAATTTGAAAACGTTTGGAAATAAAATAGCATATTTCATTCGGAGAAGAAGTGACTTTTCGTGGCTCGCTTTCAATTATCCGCCTCACTCCGTTCGGCGGATAAACTCGAGCTCGCCACGAAAAGTGACACTTCTCCTCCTAATGAAATAATATACTATTCCCTCCGGCGCGGCCGGCGGCAGGAAAAGTGTTGCTACGAAAAAGATTCATTGGTTACCATGAACATAGATGCATAGAATACAAAAACTTCCAATTCAAACGTCATTTTTATTTGATAAAGTTACAATAGCTTTGTTTTGGTTCACAGTTCTGGACCGTTCGCACAAGCGCAGATGTCAAAATCCTAAATAACCTGTTTTGGTTCACTCTGAACTGGTTCGGAACTATATTGTCCGGTGTTTTGGTTAGATTACGGAACGATTCTGAACTATCCTAGGACGGTGAAAACAGTTCGAACCTCTGATAACGAACTGGTTCAGAATTCAGAGTTCGGATTATGCGAGGTAGAGTGCTTGTTATAAGAATTTGGTGTTTTCTTGTATTTTGTCGAATATATAATATAAAGGAAATATATTGCGTAATGGAGGTAATGAGTACAATAACTTTATCATTTATAATTTCTAATATTAACTTTTTTTTCAGAATTTCCTTTTAGAAATGTTGGAATCCAGCTCAAGTTCATCATCTTCTAGTGATGAAGATGAATTTTTAGCCACAGTCCTACCTGAATTATTGGAACATCACCAAAAAAATGAATGGTATGCAGAAAATGTGATTCCTAAATATACAGATAAGGAATTCCTAGAACATTTCAAAGTTCCTAGGCCAGTAACAGAAAAGTTAGCTGAAGAATTTGAATCAAGTGAATTTTATCCGAAAAAGGATACAGGATTTGCAAGAATAACCCCCATTAAATGCATGTGGGTATTTTGCTGGTATGCAACACATGAAGCTGCATCATTTCGTGATGTTGCTGATAGGTTCAATATTTCACTCAGCACGCTGTATGTGATAATTGAAAATGTGAGTGTTTTTATCAGCAATAAATCTAAAGACATTATAAAATGGCCATCAGAGGAAGAACAATTTTCAATCGCTGAGGATTTTTCTAATATGGGATTCCCAAATGTTATAGGATGTGTGGATGGTAGTCATGTGAGAATTGACAAACCCAAACATGATCCTGAATCCTACCTCAACAGAAAAAAATATTACTCGATACAGGTAAGTAGTACAATGTTTCTCTTAGTGATAATCATCTAATGTGATTTTCATATTTTCAGTTTCAAGCAGTTTGTGATTCAAAGAGAAGGATAAGGGATATCTTTATAGGATTTCCAGGATCAGTGCATGATGCTAGAGTGTTTCACAATTCTCCCCTATACACAAATCTTTCGTTATGGTGTAGAGATAAATACATATTAGGAGATAGTGCATATCCATGCTTAAGAAATCTCCTCACACCATACAGAAATAATGGTCACCTTATGGAAGTGGAGACAAATTATAATATTAAATTAAGTCATTGTCGAATACTTATCGAACATACCTTTGGTATATTAAAACAAAAGTTTCGGCAATTGTATCACCTCAAACTGAGGAGTGTTCCTTCGATTTGCCATTTCATTAGGGCCTGTTGTATATTGCATAATTTAACATTAGGAGAAGGTGACAGTGAGTTCCTAGATGAAGAAAATGTTGGTGTTACATCACAAGCACAAGGAAATGTGGAGATGAATGAAGAAAATGAAGGAAACATTGTAGGATTTAATTTTAGGAATTATGTTGCTAGTACATTGTATATAAATACTTGAAAACACTTCAAACCATTGGTTATGATTAATGTTCCTTTGCTTTCTTAATTTGTGTATGCAAAACATTACTGTGATGAAACTGTTACTTTTGAAAAATAATAATATATTAGTGAATTAGTAACATCAAATACTTGGGTATTATAGTGAACAATACACTGAAATGGGACAACCACTCAAATCACCTAACGAATAGATTGAGAAAGTTAGTGTATACTTTTTATGAGTTGAGGAAATTTTTACCTATAAATATTTTGAGGATGGTTTATAGATCTTTGGTCGAGTCCATTCTTTCTTATGGGAATATTATATGGGGTGGTACATATGAGAGCCAAATAATAATTTTGACCCAAAGGTGGATACTTAAGGTGATAATTTCGAAGCCCAGGATGTTTTCTACGAAGGAACTGTTTGCAAATGATTGGATGATGGACTTACAACAATTATATATATTCAATGTTTCTAAGTTCATGTATAAAAACAAAATTATAAAGAACATAGGTTGTCACATGTATGAAACAAGAAAAAAGCAGAATTTGAAAGTACCTCAAGCAAAGACTACGATGTTCCAGAGGTTCATCTGCACCACTGGACCGAAGATATTTAATTGTATTCCACAGGATTTGGGAGATATCAGAAATTTCAAGCTGTTTTCTAAGAGGTTGAAGCAGTTCATCATAAAGAATAAAAGCAGTTTTCGGTATATCGGTTGAGGGAGGCTACTCTCCCTGTTGTAATCCAAAAAGGGGGAAAGGGTTCAGGGAGGGGGGGAAATAGATGGGGGGAGGAAATAATGAATTGATGTTATGTTACTTCTAAGAATGTGTATCTATGTGTACCATGAAAATACCTAACTATACAATGATTTTTTTTTTCAATTTATGCACAACACAACTCAGGAGTTAGGTGCAAAATCAACCAGTTATTTTAGTCATGTATTCGCTGTTTTTATGTAAGAGTTGTTCAATAAATTTTTTGATTTGATTTGAATCTGTTCCTCGCATCGAGATTAAGGTGGGCGTTCAATGTAGTGTGTTTTTATTTCAAGTTGATTTCGAAAACGGTTTAACTTTGAGAACTGAAATTTTGTGGGTGAATTCAGAAAGGATTAGAGTTTTTGTTGAAATAATTTTAATTGATTTCATTCCGACAGTCAATTTTTTTTCTTTCAAAAATAGAAGAAAATGAGCCAACCCATGCTTCTGTTTTATTTCAACAGAAAGACCCATGAAAATAGTTCAACTTCCTATTAAAAGGGAATCTACTGATAATTTCGTTCAGAAGATTAACTTGAAATACGGAATTGGCAGAGAATGGCCAAATTCAAATTTTGGCGGGAAAAAGTTCCTGCTTTACCCACAAATTCGCTTATTCCATAGTTCGGCGATTTTCGGATAGAGCGCGCCATTGTACATTTCATTCATGATTAGAGAGATATTCATAGAACTTGATAGTGATAGTGCATGTTCTATGGAGATATCCATAAAATGGACGGTGGCGCCTCTATCGGCTGAGCTTTCCAACTCGCTTCAAACGCCGACCTTAATTTATCTATAATAGATAGCATTGGTGAGAAAGAATCTGAGTAACTTAAAAATAAATATTTCATAATATAAAATAAACATTACAAAGAAATAACTATTGCAGAAAGTAAAAATAAATTAGGTGAAATGACTAAAAAGGTGCAGAAACAATCTTTTATTTTTCTTTTTGAAGTAAATATGCTTCCAATAGTTTGGTTCTCTTGAGTCTATCTTCAACTTTATCTTTTTCCAATGCTAACTTTTCTTCCTGGATTCTCAGCTTCTTCTTGTAATATTCCTTCAAATCATTCTTCATCTCTAGAAGAATTTCATTTCTTCTTGTATATGATCCCGTTGTCTTTCTCAGAGATTTTTTTCTGGGAATTTTCACACTAGAAGCTTCTTGACTATCTTGGATTGTCAGAACTGGAATGTGAGATTCCTCTGATTTTGATGTGTTTGTTGAATCCTCTAACATTTCACACCTTGGCTCAGCTGCTTCCACCAAGGTCTGTGATGATGAACAGACAGTGTTCGAACCAAGCAATAACATTGGTCTAACACTGTTTTTCTTGCCATAAATGTCGTCCAATTCTTTTTCGAATTCAAATTTTTTGAATCCTCTTCCTGTTTGGCTATTGTTGTCAATGCATTTTTTATAATTTCTTTCTAAGACTTTCCATCTGTTTTCGCATTTCATTGGTGTCACCGGGACCCCAAAGAGTGCGCTCAGCTGGCTTGCCAAAACTTCCCAGAGTTTCTTATTGGTTCTGATTTCCCCAGAACCAACTTTTGGCCTCCATTTTTTGTAGAGATCAATGAGAGCCAAGGTTCTTGAACGATCAAATACATTGATCTCATTCTCCATCTGAATATTGACGTCTGGAAAAAAAGCGAATTAAATAAAATAAAAAAAAGGACAGTTTATACTAGTACTCACTCAAAATTTCTCTATCCATTTTTTTTGTCTTATTAAATTCACTAATCGCACTAATACCTATATCTTTTCAAACTCAAAAAAGAAATAAAACGATGTTTCAATTGTTTCAAATCACAGATGCATAGAAATACCTGGTGTTGGCACTGATTAGATTTTGTTTAAGACTTTCTTGTCGATCGAAAACGTGATATTTTGTGCAGCTTTTCATTTCTCCCGAAAGGGGTCGCGTTTTTTGTCGTTGCCGCAGTAGCGCCAAGACCGATAAATATTGCGGATTTATTTCGGAACTAGTCCAAAATCTGAAATCTAGGATGCCGTTTTGATCTACAAATTTTGGTCACGATTTTTAGTAGGGAGTCGTTACACCAGGTGTTCTATGCATCTATTTCAAATCTTACCGCCGACGCCGACCTTGCACTCTCCGAAACATAGAATAGTGTTTTGGTTTTATCATTTTTCGAACTGTTCTAGAATCGTTCTGAATCGACATTTCAATGCGCATCAGTTCGACACAGATTCGGAACAATACCAGGACAGTTCCGAATTTCCGAACCAAAACAAAGCTATTAAATGTACAATTTTCATGAATTTGAAAACGTTTGGAAATAAAATAGCATATTTCATTCGGAGAAGTGACTTTTCGTAGCTCGCTTTCAATTATCTCAATAAACTCAAGCTCACCACGAACAGTGACACTTCTCCTCCTAATTCTATACTATACTAAACTGGTAACTCTGTGGACCGGCCCGAGGGAATCTGTCAAAAAAGTTGGTCCAGAAGAATCTTAATATCGCAGCGAAGCTGCGATACATCGAGGAGATTTTTGTACGGTCGGAAAGAGGAATAATCCATTTATACCTGGGCGAAGTTTCGATACTCTAGGCGATCTAGAAGTATTTTTAAAAAATTCGCGAAAATCGCGAAAAATTCCGGCAAAATGGGCAATTTTATACTCGATAAAACTTTTTCCACAGATATCCTGGCCGTGATGTAAATATACGGATCGAAAGAGGAAATGTTAATGCTCAATAGCTTGGTATTGATATTTTCCATAATTTCTTCAGGAAAATTGATCAAAGTTTGACATTTCTCCTGTAAAATCACCCGATCTGCAGTGATCACAGAGAACGATTTGACATTGTAGCTGTCGCTGTCAGAGTTTGACGTAGACCGGCAGAGACAGCCCGGGATTGTTTTGTTTCATTGTTGACATCTGGATAATGGGAATGTATTTTGCGTAACTAATATAAGTAAGCCATGAATTTGGTAGAAAATGAACGATTGGACCTTATTTTACATATTTTTCGCTTTTACTCATGCTGTAAGTTTTGGACATTCATCTGAACATCTCGATTTCATCATTTTCATCTTAACCTCAAATCGACAACAAATTTTTGTTTCTAAACTAAATCAGATAATGGTCAAAATGTTCAGTATATTAGAAGAATTTGAGGTAAGTGTATATGTATATATGTGGTTATTAGAGGTTTTAACTATGTTTTTTTCCAGATTTTGGTATTTTCGATTTTTTCCAATGTTTTCGTCGCCAGGCATTCCAGGCAAACATAAAGGTTTTTACGAACTTGCTACCTACGTTGGATGAAAGAGGATTGTGTTATAGTGTTCTTTATTATGATTATTATTGATCTGATGAAAAATTGCTGATGTGCCAACAGGTCAGTATTATGGAGTCTAAATAGGGCGTTCCATGTCTGATAGATTTCAACTGAATTACTTCACAGATTTTATTTGAAGATTTTTTTATACATTCTCAAAAAACAAACCCCATTTCTGAATTATGCAATAGAACGGTCATATTTGATGAGAGACAATTATGTTTTCACCGAGGTTTTCACATTCATTTTGTTTTGAATCATTGTTTCCTTTTATTCATTAATCATTCTGATGACAAAATGCTTAACATTGATATGCCAAATCTCAATCTATGAATCTTTCCAGATATTATTTGAAATGGAGAACAATTGTTTTAGTCATCGTCTAAACAGTTTTTAGTGGAAAACTTATTCATTATGTAAGTATCAAGTCTAAAGAGGTGATTTCTTAAATTCAAATTTTTGTTAGTTTTCAGATGAAAACAAGGATGATGGCTTTTCGATATCAATACATATTTTGTTTCTGAAAAGTTGAAAATTGATCGGAAATCATTATGATTCAGTGAAAAAGGGGTAACGGTGATATTGCAGCACTAATAACATAAGAAGATCATGTATGTTAACACAATACATGGGACATGGATAGTATAGCGGTATAGGCTATGCATATAGGTTGTGAAGTTTGCTATCATCAACGGTGTTCTATCATATCAGGAGGTTTGTATCGCCTAAGGATATAGTGTCCAAGGTTTATATAATGGCTTTTCCAACCTGGGTATATAAAGAATTTTTTCCAGTACTAATAATACGAATTACTTTTTCTATGACTTGCAGAATAATGTTCCGTTCCTAATTCCTTTTGTGCGGTAATCTTATGAAGATACCATTAAGTAATGGCAAATTCCGCTATTACCTTATGTCTTCTTTTCTTATATGTATATGCTTTATATATTATTAGATTAAAGTATTTTTCTTTTATCATATTATCGTTGAAAAAAACTCATATTCGCCAGAATTCATTTCAACACTCACATGCAGAATTGATTACTTCTCGAATAAATAATACTGACTACTGGTGAAAATAATGTTGAATTACTCTTGCAGGGCAGATGTTATTGGATTTATTTTTAATGCATCGCCACTTGAATGATGGGACATTTGTCACCACAGGTTATGCTACTGATATTTTGATGATCCCTGCACTCTAGATGATTGTTTTCTGCAGTATACCTATGGATTAATCCTTCAAGCAAATTTTCATTTACTATACTATATGTATGTATGATGCATACTCATATTTCTGAGATTGTTAAATTGCAAATTTTCTTGGTGAATATCTGATTTTGTAGAAACACGAAGGCATAATTTTCACAATAACTTTTTTCTTATACATACGTCAATTTTCATTATTAAATGAATGTAAACGCCTCTTGCAACGACAGAGAATTCTCGCGAGAATTTTCTGCCAAATTCACTGACCGAAAATTCTCTGCCGTTGCATACTACTTTCGGTAGAATTCTCTGTGAAATTCCATTGTTCCATCGTATATAACGGCAGAGAATTTTTGGTCAGTGAATTTGACAGAAAATTCTTGCGAGAAAGTTCTGTCGTTGCAAGAGGCCTTGAAACACAAGGGCCATTAATTATTTTTCTTCAGTCAATATATATGTCTTTTTCGAATTTATGTATTCCATATTATTTCATTACTGCATATCACACATTCTGAATTTTCTATATTGTCGAAACTTCAAGTAGCATTTCTCCTGTAAAATTTCTGGGAAATTCTTCATTTTGCTATTGGGACATACTGCATTCCTATTTTATGCTACCGAATGTTTCAAATGCAGAGTTCATGTTGAATGTTAAATATGTTGACCACTATCTATTCATATTGATTAACTTGACTTCTTGATGATTGATTTTGGATATGATCATGTATGTATCATCGGTGAAATCTAGGTTTCTGCAATAGCCTCTGAAGCCTTTACAAGATAGGTCTATTTGTATGACTATTACTGCAACCTCACACAAAATATGCCAAAATGTATGATATGAACATCACGGTTTATGAATATACATTTGAACAACTCTTCATGATAACAATGGATATGATAATAAAACTTTTGAGAGATGATTTCTGAAAAATGTTCAGTATGTCATGTGTCTTCGTCATTTTTTCTTCTCTCATATTATTGAAGCTAATATAGTTGGAATGTGTGTTAGATATAGCAGCTGAAGATTACAAACTTGCATAAACACTCTGAAGAAACAGTAAGCACACAGCGCAGGGGAAGTACACTGATAAATATTTTACAAACCTCCAAGGTTTGTTTCTTATTTTCAAAATCATATAGTTTCTCGAGAAATTTTAATTGATGCCTCAATTCAATACATTTCGGTGATCAGTAGGTCAAATGTATGCAATAAGTAATCATAGTACATTTATAGAATGAAGTACACATACTATATTGATTTCGGTTTATTCTGACTTGAAACATATCGCGTTTTTGCTACATCAGAGTTTATAATGTCGACTGTGCGGGTTGCCATTTTTGCGCCTCCCTACCGAGTATAACACATTTACAAAACAACAGGTGGAACCGAAAGAAGAGCACTTTCAAAACTTCGCTGCTTTTTGTAATGACTGCACTTTAACGAGACCTAACGTTTAAAATAATAATTTGCAACAAGGATAATTCGCAATCCTTGTAAGACCTGATATGATACTGAAAACGGCTCTTATTGATATCGGTTCTGTGGAAAAATTTTTAGCTTATTCATTTCCCTGTTTGACTACTCTGATTCGGCCCTGTACTACAAATGTCTCAAAACTGAATACTGGATCTGAATACATTCTTTTCAGGAATATATAGGTCATTGAATGTTCCAAATTTCAATAAATTCTGTCCAGTGTACTGTGACTGCCTTTTTTTCTCTCTAATGTGCGGAATCCTACAAATGATATATTTTTTTTGATAAAATTCACACTCTTATGAGCAAAACATGCAATTATTCACAACTTTTTGTTGAATTTACCTACTACGGTGAAATTTGTGTTTCTTTTTGCGAAAACCATTTTATACTCGAAACCATTATGTCATTACAATTAACTGACCGATTTACAACGAGATATCCAGTTATATTCCCAAATATTTTTTGTGGCGCGTGGGTCAAAGTCATGTTAAAAAAAAGCACACCAAAAATACTCATGTTTTTTTCGGAAGCAAATAGGCATAGGTATATACAAAACGAGCTTTTATGCCTCATTCAAGGTCAACTATCCTGACATGTTAAGAAAACTTTCTGTGCATATTTATATAATTATTCAGGGAGTTTCCTGATTGAATGTCAATATTTATGGGGGTGATTCTTGGGCCCATTAAAAAAAAACTTCTTATGGACATATGTCCTAAACGTCTTACCTTTTGAGATACAGTTTGGTAAAGTTTTCAAAAATAAATCATTTATTATTAATATAGATATTTTGACGAAATTTGTCATACATGGACTATGAATCAAGAGGCATTTTTTAATGTATCTTTTTTTTTAATTCCTACCAGTGGCGTTCGTACGTAACTTGACCTGCCTATTTTGGCAGACATTGATGGTACGCCACAGATTTTTCTTAAAATTAAATTCATTTTTGAAATTTACAAACATTTCTCACCATAATTGATCACTTGATTTTTTTCAATCCGATGCTTTCGCTGAAAAAATGAAAACTGTTTCTCTGCATTGAAATAAATTACACAATTCCGCATGTGTTGCCACGAGTGACTGGTTGTATTTTGTTGCCCTGCAGTTTCGAATAATAATAATATTATTATTACAATAATATTGGTTTCAAAGTGAGTCAAGAAATTTTCAAACTATGCCTTTCACCCGGGAACAAGTGAATGATATTAAATTAATAATTAAGGAAACTATAACAGAAATTTTCAAAGATGAAAATTTCATCACCATGATCGCAACAAAAATCGAACAAAAACTTGAGATAAAGGAATATCAACATAAACTCGATGTAGTCAATGTGGAACTGATCGAATTGAGAAAACAGAATGATTTATTACGTGGGGAAGTAGAAAAATTAGCTCAACATCAGAAGAGAAAATCAATTCGTATTGATGGATTAGAAGAGCAGGTGAATGAAAATCTACCGGAAACTGTCAGTTCATTATTCAGGGACAGGTTACACTTAGATATCCCGGAGGACGAGTTGGAAAACTGTTTCAGAACGGGAAAAAAACTCAACGGAAAAAGAACAATACTGGTTACTTTGAAACAACTCAGTAACAAGTGGAAGATACTTCGAAACAGGAAGCTCCTGAAGGGAACGAAGATAATTGTAGCCGAAGATATGACTCCTACTAGATACCAACTATACAAGAATATTGAACAGGAATTTCAGAAAAAAGACGTCTGGTTTTTGGGGGGAAATATATACGTGAAGGTGAAGAACATCAAATACAGGGTGAACAATTACGATGATTTGGATAATATTAAATTGAAGAAATAATATAAGCTAAACTTCGGCAATAACAAAGTTACATCAAAGAGGAAATATTTCGTTTTCAATGTTGTTTTTTTTTTTTCACATGAGGCGAAACCTTGATTCGATTCTTTTTAGTGGTATTTTGCAGGGCAGCATGATTTATTTGGGCTCCATTGTTTTGTTTTTCTATATTGGGGAGTTCAAATCTGTTGTTTGATAGATGAATAATGTAGATGTAGCTTTTAATATATTAGATACATCAGAGTGTGTTGAGGATGTTGAATGTTTTGATATATTAGATGTAAGTAATTCTTTAGAGATTAAAAATGATTTGAAGAACCTCACTCTCGTGCATTATAATATAAGAAGTCTGAAGGCAAATTTTGACGAATTTTGTATTATTCTAGGAAGGTTAAATGAGGGAGGTAATGTGGGTGTTGTTGTGTTGTCGGAGACATGGAGGATAGACGATATCAATGACTTCAAGGTCGAGGGATTTTCTATTTATTATAATGAGGCATCTTTCAATAAGTGTGATGGAGTGGTGTTGTATGTAAGAGATGACATTTCTGCTGACTTGGTAACGGTGGCATTATCAGAAGTAAGTATGATGGAGTGTAAATTCAGGTTTGCTAACATCAACATAAATATCATAGGGATATACAGACCGAACCCAACAAGTGAACAATTATTTGTTGAAGATTTGGATGACTATTTATCTACCCTTTCAAAAGGGGACATAACAATTATAATGGGGGATATAAATGTTGATATATATGAAAAGAATACTTTAACTTTGGGGTCAATTTCATACTCAAATATGTTGGCTAAAAATGGATATATTTCGCAAGTAAACGTACCAACAAGAGTATCGTACGACTCATCGAGTACTATTGATCACGTTTTTTTGTACGAATCTAAGCAAATAAAGAATAAAGTTAAAGTTAAATCAATCGTCTTACATAATAACTTAACAGATCACTACCCTTTATTATGCAATTTACAATTTAATGAAGAAAGGGCGGAAACCAGGGATCAAAGTGGAAAAGAAATGAGTAAAATAAATGAAAAAATCCTTGTTGAGAAGATAAAATTGGTAAACTGGGATTGTGTGTACAACTGTTGCGATCCACAGGAGTGTACTGATATACTATATCAAAAAGTCAATATGCTATTGGAGGAATCCAAAACGTTGAAACGTATTAATAAATTTCTTGCTATCAAACCATGGATGACGGTAGGTCTTCTAACTTCGATAAGGAAACGGGATGCATTAAAGAGGAAGGCGATAAAGCATAAAGGCAATAACATTTTCAAAAAGGAATATAAAAATTACCGAAATTTCCTTAATAAACTAATAAAATTAACGAGGAACAATTATTACGCTGTAAAACTCAGGGAGGAAAATGGCAATTTTAAAAACACATGGAAGTTAATAAATGAGGTATCAAACAGAAAGCAGCATAAAGTCGAGGTAAAAAAAATCAAATTAGGGGATGAAATTATACATGACAAGAGACAGATTGCCAACACCTTCAATGAATACTTCACGGAGATTGGGGTTAGGATATCGGAGGCAACAAAACATAATGCTAATATGCCAAATGTAATACCGGATAGGATATGCAATGGTTCCATGTTTCTGGAACCAACAACATACTTAGAAGTAGAAGAAGTTATAAGTTGCCTAAAAAATGGCGCCTCGGCTGGTGTTGACCAAATACCCGTGAAACCGCTGAAAGCAATCAAGTCATATATTTCCGAACCAATCTCTCATATAATCAATTTGATTTTCGAGTCCTCCAGAATTCCCACCCAATTTAAAGAGAGTGTAGTGATCCCAGTTCACAAGTCAGATAAGAAAGATGAAATGAACAACTATCGCCCGATTTCACTAATAAACAGCTTCTCGAAGATCTTTGAAAAATGTTTAAATAAAAGACTGTGGTCATTTCTGAACAGGCACAAAATCATATCAGATAACCAGTTTGGTTTCCGAAAAGGAATAGGTGTAGAGCAACCTATACAAGTGCTTATTTCTGAGATACTAGAGAATTTTAATAACAATAGAAAGGATATAGCCGTGTTCCTAGATCTCCAGAAGGCATTCGATACGGTTTCACACGAAAGGCTTTTACAGAAATTAGAAAATATTGGAATGAGAGGCTCTGTTCTCGAACTCTTTCACAGCTACTTAACCGACAGATCACAACAAGTGAGGGTGGCAACCGAAATAAGCGAAAAAAAAATTATTAGAGCTGGTATACCACAGGGAACCATCCTGGGCCCAACGCTATTTCTGGTTTACATGAACGACCTCCTATTTTATGATGAGTGCACTATTGTCGCCTATGCTGACGATACAGTTATAAATTGCTCAGGAATTACCTGGGATGAAGCATGGAATAAGGCTCAAAAAACACTCAACAATATTAAAGTTTGGTTAGATAAGTCTGGACTCAGCCTGAATCTTCTGAAAACAAAGTTCATCACTTTTTCCTTAACTTCTGCGGGGGAAACACATAACTTACCATCATTGAAAATATCTGGGGCTGCACAGGAGGTACAGAGGGTCGACTCGGTGAGATATCTCGGAATCCTTATTGACAAGCATCTCAGATACAACAAACATATAGAATTTACAGTAAAACGACTTAAGAAATTGACATATAAATTCTATACTTTGAGAAATATTTTGGAAAAAGATAATTTGAAAATAGTTTACTTTAGTATCGTGGAGTCAATACTGAGATATGGGATAACAATTTGGGGGTCAGCTTATATGAATGTTCTGAAAAGACTACAAGTAGCACAAAATTATATCATTCGGACGATTTTCAGAGTGAAGAATAGAGAAAGTGTAAAAGGTATCTACACAGCTGAGGAACTTCTTGATGTTAAGGGGATTTATGTTAGTGCACTTCTAAAGTACATTCATGGTAATAAGGGGGATCTCAAAAGAATAGAACACTCGTATGGAACGAGACAGAATTTGTCGGGACACTATGCTTGCGAAAGATTAAATAAAACGAAGTGTCAAAAAAGTCTTCTCTTTGGGGGAGTCAGATTGTACAACACCATTCCAAATGACCTCAAAATTTTAACGACAAAATTATTCAACAGAAAAATTAGAAAATACGTCTCTGACAACATCGACAGCCTCATATTGTTGCTGAAGTAGAGAATTATTTGTCACTATGTTTAGATGGAATATTTAGTTTGCTTTTGATTTGATATGTCAGAGGGGAAACAATGCATACATTGAAGATTGTTTACAATCATTGTGGTAAAAAAATTTTTAATAGTATATTTTGAAAAATAGACACAACACAAGTAATACTTAGGTGTCTAGATTTATAATAGTATGTATGTAATGTGCATTTTTGGAAATAAATTGAATTGAAATTGAAAAAATTGAATTGACTATGTTTGTAAGTAAGGAAGAATTGGTTCTTATCGTAGTAGCCTTTGGCCAAGAATTGATATTTGGTTGTGATCACTACATGTCTTTGAATATTAATATTTAGATATCAATAATGAATGATTTATTTTTGAATACTTTACCACCCTATCGTATATCAAAAGGAGAGACGTTTAGGACATATGTTCATATGAAGTTTTTTTCTTGAAATGTGCCCAAAAATCACCCCCACGGATATTGACATTCAATTAGGAAACACCCTGTATATACATTTTCATCAAAATATTTCCTCTTCTTATCATCCTGTTCAGCCAACAATCAAATAGTATTATGTGTTGATCATTATAGTGTTAATTTTATACAAAAATTTTAATTTATTATTAATAATCGAATGGAACATGTGATGAATGAATGTTGGTTTGACATCGATCCAAATAATGTTTTCTACAATTGGCAATGCTCAACTCTGTAATTATTTCCAATAATAATAAAAAAAATATCTGAAAAATTACTCATGACCATGTTTTATAACACATTTTGAATTGTTTGTGGGAAAATGATTTAACTTTTTATGTTAACATTTTGGTATATTTAGTCTACTTCTTGAGAATAATATTTTTTTTCAGAAAAAACAGGAAATTGTTTCTTTCATTTCCATTTATTTGCTCATGAATTTCGATTTTTTTCTCTGAATATAACTAATACTTCATCAAATAATGATATCAATGTACCCATTTCTGCGATCTACCTTGCATGCGATCTTTTGATCTGATTTAACTATTCATGTTTACATTTTGGTATATTTAGTCTTCTTCTTGAGAATAATATTTTTTTTCAGAAAAAACAGGAAATTGTTTCTTTCATTTCCATTTATTTGCTCATGAATTTCGATTTTTTTCTCTGAATATAACTAATACTTCATCAAATAATGATATCAATGTGCCCATTTCTGCGATCTATCTTGCATGCGGTCTTTCTGATATATCTCATATGCGAATTCTCTTCAAAGGTAGATCTACTGGCTTACTAGTAAAATAATATACTATTAAACGAAAAATACGATATTTATGAAAATTTGCAGGTAAGTGCAATGGAAGAAAATGCATCTGATGTACATTTTTTTGTTAATAATAAACTTCCGGTTTAACCGGAAATGCCATCAACTTCTTAAATTGAAATGGGGTACCCTATACAGGGTGTTCGATAACTGGACAGCCAAAATGAAATATTATATCTAAAATCGAATTCTAATCATAAAACAAAGAATAGATTTTTTCCATATCGAGCTTCGTTTAGGAGATATTTGAAAAAATGCATGTCATGGATATTCTACAAAATTTAAAGGTAAACATGTAGGAATTTCAAGTTGTTTGTTTATTATTTGATGGCCTGTCATTAACTAGTTATGTTTGTATAATGTGCATGATAGTACTTCTTTCAAAATGCAGTTCAGTAATGAAGAAATTGCTGATATTATTTACGTTTATGGATACTGTGATGGTAAGGCGAGATCTGCATGTCGGGAGGCTTAAGGTTTCCAAATAGACGGCAGCCATATCGTGAAGTTTTTTCCAATGCTTTTCGAAGGCTTCGTGAATTTGGAATTAATAAACATCGTACTGGAGGTCCACATCAACAACACAATGTTGCACAAGAAGTTGCCATTATTCACGCAGTACTTGATGATTCAACGACAAGTACTAGAAGAATTTCCACACAATTACAATAAATTGCCGCATAATTTTGTTTGGAGAACTCTAAATCGAGAAGAATTACATCCATATCACTACCAAAAAGTTCATCACTTGCATCCCGGCGACGAGGTACAGCGGTTAGCATTTTGTAATTTTGTACTTCAACAGAATGAACAAATTCCTAACTTTATTAGGGAAACTCTGTGGACAGATGAATCAATCTTTACAAGGGATGGGTCTAACAATAGTCACAACCACCATAAGTGGTCATTACAAAATCCACACGCAGTTAGAATTAGAGGATTCCAAGAAAGATTTTCAATAAACACTTGGGGTGGTATTATTAATGGACAGCTACCTATTCAAATATTGCCTAATCGCTTAAATGCTGACACATACCTAGCATTTTTAGAAAATGGGTTGGAAGATTTATTGGAGGATATTCCCATTGGCCTGCAAAATAGAATGTGGTATCAGCACGATGGTGCACCACCACATGCTGGAAGAAATGTAGTAGAGTGGCTCAACACTAAGTTCAATGGGAGATGGATTGGAAGGCGCGGTCCAGTTCATTGGCCTGCAAGGTCGCCTGACCTCAACCCTTTAGACTTTTAACTATGGGGTCACTTGAAACAACTAGTTTATGCTGAACAAATTTATACCATTGAGCAATTAGCAGAAAGAATTTCAAATTCAGTGCATACTATTCAACAAACTGTAAATTTTGAAGAAGTTTATAATTCACTTGTTTTGCGTTGTCAGGCATGTATCAATGTAAATGGTGGTATTTTTGAACATTTACCATAGTTTTGTATTTATATACCTACATAAATATTTATACCATTTATAAATGTTAAATGAAATATTGAAATATTTTTTATAAGTTGATTATCTCCTAAACGAAGGTCGATATGGTCGATTGTTTTATGATTAGAATTCTATTTTAGATATAATATTTCATTTTGGCTTTCCAGTTATCGAACACCCTGTATATTTTTACATATTTTGAAAGAGCTTGTTCTTTTCAATTCAAACTTATACCTCATTTTTAAATTTCATCATGGCGTTGCCACATAATATGTTTTTCTAGGATATTTTTATTGTCTCAAGTGATTCATCAAAGTTCTTATAGCAACCGCTGTGTTCCATATTTTGAAGCCTTCGTGCGGCTGGCCGACCCTGTATGTTTCAAGCAGCGGACGAATATCGAGGTAGTGTAGCGTTCTAATTAGCGAAACTGCGTGAGTCGTAGGATGTTATCATATTCTGAAGCGCTCGATCGACTGACCGACCTGCGATGAGAACAAACTTTTCCTGTTTTAAGTGGCAATATAAGATTTCGAGATTTGAATCTCGAAATTGATATTTCAGAATGAGGTTCAATGAATAAAATGTTTATAATTATGAGAAAGTAAAATATCGGGAAATTGGACTCTATTCAACTTTTATTTGAAAACTACGCCGACGTTTCGAGGCAGGTTTCTTCTTTTCCAAGGCTTAAAAAACAATTATACAATAAGGGCGAGTACAACACAAGTTTACTGACACATACCTAGTCTAAAAATTTAAAAGTCACTGTCATGAGATGGTAAAAAAAACTATTATCAAAAGCAAAGTTGACGAAGCGTTTATCATGTTACAAATTCTGGTTGATACAGGTTCAACGGCGCAACTGTGGAACAATAAAAACACAGTAGATACAGACCTATGAATAAATAAATCGGAAACGAGGTTATCAGCCTTGAATAATTATGTTCTATGGTTACAGAATCTATGGACTGGGAATTCATGATACCAAAATTAAATTATGGTTGAAATCTAATTTGCAGTCAACATTTACAACACTCAACAGGACAACAAAACCTGAAACAATTGGCCACTCAGTTTTGTGGCTCTGAAAATCAAATTATTAACAATACTAATTTTCTGTTGTAATCTGTGATTACTGAAAAAATTTATGCATCTACCAGGATTGTATGGTTTCATGTACCAATCAGAGATTAAACTATTGTTTTCACGTATAATGACAGTGTCCAAAAATAGAAGTCTACCATTACTTTAAACTTCTAGAGTGAAATCTATACTCCATTCACTTTTATTTAATCACATATACTCCATTCACAATTATAAAATCACAACTCTGGCACTGGAAATTTGACACATTCCACTCTGTATCGAAGTTATGACGTTTTCCAAAATATTTTTATGTTCCAAGTCAACACTATGTTGCCCTTTCTATATTCTAAGCGTATTTCTCAGAATGTGAATTTATTCGGAAAATGAATGAATTGGAAAAGATGTTATGGACGAAAATAATTAACGTTTATATGTATTGATAGAAATGATTCCTTTTCTAGTTATTGGCATGAAAAGTACAAGAGATCACTGTTGAAATATATTATTTTTCGCCATGGAAGAAAATTGCATTGCTTTCACATAATTTTAATATGCATGCTTGTGAAGATTTAATGTTTATTATCCTCTTGGACTGAAAGTTCAAGACTTGACGAAATCAATTGTTGATTCTAATCGAGAATTCATTAAAAAAATCAACCCAAAGATATAAGATGCATTATGGATGGGTAATTACAAGAATCACGAATAATGTCAATTTTATTTTGTTGATAACGTTCTTAAAATCAATGTTGGGGTAAAAAACTCGGCTGCGTTTGTTCAAACAACATCTAAAGAAGACATTTTTCACCATCTCGACCATTGAAAGGCGTTTCTTATAGGAGAATTAGGTCTAAGTTCCACCTCATTAGTGAGGTACCTAACTTCTGCAAATCTGCTCAGATATCGCCAAATTTCTTGGAAAACCTGAAAAATATCATCCTAATCGACCTCTCTAGGCTCCATCCGATCCATCTACTGCGATATCTGTCCAAATAACAGCTTTTTCAACGAAATTCCCGTGTTTAACCTCGAAATGTAAACATTCGTCCTGGTCTTGAAAATCGTCCTCACGCTCCAAACTGGTGCTAAAAACAATAATCATACGTTAATCTTGGATATTCGACGAAAAACTCACCTGCAAATATCGATTAAATACCAAAAATCTGCGAACAATTTGTAAACCTAACAGAACGTCGAATATCTTCGATGCTTTTACTTTGATGTAAACAAAGAAACTGGCAACGCCGTTTTGTCATTAACGATATTCTCTGTGCGCGCACTGACTTTTCATCATATGTTCTGTGCTTTTCATCAGGGGTACCAACTCCTGAAAACGAAACCATGACCTCCAATGTGATTAAATAAAAGTGAATGGAGTATAGGAGGTCATGGTTTCGTTTTCAGGAGTTGGTGCCCCTGATGAAAAGCACAGAACATATGATGAAGTCAGTGCGCGCACAGAAAATATCGTTAATGACAAAACGACGTTGCCAAATTCTTTGTTTACATCAAAGTAAAAGTATCAAAGATATTCCACATTTTGTTAGGTTTACAGATTGTTCGCAGATTTTTGGTATTTAATCGATATTTGCAGGTGAGTTTTTCGTTGAATATCCAAGATTAACGTATTATATGTTTATTGTTTTTAGCACCAGTTTGGAGCGTGAGGACGATTTTCAAGACCAGGACGAATGTTTACATTTCGAGGTTAAACACGGGAATTTCGTTGAAAAAGCTGTTATTTGGACAGATATCGCAGTAGATGGATCGGATGGAGCCTCGAGAGGTCGATTAGGATGATATTTTTCAGGTTTTACAAGATATCTGAGCAGATTTGAAAAAGTTAGGTACCTCACTATAATAAGGTGGAACTTAGACCTAATTCTCCTATAAAAAACGCCTTTCAAAGGTCGGGATGGTGAAAAATGTATTCTTTAGATGTTGTTTGAACAAACGCAGCCGAGTTTTATATCCCAACATTGATTTTTAGAAAGTTATCAACAAAATAAAATTGACATTATTCTTGATTCTTGTAATTACCCATCAAATCATCTTATATCTTCGGGTTGATTTTTTTAATGAATTCTTGATTAGAATCAACAATTGATGTCGTCAAGTCTTGAACTTTCAGTTCAAGAGGATAATAATCATTAAATCTTCACAAGCATGCATATGAAAATTATGATAAAGCAATGCAATTTTCTTCCATGGCGAAAAATAATATATTTCAACAGTGATCTCTTGTACTTTTCTTGCAAATAACTAGAAAATGAATCCTTTCTATCAATTCATATAAACGTTAATTATTTTCGTCCATCACATCTTTTCCAATTCATTCATTTTCCGAATAAATTCACATTCTGAGAAATACACTAAGAATATAGAAAGGGCAACATAGTGTTGATTTGGAACATAAAAATATTTTGAAAAACGTCATAACTTCGATACATAGTGAAATGTGTTAAATTTCCAAGGCCAGAGTTGTGATTTTATAATTGTGAATGGAGTATATCTTGTTATGAAAACAGTTGAACACATCCAATGTATGTTGTATCTTATGTTCTGGTACTAAAATGAGTGTGTCGTCCAAATAAAATTTGATCAATAGTGTTTCAAAGTCTAACTTTGATTCAACATAAGTAAAAAGTTCGACCATAACAAACTCTGCAAGTGAACGACTTGCAGGAGCCTCCATAGGGGTACCATCAAGTTGCAGATAATACTGACCATTGAAAACAAAGTAACTAGTTTCGAAATAAGTGTCAAGTAGCAACAAGAAGGATTCTTTATCCAGAACGGTGTAGCAACTAATAACACGCCAATGTTTTTTTACCAATTGGGTCACAAGTGAAAAGAGTTTATAATTATATTCTATTTTTCGATTATTTTTGGGTCGGCCCGACCGACCCTGCATTCCATGACGAGCCGTTGCTGAATGAAATTCTCAAAGGACAATAAATCATCATCTCCAACGATTAATGCTCCGGCACGAAAATTCTCCCCCAAACAACACTTCAAGGAGCACCTCTTACAACCTCCACACCCTTCCCGGCCGAGGGGGTTTGCCGCCTCGTCTCCTTTGGCAGCCACGATTCAGTTTCGTCCCGACCTTCTCGTCCAGTGCGTGACATGCGGACTCTTTTCCTTTCGCGTAACTCTCGGTGAATGCAATGACGGGTGGCACCAGCAATTCCACGATCCTTTGCGAGGATGGATTACTGCTGCCATGCTGGCGACCCCTAGACGACGTGCTCCTTCTGGACAGGATAGGCAGGGGCCTCGTTTACTTCTTTATCCTGGCCTACCTCTTCATCGGGGTGTCTATCATCTCCGACCGTTTCATGGCAGCTATCGAGGTTAGTGTGATATTAGGAGGTGGCGGTTGAGGATGGCCACAGATAGTTTCACGAATCTCTGAGACCCAACTGTTTGTAATAAGAATGCAATTTTTTTTATTCTATATGTTTTTATCAGTGCCAGACACTCGTCGAAAATTGCCAATGATCGACGAATGTATAATTGAATTCACAATAGGAAACCAAGAAAAGTCTCCAGTAAATATTTCTGGAACATCTTATTCTAGAAGGGCGGATGTTTTCATTCAATCCTTCAGCTCTAGTAACAAGTTAAAGTGATTCTGTCAATTGAACATCTCAAGGGCGTCTCTAAACAAAGAACGTTTTCAAAAGAAGTTTTCGGTGAAGAAGAATACGCCGCTCTTAGAATGCATACATTATTTTTCATGTTCCATTTTTGTTTTTTTCTTAATGTTGTGGTTTTCACGAAAAGGAATATTCTGTAATGTTCAGAGAACATCGTGAGAGCCAAGGGCAAGCAGGTTTTGTTGCTTTTCATGATGAGTACTTAATTTTTCATTCAGACATTTCTCGAGGATATTCTACAGATGATAGCAGTGGCGGCTCATGACAGTTTGAGGTGGTGAGGCACATCAGAAAAAAAAGATTCCTTACGTGGCGTTGCCGAGAAAAAAGCTGTTGCAAAACTGACGATTAGAATAATTCTTTATCGTTAGCATACTCAAGGTTCGAGTTTCGAGGAACATTTTGCATTGTAAAATATTTACTTCCATCGATGAAGATTATTCTTACTCGAAAACTATAGTATATAACATTACTATAGCAAGGTAAGAGGGTTTTTACTGGCGAATGGAGGATATAACTGACGAGCCGCAGGCGAGTCAGTTACCTCCTTGAGCCAGTAAAACCCGTTACCTTGCGTGTATTGTTTTATATTTCATTTGTTTCTCATTTGTAAAAAGGTTAGATAAATTCCAAAAAAATCTCAATAATTTGTCGCAAATGTCGTAAGCTATGAAAGCGTTGCCATGAACATGTCTGTTTATTTTTCTTTACATTTGTTTTGGCGAAAGCGAAAATGAATGTACCAAAAGAAATTATTGAGGCAGCCAGCAGTGTAGCTTCAAATTTATTACCTGCAAAATCAGCTTCAAGGTACGAGCGAGAATACGACGACTTCATAAAGTGGCAAAACAAAAATAGTGTGATTGGGGTAACTGAAGATGTTTTGTTGGTCTACTTGAATCAACTATCAGCTAGATTCAGCCCTAATACTTTATGGGCAAAATGGTCTTTGCTGAAAAGCTGCTTGGAAATGAAAGAAAATGCCCCTGTTCGCAGGTTTGTTTTCCTTAAAAAATTTATTGAAAAATATGACGTTTAGTTGTCATTTGCAGATTTCAAAAGGTAATAGCGATTCTGAAACGAAGAAATGAGCGTTAAACGCCAAAAAAGGCCAAGGTATTAAGTAAAGAAGAGGCTGAACAATTTCTTTTACATGCTCCTGATGACCAGTGGTTGCTGGCGAAAATTGTAACAATGTTTGGGATTTTTGGATGTTGTCGATGTGACGAAATTCTCTCCTTAAATATGAATGATTTAGAAGATATGGGAAAAAACGTTATTGTGACATTGCGGCAAACGAAAAATTTAACAACAAGAAGATTCACCATAACCGATGATGGCTGCAGCTTCATGCCCTGCATGTTATACAGAAAATACTTATGTAAATCTTCGGCCTCCTGGAACAGAAAGCCTAAGTTTGTTTTTGACATACCGACATGGAAAGTGCATTTCCCTTAATGCTGGCCAGCACACTATTGGTGATGTCCCAAGGCAAATAGCGAAATATTTAGGTTTAAAAGACCCAGAGTTGTACACCGGCCACTCTTTTCGCAGAACTGGAGCCACTATGGTTGCGGGTTCGGGTGGAGATATTTTAGCACTAAAGCGTGCAGGAGGGTGGAAGAGCACCGAAATTGCGATGAGTTATGTCGATGATTCGGTCAACAAAAAAATCGAAATGTCGAGCAAATTATTTGGTAGTAAGGAGAGTACAAATATTCTGCAGTCCTCGAGCTCAGCATTTTCTGAGTCAACAGATGGTTCATCATCATCAGTATCAACTCTTTCATAATCAAAAATCTGTGTTACTGGAAATAACAATTCTACCATGATTTTCAACATATATGACGATAAAACAAAATTTTCTAATGTAAATAATACTACAAACTTGTAAAAATTTTGCAAGTTAACTGTCAGTTTTACAAGTTAGTGACTTGATAAAATAAATTTTCTTGATTAATATTGTGTTTTTGGAAACTGACGTTTACAAATGAGAAACAAATAAAACATTTTAAAGGGTGTTTATGAAAGGTAATTTTCAGCCATAAGCTTCCTTGTTGAAATTTTTCAATTTTTAGACCTTGTTAAGAACATCCTGTACAAGGAACTCGCTCTCCATCATGTCATCAGATTTGAAACACCCATCAATCAAAAAAGTGAAAATATTGGAGTTTATATCACTCTGATAATGAAATACAATCTTCAACTTTTCCATAATGTTTTCGTAAATTAAGAAAAAATTTGATGGCAATAACTGGAAATACTTATTTGGCACTAAACCTGACCCAATTCTAATACCGCTTCAAACGAACACCCTGTACTATTACTTCATGCTGATATATCAGTGCACTAAAATTATTCCGTAACTGACGTAAGTAATGAGATTTTCTGCTTCATTGCACTAATGGGACCTTAGACTATGGTCTGAAAATAGCACACTCTGTATATGTACAGGGTGGCCCGATTTCGATGATTTAGTACTACAACTCCTAAACTATAAAAGATACATGTCATGTTCTCTTTTATCGAGAAACAGAAATTGCTGAAAACCCCAAGTTGCTTCGGCGTCTAGTTTCCGAGCTACAGGGCGATTTTGTTATTTGGGTCATTATTATAATTGACTTCCGTATTATGGGATCTACGCTCTCGAAATGAACACATCTGTGGGGCCCTTTTCTTACTGCTTTTCATCCGAGTTTTCATCGGTGCTATTGGATTTTTTGTATCTACTCAAATTTCGGAGCTATAACAAAAACATTTTTTTTCAAAAAGAAACTAAAGTGGGAAATGATATTTCCAAATTCATCTTCAACGATTTCAAAAATATATATCATGATATACTTCCGAATTCACTATACATATATATTTTCAGGGAAATTGCACTTCCGGTTATACCGGAAGTGACCATCAGCTTTGGTATTTCAAATGGAACTACCTATTTTTCTAACCAGAAATGAATTCCTTTTTGAATTTTACACATTTTTCATTTGAAACATTTTTACGTAGTTGTCATGGTTACGAAGATTCAAGGACTTCTATGAGAAAATGGCCAGTTGCAGAGGTCCGCGAAACGTATCATAGCATGCATGCTATCCATAATAAAGAAACGAATGAAGGATCTTACGAAAATTCAATTATTTTGCTGCGTACTGCATGGCTATCGAATCATGTTGTTCTATTGGAACTGTCACAATAAATTCATATTTCCGAGAAATTACAAACTGCTATAATTTCATTTTTTCAAATGGCATGCCCATATTTTTTTTTACAGAAATCGGCAGAAAATTTAATTTCAAACATTTTTTCCAAGGGCTCCCTATGTCTATCTTTAATCGATTTCTGTACGAAAAATATTGAATTTTCGAAAAATCCTTCATTTGTTTCTTTATTATGGATAGCATGCATGCTATGATACCTTTCGCGGACCTCTGCAACTGGCCATTTTCTTATAGAAGTCCTTATATTTTCGTAACCATGACAACTATGTGAAAATGTTTCAGATGAAAAATGTGTAAAATTCAAAAAGGAATCCATTTCTCGTTAGAAAAATAGGTAGTTCCATTTGAAATACCACATCCGGTATAACCGGAAGTGCGATTTCGATGAAAATATTTCAGCATGATTTCCCCCTTTGATAAACGGCCGTGTGCCAAATTTCAGAAATCTTTTCCTGATAGAAGCCGAGAAACGTCTAATGCACGGATTATTATGATAACCCTGTACGTAGGTAATCGAAAATTGCGAAAAAACAGTTTTCGTTCAACAAAATCCAAGCACGTTTTGATTCTCTTCCTTCAAAACTGAGGCGGTCATAGAATTTCATGTCTTATTTATTTTCACTTGTCAAATTCAATTCAGTTTCATCATTATTGTATCGTCTGGCGCTTCTAAAGTTCTCATAAGGTCATCGAATTCGATATCTCACAATCATTGTAAGCCGCCAAATTGATTCAGGAAATATTAGCTTTATTATTACTCAGACCAGACTTGTTGATTCTTGTATTTAAATAAATTAAGATGAAATAAAGGCCATTAGATTATTGAGAATATACTTTTCTGCGGCTGAGTTCTTTCAGGATATCTATCAAAATATATTTGAGATGCATTATCAGCGTCATCATTTGCTTGTATTAAACATTCTATCATATTATATTTTCAATATTTCTCGTAAGGCATGATGTGTTATAAATAAGAATTTTAGAAGCGACAGACAATACAACAATGATGAAACTGAATTGAATTCGACAAGTGGAAATAAATAAGACATGAAATTCTATGACCGCCTCAGTTTTGAAGGAAGTGAATCAGAGCCTGCTAGGATTTTGTTGATCGAAAAGTGTTTTTTCGCAATTTTCGATATACAGTGGACTCGAAAGTATATCATGATATATATGTAAGAAATACCTACCTGTATATCTCCTGTTCAAGTTCAATGGCTTTGCGCGATTAATTAGGTCAATCAGTTCAATGACTGATGAATGTGCAAATCGACAGAGTCGACATAATTCATTCTTGATTCCATTAATTGTATGTAAGACCTACTGAGAACATTGTAATCCAAATTTTAACATTGTGAATAATAACATTGAATGTTGTTTCTTTGATTTACAGATAAGATCAACATTCTTGTATTTAATTGTATTTTTGTATAAAATAATAAATTCTTTGATTTACAGAGAAACAATTCTTGTATTATTCGGACCAACAAAAAAGGAACTAAATCCAAACAAAACATTATATATATTTTTGAAATCGTTGAAGGAAGATCAATTTGGAAATATATATCATTTTCCACTATGATTTCCATTTGAAAAAAAAAAAAATTTGTGATAGCTCCGAAATTTGAGCAGATACAGAAAATCCAATAGCACCGATGAAAAGCAGTAAAAAAAGTGCCCCAAAGATGTGTTTATTTCAAGAGCGTAGATCCCATGATACGGAAGTTATGGCCAATTATAATAATGGACCAAATAACAAAATCGCCCTGTAGCTCGAAAACAAGACGCTGTAGCCACTTGGGGTTTTTGGCAATTTCTGTTTCTCGAAAAAAGAGAACATGACATGTATCTTACTTTTTCTCTATCTTTTATAGTTTAGGAGTTGTAGTACTAAATCATCGAAATCTGGCCACCCTGTACATATACCTAAATTGAAATTTTAAGGGTTTAACGACTCAATTTGGAGGGGAATAAACTACTATTTATTCTTTGCCAAGCCTACGCATTTATTTTAATGCTTCATCAGGGCTTCTACAATAAAGTACATAAAATATATAGATACTATATGCAGATCATGGGTCACAGACATCTCGAACAGAAGATAGAAATGAAACAACAAGCAGAACTCGGATTTTACCTCTCCGATTGACTGACATTTCTTATCACTTTTCAGGTCATAACATCCCAAGAACGAGAAGTATCCGTCCGAAAACCAAGCGGTGACAACCAGATCGTTGTCGTTCGCGTGTGGAATGAAACAGTGGCCAATCTAACGTTAATGGCTCTTGGTTCTTCCGCCCCTGAAATCCTACTCTCAATCATCGAAATCTGGGCCAAGAAATTCCAAGCTGGCGACCTCGGACCAAGCACCATAGTAGGCTCAGCAGCCTACAATCTACTAGTCATCATAGCTTTATGTGTGAGTGTTATTCCCAATGGCGAAGTGAGAAAAATCAAACATCTGGGAGTCTTTATCGTGACTGCTACTTGGTCAGTATTCGCTTACGTGTGGTTGTACCTCATCCTAGCTGTGATTTCCCCTTCTGTCGTCGAGATCTGGGAAGGCTTGTTGACTTTCTGTTTCTTCCCAGCAACTGTTCTAACAGCGTACATGGCTGACAGAAAGATGTATAAATATATAAAGAAAGATTACAGGATGAATAGAAGAGGGGTCATAGTTCAAGCTGAAGGAATGAATTTGGAGCTAGCAAACTCAGAAATGTCAGGTGTTGATGGAAATTATGACGATCTTAAGCTCGAATACATCATAACATTGAAAGAATTGAGACAACAACATCCTCAAGCAGACCTTGGTGCTCTGGAAAGAGTGGCTCACGAGATGCTATTGAATAGAGGGACTAAATCTAGAGCATTTTACAGGATTCAAGCCACGAGGAAGTTGATGGGCAGTGGAGACCTTCTTCGTAGAATATCTGAGAGAGCCCAGAGCGATTTGAGCGAAATTAAGGCTGAATTACAGAGAGAATCCGGAAACGCAGAATACAACCCAAGCGGGTGCAAAGTGTTCTTCGAACCTGCCAAATATACAGTTTTAGAAAACTGTGGACAATTTGAAGTAATTGTGACACGCATAGGAGACCTAGATATTCCGGTGAACGTAGAATATAGCACAGAGGATGGTACAGCTACAGCTTACAGCGACTACGTCCCGGCCAGAGGTTGTCTCCATTTCCATCCTGGGGATACGGAGAAAAGGCTGGTTTTGGAGGTGATCGATGATGATGTTTTCGAAGCTGACGAACATTTTTATGTGAGGCTGAGTTCTGCCAAGCCAGCTAGTGCGCTAGGATCGCCCAGTTTGGCTACCGTAGTCATTCTGGACGACGATCACGGTGGTTTTTTCCGTTTCGAACAGCAGAATCATGAGTTAGTCGAAAGTGTCGGGACTTACGAGCTGAAGGTTGTAAGGTGTTCTGGAGCCAGAGGAAAGGTGATTCTGCCGTATTGGACGGAGGATGGTACCGCCAAGGCCGGCAAAGACTACGAGAAGATGGAGAGTCAAGTGATTTTCGAAAACAACGAGACAGAGTGAGTACTAATACTGATCCTATTTCATCATTAGAATGAGCGATATACCGCCCTTTCCAGTGTGACCTGTGACCTTGGACATCTTCGGAGAACGAGATTTTAAATAAAAAAAAATACTGTAAAATGTTATCAGAACCCCGCAAATGAATAGGACCAGCAGTTCAGCTGAAACTATATTTAGGTCGGTATTATATCCGAAAACCCTATGGGAAATATAGGACGAAAATATATCAGAACTATTCTTTATTGATTACTTCATAGTAGGTACGTCTTTAATTTTGTTTCCATTTTTCACTTAACGAAACGAGCTCATTCTCATAAAAATATCACTTCCATACGCTCTCGAACAATTCAGAGAATAAGCTCACTTATATTTGAGCATTGAGTTTAAATACAGGGTGATTCACGGTGGATGGCACAGGCACATCAGACGTTTCTGGTGAACTAGATGTCCGATCGGTTTGAAAATTTGCATGAGTGCATTATCGGACATTCTCTACCCAAGTAAAATATTTTCGTCAATGCGGTGTTGCCACTTCCATGAGAAAGTAGTAACAACTTTGCTTTTTCAAATGGAACACCTAGTATATTATATTTTTTTGGAATCTCCAATAACCTCTCGACAATTTTGCTCGACATTTCCCCTTAGCTATCTGTTGTCGTATTCGAAATACACTGCGCAAAAAAATTAACGCTCATTATGGAAATCTCAAATTTATTCTACAACTGAAGGTGTTTTCAATGATAATTATTTTTATCAGAATTATACATGCATATGTTATCCACTTTCAACGTTTTTCTTCAATACAGATGTTTTCTCCCAGCAGGAATGAAAAAAGATGATATTATCAGATTTTGAATGTATTGGCTCCATTCTAAAATCAGTTGTTCTCGATCAATTCTAGTGATCAATAGTTTTTCTTTCGTTTGATTTTCTACACTCGATCGCTATGCAACGCGAAACACGCAATTTGACCCAAGAGGAATGTGCCCAAGCGGTAGTTTTGCGAGAAGAAGGGTGGACATACACAAGAATTGCAGAAAGGTTTGGAGTTTCCCATACAAGTGTGTCCAGAATGTTGCAGCTATTCAGGGAGACAGGTATGAATGTCCGAAGACCAGGACAGGGTAGACCACGGGTAACAACTGCCATTCAAGAACGTTACTTGAGAGTTTCTTCGTTGAGACAACGGTTTGCAACCGCTCGCCTCCTTCAAAATCAGCTTGAGCAAACTCATGAGGTGCAATTTAGCACTCAGACTAGTAAGCCAGTAGATCTACCTTTGAAGAGAATTCGCATATGAGATATCAGAAAAATCAAAAGATCGCATGCAAGATAGATCGCAGAAATGGGCACATTGATATCATTATTTGATGAAGTATTAGTTATATTCAGAGAAAAAATCGAAACTCATGAGCAAATAAAGGAAAATGAAAATGAGGGAAACAATTTCCTGTTTTTTCTGAAAAAAAAAATATTATCCTCAAGAAGTAGACTAAATATACGAAAATGTAAACATGAATTGTTAAATTATTTTCCCACAAACAATTCAAAATGTGTTATAAAACATAGTCATGAGTAATTTTTCAGATATTTTTATTATTATTATTGAACATAATTACAGAGTTGAGCATTGCCAATTGTAGAAAACATTATTTGGATCGATTTCAAACCAACATTCATTCATCACATTTTCCATTCGATTATTAGTAATAAATTAAAATTTTTGTATAAAATTAACACTATAATGATCAACACATAATACTATTTGATTGTAGGCTGAACAGGATGATGAGAAGAGGAAATATTTTGATGAAAATGTATATACAGGGTGTTTCCTAATTGAATGTCAATATCCGTGGGGGTGATTTTTGGGCACATTTCAAGAAAAAAACTTCATTTGAACATATGTCCTAAACGTCTTTCCTTTTGATATACAATAGGGTGGTAAAGTATTCAAAAATAAATCATTCATTATTGATATCTAAATATTAATATTCAAAGACATGAAGTGATCACAACCAAATATCAATTCTTGGCCACAGCCTACTAAGATAAGAACCAATTCTTCCTTACTTACAAAAATAGTGTAATTTATTTCAATGCAGAGAAAGTTTTCATTTTTTAAGCGAAAGCATCGGATTGAAAAAATCAAGTGATCAATTTTGGTGAGAAATGTTTGTAAATTTCAAAAATGAATTTAATTTTAGGAAAAATCTGTGGCGTACCATCAATGTCTGCCAAAATAGGTAGGTCAAGTTACGTACGAACGCCACTGGTAGGAATAAAAAAAAAGTGATACAATGCCTCTTGATTCATAGTCCATGTATGACAAATTTCGTCAAAATATCAGAAGTGGTATTGTAGTTATTAATAATAAATGATTTATTTTTGAAAACTTTACCAAACTGTATCTCAAAAGGTAAGACATTTAGGACATATGTCCATAAGAAGTTTTTTTTTAATGGGCCCAAGAATCACCCCCATAAATATTGACATTCAATCAGGAAACTCCCTGTATAATTATATAAATATGCACAGAAACTTTTCTTAACATGTCAGGAGTTGACCTTGAATGAGGCATAAAAGCTCGTTTTGTATATATGCCTATTTGCTTCCGAAAAAAACATGAGTATTTTTGGTGTGCTTTTTATAACATGACTTTGACCCACACGCCACAAAAAATATTTGGGAATATAACTGGATATCTCGTTGTAAATCGGCCAGTTACATTGTGATGACATAATGGTTTCGAGTATAAAATGGTTTTCGCAAAAAGAAACACAAATTTTACCGTAGTAGGTAAATTCAACAAAAAGTTGTGAATAAGTGCATGTTTTGCTCATAAGAGTGTGAATTTAATCAAAAAATATATATCATTTGTAGAATTCCGCACATTAGATAGAAAAAAAGGCAGTCACAGTCAACTGGACAGAATTTATTGAAATTTGGAACATACAATGACCTTTATATTCCTAAAAAGAACGTATTCAGATCAAATATTCAGTTTTGAGACATTTGTAGGACAGGGCCGAATCAGAGTAGTCAAACAGGGAAATGAATAAGCTGAACATTTTTCCACAGAACCGATATCAATAAGAGCCGTTTTCAGTATCATATCAGGTCTTACAAGGATTGCGAATTATTCTTGTTGCAAATTATTATTATTTTAAACGTTAGGTCTCGTTAAAGTGCAGTCAATCAGCCATTACAAAAAGCAGCGAGGTTTTTGAAAGTGCTCTTCTTTCGGTTTCACCTGTTGTTTTTTAAATGTGTTATACTCGGTAGGGAGGCGCAAAAATGGCAACTCGCACGGTCGACATTATAAACTCTGATGTAGCTAAAACGCGATATGTTTCAAGTCAGAATAAACCGAAATCAATATATTATATGTACTTCATTCTATAAATGTACTATGATTACTTGTTGCATACATTTGACCTACTGATTGATGTATTGAATTGAGGCATCAATTAAAATTTCTCGAGAAACTATATGATTTTGAAAATAAGATACAAACCTTGGAGGTTTGTAAAATATTTATCAGTATATTTCCCCTGCGCTGTGTGCTTACTGTTTTTTCAGAGTGTTTACGCAAGTTTGTAATCTTCAGCTGCTATATCTAACACACATTCCAACTATATTAGCATCAATAATACGAGAGAAAAAAATCTCAGAAATATCTTTCAAAGTCTTCAGAGGCTATTGCACAAACCTAGATATCACCGATGATATATACATGATCATATCCAAAAGAATCAAGAAGTCAAGTTAATCAAAATAAATAGATCGTGGTCAACATATTCAACATTCAACATGAACTCTGCATTTGAAACATTCAGTAGCATAAAATAGGAATGCAGTATGTCCCAATAGCAAAATGAAGAATTTCCCAGAAATACGAATTTTACAGGAGAAATGCTACGTGAAGTTTCGACAATATAGAAACTTCAGAATGTGTGATATGCAGTAATGAAATAATATGGAATACATAAATTCGAAAGAAGACATATATATTGACTCAAGAAAAATTATTAATGGCCCTTGTGTTTCAAGGCCTCTTGCAACGACAGAGAATTCTCGCGAGAATTTTCTGTCAAATTCACTGACCGAAAATTCTGTGCCGTTTTATACGATGGAACAATGGAATTTCACAGAGAATTCTACCGAAAGTAGTGTGCAACGACAGAGAATTTTCGGTCAGTGAATTTGGCAGAAAATTCTCGCGAGAATTCTCTGTCGTTGCAAGAGGCCTTTACATTCATTTAATAATGAGAATTGACGTATAAGAAAAAAGTTACTTTGAAAATTATGCCCTTGTGTTTCTTCAAAATCAGATATTCACCAAGAAAATTTGTTATGTAAACAATTTAAAAATCTCAGAAATATAAGGATGCATACATACATATAGTATAGTAAATGAAAATTTGCTTAATATTTGGTTGAAGGGTTAATCCATAGGTATACAGCAGAAAGCAATCATCAGGAGTGCAGGGTTCATCGAAATATAAGTGGCCTAACCTGGGGTGACAAATGTCCCACCATTCAAGTGACGATGCATTATGATTAATTCAATAACATCTGCCTGCAAGAGTAATTTAACATTATTGTCACCAGTAGTCAGGATTATTAATTTTTTATGTGAAAAGTATTTAATTCTGCATGTGAATGTTGAAAATGAAACCTGGTGAATATGAATTTTTTCCAATAATAATATGATAAAAGAAAAATACTTTAATCTAATATTAAATAAAGCATATACATATAAGAAAAGAAGAGATGTGGTAATAGCAAAATTTGCCATTACTTAATCGTATCTTCATAAGAAAAACTAATACGTATTATTAGTACTGGAAAAAATTCTTTATACACCCAGGTTGGAAAGGCCATTATAAACCTTGGACACTATATCCTTAGGCGATACAAACCTCCTGATATGATAGTACTCCGTTGACATACATACATGATCTTCTTATGTTATTGGTGGTGGAATATCACCGTTACCCCTTTTTCACTGAATCATAATGATTTCCGATCAATTTTCAACTTTTCAGAAACAAAATATGCATTGATATCGAAAAGCCATCATCCTTGTGTTCATCTGAAAACTAACAAAAATTTGGAAATTAAGAAATCACCTCTTTTGTCTTGATACTTACATAAGTAATAAGTTTTCCATGTAAAACTGTTTAGACGATGACTAAAACGATTGATCTCCATTTCGAATAATATCTGGAAAGATTCATAGATTAAGATGTGGCATATAAATTATAAGGAATTTGTCATCAGAATGAATAAATGGAAGCGATGATTCAAAACAAAAATAATGTGAAAACATAATTGTCGTCTCTCATCAAATATGACCGTTCTATTGCATAATTCAGAAATGAGGTTTGTTCTTTGAGAATGCATGAAAAAACTTCAGATATAATATGGGGAGTGAAGCAGTTGAAATCTATGAGACATGGAACGCCCTATTTAGCCCCATAATACTGACCTGTTTGCACGTTTGCAGATAGATTATCAGCAATTTTCCACCAGACCAAATAATCATAATAAAGAACGCTATGACACAATCCTCTTTCATCCAACGTAGTGAGCAGGGTCGTAGAAAGCTTTCTGTTTGCCTGGTGATGAAAACAGTACGAAAACATTGAAAATACCAAAATCTGGAAGAAAAAATAGTTAAAACCTTTGATAACCAAATATATACATATGTATACTTACCTCCAATTCTTCTAATATACTGAACATTTTGACCATTATCTGATTTAGAAACAAATAAACGTTAGTTGGTCGATTTGAGATTGAGGTTAAGGTGGAATTCGACCAGATGAACGTCAAAACTCACATCATCGGTTAAAGTTGAATTTAAATAGATAGGTACGTATGTAAAATAAGGTCCAATCATTCATTTTCTACCAAATTCATGGCTTATTTATATTAGTTATGCGAAATACATTCCCATTCAGAACATGTCAACAAACCCGGGCTACGTCAAATTTGACAGCGACAGCTGTGACTCTGTGATCACTGCAGATCGGGTGATTTTACAGGAAAAATGTCAAACTTTGATCGATTTTCCTGAAGAAATGGGGAAATTATGGAAAATATCAATACCAAGCTATTAAGCATTAACATTTCCTCTTTCGATCCGTATATTTACATCACGGCCAGGATATCTGTGGAAAAAGTTTTATCGAGTATAAAATTGCCCATTTTGCCGGAATTTTTCGCGATTTTCGCGAATTTTTTAAGAATACTTCTAGATTGCCTAGAGAATCGAAACTTCGCCCAGGTATAAATGGATTATTCCCCTTTCCGACCGTACAAAAATCTCCTCGATGTATCGCAGCTTCGCTGCGATATTAAGATTCTTCTGGACCAACTTTTTTGACAGATTCCCTCGGGCCGGTCCACAGAGTTACCAGTTTAGTATAGTATAGAACTAGTAAGCCAGTAGATCTACCTTTGAAGAGAATTCGCATATGAGATATATCAGAAAGACCGCATGCAAGATAGATCGCAGAAATGGGCACATTGATATCATTATTTGATGAAGTATTAGTTATATTCAGAGAAAAAAATCGAAATTCATGAGCAAATAAATGGAAATGAAAGAAACAATTTCCTGTTTTTTCTGAAAAAAAATATTATTCTCAAGAAGAAGACTAAATATACCAAAATGTAAACATGAATAGTTAAATCAGATCAAAAGATCGCATGCAAGGTAGATCGCAGAAATGGGTACATTGATATCATTATTTGATGAAGTATTAGTTATATTCAGAGAAAAAAATCGAAATTCATGAGCAAATAAATGGAAATGAAAGAAACAATTTCCTGTTTTTTCTGAAAAAAAATATTATTCTCAAGAAGTAGACTAAATATACCAAAATGTTAACATAAAAAGTTAAATCATTTTCCCACAAACAATTCAAAATGTGTTATAAAACATGGTCATGAGTAATTTTTCAGATATTTTTTTTATTATTATTGGAAATAATTACAGAGTTGAGCATTGCCAATTGTAGAAAACATTATTTGGATCGATGTCAAACCAACATTCATTCATCACATGTTCCATTCGATTATTAATAATAAATTAAAATTTTTGTATAAAATTAACACTATAATGATCAACACATAATACTATTTGATTGTTGGCTGAACAGGATGATAAGAAGAGGAAATATTTTGATGAAAATGTATATACAGGGTGTTTCCTAATTGAATGTCAATATCCGTGGGGGTGATTTTTGGGCACATTTCAAGAAAAAAACTTCATATGAACATATGTCCTAAACGTCTCTCCTTTTGATATACGATAGGGTGGTAAAGTATTCAAAAATAAATCATTCATTATTGATATCTAAATATTAATATTCAAAGACATGTAGTGATCACAACCAAATATCAATTCTTGGCCAAAGGCTACTACGATAAGAACCAATTCTTCCTTACTTACAAACATAGTCAATTCAATTTTTTCAATTTCAATTCAATTTATTTCCAAAAATGCACATTACATACATACTATTATAAATCTAGACACCTAAGTATTACTTGTGTTGTGTCTATTTTTCAAAATATACTATTAAAAATTTTTTTACCACAATGATTGTAAACAATCTTCAATGTATGCATTGTTTCCCCTCTGACATATCAAATCAAAAGCAAACTAAATATTCCATCTAAACATAGTGACAAATAATTCTCTACTTCAGCAACAATATGAGGCTGTCGATGTTGTCAGAGACGTATTTTCTAATTTTTCTGTTGAATAATTTTGTCGTTAAAATTTTGAGGTCATTTGGAATGGTGTTGTACAATCTGACTCCCCCAAAGAGAAGACTTTTTTGACACTTCGTTTTATTTAATCTTTCGCAAGCATAGTGTCCCGACAAATTCTGTCTCGTTCCATACGAGTGTTCTATTCTTTTGAGATCCCCCTTATTACCATGAATGTACTTTAGAAGTGCACTAACATAAATCCCCTTAACATCAAGAAGTTCCTCAGCTGTGTAGATACCTTTTACACTTTCTCTATTCTTCACTCTGAAAATCGTCCGAATGATATAATTTTGTGCTACTTGTAGTCTTTTCAGAACATTCATATAAGCTGACCCCCAAATTGTTATCCCATATCTCAGTATTGACTCCACGATACTAAAGTAAACTATTTTCAAATTATCTTTTTCCAAAATATTTCTCAAAGTATAGAATTTATATGTCAATTTCTTAAGTCGTTTTACTGTAAATTCTATATGTTTGTTGTATCTGAGATGCTTGTCAATAAGGATTCCGAGATATCTCACCGAGTCGACCCTCTGTACCTCCTGTGCAGCCCCAGATATTTTCAATGATGGTAAGTTATGTGTTTCCCCCGCAGAAGTTAAGGAAAAAGTGATGAACTTTGTTTTCAGAAGATTCAGGCTGAGTCCAGACTTATCTAACCAAACTTTAATATTGTTGAGTGTTTTTTGAGCCTTATTCCATGCTTCATCCCAGGTAATTCCTGAGCAATTTATAACTGTATCGTCAGCATAGGCGACAATAGTGCACTCATCATAAAATAGGAGGTCGTTCATGTAAACCAGAAATAGCGTTGGGCCCAGGATGGTTCCCTGTGGTATACCAGCTCTAATAATTTTTTTTTCGCTTATTTCGGTTGCCACCCTCACTTGTTGTGATCTGTCGGTTAAGTAGCTGTGAAAGAGTTCGAGAACAGAGCCTCTCATTCCAATATTTTCTAATTTCTGTAAAAGCCTTTCGTGTGAAACCGTATCGAATGCCTTCTGGAGATCTAGGAACACGGCTATATCCTTTCTATTGTTATTAAAATTCTCTAGTATCTCAGAAATAAGCACTTGTATAGGTTGCTCTACACCTATTCCTTTTCGGAAACCAAACTGGTTATCTGATATGATTTTGTGCCTGTTCAGAAATGACCACAGTCTTTTATTTAAACATTTTTCAAAGATCTTCGAGAAGCTGTTTATTAGTGAAATCGGGCGATAGTTGTTCATTTCATCTTTCTTATCTGACTTGTGAACTGGGATCACTACACTCTCTTTAAATTGGGTGGGAATTCTGGAGGACTCGAAAATCAAATTGATTATATGAGAGATTGGTTCGGAAATATATGACTTGATTGCTTTCAGCGGTTTCACGGGTATTTGGTCAACACCAGCCGAGGCGCCATTTTTTAGGCAACTTATAACTTCTTCTACTTCTAAGTATGTTGTTGGTTCCAGAAACATGGAACCATTGCATATCCTATCCGGTATTACATTTGGCATATTAGCATTATGTTTTGTTGCCTCCGATATCCTAACCCCAATCTCCGTGAAGTATTCATTGAAGGTGTTGGCAATCTGTCTCTTGTCATGTATAATTTCATCCCCTAATTTGATTTTTTTTACCTCGACTTTATGCTGCTTTCTGTTTGATACCTCATTTATTAACTTCCATGTGTTTTTAAAATTGCCATTTTCCTCCCTGAGTTTTACAGCGTAATAATTGTTCCTCGTTAATTTTATTAGTTTATTAAGGAAATTTCGGTAATTTTTATATTCCTTTTTGAAAATGTTATTGCCTTTATGCTTTATCGCCTTCCTCTTTAATGCATCCCGTTTCCTTATCGAAGTTAGAAGACCTACCGTCATCCATGGTTTGATAGCAAGAAATTTATTAATACGTTTCAACGTTTTGGATTCCTCCAATAGCATATTGACTTTTTGATATAGTATATCAGTACACTCCTGTGGATCGCAACAGTTGTACACACAATCCCAGTTTACCAATTTTATCTTCTCAACAAGGATTTTTTCATTTATTTTACTCATTTCTTTTCCACTTTGATCCCTGGTTTCCGCCCTTTCTTCATTAAATTGTAAATTGCATAATAAAGGGTAGTGATCTGTTAAGTTATTATGTAAGACGATTGATTTAACTTTAACTTTATTCTTTATTTGCTTAGATTCGTACAAAAAAACGTGATCAATAGTACTCGATGAGTCGTACGATACTCTTGTTGGTACGTTTACTTGCGAAATATATCCATTTTTAGCCAACATATTTGAGTATGAAATTGACCCCAAAGTTAAAGTATTCTTTTCATATATATCAACATTTATATCCCCCATTATAATTGTTATGTCCCCTTTTGAAAGGGTAGATAAATAGTCATCCAAATCTTCAACAAATAATTGTTCACTTGTTGGGTTCGGTCTGTATATCCCTATGATATTTATGTTGATGTTAGCAAACCTGAATTTACACTCCATCATACTTACTTCTGATAATGCCACCGTTACCAAGTCAGCAGAAATGTCATCTCTTACATACAACACCACTCCATCACACTTATTGAAAGATGCCTCATTATAATAAATAGAAAATCCCTCGACCTTGAAGTCATTGATATCGTCTATCCTCCATGTCTCCGACAACACAACAACACCCACATTACCTCCCTCATTTAACCTTCCTAGAATAATACAAAATTCGTCAAAATTTGCCTTCAGACTTCTTATATTATAATGCACGAGAGTGAGGTTCTTCAAATCATTTTTAATCTCTAAAGAATTACTTACATCTAATATATCAAAACATTCAACATCCTCAACACACTCTGATGTATCTAATATATTAAAAGCTACATCTACATTATTCATCTATCAAACAACAGATTTGAACTCCCCAATATAGAAAAACAAAACAATGGAGCCCAAATAAATCATGCTGCCCTGCAAAATACCACTAAAAAGAATCGAATCAAGGTTTCGCCTCATGTGAAAAAAAAAAACAACATTGAAAACGAAATATTTCCTCTTTGATGTAACTTTGTTATTGCCGAAGTTTAGCTTATATTATTTCTTCAATTTAATATTATCCAAATCATCGTAATTGTTCACCCTGTATTTGATGTTCTTCACCTTCACGTATATATTTCCCCCCAAAAACCAGACGTCTTTTTTCTGAAATTCCTGTTCAATATTCTTGTATAGTTGGTATCTAGTAGGAGTCATATCTTCGGCTACAATTATCTTCGTTCCCTTCAGGAGCTTCCTGTTTCGAAGTATCTTCCACTTGTTACTGAGTTGTTTCAAAGTAACCAGTATTGTTCTTTTTCCGTTGAGTTTTTTTCCCGTTCTGAAACAGTTTTCCAACTCGTCCTCCGGGATATCTAAGTGTAACCTGTCCCTGAATAATGAACTGACAGTTTCCGGTAGATTTTCATTCACCTGCTCTTCTAATCCATCAATACGAATTGATTTTCTCTTCTGATGTTGAGCTAATTTTTCTACTTCCCCACGTAATAAATCATTCTGTTTTCTCAATTCGATCAGTTCCACATTGACTACATCGAGTTTATGTTGATATTCCTTTATCTCAAGTTTTTGTTCGATTTTTGTTGCGATGATGGTGATGAAATTTTCATCTTTGAAAATTTCTGTTATAGTTTCCTTAATTATTAATTTAATATCATTCACTTGTTCCCGGGTGAAAGGCATAGTTTGAAAATTTCTTGACTCACTTTGAAACCAATATTATTGTAATAATAATATTATTATTATTCGAAACTGCAGGGCAACAAAATACAACCAGTCACTCGTGGCAACACATGCGGAATTGTGTAATTTATTTCAATGCAGAGAAACAGTTTTCATTTTTTCAGCGAAAGCATCGGATTGAAAAAAATCAAGTGATCAATTATGGTGAGAAATGTTTGTAAATTTCAAAAATGAATTTAATTTTAAGAAAAATCTGTGGCGTACCATCAATGTCTGCCAAAATAGGCAGGTCAAGTTACGTACGAACGCCACTGGTAGGAATTAAAAAAAAAGATACATTAAAAAATGCCTCTTGATTCATAGTCCATGTATGACAAATTTCGTCAAAATATCTATATTAATAATAAATGATTTATTTTTGAAAACTTTACCAAACTGTATCTCAAAAGGTAAGACGTTTAGGACATATGTCCATAAGAAGTTTTTTTTTAATGGGCCCAAGAATCACCCCCATAAATATTGACATTCAATCAGGAAACTCCCTGAATAATTATATAAATATGCACAGAAAGTTTTCTTAACATGTCAGGATAGTTGACCTTGAATGAGGCATAAAAGCTCGTTTTGTATATACCTATGCCTATTTGCTTCCGAAAAAAACATGAGTATTTTTGGTGTGCTTTTTTTTAACATGACTTTGACCCACGCGCCACAAAAAATATTTGGGAATATAACTGGATATCTCGTTGTAAATCGGTCAGTTAATTGTAATGACATAATGGTTTCGAGTATAAAATGGTTTTCGCAAAAAGAAACACAAATTTCACCGTAGTAGGTAAATTCAACAAAAAGTTGTGAATAATTGCATGTTTTGCTCATAAGAGTGTGAATTTTATCAAAAAAAATATATCATTTGTAGGATTCCGCACATTAGAGAGAAAAAAAGGCAGTCACAGTACACTGGACAGAATTTATTGAAATTTGGAACATTCAATGACCTATATATTCCTGAAAAGAATGTATTCAGATCCAGTATTCAGTTTTGAGACATTTGTAGTACAGGGCCGAATCAGAGTAGTCAAACAGGGAAATGAATAAGCTAAAAATTTTTCCACAGAACCGATATCAATAAGAGCCGTTTTCAGTATCATATCAGGTCTTACAAGGATTGCGAATTATCCTTGTTGCAAATTATTATTTTAAACGTTAGGTCTCGTTAAAGTGCAGTCATTACAAAAAGCAGCGAAGTTTTGAAAGTGCTCTTCTTTCGGTTCCACCTGTTGTTTTGTAAATGTGTTATACTCGGTAGGGAGGCGCAAAAATGGCAACCCGCACAGTCGACATTATAAACTCTGATGTAGCAAAAACGCGATATGTTTCAAGTCAGAATAAACCGAAATCAATATAGTATGTGTACTTCATTCTATAAATGTACTATGATTACTTATTGCATACATTTGACCTACTGATCACCGAAATGTATTGAATTGAGGCATCAATTAAAATTTCTCGAGAAACTATATGATTTTGAAAATAAGAAACAAACCTTGGAGGTTTGTAAAATATTTATCAGTGTACTTCCCCTGCGCTGTGTGCTTACTGTTTCTTCAGAGTGTTTATGCAAGTTTGTAATCTTCAGCTGCTATATCTAACACACATTCCAACTATATTAGCTTCAATAATATGAGAGAAGAAAAAATGACGAAGACACATGACATACTGAACATTTTTCAGAAATCATCTCTCAAAAGTTTTATTATCATATCCATTGTTATCATGAAGAGTTGTTCAAATGTATATTCATAAACCGTGATGTTCATATCATACATTTTGGCATATTTTGTGTGAGGTTGCAGTAATAGTCATACAAATAGACCTATCTTGTAAAGGCTTCAGAGGCTATTGCAGAAACCTAGATTTCACCGATGATACATACATGATCATATCCAAAATCAATCATCAAGAAGTCAAGTTAATCAATATGAATAGATAGTGGTCAACATATTTAACATTCAACATGAACTCTGCATTTGAAACATTCGGTAGCATAAAATAGGAATGCAGTATGTCCCAATAGCAAAATGAAGAATTTCCCAGAAATTTTACAGGAGAAATGCTACTTGAAGTTTCGACAATATAGAAAATTCAGAATGTGTGATATGCAGTAATGAAATAATATGGAATACATAAATTCGAAAAAGACATATATATTGACTGAAGAAAAATAATTAATGGCCCTTGTGTTTCAAGGCCTCTTGCAACGACAGAACTTTCTCGCAAGAATTTTCTGTCAAATTCACTGACCAAAAATTCTCTGCCGTTATATACGATGGAACAATGGAATTTCACAGAGAATTCTACCGAAAGTAGTATGCAACGGCAGAGAATTTTCGGTCAGTGAATTTGGCAGAAAATTCTCGCGAGAATTCTCTGTCGTTGCAAGAGGCGTTTACATTCATTTAATAATGAAAATTGACGTATGTATAAGAAAAAAGTTATTGTGAAAATTATGCCTTCGTGTTTCTACAAAATCAGATATTCACCAAGAAAATTTGCAATTTAACAATCTCAGAAATATGAGTATGCATCATACATACATATAGTATAGTAAATGAAAATTTGCTTGAAGGATTAATCCATAGGTATACTGCAGAAAACAATCATCTAGAGTGCAGGGATCATCAAAATATCAGTAGCATAACCTGTGGTGACAAATGTCCCATCATTCAAGTGGCGATGCATTAAAAATAAATCCAATAACATCTGCCCTGCAAGAGTAATTCAACATTATTTTCACCAGTAGTCAGTATTATTTATTCGAGAAGTAATCAATTCTGCATGTGAGTGTTGAAATGAATTCTGGCGAATATGAGTTTTTTTCAACGATAATATGATAAAAGAAAAATACTTTAATCTAATAATATATAAAGCATATACATATAAGAAAAGAAGACATAAGGTAATAGCGGAATTTGCCATTACTTAATGGTATCTTCATAAGATTACCGCACAAAAGGAATTAGGAACGGAACATTATTCTGCAAGTCATAGAAAAAGTAATTCGTATTATTAGTACTGGAAAAAATTCTTTATATACCCAGGTTGGAAAAGCCATTATATAAACCTTGGACACTATATCCTTAGGCGATACAAACCTCCTGATATGATAGAACACCGTTGATGATAGCAAACTTCACAACCTATATGCATAGCCTATACCGCTATACTATCCATGTCCCATGTATTGTGTTAACATACATGATCTTCTTATGTTATTAGTGCTGCAATATCACCGTTACCCCTTTTTCACTGAATCATAATGATTTCCGATCAATTTTCAACTTTTCAGAAACAAAATATGTATTGATATCGAAAAGCCATCATCCTTGTTTTCATCTGAAAACTAACAAAAATTTGAATTTAAGAAATCACCTCTTTAGACTTGATACTTACATAATGAATAAGTTTTCCACTAAAAACTGTTTAGACGATGACTAAAACAATTGTTCTCCATTTCAAATAATATCTGGAAAGATTCATAGATTGAGATTTGGCATATCAATGTTAAGCATTTTGTCATCAGAATGATTAATGAATAAAAGGAAACAATGATTCAAAACAAAATGAATGTGAAAACCTCGGTGAAAACATAATTGTCTCTCATCAAATATGACCGTTCTATTGCATAATTCAGAAATGGGGTTTGTTTTTTGAGAATGTATAAAAAAATCTTCAAATAAAATCTGTGAAGTAATTCAGTTGAAATCTATCAGACATGGAACGCCCTATTTAGACTCCATAATACTGACCTGTTGGCACATCAGCAATTTTTCATCAGATCAATAATAATCATAATAAAGAACACTATAACACAATCCTCTTTCATCCAACGTAGGTAGCAAGTTCGTAAAAACCTTTATGTTTGCCTGGAATGCCTGGCGACGAAAACATTGGAAAAAATCGAAAATACCAAAATCTGGAAAAAAACATAGTTAAAACCTCTAATAACCACATATATACATATACACTTACCTCAAATTCTTCTAATATACTGAACATTTTGACCATTATCTGATTTAGTTTAGAAACAAAAATTTGTTGTCGATTTGAGGTTAAGATGAAAATGATGAAATCGAGATGTTCAGATGAATGTCCAAAACTTACAGCATGAGTAAAAGCGAAAAATATGTAAAATAAGGTCCAATCGTTCATTTTCTACCAAATTCATGGCTTACTTATATTAGTTACGCAAAATACATTCCCATTATCCAGATGTCAACAATGAAACAAAACAATCCCGGGCTGTCTCTGCCGGTCTACGTCAAACTCTGACAGCGACAGCTACAATGTCAAATCGTTCTCTGTGATCACTGCAGATCGGGTGATTTTACAGGAGAAATGTCAAACTTTGATCAATTTTCCTGAAGAAATTATGGAAAATATCAATACCAAGCTATTGAGCATTAACATTTCCTCTTTCGATCCGTATATTTACATCACGGCCAGGATATCTGTGGAAAAAGTTTTATCGAGTATAAAATTGCCCATTTTGCCGGAATTTTTCGCGATTTTCGCGAATTTTTTAAAAATACTTCTAGATCGCCTAGAGTATCGAAACTTCGCCCAGGTATAAATGGATTATTCCTCTTTCCGACCGTACAAAAATCTCCTCGATGTATCGCAGCTTCGCTGCGATATTAAGATTCTTCTGGACCAACTTTTTTGACAGATTCCCTCGGGCCGGTCCACAGAGTTACCAGTTTAGTATAGTATAGAACAATAGGAAATCGCCTCGTGTCTTGGCAAGAGGCCCAGCTCTTACCCCAGCCCATCGAAGGGCGCGTTTGGATTTTGCGAGAGAGCATATCCATTGGGAAGAGGCCGATTGGGAAAGAGTTCTCTTCACAGATGGGTCTAGATTCTGCCTCTACCAATGCAATTTCCTGAATAATACTGGTTTTGGGGGAGAATCGATTATTGTATGGGGTGGAATATCTTTGACTGCTCGCACAGACCTAGTGGTCGTTGATAATGGAGCTATGAATGCTGATAAGTATATAAGGAACATTCTTGAAGAGCATGTAGTGCCATTTGCCCCATACATTGGTGAAAATTTCATTTTTATGGACGATAATGCCAGACCCCATCGTGTGCGCATCGTTCAGGAGTACCTTGAAGAGCTTGAAGTCTCTCGAATGGAATGGCCAGCAAGAAGTCCAGATCTCAATCCGATTGAGCAGGTTTGGGACAACCTCAATAGAAGGCTGAGAAGTTCAGAAAATCATCCAGCTACTCTTAATGACTTAGGAATCCAACTCGGAGAAATCTGGGAAGGATTAGATCAAAACATTTCAAGATCACTTATTTTGAATATGAACCGTCGATGCCGAGCTGTAATTAACGCATGGGGTGGATATACCAAGTATTAAATCACTTATCAGCATTTCAGTATTTTGAAAATTGTTCATTTCTTTTCTTTCACATAAGATTCGGTGAAATCCTGAATTTTTCTTCCATTTAATGTGTCTTGTTTCGTTCAAAACCTTCCCGAGAGAACATAAAAAATAAGTTATAAAGTCAATGTAGAGTTAATTTTCATTAAAATTGAGATTTTCAGAATATGCGTTAATTTTTTGCGCAGTGTATAAATTAATTTCAATTTTTTCACCGAAAATCATGACCTCTAAAAATGCTGATAACTTCGGGTTGAGAGACACTATGGCATTGAAATTTGGTATGGATTCAGGTGATACATGAATGCCTTCAACACATCAGCCTGATCTACGTTACAGTGGTAAGAAATACATTCTTTTCGTTTGCATGAAAACACAATATTTTGGGTGCAAACAGTTTGGTGCAGTTCATAGTGAGAGCTCTCAAGGATTACGAGACCATCAACGGGGTAAGTCCATGAAATTGAAGAGCATTTCATCGTCACATTTTTTTACTTTTCATTCAATTACAATCTTTCTAAATAATTGAAAAATTATCAATAATACGGTCCTTCGAGAAAGTCTGGTTATACGACAAGTTGTTTATTTCAAATGGAACGCATATTATTAGAAATTCAGAAAGCTGCTGAAATTTGCTTTCATTCTATGTACACATATATCATGCATATACCTAACTTGTAAAATTTCGGACTCATGAGCATTTATTATTAAAAAGTAGAACAATCATGTCGAATATTTCAAAGTATGATTCATCAAGAAATATCAGGAAACAGGACAATAAAAATGCAAAGTATCTAGGCTTCACAACATCCGTGGCGACGTTTCGCAGAAGTTACCTTCTACTTCTTCAGGTCTACATACTACGGAGGACGCTAATTCTGTCAGTTATTTGTATTCCAAAGTATCTTCGAATCGCTGGCCGTTCCCTTCCAAGCCCTTCAAAATGCAGTTGTTGACTGCTTTCGTCATGGCATATGATATTTCTTTGAAATCCAAATCTTCAAATGCGGGTTATCCTTTCCAACAATTCATCTCTCGAATGCACGGGTGTTTTGTGAACTTTTTCTTTGAACATTCCCCACAGATAAAAATCTAATGGACTAAGATCGGGTGATCTTGCTGGCCAATTCCATGGTCCCAAGCATCTTATCCACTGATCGTCGAAAATTCTCTCTAGTTAATAATAATAAACAAACTTCTGAAATGACGATAATGTCGAAATTCAAGTTGCTTGGTGTCTTTATTATTAGAAGGTACTGCCAAATAGTGATCATGGCCTGCCTACCAAATACCGAATGGAAATACCATTCTGAAGGGACATTTTGACAAATAAATGCTCATAAGTCCAAAATTTGACTAGTTAGGTATAGGCATGATATACAAAGAATGAAGGCAAATTTCATCAGCTTTCTGAATTTATATTAGTATACAGGGCGTTCCATTTGACATAAACAACTTTTTCAAACAAAGACTGTATTTTTTACCACCCTGTAACGTAGATCGGTAGATCAGGCTGATGTGTTGAAGGCATTCATGTATCACCTAACTCCATACCAAATTTCAATGCCATAGTGATTTTCGGTGAAAAAATTGAAAATAATTTATATTTCGAAAACGGCAACAGATAGGTATAGGGAAATGTTAATAAAAGTTGTCGAGAAGTTGTTGGAGATTCCAAAAATAATATAATATGCCAGGTGTTCCGTTTGAAAAAGCAAAGTTGCTACTACTTTCTAATAGAAGTGGCAACACAGCATCGACTAAAATAGTTTAGTTGGGTAGAGAATGTCCGATAATGCACCCATTAAATTTTCAAACCGATCCGATATCCAGTTCACCAGAAACGTTTAATGTGTCATCCACTGTGAATCACCCTGTATACATAAAGGAAAAACGCAGTTGAACAATTTGACGCAAAATTAATTGTCGTTTCATTGCATCCAGAAAATCGGCTTAGTAAATAGTGCTTTATGGTTCAGCTACTGACCGCCAGATTCGAGGATAAAAATTTTCGATTCTCCGAAGCACACTTATCCCTCTTTAAACGTGTGGAGGAATTACAACTGAAATCAGCTTCAAATCGTTTAACTGTGATGTTCCTCTATGTATATTCAAACTCAAAGATCTAAGTTAGGTCATTATTCCTCGCATTATTCATTGAGAAGCGATTTTTATACAGGGTGTCCCAGGTTCCAGTGCCTATTAGACGTTTCTGGACAACTGGGCATATTTGAGATCTGAAAATTGGGATTATGATATTGTTCGAAATACTCTACTGACCTAAAATACTTTTGGAACCTGAGTGTTTTTTTTTCGTTTCTTATGCGATTGAGTATACAATGCCGAATACATTTCTGGCTAAACTATTGTATTCATTCCAATTGTTTTCAAAATATCGGAAAAGAAAGTGAAAAAAGTCATATATTCACCGTAGATATTATTTCAATTTTTATAAGCTTTTATTTAGTTTCACCTGTCCCGGTGTCTGTCTGTCTGTAATCAAATCTTGCAAGTTAAATATGACACACTTCTTATCATCCGATTCATTTGAAATTTTGCAGGTGTACCTAATTCTGGTGACAATGCATCATGAAATATTTTTTATAGAAAAAACAAAATGGCGGCTCCAAAATGGCGGATGAGTTTTGTAATTATGATCCGATTCCATTCAAAATCAGTATCTAGGGGTATTTGGGTTCGAAAATGATGATACTTTTGTCAAAACTGGTAAATTCAAGATGGCGGCCACAGTATGGCGGACGAGATTTGTGATTATGATCATATTCTATTCAAAATTGGTATATGAAGGTTTTCTGGGTAGGAAATTACGATTCTTCAAAATCGAGGAATTCAAGATGGCGACTCAAAAATGGCGGATGAGTGTTGTTATAAAAGCTTATCTTCAAAAATGTTTTTTGAGAATTAGGCTTGCTCTTATTCTGAACAACCCGTTGTCACAACATCAAAGTAGGTAGAAGGATGTGGAAAGGTCATGCATCGTTTGGATTTCATAAATATGTGTTTCAAATATTGTGTCGAAAACTGTTATCGAAAATTGCCCATAACTTCTGTTTTTCAAATTAGAACCCTATTTTTTATGATTGCGTTCGATTCTGCGAAGAAAAATAATGAAAGCACTTCAAAATACTCTTGCTTCTGAATTCTGTAATTTCTGAGTTATTTGAGATTTTCCGGATGCATGTTATACGTAGGGTCAAATTCATGAGAGAATTCTGTGACAATAGAAGATGAAAATGATCCCATTAGAAATTCACAATTGACAGGTCTTATTAGAAGTTGTAACTATGGTTTCATAAGAATATTCATTGAATCAGTTTAGATTCGATGAACTTTACTGCATACTAAATTCACTTTTATAAAGTATCCCGGTGGCCTTGAAATTCTGACACATTTCACCGTGTGCATTTTGAAAATGTTACGTAATAGTAATTTTCCTGTCAGTTGAACAAGCAGCGTTGTCGTTTCTACATATATGCCGTAGTAATTACGTATTCATCAAAATGTATATTCACTTTGGGAAAATAATCAATTTGAGAAAATTTTATGTTAATTCAATAATTCCAAAGACCTGGCGAATGTTGAAGAAATTTTTTTCCGTTAAAACTGGAAATATTTTACGTATTGTATATTTATTTTTATTTATTTATTTATTTATTTATTTATTTATACATGCACATGCTGACAACAATAAAATCAACAAAATTAATGAAAGCCTTAAATAAGTGTTGTACATGATAAATAGTTGCCGTCAAATAATACACGGCTTGTCAAAAAATAAAATACAATACGGAAGGCAAAAGCCAATATTGACAATAAACAAAAGGTGAGTATCACATAATACATACACTATAGACAAACAGTACATTCAGAACTCTTCGAGTTTATAAATAGTCTTTTTCAGTAATAGTTCCTTTACACCTTTTCTGAACTTCAGGTCATTCAAACTCTTCAGTTCCTCGGGCAGTCCATTATATAGTTTCAGTGAGATGTGGTTTGCTCCCTGCTGCGCTTTCGCTATTCTATGGAAAGGAATACTGAGTAATTGCTTTCTTCTTGTGTTGTACTCGTGAAAGTCGGCGTTTGTTCTAAATCTCTCGAGGTTTCGATGTACATAAACCACTGCAGCGAAAATGAAAGCTGAAGTACAGGTGAGTATACTCTCTCTCCTGAAAACATCTCTGCAACTTTCTGTATGATGCATCCCAAATATAGCCCTTATGGCCTTTTTCTGCTTCAGAAGAACCTTCTGCGGATCGCTGCTGTGCCCCCATAATATGACACCATATACCATTTTTGAGTGAAATGCTGAGTAGTACACTAGTTTGGCTGTGTCACTGTTAGATATCATTCTCATTCTTTTTATAAGGTAGATCGAGGTCGAGAGTTTGCTACATAACTGGTTTGTGTAGTGACTCCAGCTCAAGGATGAGTGAAAAGTCATACCCAAATAATCCAAAGTATCTCCTATATTCTCTTTGTTCGTGAACAAGAGGTGCTGGGTTTTATTTTTGTTCATCAAGAGACCATTTGAGGCGAACCAACTCTGAGCACTTGTTAGTGATAAGGAGGTTTTGAGTTCTATCCTGTCTCTAGTTCCCGACCTGTTTATGAAAGCAGTGTCATCAGCATAGCTGCATAGCTGGTCAGCCTCTAAGTTGGCATGCAGGTCGTTGGTGAAGACGATGAAAAGTATCGGGCCCAGAATCGACCCCTGCGGCACCCCCGCCCCGATCTCCCTCAAGTCAGACACCACACCATCCCAGCTCACCACCTGAGACCTTCTTGTTAGGTAGGAAGCGAACATGTTGAGAGCTTTTCCTCTTATGCCGTAGTATTCGAGTTTATTGAGAAGAATTCTATGACAAACGCTATCAAAGGCTTTGCTCAGATCGATACAGGCCAACTGCACTTCCTCACTGTTGTTGTACGCTTCGATGATGGTGTCCATAACGTCTATCATGGCTGAAACAGTTGACTTACTCTTTCGAAAACCGTGCTGAGATTGATGGATAAAGTTATTGCTCTCAAGAAAGCACACCACTCGTTCTTTCAGGAGTAGCTCGAACAGCTTCGAGAAGGCTGGCAGGACAGAAATTGGCCGATAATTTGACAGTTCCTCAATCGGACCTCCTTTCGATATGGGTGTTATCACGGCGACCTTGAGTTCCATTGGAAAAAGTTCTTGCTCGAAGCAGTCGTTGATAATCCTACACAATGGTTGTTTTATGACTGGAATAATTTGCTTGAGGAGTGCTACCGAAATGCCGTAGTAATCCCTCGTGTGTTTGTTTTTCAGCTTTTTTGTTAGTTCAATGATTTCTTCCTCTGTTGTCGGCTTCAGATACATGGAGTTCATAGTGTTAATTCCGAAATTTTTCATTAAAACGCTTGAATCACCTAAGGATGGTCGCACCTCTCTCTGTATATTTTCGCCGACAGATATAATAATCATTCAGTTCTTCAGCAGTCGTGTGTGAGGTCACCTGACATTTTCGCTTTTTTCCTGTTTATTCTTCACGTATTAAATTCCACGTTTCTTGAAATTTATCATCTGCGCTGGCTATTCTCTTCGAGTTGTTGGCTTTCACTGTTTTTTCTATCTCCTTTTTCATGGTGGTTTTCAAATTATTGTAAAGTGAGTAACTGGGCTCGTCTTTACGTACCTCCGCTATGGTCCGTGCTGCCTCCACTTTTCTTTTTAGATTTTTCAAATTTATATTACAGCTGTATTTTTTTCGTTGTTTAAGATTAATTTTTACTTCAGGAAAAGACAAGTTGAAAAGACCCACAAGAGTTCTGTGGAAATTGCTATACTGCACCCCAGCATTTTCATTCCAAATTGATTTCCAGTTTATAGATCTGATTCCCTCTACGAAACGGTGGGTATTTTTCTTGTTAAATTGCCTTATGACTCTATATTTGTATATATGTATATAAACATGTAAACATGTACGGAAATCAAGAATCGAGTATTGAAATTTCACCGAAAAATAATGGACAGAATAGTCCGTTACTCCAGTATGAAAATGTAGTAGTACTACGAAACCTGTCACTGTTACCAACTGGCATATAATGATTGGATACAAAAACTTGAGAAAACGGTAACACAATAAAGAAATTGGTTTTGATACATAAAACTTCAATAATTTTTCATCACAAAACATTATTTTCTAACATCGTTACATGCATATGTTTTTTTTAAGAAAGAGCATTAGATTCTTTGCCTATCAAACAATGTAGCATGTTCAAAGCAATTACAGTATTAGAAAAACAGATTTGAACATGACACCATACAGTTTTACCTATGATACATGAGCACAAAGATAAAAACCTCTGAATAAATATAGAGATTTTGTAATTTTTTTCAAAGAATAGGCTGACATATTTATTAATAATAATAATAACCGCACGGGTGTGGTGTGGTTTATGCCATGCTACATGGGGGTTGACGTCCCCACGGCCCGAGTTACCTGGGCCACCAAGGGTAAATGGTGGCAAACCCATGAAAATGGTGAATGAAGTAAGCCTCGGAAGAGAGTCGCTGCCTGGGGAGCGCCAGGGCATGTCCGGAGCCGGCGCTGGACATGACAGCATGCGATCCGTCGGTGGCAGGGTGCTGAGGAAGCGGGCTCCTGTCAGTCAACAAAATACAGCACCACAACAGCAACGAGAAGTGGAAACCGATATCATGGCAGAAGATCGAAATGCCACTCCACCTGCTGGCTCGACCACCGTGAGGAGGACTGCCCGCAGGGGAGCTCGCAACGCACGTATTAAGTGGAGCCGCGAAATGAATATTGAAGTAATGCGAGCTTTTTACTACGTGAACAATTGCGATGACAAACCACTTCCTGGATGGAGATACTCCCTCTATAATGAATTCACCAAGAGACATCCAGAACTCCAGCTAACGGAAGGGAACATTGCGGATCGTAAAAATATTATTATACGAAAAGGCTACTTGACAAGACAGGAACTAGATGAGATCAAGAGAGAAATGGGCTACACAATCAATCAAGAACAGATTGTCGGAAGTCAGAATGAAGAACCCACGGAGCCGCTGGAGAGACCAGCAGATACGGCCAGGGACCTGTCTGTCACACGAATTGCTCACCAAGACTCCCCACAATATCGCCAACTGTATGACACCTTCGATAGTAACCTGGCGCAATACGAATCTACTGATCCGCTCAACCGCCCCATCCTACCAAAATTGAACTTCAACTCTACGGCCAAAGATAACATCGAGTGGCTCAACGAAATATTGGCAGAACACCTGAGCACTCAATGGACGTTGGAACAAGTCCACTTATCTCTGTACTGTGCTGCCATCACAGTAATCGGACAAAATGGGCAAAAGATCTACATCCCCAGAACCAGTGAACAGAAAGTTAAAAATCAAACTCCTGCCTGGAAAAGAAGATTAATGCAGGACGTCGATAAACTTCGAGGAAAGGTTGATGTCTTGGATGAGTTCCTGAAGGATAATAAATCGCGTAAAGTATTGAACAAAGTGCGAAAAATAGCCACATCCGCAGGGCTGGACCTGGAATCCCCACGACATAAAGAGTTGATAGTTGATCTGAAAGATCGCTTGAGACAGCAAGCTAAAGCGAAAGGTGCTCGCCTGCGAAGATACAATGAGCTAACAAAGCGAAAACAACAAAACGCTGAATATTTGAGAGACAGAAGGAAGTTCTTCAGAAGTCTTGAAAAGCCATCCGAAATCTCCTCCAATCAGCATGCTGACATCAACAATGACGAATTTCGGCAATATTGGAGTTCTCTATGGTCGGAGAGTGGTCAACTTCAGAGGAATACTAGCTGGTTTACGGACATTGAACACCAGGCCTCAGAAATCGTTGAGATGAAGACAGATCTTTTCACAGTCGAAGAAATTTCCAACATTGTCAACAACACTAGTAACTGGAAGGCGCCAGGACCCGACCGACTTCACAACTTCTGGGTTAAACAATTTCCAGCATGTTTTCCAAGTCTGGCTAGATGTTTTTCGGAGGCACTGGAAGACCCCTTCAAGATACCTACTTTCCTTACTCAAGGCAATACCTATATGCTTCACAAAAGAGGAGATCGCAGCAAGCCAGAAAACTACCGACCCATAACGTGTTTGTCGGTGGTGTACAAGATGTTCACAACCCTTGTGAATAATGCGATATATCGTCACTGTGAAGCCAACAACATTCTGGAAGAAGAACATAAAGGCTGCTCAAGAGGATCGGCAGGATGCAAACATCAACTCACCATAGACGCTGTAGTGTTAAAGCAAGCCCAAGCGAGAAGAAGGAATTTAAGTCTATGTTATATCGACTATCAGAAGGCCTTCGATACGGTGCCCCACGATTGGCTTGTGAAAGTACTGGAGATTTATAAGATCTGCCCGAAAATAAGAGGCGTGCTCCAACATCTAATGAGTACATGGAAAACGAATATTCTTATAAACAACATCAATGCTGGAACCGTAAAAATATCGAGGGGGATATTTCAGGGAGATGCCCTGTAGCCGATGTGGTTTTGTATAGCACTGAATCCTCTATCTACTCTTTTGAGAAACTCCAACATGGGGTACAGACCAGCAATGAGGAATCCGCGAAAACTCACCCATTTATTGTATATGGATGATCTGAAACTATTCGGCGAGAACCAAAATCAACTTCACTCGCTGATAGATATAAAGCGCTCCTTCAGCAAAGACATTGACATGTCTTTCGGTCTCGACAAATGCGCTATAGTCAACATCAGGAAGGGTAAAATGGAGAACACTCAGGAACAATTTCAGGACATCCACAGTATGTTGCCAGAAGAGACCTACAAGTATCTGGGCATTCCTCAAAATCAACGGATTGACCACACCCGTTTGAAAGCTGAGTTCACTGCGAAATATAAGAACAAGGTAACCAAAGTGCTCAACACCAAGCTGTCTGCTAGAAACCAGATCGATGCTTTGAACTCCTGGGCTACGCCTGCTCTGACCTACACTTTCGGAGTCTTGAAGTGGTCAGACACTGATCTGAATGAGTTGGACCGACGCACCCGCCGCCTAATGACAAAGTTCCGATGTTTGCACACCAATGCATCGGTGAAAAGGCTTTATCTACCCAGGAGAGATGGTGGACGAGGTCTGTTGAACATCTATAAACTCTGCAGAACCCAGGAGAAAAACTTGAGGCAGCGACTGCTCGAGTCTGAAGATAGCCTGATGAAATTGGTGACAACAGAGGATAAGGGATACACTCCTCTGAACCTACAACACAGAGAAATGACATTCGATATCACCACGAGAAGCGAAGATATAAGTATATGGCGGGAACAAGCTCTGCACGGAAGATTTCCCAAACACCTTGAGGGGGAAAATGTCGATAAATTAGCTTCTTTGTCATGGTTGAATGCGGGACAATTGTATCCTGAAACTGAGGGATTCCTGACGGCTATCCAAGACCGAGTTATAAGAACTCGCAACTATGAGAAGCACTGTTTGAAGCTGAACGTTGAGGACAAATGCAGGAAGTGCGGCGCAGTTGGCGAGTCTATTGAACATATAATCGCAGGTTGTCGAGTTCTTGCCGACAACGCATATCTGGGCCGACACAACCAAGTGGCAAAAATTGTCCACCAGCAGTTAGCTCTTAGACATGGTTTTTTGGATACTTGTCCGCCATATTATAAGTATCAACCTGCAGCAGTGTTGGAAACGGACGCAGCGGTTCTCTATTGGGACAGACCCATAACAACAGATAGATCAGTGGACTACAATAGACCGGACCTTGTGTTCATTGAGAAGGATCAGAAGTATGGGGTGATAATTGATGTGGCAGTACCATTGACTCATAACATCGGAAGAACGGAGTCGGAAAAAATAACGAAGTACGAGAACTTGGCAATTGAGCTGAAGAATATGTGGCAATTGTCGAAAGTCACTATTATACCATTGGTGATTTCGGCTGAGGGAGTCATGTCCAAGTCATTCAAGAAAAATCTTCAAAAGATCGAGATATCCCAGAGGATCGCGGGATATGCACAGCAGGCTGTGGCTTTGCAAACCTGTCACATCGTGCGGAAATTCCTGAACTAGTGGGAGGAACTGAAATGTTTTTTCACTGGTTCATAGAAGTAATACCAGCTCGAGCTGAGACCGGGAGACCGATGATGAAGAATAATAATAATAATTCGCACGGGTGTGGTTTGGTTTCTGCCACGCCACATGGGGGGTGACGTCCCCACGCCCCGAGTTACCTGGGCCACCAAGGGTAAATGGTGGCAAACCCATGAACGAGAAGTGGAAACCGATATCATGGCAGAAGATCGAGATGCCACTCCACCTGCTGGCTCGACCACCGTGAGGAGGACTGCCCGCAGGGGAGCTCGCAACGCACGTATCCAGTGTAGCCGCGAAATGAATATTGAAGTAATGCGAGCTTTTCATTACGTGAACAATTGCGAGGACAAACCACTTCCTGGATGGAGAAGAGAAATCTTGAAGGGATCGAATTATCCCGGAATATCGCGAGATGTGCACAGCAGGCTGTGGATTTGCAAACCTGTTACATCGTGCGGAAATTTCTGAACTAGTGGGAGGAACTGAATTGTTTTTTCACTGGTTCATAGAAGAATAACCAGCTCGAGCTGAGAACGGGAGACCGATGAAGAATAATAATAATAATAATCTTTATTAATCCCATAAGACATACAAATAAATATGCATAAGATAAGTCAAAAAAAAAATTAAGAAAAAAACACACCATAACTAATCTACAAAAATATCTTCATCGCATAAATACTCAGAAATATTGTAGTAGCTCTTATTGAGCAATTCTAATTTCACTCTTTTCTTGAAACTCATTACATTCATTGATTTGATTTTAAGAGGCAATTTGTTATACAATTTAATTGCCTGGTAAACAGGAGAACATTCAAACTTAGCTGTTAAGTGGCTCGGAATACATAGCATGGCAGCATTTCTGGTGGAATATTGGTGAAAACCTGATAGTTTCACCATTGATAATTCATTTTCCTTTATATAAATCAAGCATCTATAAACATACAAACTGGAAAGAGTGAAAAGTTTGTACCTTTTAAAAAATGGTCTACATGAATCCCGCGATTTTAAATTGAAAATTAAACGTAGAACTCTTTTCTGAGCTACAAAAACTCTACCCGAATTTATTGAATCACCCCATAACATCACATTATAATAAAGAAAACAATACACTAAGCTATAATATATATTCAATATAGATTCAATTGAAAATGAATCCTTAACCCTGCTGATGGCGTAATAGGCACTACCCAATCTTTTACAAACGGATTCAACCTGATTTTCCCACCTCAAAGAAGAATCTAGGTGTACTCCTAAAAATTTCACCGCATCCCTGGAAGCAATCTGCTCACCCAAGCAACTCAACACCAAACGATCCGAATGGATGTTGCGAATTCGAAAATATATGCACCCAGTTTTGGTGATGTTCAAAATTAAAGCATTTATCCGACACCACCCCTCAAACTTGCATATTAGTTTATTACACATAGCTGTAAGCTCCCCAGGAGTCTGCGCTGAGACCGCCATCGATGTATCATCGGCAAATATGGTTAAAATATCTGGTTCAATATGATTAGGTAGATCATTAATGAAGAGTAGAAATAAAAGCGGTCCCAGGACAGACCCCTGCGGAACTCCCAACTCAACATTATGTTTAGGCGACGCAACCGGGCCATTCTGACAGTCATGGTACGATGCGTAATGAAGCTCACTATCCATTTAAGGAAAATCCCACGAAAGCCAACATTATATAGTTTACTCTCTACGAACTCACAAGAGAGAACATCAAACGCACGTGATAAATCGAAAAAAAGTCCAGCAACAAAATGTCCCTCATCCAGTCTCCCATATACATAGTTAACAAAGGAAAAAGCTGCTGTTTGTGTAGATCTGCCTTCTCGAAAGCCATGTTGGCTATCAGTAATAATGTTAAAGCGCGAAAGAAAAGAAATCATTCGGCCATATACAATTTTCTCAATTATTTTAGAGAAAACGCTCAAAATTGAGATAGGGCGGTAATTTGCTATGTTGAGAGGATCATCTCTCTTGTGAACAGGAATCACCGAGGCCATCTTTAACAAGCTAGGAAATTTACCAGTATTAACTGAAAGATTAATAAGATGTGCGAAATGATCAGCAACAATATGAACAATACTTTTAACTACTGTATATATATATATGCGCTTTATAGCGTTCTACGCCTTGCGCTGCCCAATCTCCACCTCCGTCGATCCTGCCAGTCACCCGGTCTGAGATCCCTTTCCGACATCGCTTTGTCAACTCCTTTCATCCAAGTCATTTTTGGTCTTCCTCGTTTGCGCCGCTCCATTGGAATCCAATTCATTATCAATTTCGGTATCCTCTGGTCACTCATCCTCTGCACATGGCCATACCAGCTCAGTTGTCTTTCCTGAATGCATTCTGTAATGGTGTTTTTTACATTCATTATTTCTCGTATTGTGACGTTCGGTATATGCTGGAGTTTGGAAATTCTGGCCGCTCGACTCTCTGTGGACTGGAAAAAAGGAAAAAGTATTGACGGATAATGCGGAAGTTGTGCAAATTTTCGACAATGCACCGCCGTAATGATTAATTAGACTTTATTCAGCAATGGAGCTGAAATAGTCAGCGAAGATACAGGCAACCTCATAAGGTTCATCACAAATTTTACCAGTCCAGTTGAGCTTAATATTAGAACGAGAAATCTTTTTGCGACCGGTTTCCCTATTAACAATATTCCACACAGTTTTAATTTTATTTGAAGAGGTGTTTAAAATATTATTATAATAGTTGGTCTTAGTTTGCTTCAGTAATCGCCTGTAGTCAATTTTGGCCCTATTATAAATTTGAAAAGAATCAGAATTATTCAAGTTTTTGTGCAACCAGAATAAGTTTTTCAATCTAACGGAATCTAACGGAATCTTCTTCAGGAACAACATTTCATCATTTTTTTGGATTAAGACTGATAAAATATCTTGAAATCATATCTGCATATAAAGAGAAATCCTTTCCCAAAGATTCCCAATTGGTTATTTTTCTATCTAGGTGGTTTGCAGCAACTTCCTCTTCCATTGTATAGACTTTTCGTCATTTTGTTTGATTCAGTTCAATCCCCTCGATCGTAAGAAATCGTCGATACAGTACTAGTTGAATAAGGTGGGTATTCGACATTTTTGAAATACTAGAAAATCTAAATGTTAGGTCTTTCACACTGCATAGAGGGTTCTGTTGAAAAAGGCAGCTTTATCGCTATTATAAGGAGATCAGATTGTCTTCACTAGTGATGTTCCTTGCTCTTTAATCGAAAATACCATTTAATTGTAAGGTTATATTTATATATTCATTGCTAAGAAGAAAGCACAAAAATTTTTCAGTTACTTATGGACTTCCAAGGCCTGCTTTGATGTCAATAATTCTTGGATGGACTATAAAACATAAATCCAAAAATCTCGAATAACTCAGTAATTACTGAATTTAGGAGCAGGGGTATCTTAGATGTGCTATTACTATTTCTCTCCGCAGAATCCAACGCAATCATAAAAATATATGGTTCTAATTTGAAAAAAGAGTTGATGCCAATTTTCGATCACATCTTTCGAAACAGAATTAGAAACACCTTGTGATGATGTTTATGAACTTCAAACAATGCATGACCTCTCCAAATACTTCTACTTTGACGTTATGAGAACGGGTTACATTCAGGATGTTGAGAACAAGAAAAATAAAAATTATACTGTCTATGAATATTTTGCTTTGTTTCAGTGTTCTTGTCTATATTTCGAAAAATATTTGAATTAATATAATTATTTCAACAGAAATGTATTCAGCATTGAATAATCAATCATATCAGAAACGGAAAAATTCACAACAAAATTTTTTGAACAAATTTATTTTCACTCTTTGTATAACCGGAAGCGCTCAGGATTCAAAAATATTTTTGGTCTGTAGAGAATTTCGAACAATATCATAATCCCAATTTTCAGATTTCTAATATGTCAAGTTCTCCAGAAACGTCTTATAGGCACTCGTTCTTGGAATACCCCTTATAGTTGTTCATAATGTAGATAATTTTCACGAAACGGGCCCCCGAATATTCATTCAAGATCGTGAGAACTGACTTAATTACATTCAATTCAAAATGAACTAATTGATAAATAATGCAAAAAAATCTTTAGATAGAAATCTTGTTATAGCTTATAAATAAATACATATTACACATACTGAAAAATATTCTCTCTTCAGAATTATTGCTCCCCATTCTTCTTTTTGGTGTTCCAGAGAAGTATGTCTTGATTTCCAAAATATGTGACACCCAATCCAATGGCAGTGCCCAAAAACAGTAAGGAACTTGTAATGCTTGATGCTATTCCAACATTTTCAAGTTTGAGAATGTTTTTTGGGTCCTTCAGACAATTCTGGAACATCCTTGTTATATTATCCATAGGGAAAAATTCTAAATGAAATTCCTTTAAATTAATGACACTTCGAAGTACGAATAATAAAAATGTACATATGTCAGTGATGTTCGACAAACTAGATTACTGGCATTTTATTTCTTAATAATTAACGGAAATGTTCATAGAAAAATAGTTTTTGGTAATAAATAGTGTCGAATACCTGTCTGGTCAATGTAAAATGAAACAAATCTGAAGAAACAGTCGGACAAATGAAATTCCCCATTTTTTTAAATTCTCCTCAAGAAATAATCCTAGAGTACCTTTTTGTAGAACCTGAAATACTTCAGTATGAAAAAGACCCCGCACTTTTTCTATGGCAAATGGCGTTCCGTCAAATGTTCTAAAATTTTGGTATAATGTAGTACTCGACCTACTGATCAAAAGGGTCTATGGCCCCAACTCAATCCTTTGACTAGTTTTTGAGATTTTTGAAGTTGAGAATTACCCACTTTTACTACGACCGTACCTCGGAACAGAATCGAAAAAACTTCAATTTTTCTCATGAAACATTTCATGAGATCCCCAGGGAGCAACCATATAGACTATAGAGGAATATGACCGAAAATCGTTGGGAATACAGGGTTATCCATAATTGAATGCATGCCCGATTTTGAAAGTATAAAATATGTCAGTTTCCGAGCGAGAACGTTCACAAAATGAACTATTACACTAGATATGTTGTTGTTACATCGAAAAAGTCTGTAATACCCAGAATTTATACTGAGTGATTCATTATTATAGAAACTATTCTCGAGGAAGGTTAAGTGGACACCCTGTATTTATGGGATGATTCAAGGTGTTTGTTTAATTTTTTTAGAACATATCATCATGGACTTCAAAAAATACAGAGTGATTCAGTCATGAAATGAACTTTGAACCTCACGAAAATACCCAAAAACCATCTTTTTTTCATCACCCTCTATTTCAAGATTAACTCCGATGAGGTGGGTGTTTTCTTTCACCACAGTACTTGATATAAAAACATCAATACGGCTGAGAGTTTTTATCCACTTTCTATGAACAGTTTTTTTTTATGTAATATGAAAATTATTTATTTATGTTATTCTATTCTTATTCCAGCATAAAAAAATCTGTTCATAGGAAGTGGATAAAAACTCTCAGCCGTATTGATGTTTTTATATCAAGTACAATGGGGAAAAAAACTCCCACCTCATCGGAGTTAATCTTGAAATAGAAGGTGATGAAAATAAGAGGTGGTTTTTGGGTATTTTCGTGAGGTTCAAAGTTCATTTCATGACTGAATCACCCTGTATTCTCTGAAGTCCATGATGATATGTTCTAAAAAAAATAAACAAACACCTTGAATCAACCCACAAATACAGGGTGTCCACTTAACCTTCCTTGAAAATAGTTTCTATAATAATGGATCACCCAGTATAAATTCTGGGTGTTACAGACTTTTTTGATGTAACAACAACATATCTAGTGTAATAGTTCATTTTGTGAATTGACATATTTTATACTTTCAAAATCGGGCATGTATTCAATTAGGGATAACCCTGTATTCGTAACGATTTTTGGTCATATATTCCTCTATATGGTTGCTCCTTGGGGATGTCATAAATTGTTTCTTGAGAAAAATTGAAGTTCATTCGATTCTGTTCCGAGATACGGGCGTAGTAAAAGTGGGTAATTCTCAACTTCAACGCCCTGTATCTCAAAAACTAGTCATAGGATTGAGTTGGGGCCATGGACATTTTTGATCAGTAGGTCGAGTACTACATTATACCAAAATTTCAGAACATTTGACGGAACTCCATTTGCCAAGGAAAAAGTGCGGGGTCCTTTAGTAGTATTACGAAACCTGTGTCATTCCTCAACCTTAAAAGAACTAACTCCATTTGCAAAGTTGAAAAAGGGTACATAGAAATTAGCCTTGACAACGTCTCTCAGAATTATTTGATTTTCAGTTCCTACCTGCGTCAGTTTTAAGTAGAACAACTTGATAAACCTAAATCATGGCTAACCGGAATACTTCATAAAACGGAATGGAGTAGAGTTACATCCGCCTTCCCCTGAATTTCTGAGGTGACTAATCGTTCTATCAGACATTTATCAACTCTGCAGATCCCCCCACACTTTACATCTGTTTTCAAATAGTTCTTCCATCATAACGCTGTTATGGAATATAATAAATTACTTCCTTCCATTGAATCACTTCCCTCAGCAAGTTTGAACTTGCCATCAAGAGGATGTTTCTCGTCTCAATAAGCAATGCCCGTATATCGTCGTGCTTGAGATGTGACTTCAGTGTTCCGAGAGGCCGTTTCCTTTAGTTCATTTCAGTTCTTATGTTTCATTTGTTTTATCTATACTAACTGACAAACAAACTGCAACACCCAGAAGATGCTGTTTAATTTTTTTTTTATAAAACATAGATAGTAGGTATAGCAAGGAGTAAATGTTTAAATTAAAAAAAAAAAACCGAGAGTTTACAATTTCTTTTATAAATTGGTTAATGATGTGTTTGTCCACCGCGATTATCTATACAGGGTGAGTCTTTGACTTGTACATATATCTTAACTGTAGATTCCTCTCATCAAACGAAACACTTTTTTCCTATACCATTTTTCAGAATTCGGTTTGGTTTGGAAGATACAGGGTGTCGAAAATCCATGATAAAAACACATTTCTGTTCATATCTTCGGAACCGTTATTTCGAATGAACTGAATTTTGGTTGAGTTTTTACTCTATTCATGGTGCATATTCCTCAATCGAAACCTATTCAATATTTTCACTAGTATAAAAGTTACAGGGTAGTCGACTCATCAATACACGCTAAAACACCATAAAACCACTTTAAAAAGATAAACGGTTCATATTTTCGAAAGAATCAATCATTTAAGAAACTAAAAGTATTCTTATTTTTTTTTCAATAAAACGCGTCGTTTTGGAGTTATTTCCAATTTTACCCGGAGACATTTGACGAAAAAATCATTAATTTCAAAAATAATCTGAATGCGTCTCTGAATTAAATATCATCGAATATCATTCCTTCTCTCGTCTTTAAACGAGTTCACAATGTTGTCACAATATTTATCAACTTTGTCGAGATATTTCAATAATGAAATCCCCCAAATGCGGGAGATAAAATTGAACACCAAGGAGGATTTAACACGCACAGTTTCTATTGAAAATTCATAGTCACCGGTCCATATTGAAGTTAAATGTCGATGAAATACAAAATTCGGATATGAATGATGAATCTCGACACAAACTACTTATTAAATTGAAATTAATGAAACGATACCTGATAATCTGTGGCGATGTTTTTATTTAAACAACATCCTCTTGTAATTTTATAAACTCGACACGGTTGAAATTATATTAATTCACTTCACATAATAATCACATTAGAACAATAATACACTGAATGTATTCAGAACAGAACTCCACATAATGTTTACAGTTTGTTCAGAGACTCTGGTTTGTTATTGTTTATAGTTGGCCTCCAGATAACCAATATTTCGGTTTTCGCTCTACGCATGCGTGGTAAAATTTGGCGGCAAAGTCGATTTATGATGGAAACGGCAGAATTCATAGATATTCATACCACGGTACACAAATGTATCGTGATTTATACTATGTTTCGTAAAAAATTCTTAACCTCAATGAAAATATCAGCAAGCTGACAACATCTTCTTGAAATTTCTGTGCAAAAATTCACAGAATCGATACAAATTAGATTAGGTTAGGTTGTTCAATAATAAATCTGAATATGTAGTAAGGGTAGTGGCTAAGAGGACTGGGGAAATAAAATCCTTTATGAAGATTAACGATAAATCTGAATGAAAAGTCTTTCTTCATGATATTGTTTGGTAATTTCGAGGAAAATATGAACAAGTTATAGTGTTTACAAACTAATCTACAGAAAAATCGAAGGAGGAACTTATTTTGGTGGAATAAATGTGGCTTTTCATTTGCAGATATAATCCGATGAAACAAACTGTTTTTGTTGAAATTATCGTGTTTGCAACATTTTTATTCCAATAAAGTTAGTACTTGAGTATTCCCTAAATTTATTAACTCAATTTCTATCGAGAAATATGAACTTTGAATCAATTCCACAGTATCATTTCAGGGACGTCATTAGCACAATTTTTTTTTTTCAAATCGCTTTATCTTTTTAACAGAGCCGAAAAATGGAAAATGAAAAAAAGGATTCTTTTGACCTCAAGAATCTTCAATTGAAATATATGTACAAGTCAAAGAAACACCCTGTAGACTTCCCAACGATCCCAACACGTCGTGGCATTGATGCAATAAGATGGCCCATTTCTTCTTAAGGGACAATATCCAAATCAACATGTACTTCATGTCTCAGAACCGCCAAAGTCCGTGAGGGCTGGCGTAAACTTCCAAGCCTTCCACCCATGATGTCCCAAATATGCTATATGGGCGAATGATCGGGGGATCTGGGCGGCCATAGCAAAACTTTAAACTAACTGGTAACATGAGGTCGACCATTACTTTCCTGGAATATTTGATTCTCGGGCCGGTTAAGGTAAGGGAGAACATATGGCTCCACTTTTTCCTGAAGATAACGCAGCGCTGTCATGTTACCTAGAATAGAGACTAAGGGTGACTTATTTGCATGTGCAGGAGCACCCCAAACCATAACACCTACTGTCCAGTGTACACGACGCTCAACATCAAACTGAGGTTCCCTTCTTCAGCCATCATGGGCACCCAAGGAAAATTGAGATTCATCAGAAAAGACAACCTGATGCCGTTCCACATTCCAATGTTGACGTTCTCTGCACCACTGTTTTCATTCGACCTCTATCAAATTCTCTTATCTTATAAATTCCGTGTACACGTGCTCTGGGTATTTCAACAACAACTAAAAAAAGGACTTTGTATCTCCTCGGACAGGTGGTTTGTTGTAAAATTTTAAAAATTTACAAAAAAAATGAATAAACCTTCACAATTTTTTCTCCAAATTAGTCATTCACTCCTTGCAGTTTATTCGTCAATTTCTATCTGTTTTCGTTTTTCAGTCAAAGAATTTTTTTTTTCTTATTCAGATTCAGAGGGCATTTTTTTAAATCAAACCATCATCATTTCATCCCTCAGCACGAAAATCCCTACCCCTTGAAATTGATTAGGGAAGTTGCCATGCGATATCCTCTTGGAAAGATTTTTTCTTTCTGAATATTACAGTAAAACTTTTTATGATTTCAAGATTTTAGATTATGATTTGGTGTGATTGATTTTGGTTTAATGTTGCAATTATTATTCAGTGTCTCTAACTTCGATTTAGAGTTGCTAGTTAGATTGTTCATTCAGATTCAGTATTGCTACTTCATGAATTTGTCAACACGAACATTATGTGGAATAAATAACTCTCTAAGGAGTTCGAGCTTTCATTTGAATGCAGCATTGCATAATACGAGAAAAGTTATCGGTTATGCTTTAATGCTTTATGATACAATTTGAATCAATAATTTCTTTTTCTCGTTGTAGACCGGGCCCATAATGTCGAAGCAATATCGAAATTATGTATCTTCTTATATCGTTGTATTTAAAATTACGAGGATGTATTGATATCTAGTTAGCCTAGACCAGTTCCATGCATAAACAAAAAATTGCGATAATATATCAACGAACAATAACTTATTAGAAGTGTCAGTGCCGAGTTTGACGTCAAATAAGTAAACCAGAGTTACGCAATAAATAAAAAGAAAAGATGTCCACCGAAATTGTAAAAATCGAAAAATCGGAGTATCGAGCCATCATCGAGTACCTGTATTTAAAAGGGTTAAGAGGTAAGCAGATTTACGAAGATATGCTTAATACCCTTGGTGATCAATGTCCTTCGTATGCGACCGTGAAAAATTGGACTGCAAGCTTCAAAAGAGGTGAATTTTCCATTGGAGATGATGACCGATCGGGAAGGCCAGTTTCTGTGTCAGTCCCCGAAAATATCGATGGAGTTCATGACATGATTTCATCAGACCGTCGAATTGGGCTTGAACGGATATCTGAAGCACTGAAGATTCCATACGAAAGCGTTCATCATATAGTTCACGTCAATTTGGACATGAGAAAAATTTCTGCAAAATGGATCCCCCAATGTTTGAATGTTGACCAAAAGCGTGCGAGGGTAGAAGCATCGCGTTCGATCTGTGCTCGATTTGAAAACGATGTAGACATCTTAAACAGAATTGTTAATATGGATGAGACTTGGGTACATTTCTACGATCCAGAAACAAAGCAACAATCGATGGAATGGCGACACTTTGGTTCTTTGAGACCTAAGAAGTTTCGTGTCCAAAAATCTGCTGGAAAAGTTCTTGCTTCAGTTTTTTGGGATTGCCATGGAGTAATCATGATTGATATTTTGGATAAGGGCAGAAAAATAACCAGAGATTACTATTCGACATTACTGACCACTCTACGGGAAAAAATTAAAGAGAAAAGACGCGGAAAGCTATCCAAAGGTGTTTTGTTTTTTACGGCAAAAAATTCGTGATTTAGGGTTAGAATTACTAGAACACCCCCCTTATTCACCATATTTGGCTCCGTCCGACTATCATCTCTTTCCTCAACTGAAAATGTTGAAAAGGTCGTTAATTTTCTTACAACGAGGAGGTAATAAAAGCTGTGGAGGACTGGTTTGCAGAGCAATAAGAAACATTTTTTCTGAAAGTTCTAAAGACGTTGCAGGTTCGCTGTGATAAATGTATTCAATTTAGAGGAGAATATGTTGAGTAATAAAATATTTCGACATTGAAATTTTGTTTGGTTCTAAGGTAGGCTAAGAATTTTTCAATATATCCTCGTAATACGGAAAAGTAGCAGAAATGGGGACGAGGAGTCTACACCCAAGCTTTAGGTATCGATCCGTGAATTAAGCCTGTATTAAATAAAACCCTATAACTGTCTTCGATTGAAAACGTCACCACCTAAGACAAAATTGGGTTAAATAGTACAAATATAGCTCCCTGGCCGCCTTCCCAAAAATAAGGTGGGAACCATAAACGAGTTTAATTTTTATTTCTGAGAATAAAGAAGAACAAATCAAATCATGTTCGAGGGTGGAAAAAAATAATTTTGACAATTGCTAGAACAATTCTGGCTCCGAGCAAAATATCTATCAAAATTGGTAATATACTAACTGATAAAAAACCACCCAGAAGAAGCAATTTTTTTTGGTAAAATAGATGATATAGCAAGGATTAAATGACAAAATTTGAAGAAAAAATCGTGAAGGTTTATTGATGTAAACATTTTTTGTTAATTAAATATTGTAGTCGTTTTGTGCAAATTTTTCAAATTTTACAACAATCCAGCTGTTCGAGGAGATCCGAAGTCGAGGTTTAGTTTGAAAAACCTACAGCAAGTCTACACGGAATTTGTCGCCATCTGAGTGAATTTGAAAGAGGTCGAATTATAGGTCTACCGGAGGCGGGGTTGTCATTTCGAGAAATCGCTAACCGTACGAACAGAAATTCAACAAATCGGTGTTGTCAATGAGCATGTTTCAGAGTTGCCTGACAGTCTCAATAATGCGAACGAAATTACATAATAATTTTCTCAGAGACAAGGTGGGTCGGCCTGTAGTCGATGCGGAATTGTTGGACTATTTTACCTCAAACAGACTAAGCCGAAACTCGGAGTTCGCATCCAGGGGTATTGATGAAGTTGACATCATGAAGATTGCAGATTCTGTCAAGTCGATCGCTAATAGGGTGGATGCTATAGATATCAGAATGATACATTTGGTATTGCCGTTTTTGCGGCGGGGTGGTATGTCATATTTTTAATCGTTCGCTTTCTACGTCCCATTAGCCAGTTGACAACGTTGTCCAAAATTTTTGAGAAATTCGTTGCCATACAACTGCGGGATTACTTGGGAAGTCGGAGAATTCTTCCTGATATTCAGTCTAGCTTTAGACCACACCGCACTGCTGGGGATGATTAATGATGTTGATAGGACGCTGGATGATTCAAATCTTGTAAGGCTGCTGCTGTTGGATCAAAGTACATATTGCTATGCATTCGGTGGATGCTGGTATCAAAATTGTGTTTTCTTGGATTTGATGACAACTCACAGAAATGGTTTGCAAGCTACTCGAACAATAGAAAACTTTATCGGATGTGGTAACCTTGCGTTGTGGAACCCCACAGGGAAGTATTTTGGGGCCAATATGTTTGGAATATACAGGGTGAGTCTTTGACTTGTACATATATTTTAACTGTAGATTCCTCTCATCAAACGAAACACTTTTTTTCTATACCATTTTTCAAAGTTCGGTTTGGTTTGGGAGATACAGGGTGTCGAGAATCCATGAAAAAAACACTTTATTTCGAATGAACTGAATTTAAGAAACTAAAAGTATTCCAATTTTTTCAATAAAACGCGTCGTTTTCGAGTTATTTCCAATTTTACCCGGAGAATTTTGACGAAAAAATCATTAATTTCAAGAATAATCTGGATGCGTCCCTGAATCAAATATCATCGAATATTATTCCTTCTCTGGTCTTTAAACGAGTTTACAATGTTGTCACAATATTTATCAACTTTGTCGAGATATTTTAATAATAAAATCTCACAAATGTGGGAGATAAAATTGAACACCATGGAGGATTTAATACGCACAGTTTCTATTGAAAATTCATAGTTACCGGTCCATATTGAAGTTAAATGTCGATGAAATACAAAATTCGGATATGAATGATGAATCTCGATACAAGCTACCTATTAAATTGAAATTAATGAAAAATAATACGATATCTGATAATCTGTGGCGATGTTTCTATCTAAACAACATCCTCTTGGAATTTTATAAACTCGACACGGTGGAAATTATATTAATTCACTTCACATAATAATCACATTAGAACAATAATTCACCGAATGTATTCAGAACTTCGCATAATGTTTACAACAGTTTGTTCAGAGACTCTAGTTTGTTATTGTTTATAGTTGGCCTCCAGATAACCAAAACTTCGGTTTTCGCTCTACGCATGCGTGGTAAAATTTGGCGGCAAAGTCGATTTGTGATGGAAACGGCAGAATTCATAGATATTTATACCACGGTACACAAATGTGTCGTGATTTATACTGTTTCGTAAAAAATCCTTAACCTCAATGAAAATATCGCAAGCTGACAACATCTTCTTGACATTTCTGTGCAAAAATTCACAGAATCGATATAAATTAGATTAGGTTAGGTTGTTTGATAATAAATCTGAATGAAAGTCTTTCTTCATGATATTGTTTGAGACTTTCCAGGAAAATATGAACAAGCTATTAGTGTTTACAAACTAATCTGCAGAAAAATCGAAGAAGGAACTTATTTTGGTGGAATAAATGTGGCTTTTTAGTTGCAGATATAATTCGATGAAACTAACTGTTTTTGTTGAAATTATCGTGTTTGCAACATTTTTATTCCAATAAGGTTAGTACTTGAGTATTCCCTAAATGTATAAACTCAATTTCTATCGAGAAATATGAACTTTGAATCAATTCCACAGCACATTTTTTTTTCAAATGACTATATCTTTTCAACAGAGCCGAATTCGGACAAATGGAAAATGAAAAAAGGTTTCTTTTGACCTCAAGAATCTTCAGTTAAAATATATGTACAAGTCAAAGACTCACCCTGTAAAAAAATGTATCCCCTTCGTTTTTCTCCTCCAAATTTTAGTGATTTATTCCTTGCTATTTTATCTATGTTTTTTAGAAAAAAATTGAAATTTGAACAGTTCCTTCTGGGTGTTGCTGCTTCTTTGTTACTTAGTATATTACTGTGTTAATCCAAACATCTACGAAAAATGGGACATATTATCGATAAACTTTTCTGAAAGAAAATTGGATATTCTGAGATGTTTAAGATATGCATTTGCTGAGTTTTATAAGATTTTTCGGGAAAATACAAGAATACCGAACTGTTTCCCCAGCGCGCACCGATAGAGCGGAAAAATCAATGTTAGTAATTAGTAAGATACATGTAATGTTCTCTTTTTTCGAGAAACATAAATTTCTGAAAACCTCAAGTTGTTACGGCGTCTCAGCCGTACAGCTACAGGGCGATTGTGTTATTTTGTCCATTTTTATAATTGACTATAACTTCCGCATGATAGAATCTTCGCTCTCGAAATGAACACATCTTCATGACACTTTTTTGCGGCTTTGGTTTTTTTATACCTGCTATACCAAACAAAAATTTCAAATGGAAACCATGTCATTCGTTCAGGATATCTCTCAAAATATATTTGCTTGTATATTCGGCATATTATATTTTTCATAATTCTTTTTCTGTGATTTATCCGTGAATTATCCGTGGTGAAAGAATATTTGTATCTATCAGAGTTTGGTGGAAAACGTATGAATCACTGAGAATGATGAGGTAATCTGTTGATTGGTAAAATCATTTTAATGATATGTAGCCTAGTAATTTAATATACACTTACTAGTGCACGTGATATTTTTTTTTAAACACAAGCAGACAATTTTTTTCTTCGGGGATGAATCAATGATGGAAAGCTACATATTTCTTCCAAATTTCAACAATACATATAGCATGCATCGTTTTCGAGAAAAATACCTGATGTACATTCCGACGGCAGCAGATCGATGAATTAGATTTTGTCATTTTTCCACAAAACCCTGAAGGATACAATTTTTTTTCACGGAAAATTAACGGATAAGTCACTGAAAAAGATACTTTGTTTTACGCTGAAAACATTTTTTGGAGAGTTGTTCCACTGAAATGATATCAAGTTAGTGAGACATCTAAAATTTTAAAAATACAAGGAATCACTGAAAAAAATTTCCGTATAGCTATTTCGCAAAGTGGATATCAGATTTGCTTTGTTAACTTTATGTACATAAAATAATCATGTGTTTCTGGACAATTATCATTGTATGCAACATAAATCTCTTATGTGATAATAGAATTAGGAATATGAAATGAACCATAATCTAAAGATTTAAGTGAAAATTAAAAATGTTTTACCATGGATGAACACTGACTTTGTTTCTTCCTTACAGGAAGATAATTTCTTTGAATATCTTCGAGGAAGATAGATACGAGAAGGATGTTCTGATGTACGTCCAACTAGGAGAACCCCAGATGTCAGGCGGTAAGAAAACGCCTATCAATTCCTTTTTCCTACCTTCAACTCTGTTTTTCTTTCATATACTCTTCTGCACGCTCTCTATCTGCACCTCCACAATGCATGATTGCTAAAGTAAGTATCAATGCGTTTGTCATTACATACAATTCAAATGATTTAGAATAGCCCCAATATATCACTTCAGCTGGCCAACTCGTTATTACATAATATATACTAAGTGACAAAGAAACTGCAACACCCTGAAGGAGGATTTCAATTTTTTTTTTGTAAAACATATGTAGTATAGCAGGGAGTAAATACTGTCTATGTTTCACCAAAAAACATTTAAAATTTAAACAGCTCCTTCTGGGTGTTGCAGTTTCTTTGTGAGTTAGTATATTATTCTATGTTCCTCCCGTCTTATACAGGGTGGCCATTTGAAAACGAAACAGACGAGATTACAGACGAAATAATTTTTTTCGATAGATTGTTCACCATTAGCTTCCATACAATGAAATGAGTTTTGTTCGAAACGAGGGCGCACATTTTGCAGCATTTCTGGATTGATTTGACGACATTCGTTCACTATACGTCTTCTTAAATCTTCTATGGAATCGGGCTGTGTAGAGTAAATTTTACTCTTCAAGTGGCCCCAAAGAAAGAAATCTAGTGGTGACAGATCTGGCGATCTGGCTGGCCATTCAGTGGGACCCCTTCTTCCAATCCACCGATTTGGAAATCTTTGATCCAGATATTCTCGAACTGGTAAAGCGTAGTGTGGAGGAGCTCCATCCTGCTGAAACACAATCTGATCTTCCACATAATTTCCAGCATTGTTTTCAATAATTTCCGTCAAAATTGGATCAATGTGATTTTCCAATAAGTCCAAATACATATCTCCAGTAAGATTACCAGGTAAAAAGAACGGGCCGACAATGTTGTCACCAAATATTCCAGCCCAAACATTGAGTTTTTGTGGTTGTTGAGTATAAACTTCGTGGAACAATCTCGGATTAGCATCGGCCCAATAACGACAATAGTGTCGATTTACTGTGCCGTTTAGAAAGAACGAACACTCATCGGAGAAACAAACATTGTACAGATAATTGGGATTAGCAGTTACTCGTTCACTCATTGTATCACAAAATTCAACACGACGGTCAAAATCATCTTCGTTTAGTGCGTGTGAAAGATGGATTTTGTAAGGATGGAATTTATGATGCTTCAAAATATTTGCAATTCGAGTTCGTGTAAAACCAGATTCATGTGCTAGCTGCCTAGTACTCGTCATTGGATTCAGAGCAATCTGTCCAAGAACAGCTACTTCAGCTGCTTCATTTCTTTCCATGTTTCGTTTTTTATTAGCCACGGACCCGGTTTCTTGAAACTTTGACACTAATTCCAAAACAGACTTCCTATTAACATGTTTATCTAAATGTCGTTGATTGAAGAATTCTGCGGTTCTATTCGCACATTGATTGTTTGCAAAAAAAGTGAAATTATCTCCACCCGCTCTGCAATTGAATAAACCATGTCGAACAATGAACTAGAACACATACAAGTCTCGATTCAAAACTAAGAATAATTCACATGTCAAAGAACCAGTAAGCCAACTTAATGATCTGTTCGTAATAAATAAAAAATTATCGATTCTCATTTTTTTGAAAAAGATATGAATTCAATAATCAACAAAATGAAAACATTATTGAAGCCAACTGAGAAAACACTTCATAATTAAGTCGGAAATCGTTTCAAGAATTGGGACTGGAATATTTCTGTGGCATCATTAATGATTTGATTTTCTTACCTGGTAATCTGATTAGAGATATGTACGTATTTGGACTTTTTGGAGATTTCTATCGATCAAGTGTTACCGCATGTTATTGGAAATACTGCAAATTATATCGAAGATAATTTAGATTGAGTTTCAGCAAGATTGGGCTCCTTCGCAATACGCTTTGTTTGTTCGACATCTTGATTAAAGATTTCTATGTCAGTGGATTAGAGGAAGGAAGCCACAGTCATGGTTGTTTTGAAGCTCAAAATGTCGATTTTTCACAAAAAAAAACTACAAGTGCCATGAAAACACCACTTCATTTTCAAATACTTAGTTAAGAATATTTCGAGAACTAACGCATGAAATGAAAAAACAATTACTGTGCTGAAATCAGTATAAAAATACCTTTCAAATGAGGTGTCACTCACCCCATCTTCCCTATTCAAAAATTGGGAGTGAGGGTTGTAGTAGCAAGGGTTGAAGCGCTATGCGTCCGTAACCTACATCTTAAGTTGTCCCCCTCGAAACAGAAATCGACCTGTCCGAGCATTTCTATCGAAAAAATTTATTTCGTCTGTAATCTGGTCTGTTTCGTTTTCAAATGGCCACCCTGTATTTTGAATAAGTTGCAAATTATTTTCTGCATCTAGTCGTAGATAGATTATCCCATTTTTGGGCTATCATGTTCCACGTTGGAACAGTTTATTTGATGGGGGTTGGCACTTTGAATAACGTATGGTCCTAAAGTTTTGGGAAAAATTTCGAAAGCATATAACTATTTTTATCGAATTATTCAACAATTTAACTTAACCATCCTTATTATAAATCAAAATTCAAATAACAGACAAGGGACCATTATTTTCGATTTGCCTAATAATTCCCCTGACACGTTGCATCATCAATCAGACCAGGTGAAATTTTTTCGAAAAATTTAGGACCACACGTTATGTACAAAGTTTCTATATAATATTTATTTATTACATCGATGCTATTCAACTACCCAGCTTAGAATATCCTACTTACAGTTTCTTACTCTACTCGATAACTCATGTTATTTATGATTTATGTTTATAAATCCAGCATCGTCAACGAAATTAATCTAAACTATAATAGATACAGTGGATCCACTCAACTTCTAACTCTTATTTACTGCAGCGCAAATGCTCGAATAGCAGATTATTCATGGAAATGATTTATTATTATTATTATTCGCAGATTTTGTTCATATGGATATTTAATTCATCCATAGAGACTTGTTTTTGAACCAATTTCCGCTTTCCCACTTTGTATGTTTGGTCAAAGAAAGCCTGTTAGTTGCTAACATTTGGATTTGTGGATCTTTGTTTCCACGAGTATGAGCGAATAGGACATAAATCTTCATTTTCATTATTTTTCACTGAGAACCATTCGATAAGTTTATCGAACAATCTTGTGAAGTTTTGGAAAACATTGGGTTATATTTCTCCCGCGCAGTGAAGTTCTCTAGACGACCCTTTTGGAAGTGAGCAATTTGCTGCCTCATCCTCATTGTCAAGCCAAGCCAATCAGAAGGAGTATATATAGATTATTTTCACCCTAATAGTTGACCATTCTCAATAACTCTTCGTCCGAAAGAGTTTTGGAACTTGATTTTCCTTTTTTGGAATAGTTTTAGACTCTTGCGCTTCGAATTCCTGACTAAACGAGCTGAGCAGTGGATTCTTTATCCTCGTTTTGTCTTATTGAAATCGTAGTCGTATATTTCCGTGGGACTTTCTGAAGTTGTGATCTAGATATTCTTGATAATGGAATATAATTGAACGCGTGTTATAAGGTTGCAATTTCGAGATTTCAGTCACTCAAACCACTAGTCACTGTGAAACCTGAAAAGAACTAACTCCATTTGCAAAGTTGAAAAAGAGTAAATAAAAATATCGTTTCTGAGAATCATTAGACAATTACCTGCGTCAGTTTTAAGTAAAAAGAAAAACTCGATTAACCTAAATCATGGCCAACCGGGATACATTATAAAGGTGAATGGATTATACAGGGTTATTTATTGGAAATATCGAAGTTGTTAGTACTTTTCGATATAAGCGGCAACAACGCAACACTGAGAATATTCTAAAGCGATAGAGCAGTGGTTCCTACCTTCTACCCAATACATGATGAGTCTTTGACTTGTATATACAGGGTGGCCATTTGAAAACGAAACAGACGAGATTACAGACGAAATAAACTTTTTCGATAGAAATGCTCGGACAGGTCGATTTCTGTTTCGAGGGGGACAACTTAAGATGTAGGTTACGGACGCATAGCGCTTCAACCCTTGCTACTACAACCCTCACCCCCAATTTTTGAATAGGGAAGATGGAGTGAGTGATACCTCATTTGAAAGGTATTTTTATACTGATTTCAGCACAGTAATTGTTTTTTCATTTTATGCATTAGTTCTCGAAATATTCTCAACTAAGTATTTGAAAATGAAGTGTTGTTTTCATGGCACTTGTAGTGTTTTTTTGTGAAAAATCGACATCTTGATTAAAGATTTCTATGTCAGTGGATTGGAGGAAGGAAGCCACAGTCATGGTTGTTTTGAAGTTCAAAATGTCGATTTTTCACAAAAAAACACTACAAGTGCCATGAAAACACCACTTCATTTTCAAATACTTAGTTAGTAATATTTCGAGAACTAATGCATAAAATGAAAAAACAATTACTGTGCTGAAATCAGTATAAAAATACCTTTGAATTGAGGTATCACTCACCCCATCTTCCCTATTCAAAAATTGGGGGTGGGGGTTGTAGCAGCAAGGGTTGAAGCGCTATGCGTCCGTAACCTACATCTTAAGTTGTCCCCCTCGAAACAGAAATCCTGTCCGAGCATTTCTATCGAAAAAATTTATTTCGTCTGTAATCTCGTCTGTTTCGTTTTCAAATGGCCACCCTGTATATTCAAACTGCAGATTCCTCTCACCAAACGAAACATTTTTTTCCCATTTTTCAAAATTCGATTTCGTTTGAAAGATACAGGGTGTCGAAAATCGATGAAAAAACCGTTTTCTGATCATATCTTCGGTACCGTTATTTCGCATGAACTGAATTTCGGTTGATTGTTTACTCTATTCATGCTGCGTATTCCCCAATCAAACTTTATTCGAAATTTTTCCTGTTATAAAAGTTACAGCATAACCGGCTCATAAATCCACGTCAAAATACTATAAAACCACACGAAAAAAACGGTTCATACTTTTGGAAGGATCCATCATTTTGAAAAATAAAAGTATTATTTTTAATAAAACGCGTCGTTTTCGAGTAATTCCACAAATAAAACATCATAAGAAAAATCTGGATGCTTCCCTGAATTTTGAATATCATAAAAGGGCTGAAATTTATAAACTCTCTGATCTCTATACAAGTTAACAATGTTGTCAGAATGTTTATCATTTTTGTCAAGACTAAAATCTCTATTATGGAAAAACGTTTGATGTGGAGATATGTAATATTCAAATCCTAAAAATGTGGGAAATAAGATTGAATTCTAAGAAGCATGGAATCAAACATTCTATACACACAATCTATTGAAAATTTATTGTTACTTGTCCATATTGAAAATAAATGACAATGAAATACAAAATTCGGATATTAATGATGAATGTCGATACAAACCACGTATTAAATTGAAATTTATGAAAAATAAAATGATACTAAGCACTAAATAATTCGTGACGACGGACGTTTCTATCTGAACAATTTCCCCTTGGAGTTTTATAAACTCAACACTACACGGTTATTATAACATTAATTCACTGAAAGTCTTCACATTATCATCTCCTAAAAGAATCACAAGGAGGACACTAACCTCAGGCGAATGGTTTGAATAATTCTGGTACTGTTTAATGTGTTGACTTTTTTCACATACTTTTTAATTTTTTTTAAGTGTAAGTGTACCATTCAGAATATTGTTAAGGTGGGGTTATAGGTTATCAACCTCGACTCCTATTCTTTTATAATAATGATAATAACTTTCCCCTTCTATAAAAACATTGCTCTAGAAATGATTTTACCATTTTACGCCATTCATATTACAATATTTTGGGTGTTTGTAAATAAATAAATCGTAGTCCATCATGCGTGTTATCGCTATACGCATGCGTCGTTCATGGGACTGACGTTTTTGACACAGAACAACGGTTTTTCTTGCGCGCAGCCTACCTCGCATTGAGAGGTACCATTGTATGGAGAGATCCTCAACAATCTGGCATCGTCTTCTCAAAAGCTGCGTGAAATATCGCAGAAGATGGGTCAGGTTAGGTCATTGACCTAGAAACTTATGACCAAGGTTAATTTAGATAGACATATTTTTAGGATATCGAGGAAAATTTGAACAAGTTGTTAGTGTTTACAAACTAATCTTCAGGAAAATCAAAGAAGAAACTGATTTTGGTGGGAGAGGAATGAATTTTCGATTGCAGAAATAATCGGACAAAACTAATTGTTTTTGTTAGAAAATATCGTGATTGTAACATTTTCATTCAAATGAAGTTTGTTCTTCAGTTTTTCCTAAATGTATCAACTCAAATTCAATCGGAAAATATGAACTTTGAGGTGTTTGCAGAGAATCGTATGAGGCACGTATTTGGCCCAATTATTCTTCAAATGGCTACATTTTTTTGAGAGAGCCGAATTCGGAAAAATGGAAAATGAAAAAGGGGTTTCTTTTGATCTCAAGAATCTACAGTTAAAGTATGTGTACAAGTCAAAGACTCACCCTGTATATACAATTTTCACAGCTTCCCGTTCTACGTGAAATCCAGGGTACCGTCGATTCCGACCTTATAGGCCTACCACACGCTCAAGCTTCACCACAGTTTGGCTTGCTCAAACCGGCTTGAACACTGAGCGTGTGGTTGGGAAAATTGTATAGAGTTTTGCCAACCGCACGCTCAGTGTTCAGTATTCAAGCCGGTTTGCGCAAGCCAAACTGTGGTGAAGCTTGAGCGTGTGGTAGGCCCATAAGACTTCACCCTATAGTCTAAGATTCCGACCCATCCTGTTTTTGTCGATGTTGAAGGAACGAGAGGAGTTTGGTGATGGTACTGTCATCGGTTGCGGTATGCTGGGATGATTTTGAATTTGATGACGGAAACACCTTAGGAGATGGAATTGACTATGGCATAGGTCGATGTTGTGGAGATTTTCTTCAATTGGAAGAATGAGTAAAGATATTGGTACAGAATGAGCTATTTGTCGATGTTGTGAATAGAACTCCGTGTTAGATTAATAAGGACAGTCTGGTGGTAGAAATGAAAATCAGAGATGATTTCGAGTTGAATGAAAGAGAAACATTTGGTGATGGAAATAAATGTTGAAAAACGGACTGAATTCAGTTTTGGTATCTCGTTCTCTTGTACATAATTCCATTCGTTCACATCAATACAATATGTTTTGTTACTTCCTCCAGAGCCCTCAGTTTTGTGCATAATGAGCCCCAATATAGGAAACATCTCTGATCTGATGGGTTTTGAGAGAGCTTTGTAGAATAATTTCAAGCTTTCCGCTACGTTTTTCATCTTATCCCTTATTCAATTTTATTTCTGTTTTGGGGAACTTTGAACAATTCGTTATTTTCTACAGCTGTTGTGATCTTCTTCAATCATTTCCGTTTTCTGTAAATCCTCAAAATATATTTTTATTGTTTTCAGTTACCTTACGCATGTAGCCTCGTTCGCTAAACCAAGTCAGGTAAGTACGAGAAAAATGCTCGACAAAGCTATGAGAACGTGCCCAACTAGGACGCTTGAGATCATCACAGAGCTCACACCTCTACATCTAGTGATTGGTAGGGTGCCCGTGAGGCCATCTTCAGAATATTTAAAAAAGGAACAGGCATTGAGAGAATCAGGAGTCACAGAGTTTGGTGCTCTCTGAATGACTACATCTCATCTGCGAACCTTCCTAGTGATGTAATGATCAAGAAAGTAGGCATTGAGAAAAACTTCAGTACAATGCTAAGCAAAAGAGAGGATTGGGAACGGGAATATACCGACTATAATTTCGAAAAAAATACAATGAAATGGTGTACAGATGGTTCTAAAACAGCTACACGAGCTGGCGCTGGGATTTACGGGGCAAGTGTGCAATATCGTTAGGCTCCTGTACAAGCATCCTTCAAACGGAAATACTTAAAATTGGATGATGTCTAGATATAAATCTTGAAATAAACTAACACAGTGCGCATATAGCTATTCATCCTACAGATAGTCAAGCTGCTCTTAAAGCACTGAGCTCCTATGTCATTGACTCAAAGCTGATTTGGGAGTGTCGAAACAAACTCAATGAGGTAGGCAAGATGAACAAGATCTTCTTAATCTGAGTTCCCGGTCATTCGGGAATCGTAGGAAACGAAGAGGCCAATACACTGGCCAGAAAGGGCGCACAAACGCTACTCACTGGCCTAGAACCCTTCTGTGGTATAGGAAAATGCACCTAAAAGAAGGAATTCATGGCGAAGGAGAAAACCGAAAGGAAAAAACTCTGGCGTAAACTCCCAGGCATGAATCACTCCAAAAAGTTAATCCAGAACTTTGAATCTGCTAGATCTAAGAAATATATGGATCTCAGTAAGAACCAACTGCACCTACTCCACAGGCATTCTCACAGGACATTGTCGCCTTAAGAAGCATCTATTGAAAATGGGTTTATCGGACACTGAGCAGATTCTGTGGGAAGGAGGAAGAAACTCCTATTCACCAGGTCATGGTTGGTGGAGGGAAGAACAGTGCTGATACCAAAATCAGGTGATTCAGGGCAACCCAAGAACTATATCGCCTAATCACTTGCCTCAATACACTGTATAAGATCCTCACAAGTGTAATTCAAGATCAAATACTGAGGGTTATTGGACCAGTGTGGAACAGTATCTACGAACAGAGGGAAGCAAAGAAAGGAGTGTAAGGATGCAAGGACAACTTGCTCATAGACAAGAGCGTATGTCTAGACGCCAGACACTACAAGCGCGACCCACACACATCATGGTTAGACTACGTGAAAGCATATGACACCTCGCCGCACGAACGGATAATACGGCTATCAAAAATGTTCCTTACATCACCCATGCGATAGAAAACTTTATAGCGCTGTGGAAAACGAAATTTGCCATCCGAGCAGAGGGTCGAACCGTTTATACGGTATGGGTGAGATACAGGAGAGGAGTTTTCTAGAGAGATTCACTAAGCCTGTTATTATTCTGCATAACACTCATACCACTTACAATTGAGTTGAGGTAGAGCAAAATAGGATACAAGGCCGGACCATCAGGCAGAAGGAACCACCTGATCTCTCATCTCTTGTACGTAGACGACTCGAAGTTCTACGCTCTCTCCGAGTCCGCAACTACTGAATATCGTTTCAGACTACACCTCAGCAATGGGAATGTTATTCGGTTTGGACAAGTGTGCTGTTTTTCATCTGCGCAGGGGAAAAGCTGAAGACGCAGGAGAAGATATTCGACTGGAAGATGGAATGACTTTTCGACATCTCGAAAACAGAGAAGCAAAGTTTCTTGGGATGAAACAGAGGGGTGTACTGGAGACAACCCAGATAAAGGATGTCCTAACGGCCGGCTACAAAAAGAAGCTGAGAGACATTTGGAAATCGCAGCTGTCGGTGAAGAACAAAGTATCTGCTACAAATATGCTAGCCATCCCGATTCTCACCAACTCTTTCGGGGTGGTGAACTGGACGGTAAACGAACTCCTCGATCTTGATAGGTCAACAAGGAAAACGATGAACATGAATCGTAGCCTGCATCCCAACAGTTCAATACAGGGGATTTACCTTCCCTGAAGACGGGGGGGTAGGGAATTGCAATGTTTGGAATATCAACAAACGTTGGAAATGGCAGCTGTTACTCAGCATGAAATTGCGAACCATGGAGCTGCACAAAGGGCCGTGGAGAAGCTCAGCAACTATCCTGTCTCAACAACACGGCAGATCAATACTGTTAAGCCAGACATACTTCTGCTAGACAAGGAGCTGAAGGAGTTATTTGTCGTGGAATTCTCCTCCCCTGCTGAAAATAATGTTGTGATGAAAGAAGAACAGAAGAGGCAAAAATACAAAGAACTTATGTTCGAGCTTAGATTTTTATACCCAGGTCATAAAATTAGGAAGGTCGTACTATTCATAGGATGTCTCGGTGGAATGAGAGCTAACTACGTAGATGAACTGAAGATTATTCCGGTCTGTAGATCACTGGCCGAGGTATTGGCAGTGTTGCTCGGGCCACTTCATATCATCAGGTCTCATGAACTTTAGAAGCCACTTGCAGCTCATCTCTTTTGTTAAGGGACGCTACGAGGGCAGGATGAAGAACTCCTCCAAGGAATGTGTGAGGGGTTTTTAGTGAGTAGCCAAACAAGATCCTGGATTCTCACACTACCGAGAGTGCGGACCCTCTCGGCGCCCATGAAGGGTTTTCCCCCACACGGACGTTTAAAAAAAAATAAAAATAATAAAGGGCCTTCATTTTGCATTATATTCAATCATGAGGCGGAGTCTAGCTTACGCTATTCTACTTAACCTCCTGAAACAATTTCGTACCGTGGCTAAGCTCTACTCAAACTTCGACGATGCGGTTATTCAACTACCCCTTTAAAAATTGAGTGAAGCTTGGCCAAGCCCAACTTGAAAATAAATCGGTACAGTTGGCTCTTAGAGATTCAAACACATCAGATAATGTTTTCCACAGTCTTATATCGCCATCAGTTATTGGCAGTTTGAGTTAGGCAGGTTTTCCACGGAGTTGGCCACGCTGTCGTAAAATCGCTTCCATTGAATTGAAAATAGAAATAAAAAAAATCATGAGATTGCCTTATTGATTTTTCGAAGATTATTTGGGCGAAATAATTCAATCGCCTCCGAATAATCAATAAACCCATCACGAATGAAACGAATCGTTGGATCAGTTTTCGAAAAATTTCAGAATAAAAGAACCCTTTCTGATGTGGGAGAACCAACCAGGTCAAGAAACACGAAACACATCCATATTGAGTGTAGTCTCCTCATGACTATAACTATATACATTTGTGATAGATGATTTCTTGTGTCACCTGAACTTGAATATACAGGGTGTTTCCGAATTGACGGAAAAGATTTCAAAGGGTGATTCCTTGTTGAAAGTATATAGTAGTTTGTTATAAAAATGTGGGCTCAACAGTCAAAAGTAAGGGAGATATCGCGGTTCAAAGATGGCGAAAAAATGAAATTCAAAGAAGAACTTACGTACCGACTTGGGGATAGAATTAAATTCGGATCGGCTGGTTTGGTTGTAAACTTTTTCATTTCCTGTATTTTTATCGTAAAATGTGCCGTTTTGAAATAAAAGAATCAATGTAAATCATTACGTACCGGGAAAGGGCAATTTATGTTAGAACTGATTCACATTTTATTTTTTTATTTGAAAACGCTACATTTTACGAGAAAAATACAGAAAATAAAAAAGTTTTCAACTAATTCAGGCTATCCAATTTCAATTCTATCCAAGTCGTTGTGTAAGGTTTCCCATTTAGTTAACAAAAATGATCGGAGTAGTCTACTTCAACCCTCATTCTAATAACATGAAGAATATCAAAAATAATCAAAATAGAGGATCACGTCCATAGGATAAAGAATAATCAATGAGGGAAATGGACTAGTAAAGATCTAATTTCCACCGGGTGGCACCACTCGACTTGTTCTTGCTAGAGAGTTATACAAGTTCTGCGTTTTCAGTTGGTACTCATCGTAGCAATTCGAATTCTCTGACCACGTCTAATTCGCGATTTTTTGCGAATTTTTTCAAAATACTTCCAGATATGGCAAAAAAAATCTAAAAACACCATCGTGGAGCTCCGATCTTCCCCTATCCGATGCTGCCCTTCACGTAGCGAACGGGGCCGCTCGATTGGAAAATAATGGATTTCTACTGATTAAAAATATGTATTCTAATGGAAAATCTGTATCCTAATGAAAAATCTGTATCGTAATGGATCTCATTACCAAACGGATTATGGGCATATATATGTGCTGAGTCCTATAGATATTTATCTTGACTCTTATCCCTAATAAATAATAATAATTGTATTATTATAGTACGGGTGTAAATAAAATACGAGATAAAATATCATTATTCTATCGCTTTTCATTTTTGGGATACAAAATGTTTGGTTTTATTTATTTATCTTCGAACCGCGATATCTCCCTAACGTTTGATTTTGAGACAAAATTCATATGATAACAAATTACCCTTTATTTTGAAGAAAGAATCACTTTTCGAAATTTTTGGCATCAACTCTGTATAATTGAACGATTATGGGTATTTCAGTTCCTAGAATGTCCTTTGAATCAACTATGAATAATAGTATAGAGATGAATTCGTTTTTTTATCATTATTATTACACAACAGTAAGTGGTTTCGATAAACTTATTAAATTTTCTATGAAGAGAAAAAGGAAAAGACCTAGCACCAGATCACAGTAGAGTTCAACGCATCTTCATCTACATACTGGTATATTACGCAGTATGGTTTCTTTGAAGAAATGCTACGAAGATAGAAAAAAGAGTTTAGGAAAACCTTGACACAAGAAGAGTTACTACTGGCGGTGGCTCACTACCAAAGATAAAAAGGGATGAGACTGACGATCTTTCAATGTCGATTATCAATAAACATACATTGGTGGGTGTTGAGAACAAGTTCGATGGTGATGGAGTTGAAAGCACTATTCCGAATAGAGACCCAGATGAAGAAGAAGTGGAATATAATATATAGTAGACGATAATGGTGCAGAAAACATAAACCCTGGAAGGGAGACATCGCCATGATCGACTGGGAAACTGGAAATCATTTCCACTAAGAATTTCAACATGATCATACAGGGTGGCCATTTGAAAACGAAACAGACGAGATTACAGACGAAATAAATTTTTTCGATAGAAATGCTCGGACAGGTCGATTTCTGTTTCGAGGGGGACAACTTAAGATGTAGGTTACGGACGCATAGCGCTTCAACCCTTGCTGCTACAACCCCCACCCCCAATTTTTGAATAGGGAAGATTGGGTGAGTGATACCTCAATTCAAAGGTATTTTTATACTGATTTCAGCACAGTAATTGTTTTTTCATTTTATGCATTAGTTCTCGAAATATTCTTAACTAAGTATTTGAAAATGAAGTGGTGTTTTCATGGCACTTGTAGTGTTTTTTTGTGAAGAATCGACATCTTGATTAAAGATTTCTATGTCAGTGTATTGGAGGAAGGAAGCCACAGTCATGGTTGTTTTGAAGCTCAAAATGTCGATTTTTCACAAAAAAACACTACAAGTGCCATGAAAACACCACTTCATTTTCAAATACTTAGTTGAGAATATTTCCAGAACTAATGCATAAAATGAAAAAACAATTACTGTGCTGAAATCAGTATAAAAATACCTTTCAAATGAGGTATCACTCACCCCATCTTCCCTATTCAAAAATTGGGGGTGAGGGTTGTAGTAGCAAGGGTTGAAGCGCTATGCGTCCGTAACCTACATCTTAAGTTGTCCTCCTCGAAACAGAAATCGACCTGTCCGAGCATTTCTATCGAAAAATTTCATTTCGTCTGTAATCTCGTCTGTTTCGTTTTCAAATGGCCACCATGTATATAAATACCACTACCTCTTCACTTCAAATACTTTTAATTACAGATTTCCAAAGTAATTGTCTATAATATCATTTCTTAAATGATGCAATAAATTTTTCTGAGGATTAATCGGGGGTATGTCTCCTTGTTGGACTCGATAGTCCAATTCCTCCATATTCAGGCCACCTGGAGGTGGGAGATTGCCATTGTGCATCACACTAGCGATATTGTGTTTTGTCTTTATACATTGTATTGATTAAAGAAGGTAAAAGATATAAATGTTTTGTATACAATTCGTTTTCGAATTCTAAAGCATCTTCTATAGCTCCAGCAGTTATAATGTTTTAGGCTTTGTCAGTCTGAATCTTCTTCTGAAGGCCATATCATCCATCTCCTCGAAATAGTTGGGCCTCCTGAAAATTCTTCATGGAAATCCGAAATCAATAACATCTACATAATATGTCATCATCATCTTCCAGCAGGATTTCATCTTCTAATTCTATCATTGGTATAATTCTTCACCTCCTAATACCAAAAGGGCAAATACTAATATTTACATTTTTGACAATATCAAAAAAAGTGGCGTTATGATGTCAGCATGAGCCTGGCTTAAAATATGAAGCTGCCGAATATGGCCGCTTAGAGTTAAGCCAGCCTAAAAGCGTTCATGGATAGGGAGCATACAAATTCATCAAGTTAAGCGATCTTAAGGTGGGCGTTCAATGTAGTGTGTTTTTATTTCAAGTTGATTTCGAAAACGGTTTCACTTTGAGAACTGAAATTTTGTGGGTGAACTCAGAATGGATTAGGGTTCTTGTTGAAATAATTTTAATCGATTTCATTCCGACAGTTAATTTTTTTTCTTTCAAAAATAGAAGAAAATGAGCCAACCCATGCTTCTGTTTTATTTCAACAGAAAGACCCATGAAAATAGTTCAACTTCCGATTAAAAGTGAATCTACTGATAATTTCGTTCAGAAGATCAACTTGAAATACGGAATTGGCAGAAAATGGCCAAATTCAAATTTTGGCGGGAAAAAATTCCTGCTTTACCCACAAATCCACGTATTTCATAGTTCGGCGATTTTCGGATAGAGAGCGCCATTGTACATTTCATTCATGATTAGAGAGATACTCATAGAACTTGATAGTGATAGTGCATATTCTATGGAGATGTTCCGGAAAATGGACGGTGGCGCCTCTATCGGCTGAGCTTTCCCACTCGCTTCAAACGCCCACCTTAAGGTCGGCGTTTAAAGCGAGTAGGAAAGCTCAGCCGATAGAGGCGCCACCGTCCATTCTATGGAATATTTCCATAGAACATGCACTATCACTGTCAAGTTCTATGAATATCTCTCTAATCATGAATGAAATGTACAATGGCGCTCTCTATCCGAAAATCGCCGAACTATGAAATAAGCGAATTTGTGGGTGAAGCAGGAACTTTTTCCCGCCAAAATTTGAATTTGGCAATTCTCTGCCAATTCCGTATTTCAAGTTGATCTTCTGAACGAAATTATCAGTAGATTCACTTTTAATCAAAAGTTGGACTATTTTCATGGGTCTTTCTGTTGAAATGAAACAGAAGCATGAGTTGGCTCATTTTCTTCTATTTTTGAAAGAAAAAAAATTAACTGTCGGAATGAAATCGATTAAAATTATTTCAACAAAAACCCTAATCCTTTCTGAGTTCACCCACAAAATTTCAGTTTTCAAAGTGAAACCGTTTTCGAAATCAACTTGAAATAAAAACACACTACATTGAACGCCCACCTTAAGCTTTAAGCTTGGCTTAATAGTATACGGCGAATACGGCATATGACAGATCTGGTTGAAGCTCCTTATGGCATTCACAGTATCTTCACTGAGTCGATTACAATTATATACTGACGAATAACAGCCAAAAGGAGCTGTTTGAATTTAAAATTTTAGATAGATAGTATAGCAAGGTGTAAATAATTTTTTTGGTGGAGATTCATGTAAACATTTTTTGTTACTTGGATATTGTGGTCATTTTTTGCAAATTTTTTAAATTTAACAACAAACCAGCTGTTCGTGGAGATCCGAAGTCGAGGTTTAGTTGTTGTTAAAATGCCTAGAGCACGTGTACGCGGAATTTATCGCCAGCTAAGTAAATTTGAAAGAGGTCGAATTATTTTGGTCCACGGAAGGCGTGTTTGTCATTTCGAGAATTCGGTAACCTTACGAACAGAAATCCAACTACTGTTATGGGATATATTCAAGCGTGGTTTAATAATGCCCAAAATCGAAGAAGAGTAGGCACTGGATGTCGAAGGGGCACAAATGAAGTTCAAGATCGACGTTTAAGACTTATGGCCATTAGAAACCGTTTTGGGACAACTCGATCTTTGGCTGATGAGTGCTTGGTAGAACAAGGCCATCCAACTGTCCGAGAGGTTTACCGCCGGATGAGGTCTTTTGGACTGCAGCATTACCGACCCCACATTGTGTTACCTCTGACGGTTGAGCATCGCCGGCAACGATTACAGTGGTGCACAGAACTTCAACATTGGAATGTGGAATGGCTTCAGATCGTCTTTTCTGATAAATCTCGATTCACCTTGGGTGCACATGATGGCCGAAGAAGGGTTAAATGACGTCGGGGAGAAAGACGTGAACCTCAATTTGATGTTGAGCGTCATGTACACCTGACAGTATTCGTTAAGGTATGGAGTGCTATTGCACATATGCAAGTAGGTCACCTTTAGTCTTCATTCGAGGTAACATAACAGCGCTGCGTTACCTTCAAGAAATAAGGGAGACATATGTTCTCCCTTACCTTAACCGGCTCGAGAGTCCAATATTTTAGCAAGATAATCCTTGACCTCATGTTGCCAGATTTACACATTCTGAAAATCTCAATTTTAATGAAAGTTAACTTTACATTGACTCTATAACTTATTTTTTTATGTTCTCTCGGGAAGATTTTGAACGAAACAAGACACATTAAATGGAAAAAAATTCAGGATTTCACCGAATCTTATGTGAAAGAAGAGAAATGAACAATTTTCAAAATACTGAAATGCTGATAAGTGATTTAATACTTTGTATTTCCACCCCTTGCGTTAATTACAGCTCGGCAACGACGCGACGGTTCATACTCAAAATGAGTGATCTTAAAATATTCTGAGCTAATCCTTCCCAGATTTCTCCGAGTTGTAGTCCTAAGTCATTAAGAGTAGCTGGATGATTTTCTGAACTTTTAAGCCTTCTATTGAGGTTGTCCCAAACCTGCTCAATCGGATTGAGATCTGGACTTCTTGCTGGCCATTCAACCTCTTCAAGGTACTCCTGAACGATACGCGCACGAGGGGGTCTGGCATTACCGTCCATAAAAATGAAATTTACACCAATATATGGGGCAAATGGCACTACATGCACTTCAAGAATGTTCCTTATATACTTATCAGCATTCATAGCTCCATTATCAACGACCACTAGGTCTGTGCGAGCAGTCAAAGATATTCCACCCCATACCATAATCGATCCTCCCCCGAAACCAGTATTATTCAGGAAATTGCACTGAGCATATATTTCATGTGGACGTCTGTATACAAGGGAACGTCGATCACAATGGTAGAGGCAGAATCTAGACTCATCTGTGGAGAGAACTCTTTCCCAATCGGCCTCTTCCCAATGGATATGCTCTCTCGCAAAATCCAAACGCGCCCTTCGATGGGCTGGGGTAAGAGCTGGGCCTCTTGCCGCGACACGAGGCCTTAAATCATATTCTCTGAGGCGATTTCTTATTGTCTGAGTGCTAATTTGCACCTCATGAGTTTGCTCAAGCTGATTTTGAAGGAGGCGAGCGGTTGCAAACCGTTATCTCAAGGAAGAAACTCTCAAGTAACGTTCTTGAATGGCAGTTGTTACCCGTGGTCTACCCTGTCCTGGTCTTCGGACATTCATACCTGTCTCCCTGAATCGCTGCAACATTCTGGACACACTTGTATGGGAAACTCCAAACCTTTCTGCAATTCTTGTGTATGTCCACCCTTCTTCACGCAAAACTACCGCTTGGGCACATTCCTCTTGGGTCAAATTGCGTGTTTCGCGTTGCATAGCGATCGAGTGTAGAAAATCAAACGAAGGAAAAACCTAGGAGCATAGAATAACTGGAGGACAGGCTTCATACGCTCGACAGATCATTTTGAACTGCCAATAACGGCGGAGGTTAGAGTTTCGTGTGACGCCCGATAGATAACGCTGAGATCCTTTATTCAGTAACATGTCAGATATTTTATTCTATGGCGCTACAATTGCAAAGAATATAATGTGGCTGTCATTGTTATTGATACATTTATGCTTCTTTTTAATTGAAAATGGCCATAAATCATAACATAGACAATATTGATGACATATCATCGCTTTATTCTTATCAACTTTTTATGCGCAATTTTATGGGAAGTCTGTGATCGGTAATAAATTTGTCAAAACAATATCCTTATCGGAAAAAGCGAACATTCAGGTAAGTATTATTATTATTATACGGGAAGACTGAGGTTTTATCTGTTCTCGTGTATTATACGCAGAATTGTATGGTACCCCGTTTACATTCCCTCTGCTAACACTTAGATTCGGAGCGGGAAACAGATTTTTCTTCCTATATTCAATCTGATCCTTGTAGCCATTTCTTTACACGTGCTATATGCATCATATTGTCGGATTTACGAAAAAAGGTATGTATTGCTTTCTTTCAAAAGAATATATATTATGATATAGTAATAAATGGGACCTAATAAGTAATAACAACGAATAACCATTAAAGATAATTTTATTGAGGATAGCCATGTTATAGCAACGAACGACGTTGTCGCCATCTCGTGGCCTTGCGGCGAACTGATAAGTTCGGACGTTTTTGGCAGTTCATTTTCGTAGGGGAGCCTTCTCTCCAGTTATTCTATGCTCCTAGGAAAAACTATTGATCACTAGAATTGATCGAGAACAACTGATTTTAGAATGGAGCCAATACATTCAAAATCTGATAATATCATCTTTTTTTATTCCTGCTGGGAGAAAACATCTGTATTGAAGAAAAACGTTGAAAGTGGATAACATATGCATGCATAAAACTGATAAATAATTATTATTGAGAACACCTTCAGTTGTAGAATAAATTTGAGATTTCCATAATGTGCGTTAATTTTTTTGCGCAGTGTAGTTTAAACTTTTTGAAGTGACCCATGTGAATCTTCTGCCATGGCCGCCCAGATCCACCGATCTCTCGTCCATAGAGCATGTTTGGGACATCATGGGTCTTGCTTGGAAATTTACCCCAGCCCCCTCGGACTTTGGCGGATCTGAAGCATGAAGTACAGGGAGCTTGGGATAGTATCCCTCAAGAAGAAATAGACCATAAATATACATGATCACGGAAGACAAATCATTGTTAACAAATTCATTGAAGAAAATTGTGAACCCTTGGTCTTCTTTCTTCAAATTTTTTTCATTCACTCCCTGCTATACTATCTATGTTGTACCAAAAAAAAAGCTCCTTCTGGGTTTTTCAGTTTCTTTGTCAGTATATAACATCTTCATTTTCTTCTTATTGTCAATGGTTCATCGTCAAGTCACGCTTTTAGATACTTGAAGCTAAGCTTCATATTGTCATACTCCACGCTTCGTAACTAACGAGGGCTTTGAAGCATCTCGAAATAATCTTTTATGTTTTACTCAGACGATGAAACAGCTAGTTTGGCGTCATCGGCGGAAAAGAAGAGGCCGGAAGAAAGGACGGACCAGGAGAAGGTGGCGATAATGGGTCGACCCAGGCTTGGGGACATTTCCAGAGCACAAATTAGAATCAAGGAGAGCAAGGAGTTCAAGGTAAGGCATCATGCACTCATCAACCTCTAATGTGAAAGTGGCTCTCGTTGATCTCACTGTAATCCAATATTCCACTAAGAGATGAATAATAAATGCAACCGAAATGAGAAATTTAGATGAGCTAGTTGGATTTCAATTACCATAAGAATATTATGTATCAATGAAGTTTAAATAAATTCACTTTGTTTTCTCACTTAATTCAACAAAGTGAATTTATTTTAATTATTCCTCATCATGAACTATCACAAAGTAACGGACTACTCTATCCAATATTCAATGAAGTTTGTTGCATATTAATGAAATTTCAGATTTGAGTTTTCATTTGATTTTTTATTCCCGGAAAAAATAAAATTGGTTATTTATTGTTGAAAACATCTTGAAATGTGATATAAAACATCGATGATTGTAAATAATACCGTTTTCAGCTAGAGAGCCAGAGAAGTGACCTTTACGCATCCGAGAACTACTTGAATTGTTGTCGTACCGAAAAGTGGTCGATAATTGAATATTTCTAGCTATAGTTATCAGGTTATTGCAGTGTAAAAAACACCATCTTTGAGATTCGACGGAAGAGCGGCTTTCCACTAATCAAGGGGTGTTATTACTCAGAAAAAAGAGATGTTAAAGAATTTCGAAGATCTTTCTCCTTGAAGGGGAAAAGTGTGATATCGGCCCTTCGCACTAGAGACAGGATTCAGTGTTAATTTATTCTCCAGGGAGAAGGGGGGTAAATGAAACATTCGAAATTAAACTTTAGACGTCTCTTGAGACCCAATTTAAAATGAAGGTTTTACACACACGTCAAAATATTCACGTCAAAAGAATAAGTTATCAAAATAATTGGTCCATCCATCAAAACGAAATCAGATTGTTAAAACAAAATCTAATCATCAAAGCAAAATCAAATTATCAAACCTTTCCGTTCGAGACTTCTCCAGCATCTCCTATCTTCCGATACCCAACTTTACACCGCTCTTCCTCGAATAGAAATTTTTTCTTCTACGCTTTGAGACCGTACTTCCAAACACTGAAGTACCCTTAAACCGATCCCGAGTCTACTCTAAACCTTCCCGTTTGAGACTTCTCCAGCTACTCGCATCTTCCGATTCCCAACTTTACACCGCTATTGCCCGAATAGCACTTTTTCCGTCTCTGCTTCGAGAACATACTTGCAAACGCTGAAGTACCCTAAACCGATCCCGAGTCAACTGAGGACCTTTCTGTTTAAGACTTCTCCAGCTATCCTCAACTCCCGATTCACGACTTTACTCCGCTATTCCCCGAACAGTACTTTTTTCGTCTCCGCTTTGATACCGTATTTCCAAACACTAAAATACCCTCAAACCGATCCCGAGTCAACTGCAAACCTTCCTGTTCAAGACTCCTCCAGTACTCTCATCTTTCGATTCCCAACTTTACACCGCTATTCCCCGAACAGCACTTTTTCCGTCTCCACTTTCGAGACCGTACTTCCAAACACCGAAGTACCCTAAAACTGATCCCGAGTCAACTGAAAACCTTCCCGTTTAAGACTTTTCCAGCTACTCTCAACTTCCGAATCCTAACTTCACTCCGCTATTCCCCTAAAAGCACTTTTTCCGTCTCCGCTTTGAGACCGTACTTCCACAAACTAGAGTACCCTAAAATCGATCCCGAGTCAACTGAAAACCTTTCCGTTCAAGACTTCTCCAGCTACTTCTATCTTCCGATTCCCAACTTTCCATCAGTATTCCTCGAATAAAAAATTTTCCGTCTCCGCTTTGAGATCGTACTTCCAAACACTGAAGTACCCTTAAACCGATCCTGAGTCAACTGAAAACCTTTCCGTTTGAGACTTCTCCAGCTATCCTCATCTTCCGATTCCCAACTCTACATCGCTATTCCCCGAATAGCACTTTTTCCGTCTCCGCTTTCGAGACCGTACTTCCAAACACCGAAGTACCCTAAAACTGATCCCGAGTCAACTGAAAACCTTCCCGTTTAAGACTTTTCCAGCTACTCTCGACTTCCGAATCCAAACTTCACTCCGCTATTCCCCTAAAAGCACTTTTTCCGTCTCCGCTTTGAGACCGTACTTCCAAACACTAGAGTACCCTAAAACCGATCCCGAGTCAAATGAAAACCTTTCCGTTCAAGACTTCTCCAGCTACTTTTATCTTCCGATTCCCAACTTTACGTCGTTATTCCCCGAATAAAAATTTTTCCATCTCCGCGTTGAGACCGTACTTCCAAACACCGAAGTACCCTTAAACCGATCCCGAGTCAACTGAAAATCTTTCCGTTTGAGACTTATCCAGCTACTCTCATCTTCCGATTCCCAACTTTACACCGCTATTCCCTGAATAGCACTTTTTCCGTCTCCGCGTTGAGACCGTACTTCCAAACGCTAAAGTACCCTGAAACCGATCCCGAGTCAACTGGGAACCTTTCCGTTTAAGACTTCTCCAGCTATCCTCAACTCCCGATTCCCGACTTCACTCCGCTATTCCCCGAACAGTACTTTTTTCGTCTCCGCTTTGACACCGTATTCCCAAACACTTAAATACCCTCGAACCGATCCCGAGTTAACTGCAAACCTTCCTGTTCAAGACTTCTCCAGCTGCTCTCATCTTTCGATTCCCAACGTTACTTCGCTATTCTCCGAATAGGACATTTTCCGTCTCCGCTCTTGAGACCGAACTTCCAAACACTGAATTACCCTCAAACCGAGTCAACAGAGAACATTCCAGTTTAGGGCTTCTCCAGCGACTACCACTTCTTCGTTTTCAATCGCAATTCCCGATTTGTCTTTTTCCCGCCTCCGAAATCCGAGAGGGTGATGTAGTTCATATGAAATTTTTGGTTAGTTACAATATTGCAAGTCCCACGATAGGCTAGAGCCCTGATATTTTCCGCTGTCGTCAGCACTCCGCGTCTACCCAGATTGTGAGACGATTTTCTGACACCGACTGAGTTTCAGGAGGAAACTTGACCCAAAAATCACTGTACTTGCATCGTTATCGTCTCGCCTATATCCCATGCAATACCGATGAACAACTTAGTAATTTTTTCGGGGCCATAAATATAAATTTCAGAGGCCGCAATATTTCGATTTATTACAGCAGATTAGTAAGCTGTCACTCCGGGATTCACGTATTTTGTGGTATGTGAAATATTTTTCAGCTATCAATCATGACGTGTATACTCTTAGGTAGCTGATACTGATGGATAATTACACCTTCATTCCACTTGCAAATCATGGAATGTAACTTGGTCAAATTTAATAGGTTTCGAAACTACTATCAAACCTCTTTTTTAATTTGGACGGTATTCATTTTCGACTATCAATCTTGGCGTGCATACCCTTGAAGTGCCGAAATTAGAACTTCTTTTTAGTTCCCAATCATGCCAGAAAAACCCGTGGTGGACATGTGCCGGAAATTATTTTTAGAACATACATGTCATAAAATTAACTTTCGAGTAAAAAAAATTGGCTTCAATCTCAATTTAAATGTGTTTCATTTCAATTTAAAGTTCTATCTCTCTGACTAATATACACGAGCTCTCTTGGAGAGAAGAAATGGACTGTTGTACCAATTCTTATCGGCTCGAGAATTAAAGAAAAAATGGGTGTTTGATGGAAAATAAAAACCACAAAGCAAATACTGAAGGAATGGTACTTACGGTTGTTCAGACTGAAAGTTACGTTACTGCTTCTGTTTTGGTCTCGTGTGGTGTTGTGCAGGGTAAAAGCTCTTATCACATACGAATTCACTTTGTACAGATGGTGGCGAACTAAAGGCCGACGACGTGGAAACTATTTGTTGAGGGCTTCGAGCTAAGCCGTAAAAAAACAATGCGACTGAAGGCAGGTAGATGCTTTGCCGAATTGAGCAGGTATGTGGTTGTGAGATTTTTGAAACAGCCATAGAATCGCATAGAGCACAGAAAATCTCGGTCTTATTCTTAACCGAGTAAGCCCATCCTATATATAAACTTTGTGGTATATAAAATAGAAAGTATGAATTCTGAACACTCTCTGAGAAAAACACCACGATACATCGAACATACCTGAGAAGAGGTCACAGTCGATTTTTGCCACCTGTCGCGTATTTTTATGATTCATAGTCCCCATGGTATAAAGTGCTCATTCTACATTTTTCCAACTGTAGAATCCTGTCATTGATGAATCAATTTTCTTCTTTATCATTTTTTAAAATTCTGCTTCTTTTCAAATACATAACTGCATGAAAGGAAATTTTTGGCCGCCCATATCTTCGAGTTTTCCTAAGCTTTCTGTATTAAACGGCCAGTTTTTGAGATATTCCTAATCTTATCCGATAAGAATTTTCGAAAAAATCGTAAATTCAAAGACGATCCTGAATTTAGTTTGTTTGTTTGTTTGTTCATCGAAATGTTCATTCACTTTGGGAAAATAATGAATTTGAGAAAAAATTGTATGAATACAATTCCAAAGACCTGGCGAATGTTGAAGAAACTTTTTTTCTCTGTTAACACTGTAAATATTTCACGTATACGTAAACATGGTTGGAAAATTCAGTTATGCTATTTTCTTGTACGAAAATCAAGAACCGAGTGATGAAATTTCACCAATAATAGGAAATTCTTCGTCGTCTATTCCCCTTAAAATCTTTCTTATTGTGTTTCGGTGCAGCTAACATAATAAATAAATTGTGTTGTGTTCTCGTCCATGTTGTCTAATTGGATAGGGTGTCTTAGGGAATTGGACTAATAGTCAAGTTTAATTACAACTTCGTCGACGTTTCGGAACTTTTATGGTTCCTTTCTCAAGACTGAAAAATATTTATTGAAAACACATAATACATTAATTGGTTTCTGACAATTACCTCGTTGTGGTCACTTTGATGATTTAAAATTACATAAAAACGAAAAATAGTTTGGGTTCTGGATTGGACCATCGGGTTCCTTATAAATTCAAATTACAATCTTTAATTAATATACCTAATCTCGCTATTACACGTGGAAAAGACAGTCATCGAAACATCAAATGTCAAACTTCACATTTTGACGCGCGTCAACGTCACAGGCACAATGTCATAGATATGTCACGGCGCGGTTCACAGAGTTCAGGCTCCAATGCGGTGGCCTCACGAGTTTTGGATTGGCCAGTGGTCAATCTCTTTCTTCTTTTCCCTTTCATTTCTCTTCTCTGTTATCTCTGGCATACCATTCCAGAGATAACGTCTTCTTTCTTGTTCTCTTCTCTTCTGTTATCTCTAGCATATCATTCTAGAGATAACGCAGTCGTAAAATCCACTTAGGCTGTTGGTGTCCTCTCGAAAGTTTATTGAGGAGTTGTGTTTCCTGATGTGGACCATTTCGCTGATGAGTCGTCTGGAGTAATTTTTCTCTTTGTCTAGAACCTTGACACTATCGAAGTCGAACTTGTGTCCTTCATTTTTCATGTGCTGTGTCAGGGCTGTCTTGTTTTCACCAATAAGTAGTCGTGTTGCATCTCTCTTGTGTTGTCTCATTCTTTCTCCCAGGTATTGTTTGGTCTGTCCCACATACACTCCTTCACAATTTGAGCAGCCAATTTCGTACACTACCCCAGATTCTTTGTCTGGTGGGACTCTGTCTTTTATCCTGCAGCATTCTACAACATTCTTGACAACAAGAAAAGATTTTTCAGCAGGATAAAAGACAGAGTCCCACCAGACAAAGAATCTGGGGTAGTGTACGAAATTGGCTGCTCAAATTGTGAAGGAGTGTATGTGGGACAGACCAAACAATACCTGGGAGAAAAAATGAGACAACACAAGAGAGATGCAACACGACTACTTATTGGTGAAAACAAGACAGCCCTGACACAGCACATGAAAAATGAAGGACACAAGTTCGACTTCGATAGTGTCAAGGTTCTAGACAAAGAGAAAAATTACTCCAGACGACTCATCAGCGAAATGGTCCACATCAGGAAACACAACTCCTCAATAAACTTTCGAGAGGACACCAACAGCCTAAGTGGATTTTACGACTGCGTTATCTCTAGAATGATATGCTAGAGATAACAGAAGAGAAGAGAACAAGAAAGAAGACGTTATCTCTGGAATGGTATGCCAGAGATAACAGAGAAGAGAAATGAAAGGGAAAAGAAGAAAGAGATTGACCACTGGCCAATCCAAAACTCGTGAGGCCACCGCATTGGAGCCTGAACTCTGTGAACCGCGCCGTGACATATCTATGACATTGTGCCTGTGACGTTGACGCGCGTCAAAATGTGAAGTTTGACATTTGATGTTTCGATGACTGTCTTTTCCACGTGTAATAGCGAGATTAGGTATATTAATTAAAGATTGTAATTTGAATTTATAAGGAACCCGATGGTCCAATCCAGAACCCAAACTATTTTTCGTTTTTATGTAATTTTAAATCATCAAAGTGACCACAACGAGGTAATTGTCAGAAACCAATTAATGTATTATGTGTTTTCAATAAATATTTTTCAGTCTTGAGAAAGGAACCATAAAAGTTCCGAAACGTCGACGAAGTTGTAATTAAACTTGACTATTAGTCCAATTCCCTAAGACACCCTATCCAAATAATAAATAAATATCTATTCATTGGTTTTCACTCACATACGTCGAAAATGATGGATAGCTAGTGATAAATTATTGATTCCAAAATTTCAAAAATTATCAGGGTTACCTACGATCAGAATAAACATATTTCAATTCTACATAACACTTCCTGATACTATGTCTCTGCTTCATAAAAACAACTGTTATGATTCCTTTTATGTGCCTTCACTGCATTCATATAACGGATATAAATGAATTTGGAATCCAACAAATCAATAAAAAAATTTAAATTTTGCTTTGCCCGGTGAAATCTATTCTCTCAATTGAGGGTTCAACTCAAAATGGAATATTTAGATATACAGGGTGTTTGGAGGGTGAGTAGCCATAGGTAAATGGTGGATAGGTGATGCTCTTGGCTACTTGTTGCGCCTAATAAAATATCATTTTGCCCAAAGTTCAAGGTGTTATAATTTTTTTACCATTTTCCTAGAAATTTCCCATTTTCTCATTAAAACCTTGAATTTTTTCAAATTTAATGCTCGAGGTGCCTATAAAATGATTTATTTCCTTAGTCTAGTCTTGTCTTATTCAGATCGAATCATAACTTCATACAAACGTCTTCAAAAAACCTGACAGCGTCGTATCAAACATTAAAATGAAAAAAAAAATAATGTTGTGTCCACTTTACAAAGTGAAATAAAAAAAAATTTACATGGTGTTGGGTTTTAAAATGGCTTTAAAAACTTCTCTAGTTAATACTCTTTGCAATGGTATGTAACATGTACCATTAATAATCAGATAACTCAACAAAAAACCGTTTTGTCTTCAAGGATGCCGACAAAACTATTCCATTGAGCAGGCAAAATCTTTTCTCTCATTCTACCACAGCTAAAAATAGCGTGATCTCTCTATCATCGGCTAACAATACTCCCAAGGGCGTCGCCAGGGTGGGGGCAGCTGCCCCCGTGCCCCCCCCCCCCCAATCAGAATAGAAAAAATGAACTGATTGTTAATATTGTGCTATTATTTCATAAGTTTTTAAGGGATTTTTGAGCTCGGGGGGGGGGGGATAACTGCCCCCCCTCAGCTCAAAAGCTGGGGGGTAATTACTACATTTGCAAGTCATTTCATAGGCCTGCAAGTAAAGGTGCCGTAATGCAGTTTTGAGTTCACTCAACATTTCGGTGGTTCATCGACATATTCTGTAGCATATTTTGAGCTGGGGGGAGGACACGGGGGACAGCTGCCCCCCCCCCAGAGCTCAAAAATCCCTTAAAAACTTTTGAAATAATAGCATAATATACGAAAATCAGTTCATTTTTTCTATTCTGTTCGGGGGGGCACGGGGGGCAGCTGCCCACTCCCTGGCGACGCCCTTGGGAGTATTGTTAGCCAATGATAGAGAGGGAACGCTATTTTTAGCTGTGGTAGAATGAGAGAAAAGATTTTGCCTGCTCAATGGAATAGTTTTGTCGTCATCCTTTCAAGGCATCCTTGAAGACAAAACGGTTTTTTGTTGAGTTATCTGATTATTAATGGTACATGTTACATACCATTGCAAAGAGTATTAACTAGAGAAGTTTTTAAAGCCATTTTAAAACCCAACACCATGTAAATTTTTTTTTATTTCACTTTGTAAAGTGGACACAACATTATTTTTTTTTTCATTTTGATGTTTGATACGACGCTGTCAGGTTTTTTGAAGACGTTTGTATGAAATTATGATTCGATCTGAATAAGACAAGACTAGACTAAGGAAATAAATAATTTTATAGGCACCTCAAGCATTAAATTCGAAAAAATTCAAGGTTTTAATGAGAAAAATGGGAGATTTCTAGAAAAATGGTAAAAAAATTATAACACCTTGAACTTTGGGCAAAATGATATTTTATTAGGCGCAACAAGTAGCCAAGAGCATCACCTATCCACCATTTACCTATGGCTACTCACCCTCCAAACACCCTGTATATCAATATTTAATATCAATTCTTCTTACAATTCAAATTCAAAAATTAACAACTTATTCTACCTCTATATTATGAAACTACTCCTACTTATCTAATATTATTGTCCGTACAATGTTATCCTGATTTCATCCAACAAACATTCTCTCCATAATTCCTCCTTCTTCTTATGTCTTCATTAATTATATTATTATATTGGGCATTCAGGATCACGTCAATTCCAATTATTGCTTCTATTTACAATTATTTCATTCCATTTTCTCTTCATTTTCCCCAATTTATTATCTGACTTCTCTTGATTTTTCATTCAATTCCTCCCCTTGGTTTCCATCCTTCAAACTCTTCTACATTCTTGATCTTTCTAATCTAATCATAACTATTCACAGAAACTTTTTTCTATGTACAAACTTCAAAATAAATCTATATCTAGATCTTTCATTTCAAATTTGGCCTCAATAAATCGAAATTAATTTTGAATTTTGGAAAAGAACATTCAGAACCATAACATTTTCGGTTTCCAAGCGTGATGATTATATTGAGATGGAGACCATTGAGTTGAGAGTAGAAATTAGCAATGGCCACGTCTATGAGAATTACGTATTTTGACATTGCCGATATTTCACGAGTACCAACCTGCGTCTGTTTTGAGTAAAAAAACTTGATTAACGTAAATCTTGGCCACCCGGGATACTTTATAAAAGTGAATGGAGTATACAGGGTGATTCACGGTGGATGGCACATTAGACGTTTCTGGAGAAGTGGAGAACCAGACTTCGGATCGGTCTGAAAATTTAATGGAATGCATTATCGGACCTGTTCTACCCAACTAAAATATTTTCGTCAATGCGGTGTTGCCACTTCTATTAGAAAGTAGTAGCAACTTTGCTTTTTCAAATGGAACACCCGGTATATTATATTATTTTTGGAATCTCCAACAACTTTTATTGACATTTCTCTATACCTATCTGTTGCCGTTTTCGAAATATAAATCAATTTCAATTTTTTTTCACCAGAAAACATGACCTCTAAAAATGCTCATAACTTCGGGTTGAGTAACACTATGGCATTGAAATTTGGTTTGGAGTTAGGTGATACATAAATACTTCCAACATTCCAGCCTGATTTATGTTAATTCAATACAGGGTGATAAAAAAATACAGTCTTTTCGGTTGCTTGAAAAAGTGACTGAAAGTTGTTTATTTCAAAAGGAATATTATTGGAAATTCGGAAAACTGATGAAATTCACTTTCATTCTTTGTATATCATGCCTATGCCTAACTAGTCAAATTTCGACCTTATGAGCATTCATTTGTCAAAATGTCCCTTTAGAATGGTATTTCCATTCAGTATTTGGTAGGCAGGCCATGATTACTACTTGATAGTAGGGGAAGGAGGGGCATGATGACGACAGAAAGCTAAAAAAATTCATAAAACGATTATTTGCTCATTTTACGGTGTGAAAAAAACTATTCTGTCATTTACTCTTATTGAGTTTTCAATAAAAAATTTGAATCACTTGCTAGTTACTATTTGGAGTGAATTATTAGAAGTTTATCTGCTTACGTCATATTCGTCATCTTACCCGTAGTAGAGGGTAAGATGACGAATTGTGGGGGGAATACAAAGAATGATGTTCGTTAAAAAAAGAGATGAGTATGATCAAACGTGTTTAGTTTACCTCATCAGGATATTTCTTAACATATCTTCTAAGAGTAGCTTCTGGAATTTGATATGCTTTTGAAGCTGCATTAACACTCGACCCTTGATTTTTTATTTTAGTGAGTGCTCTTTTCATATTATTGTAACGTTTTCGGGGTTTAAACAAATTGTCTGCTGAATTGAATGTCTAATTTATTTACAATACCACTAACTGATCACACTAATTTATGTACAATAACTAATACTGATTTATTTACACACTTGCTAATAATGCTGATTTATATTCACAACTCGGAATTCGCGATTCACAATTCGATTCGGCTCTATTCAAGTAGTAACTGACTGTCCCAATCGTGCGCGTCTTTATATACCTAATACGTTCCTGTTTCTAGAACGCTCTAGATAGTCTCTGGAAGGCTTCTAGAATTCCTACGCGGAATCAGAGAGTCCAGAGACGTATTCAGGCGGACTTCGTCCGCTACACTGCCCCCTCCTTAAGACGTTCGGTCCCCGAACACCCTGGATGGTGTGGCTGAATCTACAGGCGTCTCCTTTTCTGCAGCACCCCTGTCGTCCGAAATAGCATTCCACTGTCTTCTTTTTCGGCGTATATCCGCTCGGGTTGAAACTGCAGACCAGTATCTTCATTCCCGTCCTATGGAAAATGACCTCAAGCATACTTCGAACGATTCTCCAGTTGAGCTGATCTAGACCACAACCCAACTTTGGCACAGCTAGCTTTTTCACCTTCAACTTGGTGAGCTCGTCTCTCAGCTGCAACAGGGTGTCCCACATACTTTTGTAGCTGGGTTTGTTGTCGGAGAATCTCTTGGTTACCAGGTAGAAGAGGTAACGCTGGCCATCAGCCAACCTCAGCGTTTTCCCAGTACGAGGATGTTGTTTCAGGAGTTCTGGTACACGTCCAAATTTCTTCCGGAAGACGAATGCTATTCCTCTCGACATACGCAGGTCTTCCGAGACACAATGGGCTAGTGAATAGTCTTCAGATACAGAGAAGAGATCTTGCTGTTTCTCGATGGTTACTCCGAATCTTGCCTTTCCGGTTCCACCGTAGTTTGCCATGAAGAGGTCGAAACTCATCTCCTCATGCTCCGCTTTCTGAAAAGTCGTTCTTCTCAGATGGGTTTCGTCATGTTCTTCGTAGTCTGCCTCATATTTGCCTAGACGATTTATATGGACCACACGTTTCTTGCCTCTGGGTAGTTTCTGGATACGGTACACTACATCGTTGATTCGTTTTACTACTCTGTATGACCCTTCCCAATCCTTCTGCAGCTTAGGTGATAAACCTCTCTTCCTCTGGGGATTGTACAGCCAGACTAGGTCTCCCACATTGAAACCACCTTCTGCAGCTTTGCTGTCATACCGAGTCTTCATTCGGTCACTCGCTATTTGGAGGTTCTGTCTGACCTTCTCATGGATGTAATGTAGCCTACCCTTCAAGAGGCTCGCGTAGTCCTCACCAGCTATCTCCGCTCCAGGCTTGCATCCAAACTCCAGGTCACAAGGCAACCTTATTTCTCGGCCGAACATAATACAGGCTGGTGTCTCTCCAGTCGATTCTTGCACTGACGACCTGTAGGCCATAGTGAACAGATGGAGATACCTGTCCCAGTCTCTTTGGTGATCAGAGACCACTTTAGCCAGATATTTTCCCACAGTTCTATTCATTCTTTCGACCATGCCATCTGACTGTGGGTGAAGCGCAGTTGTCCTTGTCTTTTTGATTCCGAGTAATTGGCATACATTCTGGAACAGGCTAGACTCGAAGTTTCGTCCTTGATCCGAATGAAGTTCGAGAGGCACACCAAATCGGCTAAACATCTCCTTAATCAGAACATCCGCCACTGTCGAGGCCTCTTGATTTGGAATAGCATAAGCTTCAACCCATTTGGTGAAATAATCCATCGCAACCAGTATGTACTTATTCCCATCTTCGGTTTCGGGGAATGGACCTGCAATATCGATGGCAACTCGTTCCAGAGGACTCCCCACGTTATACTGCTTCATTGGAGCTCTACGACTTCCCCTCGGGCCATTCGATGAGGCACATAATCTGCATTTCCGGCACCAGTCTTTAACATCTTCTTTGCAGTTGACCCAGTAAAAACGCTCTCTAACCTTTTCTAGCGTTTTTTTGATACCGAAATGGCCACCGGAAGTTCCGTCATGTAACTTCTCTAAAACCTCTCTCACTCGACTCCTGGGAATTATCAGCTGTTTCCTTGCTGCGGTACCTTCGTCATTTTCGATGGACCTTTTTAGCAGTCCATCCTCCAAAATGATAGAATCCCACTGTGCCCAGTAGGACTTGACCCTAGGATTCAGATGACTCACTTCCTCCCATCTTGGTCTCTGGCCGCTTATCTTCCAATGCAACAGCATCTTCAATTCTGGGTCACTTTCCAGATCTCGCTTCAGGGATTCTGGCATCCAGTCCGTATCAACTATGGTCGTTCTCAAGCAGAATTCTTTCTCTTCTACTTTATTGCAGTGCTTGCAATCTGACGGACATGGTCTCCTAGATAATGCGTCAGCGTTACCATGAGTTCTTCCTGCACGATGTTCGACAGTAAAATTATATTCCTGCAATCTTTCTATCCATCTGGCAACCTGACCCTCTGGATTCTTGAATTGTAGAAGCCACTTCAGAGCGGCGTGGTCAGTCCTGAGAAGGAATTCTCGGCCGTACAGATATTTATAGAAGTGTTCCATGGACTTCACTGCAGCGAGAAGCTCTCTTCTTGTAACGCAATAGTTACGTTCGGGCTTTGACAGGACCTTGCTGAAATATCCTATTACTTTTTCTTGGCCATTCTGAATTTGGGACAATATGCCCCCTATGGCCATGTTACTCGCATCTGTGTCCAAGATGAACTTTCCACTGACTTGGGGATAACTTAGAACAGGAGCCGTTGTTAGAGCTTGCTTCAGCCGATTGAAAGCATCCCCGCATTCCATATCCCATTTGAAATCTTTTCCATCTTCCGTGAGTCTCATCAAAGGCTTCGCAATATTGGCAAACCCAAGAACGAATTTCCTATAGTAGGTACACAATCCAAGGAAACTTCTTACTTGATGCCTGTCTTGCGGTATCGGCCATTCTTGTACGACCTTGACCTTGTCTGGGTCAGCACTAATTCCATTTTCAGAAACTACATGTCCCAAGTATTTTACTTCTCTCCTGAACATGTGGCACTTCTTCGGACTGAGTCTCAAATTTGCAGTGCGTAGCCTCTCCAGAACGTCTCTTAAATTTCTCAGGTGTTCTTCGAATGTCCGACCAAAAACAATGACATCATCCAAATAAACCAGGCACGTCTTCCAGGATAATCCTCGAAGAATGGTTTCCATTAATCGCTCGAAGGTCGCAGGTGCGTTACATAGACCAAATGGCATTACTGTGAACTGCCACAGTCCTGTCCCAATGGTGAAAGCTGTTTTCTCTTTGTCCTTGGGGTCTAGTTCCACCTGCCAATACCCGATCTTCAAGTCCAGTGTGGAGAACCATTTTGAGCCAGAAAGAGTGTCCAAAGTGTCATCAATCCTTGGAATGGGGTAACAATCCTTCTTAGTGACTTCGTTCAGACGACGGTAATCTACACAAAATCTGGTGCTGCCATCTTTCTTTTTCACCAGAACTACAGGTGATGACCAAGGACTATCTGATGGCTCTATTATTCCTTGTTGGTGCATGTCCTTGATAATATTTTCTGCTTTTTCCCTCTTTGCTATCGGAAGTCTTCGTGGGTGTTGGCGAATGGGACCGGATTTATCAGTGTTGATTGAATGTCTCACAACATTTGTTCTTCCCATTTGAGTATCATCCGTAGCAAAAACGTCGCTGTATTCACTTATCAATTTCTTCACCTCGCTTATGTGTTCTGGTTCAAGGTCAATGTAGGAAGAAGTCAGTATCTCAAGTAATTTTTGCGAACATTCCCTCCTTCTGGTAACCTTGTTCTGTTCATCCCGAATGTCTCCTGTCACACAAAGCACGGAGCAGCTTTCCCCCAGAATCGTGTCCTTCTTGAACGTCACCGGATACATGTTGGTATTCAATATCCTCACAGGAACTTCCTTTCCGCCTCTCACTAAGGTTTTTCCGACTAGCAATCCTTTTCCTAGGTTATTCTCACTAGCTGGTTCAATGAGTCTTGTACCGTTATCTCGAAGGTTTCTGTCTAAGTACCCCTTCACTATCGTTTCTGCCTGGCCACCTAGGTCAACATCTTCGCTGAGCAAGACTCGAATTGATGCACCTTCACATCCCAAGAATGGGATTTCCAGACTTCCAATTCTCAAGACATCATTCCTCATATCCATCTGGAAGCCATAACCTTTGATGACATCCATTCCCAGGATGACTTCCTCCATGATATCTGCTACCAGCACCTCATGTTCGAGAGTTATGTCTCCAATGCTCAGGACAATCCTTTTCTTTCCATGTGTTGATACGTCCTCTCCAGTAGCTGTTCGTAAACGGACCATTGTTTGTCGGATTTTTCCATTCCTTTCAACTATTCCTGGCTTTACTATGGTCCGGGTTGCGCCTGTGTCGACTAACATTTTAACCGACCGCCCATCAACTTTACCGTCGACATAAATACTTGAAGAGATGGTCTGAATTATGACTTCTGGGGCATTGTCATGGCGGGTCGGTTTATGCCCCTTCTCACCAACCCGTTTTAGTTTTCCTGTTCCTGGCGTTTAGCTGGCTCTTTACAGTAGCGTCGAATATGTCCTTCTCCGCCGCAATTCCAGCATCTTGGTCTTAGTCCTCTATTCCGTCGCTCTTGACGAACTCGGCGTAGTACCTCTTCTATGATTTCATCGCTGACCGAGGAATCATCCACAGTGCGCCTCACCTTGCTGTGTCCCCTGTGCGAAGCCTGTTTGGCAGCTTCAAACTCTAATGCAAAGGCCAGGGCGTCATCCAGAGTCTTTGGTCGGGCCAATCGTAGTGTCTGTTGGGTTTCCATATCTCTCAGACCATCGACAAAGGTCTGGATAGCGAGCTGTTCCAGGAAGCTATCCGGTGCTGTAGGATATGCCAGTCTTACCAACCTTGCTATATCGGCTTCAAATTCCTGCAAAGTTTCTGTACTCCTCTGCTGGCGACTCTTGATCTGTGCGTGATACACTTGTTGGAGGTGTGCATCACCATATCTCATTTGGAGTTTAGTTGTTAAAGCCTCGTAATTACCTTGTAGGCTTGCAGGAACAGTCTGGAGTATATTCAATGCATCTCCCCTTAGTGCAACAATCAAGGCTGTCGCTTTCTCTTCCGCTCCCAAACCATTGGCATTCGCTGCTGCTTCAAATTGCTTCTGGTACGTGCACCAAGGTGTTTTGCCGTCAAAAGTTGGAGGTTTAATCTTCATTTTACTACTTTCTGTGTTGTTTTCTGATTTCACGAAGTTATTGGATGGTGAGGCTCTAGTTTCTTTTCCATGTGACGTTCTCTTCAGGGACTCTATCAACTTGGCATGATGTTCAATTATCTCTGATATTTCTTCAAATCTCCCATTAACCTCATCCACTACTTCTTCAATTTTTTCATCGACCTTATCAAATTTTTCATTAACTTCCTCAATTATTATTTCCTTGACAGCCTCCATCCTCTCATCCAACGTACTTGCAATTTGACACACCACCTTATTTTCCATTTGATCCATTTTTTCTTCTAATTTCAAGCTCATTTCCCGAGAATTTTCTTCCACCTTATTTTCCATTTTATCCATTTTTTCTTCCACTTTATTTTCCATTTTATCCATTTTTGAACCCATTTCTCGAGAATTTTCTTCCATTTTCAAGCTCATTTGTTCAAAGGCTTGCTTGAAGAATTCCATACTCGCCTGGTCCATTTTCTCCTTTTTCGATCTTGTTGTCGGCATTCAAAAGTTCCACAATGAAGTCCACAATTCACTTAGCACAGCAGTTCAATTGACCCCACACCTGACACCAATGTAACGTTTTCGGGGTTTAAACAAATTGTCTGCTGAATTTACACGTCTAATTTATTTACAATACCACTAACTGATCACACTAATTTATGTACAATAACTAATACTGATTTATTTACACACTTGCTAATAATGCTGATTTATATTCACAACTCGGAATTCGCGATTCACAATTCGATTCGGCTCTATTCAAGTAGTAACTGACTGTCCCAATCGTGCGCGTCTTTATATACCTAATACGTCTCTGTTTCTAGAACGCTCTAGATAGTCTCTGGAAGGCTTTTAGAATTCCTACGCGGAATCAGAGAGTCCAGAGACGTATTCAGGCGGACTTCGTCCGCTACATTATCTTTCGACCATGATTGCCTGTCAGTTTTTCTTTGATATATTTTACCCATATTTATTCAAACCTGAAGTTAAAAACTTGACCTTATAAATATTTTTAACTATGTAGGGTAAGATGACGAACAACTCGTCATCTTACCCGCATTTGGCATTTTAATTTGTAAAAATCATAAAATGAAATTCATCATTCCCAACAAATGTTTTCAATACTCAAATTGTTCCTGAAACATGATAGTTTCGAAAAAAAAATAGACTTACAGAAAACGAAATGAAGAAAACACTAAAAACAGTAATACTCGGAATCAAATATATTGCCTCAACCAATACCCGACATGTATCAACTCCAGTATCTTACTGAACTCTCGTCGTATTTTGCTGCCGATAAAAGGCATGAAGAATGGGACTATCTTTTCAGGTCTGACAGAAGATGATGCTGAAAGACTTATATATTTAGGAAATATCGAGAATTCGTCATCTTACCCTATTCGTCATCTTACCCTCCTTTCCCCTACCTCGTGACATTCTCCTTATGATAAAGGCACCAAGAAACTTGAGAGTCAAACTTTTTATATGAATTATCATTAAAAAGTAGAACAATCATGTCGAATACTTCAAAGTATGTTCGGATCGCTGGCCGTTCACTTCGAAGTACTTCAAAATGCGGTTGTTGACTGTTTTCGTCGTGGCAGATCGTATTTCTTTGAAATCAACATCTTCAAATGCTTGGGCAATCCTTTCCAACAATTCATCTCTCGAATGCACGGGTGTTTTGTATACTTTTTCTTTCAGCATTCCCCACAGATGAAAATCTAACGGACTACGATCGGGTATTCTTGCTGGCCAATTCCATGGTCCCAAGCGCCTTATCCACCGATCTTCAAAAAGTCTCTCCAGTTAATAATAATGAACAAATTCATGAGCACTTCGTTTGAATAGTTTTCTTCCATCGTTTCGAGGGTATTTGCAACTTCTGGAATGAAGAAAATGTCGAAATTCAAGCTTCTTGGTGCCTTTATTATTAGGAGAATGTCAAATAGTAATCATGGCCTGCCTACCAAATACCGAATGGAAATACCATTCTGAAGGGATATTTTGACAAATAAATGCTCATAAGTCCGAAATTTGACTAGTTAGGCATGATATACAAAGAATGAAAGCCAATTTCATCAGTTTTCCGAATTTCCAATAATTTACAGGGCGTTCCATTTTAAATAAACAACTTTCAGTCACTTTTTCAAGCAACCGAAAAGACTGTATTTTTTATCACCCTGTATTGAAGTAACGTAAATCAGGCTGGAGTGTTGGAAGCATTTATGTATCACCTAACTTCAAACCAAATTTCAATGCCATAGTGTTTCTCAACCCGAAGTTATCAGCATTTTAGAAGTCATGTTTTCCGGTGAAAAAAATTGAAATTAATTTATATTTCGAAAACGGCAACAGATAGGTATAGGGAAATGTCAATAAAAGTTGTCGAAAAGTTGTTGTAGATTCCAAAAATAATATAATATACCGGGTATTCCATTTGAAAAAGCAAAGTTGCTACTACTTTCTAATAGAAGTGGCAACACCGCATTGACAAAAATATTTTAGTTGGGTAGAATGCATTCCATTAAATTTTCTAACCGATCTGAAGTCTGGTTCTCCAGAAACGTCTAATGTTCCATCCACCGTGAATCACCCTGTATGATTATTCATGTTGGGATTTAATGTTGGGATAGGGGAATTAATTAGTTTTATAATGCATATGCACATATTGCTTTCTGTCTTGTGATTCGGAGTTGAGGATATATTATTGATCACCATATTTGTGCTAATATCTATTTGGTTTCGTTGCATACTGGTGAATAAAACGTTTGCTGGTAGCATTCAGAAGCTCACGTGCTGGCTATGTCTTAGAGAGAGGGATCATTTGTTTACTTCACTTCTCAATTTCTATGTTGATCGTATATAATTGTTTTGTACTGAGTGAATGAACGTTGTTATTATTATTATATATTTTCTTGCAGAACACGGTAGACAAACTGGTGCAAAGAGCGAATGCATCACTTCTGATAGGAACTACCTCTTGGAAGGAACAATTCGTTGAAGCCATGACAGTTAGTCCCAGCGACATAGAAGATCAGAAAGAACCTTCTATGATGGATTACGTGTTACACATAATCACGCTCTTTTGGAAGCTCATTTTTGCCTTTGTTCCACCCACAGGTAAAAAAGTTTTCATAGTTCAGCAATTGATGAGTTATTGAAATAGTAAAATTCGTACGCATATGCTGCTCAATGTTCATTGCTTCAATCAGCTTCTTGAATAGTTTGAATCATTTCGTCACGATGAGTCGACTAGGTTAGACTCAAAGCTCATACAAACCTGTCTGTCCGGCCGTCAGTGTGTCCGTAAACATGAATACTATAAATTTTATGGTTTCAAGTATGAATAAGAATAAAAATACGATTTCAGAACATAGGTATCCACAGGTTAAGTCTTCGACTTGTACAAATATTTTAATTGGAGATTCTTGAGGCCAAAAGAAACCTTTCTTCATTTTCCATTTTTTCGAATTGGGCATCTGTTTAAAAGATATAGCCATTTGAAAAAAAAATTGGGCCAAATAGGTGCCTGATACGATTTTCTTCAACGACCTCTAAGTTCAGGAAATACTCAAGTACCAACCTCATTTGAAGAAGAATGTTACAAAGACGATATGTCCTCAGGAAAACACTTACTTTTGTCCGCTTATTTCTTCTTTGATTTTCCTGAAGTTTGTAAACACTAATTATTTGTTCATATTTTCCTCGATATCCCAAAAATATCCCATGAAAAATTGTTTTTTCACTGACCTAACTCCATTAACCTAGGTCATAAGTTTCTAGTTCAATGACCTAACCTGACCCATCGTCTGTGATACTTCACACAGCTCTTGAGAGGACGATGCCAGATTGTTGATTTTCTTTGTAAACAATGGAATAACGGTGCGCTACCTCGCAATGCGAGGTAGCCGGCGCGCAATAAAAATCGTCGTTCTGGGTCTAAAACGTCAGCCCCCATGAACGACGCATGCGTATAGCGATAACTGGCATGATGGACAACGATTTATTTATTCACAAACACCCAAAACAATGAGACGTGAATGGGTTAAAATGGTCAAATAATTTCTAGAGATATGTTGTTATAGAGGGTGAGGGTGGTGCATGAATCGTGCTACAAAATTAAAACGAAATAACTTTTTTTCTGTGTGAGTAATCGGCTTATTTTTTTTCTATTTTGAAGGTTACTATTTAGATTTATGTAAGATAATAAAACACTCGGGGTGGTTTAACTTGTTGTTTATTTCACAGTGGGCTTTATTCGTACAGATTAATAGTACGCTCCGTCAAGGAATACAAAATGGCAGGTTATGTTGTTGTTTACTTGCTCGCGTCTGTGCAGAGCGCGTAGTGCTGTTAGAGAGAGAGAGAGAGAGCGTGGTAGAGAGATCATCGAAAACCATCGCTTCAGATCACAGAGTGTTTGACATCAGGCCTACTCTATATATTCGGTAGATATGGTCTCAGCTTATTTTTATATCAATTCAAAAGGGGATTCGAAATTCACATTGCTTACACGGCCATACTGACACTTGAGACGACCTCGTTTCATTTACATAGTAAACAATAATACTTTTCAGGTTACAAGCATTGTTTCACTAACATTTGATACAATTGAGTTTTTGTGAGGCATGGCTATGTTCAAGACGCTGGCTCGCGCTGCCGCTTTGTATTTCAGGTGGGAAAAAGAGCCAGGCAAATAAAAAAACCACCACCGCTTACATGCTCACAACTCAAGATTCAGAACTAATTAGCCAAGAACTAAAAGTCAGCTTCAGCTGATTACCACAAAATTGATGATCTGCTATAAAATTGTTCAGGTTATGCAATGGACCAAATCCAATCCTCGCTTCGTTTGAAAATTTTACAGCCATAATCAACAACAAATTAAATTACTATATTTCGAGGCTATAAAGTTCTAAGCTTCTTGAAAAATAACTCATTTCAGATTTTCCATAATGGTACATCAATTATTGCAATGATTATCTGTTCACACAGAAATAGGTCAGGCCAAAACAAAGCCAAAAGAACCAAAAAAAAACTATCACATACAAAAGGGATTAGATCCAAATAAGATAATCAGCATAAATTTAAATTTCTTAACTCTTCACTAAAGATTATGACTATCCCGTCATCACATTACAGTGCTCAAGAATTCACTGGCACATTACGATTCTTTCATGTCGCCAACACTAAAACTGATTTTCTGTATCCACAGGCCATATTCTCAGCTGTTCTTGTCCTGCTGTAGTCATGCTGTTCTGACCTCCTATTCGCTTCAGGGCATAGCGATCATTCGGCAATACAGCCGTAATTTCAAATGGGCCAATGAACTTTGGTTTCAATTTACCACCATTTGACAGTTGTGTAATTTCCATGACTACTTTCTGATTTACCTCGAACAGGTAACCTGGTTTTCGAGTCATATCAAACTTCTTCTTTGTTTCCTCTGCCGAAACATCCAGTTTCTCAATGAGGGCATCTTTATCAACATTAATTTGCTTTATTGGTATATCGCTGAGCAAGTTAATGGTTGACGAAAGTCTCTTATTAGATTTTTTCATTAAAACTACAGGAGCATATCCTGTCGACTTATTCACAGTCGAGTTCAGATCATTTTATCAACTCCTATGTGTGAAGATTCATCATGGTATAGTTTCATTATCTCCAATCTAGCCAAAATTGGGACAAAGCATCTCATTGGGTGAGTCCTCTTCCCTTGCCAGCAAACCAAGTCATCCTGGACTGCAAAACCTTCCTCATGTAGATTTCCACTTAAGATCTCCATGCAAAATGGGTCGACTTTTTGCCATTCGCCAATAGATTGAGGAGTACCTGTAACAGATTTGAGCGCCAGTTTTTTTTTCTCGCAAGGCAAATTCCTACTCAAATAATCGGCATGCTTTTATTTCTCGTGAACTGGGTTTTTACCATACCACATGCAATTATTACTCCTAAAAATTCTATTGACGTTTTGAAGAATTCGCATTTTTGATAATTAAGTGTGAAGCTACACTTTGACAGCCTATCAATAATTTTCTTCAAACAAGTCCTTGAATATTTTCACATGGACAAAGAATATCATCAACATAAACTAGTGCAATTTTCTCTTTATAATCTCCGAGAGCCTTATCAATTGCTGACTGATAACATGAAGGAAAATTTATGAAACCAAAAGGCATTCTATTGTATTCGTACAATCCATCAGGTGTGATAAATGCAAATGTGTTTGGAACTGTTCGTCCAATCTTTACAAACTAAAGTGAACGTTTTAGGAGATTTTCTAAAGGATGTCACAAAATCAACACAATCTTTATTAATTTCAAGTTGAATATCCCCTTCTTTGAGTATTTCTAATCCGATTAAAGCATCAATATCCTTATGTGGAATAATACTATCTGTAACTATATTGAATTCAATTTCTATAGCTAATTCACACTTGAAAAATAGGATGTTTGCTTTTCCTAATGTTTTAAATTCAACGTTTCCTATTCCCATAATTTTTTAAGTTTGAGGTATTACTTAACTTCATCAATCCATTCTTTGGTGATTCTGCTGCATGAAATTCACGTAGTTGTTTTGAACCCGATCTTCCACTTGCCAGGTTCGCCATGAATTCCATCATTTTCATCTGCAGTTGAGCTTGGATTTCCATCATTTGAATCATCGTCATTGGTTCGACTTGGGCAGCATTCTCTTGACTTTACTGATCCATTTTGGATGAATTCGTTTGCACAAAGAACTCGGTGAAACTCGTAGAATTCAGGTTCTAATTCTTTTTTTTTTGTGAAGAAAGAACCGATACCACTTCTGATGTAAGATAATAAAACACTCGGGGTGGTTTAACTTGTTGTTTATTTCACAGTGGGCTTTATTCGTACAGATTAATACATAGTACGCTCCGTCATGGAATACAAAATGGAAGGTTACGTTGTTGTTTACTTGCTCGCGTCTGTGCAAAGCGCGTAGTGCTGTTAGAGAGAGAGCGTGGTAGAGAGATCATCGAAAACCATCGCTTCAGATCACAGAGTGTTTGACATTAGGTCTACGCTATATATTCGGTAGATATGGTCTCAGCTTATTTTTATATCAATTCAAAAGGGGATTCAAAATTCACATTGCTTTCATTTATAAAATTAAATACTCGGAATACTGAAAAAAAAAATTGGATAGTGCAACGGTACCATGCTTTGCAGTCCGTCATTTCCGTCTAAAGTGAATCAAGTCGGGAGTTTGGCGGTTAAAATTGCCTTATATGGAGTGAATCTAATGCAGAAATGCTTCATGAGACTGAACTGCACCCAAAGCGAGTCACTGTGTGGTGCGCAGTTCCATCAAGATGTTTTGTGGGGCCATACTTCTTTGGAGAAAACGAAGAAAACAGTAACGTCAATGGGAATCGTTATTCAAAGATGTTGAAGGAGTTTTTCCACCCAGAACCTCGCCGAAGACGTATCCTATTCAACAGTATTTGTTTTCAGCGAGATGATGGAGCAACTGCAGACCAGTTATTGCGGAGCTTCAAGAAAAAAATCGCAAACAAATTGATTTCCAGGAACTCCACTTTTCACTGGCCCCCAAGGTCACCTGACCTGACTGTACCAGACTTTTTTATGGGGTTATGTCAAGCAGGAGGTCCACAAATCGAAACCCAGTAAATTGCCTGAATTAAGGCAGTTCATTACGACAATAATTGAGGCGATCCCAATTTCAGACCGCAATGAACAATTCTTTGATGAGGTGCCGCATATGCGTGGATAAGCGTGGAGGTCATTTGCGGTCTATAGCCAATAATCTTTCTGAAATAAAATTTAATTTTCTATCCAATAAAAAATAAATAAATAAAATACATCGATTAAAAAAAATTTATTTGAATTTCTTATTGTAGCACAATTGGTGCGCCACCCTACAGAAGGGGAAGGTGATTCTTTTAGGAGATTCCCTTCGATCTCGTGATGATTATGTGAAGACTTTCAATGAATTAATGTAATCATAACCGTGTAATGTCGAGTTTATAAAATTCCAAGAGGATCTTGTTTAGATTGAAACATTGCCACAGATTATTTAATGCAAAGTATCATTTTATTTTTCATTAATTGCAATTCAATATACGTAGTTTGTATCGACATCATTAATATCCGAATTTTGTATTTCATTGATATTTATTTTCAATATGGACCGGTAACTATAAATTTTCAATAGAAACTGTGCGTATAAAATGTATAATTTCATGCATCTGAGCACTCATTTGTAAGATTTTATTATAACATATCTCTACATCAAACGTTTTTTCATCATTTAAATTTCAGTCCCAACAAAGTTGATAAACATGTGGACAACATTGTTAACTTGTATACAGATCAGGGAGTTTTTTAAATTTCAGCCATTTTGTGATACTACAAATCCAGGGAAGCTTCCAGATCATTCTTATGATTTTTTATGTTTTCGTCTAAATTTCATCAGATGAAATTGGGAATAAAGGCGAGTTTATACAGCAACTATAATAAAATAAGAACTAAAATAAAATAAAATAAGAAATAAGAGCAGAAAACATAGGTTTATAGAGAATAAAATAAGAAATAAGAATGAACCAATCAAATCGCATATTTTTTGACAATGGGTGCGTTCATCCGACTAAGCAGCTACTGCTACCGCTCCTTCAAACGTCAAAACCATATGATTTGTTCGATCCGTTGTGTCAAATTAGTTAGTAATTTGACACAACGAATCGAACAAATCATATGGTTTTTATATGTTCTGTGGTTTTGACGTTTGAAGGAGCGGTAGCTGCTTAGTCGGATGAACGCACCCATTGATTAGTTGTCATTTCATTTATATTTTTCAAAATTTAATTTCCCTTTAGAATCACTATAGAAAATATCATTAGTTAAATGGATGATGGCATTTTGATCGAGTTTTGAATCGGCTATTCCGCCTTTTATTCAAGGCGATAATCGCAGTACTTGTCATCAATAACAACATCGCTTCCATCATGATTTCCTGGTCATCCATATTAAATATATTATCAACGATGATTTGAAAAAATATTCATTAAATTTTAGATAAGAAAACTAGAACTTGTCAAAAGCGTCAATACGGAAAAGATTGGGGAGTGGATTTGGGTCATGCGCACTATCATTTTCCAAATAAAATAAGCGAAAAAGATAAAAGTTGACCATCTCTTAAGGCGGGTTTATACAGCATATAAGATAAGAATATGAATAAGAGCGTTCAAACAGATGACTAGAATAAATAATAAAATAAAGGTGAATACAGACTATTCTGACGTGACGTGATTCCTGGAATCACGTTTTTGAAATAATTAATTCGATGACAGGATTGACAGGCCGGTCAGACGGACTCAATAGAGCCATTTTTTCGCGTGAATCACGGTTCAAGACTATTTCAAAAACATTTCGAAGTAAACGTCACCAGTACATGCATCGCTAAAATGCCACAATTTCAAAACGGTGACGTCATCATAGAAATGTCAATTCAATTTATGAATTTAAAAGTTAGAAACATGATACACGCACATAATAATAAAAATATTTATAATTTTAGGTGTGTTTATTTGTATATTATTATTAATTCTTGTATTTTCAAATTGGACTCCAATCATTTTATGATGAATTTGAATGTTCTCGTCCTGATTAACGACTTGTTGAAAAAAATATACGCAATATTCATATTGATTGAATCAAGAGGAAGAAGCCGTAAAATCAATTTCAAAAATTTTAACATACATTTTCAAAACTAAATAATATTTCAGAATTCTAAAATAAAGGTGTGTCCACTCGAAGTGATTTATTACTTCACAATCACAGGTTACAATTCATTCTTAAAACAAAGCTGTCATATTCAAATAATATTCAATGCAATGAAAAACAGTTATTATTATTATTATTTATTCAAAATAAAATGGTGAAAACAAAATAAATCCAACAAACATAACCTATATTCTTCAATCAGCTGATTCCAAACTTCAAACTGCAGTTCGAACTATTCCGCTACCTGCTTTCAAACCGCTTCAAATTATTTTGAACCATTTGGTGCGTAACGTCACCAGTTCGACGCGAAAACACGAATATTTCAAAACAGACGAAATAGTTTTAAAATATTGTCACGCGAAAATTCGGCATAGGATTCATTCACCAAAATGGAATTCAATCATTACTTACATAATGATATGATATGATATGATATGATATATTGTTTATCCTGACTACTCCTAGGTCTCCTGAGGAGACCCCTCTGAAATTACAAGCTTCGAAGCTTGTAACTTGTGCCGAGTTCGGAGTAAGCAGTTGTGTTCTGTGTAGGCTTTGTTACTGTGTCCTTACGCCACCTTAGGCACAGCACTGTTAATTTTTGACCCAACAGTGGGAATGGTGGCCCCTACCGAGACTAGAAAATTTCTTTCCTAGCTCGGGATTGAACTCCGGACCTTTGGGTCCGAATTCCAACGCTCTACCACTGAGCCAAGGGCACTCATAAATAAAATAAAAAAGTTCACTACAAATTCGCTGCTTCGCCGATTGTTTCTAACTCTTCCATTAGTGCTCGATATACCATTCACAATTCTTAGTAAACAAAAGTTTCTTTTCCATTTCAGATATATTCAAAGGATATTTGTGCTTCGTAGTGTCAATTTTCTGCATAGGTGTCGTAACTGCCATTATAGGAGATGTTGCTTCGCATTTTGGTGCCACCCTTGGCATCAAGGACTCAGTGACTGCCATTGTGTTTGTTGCGCTAGGGACGAGTATTCCTGGTAAGTCGTTATGATATCAATGACCATTTCACTCATTTCAAAAACTGACCAATCACAGTCCAAAGAGAACTCGTATTAACGCGATAATACCAACTGTCTCTGAATTATGATTGGTCTGAAGACTTCGGTATTTCCAACGATGGAACTACAGAATAATCTTTGAACGGTTTGACAACTGATAAATATAAATTATAGACGTCAACTTGAGTTTTTCTTTACTTTTCTCCAATATGGAGTTTCTGACCTTTTGTTTTTTTCGTGAAATAGTCTTATAAAATATCACACGAGATTGAATTCACCTCATAAGTCTATCTTCTATTTCCAAACTCAAATGAGTTGCTTTAAGGAAACAACACTCGTCCTACGGACTCGTGATGTTTCCAAGCATTTTCTTTTGATAATAAATCGATGGACTTATCACGGAAATTCAATCTCTTGTGAATTACTACTGATAATGCCTTTATGTTTGAACATTATAATACTTACAATTTTTCTCATTACGAAAAACTGTCAAAAATGTTCCAAAGATGGCAAATTCAAAGTAATTTACCCGAAGAGTAACTCCATGATTTTTTCAATGATAAGATCCAACAATATAAAAAATAGGAACAATTCAGTGATCGAAATAAAGTAAAAAACATCCCACCAAAAACATTCTGTAAAAAACTAGCCAAGTCTCGATGGAGCTGCTTGTTTATCTCTGAAAAGTCATGAAATCAAGAAAAAGTCGAGCCAATTTTAAGACTCCTTACTGCGATTTCTTTATTATTACAGTTAATGTTGTGTGACTTGGCCGTTGAACATTCTTTATACGTTAGTGGGTCAATTTTGTTTACACGTAATGCTATATCTGTTGTAACTACCTATGTTTGTTAAGCGAGATAATAGGCCATGCTGGTATTGGTAATTGGACGCTAGTGTCTCATTTTAGGCTGTTGTTGATTGTGCAACACATATGCATTCAGCATCGACAATGCTGACTTCTGCTCTCTTCTTTTTGGAGCGTCAAATCGACCACCGATCTAAAATAAAATAGACGTACAGATGGTCTTCTATCAATGATTAGAAGTCCGTCTGTACTGGAAATAATTTTGTTTACTGTTTGTTTCAGGCTCGTATTATTGAATACGCCTCTTTATCAAGCCTACAATTGAGTGGTTGTTGAATGAACGTTTTCCAAGTGGCAATTTTCCATCGTCAATGGGTTGCGTTTCTGGCGACAGATAGGTGCAATGGTGTCATAGAGCACCTGGTTTTTTACCCTTGTGTACCCTCCAACGGCCAAGTCACACAACATTTACTATAATAATAAAGAAATCGCAGTAAGGAACCTTAAACTTGGCTGGACTTTTTCTCGATTTCATTACTTTTAAGAGATAAACAAGCAGCTCCATCGAGACTTGGCTAGTTTTTCACAGAATGTTTTTGGTGGGATTTCACTTCTTTTTGTAGAAACGTGGCCATATTGATCTATTTTATTAGATTTTCTTATTTGACACATTTTTTTTATGAGTAGTTTTTTTATTACAAATCTTAATTTTTTTCCGGTTCTGAACTATGGCAGATACAGCCTCCGATTATTTTTTATTGAATTCAGCATCCCCGAAAACCTATAGTTTGATACCAAACTTGTCCATATAGCCCATCTCTTACCCGATTCCTTTTCGGATTCAATTTTTTCTCTCCCAATCTAACCACCGCAGATCTGATGATGTTTTTTCTGAAGAGCAATAGACGTTCTATATTGCACAAAAATTTCATAGCATTTTTTTATTCAGTGATACATCGAAACAGAGTTTCTTATTCATCAAGCTCTTCGCAATGGAAAGATGATATAGAGAACATAACTGCTTTCACAGTTGCTGGTGATTCTCATAGAAGAGATTTGATTCACCAAATAAATCAACGAAGAGAGGATGTGGGAGAATTCCCTCAAATAGTTCAAGAATTATTGAATGAGTACCCAGCACCCAAGCTTGTTGTCGTACATTCTGATCCCTGTACTCTGATGAAGAATGATCATAGATCACTTCATGAAGCCTGACAAGTTCGATCAAATTTTCATCCACTTTCACTTCATTCACTTCAAAAAATATCCAACGTGATATCACTTACGGTTAGAAAATGTAAATTTGCGTGTAGTCCTGGTGTGCTATCAAGTGACAGCAGATGCTAACTTCGTGAATGCGTGAAATGATAACAATTGAAAAAAGGATAATAATCGGGTGATCAGTCTTATACACAGTGATAATTTTTACTGTCTCATTTATTGTTCCGGCCTAGCTTTCGAAAACCTATCGTTTCCTTGAACATGAGACAGTAAAAATATCACTGTGTATAAGACTGATCACCTGATTATTATTCTTTTTTCAATTCATATTCACATATTGAGTATGATAGCAATGTGTTTCCAAGCGCATAAACTTCCATACATTATTGTGGTTGCAAATTTTGCGAAGATGACGTGATAGCACGTGAGCTCACGTGACGTGCCAACAATGGTACTCCAGATTTTCGATTATCCTAGTTTTTATAGTTTTTCCTTTATGTGGCCATTGAACCCTAACTTTGCACCAAATTTCAGCTCTCTGAGTTTATGGGAAGTACTAGTTCTATTTTGATGATCATGAGTGAGTGAATGAATGAGTTTCGAAAATGCGAAACTTTGCTTTCGCTTAACTTCGGAACTAAATGACCTACACACTTGAAATTTTGGATTTTAAGTACGTGATTATAGCTTAGGTACTGGATGACGAAAATTTCGGCGTTCTGGTCTTATCCGGAGGTTCTCAAATAGGGGCCTGAAAATGAGGCGGAATGGTTCGGGTAAAGATAGTACGGCAGTGTTCGCTTCGCGCTCGACTTGGCGGGGGCAAGGCAGTGGATGGATCTATGGCCGATCAAAAATTGAGGAACAATCCCACAATTAATTTCGAGAATAAATTCAACCAACTTTTGAAAGACTGGTCTCTGCTGGCATAATTTATCAAAACTGCCCAAAATGCATGAGGCTGGGGCACCTTTACGCCCTGTTGTGTCATGCATAATGTAACCTGCCTATAACATCTCTAGTTTTGATGCCAATATATTGAGTGGCTTGTGTTCCATCTCCCGGTTTGAGGTTAGCAACTCTTATTCCAGAGGGCTACATACTCGTACTAGTATATTTAGATGTAACATCATTATTTACCAACTAAGGAACTGGTGTTGTTCACTTTGAACATGCGAAGATTTTGGCTGAAGAGGCTAATTGGCACAAAGGAAGAATTCTTGAGATGCTCCACATTTATAAATTCAATAACAACACTGTTATTTCAACAGATACAGCTAATCTGACTGGCATTTATTGGAATTTGTTAAAAAGACGATATTGTAAAAAATTTTAAATTTCGATTCCTAACTATATTTATTACAGTTCTCTCGTTTGATTGTTGTATCTATTTTCATGTTGGTCATGTGAATCTTTCTTGGATTCGGACATCTGTTATTGTTTAGCTCAAATTCATGTTAATTTAATTGTTCTTTCTTAAATCTAAAGTAACTATTTCCATGATATATTTTTGCAATTCCTTAAGATTAATATCAAGAAATCCTTAAACTCTTTACTTATGTTTTTATTGGCCGACTAATGATTTAAGTACGAAGTACATTTTTTGTTGTCGTTGATTTTTTTTTCAACTTTTTGATGTTTTGACTGTTTTTTTAGACCTGACGATGCCCTTGAACATTGAAGGCGAAAGGTCGGCGTAGTATTCAATCTGCCTCTGTTTTATCCGACTATTTCCTTCCATATATGTTCTTCAAATCTTCACAACACAGAAAATGAAACGTTCAGTAATTTCAATAATTTTTTTCAGACACATTTGCCAGTAAGGTGGCAGCCATCCATGACAAGCATGCTGATGCCTGTGTGGGAAATGTTACGGGCAGCAATGCTGTCAACGTTTTTCTTGGTATAGGTGTAGCTTGGTCTATAGCTGCTGTGTACCATTATTGTAAAGGAGGGGCCTTCATAGTGCCACCAGGAAAGTGAGTACAGTTAAGAAAAATACACGTATTTATGTTTTGATGGAAGTTTTGATGTTTGATTCGTGTATGCTGGGGAAGTATAGGTTTTCTTGAAAAATCAATACTGAAAACGTTGTTGGCACGTTAGGAATTTTAAACGTTCTCCCATTTCATTGAATGAGAAGCCATCGACATCGCACCAATTATAAAAACAGAACTCTTTGAGTTTGAGGTAAGCACACTCTGATCGAACAAATTCATTAATGTACTGTGAAAGTCACTGCTGTTTCTGTGTAGCTATCTGTGAATCCTTGCATTTTCTTTTTGACTTTTGTGCAATACCGAGTGCAATACTTTCATAACTTTCCCTGACAGGAGTTTCATTTAGGTAACCGTGAGTCGCAAATTATTCTGGCACAAATGCTTCAAAATTCAAACGGATAATGTTGATGAAATATACTGACAAAGGAGGAGCTGTTCAAATTTTAATTTTTTTTTGGTAACATAGATAGTATAGCAAGAAGAAAATATTTAAATTTGGATCAAAAATTTGTGAAGGTTTTTTCATGTAAACATTTTTTGCAACTTCAATATTGTACTCGTTTTTCGCAAATTTTCTAAATTTTACAACAAACCAGGAGATCCAAAGTCGATGTTTAGTTGTTGTTGAAATACCTAGAGCACGTGTACGCGAAATTTATTGCCAGCTAGTGAATTTTGAAGAGGTCGAATTGTTGGTTTACGGAAGGCGGGGTTGTCATTTCGGGAAATCGCTAACTGTACGAACAGAAATCCAACTACTGTTATGAGATATTGTCAAGCGTGGTTTGATAATGCCCAAAATCGAAGAAGAATAGGCACAGGAAGTCGAAGGGGCATAAATGAAGTTCAAGATCGACGTCTAAGACTTATGGTAATTAGAGACCGATCTTTGGCTGATGAGTGGTTAGAAGAACAAGGCCATCCCTGTTTACCGCCAGAGAAGGTCTTTTGGACTACAGCATTATCGACCCCATCTTGTGTTTCCTCTGACGGTTGAGCATCGCCGGCAACGATTACAGTGGTGCAGAAAACGTCAACATTGGAATGTGGAATGGCATCAGACCGTCTTTTCCGATGAATCTCGATTATTCTTGGTTGCAAATTGTTGCCGAAGAAGGTTTAGAGGACTTCGGGGAGAAAGACGTGAACCTCAGTTTGATGTTGAGGGTCATGTACACCGGACAGTAGGCGTGTTATGGGGTGCTATTGCACATGCAAGTAGATCACCTTTAGTGACCTTCATTCGAGTAACGTGATTGCGCTGTGTTACCTTTAAGAAATAGTGGAGCCATATGTTCTCCCTTACCTTAACCGGCTCGAGTCCTACTCAATATTCCGGCAAGATAATGCTCAACTTCATGTTGACAGAGTTAGTTTAAACTTTTTTGGAGCGACCCATGTGAATCTTTTGCCATGGCCGCCCAGATCCCCCGATCTTTCGCCCATAGAGCGATGTTTGGGACATCATGGGTAGAAGGCTTGGAAATTTACCCCAGCCCCCATGGACTTTTGCGGCTCTGAGACATGAAGTACAGGAAGTTTGGGATAGTATCCCTCAAAAAGAAATAACCATCTTATTGCATCAATGCCAAAATATGTTGGGGAGTGTATAGAAAACCACGGTGGGCAAGCACATTATAAACAAATTTATTGAAAAAAATGGTAACCTTTCGTTGTTTTTCTTCAAATTTAAATCATTTACTCTTTGCTGTACTATCTATATTCTATAAAAATTACTCGATAGCTATCACAGTTGATGTTGGTCGTACAAAAACGTTCAAATTGGCAAATTAATAGTATTTTTTATGAACATTCAGAATTGAGTACCAACTATGAAAAGCATACAAGCATCGTAAAACTAAACATTTCATCAGAACTGTGATTTTCTGAATGGTACACCCTGTATTTTATTTTTCTAATAGGTAGAGCTCTTTCTTCTGATTTCAAAAATAGGTATACATACAGGGTGAGTCTTTGACTTGTACATATATTTAAACTGAAGATTCTTGAGGCCAAAAGAAACTTTTTTTTCATTTTCCCGAATTCGGCTCTGTTAAAAAGATATAGCCATTTGAAAAAAAACATTGCGCTAATTACGTCCCTGAAATGATACTGTGGAATTGATTCAAGTTTTATACAGTTAGGCCCAATTTAGGGAGTACTCAAGTAGTCAAGTACTAACCTTATTGAAATAAAAATGACGAAATGTTGAAAACACGATAATTTCAACAAAAACAGTTTCATCGGATTATTTCTGCAACTGAAAAGCCATATTTCTCACACCAAAATAAGTTCCTTCTTCGATTTTTCTACAGATTAGTTTGTAAACACTAATAACTTGTTCATATTTTCCTCGAAATTTACAAACAATATCATGAAGAAAGACTTTCATTCAGATTCATTATTAAACAACCTAACCTAATCTAATTTGTATCGATTCTGTGAATTTTTGGACAGAAATGTCAAGAACATGTTGTCAGCTTGCTGATATTTTCATTGAGGTTAAGGATTTTTTACGAAACATAGTATAAATCACGATACATTTGTGTACCGTGGTATGAATATCTATGAATTCTGCCGTTTCCATCATAAATCGACTTTGCCGCCAAATTTTACCACGCATGCGTAGAGCGAAAACCGGAATATTGGTTATCTGGTCTGGAGCCAACTAAAACAATAACAGAGCAGTCTCTGAACGGTCTGAACAAACTGTTAACATTATGTGAAGTTCTAAATACATTCATTACATTCAGTGGATTATTGTTCTAATGTGATTATTACGTGAAGTGAATTAATATAATTTCAACCATGTAGAGTTTATAAAATTCCAAGAGTATGTTGTTTAGATAGAATGACAGAAACATCGCCACAGATTATCAGGTATCGTTTCATTAATTTCAATTTAATAAGTAGTTCGTGTTGAGATTCATCATTCATATCCGAATTTTGTATTTCATCGACATTTAACTTCAATATGGACCGGTAACTATGAATTTTCAATAGAAACTGTGCGTGTTAAATCCTCCTTGATGTTCAATTTTATCTCCCACATTTGGGGGATTTTATTATTGAAAAATATCTCGACAAAGTTGATAAATATTGTGACAACATTGTAAACTCGTTTAAAGACCAGAGAAGGAATAATTTTCGATGATATTTAATTCAGAGACGCATTCAGATAATTCTTGAAATTAATGATTTTTTCGTCAAATTTCTGCGGGTAAAATTGGAAATAACTCGAAAACGACGCGTTTTATTGAAAAAAAATAGGAATACTTTTAGTTTCTTAAATGATTGATTCTTTCGAAAATATGAACCGTTTATCTTTTTAAAGTGGTTGTATGGTGTTTTAGCGTGTATTGATGAGTCGACTAACCTGTAACTTTTATACTAGTAGAGATATTGAATAGGTTTTGATTGAGGAACATGCACCATGAATAGAGTAAAAACTCAATCAAAATTCAGTTCATTCGAAATAACGGTTCCGAAGATATAAACAGAAAAGTGTTTTTTCATGGATTTTCGACACCCTGTATCTCCCAAACCAAACCGAATTTTGAAAAATGGAATAGGAAAAAAGTGTTTCGTTTGATGAGAGGAATCTACAGTTAAAATATATGTACAAGTCAAAGACTCACCCTGTATACAATATGTGGATTGGCAGGAAAGGGACCATTCTATGGCCTCCTAACAGTCCCGACTTAACCCCATTGAACACTTTCATGGGGATTCATGAAATCTAAAGTGTATATGGCCAGTCCGCAAAATATTGAATTCATTAAATTTCGAATAGAGGAAGAAATCGACAACCTCAATAATATACCAGGAATAGTAAGGAAAACCCTCAAAAACCTAATAAAAAGATATCGACTAGGTGAAGAAGTGAATGCATGGGAGTCATTTTGAACACCTAATTTAACTTTTAGTTAATAAATAAATTAAATATCAGTTGTTTAATTATCCACGGTTCCTTTGATATAGAGAAATCGCATCGTTTGGACGAAAAATCCATTATTTTTAGAAAACTGCCGAAAATGACCTCCATAAAGTATATATTTTTGAAATCAAAGTAAGAGCTCTATCGATTTGGTAAATAGAATACCTACATTTCAAAAATAACAGTGCTCATAAAATTTTCTGGTTTACGATGCTTTTACGCATTTCGTAGTACTGAATTATGAATGCCCACAAAAAACACTACAAATTTGCCCATTTGAACGTTTTTGTTCGACCAATATTAAGCTTTGATTAAAATATAAGCAATCACCCGGTACAATAACAAATTCAGCATCAATTTGTGCAAGTTGTCACTTCACACTTGATTTTGTTTCAGCCTGGCCTTTTCGGTCACCCTTTTCTGCACAGAAGCTGTCATCACCATCATTGTTCTCCTTCTTCGTCGTTCCAAACTAGCAGGGGGCGAACTGGGAGGCCCCACTGCCATAAAATACGCCACGTCAGGCTTTCTCATATTTTTATGGATATTTTACTTGGTGATGTCCACGTTGGAAGTGTACGATGTTATTGAAGGGTTTTGAATGGAAAGAAAGAATACGGCGAAGAACCCCGAACTGTGAAAATTATTTTCAGTTGTTGTAAGCAGGATGAAAAGATAATTGCAGAATTAGACCTGTCGATTTGTGGGAATATGAATTGAAACCTTCGTAAAATCTTAAATATTCGGAATAAGCGTTATTCCATTCGCTCGCTTTAAAAATAGGAAGACTGATCAGAACATTATTAAAATGATGTTTAATGAACTATTATGGCTTTTAGTCATGAAAAGGAATCGATAATTATAATTAGATAAAGAGGTTTGTATGAATGTATTTATGAAACTCTTGAAAAAAATTCGATGAAAACTTTAATTGGAAACAATGTCAACAATATTGTCTATGTTATGATTAGGTAATATTCGAATTTGATACCCAGAGCTGGTTTTTCTAATCTGATGGAAGTTGTTGACTTGGCTCAGTAAGATGCTCATGAAATATTGAATATGAAAGATATATCAAGTCTTTAGATGAACAAATAGGATGTGATAGTCCGGAGAACATATCTAGAACGACATCGAATCTTCTGTATTATGACAACTACCTAATAGTAATAAACCATATAAATAACAACCGACGATAAATAAAACCAACAAAATCACACCGGGCGCTTTCAACCTGCAAATGGCTCATACAGGGTGAGTCTTTGACTCGTACATATATTTCAACTGTAGATTCTTGAGGCCAAAATAAACCTTTTTGCCATTTTCAATTTTATCGGATTTATTTATTTATTTATTTATTTAGATAATTAGGAATACAAACAGGTGACAACCACCCAACACAGTATCCACTATTTTGAAATACAAAGTATGTCAAAGTGAACAGTAAATTTTCTTACGTGTAGAAATAGGTACACAGTTAACTAATCTAATAGAACAATTTTATAGTATAACAAGAACATTTCGAAATAAAGTCATCAAAGTAAGCATAAGTTTTGGTAGAAAATGAACAACAAAAAAAGAGAAGAACACCCTATTGACCCAAGTATATTTTTTTGAGTTTTTGTTTTATTGAATTTTGACTAAGATGAAAGAGGTCAATATTACCCAAAGAGTTACAACATCTCATCATCCTGCAGAGAGGAGAATTCATAGCGCTATTAGCATTACGAAAAGGAATATGAAACAAATCAGTACTTCTGAGGGAACGACAAGGAACATGGAAGGTTATGGAGGAAAGAAGGTCAGGAGAATTATAGGTATTGTTTAGGAGCTTATATATGAAAAGGACATCACTGATCCTTCTTCTATTTTCAAGAGAAATAAAACCAAATTGAGTCAAACGAAGAATATAGTTTTCGGGATTTCTAGGTGGTAGACGAAAATTGAACTTGAAAGAAATAAACTTTAAGAATCTATTCTGAATTCTCTCGAGCCTGGCGATATACACTGAATATTTAGGATTCCAAACTACAGATGCGAAATTGAGTTTACTATAAACATAGGAATTATACAAAATGGTGAAGGTTTTCAAATTGATGAAATGTCTACTTTTTCTTGCAACGAAAGCCAAGATTTTATTACAGGAATTAGCTAGTTGATCTATATGACGGTCAAAAAGGAGCTTAGAGTCAAAAATCACCCCCAAATCTTTTATGTTATCTACCCTAGTTAAAACAGTATCTTCGAGATTATAAGGATAGATAATCTTATTAATATTACGCGTGAATGTGATTACCCGGCATTTATCCAAATTCAAGTATAATTGGTTGTCGTCACAATAAGTACAAAGGGCATTCAATCCAGACTGCAAATCCAGGCAATCTTGTTCAGAGCTGATACTTTTCATCATTTTTAAATCATCCGCGAATAGAAGGAACTTGCACTGTGTAAAGCATTCAGCGATCTTGTTTATATAGATGAGAAACAATAAAGGTCCCAAGTGGGAACCCTGGGGCACACCGGAATGCGCCTCAAAAAGATTCGAATGGTAGCCCCCCACCGAGACGAATTGGAACCTATCCGACAAGTACGACTCGAACCATCCAAGCATACTGCCACCCACACCAACCCCAGCAAGGCTCGAAATATGAATATTGATGTCTGTTTTATCAAAAGCCTTGCCGAAATCAGTGCAAACGACATCAACCTGAACTCCACAAATGTTATCAGATTAGTCTCGACCGAACGCCCCCTGATGAAACCATGCTGTTCCGCTACAATTTTCGATGTTACCAGACTTGAAAGACATGGATAAACCAACGACTCAAACACCCTCTCGAAAATGGATAATTTACTTATTGGTCTATAATTAGTAATTAAATTCCTATCTCCCGCCTTGAAAATTGGGGTAATGGATGCAGTCTTCCATCTTGTCGGAAAGTGTGCCGACCTCAGAGACTTGTTATAAATAATCATTAATGGTTTCACAAGAGAAGAACTACAATTTTTAATGAAAGTTGACGGAATTCCATCAGGTCCGGCACCCTTTTTTTCATCGAGGCCCTCCAGTGCCTTCCGTATTTCATGAGATGAAAACTGAATATAATTAGGTAAGTTGATTTGGAAGATTAACTAGAGGGAAATTAGAATTTTGGCGGGCTGATGTGAGAGGTCGGTTTCTCTTAATATACACGCTCTTGAAATATTCAGCAAACAAATCAGACACCTCCATACCGGACGACGCTGATCTGCCCCCATAAGACATCAACTCTGGAAGACGCTGATCGCGACCCTTTCTCGATGCAAACTTGAAAAAACTCTTTGGATCATCTGTAACCTGTTGTTCAATCTTTGATATATATTTTTTATAATCAGATTCAATAGCTTTTTTAGATGCAGTACGCAAGTTTCTAAATTCGACCAAATCTTTCATATTTTTATAGATTTTCCATTTGGTATGCAATGTGTTTTTACGCTTTACTAGTTTTACTGTAGTTTTGCTGAAATAAACAGGAAAACGTTTACGAATTTTTTGTTCTGGTACATAAGATTTAATAATCGCGAAAAGCCTATCATAAAGAATATTCAAGTCGCAGTCGACGTTATCATTAGTAAATAAATTTTCCCAATCTATATCTGATATGGACTGATTTATAATATTGTAATCAGCTCTTTTGAAGCTAAAAAAAGAAGAGATACTGGATGGAAGATGTCTGCATGTTTCAATTCCAAACAAGAACTCCAAAGCAGGATGATGACGACTTTCATAAACCAATGGAGATGAACATGGTTCCAAATTTCTAACTCTGTGAGAATTGCTTAATACAAGATCCAAACTTCTATTATTACAGTTTTTTACATGATTATATTGCATAAGTTCCAAATATGTACAAGCGTCAACAATATGTTCAAATTTATTTTCAACATTGAAGGCATTCAAATAGTTCTCATCATCATCAAAAATCCATGAAATCGATGTCTCTGTTGAAGAGATACAGCCATTTGAAAAAAATTGGGCCGAATACGTGCCTGATACGATTCTCTGAAAACACTTCAAAGTTTATATTTTTCGATTGAAATTGAGTTTATACTTTTAAGGAATCCTCAAGTACTAACCTTTTTTGAATAGGAATGGTAAAAACACGATATTTCTTAACAAAAACACTTTGCTTTGTCCCATTATATCTGCCATTAAAAAGCCATATTTCTCCTATTAAAATAAATTCCTCCTTCCATTTTTCTAAAGATTAGTTTGTAAACACTAAAAACTTGTCCATATTTTCCTCAATATCCCAAAAATATCTCATAAAGAATGCCTTTCAATAATTTATCAGAATTCATTATTGTTCTACTTAAACCCATTTTGTATCAATTGTGTGAATATTTCACAGAAATTTATACGTGGAAGTTGCCAGATCACGCAATATTCCTGAAACTACGAAGATCTGTGAATCGACCACAGCCTTCTATAGAGATAATTGTAAATCGACTCATCCGTAGCCTGCGTAATCAAGGTTAAAGAGATAATCTTTGTACGTAATATAACGTCTGTGAACGACGCAGACGCGATATTCAAGCAATTATGGAGGAAATCTCCTTCAAGGCTATGATATTATAAAAGGTGAAAGTTTTCTTCTTCGTTCTCGTGATGATTATGTGAAGGCTTTCAGTGAATGAATGTAATATTAACCGTGTAGTGTCCAGTTTATAAAATTCCAAGAGAATATTGTTTAGATAGAAACATCGCCACAGATTATTTACCGAGTGCTAATTATTATTTAATTTTTCATTAATTTAAAAAAAACGTGGTTTGTATCGTGATTCAGCTCACATAGTCTCGACAAAGTTGATAAACATTCTGACAACATTGTTAACTTGTTTAGAGACCAAAAAAGTGATCATATTCGATGATATTTAATCCACGGAAGCATCCAGATTATTCTTGAGATTCATAATTTTTTCCTCAAATTTCATCGTGTACAATTAGGAATAACTCGAAAACGACGCGTTTCATTGAAAAAACATAAGAATGATTTTATTTTCTAAAATTACTGATTTTTTCGAAAATATAAACCGTTCATCTTTTTGAAGTGGTTTTATGGTATTTTTGCGTGGATTTATGAGTCGGTTACGCTGTAACTTTCATACCAGGAGAAATATTGAATAATAAGTTTTGATTGAGGCATCATGAATAGAGTAACCAATCAACCAAAATTCAGTTCATTTAAAATAACGGTTCCTAAGGAATAATCAGAAAGGTGTTTTTTTTTCATTTATTTTCGACACCCCCTATCTTTCAAACGGAACCTAATTTTAAAATATGGTTTAGCAAGAAAGAATTCAGTTTGATGAGAGGAATCTATATTTAAAATATATGTACAAGTCAGTGACTCACCCTGTATATCTGTAATTTGTTCTGAAAACCAGCAGACACGAATGGGTCCAACCAGAGATAGGGTGCTAACAGAATTGTGACCAATCATGGACAAGGTATTTACAGAATTTCGACCAACTAGAGATAAAGGGTTCAACCAGAGAAAATTCTCGAAAAGCAATGGGTCCAACCACAGATGAGGTGTCTAAAGTGTTCTTCCAATTAGAGATAAGATATCTGAGGTTTTTGGTGTTAGATCCAACCTAATAATAAATTCCATCAGGAAAAAAAACGATATAATGTATCACCTAAGGGTTGTAAATTATTATATAAAGAAAAGCTGTTGAATATTCTGACAAAAAGGAATGCAGAAACGTTCACCATACAGAAAACACATTCACCAATTCCTTCAGCTTGAATCAAAACCTCACTCAACCTAACCTAACCTAGTGTCATGTTGGCTCAAGTGACAGCTCAATATTTCAGGAAATTCAATAATTCCTGAGTGTAACCCGGAAATTCGCCCGTTACAAAACGAAATGGACTTGAAATGAGAACTTCAGTGATAACTGCCTTTGTGGATTCAATAAATTCTGTAACTAGTTTACAAATATACTAATACACTATACATTGTGCGATTCTTGAATAACTCATTCTGAATTAATCCGAAGTTCTAATAAGAACTTTTTGGCGTTCACAAACGGATTTGTTTTTTGATAATTCAGTCTATCTTATTCTTCACTAGTGATTAAAACAAGTCGTAAAGCTTGTGCTTGATGAACAGTGCAGATGTGGTCATGGAAACATATATTCTTCACCTCATTCTCATTGTAACTTTCGAGTTGTTCGGAAAATGAAGCTCCTGATTCTCCGATAATCAGTTTACAGTTGGGTAGGGTCCTCAAATCATCCTCCCAGTAGTGAATACCTCTTCACGGATAGCATACTATTCCTTTGCCTAGAATATATGAATGTATATCTATTAGTTCAATACCTTCATGTACAAATTTTGTGGTTTGTACAGCCGCAATCAGATGCAGTGATTGTTAAATCTGCCTTAAACTATTAGTTCGATCATTGGCGACACGAGCACCCTCGAGATTGCATGATGAACGAAAAATTACCAATATCTAGATTGGATCTGAGATAATATTATTATGGAATCGCGTGCTTGCCCACTCGAAAGAAATCATGAAATATTGCGTTGGGGTGCGCGAGATATGTTGGTGATAATAACATGAACTCTAGAGTCGGAATCGTTCGCAGCAGGTTTAATTGACTTTCTGGATGATATATGCTGGACTACTGAAGATGCCACAGGGCTACAAGTGCTGTAAAACTATTTTCGCTTTCCCAGGAGATAAAATGGCACCTAAAGCTTAGAACTTGGTGAGCTTAAATGGAAAATAGACCCCTTTTTTATGAAATTCATATATCCAAGACTTCTTCTTCTTCTTTTTCTCCTTGTACGATGCCTCTCGTTGGCCGAACGTAGGCCTTATGGCCCCTTGTTCAGGCCGCATTTGTGTAATACTGGAACAACTCAGACCCGAAGGCACGCTGTCAAGAATGCCGCGAGGCGACAAGGAGGAGTCTCTCTCGCTAAAGAGATGGAAGGTGTAGGGTTCCCTAGGTGTGTTAGCCTCAGTGTAGATAAGTTTCCGCACGTGAACAGTATATGCTCCGTCGTTTCATCCGCGTTCTTGCACCAACGGCACTGGAACACTCAGTTAGACCCATTCTTTTTGAATGTTTGTTCAACAGATGACCAGTTAGAGCACCAGCCACCAGAGACAATTGCTTCCTCTCGAGAATCAAGAGCTTTTTGACCTCCGGCTTCGAAGAAGGCCCCTTGATAAGGAGTCTCGACTGCCTGAGATCCTTCCTCGTGTTCCACTCAGAGGAGAATTTCTTATCAATCCATCTCTTGAAGAGGTTTTTGATATATTTATGACAGGTAGGAAGCGCGGGTTGCATTTTCAGTAACAGCAGACGCGCTAGGTCATCGGCGGTGCTTCGGCTTTTTTCGGCTTTTCAGTAATGGGTGATAGACTACAGCAGAAAAATCAGTTGGAACGTGTTGACTGATGTATAATAATGGATTGCTAACCAGATAATTATAATTATAAGAAATTTGACGATAAATGTATTGTAAGATCTAATTTAAAATCAAAAGACGATGTCGGGGTGAGTTTGAGTCAAAATTTTCTTATGGAATCCTGACACATCTTGACAATAATCCAATAGAATGTTATCCTGCAATTTCCACTTTCCTAAAAAAATAGAGAAAAGTGTGCTAGAAGTAACAACTCTCTTATATCAGGGTTGCATAATTCTTTTAAATACCACGGAACAACTCCTGAGCATAAGCGCCTGGGTATAAGAAAAGGAATGATATAAGTGTGCAGCCAACAAGTGCAGCTTAACGAAAATCGGCAATGGGTGGCAAAAAATATTCCTCAGCTGGTAGAAAAGTGAAAATTTTATTAAAAAAAGGCTAAAAAAACCCCATTCTCTACAAGAATGTGTCAATATGAATATAGGCTCATATGAAAATAAGTGTAAAAATTGATCCGTTTTTTATGCTGATTTGATATTTTTTCAAGGTTATTTTTTAATAATTTATAAATCATTACAACATAATAAAAGCTATACATTAGGTTATGTATTTTTGTTTGTTTTAAATGTGCTTCATTAATAACGAAAACAAAGTCATTATTTGATAAGCTAAAATAAATAAGAACTTTTTTTTTAATCATTTCCATTTACTTGAAACTTAACTTGAGGTGAGAAACAGCAGACGTTCTAGACCTAGATCGTCTGCTGTTACTGTCGTCGCCGAACGCAATTCGAAAACATAGCGCGTCTGCTGTTACTGAATATGCGCGCGGGTTCCGGTCCAGTAAACTTCGAGCAAGCCTCTTCTTTGGCTAAGTTATCTGCTTTTATGTTACCAGAGATAGACGCATGCGCCGGGCACCAGACAACATTGAGAGTGTTATCTGAGCCAAGCATGCGCAGGGCCTTTCTGCATTCGTACACCAAGTTTGAGGTAACTTTCATATCAGAGAGGGATTCCAGTGTGCCCTGACTGATGTCGCAACATATGTATATGTTTTTCCCTGTGTTTCCTCTGTGGATACCCTCCACCGCACATATGAGGACAGCATATAGCTCTGCTTGTGCTATCGAGCAGTCTTTTCCTAGAGGAATGGACCACTTTGTTCTTGGTCCAACAATCCCAGCACTGGCACCGGTGTTGCAAACCGAGCCATCGTTGTACCAGGTGGGACCTTCAGGTTTTAGTAGCCTGTCTGGCTTACACCACTGATCTCTATCAGAGACAACTACTTTGTAGGGCTCGTCGAAGCAGAATCGGGCGCCATGCGGTCCCCTCTGTGAAGGAGGGACGGCTTAATGTCCTCCATCATCTTGAGAGCCATGGCATGCCCCCTGCATCCTCAGCGATCCCGCCATTGTCCCTGTTCCCAGATTCTGAGTGTTGTTTTCATAGCCACCTCTATGATGACGAGGTGTATGGTAGGGATGCCCAACATGCACTCCATCGATGCTGTGAGAGTGGATCTTAGAGTGCCTGTTATACTAAGACAAGCACTCCTTTGGCATCTGTTAAGGATGTTTCGGTTACTGGCCTTCTCCATGGAAGTCCACCATACCACTGATGCATATGTGAGGATAGGCCTTACGACCACAGTATACAGCCAGTGTATAATGTGGGGTCCAAAGCCCCACCCCTTGCCGAGCACCTTCCGTGTAGACCAGAATATTACATTGACCTTATTCGCTTGAGCTCCGATATGTTTTTTCCACAGTAGTTTCCGGTCCAGTATAACACCGAGATATCGGACCTGGTCAGATAAGGTGAGCCTCACTCCGAATAGAATGGGGAGTCTAATGTCGCAAGGCACCCTTTTCCTCGTAAAGAGAACCATCTCTGCTACAAGTGCTGTAAAACTATTTTCGCTTTTCTAGCAGATAAAATGGCACCTAAAGCTTGGTTAACTTGGTGAGCTCAAATGGAAAATAAACGCCTTTTTTATGACATTCATATATCCAAGACACCTTCGATTCGGTTGGTACCTTAGACTTCAGACTATATAGAGACCCGTTTATTTACATTATAATGTGTCGCATCTGAAACTCAAAGCTGGTCGGTTGTACCTTATACTGGTCCACTGGTATCGTTTACTTTATTCTCATGTTGCCGAACTGAGCAGATTGTAGGTATCTCTGATTAAACACAATCTCTCATTTACAATTATTCTAAATCGATATAACATATTATGACATCTTGTAATTTTTAATCGAGACAGTCTTTTCGGATATACAGGGTGTTCCAAATAAGAGTGACTGATATAAATAACCAGATTATTACTTGCTCCAAAGAGATGGGGTTTTCATTAGTTTCACTAGTTTAGCAAAGAGGGTGTTTTGCTAATGTTGGTCAAATTCAAAGGGGAGAATATGTATTATTTTAAATGAGATTTTTGATCTCATTCGAAAGAGCATTCATTCTCCTTTCCAAAAATGTATAGTTTTCTATCTTTTGTTTCATTAAAAACAAAGATATTCGATGTTTCATGTAGTAGTACATTTTCAATTAGTAGTTTGTTATGAACGTATTTTGATGCCTAAAATCAGCTCATGCTGTGACCGTTTGACGCATAAGAAGAAAATCATCAATTTTGACAATAGTAATTTTGTTAAGTCATGAGTTTATCTTAGGCATAAAAATATGTTCATATAAAACTACTAATTAAAAGTGTACTACTGCATGAAACCTCGAATATATCTTTGTTGTTAATGAAACAAGAGATGAAAAACTATACATTTTTGGAAAGGAGAATGATTGCTCTTTCGAATGAGATCAAAAATTGTAGGGTGTTCCATTTAAAATAATACATATTTTCCCCTTTGAATTTGACCAACATTAGTAAAACACCCTATGTTGATGAGATGAAATACCAGCCAAGCCTGAAAAAATCTCTTTGATAACTACTGGAACTAGTGAAAACACCATCTCTTTGGAGCAATTAACAAGCTGGGCATTTATGTTTAACATCAGTCACTCTTTTTTGGGACACCCTGTATTATGACTGAGTAAATCGAAGAATATAGTTGATTGTGCTATTTTATGCCAGAGGCTATTGTACCAAATAATTTATGAAAACATCGCTCTTATCTCTACTCTACTTCAGTTAGAAAAGAGATGGCAAGATATTTTCCTCAACACGTGGTTATCGAAGGAACACGTTGCCAGCAAAATGGGATTGAAAGTAGTTGAATTTCAAGAAAAACTTGTTGGGATTACTATTAGGCAATACTAGTTTATAATTATTTTTGGACATTAATATTTTCTAGATGAACTTGAATTGAGGTAATTTTTATATAATGTGTATCACAATATCCTCAATAATTCAATAGCAAAATAACAACTGGATTCGAAATATTGGATTGACTCGATCTTCACTTGAGGGAAATTAATTTCAATAGGAATTAAATGACAATTCCATTTTCAAATAACAATTGTTTCGCCATATAGTAGCTTCTTCAGATTTCACATTTTTGAATAAGTTATTTTTGAATGTAAAAAGTTATTCTAAAATGTAAAATCTGAAGAAGCTTCTGAGTAGGGAAACAATGGTGATTTAAATAATTTAAAGTGGAAATAGAATATGTGTCATTTAATTCCTATTGAAATAGATGCATAGAAATCCTGGTTTGACAGCTCCTATCTAAATATCGTGACTAAAAATTGTAGATCAAAACGGCAGTCTAGATCGCCAATCTGGTCCAACTTCCGGAATAATCTGCAATATTTCACGGTTTTAGCACCCAATGAAAAGTAGAACCCCATCACAGATTTTCGATCGACAAGAAAGTCTTAAACAAAATCTAATCAGTGCCAACACCAGGTATTCTATGCACCTATCGATCAAAATAAAAAAATTTCAGATCTCTCATGGCGAAAAATAGGTAAAGTGCCCACATTTTCATTAAGTCAATGCAGGGCAAATGATTCTTACTGCAAATAAATCTTTTTACTACCACAAATTGTAGTTACTGAAAGCGGGACCTTCTTTTGTCAAAGAGCGGTACTGCCTGCAGAAATCGGGACGTGTGGTCACTAAGAGCCTTCCATTCAAATCAAATATTTTATTCTATTTCCACTTTAAATTATTTATTATAACAATGGTACCGCTGTCATTTGATTCATATAAAAATGAATTTCCATCAAGTGAAGACCGAGTCAATCCAGTTAATATTTTTGTAGAGTTGAAATCAGTTATTTTCAAAGCTTTAGACCTTTAGAGTAATGAGGATTGAAAAATTCATTATTCCTCACATTTGTGAAATATTTCCAATTAAATATTGAAAGGAAGGTTTATTCTAAATCGCAATTGATGTCGCGGCAGAAGTGATTTAACATCGCACGCCCATGTCCCATGTTCATCCAAAGTGAAGGTTTCATGCGGTGTTGCCACAAAACAGGGCTGAACAAATAGATCCGATCTTTTATCTAGGTTCCACTCATTGTGATAACTTTCAATGTGGAAGCCAAAACAAATCATCATTCTATAAGGGAAATTAAGTAAAACAAACGTTATTGCTAAGTTCCAGAGGGAATTTCTACTTTTCACCAGGAAATAACTTTCGCGTGAGTGCGACAATTTCCTCGTCGAATTAACTACTGCGACAGGGGTTTGTCGTGGGACCGATCAACTTCCCACAACATACTTATAATATATATATATACTTATAATTTCGACGTGCTTTGAATAACAATCTCCTTCCCAAGTCTTAAACCCTTCAGGAAGCTTGAACGCATGCTTCTTGCCCTTAAAAATTGATACCCTACATTGATAAGAATGGCCCTACGCTAGATTATACATGGTGGGACTTCTAAATTATTTTACTGTATCCCTCTCCTCAGTTGAACAACCTACTGGCATAAATAAAATAGGTGGAATGGCAAAAGATTTCTAATTTTTAAACGTGCCTCATCAACAATCATTTCCAAATTATTTTATATTGACAATTTACGTATGATGAAATTGAATAGGATCGGAAGTCAGTGCTGGCAACCACAAAACGAAAAATATAACCGAAAACAATGCTATAATGAACTCCTCACAGCATTGTTTTCAGAACTGTAATGAACGCATCACGATACCGAAATAGAGAAATTTCGATTATATTGCCTGTTAAGACTATCATTAATTTGATATTGATGGATGACAGACCAGTAATCTCTCACCTAATATGTTCGATGAATAATACTATTCTGTTACAAGACTATTGAATAAAACGTATTATGTCATTTACAGAGTATGTACTGTACATAGTAAATACTCCTATCACATATGAAGGCTACTCAGGTGAATACCAAATAACCATATGAAAGTGCCTTCTCCTCTTCATAAGATAGAGCATAGAATAGGTCCTGGATATTCAGAATTATAAAAAAATTGGTTCCTGAAATTTATTCCCTGAGTATTTCAATAGCAATAGAAATCTTAGGACGGATCGAAATTTTCAGTGAAAACCGAAAATTTCCTGTTTGAAACTTTTGAGGAGGAAAAGGAACTTCTAAATGGTCATTTGATATTCATCTGAGTAGTCTACATAAGTGGTAGAAATATGTTCCGGGTAATTGTTTATATTTTACTCAATAGCTAACTCCATTAATAGGCTGTAAAAGCGTTCATATTATATAAGTAACAAAATAAAATCTTCAATTGAAAACGGTCAAATGGAAAAAACCACATCTTTATCACAAGGGGCACTCTATTCTCCTGGGATTTCAGATAGTCAACTTCCATAGACTTTCTAATTCAATCCGATTGTTTTATGTGGAAAAACGATTTTTTTAAAGAGAATAAATTGGAGTGCCCTCAAGACATCCTTCAACTTCAACTTTGAAAAAATTCAAGTCTTTAGGTGAAAAATGGAACGTGAACTTGGGAAACCAAAACGCACTTATTGATTGGAGAATTGATGCCATCGGCCGAAGTATAACTTCTCCTTAAGGGGCAGTATCACCTTTTGTATCGTGGTAAATCTCCATTCAAAAGTGGTCTCTTTATTTCACGAGTAAGTACCCTAATTTACGACGTAGAGACTTGATTTTTTTCAAATTGGAGTTGAAGAACGTCCCGAGGGCAAATAGTTTTTTTTTCGATTAAATTAGTTTTTCAATTAAAAAACCAGGGTAATCGTTAGATCTGGGGTTATTGAATATGTTTTTCGTTTTTCATGGGTACAAGCTATATTTTCGAAATAATCATCATAAAAATTTTTGTAGTTTATAGAAGATTAAATTGCCGAGGGCAAATAGTTGCGATTTTTTCGATTTAATTAGTTTTTCATAAAAAAAAACAGGTTGAACTTCAGCTTTTTGGAAACTACACTTAATGATTTTTTTTCGACGGTTATTCATCATTTTTTGGAAAAAATCGCAAATATTTGCCCTCGGCAATTTAACCTTCTATGAACTACAAAAATTTTCATGATGATTATTTCAAAAAAATAGCTTGTACTCATGAAAAACGAAAAACATATTCAATAACCCCAGATCTAACGATGACCCTGTTTTTTTAATTGAAAAACTAATTAAATCGAAAAAAAGAAAACTATTTGCCCTCGGGACGTCCTTCAACTTCAATTAAAAAAAAATCAAGTCTCTACGTCGTAAATTAGGGTACTTACTCGTAAAATAAAGAGATTTACCAGGATTCAAAAGGTGATACTGCCCCTTAACCTCCCATACAGGTCTGTTAAAATTTACTCTTCGCGAAACATTTTTCGATTCGAATCAAATGAATAGTAGTTCAACCCTGATTGAAAAGAAATCCACAAAAAACAAAACCTATGTTACTCTCTCAATATAAGATAAAAATTGAAGATTTATAGCCACAATACTGAAGATATTCGGTTTAGTAATGGGTGCTAATGTCGTTAGTTTCAAGATATTACAGAAAATTTGGATACCATATATTTTCCGGCAGATACGAGCAATGAAACTCGATGGAATCATTAGTATTTTATCTATGCTCTATGCATATATCTGATTATGAGAGGTTCCAATCATGTTCAACAAATCGACATCTTTATTTCTAGTATCCCATCAAACTCAATTTTACATGTTGTAAATGTTTGAAATGTATTATATTTTTCCATAGATTGTTGTCAGTTATCATGTTCATGTTGAATGTAGCTTATCGTTATATGTTGATCGTCAATACTGATTCTGAGATTAACGAACCTACTATTACATTGTATTCTGCATTTAAGTAAATATAAAATCATAGCATCTAGAAACCACATCGATGTTCAATATGAATATAACCTTTCATTGAGAGAATTTTTATTCAAGATGAATAATGTATAATTTCACGAATTGTCTTGTATGAATCAGTATTGGCCTATTGAATGATTGTTATATATTGTTGAATTTTTTCACATCGTGATATTCTGGTTGAACAGAATTTTGTGCCATTTCATCGTCGTTTTTCAACAACTCGAATATCCTCCTTCTATATAACTATCCATATTTTTTAAATTTTGGAAAATTGTTGTATTCCTGCAAAAATATCTACGCTCTAAAATTATCATCGTTGCTTGTGAAAAAAAATCGAAGATGTAGGGGCATAAGAAGTCACCAATTTTGGTTTAATAGCGAACTAAATAATTAACGAAAATATCTGTTTAGTTTATTGAATGATGCCATGCTATGTATTCATGACAATGGGATCGTAAAAATTGAGATTCGTCCAGACTCACAATTTGTTCTGAAGGAATACATTCATGAGATACTGATATTGATATTTGATTGTGAGCTCAAGGCTTTTGTGATTGTGAAACACCTCCGAAAAAAAGTACAAGGACGTCGCTCAGAATAAACAATGGTTAAAAAATATCATTTTGCCAGCATTTGGTTCTTTAATTATATATGTAATTCAATGAAAACTCTGTGAGAAAACATGAATAATATTCTACAGACTTTCTGAAATTAGGTAGGTCAATCCACTAACTGTAAATTCTTTTATAAAAAATAAAGCTAATTTCATAACAAATTTTTCAATTCACGAAAATTGAAGAAAGTATTGGATGTCAAACTTGAATAGAACAAATATATTTTTCATTGATTGCTGATATTTTTAGACGAAATTTTGCAAAAAAGAGCTGAAGGACTAAAGGCCAATGGCTCATTGTCTGTTTTCAGTAAAGAACAATCTCTCTCTCTCTCTATCTCTCTTTCTATTGCAAGAAGATTTTTTTAATGATAGCGTTAATGGGAACAAAATGACTCACCATACTTTTAAATTCCCCAAAAAGTCTACATTCCTGCAAAAATTTACTTTCTGAATGCATCAGTCAATTATTTTTTATTTTTTGTCTCCTTTTGAATCTTAACTTTGCATTTTATTATCGTGGTATCGCCACTTATATCAAGACGAAATTCAGCGCTGCCATTCACTCACCAAACTAAATACATAGTTTATTTCTTAGGATCATTTTTTTACAGCTCAAAACAAATACCTATACTAACTGATAAAGAAACTGCAACACCCAGAAGCAGCTGTTAAAATTTTAAATTTTTTCGGTAAATCATAGATAGTATAGCAAGGAGTAAATGGTAAATATTTGGAGAAAAAACGAAGGGTTTACAAATTTTTTCAATAAATGGGTTAGTAATGTGTTTGCCCCCCGCGATTATCTATACACTCCCTCAACACGTCTTGGCATTGATGCATTAAGATGGTCTATTTCTTCTTGAGGGATACTATCCCAAGCTACCTGTTCTTATCTTAGAGTCGCCAAAGTCCATGTAGGCTGGGCAAAAAATTTGCGAAAAACGACTTCAATATTCAAGTAACAAAAATGTTCACATGAGAAAACCTTCACGATTTTCTTCTCCAAATTTTATTCATTTACTCCTTGCTATACCGTCTATGTTTTCCCAAAAAAAAAATGATATTTAAACAGCTCCTTCTGGGTGTTGCAGTTCCTTTGTCAGTTAGTATAATTTCGTAGATATCCTTGGTGACCTGCCGTCATGGATAGTCCGCCAAATATGTTGATTCAACTTAAACTTGCTGATCCACATGTCCGAATCCATTTGAAAACGGCATTCAATATTTGTTTAATTGGGAGAGGAAGGGAGGCACCAATCCAATGACCACCATGCTCGCCTGATTTAAAGCCTATAGGTTTCAGTTTTCGGCTTTCATGAAGGCTTTTGTTGATTTTATATGATTCCTATACTCAAAGAACAACATATGCAGGAACGAATCACCAAATGCGCAATTCAAAGCGAAACATCAAGCTTTTCCATAGTATGAGAGTTTCTGCCAGGCACGCAATTAGCAGATTGGCAGTTTGGTAACATTGGATTTGTACAAATCAAGATTTTTGTTTCGGAAGCTTTTCAACTGATACCTATTAAAAATTAAGATTAATGACCACATTATAGAAAATTCTAGTCCAGTTTCTTTGTAATTCCACAATTTTATGAACCAATCCTAGTCATTGCGAGGATAAATGACTCAGAGAACTTTTTCAAACACAGAAATCAAAAAACTTCGACACCATAATTCTTTCAAACAAAACCAAATTTTAAGACATAGCATAGAAAAAACAGTTTCGTTCGATGAAAAGAATTTGAAGTTAATAAAAAATATTACAATTCAAAGACAAGACAAAGTCATTTTTGCCTCATGCATGTACCCTGTTTTCGACGCATAAGAGAGATACAGGGTGTTTAATGTCAAGTTTGAGCAACCTTCTGATAACATTGATGACTGATGAGATAGGCGTGACATTTGAAATAACGGTTTCTGAACACATCTTAGTATTTTTTAGTGCTCAATTCAATTGTGGTGTAGAAATATGAAAAAAAAATCAAAATGGCGGAAAACCTGCCAATGTGGATTCTTTTTCTCGGTTGACGATGTAGAATGCATTATTTCAACGTATGTACTAGATTTTGTAAGATTTTGCGTGAAAAAATTTCGAACTCAACATTTTTTACATTTTTTCAGAAAAAAAATCGGCCAAAATTGTTGGAATTTTCATGATTGAACTATCTTTCATTCTCAATGCAGAGGTGAAAATAGAATAAAATAATATGCATTGGTTTTTTTTTTAGCCTTTCGAAGATTACGCTTGGAGTGCTTTCATAATTTTTATTTAAAAAACTGGAAGCCGTACGAAGGCCAAAATTGTGCTACTGGGCTGCCAGAAAGACCCGGATAGAAATATGAATTTATAAAGCAATAACCTGGAAACTATGAATCTCAAATTTAAAAAAAGGGTTTTGTCCTCATAGTGTGAAAAATTTCCGTATATCAATCAACAAAATTTTTGGGAAAACATGTGAAATTTGAATTTTTTACCACCATGTCGTAGATCAGTCATTAGAATTGTTCTCGAAATCACAAGAAAAAAAACTATGGTTTATATTCACCTATCTCAGTAGGTGATCATATTGAAAAAGTAAACCGAAAAATGATTTTTTTCATGTTTTTCTAAAAAATTAGGCAGTAGTAAACGAAGCTTCACGAAATTCCCTAATTTGAATTCATGGCATCGAAAGGAGTAAAGGTATAGGTATCTCTCATAAATTTCCTACATGATCTGCTCTTCAATTATTCATTTATTAAACCTCATCCTGTATAATACAGTCAGCTGTTCTATTTTTGGAAAACAGTCAAATGTACTCTTTCATATGATTTAGGAAAAATTGTCTTTAAATTATGCTTAGTAATTGTTCGACTGGGGCGAAAATCCCGCACATACTTCTCGCATGTTACGAAATGGAAATATTGAGTGAAAATTTCAGATCAGAAGTAATGATATGTCGAAGAATGGAATTCATGGAGAAATTAAACATTTTATAATGACTTCGAGTTTTTCTCCCCGAATCTACGCTTAAAAATCATAAAGAAAATGATTTGTAGTACCTAACACCAGAGCGGTCCTTTTAATGACAAAGAAACTGTAACACCTAGAAGGAGGTGTTTAAATTTCAAATTTTTTATTTCACAAAACATAGATAGTATAGCAAGGAGTAAATGATTAAATTTGGAGAAAAAAATAGTGAACGTACGCGGAATTTATCGCCAGCTAACTCAATTTGATAGAGGTCGAATTATTGGTCTACAGGAGGTGAGGTTGCATTTCGAGAAATCCAACTACTGTTATGAAATGTTGTCAAGCGTGGTTCGATAATGCCCAAAATCGTTGAAGAGTAGGCACCGGACGTCGAAGTGCAAGATCGACGTCTAAGATTTATGGCCATCAGATACCGATTTGCGACCACTCGATCTTGGGCTGATGAGTGTTTAGGAGAACAAGGCCATCCTGTCCGAACGGTTTACCACCGGATGAAGTCTTTTGGACTGCAGCATTATCGACCCCATCTGGTGTGACCTCTGATGGTTGAGCATCATCGGCAACGATTGCAGTGGTGCAGAGAACGTCAACATTGGAATGTTTATAGTATGGATGGACTTGGTCGGTTAAGAATAAGACAGAGATTTCTATGTTCTCGATTTTTTTATGGTCGTGTCATCAACCCACAGACTCTCATTTTTCTACCTGTTCAGTTCAATCACACCTCTACCTCTAGTGTCAACGTTTATACACAGCTAATCTCGCCTCCATATGCAGGGTGTTTCATTGGTAAATGAAAATACGGTAACCCGAGCTAGAGATACCCTAGGCGAGTCCAAAAAACTGATATATGATAGGTCTCATCAATTCCATAACCGCGATACAGGGTGGTTTATGTTTTCACCAAAAATTTCAATTCCTCATAACTTTTGAACCAGATAGTATCGTCGGTTGATATTTGGAACGTATGATTCACTTCTACAGGTCGATCGATTCACTTTTGAATTTACAAAAAATTCCAGGTCCGTATTTGAAAAATATGGGACTTCTTCCAAGCTGAGATTCAACACCCTGTATATTGAAGTTTTGGGAATTGTTTGAGATATTTGAGAAGACCAGAAAATTTTCAATGGGGTTTAGTAGATTTCATTGTCCCGCACGTCATTTTGCTCAAAGAGAGCTTCAGGGAAAGATCCATTTGAATATTGGAATTCCACAAAATTCTCAGAAAAATCGAACATTATGATCGGATTGAATTTTTTTGTCCCACTAATTGCACATTCGAATTTCATAATTTTCTGAGGAATCATTTGGAGTTATTTCCGGAAAAACATTATTCATCGAAAAAAATTTATTTGAAGTCAAAGATGAATAAATAACTGAAGAAACATAAAAACTTCACTTGAATTACAGGTGCTCGAAAATACCACCATTTTGTTCAATACACATTCTTGCCGCTCTTCAAAATATGTCTGACACTTTTTTGATCATGTCTGGATTACATATAACGTATTTTATTGCAGGCGACTTCGATACGTTGCATGAGGATATCCTCACTTCCTATTTCAGATGAATATACTGAACATTTCAAATAACCCCAAAAGAAATAATCAACAGGATTGAAATCTGGTGACCAAGCGGGCCAAGCATGCGGTCCACCTCTGCCTATCCACATATTTGGAAAGTTCTGATCTGAAAATTGTCTGACCATTACTCTAAATGAGGTGGATCTCCATCATGCCGAAAATGCATTCCTGCAATGTGCGTACCTTCGAGTAATACAGGAAGATGATTTCGGAGGAAATCTAAGTAAAGATCACCCGTAAGCCGTCTTGGTAGGACGTGTGGTCAAATCAATCGATTTTTATAAACACCACACCATACTGCATGCGGATTCTCTTCAGCCCATTCATGCGAATTCCTCATATTGAAGACCCCATCCCTCGTGAATATGGCTTCATCGGTAAATAAAATTCTGTTAACCATTCTTTCATTTCGGAAAATCCAGCTACTAAAGTTAGTTCATCTAATTTCATCACCTGGTTCCAATCGTTGTACCTACTGGAATTCGAATGTGCAATCAGTGGTACAAAAAAAAAATTCAATTTGATCATAATGTACGATTTTTCTGAGAATTTTGTGGAATTCCAATATGATATATTGTTTATCCTGACTACTCCTAGGTCTCCTGAGGAGACCCCTCTGAAATTACAAGCTTCGAAGCTTGTAACTTGTGCCGAGTTCGGAGTAAGCAGTTGTGTTCTGTGTAGGCTTTGTTACTGTGTCCTTACGCCACCTTAGGCACAGCACTGTTAATTTTTGACCCAACAGTGGGAATGGTGGCCCCTACCGAGACTAGAAAATTTCTTTCCTAGCTCGGGATTGAACTCCGGACCTTTGGGTCCGAATTCCAACGCTCTACCACTGAGCCAAGGGCACTCAATTCAATTGGATCTTTGTCTGCGGTCCTCTTTGAGCAAAATGACGTGCGGGACAATGAAATCTACTGAACCCCATTGAAAATGTTCTGGTCTTTTCAAATATCTCAATCAAATCCCAAAATTTCAATATACAGGGAGGGTGTTGAATCTCAGCTTGGAAGAAGTCCCATATTTTCCAAATACGGACCTGAAATTTTTTGTAAATTCAAAAATAAATCGACCGACCTGTAGAAGTGTAGTGGTTCAAGAGTTATGAGGAATTGAAGTTTTTGGTGAATACATAAACCACCTTGTACCTCGGTTATGGAATTGATAAGACCTATCATATATCGGTTTTTTGGACTCGCCTAGGGTAGCTCTAGCTCAGGTTACCGTATGTTCATTTACCAATGAAACACCCTGTATATACACTCGCTCTCTTTTCCAAGTCGGAGCCAGATATTCCTACCTAAAAGTGAATTCGCTTCGTGAGAAAAGCACTTTACCCCGTACAACATTATACGAAACCAGACAGCCAGCAGATACATACTTCCAGTCAGGCCAATCGTAAGTACCTACCATTCATCAGTGTTAACTTTGTGGTATTTATTTCTATTTCATACGTCCATTTCTTCTCTTATTCTCGTGGTGATGAGAATTGGTACTGCAGTCCATTCTTCTCTCTTTTATTTTATTCATACAGTGTGTTATGAATGAAAAAAAATCATCCAGAGTAGACAATGAATATTCTTTATGGAATATTACTGGAATATTCGGTAGCTAATATTCTAGGCATATTCTCATCATTCCTGGAATATTCTAGGCATATTATTCACTGAATAATCTTGTGATATCACCTTAAAATATTCAAAGAATATACATACTTAGAATATTCGGAGATATTATGGAGATATTCTATGGATATCTTGAAATTGAACAATTTTCATATTCGAGGAATATTACTCAAGGCACATATACATGCATATGCATTCTTAGGTCCACTTAAACATTGGTTCATTCATATAATTCTCTCATTGAACCAAAGTTCAACACATGAGTTTAAACTGAACCTAAACGAGTGAGTCTAATGAAATTGAGGATAGATTTATTGTCTTTTCAGAAATATGGATTATGTATCCAGTGATTAGGAAATGAAAAACATATCATAATATATTCATATTCATTGAAAAAAAAAAACAAAAGCAATTAAAAAAATATTTTACTTCCTACCTACCCTCGTCTACCACACCGATGATCATTTGAATTACAAAATATGGATATTTTGAAAACAATCTATGTTAATATTCACAATGCTTAGAGGACAAGTAAAAATATTTTACTTCCTACAATTGTCTTCCCCATTGATTCTTCGAATAATGAAAAACTGATTTTTTCAAAACCAATCCATGATTATGCCCAATGGTTCAAGGCGCTGCCTCGCGCTGCGGCTTTGTATTTTAGGTGAGAAAAAGAGCCAGGCAATAAAAAAACCACCACCGCTCACATGCTCACCAATCAAGATGTAGAACTAATTAGCCAAGAACTAAAAGTCAGCTTCAGCTGATTACCACAAAGTTGATCATCTGCTATATGATTGTTCAGGGACTGCAATGGACCTACTGAAAACCTTGCTCCTTATAGCAAATCCTTGCTAGATAAGCTCCAATCTTTGATTCGTCTAACGATTTTACAGCCATGATCAACAACAAATTAAATTAAACAATATTTCGAGGCAATAAAGTCTTAAGCTTCTTGAAAAATAACTCATTTCAGAATTTCCATAATGGTACATCGATTATTGCAATGATTATCTGTTCACACAGAAATAGGTCACATACAAAAGTGATTAGATCCAAACAAGATAATCAACAAAAATCAAAATTTCTTTACATAAGAAAAAAACACAGTGACTTCACTAAAAATGACTTTCCAGTCATCACATCACAGTGAATTCTTTCATGTCACCAAAACTAAAACTGATCTTCAGTATCCTCAGGCCATATTCTCAGCTGTTCTTGGCCTGCTGTAGTAATTCTTTTCCGACCTCTTATTCGCTTCAGGGCATAGCGATCATTCGGCAATACAGCTTTAATTTCAAAAGGGCCAATGGTTTCAATTTGCCACCATTTGACAGTTGCTTAATTTCCATTACGACTTTCTGATCTACCTCAAACGGGTAACCTAGTTTTTGAGTCATATCAAACTTCCTCTTTGTTTCCTCTGCTGAAATATCCAGTTTCTCAATGAGGGCATCTTTATCAACATTTATTTGCTTTATATTGGTATATCACTGAGCAAGTTAATGGTTGACCGAAAGTCTCTTATTAGAGTTTTTCATTAAAACCACAGGAGCATATCCTGTCGACTTATTCACAGTCGAGTTCCGATCATTTTCAATTTTAGGTGAAGCCTTGTACCATAATTTTTCATCTTTCTCGTTCAAAATTGATCGCATTGCATCGAAAATGGTTAGCATAACTCTTTCAACCTTTCCGTTGCCTCTTGGTAGTCCTGTCGCTATAAAGTGTAATTGAACACCCTCTAATTCAAGAAATTGTTTGAATTTAGATGATAGAAAATCAGTACCTCAATCTGATATTATTCTCTTTGGCTTTCCCAGTTCCAAAAATACTTTCTTCAGGGCTTTAATGCTTTCTTCCGTTGTTTTCTGCTTCCGAGGACATAGTTTGATGAATCGTGTAAAAGCATCAACGACCACCAATATTTGTGTGCAGCCAAGAGATTTCACGAGTGGGCCTGCATGGTCAATGTGCCAAGTGTCCAACTTTTCAATGAGAACGTCTTTTGGTGGACAAAATCCAGATCTCCTTTCGGTATGCGACTTTCCAACAGTACAGGATCTACAGTTTTTCACATACTTGCGAATGGTCTTATTCATTCCTGGCCAAATCACATCTTCCCTCATCTTGTTGACCATTTTATCACTCCTATGTGTGAATATTCATCATGGTACAGCTTCATTATCTCCAATATCGCCAAAATTGGGACAAAGCATCTCATTGGGTCAGCCCTCTTTCCTTGCCAGTAAACCAAGTCATCCTGGACGGCAAAACCTTCCGCATACAGATTTCCACTTAATATCTCCATGCAAAATGGGTCGACTTTTTGCCATTCACCAATAGCTTGCGGAGTACCTGTAACAGAGCTGAGCGCCAGTATTTTGTTCTTGCAAGGCAAATTCCTACTCAAATAATCGACATGCTTCATCTTATCACCTGGGCGATATCCTATTTCAAAATCGCATTCTTGTAAGCGAATCCACCAACGGGCAACGGGCTACTCTTGGGAGCAATTCCCTTTTTAATGCTGTGGCCCTTACAGAATTACAGTCCGTAAAAATTTAAAATTTAATGCTGTAGAGATAGTTTCTGAAATAATTAGTAGCATCTACAATGGCTAAAGTTTCAAGATCGTACGAATGATACTTTGATTCTGCTGCAGTTGTTTTTCTGCAAAAGTACGCTACAATCAGGATCAAAAATTCTGAGGACTGGTTCTTGTGTGAGCTTTTCAATAATTTCTGAACAAGTTGATTCACATTGCTCAGTCCATTCAAATGCAATATTCTTTCGCAGTAAACAATAAATTGAAGCAGATAAAGTGACGAAGTTTTTAATGAACCTTCTAAAATAACTAGCAAGGCCTAAAAATTGTCGAACTCCATCATTTGGAGGAGGTGTATTCTTTGATGCTTCTATTTTTCGTGGACTGGGTTTTACCATACCACATTCTATTGACGTTTCGAAGAATTCGCATTTTTGGTAATTTAGTGAGAAGCCACACTTCGACAGCATATAAATAATTTTCTTTAAATTAACAAGTCCTTCTTCACTGTTTTCACTTGGACAAAGAATATCATCCGCATAAACTAGGGAAATTTTCTTTTTATAATCTCCGAGAGCCTTTTCAATTGCTGACTGAGAACATGAAGGAGAATTTATGAACCAAAGTCCAAAAGGCATTCTATTGTATTCATACAATCCATCAGGTGTAATAAATGCTGTAAGTGTAATGTGTTTGGAAGATTCTCCTACTTCGATCTGATGAAAACCAGATTTCATATCGAGCTTTGTATAAAACTTTGCTGTTGCTAAAAGGTCTCTTATATTTCGCAAAACTTTCTTATTCAGTTCTCTGTAATCAACACACAGCTAGTCTTATTTCGCCATTACGCTTTCTAACTAGGACAATCGGGCTTGCATAATTAGATTCACTACATCTCATAATACCAGATTCTAATTGGTTTTTAATAATTTCCTCAACTTTTGTTCTTTCCTGGTACGCTAAATTTCTTGCTCTAAAAACGACAGGAAATTCATCCTTCAATTGAATTTTTAGTTTACCTGTGGTTTAAACTCAACCCCTTTTTTAATTATTTGAATTATTTGTGCTTTCAAATGCTCGTCCAATCCTGACAAGTCTAATGCTAAATCTTTACAAAGTAAAGAGAACGTTTTGGGAGATTTCCTAAAGGAGGTCACAAAATCAACACAATCCTTATTAATTTTAAGTTGAATATCCCCTGATCTAATCCGATCAAAGCGTCAATATCCTTATGTGACATAATATTATCTGTAGCTATATTGCATTCAGTTTCTATAGCTAATTCAGACTTGTAAAATAGGATGTTTGCTTTTCCTAATGTTTTAAATTCAACGTTTCCTATTCCCATAATCTTTTTACTTACAGTTATTACTTCGCATTTCAACTTTCTAGCAACACTTTCTTTAATTGAGCGAATATCTGAACCTGTATCAATTTAATAAGAGATTTGAGCAAAATAGTTTTTATTTTAGACTTTTTGAGTTCTCCTTCTGGGTAACTAATTTTGGATGAGCTTTTAGCATAAGAGTAATATTATATTGGATGGTCTATTATTGGATGGTTCAGATTGTTTTTTTTTTCATGCCAACAATTTTCAGAATACCCATCTTTTTCACAAAAGTTACAGTACGGTCTTTCTGAATCTGAAATTGACTCACGTTTTTTCGTTAACCTGCAGTCAATAACTTTATGACAATTTTTTTTGCATTTGAAATAAAATTTTTCATTCTTTACTTGGTGTGGTCTTTTTCTGTTAATATCTGATAGGGGTGTTAAAGGTGCTGATGAATCACTATCAAATTATGACAATAATTTAAGAAGCTCTGATTCGTCTTTTGGCGATTGTATCTCAACTCTATTTTTGACTTCAGCATTGACAATATCATGTGGAACTAGACTTAAAATAATGCCCCATGGCAATCCGTTATAGAATTTTTTAAGTGAATTTAGTTTAGCTTGACCATAATTTAAATTCTGAACTTTTTATTGCCATGCAGGATATAAGTCTTGAGGCAGGGGTTCCTCAACTTTTATATTCCAAATAGAATAAATAAATGCAAATGATATTTCGTGCATATTTTATGTAAAGCTCAGCCTTTTCCATATTGAAGAACTTTTATCGGGCATAGGTATTTTTGTATCTGCATATTTCCTTAAATTTTCTCACTTGAAACGTATATGCATTCTTATCACCGATATGATAATAAAAATCCGTTGAAAAACAAGTTTCTTGTCATATTTAAGGTAATGAAATCGTGAAATATAGGTATAATAAACATAAAGATAGCAGCATTTGTACCACTACTTTTCGACAAAACCATAAATACGTCGTCAAATGAGTATACCTATTCCAAGAAGAGGGGTAGTTTTGAAAATGTTGTATGAAGTTATTTTCATTGTAGGTTTGTGTCCTCTAGGTGAGTATATTCTTATTGAATGTGTGCATTTTATATCGGTCCATGAAACTGAATCTTTTCTAACATTTCCTCTTTCCTCCGCTTTTTTTGTTTCCTGTGGTATTATCATTATTATTATTTGATCTGGGGTCGATTATGGCTCAGTTAGCCTTCCGGGAACTGCGACCACATGGATCTTTTGTTCACTACCCGACTCATTCATTAAAACCCAAGCAGGTCTATGATGTTGATAAAACCGGCAACATCCCTAGGAGCCTTGGCCGTTACCTCGTCGGTATCCAGGACTGGTTTCCCCATATGAACGGTTCTTAGATCACCCAGTTCTGGACACTTGCGTACCAAGTGTTCAGCTGTTTCTGCCTCTGATCCACAGAGTCTACAAATCTCGTCTGTTGGCTTCTCCATACAAATGATGTTTGTTCCGACAGTGCCCTGTCAGCAGACCTACCATCATCCTAAGCTCAGCTCGTGATAGCTTTAAGAGCTTATTGGTATAGGTCGGTGAAATCATCACGAATTTCTTGGACTGAGTAAGTGCAGGAGTGTTTCTCCAGAGGGTTATTCTTTTGGTCAACTCCCATTGTCGAACCGCTGCCTTATATTGGTCTTTTCCAAGACCACAGAAAGGCTTAGGTCCACCAGGTGTTAACCTTGATGCACTTTTCGCAAGCCCATCGGCTTTTTCATTTCCTTCAACACCACAATGCACTAGCACCCATAGTAGAGTCACTTTATTGCCGCTGGCCAGTTATTGCTTTATGGTGTTACGGCACTCCCAGGTCAGCAGAGATCCCTGGCAATGTGATCCCAGGGACCTCATCGTGGCCTGGCTGTCCGTGGTGAGCAACACATAAATATATTGAGCAATTTGTAGGCATTTTCAATAATAGACAATTGAGCAATCTACATTTTATGTACAGATTGGAACCGAGTCATTGAAGTGTCACACTTGTTGGGGTCATATTGGATTTTATCTTAGACCATAGTCTTAGGATTTTATCATAATTCCCATAACTACAACCGGATCATTCACGTATATTCTTATTTGAAATTTTCAGCTGTTGAGTTCGCTAGAACACAACAATGCAAACTGCCCGATTCTTCACGATCATGCCAACGAACATGCGAATTTCTAAACCCACCATGCAGAGAATTCGTTGATCCACAAGATTTATGTCAGTGCCGAGAGGGAGAAATTTTATTGAGCTTTGAAAACAGAACTTGCGTTCCTTTTGAGCAATGTTCAAGTGAGTATATCTCAAAAAATTATTCAATAGCATTGAGAACATGTACACTAATGTGCAGGGTGTTCCAAGATCGAGTATCTATATCTATTAGACGTTTCTAGAGAAATCTTTGGGGTTATGTCAAGTCATTGGTTAATGCTGATAAACCAGAAACAATAGACGCTTTGGAAGCCAAGATAACTCGTGTTTTTGCTGAAATAAGGCCTGATAAAATACGGTTCCTCAGAGCTAGTCGTAGTGGACATATGCCGGAAATTATTTTTAAATAGGTTATAACATAATCTTTCAAAGAAAAAAAATTTTAGCTTCAATCTCAATTGAAATATGTTTTATTTCCATTTAAAATTATCTCTTTAAAAAAACACCCGATAGAAGACCGTTTTAACAGTTTCGGTGAGAAGACAGCCTCTCAGCACTTGCAAAATGACAAGTCAATTTCAGTCAAAATTCGTCTCCATGAAGTCAATCCAACGTCAAGATGCTCATCACAGATTACAGTGGACAATAGAGCGGGTGTACTGGCGTGATGAATGGCGTCACGTGAACTTTACTGAATAATTCAGATTTGGACATTTTTCTTGTAGTCGATGGGTATACGGTTATGGTCACGGCGATTTATACACTCTGTCCAAAAAGTACACCCTTTCAGAGGAGGCACAATTATGGTTTGAGGTTTCGTTGACAGCACTGACTTCTTAGTAATTAATTGAAGATTTTATCATTGCTCCATCTTGAGACTTTTGAGTATGAGATTTTTGGTTAGATGTGAAATTTTGATAAGCTCTACCTCCTTCTCAAAAGACTCACCTTTTAAAATATTATTTATATTGAAAAGTATATTTTTAGGTGAATGCAGTAATCCAAACTCCTTGTGGAACGATTGTGGGACCATGTGCCCAAAAACTTGTCAGAGGCCAAAACCGAGAGCTTGCACCAAAATATGTGTACCAGGTTGTTTCTGTCGAGAAGGACTCATACTGAATGAAAAGAATATGGAATGTGTCAAACCAAGCGCTTGTCCGAAGTAGAGGGAAGGGATACATATATTGAAATGATCGATTGCTGAAAATAATAAATTTATTGTTATTCATATCACACATGGAATCTAATATAGGTATCAAACACAATATTATTGAATTTGTCAACAAACCAGGTCTAATTCGTCTTCAAGAAATTTTTGTAGTTGAGCCTCAGTGAAGTCATCTATCTCATTTTCCTTGATCTGAAAAAAAATCATAATTCAACATGTTGATAAATATGAAGAAATATCAGAATGGTGCAATATTCATATCATTATTGCATATAGGGGCGATTTCAAACTTCACATACTCTTGCTTGCTGTACTATCAATGACTTATAGACTTGTCGAGCTCCAAGCTGCACTCGCCTGGTTTCTGTCAAGACCAATGTTGAGCGGTATATACTAACCGAGATACTAACTGACAATGAAACAGCAACACCCAGAAGGAACTGATTCAATTAATTTTTTTTTGTTAAAACATAGTCTAGCAATAAGGAGTAAATGATTAAATTTGGAAAAAAAATCGTGAAGGTTTTTTTATGTGAACATTTTTGTTACTTAAATATTGTAGTAGTATTGTAGTTTTTTGCAAATTTTCTGAATAAATGGTCTACGGGTGATGGGATTGACATTTCGAGAAATCGGTAACCGTACGAACAGAAATCCAATAATGGACTGTCATGAGATGTTGTCAAGCGTGGTTAGATAATGCCCAAAATCGAAGAAGAGTAGGCATCGGACGTCGAGGGGCACAAATGAAGTTCAAGATGGATGTCAAAGACTTTGGCTATTAGAGACCGATTTGCGACAACTCGATCTTTGGCTTATGAGAGGTTAGGAGAACATTGGAATGTGAAATGGCATCAGGTCGTCTTTTCTGATGAATCTCGATTCTCTTTGGGTGCACATGATAACCGAAGAAGGGTTTGACGACGTCAGGGAGAAAGAGGTGAACCTCAGTTTGATGTTGAGCGTCATGTAAGGACTGAACGAGAATAAATTCGCTATCACAAAAACGCCTATATCTCTTGAACCAATTGAGAAAAAATCAAAATTTGATCATAGTTAGCTTTGTTATGAACGTCAGAAACATGTGGAACATTTACTTCATAGATATTCCAATTCTCTGTCGCAACATGTCAAGCGAAGTGAAGACACGAGAATTCATAGTGAAACTTTTTCAAAATAATCAAAAATGGAGCTTCGAAAGAATCGCAAAAGAGGCTCGCGTTCGTCCGGAAACCATAGAAATCATAATATATATACTTACTCTAGAATGCTAATTCCTTCTAGTTCCGCAGCGAAAAACGTGCCGCTTAGGTAACTGATTCACAATGTGCGCATGCTCACCATTAGGAAATTTCACGTAGAACGATGTCAAGTCCCTAAATGTTTTGTCGGTTCTATTTTAAGTTCAATATAATCATTGAGTTTAAACTCAATGATATAATTAAACAATAAAAATATTCCATTGAGTAACAAACTCATTTTATAGCGCATGCGCGACTTCCCACGACTATTAGACACATTAATATCATAAGTGAATTGCAATATTTGTGGAATTGGTGAGAAAATTAGAGCAGTAATGTAGTAGGTTTCACTAAATAGATATAGACCGCGCAACACCGCTTTTTCTGTCTCATGGCAAATGACTTTGAAATGACCTTAGTGAAAGTCTAGGGAGGAACGGGTTAGTATCAGTCTGCAGCCACAGTTTAGTTTACTGCATAGACAAACTAGTTTACTGGTGCGTAACTGTTATCTTCGTGTTTGATATTCTTCGTGTGCATTTTGCTTTTGTTCTGTTTTGTGTTCGATTTGGATTTTTTCGTATCCGATAAACAATGAACTTTATAGTGTTGTGGTGTCCTTGTCTTGACCCGTTCATTTCCCACTTAAGTATGTAAACAATGTGCACCTTTTCATTCATATAAACTGTTAAAAATTTATGATTTACGCTTTGCTTTTCATTCCATTGACACAAATCTATCCACTCGCACCATGAGATTGGTTCTTTATATAGCAAAAGAACGCAATTCATTATGAAAGATCATGAAATCTTGTGAGTAAATCATCTTTTAATGGATAATTCGAACTCGAAAATAAAATATGTTGAAGTAGAACTTTGCAGTTTCATTCAGATAACAGATTGATTTTGGAATATACTCGGACCTCAAAAAGACAAATGACTTGAAGAATGAATGTAGGTATCAGAATTCACTCATGAAACGATGCAGAGTAACGCATTGGCAGATGTACAATACATTTTCATGTTTCCACTATTTTCAGGAACACCGAAGAATAGAACTGTCCTTAAGGGATATATGAGTATATTTTGCTCATTTGATTTTTTTTCTGTACTTTACCAAAAGATTCGTTGTTTGTTAACCAGAATTTGGCTTCCTTGATCCTTGAATTAATTTTTATACCGAAACCGGGTTTTTTCAACGCCTGAAGAGGTTTTGGAATAATGAAAGATTTTCAGCTTATCTTCCAGTCGCTGATGATTCCAAATTTACCATTCAAATAGCTGTTGAAAATTATCAATATGTTCAAAACAACTGCAACAATAACAGCATAAAATTTTATTGAAGCCGACCCTGTTCAGAAACAACCTGATGGCACGTATGCGCATTATGGACCACACTGAAATTTTTACAACACCTCGGTCCAATTGATTTAGCATTCTAGAGTAAATATATATATTATGATTTCTATGCCGGAAACCGTATCAAGAGTTGTTCAGCGCTTCAACGAAGATCTTACAATTAACCGCAAGGAAGGAACCGGGAGGAAAAAGGGGTTTCATAGCACAAAAAAAGTGAAGAAAGCCATCAGCCTTTTCAGAAGAATCCTAACCTTTCAGGGCGGAAAGTGGCCCAATTAGTGGGTTGTTCACAGTCAACCGTTCAGAAAATCAAGTGGAGTTGTGAGCTTAGAACATACAAAGTGCAGAAAGTGCCAGACAGGAACGCTGAAGAATCAAGAAGCGAAATCAAGAGCAATGAAATTTAAAAAAATGTTTCCAGTTGCGTGATGGACGACGAAATCTTGGCTGATTTCTCGCAACTTCCTGGTCAGGAATTTTATACTGTAGATTCTCGTGGAAATGTTGACGAACAATTTCGCGTGAAGAAACAAGCAAAGTTTCCTAAAAAATTCCTGGTTTGGCAAACAATTTGCACTTATGGGAAAAGGAGCAAATTTTTCGTTGGCCAAGGCTCTGTTGACTCGAAGATATATACATCGAGGAATGCTTGAAGAAGCGACTTTTACCGTTTTTACGTGAGCACGATGTGTCAACAATCTTTTGGCCAGATTTAGCTTCATGCCACTACAGCAAGGCCGCCAAGGAATGGTACGAAGCTAATGAGGTGGTTTTTGCCCTCAAAGAGGCCAATCCACCAAATTGCCCAGAACAGAATCGAAAGATATCGGGCCCTGGTAAAAAGAGAATTGAAGAAGAGTAAGAAATCAACGAAAACATTAGCGGAATTCAAGCAAAAGTGGAAGACAGCATCCCAGAAAGTGACTGAGAACACTATAAGAAGCATGATGGGAAGAATTCCAGAAAAAAATCCATGAATTATGTGAAAAATTGTTTTGGATTTTTTTTATTGTGAAAACAGTTTTCATTAGAATTGGAAGATGATTCGAAAATGAGTTTGATTTTCGAAATCGGTCCAGTGGTTCAAAAGATATAAGCGTTTTTGTTATAGCGAATTTATTCTCGTTCAGTCCTTACACCGGACATTAGGCGTTATGGTATGGGTTGCTATTGCACAAGCAAGTATGTCACCTTTAGTCTTAATTCGAGGTACAATGACATCGCCCGTCACCTTCAAGAAATAGTGGAGCTATATGTTCTTCCTTAACATAACCGGCTCGATAATCCAATATTTTAGCAAGATAATACTCGACCTCATGTTGCCAGAGTTAATTTGAACTTTTCTGAAGCGACCCATGTGAATCATTTGCCATGGCCGTCCAGATCCCCCAATCTTTCGCTAATAGAGCATGTTTGGGACATCATGAGTAGAAGGCTTGGAAATTTACCCCAGCCCCAAAGGACTTTGGCGACTCTAAGATAAGTACAGGTAGCTTGGGATAGTATCCCTCAAGAAGAAATAGACCATCTTATTGCATCAATGCCAAGACGCGTTGTGGAGTGTATGGATAATCATGGTGGACAAACACACATTATTAACAAAGTTTTTTTGAAAAATTGTAAACCTTTCGTTTTCTGCTCCTAATTTTAATCATTTACTTCTTGCTATACTATCTATGTTTTACCAAACACAATTTAAAATGTAAACAGCTCCTTCTGGGTGTCGCAGTTTCTTTGTATCGTGAAACGGATGTCTTCCTTTACAGTTTACACCTTTACTACATGTGAATATTTTCGATAATAACCAAGCAATTTAATGTGATAACTTCCAATCGCTTCAATGCGTTTCCCTCAAATTTTGCATATCGATGCGTTTTAATTCCTATTCATACGTTGGAACTGAACTGAAAATATTTGAGTGAAATATTTTTTAATATCCTGTTGGCGCATGCGTATAACTCAATGCTTACCAAATATTCGGTTTCACTTTGTGACACTGAGGATCAGGCGTGTGAGTAGCCGACTTGAGGTAAATCCCTCCTTCGCTGGAGTTGGCAGGAAATCACAAAAAAAGGAATATGATGAACATTTTACTCTCGTTGAAATAAGATTGAATCAGATGATAACAGCGAATGAATATTCCAATATTCTCAGTTTTATTTTAATACGAAACTTCTTCATTAGAATCATTAGGTATTCAGTTGGCCCAATCCAAATTGGTTTTTGCCGTTGCACGGTGAACAATAGTTAATAGTATATTGTTTAATGAGCGGTAATGTAAGTCATAACACACGCAGATGAATTTTGCAGACCGATCCGTCAGGGTCGTCAGGCGAGGGGTGTAATTCATCAAGTGTGTTATGACCATTACCGCGAATTGAACACTATACTTTATCTTTGACTTCTTCAGTAAAATTCGAATTAATCTGCATTTTCAAAATTGACAACAGTTGTCAAAAGCGATTTCTGTGGTCGAAAATCGAATTGATATCGAATCCTGTAGGAAACGTCAAAAATTCACGTTTTCCAAATGCAATTTTTGGATATTCAGACCTACGAAAATGTAGAAATGGATGGCGAGCACGTTACCTAGATGTCTGAAATAAAGTTCCCCATTGACCGGACTTTCTTATTCATTTCGTAAGCTACATTTTTCCTATTTGTATTAGAGTGAGTTATAGGCGTGAGTTATTATTACCTCACACTATTGGTTTATTGAGACTATTACAGATCAAAATCAGTTTAATAATGGATATATTATTCTATGGGAGTAGATAAACGTGTTTATCTTATGACTTACATTAGCGCTCATTGAACAATATACTATTATGCAATCGGGCCTAAAACAACTTAAAATTTAACAAGATTCTTACCACTATCAGAGCCTCTTCTGATCCATCCAATATCCGCAATTTTGTTTGCATAAGACCACTGGGCATCGAATCACTATTCTTCAAAGTTGTAAAATGATCCAAGACCTCAACATTCACTCTTTTGTAAATATTCTTCTCGTATCCAATAATACCGAGAATGTTCATATGAGGAATTTGATAGGTGATTTCGAACCTAAATTTTCTTTTCTTTCCAATCGTGTTGAGAGTTTTGAAGATGTTTTCTAGACACGGTCGATCTCTAAGATGCTGAGGATGTGCAAATTTCGTTTTACCATGAGGTTTCAGATTCAGTTGGTTGAAAAGGGGACGATCCTCGTGGTATATACAAACTATCAGCTGATTCAGCTTTTGCCTGGTACTGCCTTTTTCTGGTACTGGAAATTAAAATAAATCATTCAAAAAATACATCTCCACATGAGCTTTGGATAAGCTCACTAAATCTGATAACGAACCAGCTGTTCGAGGAGATCCAGAGTCGATGTTTAGTTGTTGTTAAAATGCCTACATCACGTCTACGCGGAATTTATCGCAAACTAAGTGAATTTGAAAGAGGTCGAATTATTGGTCTACGAAATCGGAGAAGAGTAGGCACCGAACGTAGAAGGAGCACAAATGAAGTTCAAGATCGACGTCTAAGATTTATGGCCATCAGAGGCCATCCTGTAACTGTCCGAACGGTTTACCGCCGGATAAGGTCTTTTGGACTGCAGCATTATTTACCTCATCTTGTGTTACCTCTGACGGTTAAGCATCGCCGGAAACGATTAAAGTGGTGCAGAGAACGTCAACATTGGAATGTGGAATGGCATCAGGTCGTCTTTTCTGATGAATCTCGATTCTCCTTGGGTGCACATGATGGCCGAAGAGGGGATAACGACGTCGGGGAGAAAGACGTGAACCTCAGTTTGATTTGAGTGTTTGGTATGGGGTACTATTGCACATGCGTGTAGGTCATCTTAAGTTTTTATTCGAGGTAATAAGACAGCGCTGCGTAACCTTCAAGAAAAAGTGGAGCCATATCATGTTCTCCCTTACCTCAACAGGCTCGAGAATCCAATATTACAACAATATAATGCTCGACCTCATGTTGCAAGAATTAGATTAAACTTTTTTGAAGGGACCCATGTGAATCTTTTGCCATGGCCGCCTAGATCCCCTAATCTTTCGCCCATAGAGCATGTTCGGGACATCATGGGTTAAAGGCTTGGAAATTTACCCCAGCCCCACGGACTTTGGCGGCTCTGAGACATGAACCCAGACATCACCGGATATTCATAGAATATTTCCTGAATGTGCAACATGGATGAGGTATATTCCGTATATTCGTTGAATATCATAGAATATCTACATTCCATGTAGCATATGTCAAGAATATTTCCATAAGAATATTTCCAGACGAATATTCTCAGCATATTCCTAGAGGAATATGCTGAGAATATAATAAAATGAATATAATAGGTAAAAGAGAACTCTACCAGATAAATAACTCAGGTGAATAATTTGTATAGAATATTCCTTAGATATTCAAAATTGAATATTACCTATTTGTGGTACATTCCTGGAATATTCCGTATGTTATATTTCTGGAATATTCTGCTCATAATATTCCTGGAATGTTCGGTACGGCATATTCATGGAATACGTGAGGGTATATATTAAAAATGAATTTTCAAAATATTGGTGGACTGCAATAGACGAGTCCCTTCATGCTGGCCAACTGTTTAAAAATACCTGAAAATCACTTCCCTTTTTTTCGCAATGATTCAACTCTTACCTGAAAGCTTTAATCCCAATGAGTGTATCCTGAAAATATTAGATGTCACGAAGGTCTTCATCAAAAGCTATAAATTTTTGTTTTCTTATGTTTTCATTAATGGAAATCTATGACTTTCCAACCTAGAAAACGACTTGTTTATATTTTTACATTTTTTACTTGCTCCTAAGCTGTTGTCATTGACTTAGAAATAAGAATATCTATTCTAAATCAATGGCTGTTTCAGTTATTCTTGAGAGATATGATCCTCGTAATTCGAGGTACTGAGCTGTGACTTCATCTTTCTGTAAGATGGAAATCAGAAAAGGTGAAGTAGGTATCTGCACGAAAAGATTTTTATGTTTCAATCCTCATGATATATTTGAATTTTAGGCCAGTAGATGATTATATAACAATGTAAGCAAAGTACTAGTACTGGAAAAAACTGTTCTCAATTGCTCTTCAAGGAAAAGTAAAAACACGGCTGTTCGTTTTGATAAATTTCCTGAGAAAGATGCCTCAACACCGAATATCACTAATGCCTTTGACATATTGCATAAATTGGACTGGAGAAAAGCATGGATAGACAAACTATAGATGGGAACCTTGCTGCAAAGAATATATGTGTTTGTTCCCTTCACGTGGACGATTATGTCAAGTTAATTTCAGATGTATATCCAGATTGAAAAATCCATAAATAAATTGCTCCAGAGAGATTAGTTCTAGTATTAATAAAACTGAAACTGTTTGTGAAGTAGCCATTTTTAAGGGAGTTTCTCAATCATTTGCGAACAATATTTTTAGTAAATATATTGTCTGTATTTATTATTTTGAGATGTGGTATACACTGGCCAAGTTCTGATGTTGAATTGATGAATTTACCACTTTACATATTAAGAATATACTATGATTTCAAAGTGATACTTCAGTACCATGATCCTAATTTCTCATGCGGCATCAGAACTTATTCACATCCAGATCATAGTCTATGGCAGTTGTAAATACTTTTGGGTTGTTATTCTGTAGTAAGTTTCCATGCAAATAAAGAACATTAAAAACAATCATTTATTTCCCTAATTTCCTTTGAATTCCTTGTAGAATTTCTATCCAATTAGAAGCGAAATCCCAATTATGCACCTATATTTAATAAACTCCACAATACAAGGTTAATAATACATTAATTCACTGAAAGTCTTCCTATGATCTCTACGAATCCAAAGAAAACACATATAATAATCAGTTTTACATCTTGCAACAGGTCTTTATACGAGTGCTCCTTCTTCGGAAATTAATGAAATTTGGATTTGATATTTCCGCAGTATCTTGAATCATTTTTACACTGTTAATAGAAATCTCATTCATCAGAAAAGTTATTATAAAATATTTGATTGATTCGGTCTTCACTTGATGGAAATTCATTTTAAATAAATAATAATAAACTGCTAATTTCCACAAAATTTATTGATTGTTAAATAGTTCAGCATCCGACTTGAAAAAGCTACAGTGTAGTGAAACAATTGTCGTCATTTAACATCAATAAATTTTGTGGAAATTAGCAGTTTATTATTATTTAGTTATTATAAAAAACAAACTCAAGCGAAATCCTCATTTGATTCGAAAAATTCAAATTCTCCATTCAAACATTTTGGTGGGGATATTTATTTTCCATTGATGAAACCCTAAGAAAACAAAAATTTATAGCTTTTGATGAAGACCTTCGTGACATCTAATATTTTCAGGATACACTCAGTAGGATTAAAGCTTTCAGGTAAGAGTCTCATTGCGAAAAAAAGGGAAGTGATTTTCAGGAAATTTTAAACAGTTGGCCAGCATGAAGGGACTCGTCACATTGTATATTGAATTCATGTATTCAATTTTCATCACTTATGCCTTTCTTTTGTTGAATTGTTACCATAAATTCAATTATCTGCTTAGTTTTCAGAAGAACGTACGATAACGAGCGTTACATATCATGACTTCATGGTCCCATTTTTTTTAAGAGATGAAGTTTTGTATACCAAACTTGTGCGCAGTAAAATCTCACGAAACACTTGACCATGAACGCCATAAAATCCCGCCATCAGCAGTCAATAGAATTTTACCATTCGTCATCCGTCAAATTTCACGGCGTCGGTTAACCACATTTTAGGTTAACCATAACCCTACCGTTCTATCATATTTCTATTTCTAATCGTTTTCTAGGAAACTTTAGATCGAAACTTTTCTGAGTGTTATTTCAAGTCATATTTTGAGAGATTTCTTAGTGAGTCGAGTTCGAGTTGCCTGTATTACATATTTGTTTTTGTGTTATATACAGTGCGCGTCAAAATTTAGGAATAAATTCATTTTTCTCAAAAGAAAAATATGTGGCAACAAAATCCTGAAACAGATCAATTTTTGTTTCACTTTTACCAAATTTTGATGCATTTTTGAAGTATTTTTGTTGCACCCCCTGCCATCCCCATCAACCCTCTAAATTTTTTGAATGGGGAAAGTGGGTCATGTGTTACTTTTTTGTAAAGTTCGTTGTATCTTCTCTACAGGCGTGCAGAAATTTTGAAGAAAAATTTTTTTTTTGAAAAATTAATTAGTTCAAAGATGTTTTCAGTATGTGCTCTTTGTCATGGCTCTTTCTTTGAATTGAAACATTTTATCGAAAAGTTTCAACTTTAATAGAAACGTGCTAATAACATACCTACTCAAGATCATAACTTAAACGCAGTGTTTCACACATTCTGATCTTTCACGTGAGAGGGGTTGAAAGTTCTGCATGAACTTTCATTCGGTGACAAATTTCATCAGGTACCATCGTCTCAAAGTAAATGAGCCATGACAAAGTGGACATACTGAAAACCTCTTTAAACTATTTTTTGAAAAAGACACAATTTCTTGAAAATTTCTGCACGCCTGTAAAGAAGATACAAAGACCTTGCCAAAAAAGCACCACATTGTTCCATAATTTCGACGCGCACTGTTTACCTAAGGTGAGTGAATTTCATGAAAATGTGTCCATGATGAATTAATCAATTTTATTCATGGCAATTTTGAAATCGAAATAATATAGGTATTTATGAACAAGACTTCGTTCCTCGATTCCCTATTGTATACTCCATTCACTTTTATAAAGTATCGCGGTTTGCCATGATATTCTGACACATTTCACCGCTTATATTTTGAAAATGTTAGGTTATGGTTATTCCTCTGTCAGATACGCCCGCACCGATGTCGTTTCTGCTAAAAAAATCGTAGTAATTACGTATTTATCAAAATGTTCATTCACTTTGAGAAAATAATGAATTTGAGATAATATTATATGAATTCAATAATTTCAAAGACCTGGCAAATGCTGAAGAAACATTTTCTGTTATTACTAGAAATATTTCACGTATATGACATTTTTTCCAAAATCACTCGCCTGATGGCTCGTGATTTTGATACAAATATCATTCGCAAAATTTCCGAGCAACAAATTTTCATGTAACAATCGAGAAATTTTGCCGGCAAAATTCAATCTCTGGTGGTATTACATGAAAAAAATTCCAAAAAACTTTTCTGAGAATCAAACTCTCCACTTTCGATTAACTAGCGTTTCCTTGGTAACGGAGATTCATAGGATTAAAATAAATCCAATTCATACTCGTAGAGAGTTCGGAAAGTTGGGATTTTGATATTGTTCGAAATTCTCTACTGAGCTTGAATATTGTTGGAGCCGGAGCACTTCCGGTTATATAATTTCTTCATTTCTGCTATGTTTGAGTATCAAATACTGAATACATTTCTGTTAAAACCACTGTATTCATTCAAAAAGTTTTCAAAATACCGAAAAAAAAGCCAAATATTCATAGTCGGTATTTATGTTCATTTTTCTTATTATTTTCATTATTTTGTTTGCAGAATCCAACGCAATCATAAAAAAATTGGGTTCTGATTTGAAAAACTGAAGTTATGGCCAACTTTCGATTACAGTTTTCGACAGAATATTTGAAACACCCTGAGGTGATATTTATGAAATTCAAAAGATGCTTGACCTTTCCACATCCTTCTACTTTGACGTTATGAGAACTGTTTACACTCGAGATGTTGAGAAAATGAAAATGGCTTTTTTCCGTTTGTTTTTTTTTGATATTTCGAAAACTATTTGAATGAATACCATATTTTTAACATAAATGTATTCAGCATTGAATACTCATTTCAGAAACGAAGAGATTGAAAAGAAAATATGTACATAAAGTTAGCAAATCAACTTTCGCGAATCAAACTCGGCTTAGCTCAAAATTCTGCCGTTTTTTATCCGTGAAAAAATTAATTTTGCCGCTCTTATATTTAAAAAAATATGAGATGGGTCGCCAAGTAAAAAGTAGCTCATCTTTTTAAGTGATTTATCCGTGAAGAAAGAAAATTTGTATCATTCAAGGTTTCCCAGAAAAATGCATAAATTATGTTCCGTCGGCTGCTGATCGATCAATCAGATTTTATCATTTTTTTTCGAAACCTTGAATTATACAAATTTTATTTCTTCACGGATAAATCACTTGAAAAGATGAGCTACTTCATTTCGTGCTGAAAACATTTCTTGAATAGTTGTTTGCCAACTTGATATCAAGTTAGCGAAACATACAATATATTTTTAAATACAAAAGTGGAGATGTTTTATTTTTCACGGATAATTTACGGATAAATCATAAAAAAGATGAGCTAGTTTGATTTCGACTGAAAATTTTTTCGGATAGTTGTTTTGTTGATATCAACTTAGCAACACATCTCATTTTTTTTTAATATAAGAGCGGCAAAATTAATTTTTTCACGGATAAAAACGGTAGAATTTTAAGCTATCCCGAGTTTGCTTCGCGAAAAGTGTTTTGCTAACTTCATGTACATAAAAAAATAATTTGAACGAAGAGAGGAATAAAAATATTTAAAAATAATTGATTTAGGTTGAGAACCATCCAAACATATATCCTTGCGCAATTTATCCATAATACAAAAACTGATACTAGAGAAATCCATACTTGGTCAACTTACTTTTGTATTTAAATAAAAAACTTACTTTTATTCAAGAGATCTCTCCTCTCTAGAAGATAAGACACTAATTTATAACACTTATGATTCAACATCCACAAATACCAGACAATATCAATAGCAATGTTCAAATCCAAGTCAGATAATTCAATCATTTCTGAAATTCTTGAATCAATCACATCAAAATCTTGATCTGTCAGGAATTTTATATTAAGATTACTCATTCCCCAAAGGAATCTGACAAAATCTTTGGTTCTGATTTTCTTATATCTGCTATTTTCAAGAGAGTAACTTCTTAATTCTTCCATACATCTATTAGTTATGAACTCCAGTAACTTTTCATCATAATACAAATTGTCTGAATAGAGGGCAAGCAGATGACAGTAAGTTTGAAATGTATACAACTCGAAAGCCTTGTTAAAGAATAAGGCACACGATATGGTTGCTAGCAAATCTTCATTACAATAGCGATTATGCCTCAAACATTTAATAAAGGTAACAAAGATAGCAGGATCCTTCAGAAGCATCAAATTATCATTTAAATAACATTTTATTTTTGCCAAAATATTTTTATTGCTTATTTTTGTACTTGTTTTGTATGCTGAATTGGCAATGATGCACAATTCTTCTGTAGACAACTCTTTTAAATCATTGCTCTTCAAAATTGATAATGTTTGTCGTAAGATGTTCTGATGTTTCTCATTTTTCTTCTTTAAGGCTACATAAAATAGAAATTTTATATAATCGTTTGGTTTTAACTCATTTACATTGGCAAATAAATGATCTATAGCTTTTGTGTAAAATTGAAGTTCAGTTATTCTGTGGGGTACTAGTCCCATGTAGGCATCTAGGAAACTCAATATCTCTTTGGTGTTGAGGGTCTTTTGACGGAAGCAACATTCAACATCTACTTTTTTCAGGATTCCATAAAATTCTCTATTACTTCTCACTAAATTTTGATCCTCCAATGAACGAATCAGTGATATCAACTTGGAGTTGTTAATCTTAACTTCATCTGTATTTTCCAACATGAATGTATTGAGTAATTTGTCGGCTTCAACATTTTCAGTCATTGGCTTTGATTCAGTCTCTTTTGATTTCAAGTAAAGCATTAATCTCCCTGTTAGTGTATTGCTGCCTAAGTTGACAATTTTATCATTTGCTATGTATCTGGCATAGTCATTTCGATTGTTTTTCAAGGGATGTGTTTTCCGAATTACTGAGAACAGCTGAAATGTTTTTTTCATTTTTCATTGCAAAAATAATTGTTGAAATATTACCGGAACAGTCATCGAGGTTACTGAGGTTATGTTTATGTTTTAGACCTGTCAAATATTTTTTGAGGTTAGTCCTGGTAGTCAAACAATGGGAATTTAGCTTAGTTCATGTAGAAATTAAAACTGTTTATTTGCTTGAAAATTGTTTTATGTGGAACTTTTTTTCGATATTTCTAGTCAATCTCACTCTTAGGAATATCGAACCAGTGAAAATTATTCAAATTGAGTTCATTTTCATTAAAAAATCCCCGTTAAGTCGTTCAACTTTCTTTTCTTAAAAATTTTGGAGCACCCATTGTGTACAACTTGGTCTATCATCCTGCACATTTTAAGTGACTCACTAGGAAACGAATGGGAACGTGGTCAGTAGTCTCCAAGACTTGACAAAATCGAAGATAAAAAACTGAAGTGAATATTTCTTATTTTCTTCGTAGACACTGAAATAAGCAGTATTCAGTTCATGTGAAATGTAAAACTGATGAATAATTGAATTGTGTTTCATATAAAAGGATAAAGAAGTTACAAGATTGCGTGAGCTGATAAATATTCCTTCTCCGATACTTTCTGTACAATCTCTGCGGGCTCCTAAAAGTGTTACAATATGATTTGAGTGAAATTTTCTTCGTCATAGTTGTTTAAGGATATTTTTTGATATCATGAAACATGAAGCATAAAAACTCCCTCGTACACTCACGAAATGACTAAAATCATTGTTTGAGGAGAAACAATGCTAAAATAATAAAATTCACCGCAAACGTCGCAAACTCGCGACCTATAGGGCGCGGGCACGTGACGTCACACGCCAACTGTCATTCAGCCTGCTGGACAAACAAACCGTATTTCAATAAACAACAATGGTAATTTAATGGGATTAAAATTGCAATTCTGAGAAGATTATGGGTTTATCCTTAGACTATAAAGGGTATAGTCACAGTATAAGGTACTTTACCTTATACTGGGGTATAGTCAATGGGTTTATCCCATAAAACTTATAGTAACTATAATATCTACAGTTTCCTGAAAGAGGGGAAACCTAACTGTAAATATTAATAAACTGTTTTATATCATCATTTCAATAATTTAATTAAATATTTTGTATATAGGCTCATTAGTACATATTGACTGAAAAATTGAATAATGCATAAAGGAAATTATATAAATGATAAATCAATAAAATCAGTAAAACAAATAATTCAATTTAATTTTTGATGAAAATATATATCTAACACTGTATAAATATATCAACTCTCATATCAATAAGGTACTATAGTGGACATGAATTTATGAATGCACAGCAAACTGTCAAATTTGATCGATCACAGGAACATTATTCTGCTTGAACTTGATCATATGCACGGGTAAGGTTGAAGATGTTATTTTATATTTGTTTCTCATGGAATAACACGCTCAACTTGTATTCTAACATTTGCAAGTCTTCTAGTTTCTTCTGCTTCTTCCATTGTGAATGTATAACTCTGCAAAGTTTCCCGGAGATGATGGATTTCACTATAACAATTCTGTAACTCGAAATTGATATCAGGAAATTGGTGTTCACCAATTTTGTGCATGTTCCACTTCTTCAACAGGTTCACTTTCATCTTCTTTATCAATAATATCCAAGCTTTGAACAGCTGGATTATTCAAGGCTTCACACAAAGGGTCATTGTCAATATGATCCATAATTCTATCCACATAAACTGGAATATTTGGGTTTGGTATCTTATTTTTATCTCTCTGCTTCCTACGATTCAATCTCTGGATGCTTTGAACTGCATTGATATTTGTTTTGTAGCCAAGTGATTGATTTGGTACCCAGTCTATATTGTCAACATCTTTCAATGCACTTGGCTTGCATAAAATGAAGAAAAATAATAATTTTTTATATGCCTATGTTTCCTTGATTCTTTGAACATACCTACCTCCTACAAAATGTTTCGAACATACAGTTGCCCATTTCAACTTCTCAGTAGTTAAATCTGCTCTTCTAGTTGCCTTAATCCACAATTCACGTCTCTTTTCAGCAAGAGGATTAATATGTTTTCTATTGTCGAAAATAGAAGGGAATCGGTGGAATGAAACCTTATCTCTTCCGCTTCAACTTCCACATTTCACAATCGCGCAAAATTGAGGCATTATCGAGAAAAAAACAATTTAAATATGACATAAACACACAATAAGCATTTGTAGATCCGTTTGTTTGTCCAGCAGGCTGATTTGACAACTGTAATTTGCTGTCGTCTGTCAGATGTGCCCGCGCCCTATTAGAAAAATTTTGAGGTTAACAGTGGTGGAATAATCACGTGGTTTTCTTAAGATTCTGTTTCAGTCATACACCGGTAAAGCAGTGTTGCCAATGGCAATTCACCGGAAAGTCCGAAATATCTGTCAAAAGATCCGCAAAAGTCCGACGCTTCCGTAATTATGTCCGAAAAAGATACGCTCGTTGTTCGACCAATGCAGAAGACAAAAAACACACTTTTCTACTATTCTATTTCAATATTTCAATTATTTTTTCAATGTGATGAGTCTGCACTAGCTTTTTCTACTAATAACTCTATTTATTTTAATAGAGTCACTGTAGCTTTATCGAGCTGCGAATATGCTGCCCTCTAGTGGTAGTGGTAATGAGCCTTATCCATTTTTAATTAATACAGAGAATTTATTTTCGACCGGTCACTGCATGAAAAAAAGTCTTTGTTTGGATTTTGCAGTGGTCTGAAGGGTTGTTTATACTGGCCCGTAACTTAAACTTTTCCCTTACCCTAAGAGTTGAAACATAAAAATTTCATGCTATGGTTTATACTCGAATTTTAACTTATTCCCTTAACATTGTTTAAAGTGAACAATTTCAAGGGCATAAGTTAAGGGCCAGTATAAACGACCCTTAAGTGGTCTATCTTATTCACGTTTCTCTTGCAATAAAAAAATATCAAATAAATGAGAAACGCAAACGCAACTACAAAGCTTTAATGAGTTTTCAACATCTGCTTCCCCGAAATACTTCAAGATCCGAAAAAGTCCGAAATATTTCAAGATCCGAAAAAGGTACGCGAGAGCAAAAAAGGTACGCAAATCGGACAAAAGTCCGCCGATTGGCAACACTGCGGTAAAGAAACCTATTATTTGGGCGAATTATTTGGGTAGTGCTTCAAGCATGTTATAGATGGCGGAAGTATGACAGATTCTAGTATTTCTAGTAAGTTTATCATATGTTCTGTGTTTAGAATTACGAACGAGTTACGACCATGGTGTATTTTATCCCCCCTTGCTTTTGAACGATTTCTACAAACAAGTTCTGTCAAAGATTCTCTGTATTTGAATTGAAATTTCTTGTATTAGTATACATTCGCAGTCCGTGGAGATCACAGTGATATAATAAATAAAAACTTGAACTTAGACAGTTTTCACCAAATTAACCTATAATGGGTTCGTGGCCAGATAACGTTGGAATCGTTGCGATAGAACTAACAATTCCTTCGTTGTATGTCGATCAGGAGGAATTGGAAAAATACGACGGTGTGTCTACCGGAAAATATACTGTAGGACTTGGCCAGAAGTCTATGGGAATATGTACAGACAGGGAAGATATAAACTCTCTGTGTCTCACAGTGGTTCACAAGTTAATGGAGAAAAATCACATTAAATACTCAGAAATTGGACGATTAGAAGTTGGAACAGAAACCATCATTGATAAATCTAAAAGTGCGAAAAGTGTCCTTATGCAGTTATTCGAACCACATGGAGTAACAGATATCGAAGGTATTGATACAACAAATGCCTGTTTTGGTGGAACAGCAGCTCTTTTCAATGCCATTTCATGGGTAGAATCTTCTGCTTGGAATGGAAAATATGCTCTAGTGGTGGCAGCTGATATTGCAGTTTACGCTAAAGGTGCAGCAAGACCAACAGGAGGAGCAGGAGCAGTCGCTATGTTAATTGGACCAAATGCGCCCATAGTTTTCGATAGAGGCTTGAGAGCAGTTCATATGAGACACGTTTATGATTTTTACAAACCTGATTTGTCTTCTGAATACCCTGAAGTGGACAGTAAGTTATCAATTCAGTGTTATTTGAGTGCTTTAGACAAATGTTATCATACGTACTGCAAGAAGGCATCTAAAGTTTTCAAGAAAGATGTTGATCTGTCGTTCTTTGATGCCATCTTATTTCACACTCCCTACTGTAAACTTGTACAAAAATCGCTTGCTAGACTCCATTTGAATGATTTTTATTCGACCTCTCCAATTGAAAAAGAGTCAAAATATCCAGGACTAAAAAGTTTGCAAAATATTGTGCTTGAAGAAACTTATTTTGATAGAGATGTGGAAAAAGCTGTGATGAATAGCAGCAATGAATTATTCATAACCAAAACTTCCCCTTCGCTTCTTGTAGCATCTCAAGTTGGCAATATGTACACTTCCTCACTTTACGGAGGATTAGTGTCACTTTTGATATCCAAGAAGGCATCAGAATTGGTTGGGAAAAGAGTTGGGTTGTTCTCTTATGGTTCTGGGATGGCTTCAGCTTTTTACTCTTTGAAAATTTCTGAAGATGCCAAAGATGCTTCTGCGTTACAAAAATTAATATCAGGTTTGAGTTCTGTGATGGTTGATTTGGAACAAAGACAAAAAATTGAACCTGCAGAGTTTGAAAAATTCATGGAAATCAGACAAAAAAGTAATCATTCTGCACCTTATGAACCGTTAGGCTCTATAGAAAGTTTTTTTCCTGGAACTTACTACTTAACAAGTATAGATGAAAAATATAGAAGATTTTATGAGAGAGTACCAAATGCAATGAATGGACATGCACACTGACAACACTGTATGAACATGTGATAGAAAATATATTAGAATTGGAGTTGGAAGAGAACAAAATAATTTATTTCATCAAAGGGAGCTAAGATAGGTTTCATCTCGATACCCTAATATCGATACAGATTAATTAAGTTACAGTATTCACCGAAACAAGTGTCAATCAGATGTACAATAAGAAATAGCTTAACAGAATATCAGTTCCATGCAAATTTTTTTTCATTCATTCAGGTATTGAAAATTTTGCAAAACTTTCAATATTTCATTTGTTATATGGAAGATTCCAAATATGAGATGGTTTGGTTGGAATCAAGTGAACGCTTGAAAGTGAAACTCAGAAATGAATAGAATTGAATTGAGAAATTCAACCAGTTCAATGAAAAGTAGAAAATGCCCTGTTCCACTTCATGCAGTGGAATTAACAGTATCATTGCAAAATGTGATTAACAGAATAGAATCTAACTCAGAATGTTATCATTTTTCAATTATTATTTTCAGATAATGTACAATTGTCCAATGATTTTGAAATGTATATAAAATCCTATCTGCATTCAGTATTTATACTTGTCTTTCAATGCTTCATAGGATGTGAAAAAACACAGAAAAATTCCTTCATGATACATTAGATGTATCTGATTATATATATGCAAAACAATATCTATTATTATTAGTACATATTCCACTTCTTTTAGAAAACGTTTTACTGGGTTATAATCATATTGTGCTCTGATTAATTTAATTATTTATTGTAAGTGTACATATTTTCTCCAATGACTCAAACCTTGATTCAATGATTTTCCACTTATATTCAGTATGTTCCTTTCAGAATCCTAATTAATGAATATTGTTCAAACCTTTATTGTTTTCAAAGGGTATTCGTAGATAATGTTGTTTATAAAAGCTGTTCATGAAATAATGATGTGTTTTTGAAAGGAAGTTGGGGTATTAGTTCATTATATTTTCACTTTTCTCTTGTTCTGATTTTTTAATACTAGAAATCTCAGTATTCAAGGGCATTATGATGTCATTTAAAATGTTATGCAAATGAATAATATTTTTGGAAGGAGGTGGAGTTTTTCCTATTGACTGTTTCACCCTTAAGTGCCTATAGAATTAATTCAAAATGTTTTCATTTTGGATACCAAACAAAGTTTTATTTCATGTTGATTTATTAGCTAATTTATTCATCAATAAATTATTCTAATTGACATTCGATTTTTTAAGCATCCCCTATTTCTGAAATATTACATAATTGATATCAGCATAGAATTAGATATCTTTATACATTCACAGTGGAATGGACATAAATCTGTAAGTAGCACTTCTAGTTTCTACTCAGCAAATTATTTATACTGCAACATTTTCTTGGTTACTAAATCGTCCGGGATAAATAAACTATTTATTTACACAAATTATAACACTAATAATCAACAACTAATGAACTAATTCTAGCCAAAGTCTCTACAATTTATTTCCACTCGTCGGTCGTCGCTTGTCTCTGAATAATCATAACCTCCGCCAATGTGCCTCTTATACAGTGCGATGGAATAAGTGTTACCCCCCTATTAACTACTCTATTTTTATATCAAAGCTCAAACAGGTTACCAACATTTACAATGTAGGAAAGATTTATTCAAAGACGAAACACTTCCAACCCTCCAATGAAAAAACTCCAATAACTCAGACCCCGTTAATTTTTGAACCAAAGTGTTATACATTTTTGAAATCAGTGTTTTTCAATAGATTTCAAATGAGATGTCGCATGATGCACATTCTCATTTAAAAAATCGAAGGGGTGACACCTCCATGAAGAGGGATTATGTCAGGTTCGTAACTTTTATGTCATAACATACTACGTTTAAGAGGGGTTTATACCGCGGGGCTTCCTGAGCGCACGTCCAACTCTACCCACGTCTTACCCCTCACCACCCCTAAGAAATCGTCGATTTTCAGGACGTCCGAAGATATCACAGACATTCCTCGTATTTACTGTCCCTTTCTTCCACATGCGGTTTTCTGTTACGTACAGCATTTACCAAGGGAAGGGCGGAAAATGCCGAATGTTCACGAATATTCACGAATGAACTGGGATTATTTACGAAACTGCCGACAACACTGTAAATTCACAGGAAAGAGTCTTACCTCTGTGCCCTTACGTTTGACGAGATAGGAAGAAATAATTGGGAATTCCCTACAACTGAGGGAATTCCCACTTTCAAGGTTGAGGTCTATAATATTGATTTTAGCTCAACGACCAGACAGGCATGCTACCTGTGTTGAAAGATGTGAAGGAAAAAAATAAGAATATATTACTACTTCTTAGTTGTACGAGTTTATTGCGAATTTCATGCACATATGAATCTACAGTATATAAAAAATTGTAATTGAGACTAAAAATCTAAACCGAAATTTTTTAATGAATTTAAATTTGTTTATTGTATGAGAAGCTGTATCAAAGGAATTGTATATATTCACATTATTAGTTACAGGCAATATAGGTAGGAATATGAAACTTCACTCCAGAGAAAAAAATATCGAAAATCGTTTTTCAAATTAGTACCCTATTTTTTATGATTGAATTTTATTGTGCGAAAAAAAATAATGATAATTCTCTAAGTTTTTTAATTTTTTTTATTGAAGTACAATAATTATTTTTCTTTGCAGAATCAAATTAAACCATGGTTTAAACAGAAATGTACCTATTCAGAATTGAATACTTAACAGAAGAAAAAAATTAAAAATAGTTATTTTCCTAACAAGTGCGAAAAGGGTTATATTTTTCCGAACGAAACTGCAGTGCGGAAAAGATATGAATTTGATCTCATCACACTGATCAAATTCAATTTGATATATTCAAATACTTTCATACTGATGACAAATTTTAATTCACATGTCGTTTCCATAACAACGTCGTTGGTGGCGTTTGGTGCATAGGAACATATCGTAATTCAGTTCATTCTTTAGAAAAAGCGTGCGGCAAAAACCCCCGCAAATCCATTCCCGCACGGAAAGTGTGCGGGAATGGAATAGCAGAGGTTTTTTCCGCACTGTTTGACACTGTGATTCTTTACGAATTGAAATGCGTGCGGGAATAAGGGGGAAATCGCACGCTTGTAGAAATTTTTTTAACAAATCTATTTTCACTTCTTATATGTATAACCGAGAGCGCTCAGGCTCCAGTAGAAAATTTCGAACAATATGATAATCCCAATTTCCAGATTTCAAATATGTTCAGTTCTCCAGAAACGTCTAATAAGCACTCGTCCTATATATTCAAGTTAGACTAATTCCAGTATACCTATTAAAGTCATATATTTTTTTATATCATTAATTTGAAATAGCTTTCTTTATTTGTTGTTATAACTATGATGCCCTTGGCTCAGTGGTAGAGCGTTGGAATTCGGACCCAAATGTCCGGAGTTCAATCAATTTTCTAGTCTCGGTAGGGGCCACCATTCTCACTGTTGGGTCAAAAATTAACAGTGCTGTGCCTAAGGTGGCGTAAGGACACAGTAACAAAGCCTACACAGAACACAACTGCTTACTCCGAACTCGGCACAAGTTACAAGCTTCCAAGCTTGTAGTTTCAGAGGGGTCTCCTCAGGAGACCTAGGAGTAGTCAGGATAAACAACAATATCATCATATCAATATCATCATGATATTATATTTATTTCCAAGATTATTTTACAGAAGTTTTTTTGGATGAACATTGATGAACATAAGTTTTTAAATGACGTTAAAAAAATATATGAAGAAATATCTGATATTACTCTCAATCTCTTAGTAACAAGTGACAAACATAATTCGATTATCATTTTTTTTAGAAAAATCCTACTTTAGCTGAATAGCATACAAGACACAAAATCTCATGCAATTAGCTTTCGCACTCTCCGCTAATAATAATAATATAAGGAGAATATTCGCTCATCCTAACTATTGAGCTCAGAGATCTGAAGTCCTCTTTTTTGGTATGGTCCTCTTCTTCGGTGTTGTTTTCAGCCCTTTCACTTTTCACTGATAACAGACGCCTTACAAGTAAACAATAAATATTTGCCTTTGGATTTTGCTGAATAGTACCTGCTTCAATGTGCAGTATTGCCAGATAGACGGAACGATCAGTAGACAGTGGAAATAACCAAGTTTGTCCATTAGGTGGCAGCACTTTACGATCGTTTAATTTTAATTTTACTGAAATCGGTTTTGGAGCGATTGAAAAAAACTTTTTGTGTTGAATTTTGTGTGGAAATCCATAAAAAAAAAATCTAGGTCGGAAAGTTATTATCATGCATATAGAGTCACTAAGAAAGAAAAAAAAATTTTATTTTTTTTTCAGTCGACGAAAAAAAAAAGTTATGAACTTTCCGACTTGAAGAACACTTCAAATTGAATAATAGTGAAAACCCCATATAAATCGGTGGTCTCTCTATCGTGAGAAATACCGAATCGCGTTTTGAACTGAACGTCATTACGGTATAGACCCCTCTTAATGAAAAAATTGACTTGTTTGAGCTTTTTTCTTAAGATATAAAAATAGAGTAGTTAATAGGGGGGTAACACTTATTCCACCGCTCCGTATAAGCAAATTATTTATACTGTAACGTTTTCTTGGTTACTAAAACTTCCGGGATAAATAAACCATTTATTTACACAAATTATAACACTTATAATTAACAACTAATGAGCGAATTCTAGCAATAGTCTGTACAATTTATATCCACTGATTTAATTTTACTAATATTTATTTTCACTCATCGCTTGTCTCTGAATAATCTTAATCCCCACCAATGTGCCCCGTATATACAGGGTGTATTTTAAGGCTTTTCTTTTGACAAGTGATAGAACTCATCAAAATAAGTCATTTTACCCAAAATTTCTTATATGGAATGTTCAATTTAAAAATAATCTTGGGCATCAATACCTTAATACTACTCTGGCACCGCGAACATTAGCGGAAATCTTGTTATGTACAACTTATACCCTGAACAGGCATTATGTTTTGATTCACCATAAAGGACTACTAAAACTTGTGGGTCGTCCCTCCCAATAGTTAGAGTTTCACATCGCTGTGCCGTATTCTTCGAGGCTCTTGCCTCTCTCTATTGTCGATTGGGCGATTACATACTGCATGAATTCTATTTGAAATCAAACTCCAAGGTCAGATTAATCTCCCCTAAAAACTTGAAGACCTTCATTTGAAACATTTTTTTGATCCAGGCTCTTCCCAGGGTGTTATTTCAGTGGATCTGTAGAAGATGCTGCCTGAAAAATCCCAAATCAAAAGAGCCTAATAAAACTATCATCTGATGCGGTTTGAGAATGCCGACTAGCTTGATGAGCATAAAAAAACTCTTGAAAATGGGAGAAGTGACATGACGACCTGAAAACTTAAATATTTTTTTTTTAAATATGATTTGGGAATATTTTTCTTGTATAATTGTACCTTCCTGGGCTACCATTGAATTTATTTGTTTTGCTCATTATTTTATCAGAAAAACATCGCGAATCGACAAGTTTGCAATAATCAGGCGCCCATTTACTGCTCTGCCGACACATCTTAACCGTAGAGCTTATAGCAATATGGAATGCTATTAACTGATCAAAAAGTGGGTAGACATCTCAAGTTGGCGAAACAGCGAGATTTTCTTGTTTCCATGGATATGAGCTGTCACACAGAACAGAAACACATACATTTTTGCCGAAATGCCAAGTGAATCGGATTTGGACGTTTCAATCGGAATTGTCAATTTTCCTCTTTTCTCTTAATTGTTCGAATGTTTTTCAATTGCTGTTGGTGTTATAAAAATATTGAAATTATTGAAGCCAAAATTGCCTATAATTGGTCATTGACATTATTTCTGTGTCTCTTTTGTGTGGCAGCTCATATCCATCGAAACATGAAAATCCTAATGTTCACCGACTTGAGATGTTTATCCATTATTTTATGCTGAGCAACAAGGCTAATATCATTCCATTATAATGTAAGTTCTATGATCTGAACGCTAGGAATCATCGGTCGAATTCACGCAGCGTGCCGTGTCGGACTGGTGAGCGATGAAGTTTTGCGTTCCAACGTCAAGGTTATAAGATAGAATTGAAAATTGCTATCAAAATGTCATTCTTGTACACAAAACCTAAAAATGCTTGATATACAGGGTGGCCAAGAGATTTACGTCAAAAAGGAAAAAACATATTCGAATTCCCCCATGTTTGTTATGCTATTTTTCACGGTTTTCGAGTTATGAATTTTTTTATGAACTTTGAGAATTTTCGACTTGATCATCTTAAAAAAGATATTGAAAAAAGTACAAGACTTCTCTGTGAAATTCTTTTTGTAACTTAATCTCCATGAATTGTACTTTTATACAAAAAATAACCAGATTCGTAACTTTGATGAAAATTATGGAAATGTTGGTCTCACGTGAAAAAGTTACGTAAATTGGATTATGATCTGAATTTTCGAATCAAAATTAAAAATGTAAAAAGGCTAATTCGCGGTTTCTTAGTATGCTTAAAAAATGCGCTCAACAGTCAGCTTTTAGAATCATTGATAAAAAATGGTACTTAACACTCTACTTTTGCTAGAATTAGCCTTCGAAGTCATCGAGGTGGAAAAAATCAAAGAACTAGACAATTACTACAAAATTATTTTTTGCCATTTTAAGATATTTCTGATCAAGTTATGATAGGAAATGCTGAAAATTAATGAAAATTAGCTTTAGATGTTGGTCAAGAAAAGTTCTAGATAAAAAAAGAAAAAGGTATCGCAATAAATAACACATCATAATGTAAATAAAAAGAAATTTATTTATGAAATTTACAGTAGGTGTTCAAAGTGGCCACCTCCAGCCTCAATACACATTCTACACCTTCTGATAATAGTATATTATTTCATTAGGAGGAGAAGTGTCACTTTTCGTGGCGAGCTTGAGTTTATCCGCCGAACGGCATTTTGCAAGACAACCGTAACTAGGCAGATGTTCCATTTTTCACTCAATTATAACGATCGTAAATGTCAATCCAAAAGTGGATACTCAGATTTTCCTGAATTTCAAAATGTTTGAAAATAAAATGACATGTTTCATTCGGAGGAGAAGTGACTTTTCATGCCTCGCTTTCAATTACCTGCCTCATTACGTTCGGCAGGCTCACCATAAAAAGTCACATTTCTCCTAATGAAATAATATTATATTATTTGCTGCGGTTTGGGAACACATCTGGTCGAATTAATGAAAAATCACCGGGAAAACTACGAAACAAAGAGCTGAAATAGTAATTTACCTAACAAGTCCGGAAAATAGGGTTTTTTTGGACGAATAGACAAAACTCTAGGACGAGCCGGAGGCGAGTCCTGGAAGTCAAAAAAACTATTTTCGGGCGTGTTGCGTACAATATTTTTTCGGTAACCGTGTAGAATTACAAATCAATGAGACGACACATTTCTTTATTATACATTTTGATTATTATTCGAATTGAACAGAACTGTCATCCGTTATTTCGTTGCTATTGTGATGATCTATTAGGTAAAAACTATAGTATATTTCATTACTAGTCCAGAAAGTAAGCTTTTTCCGTGCGCGCGCGAAGAGTTCCCGTGTGAGGCGGAGCCGAACACGGGAATTCGTGCAAGCACGGAAAAAGCCTTTCTGGAAGTGTAATGAACGATATTTTTCATTACACCTCTCTGAAAACAATCCAACGATATTTGTTCTTCGACAGAAAGCATTTCGATATTGTAAAACAATAATTATTCGAAACACTGACGTCTACTATCATCACGCAATCGTTGCTTTGTGTCTCAGCATAGATGCATCTATGTCTCAGCGCACGGAAAAGGGTCACTTTCGGTGCCCTGAATCGACATGTTTTGATAGGGTTTTCAGAGCGGTGTAATGAAAAATTCTTTTCTGCCCACTAAACGAACTCGATATTGTCTCTGTTGGTTTTCCTAAAGAAATAATCTGTCGGGGATAGAAACGTTTCTCCCTTTTTATCCGCTAACAAAGTAATGTAAACTTCTTAAGATAATTCATTTCTGAGTACTTTATTTATATAATCGATCTACTGTTTATTTTTCACTAGCGACCCGCCCCGGCTTCGCACGGACGCAATGCCTATTGCCTACTATCTTCTACAGAATGTCCTTATAAACAACGGCCATCCGGATCGGCATTGCCGGCGTCGCACCGCTATGTCCCTGCATTTTAATCGGAGGTAATATCCCAAGACTATGACAAATAGCCGACTATTATTTTCGACCTAATTCAATCGAGAGCGTTTTGCATTTCGACAATTCGATAAGACCATATGAACATTAATAATCTGAATAACTCCCGAGAGCTTTAGCTCGAGGTAGTTATTCTTTGATTATTAATGTTCATTTGGTCGAATTGAATTGTCGAAATACAAGTTGCTCGAGATGAATTAAAGAAAATAATAGTCGCTTTTTGCCAAAGTCGAGTGATATTCAGGAAGATTATTTCATGAACACGCTCCGAACGCTCAAATCCGCGGTCTTTTGTATTTCAGACCGAGCGGTCGGACTTATTTATAATTATTTTGCAAAAAAATTTCTATCTCAACCCAGTTTTGAACTCGGGACCCTCCGTACATTTTCAATTCTGAATGAATGTTATGCCAAATTTTGACACTTTAAAATAGTCGCTGATATTTCTTTGTTTACCTAAATAGTCGATAATATTGCATTTCGCCTGACTGAATTCGTCACTTTTCATTGGCGGAGCCATGTATGAATGAAATAATCTGTAATATCTTCGGAAATATTCATTTAAATTACATGCTGCAAAGGGCCATATTGATCTATATTGAATGGACAATGTATTTAAGGTACTTAATTGGATAAGGATTAATGCTGTATTGCTTAAAATAACTTCCTAAATAAACCATTTTTCACGTTAAATGTGAAGGATAAAAAATGATTATTGTGGGTTACCCTTAAGAGATATAGACATATACCATCACGGACTTTTTTGTTGACCTTTTTTTAGGTGCACAATACCGAGTACACTATTTTGATTTATCTCGTGGGGTTCAGTCAGCGTTTGCAATGTAAGCGCAAAAAAATGTGTTTATTCACGGCATCACATTAGAAACCTGTAAATTCATGAGTGTTTCTCTACAATATTATGCAAGTATCATACATATAAACCTTCCTCTTGAAACACTTTATCTATTAAAAAAAGGTTTCAAAATAAATCAGTTGCATAGTTTTGAAGATTCAAGCATACATAGGCACAGAAAGCGATAGCGACTTGGTTTTATACTACATACATTGCGCAAAAAAATTAACGTACATTATGGAAATCTCAAATTTATTCTACAACTGAAGGTGTTTTCAATGATAATTATTTTTATCAGAATTATGCATCCATATGTTATCCACTTTCAACGTTTTTCTTCAATACAGATGTTTTCTTCCAGCAGGAATAAAAAAAGATGATATTATCAGATTTTGAATGCATTGGCTCCATTCTAAAATCAGTTGTTCTCGATGAATTCTAGTGATCAAGAGTTTTTCTTTCGTTTGATTTTCTACACTCGATCGCTATGCAACGCGAAACACGCAATTTGACCCAAGAGGAATGTGCCCAAGCGGTAGTTTTGCGAGAAGAAGGGTGGACATACACAAGAATTGCAGAAAGGTTTGGAGTTTCCCATACAAGTGTGTCTAGAATGTTGCAGCGATTCAGGGAGACAGGTATGAATGTCCGAAGACCAGGACAGGGTAGACCACGGGTAACAACTGCCATTCAAGAACGTTACTTGAGAGTTTCTTCGTTGAGACAACGGTTTGCAACCGCTCGCCTCCTTGAAAATCAGCTTGAGCAAACTCATGAGATGCAAATTAGCACTTAGACAATAAGAAATCGCCTCAGAGAATATGATTTAAGGCCTCGTGTCGCGGCAAGAGACCACCTCTTACCCCAGCCAATCGAAGGGCGCGTTTGGATTTTGCGAGGGAGCATATCCATTGGGAAGAGGCCGATTGGGAAAGAGTTCTCTTCACAGATGAGTCTAGATTCTGCCTCTACCATTGTGATCGACGTTCCCTTGTATACAGACGTCCACATGAAAGATATGCTCAGTGCAATTTCCTGAATACTACTGGTTTCGGGGGAGGATCGATTATGGTATGGGGTGGAATATCTTTGACTGCTCGCACAGACCTAGTGGTCGTTGGTAATGGAGCTATGAATGCTGATAAGTATATAAGGAACATTCTTGAAGAGCAGGTAGTGCCATTTGCCCCATACATTGGTGAAAATTTCATTTTTATGGACGATAATGCCAGACCTCATCGTGCGCGCATCGTTCAGGAGTACCTTGATGAGGTTGAAGTCTCTCGAATGGAATGGCCAGCAAGAAATCCAGATCTCAATCCGATTGAGCAGGTTTGGGACAACCTCAATAGAAGGCTGAGAAGTTCAGAAAATCATCCAGCTACTCTTAATGACTTGGGAATCCAACTCGGAGAAATCTGGGAAGGATTAGATCAGAACATTTTAAGATCACTCATTTTGAGTATGAACCGTCGTTGCCGAGCTGTAATTAACGCAAGGGGTGGAAATGCCAAGTATTAAATCACTTATCAGCATTTCAGTATTTTGAAAATTGTTAATTTCTCTTCTTTCACATAAGATTCGGTGAAATCCTGAATTTTTCTTCCATTTAATGTGTCTTGTTTCGTTCAAAACCTTCCCGAGAGAACATAAAAAATAAGTTATAAAGTCAATGTAGAGTTAACTTTCATTAAAATTGAGATTTTCAGAATGGGCGTTAATTTTTTTGCGCAGTGTATGTATGTATACTGATGACACCCATAATCACTTATGTTCAGTGTACGTATAACTCTAATAAATGGATGATTACATATATGAGAGTTCGAAATAATTTGTACTCGATTACGTTATATATTTCTAATTTCTGAAATGTTGAAGAAAAAAGCGGATGCAACTCGAATTGCTTTTCCTATCATCAAAATGAAAGCTTTCTGTTCTTTTCAAATTAGTACACTTCCAATTTATTTGGTAATAATATGAAACATGCACAATTCACATTGCAATCCGGAAAACATATATTCGAAGGATTTTTTATTTCCAAATTTTTTCCATGAAATAGCGTGAGATAATGCATAACAATGTTGCAAGTGGTTAACAATTAGAGGTACTTGAATAACGATTTTTTAATGAAAATCTATTGTATACAGCAATGTGTTTGAGAAAGTTATGAGTATTGTCAGGCTTTCAATGTGACCTAATATCAAACTACAGGGTGTCCCAAGTTCGAGTGCCTATTATTAGGCGTTTCTGGAGAACTGGACATATTTGAAATCTGAAAATTGGGATTATGATATTGTTCGAAATTCTGTACAGACCTAAAATATTTTCAGAGCCAGAGCACTTCCGGTTATACAGGGAGTGGAAATAAATTTGCTCAAAAATATATTTTTTTCAATCTTTTCGTTTCTGATATTATTGAGTATTCAATGCTGAATACATTTCTGTTGAAACCATTGTATTCATTCGAATAGTTTTCAAAATATCGAAAAAAAAAACCTGAAAAAAGTCAAATATTCATAGTCAGTATTATGTTCATTTTTCTTATTCTGAACATCCTGAGTGTAAACCGTTTTCACAACGTCAAAGAAGAAGAATGTGGAAAGGTCATGCATCTTTTGAATTTCATGAATATCACCACAGGGTGTTTCGTATTTTGTGTCAAAAACTGTGATCGAAAATCGGCCATAACTTCTGTTTTTCAAATTAGAACCCTATTTTTTCATTATTGCGTTGGATTCTGCGGAAAAAATAATGATAGCACTCTCAGATGCTCTTGCTCCTAAATTCAGTAATTCCCGAATTATTTGAGCTTTCCTGGATTCATGTCGTACGTAGAGTCAAATTCATCGAATCTAAACAGATTCGATGAATATTCTCATGAAACCATAGTAACAAGTAATAATTAGACCTGTCACTTGTGAATTATTGATGGAATAATTTATCTTCTATGGTCACAGAATATTCTCATTCAACATATTCGATGAATATTTTTATGAAACCATTGAATAAAATCGAAAAGTAAAGATAAAACCTAAAATAAGACCTGTCACTTGTGAATTATTGATAGGATAACTTATCTTCTATGGTCACAGGATATTCTCAAGTAGAAGATTAGATGAATTTGATTCTACGTACAACATGAATCCAGAAAACCTCAAATAACTCGGGAATTACTGAATTTAGGAGCAAGAGCATCTCAAAGTGCTATCATTATTTTTCTCCGCAGAATCCAACGCGATAATAAAAAAATAGGGTTCCAATTTGAAAAACAGAAGTTATGGCCGATTTTCGATCACAGTTTTTGACACAAAATTTGAGACACCCTGTGATGATATTCATGAAATTTAAAAAATGCATAACCTTTACACATTCTTCTTCTTTGACGTTGTGAAAACGGTTTACACTCAGGATGTTCAGAATAAGAAAAATGAACATAATACTGACTATGAATATTTGACTTTTGTTCAGGTTTTTTTTCGATATTTTGAAAACTATTCGAACGAATACAATGGTTTCAACAGAAATGTATTCAGCATTGAATACTCAATCATATCAGAAACGAAAACATCGAAAAAAAATTTTTTGAGCAAATTTATTTTCACTCCCTGTATAACCGGAAGTGCTCTGGCTCTGAAAATATTTTAGGTCTGTACAGAATTTGGAACAATATCATAATCCCAATTTTCAGATTTCAAATATGTCCAGTTCTCCAGAAACGTGTAAAAGGCACTCGAACTTGGGACACCCTGTATTTTCAACAACAACCATATTTTTTTATGTGTTTCATTAGACGTATTTGAGAAAGGAATTTTGATACAAATTCAAGATTCTGTATTTTTGTTTTAGAGTACATGAACTTAAATTGTAAAATATTTTCAAGCGGAATCTACTTCCGGTTCTTCCGGAAACGAACGTAAACTTCGTTATTTCAAATGTACCTAACACCCTGTAAATTAATACATATTTGAATTCTTCGTTTAATTCTGCACTGGTTTGATGTATGATTGTCAAATTAGTTGACAGAAAGAGTGTCACAAATTAGTGTTTATATCTCTAAAATCCGTCATTGCAAGATTTTCTTTTTGCAACAGTGGCACAAAAGAAAGTATGCTGATACTGCTTCTTGTATAAATTATGAGGAAATATTATACAGGGTGCCTGAAAGAGGGCTTTAGCAGTTAACATTTTATTAGATCAGAAGTTTTCATTGAATTTTCTATTTTGTAACACGTGAGAAAGTATGTGCGAGGTTTCCGTGAAGTTTATTTTGATTGAATATTGTATAAGACTGTGAAAGAAGGGAAGTGACGTTGTTAAAATTTGCATGCCGGTTTGAGTTAAAAATAGAATCTTAAATACTTCATCAGCTTAATAACAATGAATGGCATGAGAAAGTACCTTGGAAATTTTCATATGAAAAGATACGAATTCGAATTTCGTAAGGAAATTTTCTGATGGTAAAACGAAGAGCTATGTAGGTATAATACAATAAGAACGTATTCCTCGTAGTTTCTTGCATTATTTATTTTTATTTTGTTTCCGCTTCGGGTAAGAAAGAGAACAAGTTCAAGAATTGTTCAAATTGACCTCTAATCAGGTCACCTTTTTGGATGGCATATAGGTAATTAGCAGATACATGAGGTATAGCGTGAAATATTCGTGAATTCTGAAACTTTTTGCTTGTTTGTTGACGTCGGTGATGTAAGCTCCCAGACGGCCAGCTCCAAGCGCTACTGTTCCACCACGGTCAATAGTAGGTAGGTATCGTGCTACTGCGGCCGTTATTTTCCGACGGTGAGAACGGGCGCCCAACTACTCTGACTCTGATTTCGATTGTTCTGAAAGTCAAAAGGACCCGCTCCCATGCTATACATATACTCCATTCACTTTTATTTAATCACATATGAGGTCATGGTTTCCTTTTCAGGAGTTGGTGAACCTGATGAAAAGCACAGAACATATGATGAAAAGTCAGTGCGCGCACAGAAAATATCGTTAATGACAAACCGACGTTGCCAGTTTCTTTGTTTACATCAAAGTAAAAGTATCAAAGATATTCCACATTTTGTTAGGTTTACAAATTGTTCGCAGATTTTTGGTATTTAATCGATATTTGCAGGTGAGTTTTTCGTCGAATATCCAAGATTAACGTATGTTTATTGTTTTTAGCACCAGTTTGAAGCGTGAGGACGATTTTCAAGACCAGGACGAATGTTTACATTTCGAGGTTGAAGGGGTGCACGGGAATTCGTTGAAAAAGCTGTTATTTGGACAGATATCGCAGTAGATGGATCGGATGGAGCCTCGAGAGGTCGATTAGGATGATATTTTTCAGGTTTTCCAAGAAATTTGGCGATATCTGAGCAGATTTGTTAAAGTTAGGTACCTCACTAATGAGGTGGAACTCAGACCTAATTCTCCTATAAGAAACGCCTTTCAAAGGTCGAGATGGTGAAAAATGTATTCTTCATTTGAACAAACGCAGCCGAGTTTTATATCCCAACATTGATTTTAAGAAAGTTATTAACAAAATAAAATTGACATTATTCTTGATTCTTGTAACCACCCATCATTTCATCTCATATCTTTGGGTTGATTTTTTTTTATGAATTCTTGAATAGAATCAACAATTGATGTCGTCAAGTCATGAACTTTCAGTTCAAGAGGATAATAAACATTAAATCTTCACAAGCATGCATATGAAAATTATGTGAAAGCAATGCAATTTTCTTCCATGGCGAAAAATAAGATATTTCAACAGTGATCTCTTGTACTTTTCATGCAAATAACTAGAAAAGGAATCCTTTCTATCAATTCATATAAACGTTAATTATTTTCGTCCATCACATCTTTTCCAATTCATTCATTTTCCGAATAAATTCACATTCTGAGAAATACGCTAAGAATGTAGAAAGGTCAACATAGTGTTGACTTGGAACATAAAAATATTTTGAAAAACGTCATAACTTCGATACAGAGTGGAATCTGTCAAATTTCCAAGGCCAGATTTGTGATTTTATAATTGTGAATGGAGTATATATACTCCATTCAAAATGCGAAATATATCATAATCCTAATCGACCTCTCGAGGCTCCATCCGATCCATCTACTGCGATATCTGTCCAAATAACAGCTTTTTCAACGAAATTCCCGTGTACCCCTTCAACCTCGAAATGTAAACATTCGTCCTGGTCTTGAAAATCGTCCTCACGCTCCAAACTGGTGCTAAAAACAATAAACATGATCTTGGATATTCGACGAAAAACTCACCTGCAAATATCGATTAAATGTATACCAAAAATCTGCGAACAATTTGTAAACCTAACAAAATGTGGAATATCTTTGATATTTTTACTTTGATGTAAACAAAGAAACTGGCAACTTCGTTTTGTTATTAACGATATTTTCTGTGCGCGCACTGACTTTTCATCATATGTTCTGTGCTTTTCACAAGGGGCACCAACTCCTGAAAACAAACCATGACTTCCTGTGTGATTAAATAAAAGTGAATGGAGTATAGGTACACTTCGTTTTGTTATTAACGATATTTTCTGTGCGCGCACTGACTTTTCATCATATGTTCTGTGCTTTTCATCAGGGGCACCAACTCCTGAAAACAATCCATGACTTCCTGTGTGATTAAATAAAAGTGAATGGAGTATAGGTACACTGATAAGTACAATGCTTGCAAAATCGATCTGAATTGAATCATCTTGTTCTGTTTTTACTCTATATTATACATACAGGGTTGGGAAAAAGTATGGAACCAAGTAAATATCTTTTGAACGAAAAGAACGATATTTATGAAAATTTGCAGATAAGTGCAATAGAACAAAATGCATCTGATGTACATTTTTTTGTTAATAATATACTTCCGGTTTGAACGGAAATGCCATCAACTTCTTTAATTTAAATGGGACACCCTATATATTTTTCCAGATTTCGAAAGGACTTGATATTTTGTATTCACACTTGTACCTCATTTTTCAAATTTCATCACTGCGTTGCCACATAATTCGTATTTTTAGGAAATTTTTAATGTTTTAAGGGGTTCATCAAAGTTCTTATAGCAACCGCTGTTTTCAATCTAGATGAACGAAATTTTTACAGTAGTTAGCTTAAGATATCAACTTCATCATTCGGTGAACATCTGAATTTTTTTTTTATACAGAGTGTCTTATATAAATTTTCCAATTTACTCAAATTGAATATGCGATAACTGGTTTTTTTCAAGTTGGACACCTTTATTTTTTCTTTCATGAAATTTATTTTCCAGATGTCTACATTTTTTACAAAGTATGTCCCATATTTAAACCGCTCCTTTTTGAGATAATTCACATTTTTTAAAATAACGATTACTTTGTGAAAAATATGAAATATCTCAAAGAAGAGCGGTTTAAATATGGGACACATTTTGTGAAAACTGTAGACATTTGGAGAATCTATTTCATGAAAGAGAAAAATACAGGGTGTCCCACTTGAAAAAATCGAGTTATCGCATATATAATTTGAGTAAATTGGAAAATTTATATTAGACACTCGGTATAAATAAACTTCAGATTTTCACCGAATGATGAAGCTGATATCTTAAGCTAACTACAGTAACGATTGTGAGAATTTCGTTCATCTAGATTGAACACAGCGGTTATTGCAATAAGAACTTTTATGAACTTCTGAAAACACTAAAAATATCCTAAAATTACGAATTATGTGGCAAAGCCGTGAGGAAATTCAAAAAATGAGTTATAAGTGTGAATTCAAAAAAACAAGCTCTTTCAAAATGTGTAAAAATGTATAGGGTATCCCCTTGAAATTGAAGAAGTTGATGGCATTTCCGGTTAAACCGGAAGTATATTATTAACAAAAAAATGTAAGGTAAAGTGGGGCAAGTGCAATCACAAAAAAGCAAAGTGATACTTATACCTTAAAATGTATAAAAATTCATTATAACTTCAACTTCGATTTATGCTTGTATACAAGATACGATGTTCCGGTATACCCTGAACCAAAGATTATATTTCACTAGCTGGCCCGGCGAACTTTGTTCCGCCTAAATGATACTTACGGTGGATTTCACAAATCGTAATCACCGGTGATCGGAGATCAACAGCTTGGTTCTCTGATTTTTGAACTGTCAAATGTTTCGATGGATATGAGCTGTCACACAGAACAGATACATAAAAATAATATGTCAAGTACCAATTATAGCAATTTTGGATTTAGTGATTTCCGCAAATATATTTATTACCCAAACAGAAATTCAAAAACATTTTGAAAATTATGAGAAAAGATGAGAATGGACATATCACGATCGAAACTGATCTCCAAAATCATATATACTTGACATTTCGATAAAAATTCACTGTGATATTCACGCGCTTCTGTATCTGTTAATAGACCTTCATGGTACCATAAGTCCTATGCAAATTACACAGTAATTGATGTCATATGTTCTTTATTCAACCATTCTAAACAACGACCAACGACGACCGAAATTCTCGAAAAAAAAACAGATGATATAAATTGATGGTCGCGAAAGCCTCAACAAATTCATCGCCATCTAATGGTGCTGATGTCAAATATAGTACCTTCACGATAAGATGTCTAGAATAATGGTGTAGGCACCCGTCAATTTTTGAATGGAATGACGTTCGACCAAATCGAAAATATTAGCAACGTGGCGGCGCCGCAATATCATTTCAGTGTATTTTCCGTTGTCAATTTGATGGATGTATCAACAGCTGATTTGCTAAAGTCAATTATGACATGACAGCAGAATGACATCTATTTATAATGAAAGTTTTCTACTTTTCCTAAGAACTAATATACATCAGAATGTCAGGAATATAAACACACATTATTGCTTGACAAAATTATATACCATTAACACGCCACGTTCGCCAGAATAAATTCAAGTATTTGAAATGACTGATAAAAATCAGTCATAATTTGTGAATAGCGCCACCTGAAGAGGAAAGAACGAAACATTGCTAATATAATCAATTTGGTCACAACAAAATTCAATCAGTGCCTACACCATTATTCTGGACATCCTACTTCACGATCACGTTATTTTGAATAAATAAAACTATAAAAATAACTAATAATCAGTCATAATGTGTGAATAGCGCCATCTGAAGTGGTACGAAATCTAATCATTTTAGACATCTACGCTAAGACTTTTTGGTGTTGGCTAACGGCGCAAAGTTGTAGGCAACTCAAATTACGCACTATTACAGTGACTATAGTGGTAATAGTCACTGTACACCCCATCTAACGGAGAGAATATGAAATCAAGTACCTACGAATAAGCGGTAGCGTAACTGTAACTGTAGCGACACCTAGTGGCCTCGCTCAAAAGGAGGAAAAGCATTTCCTGTATAAGTGAAATTTTCATCGATTTTTTCGAAGTTTTATTGCATTTTATAATAACCAGACCGTAGACGAATCCATATATGAAGTTTCATAACAAACACTCCATTCGATCTCGAGTTATAAATGGTGTAACCAACATCTTTCTTTTATATATATAGATTTCACTTTCTAAATACATTTAAAATCAATTTTCATTTTTGTAGTTTAGTGATTGCAATTTCCCCATAAAAACGGGAAAGTGCAATCAGGCAACATAATTCACGTTAAACTCTATTTATAAGATATTCGGTTGAGTGCAATCGAAGAGGTGATAAAAAACCATATAAATTTTATATTTTCTTTATTAATCGTCAAAAGAAATAATATAATACCAAATCAGATATTTCTCTAATAACGTTCTTTTTGCATTTGTTTCAATATTATTCTTTGAAATGATAACGGCCTCTTTTTTCAGTTACACGTAACCGAAATAACTTCATTATTTGATCCTGGTGCACTACTGACAGGTCGTCTTCATTAGGGAATACATAATAATTTGATTGCAATCACTACTGATTGCAGTTTCCCATCAAGTTATGATTGCACTTTCCCCACTAACAATTTTCGTGGGGTAAGTGTAATCATACTTACAATACTTCAAATACAAAGTGAAACTGAATAGTGCCATTACACACAGGGTCTTTCACGAGGAACCTCACCCATATTTATACGGGAAACTACTGAACGTATTTTCATGAAATTCAGCACTTATAAGTATTTCACGATGCTGATGAAATCAAAAATATTTTCAAGGCATGAGCACCTCCGGTTTTTCCGGAAATGACGTCAACTTCCGTTTTTCAAATTAGAACACCATTTTTTTATTGCAGAAATAGATTCCTTAGAAAATTTCAAGTTATTTTGATGTAACATTTTTCAGTTTTGGTTGGAAAATTCTCTCTGAGCGGGAAAATTCGAAAAAAAAAATCGAAAATAGAGCTCCGCTGAAACAAGAATAACTTCGAGGTTTTTGGATGGAAAATTTTCATTTTTGGGGTTTTTCAAGATGTAAGATTGATGTATCCACTTTAAAAATCGAAATCGCGATTCATAATACAGGGGGTGAAAAAATAGCTTTCAAAGTTAGGGATGACAAAATCGTGAAAAATCAATTTTTTCAAATTAGAACCCCATTTTTTTTATGGCAGATATTGAATCTACGTTGAAAAATAATGTGAGTGTATGCATCACACCCTTGCCCTAAAGTGGATATTTTCTGAGTTATTCACAAAAAACTGTTTTTCGTCTTGAATTTTCAGCTATTTCTTTTTCCTTGTCGATTTTTCACAAAAAAACACTACGAGTGCCATGAAAACACCACTTCATTTTCAAATACTCAGTTAAGAATATTTCTAGAACTAATGCATAAAATGAAAAAACAATTACTGTGCTGAAATCAGTATAAAAATACCTTTCAAATGAGGTATCACTCACCCCATCTTTCCTATTCAAAAATTGGGGGTGGGGGTTGTAGCAGCAAGGGTTGATGCGCTATGCGTCCGTAACCTACATCTTAAGTTGTCCCCCTCGAAACAGAAATCGACCTGTCCGAGCATTTCTATCGAAAAAATTTATTTCGTCTGTAATCTCGTCTGTTTCGTTTTCAAATGGCCACCCTGTATGTATATGCGTACACCTTATTTGAAAATCACAGTATACAATTTTTCAAAAAACCCGTACCAGAAGTCTCCTCCATTATACCATACAACATATCCACTCCGCATGAAAGACCCAGGGAAACCGTAGGTGAGTGCTAGTTGGTATACAGGGTGTCTCAATTTCGAGTGTCTATTAGACGTTTCTGGAGAATTGGACATCTGAATGTTAGGATTGTGATATTGTTCGAAATTTTCTACTGGGCTAAAAAACTTTTGGAGCCTGTGCACTTCCGGTTATACAAGGAGTGAAAATAAATTTGTTTAGAAAATTTTTTTTCAATTTTTTCGTTTCTGATATGGTTGAGTATTCAATTTCGAATACATTTCTGTTGAAACCATTGTATTCATTCGAATAGTTTTCAAAATATCGAAAAGAACTGGAGAAGATTCAAATATTCATAGTCAGTATTATGTTCATTTGTCTTATCCTCAACAACCTGAGTGTAAACCAAACTCTTCTCATAATGTCAAAATTGTAGCCGGAAAATTTCTATTTTTCTTCGCAGAATCCAACGCATCATAAAAAAATAGGGTTCTCATTTGAAAAACAGAAGTTGCTCAATTTTGCACCTCAGTTTTCGACACAAAATTTGAAACACCCTGTGATGATATTTATGAAATCCAAAAAATGAATTACCTCTCCATATTTTCCTATACTTTGACGTTGTGAGAACGGCTTACACTCAGGATGTTCAGAATAGGAAAAACGAACAAAATACCGACAATGAATATTTGACTTTTTTCCGGTTTTTCTTCGATATTTTTAAAGCTATTTGAATGAATACAATGGTTTTAACAGAAATGTATTGAGCATTGAATAAATAACCAATTATATCAAAAACGAAAAATTCTAAAAAAAATTTTTTGATCAAATTTATATTTAATATAAATATAATCCCCATTTTCTGATTTCAAACATGTCCAGTTCTCCAGAAACCCTGTATGCAGAAAAAAGGTATAATTTTCAGAAAATGGGTATAATTTCCTTCTATTTATTCTAAAATCGTATTTTCACGAATTACGAAAAATTGTAGAGAGCACTGAGCAGAAGAATATTGATTTCTCAACAAATTTCAACATTAATACGCTCTTATTTTCTTTCATCGGCTTTATTGAAAACTGTCAACTCTAGAGTTTTGTAGAAAATTCAGTTAGGTCAAGCGGTTTAATGAGAAGGGCACCGACAAACACAGATCGTGTCTTAGAGATATTCTAATTTCGTTTCAATTCTGACTGGTTTTCGAAAGAATCTCGAACACTTTATATCTGAATCATGAATATTCAATTTAGTTTTTTGTGAATCCACTCAAATACTTAAATAATGGACGACCACCACCTTGTATCATATTGTGTCTGACATCGACACGACTGTTAGGAGAAAATAGTTTAAATCTATTTTAGATTCAATTCCAAAGTCGGTGAATCCTCAATTAACCTGGCAGACCTTGAAGAGAATCAATGGGTCAAGTTCCAGTGATTCAGACCGGCCATCGACTCTACTTTCTATCGTCAGCTCGGTCAGTTTCATTCAAATTCTGTACGGTATACGGCGATGATTTAGATGATAGTTTTATAATGAATGGATTTACGGTTAGAGGAAGTGGATACAAGAATATCATGGGTTTAAAAAGATATCATCTTTTAAATTTTTGGATTTTCCCACCCAATGTCTGGACTCGATGAAAAAATCATTTTTGACAACTGTCAAAAAAAATTAACTCTTCTTCATCAATCATCATTATGGATGCGGAAATGATTACTTTTTTTTCACCGTGAAAAAAGTCTTATTTTGAAGGTGAAAAGAAAAAGAATAATTTATCATTTCATTTTTAAAGATTTATTTCCTACAGAGTCAATTATTGATTATTAATAATTCTCGAATTAACTCTTCAAGTAATATTTGAAGTTAAGTAGGAAATTGTTCGAACTTCCCTATCAGTTGTTACTACAATAAACAATAAACATTTTCATTTATTGGAACAATAATTGATGGTGAAGTGTGAACTATTTCCTACTCCTAAAACAGATATATTTCGTGAAGAGTTGATTCCACAGTGTTATGAGATATTTTTTTGCAAGAAGATAAGCAATTCAATATGTATTTTGTTTGAAATTTCAATTTTTTCATTCAAATTATCTTCTATACAGGGTTGGGATAAAGTATGGAACCAAGTAAATATCTTTTAAATGAAAAAAACGATATTTATGAAAATTTGCTGGTGATTGCAATGGAACAACAAGCCTAATTCTCAAAAAACATTTTTGAAGATAAGCTTTTATAACAACATTCATCCGCCATTTTGAAGCCGCCATCTTGAATTCCTCGATTTTGAAGAATCGTAATTTCCGACCCAGAAAACCCCCATATACCAATTTTGAATAAAATATGATCATAATTACAAAACTCGTCCGCCATATTGTGGCCGCCATCTTGAATTTCCCAGTTTTGACAAAAGTATCATCATTTTCGAACCCAAATACCCCCAGATACTTATTTTGAATGGAATCGGATCATAATTGCAAAACTCATCCGCCATTTTGGAGCCGCCATTTTGTTTTTTTCTATGAAAAATATTTCATGAGGCATTGTCACCAGGATTAGGTACACCTGCAAAATTTCAAGTCAATCGGACGATTAGAAGTGTGTCATATTTAACTTGCAAGATTTGATTACAGACAGACACACAGACACCGGGACAGGTGAAACTAAATAAAAGCTTATAAAATGCATCTGATCTTTTGAATTCATACTTGTACCCCATTTATTGAATTTCATCACGGCGTTGCCACATAATTCGTAGGTATTTTAGGATATTGTTAGTGTTTTAGAGGTTCATCAAAGTTCTTATATAGCGACCGCTGTGTTCAATCTAGATGGACGGAATTTTTACAGTGGTTAGCTTAAGATATCAGCTTCATAATTCGGTAAACATCTGAAGTTTTTTATACAGAGTGTCTAATATAAATTCTTTCATGATATTTATTTTCCAAATGTCTACATTGTTTACAAAGTATGTCCCATATTTAAACCGCTCTTTTTTGCTTATTCCACATTTTTCACAAAGTAATCGTTGCTTTGAAAAAATGTGAAATATCTCAGAAAAGAGTAGTTTGAATATGGGACATAGGACTTTGCAAAAAATGTAGACATTTGGAGAATACATTTCATGAAAGAGAAAAATACATGGTGTTCCATTTGAAATAATCGAGTTATCGCATATTTAATTTGAGTAAATTGGAAAATTTATATAAGACACTCTGTATAAAAAAAAAACTTCAGATGTTCACCGAATGATGAAGCTGATATCTTGAGCTAACTACTGTGAAAATTTCGTTCATCTAGATTGAAAACAGCGGTTGCTATAAGAACCTTGATAAACCCCTTAAAACACTAAAAATATCCTAAAGATACGAATTATGTGGCAACGCCGTGATGCATTTTGAAAAAAAATTAGGTATAAGTATGAATTAAAAATAACAAACTCTTTCGAAATCTGTAGAAATTTATAGGGTGTCCCATTTAAATTAAAGAAGTTGATGGCATTTCCGGTTAAACCGGAAGTATATTATTTACAAAAAATGTACCTACATCAGATGCATTTTGTTTCATTGCACCCACCTGCAAATTTTCATAAAAATAGTATATTGTTCAATGAGCGGTAATGTAAGTCATAACACACGCAGATGAGGGGTGTAATTCATCAAAGGTGTTATGACCATTACCGCGAATTGAAGACTATACTTTATCTTCTTCTTCTTCAGTAAAATTCGAATTAATCTGCATTTTCAAAATTGACAACAGTTGTCAAAAGCGATTTCTGTGGTCGAAAATCGAATCGTTATCGAATCTTGTAGAAAACGTCAAAAATTCACGTTTTCCAAATGCAATTTTTGGATATTCAGACCTAAGAAAATGTAGAAATGGATGGCGAGAACGTAACCTTGATGTCTGAAATAGAGTTCCCCATTGACCCGACTTCATTATTCATTTCGTAAGCTTCATTTATCCTATTTGTATTAGAGTGAGTTATAGGCGTGAGTTATTATTACCTCACACTATTGGTTTATAGAGACTATTACAGATCAAAATCAGTTGAATAATTTATATATATTATTCTATGGATTTTATCGCTGGAAAACCTACTTGTTGATACCCAAAATTAGGACAACCTACAAATAAGGAATATTGAAATAACAACTTCTCTCACGAAATTATGATGCCAGATCTGTTTATTATTTTTGCAGCATTATCGACCCCACCTTGTGTTACCTTTGACGGTTGAGCATCGCCGGCAACGATTACAGTGGTGCAGAGAACGACAAAATTCCGATGGATCTCGATTCTCCTTGGGTGCAATCGTCTTCGAAAATATCCTTCAATGGATGTAAAGGGTGTCCCAAGTTCAAGTGCCTATTAGACTTTTCTGGAGAACTGGACGTATTTGAAATCTGAATTGGATTATGATATTGTTCGGAATTCTCTACTAAGATGAAATATTATTGGAGCTTGAGCGGTTATAGGTACAAGAAGTGAGAATAAATTTGTTCAATTTTTTTTTACAATTTTTTTCATTCAATATGCTGAATACATTTCTGAAGAAACCATTGTATTCATGCAAATAGTTTTAAAAATATCGAAAAAACACGGAAAAAAGTCATATATTCACCGTCAGTATTATGTTGATTTTCCTTATTCTCAACATCCTGAGTGTAAATCGTTCTCATCACGTCAAAGTAGATGAATATAGAAATGTTGTGCATCGTTTGAATCTCATAAATATCATCACAGGGTGTTTCAAATTTTGTGTCGAAAACTCTGTCTAAATTGGCCATTACTTCTGTTTTTCAAATCAGAACCCTATGTTTTATGATTGCGATGGATTCTGCGGAGAAAAATAATGGTAGCACTTCAGATGCTCTTGCTCCTAAATTCACTAATTACTGAGTCATTTGAGATTTTTTGGATCATGCTGTACAAACGGTAAAATTCATCGAATCTAAACAGATTCGATGAATATTCTTATGAAACCATAGTAACAACTAACTCTAACTCCTAATGAGACCTGTCACTTGTAAGTACAATTGGGAATTATTAATGGGATCGTTTACCTTCTAAGGTCACAAAATATTCTCATGAAACAGATTAGATGAATTCGACTCTATGTTCAACTTAGATGCAGAAACTCTCAAATAACTAAGAAATTACTGAATTTAGAAGCATCTGAGAGTGCTATCATTATTTTTCTTAGCAGAATCCAACGCAATCATAAAAAATAGGGTTCTAATTCGAAAAACAGGAGTTATGGCCAATTTGCATCACAGTTTTCGGCACAAAATTTGAAACACCCTGTAACATGGATAGCAGCATATTTTTTAACAAATTTAGTATCACCACACATACACGGTGAGACAGAGTTTTTTCAGAGGTTTTTATCTGTTCTCGTGTATCATACGCAGAATTGTATGGTACCCCGTTTACATTCCCTCTGCTAACACTCAGATTTGGAGCGGGAAACAAATTTTATTCTTTTATACAATCTGTTCCTTGTCGCCATTTCTTCACACGTGCCATATGCCATATATTGTTTGATATTACAAAACAGTATGTTATTCTCTCTTTCAAAAGAATATATATATATATAATAATAATAATAATAGATCTATGATCAACATCAAGAAGGGTAAAATGGAGAACACTCAGGAACAATTTCAGGACATCTACAGTATGTTGCCAGAAGAGACCTACAAGTATCTGGGCATTCCTCAGAATCAACGGATTGACCACACCCATTTGAAAGCTGAGTTCACTGCGAAATATAAAAACAGGGTAACCAAAGTGCTCAACACTAAGCTGTCTGCTAAAAAACAGATCGATGCCTTGAAGAACTCTTGGGCTTCGCCAACTCTGACCTACACTGTCGCAGTCTTGAAGTGGTCAGATGCTGATCTGAATGAGTTCGACCGACTCACCCGTCGCCTAATGACAAAGTTTCGATGTCTGCACACTAATGCATCGATGAAAAGACTCTATCTACCTAGAAGAGACGCCGGACGAGGTCTGTTGAACATCTATAAACTCTGCAGAACCCAGGAGAAAAACTTGAGGCAGCGACTGCTCGAGTCTGAAGGTAGCCTGATGAAATTGGTGACAACAGAAGATCAGGGATACACACCTCTGAACCTACAACACAGAGAACTGACATTCGATATCACCACGAGAAGCGAAGATATAAGTACATGGCGGGAACAAGCTCTGCACGGCAGATTTCCCAAACACCTTGAAGGGGAAAATGTCGATAAATTAGCTTCTTTGTCGTGGTTGAATGCGGCGCGGTTGGCGAGTCTATTGAACACATAATCGCCGGTTGTCGAATTCTTGCCGACAACGCATATCTGGGCCGACACAACCAAGTGGCAAAAATTGTTCACCAGCAGCTTAGGCTTGGTTTTTTGGATACTTGTCCGCCATATTATAAGTATCAACCTGCAGCATTGTTGGAAACGGACGCAGCGGTTCTCTATTGGGACAGACCCATAACAATAACAGATAGAACAGTGGACTACAATAGACCGGACCTTGGGTTCATTGAGAAGGATCAGAAGTATGGGGTGATAATTGATGTGGCAGTAGCATTGACGCATAACATCGGAAAAACGGAGTCCGAAAAAATAACGAAGTACGAGAACTTGGCAATTGAGCTGAAGAATATGTGGCAATTGCCGATAGTCACTATTATACCGTTAGTGATTTCGGCTGAAGGACTCATGTCCAAATCATTCAAGAGGATTCTTGAAAAAATCGAATTATCCCAGAGGATCGCGGGATACTAGTCGGAGAAACTGAACTGTTTTTTTACCGGTTCATAGAAGTAACACCAGCTCAAGCTGAGACTGGGAGACCGATGATGAAGAATAATAATAAGCCTTTATTTCCAACAGGTTAAATTAACCAATTACAGGAAAATATTACTCAAAATATTGGGTGATGTGTATTTATGAAATTCAAAAGATACATGACCTTTCCATATTCTTCTACTTTTACGTTAACCTCATAATCCCAATATTCAAATACACTGCGCAAAAAAATTAACGCACATTATGGAAATCTCAAATTTATTCTACAACTGAAGGTGTTCTCAATGATAATTATTTTTATCAGAATTGTGCATGCATATGTTACCCACTTTCAACGTTTTTCTTCAATACAGATGTTTTCTCCCAGCAGGAATAAAAAAAGATGATATTATATTTTGAATGTATTGGCTCCATTCTAAAATCAGTTGTTCTCGATCAATTCTAGTGATCAATAGTTTTTCTTTCGTTTGATTTTCTACACTCGATCGCTATGCAACGCGAAACACGCAATTTGACTCAAGAGGAATGTGCCCAAGCTGTAGTTTTGCGAGAAGAAGGGTGGACATACACAAGAATTGCAGAAAGGTTTGGAGTTTCCCATACAAGTGTGTCCAGAATGTTGCAGCGATTCAGGGAGACAGATATGAATTTCCGAAGACCAGGACAGGATAGACCACGGGTAACAACTGCCATTCAAGAACGTTACTTGAGAGTTTCTTCGTTGAGACAACGGCTTGCAACCGTTCGCCTCCTTCAAAATCAGCTTGAGCAAACTCATGAGGTGCAAATTAGCACTCAGACAATAAGAAATCGCCTCAGAGAATATGATTTAAGGCCTCGTGTCGCGGCAAGAGGCCCAGCTCTTACCCCAGCCCATCGAAGGGCGCGTTTGGATTTTGTGGAGAGCATATCCATTGGGAAGAGACCGATTGGGAAAGAGTTCTCTTCACAGATAAGTCTAGATTCTGCCTCTACCATTGTTATCGACGTTCCCTTGTATACAGACGTCCACATGAAAGATATGCTCAGTGCAATTTCCTGAATACTAGTGGTTTCGGGGGAGGATCGATTATGGTATGGGGTGGAATATCTTTGACTGCTCGCACAGACCTAGTGGTCGTTGATAATGGAGCTATGAATGCTGATAAGTATATAAGGAACATTCTTGAAGAGCATGTAGTGCCATTTTCCCCATACATTGGTGAAAATTTCATTTTTATGGACGATAATGCCAGACCCCATGGTGCGCGCATCGTTCAGGAGTAACTTGAAGAGGTTGAAGTCTTTCGAATGGAATGGCCAGCAAGAAGTCCAGATCTCAATACGATTGAGCAGGTTTGGGACAACCTCAATAGAAGGCTGAGAAGTTCAGAAAGTCATTCAGCTACTCTTAATGACTTAGGAATCCAACTCGGAGAAATCTGGAAAGGATTAGATCAGAACATTTTAAGATCACTCATTTTGAGTATGAACCGTCGTTGCCGAGCTGTAATTAACGCAAGGGGTGGAAATACCAAGTATTAAATCACTTATCAGCATTTTAGTATTTTGAAAATTGTTCATTTCTCTTCTTTTCATAAGATTCGGTGAAATCCTGAATTTTTCTTCCATTTGATGTGTCTTGTTTCGTTCAAAACCTTCCCGAGAGGACATAAAAAATAAGTTATAAAGTCAATGTAGAGTTAACTTTCATTAAAATTGAGATTTTTAGAATGTGCATAATTTTTTTGCGCAGTGTATGTCCAGTTCTTGAGAAACGTCTAATAGGCACTCGAACTTGGGACACACTGTATATTTGTTACATTTTCTGGAGGGGGGTCGTTACCTCCAGTACACCTTTATATCGAAGCCTTTAGAAAGCTCGTTGACTCTGCCAAATTTCAAGTTTTCTATCGATCAATGGAAATCCCAGAATGACTCGAATGTCGGTGAATCAAGTCAATTACGAAGGAATCCGATAATTAATAGTAACGGAAGAAATGACCTACTGAGATTTCATGTTTTGGCAACAATTCATTCGCAAATATTATCCAACCTAAAATGGACAAGGTATCGAATCAATCCTCTTTTCTCAACGGAATTCGATGAAACATTAGTAGCGCCAAATGAAATAAAAGTGTCAATTTCATCTTACCACCAGAATAACTATTTGCATTGCACGATGGAATGCGAACGACCTCTTTGAAAAACCAAATCAATTCGGTCATACCCAATACTTACGGTGCTAATTGTCACGACGAAATGTATGTCGTATGTTCAATAAATTACGAGAGAAGTAAGGTAAAAGTGATTTCACTTTCCAAGACGACACCAATATACTTTCTAGTAATTTCAATATAGCCTTCCATAAAACGCATTGCTTTAACATGATGGATAGATGGGTAAAATTTCTCGTATAAATCCGAAACCATGTATCAATATGCTACGAAGGTCGTAAGGAAACACATTGTATTGATTGGTTTATGTAACGTTGGTATTTCCTGTTATAAGTGACTTCTGATTCATGTTTCATCTATCATAATACTCCTTATTGGAAAGTGAATAAACGGAATTTCAGAACTTCCGATTTTGGCGGTAGATGAAGGATATGCTATGTGGAAACTAACGCTTGCAAATTTCACGAATGGTTTGCTATTCTAGTCCATGATTGAGGGTATTGAATCCAAGCGGAAAGCCAATGTGGTTATTTTCGGAACACTTTTCGCGTGCCTTGTTATTAGGGTTTGAATGAATAAACACCTTTTTCAATAAATATAATTTATTTCTATCTCTGATTGACAACTTTTTTCAATCTGATCTCATATTTCTATCGATTGTCATATTCAATTATTAAAATCTTGATTAACTTTCCACAGTCGTAATTAATTAAAAGATATATGTTTCGAAATAGGTGAACAATCATAATTGAAAAATACCTAGGTAAATAATGAATACATAAATCTTCTATATGTAGAGAGTGGTCTAAATTGGACACTTCTGATATAAGACACCAATTTCTAGAGAGGTTATAAAAAACTAGCCTACATGCTACGTGATCGATTTTTGTGAGAAAATGAATGCAGAAAACCGCACATTGATATCTTGACTTGTTAGAAAGATACAAGGTGTTTTTCATTCCCTTGTAAAATGATGATTTTGTGCATTTCCGACCCAATCCCGTAACTTATTTATTTTTGAATATTTCTTGCTCTGTGAAAACACTTTTTTGAAAGGTTTTTTGAAGCTATAGCTTCCAATGAAATACCAAAGCTGATGGTCACTTCCGGTATAACCGGAAGTGCAATTTCGATGAAAATATTTTAGCATGATTTCCCCCCTTGAAAAACGGCCGTGTGCCAAATTTCAGAAATCTTTTCCCCATAGAAGCCGAGAAACGTCTAATGCACGGTTTATTATGATAACCCTGTAGACCGGACCTTGTGTTCATTGAGAAGGATCAGAAGAATGGTGTAATAATCGATGTGGCAGTACCATTGACTCATAACATCGGAAGAACGGAGTCCGAAAAAATAACGAATTACGAGAACTTGGCAATAGAACTGAAGAATATGTGGCAACTTTCGAAAGTCACTATTATACCATTGGTGATCTCGGCGGAGGGAGTCATGTCCAAATCATTTAAGAAAAATCTTTAAAAGACCGAAATATCCCAGAAGATCGCGGGATATGCACAGCAGGCTGTAGCATTGCAAACCTGTCACATCGTGCGGAATTTCCTGAACTAGTGGGAGGAACTGAAATGTTTTTCACTGGTTCATAGAAGTAATACCAGCTCAAGCTGAGACCGGGAGACCGATGATGAAGAATAATAATAATCTTTATTCACAGGAAAATAATACATTGTGAATAAGTTTAACCCACCAAAAGTTTACGTGGGGAGTCATAGTACATGTCAATAGGTATATAAAATTTCAAAAACAATACTACAGTAATAATAATTTAACAATTAGGTATATGACACTTCAACATTTAGGGGACAAACTATACAAGATGATCTGACAAGTACTCATCAATTGTGTAATAGGCTTTCTTGTACAGAATCTTCTTCAGCTCTTGTTTCAGTCTCTTCTTGTTCATCTCTTTCAAATTTGCAGGAATAACATTGTATATATTCAACGAAGAGGATATGGTCCTAAGAAATTGGACTAGCAGAGATCTAATTTCCAAAGTACACCACTGGTGGAACCACCACAACATCAGGATAATGACAGACCGGTTTCTGGCTTATTAGCCTTTTTCAGTGCCGCACAACTTTGGAAATTAGATCTCTGCTAGTCCAATTTCTTCATTGTATATATTAATTGCCTCATGGTTTATGCTCAACTGAGCAGCCGCCACAGGTAAGTATGTATAAGGATGTAAATGTGAGGATATTTTCTTGCTGGAAGTAACTTCTGCAGCTTTCTGTGCTCTTGAGTCCACAGATTATACGAACTGCATTCTTTTTTTTGATGAATATCCTGTGTCTTTCAGGTCCTCCACCCCAGAACAATAGTCCATAGCTGATGAGACTATGAAAGTATCCAAAATATGCATGTCGAGATGCTTGTTTTCCTGCAATCTGTTTAAGACCTTCTTATGGTGTATGTAGCCACCGACAGTTTCTTAATAAGATCTTCTGTATGAATTCAAAACTTTAATTTTGGTTGCAGATGCACTCCCAGGAATTTCAACGAAGTATCCGTTTTCTGGAGGACATCAAAGGTAAGATACTCTGTTTTCTCTGTATTCAATAAACGCCAGCATGGGTTTGGGTATAGGAAAGGTAGAAGTACCACTACAGCTCTAATGGAAGCGGTACACATCGTTATACAGGCAATGGATAATATTGAATATGTGGAGATGCTGAACTTCGACTACGAAAAACTACAAGTTTATGTTATAGTTTATAAAAAACCATATTTTTACTGAAAAACTAGGAACACCATTGGATTCCTTTAAAAAAGTGCCCCAAGAATGTTTTCACAGAAACAAGAAATATTCAAAAATAAACAAGTTACGGGGTTGGATCAGAAATGGACAGAATTGAAAAACACCTTGTATCTTTCGAACAAGTCAAGATATCAATGTGCGGTTTTCGGCATTCATTTTCTCACAATAATCGATCTCGTAGGTTGTAGGCAAGTTTTTTTACAACCCCTTTAGAAATTGGTGTTTCCTATCAAAAGTGTCCAATTTGGACCACTCTGTACATAATGTGAATGAAATGATCAGAAACTGGCTCTCTCGGGTAGAAACTGAGTACCTTGAAATTATCTAATTTCGTGATCTCATCAAATCAAAAATTATACGGAAGGAAAATCCGATATGAAAAGTAGCCAATGAACGTTGAAAATTTGATAGTTTTTCCCTTAGACTATACCCAATAGACATAGCATTCCCTTGTAAAATCATGATTTGTTTTCGATCCCACATTGAAAGTAATCACAATGAGTGGAACAAAAATGGAAGATCGGATCTCTTTGTTCAGCCCTGCTCTGTGGCAACACTGCATGAAACCTTTGCTTTGGATGCACATGGGCGTGCGATTTTAAATCACTTCTGCCGCGACATTTATTGTTAACCAGAATAAATCTTCCTTTCTACATAATTTTATTGAAAATATTTCACCAATGTGAAGAAAAATGAATTTTTCAGTCCTCATCACTCTAAAGGTCTAAACTTTTGAAAATAACTGATTTCAACTCTACAAAAATATTTACTGGATTGACTCGGTCTTCACTTGATGAAAATTCATTTTGATAGGAATCAAATAACAGTTAAACAATTGTTATAATGGATAATTAAAGGTGGAAATAGAATAAAATATTTGATTTCGATGGAAGACCCGAAGTGACCACACGTCCCTATTTCTGCAGGCAGTCTCGCTCTCAGACAAAATAAGGTCCGGCTTTTCAGTAACTACAATTTGTGGTAGTGTAGCAGGAAACTACTTCAGATTTTACATTTTTGAATACTTCAATTCAAAAATTAGTTTTTTCAAAAATATGAAATCTGCAGAAGCTACTATGTGTCGAAATAATTGTTATTCAAATAATTGAAATTGAAAATGGAATAACTTGTCATTCAATTCCTACTAAAATGAACTTCCATCGAGTGAAGTTCGAGTCAATCCAATATTTTAAATCCGGTTGTAATTGTAACAATGCAAACAGGTGATGATTATGTGAAGACTTTCAGTGAATTGATGTAATAATAACCGACATAACCGTGTAGTGTTGAGTAAAAATTTTTATTTTTCATTAATTTCAATTCAATAAGTGATTTGTATCGACATTCTTCATCAATACTCGAATTTCATCGACAATTTTCAATAAGGACCACAAAAATAAATTTTCAATAGAAATTGTGCGTATAAAATGTTTAATATCCAATACCAACTTTGTTAACAACAATTTCTCATTGAGACTCTCCCAGCTCTGGAATCGTGTTCCTGCTGATATTACTCGAAGCTCCTCCATAACATCATTTAGGACTGCACTCAAGAAATATTTGCTCACAACGGAGCTCCGAGTTTGACGTTGGAACTCATGATGTGGTAATGTGATCGGTTGGTTCATCGTCTATTACTGCCACCCTTTTCCCTTTTCCCTCCTTTTCCAACATCTACAATTATTAATAATGGAAAACGACGCGTTTTATCGAAAAAAACATAAGAATACTTTAAAATTATTGATTCTTTCGAAAATATGAACGATTTAGTTTTTTCGAGCGGTCTGATAGTATTTTTGCGTGAATTTATGATCTGGCTACGCTGTAACTTTTATACCAGGAGAAATATTGAATAAGTTTTGTTTGAGTAATATGCACCATTAGATTAGATTAGATTTAAGGAGGGGCGTTTAGACTTTGCTTAGCCTCGCAAACACCTTGACCTGAAGATCTATTGTGCTACCCCGCGCTGTTTACCAATCAGGTAGCAAAGCCTCTATGAACTTCACTACTCTTCTCGGTGCCACGCCCATTACTTGTTCCGGTTTTAAGAAACAGAAGTCAAGATGTTGTAGCCTTTTCCTGAAGACAGCTCCACAATTGCAAAGCAGGTGTTCAGCTGTTTCGGTGGCTTCTTGACAGAAGCGACAGGTATCATCAGGAACCTTTCCCATGTTCCGAAGATGATAATTTACAGGACAGTGTCCCGTGAGTATGCCCGTCATTTTCCTCAGTTCTGATTTGCTAAGTGCCAGAACTTTTTTGGTCCAGCTCGTTGAGTACGAGAGGAAAGACTTAGCCTGTCTCTGTCCCTGGACCAGTCGCCAGGACCTACTCTTCCTTTCCTGTTCCCATTTTCTATATGCACCATGAAGAGTACACACTGAACCAAAATTCAGTTCATTTGAAATAACGGTTCCTAAGATATGGAAATAAGTTTTAATTTCATGGATTTTCGACAACCTGTATCTTTTAAACGAAACCGAATTTCGAAAAATGGTATGAAAAAATTGTTTCGTTTGATGGGACGGATCTACAGCTGAAGTTGAGATCAGAAGATCTAGGGAGTAGCAAATCGACTTGATTGTGTTCAAAATGGACCGACATAATTCTGGTTATTTAGGATTTTACATTGAGAAGGAAACAGAGGTCTCTTCTTGCAGAAAAGTCCTGAATAGTTTTTCCCACAAATGATCAAATTGAGCCCCGCCAACATAATTCTCTATTATGTATTAATTTTAACTAGTTTGGGTCAACAGATCCACCTTGTTGGTAGATCCGCCTTGTTGGAGAAATTTCATGAATTATGTTCGCTGACAATTTCAAAAATGAAGAATATTATTCTGATTGAAATGCACGAAGATGTGTGGTACCGCATCGCCGGTAACGATTACAGTGGTGCAGAGAACGTCAACATTGGAATGTGGAATGACGTCATGCACTGGCGGATGCAGAAGGGGTATGGCAATGAGGGGCTCCCCTCTTGTACCTCGAAATTGACAATAATCCCTTGATAGTAGTAAAATCGATCCAGGATATTTTCATTGAAATAATGTCATCAATTCATGTCCTCCCATGAAAAAATTTATACATTAAAAAATGCCTCTTGATTCATAGAACAAGTAGCTATGACAAATTTCATGAAAATATCTGTAGTGGTTTCATAGATATTGATAATAAATCATTTATTTTTGAAAAATTTACCACCCTGTATCTCAAAAGATACGACGTTCAGGACGTATGTTCATATATAGTTTTTTCTTAAAATGGGCCCAAAACACACCTCCTTAAATATTGACATTCAATTAGGCAACACCCTGTATAGCTAGTAATAGGGCGAGCTTCAGTGCACTCTCTATTCGGCGAAGCTAAAGTGTACAAAATTGATCAACTGTTCCACAAAAATGCACTTTTAATGATCTATAAGCACCGAGAAGAACAAGTCAGGTATGAACATCCTTATGGTACCAGAGGTCAATTCGAGAGTCCAATACAGATACCGAAGATACAGAAAACAATTTCCCAAAAACATGCCTTTCATGTAGGGTTGCGATTGTACAATGCCTTACCCCGGGAGATAAGGCACATAAGTAACCTCAAACATTTTGTTAGAAAGATAAAAAGCTTCATCCTTGATTCCTGAGTTGTACTGTGCTGCATTCAACTCTGTCCATGGTAAAGGAACTGACGGTGTAGCAAGGATAAATGGGTTCATGTACGTGTATTAATTTTGTAGCTATATTTTTTTTAGGTAAAATTACTGTTACTGTCAGGCACAGACCATAGGTTTAAATGACAGTATTTCTTTAATGTTATTGTAATAATTTGGTTTAATAAATTGAATTGAAAAAAAATTGGAATCATACATTTCAGTACATTCCCCTGCCTGTTCTTACACCTATCCCCAAATTCATGAGAGGTATCTATATATGGAGAAGAATAAACAACAAAACTGAAAATAGATCACCTTTTTCCAATATAATTAAACACCTGAGTTCATCTAACGCAAAAAATAAAAATACACTTAAAATAAATATTATCAATGTTGAATATCATTCTTACAATTCTCGATATTCGATAAGCAAGGATCTAAACCTGGCAATTATCTACAAATTTATTAAAATAATTTGTGAACTCTTCATTTTTTTCTTAAAATTTCAATCATTTACTTCTTGCTATGTTTTACCAAAAAAAAGAGAATTTGAACAGCTCTTTCCAGGTGTTGCAGTTTCTTTGTCAGTTAGTATATATTTATCAAGACGACAGCAGCGACAAAGCCAAAATAATAACGCGGGCAACTCTAGATACAATACAGGATAGCATGTATTGTCTACACAGCTTCCCAACATTGGCCTTTTCTTAAAAATATACAGGGAGAGTTCAATGCAGTTTATTGTTGAAAACATTCATGAAAAGGCCCCTAAGTCCGCAACTGTCGGCGAGATAGAATTAACGGCAAGTAGACAATTTTTTTTTTAATCTCGGAAAAAACTATGATATAATTGCATATAAACAGTGTGACCCAAGTTCGAGTGCCTATTAGACGTTTCTGGAGAACTGGACTTATTTGATATCTAAAAATTGGGATTATTACTTTGTTCGAAATTCTCTACAGACCTAAAATATTTTTGGAGCCTGAGCACTTTCGGTTATACCAGGATTGAAAATAAAATTGTTAAAATATTTTTTTTTTCAATTGATTCGTTTCTGATATAATTGAGTATTCAATGCTGAATACATTTCTGTATTCATTCGAATAGTTTTCAAAATATCGAAAAAAAACTTGAAAAAAAGATTAATATTCGTAGACACTGTTATGTTCATTTTTCTCATTCTGAACATCCCGAGTGTAAACCGTTCTCACAACGTCAAAGTAGAAGAATGTGGAGAGGTCATGCATCTTTTGAATTTCATGAATATCGTCAGAGGGTGTTTCGAATTTTCTGTCGAAAACTGTGATCGAAAATTGGCCATAGCCCATAACTTCTGTTTTTCAAATTAAAACCCAATTTAGGCCAGTGCATTGATTATACAGGGTGGCCATTTGAAAACGAAACAGACGAGATTACAGACGAAATAAATTTTTTCGATAGAAATGCTCGGACAGGTCGATTTCTGTTTCGAGGGGGACAACTCAAGATGTAGGTTACGGACGCATAGCGCTTCAACCCTTGCTACTACAACCCTCACCCCCAATTTTTGAATAGGGAAGATGGGGTGAGTGATACCTCATTTGAAAGGTATTTTTATACTGATTTCAGCACAGTAATTGTTTTTTCATATTATGCATTAGTTCCCAAAATATTCTTAACTAAGTATTTGAAAATGAAGTGGTGTTTTCATGGCACTTGTAGTGTTTTTTTTGTGAAAAATCCACATTTTGAGCTTCAAAACATATGGACATATGATCTTAAGAATTTAATGTGTGTACACAGTTGATATATTGCTCCTCGATTATTGCTTTGTTTGATGTACTTTGGGGAAAATTTAATTTTTGATATTTATAGCAAATTGAAATTTTGAGCTTCAAAACAACCATGACTGTGGCTTCCTTCATCCAATCCACTGACATAGAAATCTTTAATCAAGATGTCGATTTTTCACAAAAAAACACTACAAGTGCCATGAAAACACCACTTCATTTTCAAATACTTAGTTAAGAATATTTCGAGAACTAATGCATAAAATGAAAAAACAATTACTGTGCTGAAATCAATATAAAAATACCTTTGAATTGAGGTATCACTCACCCTATTCAAAAATTGGGGGTGAGGGTTGTAGTAGCAAGGGTTGAAGCGCTATGCGTCCGTAACCTACATCTCAAGTTGTCCCCCTCGAAACAGAAATCGACCTGTCCGAGCATTTCTATCGAAAAAATTTATTTCGTCTCTGTAATCTCGTCTGTTTCGTTTTCAAATGGCCACCCTGTATGTATAACACTAGGTACTCATACTGAAAACAAAGTTCATTCAATTGTAACTGTTGTGATTTCAATTGCTCATCAGGGGCGGATTTACGGGGGGTATTGGGGGTAACTACCCCACCATGAGTATCGAAGACCTGAGAAAAAGGTGGTGCACATTAAATATTTCATAGATTGTGTACCTGATTTAATGGTTTTCAATCGTTATTTCCTAAGAAAGATGCCTCAACACTTAAGCCTTTGGTATATTGCCAAAATTAAACTGCAGAAAGCATGGATGAACTATAGCTTGGCAAACCTTGCTAAACAGATTTTCGTTAAGAGTTTCTCGGACAATTACGAACAATATTTTTAGTGAATATATTAAGTATTTAGCAAATATGTTGGAAGGTTTCATTCAGTGGCCAAGTTCCGAGGTTGGATTGATGAATTCACCTCTTTATTTTGGAAATATTCAAGTGATACTTGACTGAAAGGTAAACACCATACACAGACCTTCATGTTCGTCAAGCCGCATCAGAACTTATTAACATTCAGATCATCGTTTATGCCTTATGGCATCAAATGTGAGTCTTTTTGTGTTGCTATGTTGTTGTATATTTCCATGAGAACACAGAACATTCAAAACAATCATTTATTTCCATAATTTCCATCGAATTCCTAGTGGAATGTCGACCCAATTAAAAGGGAAAAAGCCAATTTGTTCACCAAAATTCTATAAACTCGACACTGCACTGTCAATAATACATTAATTCACTGAAATTTTTCACAAAATCATGACGAAATCGAAGACAAACACTTCAAATAATCTTTTTTACATATCAAAACAATGAAGCTTCAGAAAAGAGTACTAGTTTTTCTCCATGTTTGTTGACAGCGTCCTCATCGGTGGCCATCAATATCTAACCAGATGCTTGGATAGTATTCGGAATGAACAAACAATTGCATTGAAAATATATTTGAATGATAATGGTTTCAAAAACAAAGTAACATCAGTATTATTCAGATGAACATCATCTCACTTTTTTTCCAGCAACATAAACGCTCATGATATTCCTATCATCACCTGTGAAAATGAACTTCTGAAGGTTTTCCAACGGTGATACACTTAATAAATAATCACTTGCAGAATCTTTGACATCTACGTCGACTACGAGTGCGTCAAATTCCTTTCCTTTCTCGAAATTTCCTATTTTATCGTTCATTCTCAGTGCTGAAAAATATAAGTATCTCATTAAAAAGTGAAAAAACAAATAGGTTTCTGAATAATTTCGAATTGTATTCTTAGATAACACAAGTCTCTACGCAAAAAATGTCCGCATCGAAGATTAAACAATACAGGGTCTTTGACTTGTACATATTTTAACTGTAGATTCTTGAGGCCAAAAGAAACCTTTTGTTCATTTTCCTTTTTTTCGCATTCGGCCCTTTTGATCTACGTCCCTGAAAAAAAGGGAGTCAGAAACGATTTATTTTTTCTGATACATGAAGGGATGTATATATGAGTGTATAAATATAATAAAAATTTTTTTTATAAGTATTGAATGAATGAAAAGGATATTCCCCATCATTTTTGGTAATTTTTCTACATTTCCACCACCTAAACAAACAAATGATTTTGTGTTTTTTTATTTCTGTATTGAAGTCTATCATTTTGTTAATCAAACGTTTATCTCCTTTTTCTTTCAGAATCTACCGTTTTTTTGTGAATAATATTACAACAATGTGCTGTTTCCGCGAAATTTATTTCCTTGAATTTTTTTATTCGAAATGATAAATATTCATTTTTATCAAAGACAATTCATTAAGGTTTGTTTTAGCCGTCGATTAGTGAAAATTAATTGTTTCTTACAATTGTGGATTCTCACATGGAATTGAATTTCTTTTAAATGACACGCCCCGCAGGTATCTACTTCCAGATGGCTGGTGAAGGAAAGAGAGTGTATTATACAGTCAGTGTGAGATCTAGTTCAGGGTAGGATTTCTTGTTAATATTCCCTGCGTCCCAACATTTATTCTATTATATAAGCTGAATGATCCAATAAATGAAAATTAATGCACTGCACCGCCATCTGGCGGTATAGGTTTCCTATTTTGAAAGCCATTTGAAAAAAAATTGGGCCTGATACGATTGTCGGAAAACACCCCAAAGTTCATATTTCTCGATTGGAATTGAGTTTATACTTTTAGGAGATACTCTAGTAGGTGCTAACCTTAATTGAATAAAAATACTAAAAACACGATATTTCTTAACCACAACATTTAGTTTTGCCCGATTATATCTCTGCCACTAAAAAGACTTATTTATCCCATCAAAATAAGTCCTTTTTTCGATTTTCCTTAAGATAAGTTCGTAAACACTAATAACTTGTTCATATTTTCCTCAATATCCCAAACATATCTCATGAAAATAGGCTTTTCATTCACTTTGTGATTGAACGAGGTATATCAAAACACAAGGACATCGTGGGCAGAAGGCTTGGAAATTTACCCCAGTCCCCATGGACTTTGGCGGCTCTTAGACATGAAATACAGGTAGCTTGGGATAGTATCCCTCAAGAAGAAATAGACCATCTTATTGCATCAATGCCAAGACGTGTTGGGAATGTATAGATAATCGCGGTGGACAAACACATTATTGATGAATTCATTAAAAAAATTGTAAACCCTTTGTTTTTTCTCCAATTTTTTATCATTCACACATGTTGTCCCAAATAAGAGTGACTGATTTTAAACATAAATGCCCAACTTATTAAAGAGATGGGAGTTTCACTAGTTTATTAAAGAGATGCTTGGCTGGCATTTCATCTCATCAACACATTGTGTTTCACTAATGTTGGTCGAATTAAAAGGGAAAAATATGTATTATTTTAAATGGAACATTCGTAAGAGCAATCATTCTCTTTTCCAAAAATGTATAGTTTTCTATCTTTTGTTTCAACAAAGATAGATGTTTCATGTAGTAGTACATTTTTAATTAGTAGTTTTATATGAACGTATTTTGATGCCTAAAATCAGCTCATGCTGTGACCGTTTGACGCATAACAACAAAATCAGCCATTTTGATTTTAGGCATCAAAATACGTTCATATAAAAAACTACTAATTAAAAATGTACTACTACATGAAACCTCGAATATCTTTGTTGTTAATGAAACAGAAGATAAAAACTATACATTTTTGAAAAGGAGAATGATTGCTCTTTCGAATGACATCAAAAATTATAGGGTTTTCCATTTAAAATAATTCATACTTTCCCCTTTGAATTTGACCAACATTAGTAAAACATCCTGTGTTGATGAGATGAAATGCCAGCCAAGCCTAAAAAAATCTCTTTGATAAACTAGTGAAACTCGTGAAAACCCTATCTCTTTGGAGCAATTAATGAGCTGGGCATTCATGTTTAAAATCAGTCACTCCTATTTGGGACACCCCTATCTTTGTTTTGCCAGAAAAAATTGTAAATTCAAACAGCCCCGTCTGGATGTTGCGTTTTTTTTTCAGTTGGCATATTTTGGAAACCGTTGAAATACAACGTATCTAAAATAAACCGAAAAGTTCCTAGATATAACCTAACGAAGGGGTACTTCCTTGAGGATTACTTGCCTTTTGCTCCTCCTAAAGTTGCTAGATAGAAAGCAGTTCTCCAATCTAGACATTCACATTTTTCAGTTGAAACAAATGTTGAATTGATCGATGAACTGATGGCTGCTCTCATCGCGTTGATTATCGAAGGTGAAGCACCACCCGATACATCTGAAAAGGAATTGCCATTTAAATAAGGAATTTGATAACATTAGGAAAGTGATCGTTAAGGTTGCTCACTTATTGCAGAGTAGTTCTATAGTACGAGGATGTATTGATATCTAGTTAGCCTAGACTAGTTCCATGCATAAACAAAATATAGCGATAGCATATCAACGAACAATAACTTATCAGAAGTGTCAGTGTAGAGTTCAACGTCAAACCAGAGTTACGCAATAAATTAAAAAAAAAGATGTCCACCGAAATTGTAAAAATCGAAAAATTGGAGTATCGAGTCATCATCAAGTACCTGTATTTAAAAGGGTTAAGAGGTAAGCAGATTTATGAAGATATGCTTAATACCCTTGGTGATCAATGTCCTTCATATGCGACCGTGAAAAATTGGACTGCAAGCTTCAAAAGAGGTAAATTTTCTATTGAAGATGATAACCGATCGGGAAGGCCAGTTTCTGTGTCAGTCCCCGAAAATATCGATGCAGTTCATGACATGATTTTATCAGACCGTCGAATTGGGCTAAAACGGATATCTGAAGCACTGAAGATTTTTTACGAACGCGTTCATCATATAGTTCACGTCAATTTGGACATGAGAGAAATTTCTGCAAAATGGATCCCCACATGTTTGAATGTTGACCAAAAGCGTGCAAAGGTAGAAGCATCGCGTTCGATCTGTGCTCGATTTGAAAAAGACGTAGACTTCTTAAACAGAATTGTTACTATGGATGAGACTTGGGTACATTTCTACGATCCAGAAACAAAGCAACAATCGATGGAATGGCGACACTCTGGTTCTCGTAGACCTAAGAAGTTTCGTGTCCAAAAATCTGCTGGAAAAGTTCTTGCTTCAGTTTTTTGGGATTGCCCTGGAGTAATCATGATTGATTTTTTGGATAGGGGTAGAACAATAACTGGAGATTACTATTCGGCATTACTGACTACTCTACGGGAAAATATTAAAGAGAAAAGGCGCGGAAAGCTATCCAAAGGTATTTTGTTTTTACAGGACAACACCCCAGTACACAAATCTCATGTTGCCATGCAAAAAGTTCGTGATTTAGTGTTAGAACTTAATCACCAGATTTGGTTCCGTCCGACTATCGTCTCTTTCCTTAACTAAAAAAAGTTTAAAAGATCGTATATTTTCTTCCAACGAGGAGGTAATGAAAGCTGTGGAGGACTGGTATCGGAGCAAGAAGAAACATTTTTTTTTGAAAGGTCTAGAGACATTGCAGATTCGCTGTAATAAATGTATTTAATTAAGAGGAGAATATGTTGAGTGATAAAATATTTTGACATTGAAATTTCGTTTGGTTCTATAGTAGGCTAAGAATTTTTCAATATATCCTTGTATATTATTCAACGAGCGGTAATGTAAGTCAAAACATACGCACATGAATTTTGAAGCACGAGCCGGCAGGCGAGTGAAATATACGGTGCTGTCAATTGGAAATTGGCTTTTTAATATTATTTTGATTATGCAGTTATCCAATTGATCACTTGAAATGCCATTTGAGCTTATTATAAGCCGAAACATAATATGTTGATCGAAATTAATAAAGTGAATATCTGCAGTTTTTCTTCAATAATTTTTTTCAAGAATAATTCTGAGTTTATATTGTCTACATACCCAGTTTCTCATTTTCTTATCGACATAGTTACTATGAATATTCCATCTCAGATGCCTTTCTAAGATAATACTCAAATAATTAATATTTTCTATAAGTTCACATGAGCAGATAGAATTCGAACAATTTTCACTGTGAATTTTCAAGATCATATTTTGTGGTCTGTCAACACCCGATATTGAGAAAGTAATATATTTGGTTTTTAGGATATTTATACTCAGAAGGTTGTAGTTGAACCAGCAATACAAATTTCTAAGACCATATTTTGCCTCCTTAAACAATTCTTGGCAAGGAAGGGGATCCTGCGAATGACGGAACAGTATCATCAGCGTAACCAATCATTTAGCTTTTTTAACATCGATCCAATATCGTTAATGAATAGTAGAAAGAGTGTAGGCCCAAGGCCAGTACTCTGAGGGATACCTATTGTGGAGGTCCAACATGACTATATAAGTATTTTCCGAGGTATTTTCAATGTTGACTCGTTTTGCCCCTTATACCCACCCATACATTCCATTTCTTTCAATAATTGGTCATGAGGATATCGGAAACTAAGTCGATAAAAACTGACAGTTTTTTCTATTTGTGTTCAATTTGTTGTTTATAACAATCGTTACGTTGCATATAGTGTCCACCGTGCTTAAATTTGATCGGATCCTATCATAAAAAACATTATTCTTTAATAAATAGTTTGTAACACGAAATATATATAGGTATTCATAATCATAAGAGCAAATGTTTTAATTTGAAGAAAGGTTTTTTTTAAGTAGAATGCCTACATGAAAAAACTAAAATATTGTAATAGTTTTTCGCAATTTTTTTTAAATTTGATAAGAAACCAGCTGTTCGAGGAGATCCAAAGTCGATATTTAACGCAATCTAAGTGAATTTGAAAGAGGTAGAATTATTGGTCTACGGGAGGCGGGGTTGTCATTTCGAGAAATCGCTAACCGTACGAACAGAAATTCAACTACTGTAACCGAAGAAGAGTAGGCACCGGACGTCGAAGGGGTACAAATGAAGTTCAATATCGACGTCTATCGACTTATGGCTATTACAGACCGATTTACTTCATTTTTGGCTAATGGGTCGTTAGGAGAACGAGACAATCCTGTAACTGACAGCCGGATAAGGTATTTTGGGCTGCAGCATTATCGACCCATCTTGTGTTACCTCTGACGGTTGAGCATCGCCGGCAACGATAACAGTGGTGCAGAGAACGTCAACATTGGATTCGCCTCGGGTGCACATGTGTAATAGGGGAGATAATTTTTGAAACTATAAAACAGACATGTCTTGAAAATTGGGACTTGAACGTTTTCTTTCCTGTAATATTTAACCGGTATTTTCCACTTCAACTTCTGAAATTTAATAGCCTTGTGTTAGAAAAATTAATGGATCGTTTATCAAGTCCACATAGGAATGTCTGGCGAAACATTAACGACCGAAATTGTTGATTTTCAGTTTAAGTTTATTTAGAGAACTAAATGATAAATTATAATTGTCCCACGAATTTGGTTGCAATTACTGCACACGATGACAGGAATAAAATTCAACGCAGGCATTGTTGAGAATTGTCACGTAGCATTGCATGGGAAACTGCGATATCTCAAGAACAAGGTGGGAAGCAGAAAAGAATCTTTAATTTGATTGGTTCATAAAAACAAAGATGGTAGAAGTTTTGATTTGATTGGTTTTGAAAGATTGACGATTGGTTTTTGGAGGAGACGAAGAGGGGAAAAACTTCGACTTGCTCGGGAGACGAAAAAGGCAGTGTCTGGTGGAATCTTAAAACGAGAAGGTTGCCAGTGCTCGCGTCGGTAATAGGGAGTAACTGGAGGAACCTAAAGGGAAGGTCCTCAGTTGACTCAGGTTTGAAATCGGAAACTAAGGGTAGTACGGTTTTAGGGTAGGTACTTCAGTGTTTGGAAGTACGGTCTCAAAGCGGAGACGAAAACAGTTAAGGTTGAATCGGAAGTTAAGGGTAGTAATTTCTAAATTACTTGGAATTATTTTAGATTGCGTATCGTCGGTATATTCGGGAGTGAGGTCAATTTGCGAAACGCGTGTGGATGTCGTGTTTGGTGTTTAATCTGTCTGTTTCAGGAAAGAAGCACCGTCAAAGAATTATCCTCCTAGGTTCATCATTCTTGGGATTATTGGTACAGGAAAAGGTCAGACTATTTTGTTTATGCTTAGCTTATTTTGAGTATTGGTAGAAAGCTGCATGAAAGCCCAAAATATATTTATAGTCCAGAGTCCTGAAATCTCCCACAAGTCGTAAATGTCTTTTAAAGTATATTGTATTTTTTTGTAATCACCCTTAAGTAACTGAAAGTGTATATGGAAATACTTGTTGGGTTCCCTTAAGTGTTGGAAAGTTTAAGTGGGAATTAATTTTGAGATTTCCCTTGTATATTAGAAAGTTTGAATTTGTATTATTCTTGAAATCTCTCTTGAGTAGCTGAAGGTTTAATTAAGTGAATTTTGAGATCATCCCATGTTAATGATCTTGGGGGCTATTTTGACAAACCCTTCTTGTTTTTGTTGATAACTTGACTTCATCATTTTTTAATTGGAATTCACACCGATGGTTGATTTGATTTCGATAATTGGATTATGTTTTACAACCTAACGTTGATGTATCAATTTGATTTGTTGTGATTAATTGCATTTGATTTAAGAAATATTCGAGTACTTTCGATAATTTATATCGTTGAAATATATGTAACAAATGTAAAGTTTTGATTTGATTTGGTCTTAATATACGTCTTAAATTTAATCTAAAAGGTTTCATTTACCATCCCTCTCCCTAGAAAATAATTTTTAAACACTAAGTCCCGACCCAAGTGCGTTGGGCCGATCCCACACTTTCTCCCTTCTGGAGAAAGAACTTCAAAATTAAATTAACATCTTTTATTTTTTCTTTAAGTAATAACACCCTTGATTGGTGGAAAGCCGCTCTTCCGTCAAATCACAAAGAGGGTGCTTTTTACATATGGTGACAGCGGTGGGATGTGTTTAATTTTCTAGGGGAGAATTTTTTTCTTGTTGTTTGTCAGAATTTTGCATTCGTGTTGACGGTGTCCGTCGGGAAAAGTGTAATTTTTATTTGTGTTGCATTAGCTTTGAACGTAAAGATTACCGGTGGAATGTGTTCAATTTTCTGAGGGAGAGTTTTTTTTTAATTTGAAATTTGTTGAAATTTTCGGTAGATAAAAAGTTTTTTTTTGGTTTCTGTATGTTGCATCAGTGTGAATGTAAAGATTACTAGAATTAAATGTGTTAAATTTTCCAAGGGAGATTTTTTAATGAGATTTTGAGAAATTCAGAGAAATTTCGAGGTATAAGGGATTTTTATCCTGTTGTTTTATGGGTGATCGAAATAGTGTGTATTGACTTGTTGGAAGATTTCTGGATGAAGGTTTTCAGGTTCTTATGCTGAATTGGATTATATTTGCTGTATGAACGTATATGCCTATGAATTTGAAATTAAGTTTCAAAAATTGCAATGGGTAGGGACAGACTTTAGGATTGAATTAAAGTAAAGTAAAAAAAAATTATTGATCTAAAGATTTTTTTTATGAGATATTGAAGATTTGAGTGAATATAGTTGGTTTTTCTTTGAATAAATTCGAGTTTTCTTTTTTTTTTTGAAATTATTATAGAACAGTTCATATTTCTGTGATGTTCTATCATTTTATGTGAAGGATTTTTGATAGAGTCAAGTTGATATTGAGATTTTAAGACTTTAGAGAGGTTTTAGATTCATTGCGGCTTTATAGGGAAAAAGGCATACGTTTGTTCTCACAGGACATTTATTTTTCTTTCAGGACATTGTTTTTTCTTTCAGGACGTTGAATTTTCTGATTGTTGAATGTGTAATCAAATTTTGTTTCAGGAAGGGTATTTTGTTTTTCTGAAAATTATTGTGCTCTTATCGATTGATTGGAATTTTGATTGAATTTTTTTTCAGGGCGTATTGCATGAAAAATTTTCTTTTGGTCACTTTATCCATTTACTTGATTTTGTTTGAAGGTGTTGGTTTTTCTGTTGGTGATATAGCGGATCAAATTTTGTTTCAGGAGGGTTATTTTTGTTTTTCTGAAAATTATTGTGCTTTTATTGATTGATTGAAATTTTGATTGACTTTCTTTCAGGGCGTATTGCGTGAAAATTTTGTTCTGTTTTTGGTTATTCTATTATTCGGGGTTTCCTTTGAATCTCGAAAAATTTTATTTTTATAAAGTAATATCATTCGGTTTTGTATTGAGTTTGATTTGGAGAATAATTGAATTTGGCTTTCCTTGTTTTAACTTGATTTCGAATTTTTGGAAAACACTTTGATAGAAGGGAAATTTTTATCTTTTCAAGTTGAGTTCAGTTTGAAAGTTCAGAAGACGGGAAAATTATAAATTTGGTTGAAATTTTAGTAGATGAGCCGCTGATCGTGATCTTTCGAATCTTAGAATAAAAATTAGAATTATTTTTATTTCAGGTGGTTTTGTGTACTTTTATTTTTCGGGAATTCGACACTTGGTGATTTTCTTGTTTTTTTTGGTTACATCATTTCGCCAGATTTTTCTTGAATTCTTTTTTGGCGTTGGTCTTCTTGAGCTCGTTTCCAGGTGATTTGTTTTATTTTGGTGTTTTGGGTAAGACTATTTGAATTGGAATCATTAGGGTATCATTTTGCTATTTTTTTTTTTTACTCGTGAAATTTGAAGTCGTAATCTTGACGTATTTCAGTTCTGTTGGAATTTGAGGGTGAGAATTTAAAATTATTCATTGATTTGGAAAGTAAATAATTCACTGAATACATTAAAAAATCATATTTTGGTTAAGATAATTGGGTTTTGGTTAAATTTTTGAAAAATGGCTCACCCAGCTGGCGCATCCAACGTGAATGTTCCCGCGGGTCAAGTAACACCTATGTACTCGCTAGGTATGCTATCGACTACTTTAGAGGATTTTACTGGGAAGGACGCGACCGGGTATTTCGAAAAATTGGAGTTGCTGGCAAAATTATACGGATGGGACGAAAAGGACACTCTTATCCTTTTCAAGCTTAAGCTCGAGGGTGATGCTTATACATTTTTCAAATCTGATATCAACCTTGACAGTTTGAACTATGGTGATCTAAAGAATAAATTTGTTCGGAAGTTCACAACGGTTAGATTTCCTGGGGAGAACCAGTGGAATCTTAGCCGATGCTATCAAAGACAGGACGAGGATGTGTCCTCGTTCTGCACTAGACTGCGTACAGTAGGGGCGAGGTTACTGAACGAGGATTTAGCCGGAGCACAGAAGGACGAAGAACCTGGAATAAGGAAGAAGAACCGGGAATTAATGTTGAATCAATTTAAGATAGGATTAAGGAAAGACGTAATGAAGGAAACAGGAATTTTGTTGTTGAAAGAGGAAAACCTGGATCTGGAAAAGGCAGAGGAACTAGTTAGGCTGCAGGAGACCACTGGGAGAATGTTGCAGGGAAGGTTGGCGAATATGAGGGTATCGACAGTTGACACCGAAAAAGTGTGTCAATTGTGCGATAAAGAAGGTCACACCGCGAAGGGGTGTAGGAGTATTAGGCAGAACCGAGGAAATGGGGAAAGAGACTTTAGGAGGACATGTTATTCTTGTGGTCGAACGGGCCATCTCGCGAGGGATTGCCGGAATAATAGGCAAAACGGAACAATGACACCGGGAGCGTGTCATAACTGCAACCAGCAGGGATATTGGGCAGGGAAAAGTTGTTACAGAGGTAGGCGAGAGGGTCCGAGGAGAATTAGACTGAAAAAATGTTTTTCCTGTGGTCAGGCAGGACACTTTGCCCGAGAGTGTCGAAATCAGCGACTAGCAGGTAACCCTAATCGAAGTCGGGTAGTCATCCCGGAAATAAATGCTGAGGAAATCGACGAGATACCGCATATTATAAAAATGAAGGTAAATGGAAAAGTATGCGATTGTTTAATCGATACAGGGGCGGCGGTTACTTTGATACAAAAGGGATTGGTCCACAAAAACGCTATTTATGAGTCCGAAACGATTTCTGGCCGTTTAACAAGTGTGACGGGGCACGCTTTGCAGACATATGGCATGACCCAAGTATCGGTAGGCCCGAATAATGGTGAATGGAGCACCTATTGGAAGGCCGTTGTCTGCGACAATAATATTCTAGGGAATGTTGAGGTTATATTGGGAAGGGATTTTCTATATGCAAATCAGGCGCATATAGACTATTCGCAAGGCCCAGCCATAGCAATAAGGGGACATGTTTTTGAACTCTTGCACAAGGACAAGGTTGACAACAGTTCTAATCAAATTTCCAGAAATATAGGGGAAATTACTAGCGAGAGGGATAGGAGAAATCATATAGAAAATATAAATAGGGAAACAGAAATTTCGCGAAACTCTGAGGCTAAGAGGAAAATGAATATAGGGAAGGATGTCGTGAACGCTTGTACTCAAACGCAACACGAGGAAAATTGGGAACATAAGAAACAAGAGATAATGGGAACTAAAATCATGAAGTGTACAGTGGATACGAACTGTATTGAGAAAACCACATCTGGAGTAGAGGAATCAGCGAAAAATGTGGAACCAAAAGTTGGAATAATTTGTGTGAATGCATACACACAAACGGAAAAACATTTTGGAAAACTAGAAACTGGCTCGGAAATTTTGGAAAGTGGTAAACCAAAAGTCGAAAAAATTTGTGTGGATGCAGAAAATCAAAGCGAACAATATATCGAAGAAACCGTGGAAAAGCCAAGAAAGAAGAAGAAAAAATGTAAGGTGATGGAGCGCGAAAAATGCGAGTCACCAAGGGGTTTTGGGAGCGAGTGCCTTATGACGGATCACAAATTCGAGTTGGGAGACAAGGTATACGTAAATAAAATGCATGGGTCGACAAAGAAAATGGGGGAAAACTGGATAGGACCATATCGAATTATGGGAATCAGTAGTTACGGGACCTGCAGAATAAAGGAATGTAGGGGATCTGACGAAAAAGTCGTTCATGTAGATAGACTGTCGACCGAATTCGTAACTGACTCGGATGAGGAGTCAGATATTGATGTGGCGGAGGACGAATTTCTGGAAAAGCCAATTTTAGCGCTGGGGAAGTCTAGCAGGCTTAGACGTCCACCAGACCGATGGACCCAAAATTGAAGAAGAAAAAGTCATTTTCCGCACGGAGTGGTTTGAGTACCATTGGGCAGTGACGACCCCACGTTCCGAGTTAATAAGTACCTAATCATGCGAAGGCCATTTAAGTCATTTTTTAATTTTCTTTTATTTTTATTTGTAAAGTTAACAGAGGCAATTCGGGTTTTAGTAGCCCAATTTTTTTGATTGGGATTCAATTCTAAAGTTTCAAGGTTCTTTTCTGTCGAAATGAATTTCAGTAAATTTTGTGGATACCTAATAATGAATTCAGCTTTGTCTCGGATTTCTAGAACATTATTCAGAAGAAGCAGTTTAGGTACATTTTTTTTGAGGCCTCTTTTCAAAAATTTAAAAAGGGTATTGAAAATTCTGTTCTGGTAGTTTACGATTCGCGATTGAGGATTTAGAACTTAATTTGAACAATTTGGATTGGAAAATATATGAAGATGATCTTTAACAGATTGTAAGGAAGCGTTTTGGTCGCTGGTTAACGCGAGCACAAGGCCATGCATGTTTTGGATGATATTTTGATTTATGTTTTTTTATTTTAAGTTGATTATGTGAATAATAGGTACTATGTTATGTAAAAGTGTAGAAATTTCATTTTTGTTGTTGTCGTTGTATTTGTGAATTTAACCAAAAACAGGTTTCAAGAGGATCCAAGCCAATTAGCAGTTTGGGAAAGGTACTGACCCTATCCAGAGGAATGACCTTATTCGTAAAAGTAAACAATACTGAGGCGCTAATCGCGTACGCGTGTGCGAAGAAAAACAGTGAGATAACCGCGGTGTCTATGCGCGAAGTGTCCCAACTTCGGGAACATCTACAGAAGTTAATCCGTCAAAGGGATCGTGTTACCAGAGGGACGTAGTAACAATTAAAAAACCGTATGGACCGACTGTGTCGAGTAAGCTTGAGCGATAACTGATTAAACATTGCGGGAATCATAGGCGTAGCTTAATCGTGGCCGAGGGTATAATAAACTTCATTTACCGTTTGAAAGCCGTGGAAAACATCATCGACGAGGACCAGAAATGGAGACTTTTGACAAATGGTTTAATGGTTCAAAACGATCAACATGATCAACACCGAAGAGATGAGAAAGCTGGCACACAACCCAGTAAGACATATATGAGGATGGTTCACCGACTTCCTGTTCATGAGCAGACTAATGGGTTTCTTTGCGATATTCCGAATCATAAAGTATGGAATAGGAGATAGGAGTTATATTGAATGGACTACACCTATATGAGATTTTTGGATGTGGGATAACCTTGTTGGCCTGTTTATGGAATACTTTAACTATGTGGATTATGAATCGACACAGAAACCGACAAGAAAACACAACAAGAAACACCAATACCGAGGCGGACGTAACAGCAACAACCGCGAGACCGCCCGGGCTATACCCCGTCTTAAACCCGAACGCACCACACTGGACTGAAGAAGAAAGTGCACATGTTGTTATCGGTCGCGAGCCCGGAATAGGTGCTGTGTAGAGGGACATCTCTCGCGATAACGATGATTGTTGGTGACGAACGTAAACATTGAATTCGAGTGTTTAGAACCCAAATTTATCGGACACAAAGTGCGGTACGCTGATTACGATGGACTAGATCGTCGCGTATCTTCGAAGGTCATTCTCGAGGTGAAGGTCAGTCCCAAACTCCAAAGGAATGAAATATATGGAGGTAGCCAGTACCGGAATAACGAGATTTTGTTGTGATCGCGAGTGAAATTTGAAATCCGAAAAATAGACAATAATGAACTCCATGTAGGAGAAGTGCAGTGACGGACAGATTTTCGTAAATTTTCTTTCGAAGAATTTGAGTTATGCACGTGATGTTTTGTTGTATTGAACCTTATTTTTTTTATTTCTTGAAGTTTAATTGATCCTGAGGGATATTGTTTACTATAGACTAATTAGTTGGCGAGAATGATATTTAGATTTAAGGCATGATGCATGAGAGATATGAACTTTATGTTCGATATAATTAAGTTTTATAGCTGTTATAATGTCTTAAACGGAAGACAAGGGACTATTGGACTATTGGGGATGATGGTCAAGGAAAAGTTATGGCAAACGATGCCAAAACTTTTTCAAAGAAGGGGATATTGTAATAGGGGAGATAATTTTTGAAACTATAAAACAGACATGTCTTGAAAATTGGGACTTGAACGTTTTCTTTCCTGTAATATTTAACCGGTATTTTCCACTTCAACTTCTGAAATTTAATAGCCTTGTGTTAGAAAAATTAATGGATCGTTTATCAAGTCCACATAGGAATGTCTGGCGAAACATTAACGACCGAAATTGTTGATTTTCAGTTTAAGTTTATTTAGAGAACTAAATGATAAATTATAATTGTCCCACGAATTTGGTTGCAATTACTGCACACGATGACAGGAATAAAATTCAACGCAGGCATTGTTGAGAATTGTCACGTAGCATTGCATGGGAAACTGCGATATCTCAAGAACAAGGTGGGAAGCAGAAAAGAATCTTTAATTTGATTGGTTCATAAAAACAAAGATGGTAGAAGTTTTGATTTGATTGGTTTTGAAAGATTGACGATTGGTTTTTGGAGGAGACGAAGAGGGGAAAAACTTCGACTTGCTCGGGAGACGAAAAAGGCAGTGTCTGGTGGAATCTTAAAACGAGAAGGTTGCCAGTGCTCGCGTCGGTAATAGGGAGTAACTGGAGGAACCTAAAGGGAAGGTCCTCAGTTGACTCAGGTTTGAAATCGGAAACTAAGGGTAGTACGGTTTTAGGGTAGGTACTTCAGTGTTTGGAAGTACGGTCTCAAAGCGGAGACGAAAACAGTTAAGGTTGAATCGGAAGTTAAGGGTAGTAATTTCTAAATTACTTGGAATTATTTTAGATTGCGTATCGTCGGTATATTCGGGAGTGAGGTCAATTTGCGAAACGCGTGTGGATGTCGTGTTTGGTGTTTAATCTGTCTGTTTCAGGAAAGAAGCACCGTCAAAGAATTATCCTCCTAGGTTCATCATTCTTGGGATTATTGGTACAGGAAAAGGTCAGACTATTTTGTTTATGCTTAGCTTATTTTGAGTATTGGTAGAAAGCTGCATGAAAGCCCAAAATATATTTATAGTCCAGAGTCCTGAAATCTCCCACAAGTCGTAAATGTCTTTTAAAGTATATTGTATTTTTTTGTAATCACCCTTAAGTAACTGAAAGTGTATATGGAAATACTTGTTGGGTTCCCTTAAGTGTTGGAAAGTTTAAGTGGGAATTAATTTTGAGATTTCCCTTGTATATTAGAAAGTTTGAATTTGTATTATTCTTGAAATCTCTCTTGAGTAGCTGAAGGTTTAATTAAGTGAATTTTGAGATCATCCCATGTTAATGATCTTGGGGGCTATTTTGACAAACCCTTCTTGTTTTTGTTGATAACTTGACTTCATCATTTTTTAATTGGAATTCACACCGATGGTTGATTTGATTTCGATAATTGGATTATGTTTTACAACCTAACGTTGATGTATCAATTTGATTTGTTGTGATTAATTGCATTTGATTTAAGAAATATTCGAGTACTTTCGATAATTTATATCGTTGAAATATATGTAACAAATGTAAAGTTTTGATTTGATTTGGTCTTAATATACGTCTTAAATTTAATCTAAAAGGTTTCATTTACCATCCCTCTCCCTAGAAAATAATTTTTAAACACTAAGTCCCGACCCAAGTGCGTTGGGCCGATCCCACACTTTCTCCCTTCTGGAGAAAGAACTTCAAAATTAAATTAACATCTTTTATTTTTTCTTTAAGTAATAACACCCTTGATTGGTGGAAAGCCGCTCTTCCGTCAAATCACAAAGAGGGTGCTTTTTACACATGATTGCCGATGAAGGGTAAGACGACGTCGGTCGGGGAGAAAGACGTGAACCTCAGTTTGATGTTGAGCATCATATATACCGGACAGTAGGCGTTATGGTTTGGGGTGCTTTGGACATGCATGTAGGTCACTTTTAGTCTTATTCGAGGTAACATGACGGCGCTGCGTTACCTTCTAGAAATAGTGGAGCCATATGTTCTCCCTTACCATAACCTGCTCGAGAATCCAATTTTTTAGCAAGATACTGCTCGACCTCATGTTGTCAGAGTTAGTTTAAACTTTTTTGGAGCGACCCATGTGATTTTCTTTCCATGGCTGCCCAGATCCCATCTGTCGTCCATAGAGCATGTTTGGGACATCGTGGGTAGAAGGCTTGGAATATTACCCCAGTCACCACGGGCTTTGGCGGATTTGAGACATGAAGTACAGGTAGCTTGGGATAGTATCCCTCAAGAAGAAATAGACCATTTTATTTCATTAATGCCAAGACGTGTTGGGGAATGTATAGAGAATCGCGGTAGACAGATACATTATTAACAAATTTATTAAAACAAAATTGTAAACCCTCTCTCCAAATTTCAATCATTCCCTCCTTGCTATGCTATCTATGATTTCCCTTAAAAAAAAATTAAATTTAAACAGCTCCATCTGGGTGTTGCTGTGTCTTTGTCAGTTAGTATACTTGAGACGGTAGAAAGGTATTCGAGGGCTATAACTCGGAACACTTCATTAAAAATATCAGTATCCTTACCAGTTCCTAAACCAATATTGATCCCTTGGTCCATAAGTTTCTTTGTTTTACATATACCAGATTTGAGTAGGCAGTTCGATTCGGGACAATGAGAAATGCTTGTTCCTCGTTCTGATATCAGTTTGATTTCTTGTTCTGAGAGGTGTATTCCGTGAGCAAGAATGGTCTGAAATAATAATCAGTAAAAAGGACAGTTTTAGTTATGTGTTGATCGAAAAGATTCACAAGATGTCCCGTGGTTGAGATGTGATCGGTAGGGATCCGACACGACAACATAAAGAGAAAAACTAGCCTAATTAAATAAGTTTTCGGATGGAGAGGTCTGCAATAAAACGTTTTTTCGAGTACGTTCCTGTAAAACCTCCAGGTTATGACGGAAAAAACAACTTCTAATCCTTCTCTAGTGGAACTAATTTATCGTTAGTTGGGTTGGTTGTAGCTTATTAAGGTGCGTGCTTGAATATTCTCAAACGAGTGGAAAGGTATATATATATATATATCCGGGTTCATAGCGTCCTACGCCTTCCGGTTCCTAATCTCCAAGCCTTTCTATCTTGCCAGTCCCCTGGATGTAGATTTCTTTCGGACATAGCCTTTTCTATTCCCTCAAACCACGTTTTTTTGGGCCTTCCTCTCTTTCTTCTTTCTGGTGGTGTCCATTTCAGTATCATCTTTGGTAGGCGCTCGTCGCACATTCTTTCCACATGCCCGTACCAAATCAGCTGTCTTCTCTGGATTTCATCTATGATGGTTCTTTCAACTTGCATTATATTTCTGATCGTTTCATTTCTCACTTTGTCCATTTTGGATTTTCCTGCAGATCGTCGCCAGAAATCCATCTCAAGGGCCAAAAGTCGACGTTCCACACCCTTAGTCAATTGCCACGTCTCACAGCCGTATAGCACTATACCCTCAAAGATGGAATTATATATTTGATGTTTTTTCTCCCGCGAAATGTTTTTGGACCACAATATTGAGTTCAAACATCCAATGACCCTTCTACCCTTCAATATTCTCAGCCCAATCTCAGTTTCTGTTCGGCCGGTGTGATCAATTTGAGCACCCAGGTAAGTATATTCACTACATGTTCCAATTTCTATGTTGTCTTCCAAGTGTAAACTATCTGCTTTCTGCCCAATGCATAAATATTTGGTTTTCGTTTTATTCACAGACAGTCCCCACTTTTCGTATTCGGCGAAGAGTCTTGTTGCCATAAATTCTAAGTCTTCCTTGTCTTGGGCCACTACCACCTGATCGTCTGCGAAATGAAGAGTGTACAAAGTTTTTATATCGTTAAGTTGTATTCCCATACCACTGCAAGATTTTCTCCATTTCCGTAGCGTTTCGTTCAGATATATTTTGAACAACGTGGTGGACAGACAGCATCCCTGTCGTAAGCCTTTTGATATTGGAAAACTTTCGGACATACTCTTACCTAGCTTTATTCGAGATGTTGCCTGATTATAGAGCTGTTTGATGGCTTGTATGACTGTGTTATTTATTGAGGACATTTCTAAGACTTGCCAGAGCTTTTGGGTAGGGACATTGTCGTAGGCTTTTGTTAGATCGACAAAAAGAAGGTGGACCTCCCTGTTTGTAGCCAGTTTCCTTTCATTTAGTTGAACCAAACTGAAAATATGATCTACACATGATCGTCCTGTGCGGAAACCTGCCTGCTCTTCTATTTCGTGTGATGCGTATTCTTGCTCGACTATACTTCGGAGGATTCGACCATACAGTTTACTCATCGTACTTGTGACTGAAATGCATCTATAGTTGGAGCAGTCATCTCTTTTTCCCTTTTTATGGATGGGTGTTATCCATGCTTCTTTCCAAGTAGATGGTATCGGTTCACCGTTAATATATCTGTTCATTAACTCCGTTAGGAACTTTATTAGTTTATTAGAGCCATTCTTTAAGAGCTCCGCAGGTAACTCTTCTGGTCCTGGTGCTTTTCTATTTTTCATAGACTTCAATACTTTCTTTATTAAATCTTCGTTGATGTTAACTGTTTCTCCTTGTACAGAGCACCGTATAGGCGAGTTGGCAAGATATGGCTGTCTGTCTTCTCTTAGCTCTCGAGCATAATGTTCTTTCCATTTGTCTATTGGTATGGGTTGTAAATTCGTTTTATGAGAAGTATCTTTCCTTAGTGAACGAATCAGATTCCAAGCCACTGTTGATCTTGTTCCGCCCATGTAGCTGTTCACTTCACTACATTTCCGTTCCCATGTTTCATTTTTGTTCTTAGTTATTAGGTCTTTATATTTATTTTGTTCTCTTCTGTATGTTATATGGTCACTGATGTTTTTTGTACTCATCCACTTGTTGTATGCTGCCTGTTTAATGTGTTTCTGTTGTTCTAATACACTGTTCCAAGTTATATTGTAGTTTTTCGTGTGGGGTTGGCTTTCTTTTCCGAGGGCCTCGTATGCTGCCGAGTGTAGGGACTCCATTACATGTTCATAAAGATGTGTTGTTTCCATCGTCAAATATTGATCACTAAGTTTTTGATCTAGCCTTTGTTGAAATAAGGTTCTAGTGCTTGGTTCATTCAAACTAACAAGGTTATATTTGTTTTGATTAGTTTTAGTTTCTCGGGTGTTATCTTCTGTTGTTTGCCTATCAGTGTTATATGCGATATAAATTTTTGAAATGAGTAAAAAGTGGTCGGAGCCACACTCAATTCCTCTATACACTCTTATATCTTTAGTCTGCCATTTGGTGTCTTGTTTGAGGATTATATAGTCGATAATAGACTTAAGACCCCTGGTCTCCTGGTGCCATGTGTACTTATGGATATTTTTATGGCTATAAAACCCATTTAGTATCCTCATTTTATGTTCTTCACAGGACTCCAAAAGTCTCCGCCCACTATCGTTAAGTGTCTCTTCTCCGTGTATACCCACTATTTTGCTTCCATTCTTTCTTCCCACTCTGGCGTTGAGATCTCCTAGAACCACAATTTCCCTTTGGTTTCCGAGGGCTGTGAGAGTGTTATCCAATGTAGTGTAGAAGTCATCCTTTTCTTTCTGGTTCGAGTCATCATTAGGGCCGTACACGCCGACAATAGTTGTTCTATGTCCTTTGATCGTTAGGTTCGCCGATAATATTCTTTCGTTTATTGTGTTCCAGTTGTGTATTTTCCCGATGAATTTCTTGTTTATCAGTATTGACACTCCTTTGCTGGCTCTTTCGTTTTTAGGAACCCCACTGTAAATATGAACATAGTTTGAAATGTGCTCGATTCCATTGCCCTTTTTCTTCGTTTCGGTGAGTACCGCTATGTCCACTTTCATGTGTTCCAATCCTTTTATCACATCTTCCAACTTTTTATTTATTCCTTGTACATTCCAGGTTGCCATAATCGTGTCCTTATTTCCGTTCCGTGGTCGTATCCGTTTACATCTATAGTCTTTCCGAGGCTGTGTATTAGGTTTTTTAGCATTTATTTCTTTTTTACTTGTAATGAGGAGCTAGCCCATTGCCAAAACCCCCTACTTGGAGGACCAGGAATTTTTAGTCAAGGTATATAATTTTGAAATAACGTTCTTTATTTTTTTTTTTTCATTTTTTATATTGGATAAGTTTAGTAGGGCAGAATGTGTGCTTGCCGCACATTTCTGCACTTCGCTTTTTTCCACTGTTTTCTTGAATATTTTGTTTGTAATCGATTTATTGGGGAATAAAGACAATTATTATTAATATTATTCTTCTTCATCGGCCTCCCGTTCGCATTTTTCCGTTCCCTATACAGTCAGCGCGACAGGTCGCCCTCGCCGTATAGGAAACGGAATGCGCACAATGGAACTCCGTTTCCTAGCAGATATGCGCGATGTGCTCACTGCCCTGTTAGTCTTCTGGGTGCCGATGGGACGAATTGCAAATTATTAATAAAGTTTTCTTACTTCCTGTATAACTTTATTAGGTAGAGTCTACCACATTTTTCCTCTGTGCATATTTTTGTAGTCGCGGTTTTTTTTCATCAAACCTCTCGTAAGTCGACCATATTTTCATTTTTTTTAATCATACGTACTCTTTTTTGAGTAAACATGATTGTCTACCAATATAAACATGACTGAAAATCGCATTTTTTAAAATATTAATACACTCCTTATTTTTTCAGAATCCGTTTATATAACCATATGAAATATGAAAATGCAATTGTCCGACAAAAAAATGTTGATGTTTTCTTGTCCGACAGATGAAAATCGACGATTTTTTTTGAGTTTTTAAATTCATTAATATTTGTCGGACAAGAATAAATTTATATTTTAGACAGATTCGTTTCATAGAAAAAACAACTGTCCACCATATAAAATGCGGCAAATCCTTAGTCTAGTTGAATATAATGGTTTTGTTTCAGAATCTTCTTTCGATTATTATTGAAATGAAACTATTGATTTCTATTGAAAGTGTATAATTCAAATTGTTTACTGACATTTTTATTCAAGTCTAAAAAAAAACAATGAAAATACTCCTTCCTCACATTGAATTCATTGTAACAAGAGTAATGGTATCTAGTAAAAGTTTATCACACCAATCGTCAGGTAGAATGACATCTTTGTGATTATGATGTTCTCTTGATGCCAAGAATATTTTGCACAGTTTAAGGATGTCACTTCCTCCTTTTTCGTTTTAAAGCCACGGATATTTTTTAAATGTCTGCACAAAAAACACTCCATCACTACTAGTACTAGCAATATTATATCGGCAACAACTGAAATTGCCGAACTTTATTCGTCGGACAGCTAGATGATAGTATTCAGCACATCCTTCATAAATGGTCCTCAAAAAATCGAATGTTTATTCGTAACATGAGCTAAGTTACATCCGGTAAATGCATATAGTCTATTCATAACCAAATTAAAGCAGTGAATTCTTCAATTTTTGAATGAACGCCACATTTTTTTGTCGGACAACTAGTGAACTACATTGTATTTTCAAGGTGGAGAGAGAATAAGAAAAAAAAAGACATTATTCATAATTTTTTATCCCAAAAAATCTTCGTTTTCCATTTGTCGGACAACGAAATCGCCACATTTTTTGTCGGACAATTGCATTTTTATACTTCATATGGGTGTATCAACCGATTCTGAAAAATTCGGGAGGGTATTAATACTTTGAAAAAATGCGATTTTCAGTCATGTTTATGTTGGTAGACAATCATGTTTTCTCATTTCTCCCAGATTGTTTTTATGATTGCATTTTACAAAAAAAGAATACGTATGATTAAAAAAAATGCAAATATGGTCGACTTACGAGAGGTTTGCTGAAAAAAAAACCCGACTACAAAAATTTTCACATAGGAAAAAATAAAGCTATACAGGAAGTAAGAAAACTTCATTAATAATTTGCAATTTGTCCCATCGGCACCCAGAAGACTATCAGGCCCGGATCTACGATTTTTTCTGACCGGGGCAAAAGTTCATGATGGTGCCCCCCCATTTGTGTAATCTATGAATTCATAAAAAATAACAAAAATTAATAATACAAATGAATAATCAAAATTAATACTAATAATAAGGAAAAAAAGAGAAGAAATTTTAATTTAATTTAATTTTTTATTATTTTCAATTTGCTTGAACTGCGTTCATCTTGCAGACGTGGTAGTGCAGTAAATTAAAGCTAAACTGACGTTAGAGAAAGCTTTCTTGCAGATCTTGCCTGTGAAGAATTTGCAGCAGGTCTAATGAAGTCGATAATTTCAGGAACTAGCTCTTTGAAAACCGCTAGTTCCTAACAAAAATCAACTGCATTTAGGTCTCTTCAATATTTTTGCGCTAAAAGAGTCCCATTTTTCTGCATATCCTCTTTTTGCATGTTTAAAAGGGCATGGCCGTTGAGGAATGCGAAATTCTTATGCAGATTCTATGGGCTCTCTAAGCTTTTTTTAATTTCTGACAATAATCTGTTGAAAACAACTTTAATTTCCTTCGAGAATAAACCAACTTGATCTAACGTTCTTGACTCATCCTCGCACATTTCGTCGACCTGCTTTGTCTTCTTGGAAACACGTTTATTTCTAAGAATTGGCTCCACATCCAATTCTTCCGCAAGAAGTGTAGCTTCCGATATCCAGTTTTCAAGAGGTTTTTCTCTCATTCCTTGCAAGATCTTCACAAGACATTGAATCAACGAATGAACGTGAAATAACTATATCCCCTTTCTGAATTTCCACGTTGACTCTATTGATCTCTCGCAGAATATTATACCAAATTGTTAGGGTCAGGATGAATCTAAAATCCATCACAACACGAAGCAAATGACCATAGCTTCATACTTGAATTCTGCGACTAGTGAGGATTCTTTGATTTCTTCCACAGCCTTCACAACTCCCGGTAAATTATTGAGCAAGGCATTAACAGCTTGATGTTTAGCCCATCTTGTTTGGCTACTTCCTTTCAAATTTTTGTTTCATGCACTTTTTCATAATAATTGTCCATCTTATGGTTGAACGTCACCATCTCCTTACGTAGGAGAAAGGACTGAGCAGGAGGATGGTTGAACAAGAAAAAATACAGTTTTTGTATAACACCAAATTAATTTACTGCTTCTGAACATGATGAAGCCAAATGGACACCCACAAGATTCAAAGAGTCTCCTAGGCATGGAACTAATACTGCCAGCTCGTTCATCTGTAGAATTCTGGATTGGACTCCAGCTATATTAGATCCGTTGTCGTACAGTTTTGACATCTAAATCATCAGTTCGCAGTTCATCTTGAATTCGCTATGATATGGATGCATAGAATACCTGGTGTTGGCACTGATTAAATTTTGTTTAAGACTTTCTTGTCGATCGAAAATCTGAGAATTTGTCCTGTTTGTCATTTCTCTCGAAAGGGGTCGCGCTTTTTTCCGTTACTAGACCAAAATCTGAAATCTAGAATACCGTTTTGATCTACAAATTTTGGTCACGTTTTTTAGTAAGGAGTCGTTACACTAGTTATTCTATGCAACAATGCAATGATATTATTCTCCAGTTTTTCCGTCAACTTCTAAGAAGTCGATAAAACTTTTCTTTATCTCATATCCAGACTACGTTCTCTTTAAAAATCGTATAACCTGGCTCATTTGCTCTGTGTGAGATACATCTGGAGGGCAGTCGAACATAATAGTGAACTAGTTGGCCTACTTGATCTCATTAATAATTTTATTCCGAACTTTGGTGGCCATTAAATTTCATGTTGCAAAGTTTAGACAGAAAGGATGTTTGTCCTTTTTTTGAGTGGTCAAGATGGCACTTCAGAGTCGGGTCATATTCGATAATAATACTATTTTCCGAGAAAATCAAAAATAAAAAAAAATTTATCCCCTGGTTGTTTTTGGCGCCCCCTTAAGCTGGCGCCCAGGGCAAGCGCCCCGCTTGCTTATTGCCACTTGGTTGTGTCGGCCCAGATATGCGTTGTCGGCAAGAACTCGACAACCTGCGATTATATGTTCAATAGACTCGCCAACTGCGGCACACTACCTGCATTTGTCCTCCACGTTAAGCTTCAAACCGTGTTTCCCGTAGTTGCGAGTTCTTCTAACTCTGTCTAGGATAGCCGTCAGAAATCCCTCCGATTCAGGACAATTGTCCCGCGTTTAACCACGACAAAGAAACTTATTTATCGACATTTTCCCCCTCAAGGTGTTTGGGAAATCTGCCGTGCAAAGCTTGTTCCCGCCATATTCTTCTATCTTCGCTTCGGGAAGTGATATGGAACGTCAGATCTCTGTGTTGTAGGCTCAGAGATGTGTATCCCTTATCCTCTCTTGTCACCAATTTCATCTTCTGACTCGAGCAGTCGCTGCCTCAAGTTTTTCTCTTGGGTTCTGCAGAGTTTATAGATGTTCAACAGACCTCGTCCGCCATCTCTCATAGGTAGATAGAGTCTTTCCACCGATGCATTGGTGTGCATATAGCGAAACTATGTCATTAGGTGACAGGTGAGTCGGTCCAACTCATTCAGATCAGCATCTGACCACTTCAAGAATCCGAAAGTGTAGGTCAGAGTTAGCGTAGCCCAAGAGTTCGAGGCATCGATCTGGTTTTTGGCAGACAGCTTGGTGTTGAGCACTTTGGTTACCCTGTTTCTATATTCAGCAGTGAACTCAGCTTTCAAACGGGTGTGGTCAATCTGTTGATTTTGAGGTTTCTTCTGGCAACATACTGCAGATTTCGAGACCAAAATAAATGTCAATATCTCTGGTGGAAGAGCGCACTATATCTATGAGCGACTGAAGATGGTTTTGGTTCTCGCAGAATAGTTTCACATAATCAATATACAATAAATGGGTCAGGTTTCGCGGATTCCTCATTACAGGTCTGTACCCTATGTTGGTGTTTTTCAAAAAGTAGACAGAGAATTCAGTGGCATAGAAAACCACATCGGCGAAAGGGCCTCTCCCTGAAATATCCCCCTCGATATTTTAACGGTTCCAGCATTGATGTTGTTTACAAGAATATTTGTTCTCCAGGTACTCATGAGATGTTGGAGCACAACTTTTATTTTCGGGCAGATCTTATGAATCTCCAGTACTTCAACAAGCCAAGCGTTGGGCACCATATCGAAGGCCTCCTGATAGTCGATATAACATAGACTTAAATTCCTCCATCTCGCTTGGGCTTGTTTTAACACGACAGGGTCTATGGTAAGTTGATGTTTGCATCCTGCAGATCCCCGAGAGCATCCTTTCTATTCTTCTTCCAGAATATTATTGGCTTCACAATGACGATATATCGCATTATTTACAAGCGACGGAAACAGCTTGTACACCACTGACAAACAAGTTATGGGTCTGTATAGTTATCTGGCTTGCGGCGTGACAATTGAAATAACGAATATGATCATCACAGATCATAATTACCTAAAATAAAAATGTACCGTTTTCGAAATCACTCAATCCTAAAATAGGTCTATCAAAACATAAGAAGGTAGAATATTTTGAGAATTCACTGTTTCGCAAAAAAGAGATCGTTGAAATGTCACTCGTTTTCCTCCATCTGCTATACTTTTCGAGATCCCTTCACGGTTCTTCGTAACAAACAATAAGGACATTGCACGCATGTTGCCGACAAAAAAAGTTCTTTGATAACTTACCTTTGGAGTCAGCAATCCGGCTTCATCGTAAACTTCAGCGTACTTCTGTCCGTATTTTTGCTCAACGAGTTTTACCTCACTCTCGTTTTCCGAAATGTGAGTCTGATGGAAAAAAGAAGGAGTTAATTCAGACGTCCGAAATAAACTGGAACTTCTACGCTCACCTGTATGTGTAAGTCCTCTTCACGGGCTAGTTTGCCAAGAGTTTTCATCAGAGGCATGTCCACACTGAGTGCAAATCTTGGTGTTACAACAGGTTGAACCAATGGACACTGAAAAATTATCTTTGCTGTGAAAAATTAATTCAAATTTGAGTTTCTCGAAAAAAATGTTTTCTTTATTGGGAGTATTTTCTAGCAGTCTCACTCATCGCTGCATCATTATCTTGATGAGTCGATAAATGGAGTTCACAGAAGAGAGACAGGTTGAGATATAATGATACCTTATTCTCTACCAAAGTAGCAATAAAATAAAAATAAAATAAATACTACTTGAAATGAAGAAAACTATTTAATTAAAAATATTTATCAAAACTGTTTCCACGTGGAGTGGTTAAACGGTGATAAAACAAGATAAAAGTGCTAACGTGTACTGGAAGATAATACGAAATATACTGGTGAAGCCAGGAAAGTCTCGAATAAAATTACAAAATAAAAATGATGGGACATAGGACATCAAAAGTTCTGACCAAAAATCCGAACTAGAATTGTCAAACATTGTTCAAATCATATATCTAATAGAACCAAAATCCGCCCCAAAATGGCTATCCAAACGTCACAAGTTGTATATTCCGAATATAAACAAGAGAATAGATATCAAGGATGAAAATATTTCACTCAAATATTTAACGTTCCATTTTAAAATATGAATAGGAGTTAACAACGATATGCAGAACCTGGAAGAAAACGGATTAAAGTGATTGAATAATATCACATCAAATTGTTAGGTTATGATCGAAAGTATTCACGTGAAGTTAAGAATGACATCCATTTCACGACATGATACAATGTGCCAGAGAAAGACAGTATGAATAAGTTGTGATTATTCTCAATAAATATATTGGGTACTTGATCGTATCTCAATTCTAATCTTGAATTATTTGTCACCATATTAAAAAAAACAGGTACGTTAAGTTAACAGCCCACCAAGACGGATCGAGTTCGGACCTATGCCATAATTTTGTACCCATTTTGTACCAATTTGTACCACCTTTAAAAAATTTTGTACCCCCACCGTTTCCGAGATATCGACCCCATTTAGGTGGGCTGCCAACTTAACGTTAAGTTGGCAAACCACTCTGCAATAATTGATCGTATCGAATTCAAACAAAAACTGCAATTTTGTACCCATTTTGTACCCCCCTGAACCACTTTTATTTTTTCTCTAGGACCTACCGTTTCCGAGATATGGGATTTTGAAAAAAAAAATTTCAAAAATTTTGAGATTTTTACTCCATAATTTTGTACCCATTTTGTACCAATTTGTACCACCTTTAAAAAATTTTGTACCCCCACCGTTTCCGAGATATCGACCCCCTTTAGGTGGGCGCCAACTTAACGTTAAGTTAAGGACCTATCGTTCCCGAGATATGGGATTTTGAAAAACAAATTCTTTTCAAAAATTTTGAGATTTTCACTCCATAATTTTGTACCCATTTTGTACCAATTTGTACCACCTTTAAAAAATTTTGTACCCCCTCCGTTTCCGAGATATCGACCCCCTCTGTGTGTACTGCTAACGTTCAGCTAGCGCTCATATTGCGTGGGTTGATCGGATCGAATTAGAACAAAAGCTATCATCTTGTACTCGTTTTGTGTCAATTTTAATCACCTTGAATTCATTTGGAACCTCCCACGGTTTTTAAGAACTCTGAACTACTATTGTGTACCAATTTTTAATATCTTCATTGCATCTTCATACAGAAGGACGAATACAGTGCAACAAAATTGTCGAGTATTTATAATATATCTATTTTCAAGACATTTTACAATACATTCTATCGTTAGTAAGTATACAAGAAGTTGTATTTGATTTTGATTTTATGATACTATTGTAATCACATCCTTCAGGTCATCAAAATTTTGCCAATGCTTATTCGGTGCAAAGAAAATGATTCGAAAGAGAAATATTTGATTCTTGATTTCGAGACTATTAGGGATTAATAATAATTCATCACACTGGGTGTTCCAAGAATAACTAATAACTACTAACAGGGACAACAATAATTAAAAAAAGCCGGTTAAATGAAGTAACAGAATTGGAATAAATCATATAAATATATATAAATCATATAGGGATAAATAGGTTTAACCAATAATGAAGAAGATGCATGTAATTCTATCATAAGAACGATTTTAATTTACGAAACATTTGAATGCGGCACTGCTTTTTATGCAGACAAATTTCGATAGTTACTTAGCGATGATTTTAATTTATTGAAATTTATCATTTAGAATAATCTAGAACTGAAAATTTTTTCCACTTTCTGCCTTCTCCAAATAATTGTGAAAACTGGGATGACAAGAACGAAATGGGTACAAAATTGCAGTTTTTGTTTGAATTCGATACGATCAATTCTTGCAGAGTGGTCTGCCAACTTAACGTTAAGTTGGCAGCCCACCTAGAGGGGGTCGATATCTCGGAAACGATCGGGGTACAAAATTTTTTAAGGGTGGTACAAATTGGTACATAATGGGTACAAAATTATGGCATAGGTCAAAACTCGATCCGTTTTGGACCTTTTTCAGAAAATGGAAATTGTAATTCAAAATAGTAAGTTGATATTCAGGAAAGGTAATTTGAATTTCAGAATAGTGATATGTAATTCAGAAACGGTAATTTGAATTTCAGAAAATATAAATTGTAATTCAGAATTGGTGATTTGAAATTCAGAAATGGGAAATTTTAATTCAGAAAAACGAAAATGTAATTCAGAAAAAAAATTGTAATTCAATTGCTTTCCACTTCCTCTAATATTATGTATGTTATTTCAATGGAGACATGATTTCATTTAAAATGGGCGGCGAAAAATATTAATTATGATTCTTGAGGTCATTTTCGACTCTCAAAGTACTCAGATACCTTCATAGAAGTAAGAAATATAATAACAATAACTTTATTTCCAAGAATAGAATGGAGGTATATACAGTCAAAAACGAAAACAGGAAAAAAACAAATTTGAAAATACGAAATACTTAAGACAAGTTCGATGCCACATTGTCCTAGATTCCTATGTTGCATCACTTGATATCGAGCTCTATACTAGTCTATACCATTGTTTAAGGAGAAACCTTAAACAATGTCTATACTATTCTGAATTACATGTTACATTTTCTGAAATTGAATTGATAACTTCTGAAAAACAATTTTCCTTTTCTGAAATTGAATTTGCCATTTCTGAATTTCAATTTACTATTCTGAATTACAAATTTGTTTTTCTGAATTACAACTTTCTAATCTGAATTTCAATTTCGTTTTTCTGAAATTGAACTAACTATTCTGAAATTCAATTTCTGTTTTCTGAATTACATATTGCTATTCTGAAATACATGTTCCCTTTTCTGAAATTCAACTTTGAATTACACAACTGTGAAAGGTGTAGATAACTCGGATACGGATATACTCTGGAGCAGAAACGGTGAGGAAAGTGACAACGTTGGCATACGAGATTTCTATGTTTTCAGTTATGTTATTGTATAACCACGGGACTAGAGTTCTGCCAATCTCTCAGCGAATTGTACAAACTTTTCGCCTCGGGATTAAAAGTGCCACTTCAGTCCCTGAGTTTATAATATACTACTATTAGCACGTAATCCAAAAGGATGTGAATCAGAATGTAGCCACCTCACGAAGCTTGAAAGGAAGCGGTTGTTCTCCCGATTCTACTTTAATTTAGGAAAGGTGTATCGATATTTCCCCAAGAAATAAGTGAAAACATCTTCTTAACTTTCCAGAAAATTTATGATAATTCTTACAAATATAATACAGCTAATACACCGCCTCGAGATTCGAACCCGGTAATTTCACATCTGAGAGATGTTGCGGAACTCTAAAGCTACCAGACCAATGGGGTTTGCAACAAATCCTATCAGAATATGAGCCTTACTGAAATGATCTCTTCCTTCGATGATTTCTCCTCATACAGGGTGGCCAAGAGATTGACGTCAAAAAGGAAAAAACAGGTCCCTCGTGTCATGGGCTATTCGAATCACCCCCATATATATATATTATGCTATTTTTCACGGTTTTCGAGTTATGAATTTTTTTATGAACTTTGATAATTTTCGACTTGACCATCTTAAAAAAGATATTAAAAAAAAGTACAAGACATCTCTGTGAAATTCTTTTTGTAACTTCATCTCCATGAAATGTACTTTTATACATAAAATAACCAGATTCGTAACTTTGATAAAAATTATGGAAATGTTGGTCTCAAGTGAAAAAGTTACGTAAATTGGATTATGATCTGAATTTTCGAATCGAAATTAAAAATGAAAAAAGGCTAATTCACGGTTTCTTAGTATGCTTAAAAACTGCGCTCAACGGTCAGCTTTTAGAATCATTGATAAAAATGGTACTTAACGCTCGTCTTTTGCTAGAATTAGCCTTCGAAGTCATCGAGGTGGAAAAAATCAAAGAACTAGACATTTACTACAAAATTATTTTTTGCCATTTTAAGATATTTCTGATCAAGTTATGATAGAAAATGCTGTAAATTAATGAAAATTAGCTTTAGATGTTGGTCAAGAAAAGTTCTGCATAAAAAAAAAGAAAAAGGTGTGGCAATAAATCACACATCATAATGTAAATAAAAAGAAATTTATTTATAAAATTTACAGTAGGTGTTCAAAGTGGCCACCTCCAGCCTCAATACACATTCTACACCTTATTAGAAATTTTTCTTTCTCTCTTAGGACACGTTCGGCTTCTCTTTCTTCAGTCGCAGCTCGTCTTCACTCGAACATTCTCGGGCGTAAACAATTTCTTTGAAATAACCCCAAACAAAAAAAACGATGGGATTAAGGTCAGGTGAACGTGGGGGCCACTTGATTGGTCCGCTACGTCCGATCCATCTGTTCGGGTATCGTTCATTCAAATGATTACGTACTTGAGTTGCGTGGTGACACGGGGCGCCGTCGTTTTGGAATATCATAGTTTGACGAAGCTGAAGACTCACATCTTCCAGGAGCAAAGGAAGTTCATGCTCGAGGAAAGGACGGCAATTCATATGCACCAATTAGTTCACCATTGAGGACACCAGACCACAAGTTAACGATAAAGCGTTGTTGGAAATTTGATGCTCTCATCAGGATTTTCAATCGCCCACATGTGGTAGTTGTGAATATTGAAGATTCCACATCGCTCAAAACTTGACTCATCTGTCCACAAAATTGTATTAGAATACCCAGGATCTTCTCTCTCTCTTTTTGTATCATAGTTCGGTAAAATTCAACGCGCCAATTGGTGGTCTGCAGGCAGTAAAGCTTGGACTGGAATGCGTGGTATCCTACTGCATGGAGTATACCTTGGATAGAAGTTCTTGGGATGCCCAGAGCACGAGCCAATCTTCTCGTACTGGTAGATGGATTTCTCGGAACTTCTTCGAGCACCCTTTGTCTTCGATCCGGATCAACTCTAGGGATTCCTTCACGACCACCACGTTGACCAGGAATGCGACCAGCCATTAAGGTTTGGTGCGTGTTAATAAAAACACGATGGTCATTGGTCTGGATAATGCTCAGGTTGCGGCCCACCACGACGTTGAAGATGTTCACTATTAGTGCGTTCCACTTGGCGATCACAACGATCAAAACACTCCTTTGGCCGTTCCACATGGCGACTACGGTCGTTGTGGACGCGGCGAATACGTCACTCATGGCGTCATTGTTTTCGCCCACGCCAAGCTCACAACGACCCATCCCAAGACTTGGGTCTTTGCGGTCGTTCGAGGAGTGGGGATGATAATTTGGTCACGGTCTGCTAAAGACTGATGTAGTAGGCCAATGCCAATCTAGCCCGTTCCACTTGAATGTTCGATTGCAACGATCGCGAGCATGTGGAATGGTATAAACAGCGGTCGTGAGCGTGAGCATTGTGAGCGCCAAGTGGAACGCACTATACAGGGTCTTTCACGAGGAACCTCACCCATATTTATACGGGAAACTACTGAACGTATTTTCATGAAATTCAGCACTTATAAGTATTTCACGATGCTGATGAAATCTAAAATATTTTCAAGGCATGAGCACCTCCGGGTTTTCCGGAAATGATGTCAACTTCCGTTTTTCAAATTAGAACACCATTTTTTTATTGCAGAAATAGATTCCTTAGAAAATTTCAAGTTATTTTGATGTAACATTTTTATGTTTTGGTTGGAAAATTCTCTCTGAGCGGGAAAATTCGAAAAAAAAATCGAAAATAGAGCTCTGCTGAAACAAGAATAACTTCGAGGTTTTTGGATGGAAAATTTTCATTTTTGGGATTTTTCAAGATGTAAGATTGATGTATCCACTTTAAAAATCGACATCGCGATTCATGATACAGGGGGTGAAAAAATCGCTTTCAAAGTTAGGGATGACAAAATCATGAGAAATCAATTTTTTCAAATTAGAACCCCATTTTTTTATGGCAGATATTGAATCTACGTTAAAAAATAATGTGAGTGTATGCATCACACCCTTGCCCTAAAGTGGATATTTTCTGAGTTATTCACAAAAAACTGTTTTTAGTCTTGAATTTTCAGCTATTTCTTTTCCCTTCACGCCAAAATGATGAGATTTTCAGGAACTGTTACTTAAACCATGTTTTAGATTTTACTACCCTAATATGCAAGAGAAAAAAGTTACAGGTTGTTCCTAAATAGATGGCGAATTTGGATTCGAATTTGTATCGGAAACCTCTTTATTCCAACTAATCGGCCATCGGTTTTGTCTCCAGTGATAAATAAATAATTCTTTATGAACCATATGCAAAAACTTACCATGTTTTACATTCTTTTTTTTTAATGATAGATATCATTAATTACATCTACTGAATAAAAAGGAATTTGGCAGATGCAATTAATGATATCTATCATTAAAAAAAAAGAATGTAAAACATGGTAAGTTTTTGCATATGGTTCATAAGGAATTATTTATTTATCACTGGAGAGAAAACCGATGGCCGATTAGTTGAAATAAAGAGGTTTCCGATACAAATTCGAATCCAAATTCGCCATCTATTTAGGAACAACCTGTAACTTTTTTCTCTTGCATATTAGGGTAGTAAAATCTAAAACATGGTTTAAGTAACAGTTCCTGAAAATTTCATCTTTTTGGCGTGAAGGGAAAAGAAATAGCTGAAAATTCAAGACGAAAAACAGTTTTTTGTGAATAACTCAGAAAATATCCACTTTAGGGCAAGGGTGTGATGCATACACTCACATTATTTTTTAACGTAGATTCAATATCTGCCATAAAAAAATGGGGTTCTAATTTGAAAAAATTGATTTTTCACGATTTTGTCATCCCTAACTTTGAAAGCGATTTTTTCACCCCCTGTATCATGAATCGCGATTTCGATTTTTAAAGTGGATACATCAATCTTACATCTTGAAAAATCCCAAAAATGAAAATTTTCCATCCAAAAACCTCGAAGTTATTCTTGTTTCAGCGGAGCTCTATTTTCGATTTTTTTTTCGAATTTTCCCGCTCAGAGAGAATTTTCCAACCAAAACTGAAAAATGTTACATCAAAATAACTTGAAATTTTCTAAGGAATCTATTTCTGCAATAAAAAAGTGGTGTTCTAATTTGAAAAACGGAAGTTGACGTCATTTCCGGAAAAACCGGAGGTGCTCATGCCTTGAAAATATTTTAGATTTCATCAGCATCGTGAAATACTTATAAGTGCTGAATTTCATGAAAGTACGTTCAGTAGTTTCCCGTATAAATATGGGTGAGGTTCCTCGTGAAAGACCCTGTATATAGTCTCGCTGCTTCAAGGCCGTTCCCTCGCGCAACTCCGTAAAAATAATGCACTTCAGCATATTCACTTAACGTGGAACTCATCTTCTAACACTTCAAAGAAGTAAGAAAACAAACTAATTCGGAAACTGAAAATTTACTCGGAAAACTAAAAATTCAATTCAAAAGAAAAACGGAGAAAATCAAGGTGAAAATTAGAAAACTGGAAAATTCGGTTCAAACACTTCTTCACACTCGATCGGCGGAATCAGAATTAACTGATGGTCAGGGAAAAATCTGGTTTTATTTTTCCGGAGGGGAGGTGAAAAGGAATGCTCATATATTCAAAAATTCAGACGAAGTCGCGTCGATGAAAGCGTCTTGATTCCGGCTTATCGCGGTTATCTGCAAAGTCGCGAATATTTATAACACATTTCATCGTTTTCAAACATAAAAAAGCAATGAAAAACCGATCGGGATTATTTAAATTTTCGAGAACAATTTTTCATTAACCACTTGAATGAACGATACCCGAACAGATGGATCGGACGCAGTCGACCAATCAAGGGGCCCCCACGTTCACCTGACCTTAATCACATCGATATTTTCGTTTGGGGTTATTTCGAAGAAATTGTTTACACCCGAGAATGTTCGAGTGAAGACGAGCTGCGACTGAAGATAAGAGAAGCCGAAAGTGTCCTAAGATAGAACAGGGCAGGTTTTATGCGATTAAAAGAAGATTTTTTAAGAAGGTGTAAAATATGTATTGAGGCTGGAGGTGGCCACTTTGAAAACCTACTGTAAATTTTATAAATAAGTTTCTTTTTATTTACATTATGATGTGTGATTTATTGCCATACCTTTTTCTTTTTTTATCTAGAACTTTTCTTGACCAACATCTAAAGCTGATTTTCATTAATTTTCAGCATTTTCTATCATAACTTGATAATTTTGTAGTAAATGTCTAGTTCTTCGATTTTTTCCACCTCGATGACTTTGAAGGCTAATTCTAGCAAAAGTAGAGCGTTAAGTACGATTTTTTATCAATGATTCTAAAAGCTGACTGTTGGGCGCAGTTTTTAAGCGTTCTAATAAACCGTGAATTAGCCTTTTCATATTTTTACTTTTGATTCGAAAATTCAGATCATAATCCAATTTACGTAACTTTTTCACTTGAGACCAACATTTCCATAATTTTTATCAAAGTTACGAATCTGGTTATTTTATGTATAAAAGTACAATTCATTTAGATTAAGTTACAAAAAGAATTTCATAGAGAAGTCTTGTATTATGGTTCCATAATAATATGTATTATGGTTCCATAATAATAATTTAATCTCAAATAAAGATAAAACTAAAGGGATATTATTTCATCCATTTCATTCTAAGATAGAAAATCCAGGTAAAATATCAATAAGAGATGAAGAATATAAAATATCTGAAAATTCAAAATTCCTTGGTATTTACATCGATGAAGATCTAAAATGGAAAACTCATATTACACATTTGGAAAATAAAATAGGAACGTCACTATATGCATTACGAATCACAGCTAAATACCTTAATGAACAAGTGTTAAAAACTGTATATCATGCAATGATTGAGTCAAAATTAAGATTTGGGATTGTGTTTTATGGATCTGGAAATATAACATCATTATTCATATTACAAAAAAGGGCAATCAGAATATTATGTAGTCATGCAGGGGTATCTTTAGGGGAAAAAGTATGCTAACACTGTATGCAATATACATACAGGAATGTTTGCTCTTTTTCCACAAAAACAAGAATCTCTTCAGTAAATTTGAAAATACAAAAACAAGGTATGAGACAAGAACACAAAATTATAATTTTCCAAAAACAAGACTCTCTACAACCCAAGAACAATTGGAATACAGGTGCTTACGTTTTTTCAATAAACTCCCAGAGGAAGTAAAGAAAATTGAAAATTATAAAATATTTAAGAGAGAAATCTTCAGCATACTGGTACAGATGGAACCCTATTGTTTGGACGAATATGGGATGATGAACTAACTAACCAATCCGAATTTGTGACACAATTTCATTTCCTTTCTTGTTATAAAATTTTATTTGTAACGTGAATGATTTGAAATAAAGATTGTTTATTATTATTTATTATTATTATTACTTTTTTTATTTCTTTTTTAAGATGGTCAAGTCGAACATTCTCAAAGTTCATAAAATACTTCATAACTCGAAAACCGTGAAAAATATCATGACATACATGGGGGTGATTCGAATAGCTCATGACACGAGGGACCTGTTTTTTCCTTTTTGACGTCAATCAATATTGCAGTAGTTATTTTAGATTATTCCCTATCGCAAAAGCCAATCTGCAATTCAGTTTTAATTCATTCAAAATAAATACTAGGAAAGGGGATCTTGGTTTCAGGACTGCTGTTAGGGTGAATAACCTCCTTCAAATTGTCGACGTTTCGATTTTTTTGGGATCTTCTTCAGAACTGTGAAAAAATTTATTTCAAAATTCGACATAAGCGCTATGACGGCTGGCCGACCGTGCGTGGTACGTAGTAACGTAGTAAGATGAGAAGAAAAAGAATCTGGATTGTGTGATTGATATAGCCTCTGTTTCATTTCGGTAGTGTCATTTTTCAGCATAGAAATACAAGTGTGAATAATTGAATCGACGAAAAATGAGGTCATAATTTGCGATATCGGCTTGAGATGGCCAAAAATTTGTAAAAAAGTGAAAACAATGCACAACTGATTGGTAGATATAGAAAAAATCTAGACAATAGTCGAAGGTAATATCCCAAGACTATGACAAATAGTCGACTATTATTTTCGACCTAATTCTATCTAGAGCGTCTTGTATTTCGACAATTTGATAAGATCAAAGAATAACTCCCTCGAGTTAAAGCTCTCGGGAGTTATTCAGATTAAATTTTCATTTGGTCGAATTGAATTGTCGAAATACAAGTTGCTCGAGATGAATTAAAGAAAATAATAGTCGCTTTTTGTCAAAGTCGAGTGATATTCAGGAAGAATATTTCATGAACACGCTCCGAACGCTCGCATCCGCGGTCTTTTGTATTTCAGACCGAGCGGTCGGACCAGGGCCGGATTAAACTCTTTTCCGCCCCTAGGCCAAAAACAATTTGCCGCCCCTAACGTAGAGGAGTTAGAGAATTTTTTTTTATTCACCGAAAAATTTGCCGCCCCTAAAATTGTGCCGCCCCTAAAATTGTGCCGCCCCTAGGCCATGGCCTATGTTGGCCTAGGCGGTAATAGGGCACTGGGTCGGACTTATTTATAATTATTTTGCAAAAAAATTGCTATCCCAACCAAGTTTTGAACTCGGGACCCTCCGTACATTTTCAATTCTGAATGAATGTTATGCCAAATTTTGACACTTTAAAATAGCCGCTGATATTTCTTTGTTCACCTAAATAGTCGATAATATCGTGTGTGTGCATATCGTGTGATTGAATTCGTGACTTTTCAATGGGTGCGTTCATCGGACTCAACAGTTGGACAACTGTTGTGAAAAAGTCGGATGAACCTTTATGCTACCTGAGCGCTACATCGGAGCGGACGTCATTTTTTCGAGCGGTCTATTTTTATGCTACATGTCAAAAGCGTGAAGTTTTCTGTTGGTGATAGGTTGAAGCTTCATTTGAAAATGGAAAATAAACAAGAGTACGACATCAAATCATGTGGCATGGTGCGAAAAGGTCGTTCATAAAACTTCGATGTTTCTCAACTGTTACCGATGGATCGGAGCGGTAGCTACTTAGTCGGATGAACGCACCCATTGGCGCCATTGGCGGAGTCATGTGTGAATGAAATAACCTGTGATACCATATTTCACATCAGAATGGATACGTTCCTTATATTCAATGATTTAATATTTTTTTTACTTCGTTACGATTTTGAGATTGAGTGGTCGGATTCTATTCAAATTTATAGAATCAGGAGTGCGGCTCCAAGAAGGATGACAATTTTTGTGATTTTGGTCCCATTGTATTGATGAAAAGTATGTAGCATTAAAATTGAGCAATCCATGAAAAAATTATCAAAATAGCAATTGATTAAACTTTGGTATTTTTCATCCAAAGGTGTATTTAAACTCACATCCAATTTCTTCACTTTATTGATAAACTGTATGGTTTTTTTGATCGAATCATTCTCGCTTTCCACATAATCTGACGGAGCCATAACAGTCATATTCACTTTTCCAACGAGTGCCCTTTGACCATGTTTCACCACAGATTCCACCAATAGAAGAGATATATGTTCATACAGCGAGGCAAAGTACATGGCGGTTGTTGTGCCATGACTCAAGGTTTTTTTCTGGAATTTAAATATTCATTAATGATGTATTCACAACTTTTAAAATGCCATATTGAAAAAAGGTAGGTATAACATTTCACGAAAAAAGGGAATTCTTAAAATTTAACAAATTCATACAAAGATTTGATTCTGTAACCTCTAACATACATTCTGGAGGACGAGAGAAATGGATTTTTCATTACACCGCTCTGAAAACCCTATCAAAACATGTCGATTCAGGGCACCGAAAGTGACCCTTTTCCGTGCGGCCGCACCGAAAGTGACCCTTTTCCGTGCGCTGAGACATAAGTCGATTTCAAGTGGATAACCACTAATAACCGCGGTTAACTCTGGTCCTGCCCTTGGTTATAGCCCTTCAGGAAGGACCACGTATAACCAACTTGAGCTTGAATGTAGTTATCTGAATCGCGCGAAAATCAAGCCTATTAACCTCACTTCTTATAACCAGAATCTTAACCCAGCTCACGGATACTCAAACATGTGTTTGAGTATCCGTGAACCCAGCTCTCGAGTACGGTTATCTGCGGTCCAAACGATGACGTTGAAGGGCTAATTCATGACGTCACATACTTATAACCAACAAGGACCAAAAGCGCTTGAATGAATAAGTTGGTTATCTTTGGTAATTACCACTAAGAACCAGGTTATCCGCTTGAAATCGACTATAGATGCATCTATGCTGAGACACAAAGCAACGATTGCGTGATGACAGTAGACGTCAGTGTTTCGAATAATTATTGTTTTACAATATCGAAATGCTTTCTGTCGAAGAACAAATATCGTTGGATTGTTTTCAGAGAGGTGTAATGAAAAATATCGATCATTACACGTCCAGAAAGGCTTTTTCCGTGCTTGCACGAATTTCCGTGTTCGGCTCCGCCTCACACGGGAACTCTTCGCGCGCGCACGGAAAAAGCTTACTTTCTGGACCAGTAATGAAATATACTATCTCAATCTTTGTTGCTTATCCTACATATTAAATGTAACCTTTCTAGGATTTTTGAAATATCTATTAGGCTGAATTCATTATTTACAGTATTCCATACCCAGGGCCGGATCAACTATGCGGAAGCCCCTAGGCAGTGCAATTTTCGGGGCACCTAGTCATACGAGAACACCCATTTTAAAAGATCCACTGAAATAACTCCTTGGGAACATTGAAATATTTTCGTGTACTGCGGATCCCCTAGCTGATGTGGGGCCCCTAGGCAGTTGCCTAGCCTGCCTAACGGTTAATCCGGCTCTGTGACCAAACATATCTACATATCTAATTTCTGGATTCAAGGATGTACCTATTTCATAATAGTATATTCTAAAACTAGTTGCAGAATGGGCTCCTATTCCAATACGAATGCGAAATTCGAAAACGATCGACGAAGGAGCGAGTTTTTGAACGCATGAGTATTGGAATTGCATTCTGCAACGAGTATTAGACGATATTTTCTCTATTTCACTCAAATTTTGTGAAATTCAACGAAAAAATTCAAATTATAGGTCCTAGTGACTTTCATATTGTATCTTGGCAGTTGGTGTGAATGTTAGGAAATACGAAAATTGACGTTTCTAAATTGACGTCTGCTGAAATTTAAAAAGATCGGAAATCATTGCTGACAACCACAAAACGAAAAATGTTACTGAAAACGATGCTGTAATGAATTCATTACAGCACTGTTTTTAGTACTGTAATGAACTCATTACGATACTGAAATAGAGAAACATACTTACATTACAACCCCTGAATGGGGGTCAGTCAGGAGGGTGAGTGTTCAATGATCTCATTGTTTGTGTGCTAATTATAGCCTACAAATTTGAGCTTCATGTCACTTGCAGAAGTATACTAGAGATTTTGATAGTCAGTAAGTGAGTCTGTCAGTGACGAAATCGATGTATTTTAGTTTAGGTAGAGATAAAACCTAAGGTCTAAGCTAGATCATTCAGCAAATTGAAACTTCCTCAGTTCTTTCGGCCAAGGATAATATAGATACTAACTGACAAAGAAACTGCAACACCCAGAAGGAGCTGTTTAAATTTCAATTTTTTTTGGTAAAACATAGATAGTATAGCAAGAAGTAAATGATTAAGATTTGGAGAAAAAAACGCAGGGTTTATCTTTTTTTTTTAATTAATTTGTTAATAATGTGTTTGTCCACCGCCATCATCTATGCACTCCCCAACACGTTTTGGAGGTGATAGTTTTTATAGTTGATAGTAGAAAGAGGTTACAGTCCACTGCGACCTTGAGGTCTATTGTGCCCTTAACAGAGCTGTTACCACCACGCCTCCTACAGCTCGCCTTCGGCCTTTTAATCCCAGAGATTTGATGGAATCCAGTATCTGGGACGGCTTCAACGAGGATAATTCCTCACTCCTACAGGTTTCTTGTCCAAAGCACTTTTTTCATTGGCTTGCAATGCCATAGCATTCCGTAACCAGGTGAATAGGAGTTTCTTCCTCCTCCCCGCAGAATCTACACTCGTCAGTGTCCGATAAGCCCATTCTCAACAGATGCTTCTTAAGGCGACAATGTCCTGTGAGAAAGCCAGTAAGTAGGTGTTGTTGGTTCTTACTGAGATCCAATATTATTTGGATCTAGCAGTTTAAAGTTCCGCAGGAACTTTTTGGAGTGAACCATGCCTGGGAGATTGTCCTATACCACAGAAAGGGCCAGTGAGTGGCGTTTGTGCGGTCTTTCTGGCAAGTGCATTGGCCTCTTCGTTTCCTACGATTTTTGAATGACCGCCAACCCAGATTAACAAGCCTAATTCCCAAAAAACTTTTTTGAAGACAAGCTTTTATAACAACACTTATCTGCCATTTTGAAGCCGCCATCTTGAATTCCTCAATTTCGAAGAATCGTAATTTCCGACCCAGAAAACGCCAATACACCAATTTTGATTAGAATAGGATCATAATTACAAAACTCGTCCGCCATATTGTGGCCGCCATCTTGAATTTTCCAATTTTGACAAAAGTATCATCATTTTCGAACCCAAATACCCCCAGATACTAATTTTGAATTAAATCGGATCATAATTTTATTACAAAACTCATCTGCCATTTTGGAGTCGCCATTTTGTTTTTTCTATGAAAAATACTTCATGATGCATTGTCACCAGAATTATGTACACCTGCAAAATTTCAAATCAATCGGACGATTAGAAGTGTGTCAAATTTAACTTGCAAGATTTGATTAGAGACAGACAGACAGACAGACAGACACCGGACAGGTGAAACTAAATAAAAGCTTGTAAAAAGAACTTATTCTTCTTGCCTTCCTCATTGAATTTGTTCCGGCACTCCCAAATCAGCTTTGAATCAATGACATAGGAGCTCAGTGCTTTAAGAGCAGCTTGACTATCTGTATGAATAGCTATGCGCACTGTGTTAGTTTCTTTCTAGATTTATATCTGGACATCTTCCGTTTGCAAGTATTTCCGTTTGAAGGACGCTTGTACAGGAGCCTAGCGATAGTGCACACTTGGTACCTGTCCCATAAATCCCAGCGCCAGCTCCTGTAGCGGTTTTAGAGCCATCTGTTCCATTTCATTGTATTTTCTTCGAGATTATAGTCGGTAATTATTGTTCGGTGTTTGTCCACCGCGATTATTCATACATTCCCCAACACGTCTTGGCAGTGATTCAATAAGATGATCTATTTCTTCTTGAGGGATATTACTTATCCCAATTAACTTGTACTTCATGTCTCAGAGCCGCCAAAGTCCGTAGGGGCTGGGGTAAATTTCCAAGCCTTCTACCCATGATGTCCCAAACATGCTCTATGGGTGAAAGATCGGGGAATCTGGGCGGCCGAGGCAAAAGATTCACATCGGTCGCTTCGAAGAAGTTTGAACTAACTCTAACAACATGAGGTCGAGCATTATCTTGCTGAAATATTGAATTCTCGAACCGGTTAAGGTAAGGGAGAACATATGGCTCCACTATTTCTTGAAGGTAATGCAGCGCTGTCATAAAACCTAGAATAAAAACTAAAGGTGTTGTATGGGTTTAAATGAATAAACTCCTTGATCAATGAATAGACTGTATTTTACTGAAACTGATTGACAACTTTATTCAATCTCAAACTAACTATATCTATTGATTGACATAATTTAATTATTCAAATGTGTGAACTTGTTACTTGATTCATAATAATTTCTTGAAACAAAAAACTAAATTGGTGTCTTGAACAATTCCCAACATTTTCTCCGCCCCGTGAAGAACCTTCTTCTTCACTCATCTCTTAACACTCTACCTTACAACATAATAACCTAATAACCCAATTGGATCCAATATCGACACTATTTCTTTAAAAATTTCTCTTTTAGTGATTGTCTTTCATAGATTCGAAATTTTTCTATACTTTTTATGGAAATTCATTGGAAAGTATAATATATCCTCATTTGGATTCCATTGAAGGCCTATATTCGATAGAATATTTCTCGAATTCGAATTGCCATCTATGTTTCTCAATGCAAATGGAGAACACACTGCTCCAAATTTCATTACCTTAATTGCATATTGTGGCACCTTGTTGGGGATTTTGTCGTACCATAAAAATCTTCTAGCTGATTGATCTTCTCTTCTTATTTTTATTTGATAAAACATTTCTTTTATATCAGCACAAAAGGCAAACTCTCTTTCCCTAAATTTCATTAATATTTCTATCGAAGAATTATACAAATCAGGACCTTTCAGAAGGAGATCATTTAAACTCGTATCATTAACTTTGGAAGCAGCGTCAAGAAAAAATCGTAATTTTCCTGGTTTGTTTTCATTAGTTACTTCAAAATGAGGTAAATACCAAACTCTTTCTTGAGTTCTTTCTCCAATCTGTTCCATATATAGTTTTCTAGAATAACCCTTCTCAAGATATTCAACAAATATTTGGGTTTAAATGAATAAACTCCTTGTACAATGAATAGACTGTATATTACTAAAACTGATTGGCAACTTTATTCAATCTCAAACTAACTATATCTATTGATTGACATAATTTTATTATTCAAATGTGTGAACCTGATTCATAATAATTTCTTGAAACAACAAACTGAATTGGTGTCTTGGACAATTCCCAACAGGTGTCCTACTTGCATGTGCAAAAGCACCTCATACTATAACACCTACTGTCCATGTGCATGACGCTCAACATCAAACTGAGGTTCCCGTCTTTCTCCCCGACGTCGTCTAACTCTTCTTCGGCCATCATATGCATCTAAGGAGAATCGACATTCATCAGAAAAGACGACCTGATGCCATTCCACATCCAATATTGACGTTCTCTGCACCACTGTAATCGACGTCGGCGATGCTCAACCGTCAGAGGTAACACAAGATGGGGTCGATAATGCTGCAGTCCAAAAGACCTTATCCGGCGGTAAACCGTTCGGACAGTTACAGGATGGCCTTGTTATCCTAACCACTCATCAGCCAAAGATCGATTTGTCGGTCTCGAATGACCATAAGTCTTAGACGTTGATCTCGAACTTCATTTGTGCTTCTTCGACGTCCGGTGCCTACTCTGCTTCGATTTTGGGCATTATCAAACCACGTTCGACAACATCTCATAACAGTAGTTATGATTTCGGTCCATACGGTTAGCGGTTTCTCGATGTGACAACCCCGCCTCCCGTAGACCAATAATTCGACCTCTTTCAAATTCACTTAGCTGGCGAAAAATTCCGCGTACACGTGCGATAGGCACTAACAACCAACTAAAGAGCTGGTTTGTTGTAAAATTTGAAAATTTTGCAAAAAAAACACCTACAATAGGTAAGTAACATAATACCTGAAATTTTTTCTCTCCAAATTTCAATTATTTACTCCTTACTATACTATCTATGTTTTATAAAAAAAAAATTGAAATTCAAACTGCTCCTGCTAGGTGCTGCAGTTTCTTTGTCTGTTGTTATATTTACAGAAGTTTGTCAACAAAATGCCAGTTCGCATCTCTTTTTCATATGCTTCACACCTCTACAACTTCTACCTGACATTGAGTTTATGGCGTGCTTACCACAACAGCGTCGAAAACTCTCTCGGCAAACTCCTCATTCTTCATTTGCTTCTCCATGGGATACGTGTAGTTGTTCAGCCATTCTAGCAGAGGTTTGTCGTATCCCAAGCCACAGTTTGGATATTGGACAGCATGAATATGAGTATCGATAAATCCAGGTATGAGAAGTTGAGATGGTTTCAGTTTGGTCCTGTTGAATTTTTTTACGTTCAAATCAACTTTGGTGGACTCTAGAGCATCGATGCGGCCGATGGCGATGATCTGAGGAAAAATTGTAGGTTAAATATTTGGCCATGAGAGAAATGACTGAGATCATAAGATTTCTTTGCTCTCCAAAATTTGATGTTTCCGAAGCCGAAGCCGTGTGATATAAGTTGCTCATAGTTATTTAATATAGTCGAATGCAACCGTGAGAGACTTCAATAAATCACTTATAATATAAAACGTTGCAAACAATTTTATTGTAGAAACTCAAAATCTTTCATTGAAAAAGGGCTAATATGCCACCAGATTTGAATCCAAGGATGTACCATATCATCAGCATTATCAATAATATAAAAATAATAAGTTTATTCGCAGAAACTTCAGAATACTACACTGAATTCATACAAATACATAATATCATAATCAAATTGATCGCAAATAAACAACACCCACAAAGTCCAGGACTGTCCCTGATATTTCGAGTTACAACAACTTTTTTGATTTGAACTTATAAATACAATGTAGTTATGAAAAACACACAAACCGAATAATTTATTAGAAAAAGAGGCACAAACAATACCAAATTGAAAGAAAAAGAAAATATCCCATATTCCTCAATCAACATTTATTCAATTTTTGTCCTGGTATAAAAGTAACAGCGTAGCCGACTCATCAATCAATGCAAAAATACTATAAAAACGAATGAAAAGAATATATTGGGATTCTTGGACTGAATTTCTTTATTGTTCTTAAAGGCAATAAAGAAATTTAGTCCAAGAATCCCAATATATTCTTTTCATTCGAACATAAATGGACGACAACCTAAGAACAACTATAAAAATGTGTCACGTTTTCGAAAGAATTAATCATTTTGAAAAGAAAAAGGTTTTTACGTTTTTTTTTCAATAAAACGCATCATTTGCGAGTTATTCCCAATTTCACCAGATAAAATTCGACGAAAAAATCAAAAATCATAAGACTAATCTGGGTGCTTTCCTGGATTTTCAATATCACAGAATGGCTGGAATTTCTCTGATCTTTTTACAAGTGAACAATGTTGTCAGAATGTTTGTCAACATTGTCTAGTCTGAAATCTCTATGATGGAAAAACGTTCGATGTGGAGATAAGAAGCATGAAATTACACATTTTATACGCACAATTCCTATTGAAAATTTATTGTTACCGATCCATATCGAAAATGATGTCAATGAAATACAAAATTCGGATATTGATGATGAAGGTCGATACAAACAACGTATTGAATTGAAATCAATGAAAAATAAAATGATACTTAGCACTTAATAATCTGTGGCGTGGTGATGTTTCTAACTAAACAATATCCTCTTGGAATTTTATAAACTCGACACTACACGGTTATCATAACATTCATTCACTGAAAGTCTTCCACATAATCATCACGAGAGCTCTAAAAATTATTCGACCATTTTACGCCATTTACATCACATTGTTTTGGGTATTTGTGCACCTGTTTGCATTCTTCTCTGTGAATAAATAAATAAAGAAATCGTAGACCATCACGCCGGTTATCACTATACGCATGGGACTGGCGTTTGAGAAACAGAACCATAGACTCCTCTTTGCACAGAACAAAGGTTTGTCTTGCGCGCCGGCTACCTCGCATTGGGAGATAGGTTGCCGTTATGCCACTGTTTAAAGAGAAAATCAACAATCTGGCAACGTCTACTCAAAAACTCTGTGAAATATCATAGAAGATGAGTTAGTTTAGGTCATTGACCTATAATCTTATGACCTAGATTAATGGAGTTATGTTAGGTTAGTGAAAAAACAAATTTTTCTCTATTTCAGTATCGTAATGTGTTCATTACAGTTCTAAAAACAGTGCTGTAATGAATTCATTACAGCATAGTTTTCAGTAACATTTTTCGTTTTGTGGTTGTCAGCAATGACTTCCGATCCTTTTAAATTTCAGCAGACGTCAATTTGGAAATGTCAATTTTCGTACTTAATAACATTCACACCAACTGCCAAGATACAATATGAAAGTCACTAGGACCTATAATTTGAATTTTTTCATTGAATTTCACAAAATTTGAGTGAAATAGAGAAAATATCGTCTAATACTCGTTGCAGAATGCAATTCCAATACTCATGCGTTCGAAAACTCGCTCCTTCGTCGCTCGTTTTCGAATTTCGCATTCGTATTGGAATAGGAGCCCATTCTGTAACTAGTCTTAGAATATACTATTATGATGCGATATTTTTGGGATATTGAGAAAAATATGAACAAGTTATTAGTGTTTACAAACTAATCTTCAGGAAAGTCGAAGAAGGAACTCATTTTGGTGGGAGAAATATGGCTTCTCAATTGCAGATATAATCGGGCAAAACTGTGTTTTTGTTAGGAAATATCATGATTGTAACATTCTTATTCAAATAAGGTCAGTACTTGAGTATTTACTAAATGTATCAACTCAATTTCAATCGAGAAATTCGAACTTTGAGGTGTTTGTATTTGACCAAATTTTTTTTCAGATGGCTATATCTTTTAAACAGAGCAGAATTCGAAAAAATGGAAAATGAAAAAACGATTTTTTGGCGTCAAGAATCTATAGCTGAAATATATCGGGTGAACAGGGGGTATTGTTTGTGGGAATAAGGACAAATACTTAAGAACTTTCAAAATATATTTGGCGACGTTTCGCAGATTTTCATCTGCTTAATCAGGCCTCTATAAATTTAAGCTCTATTGGAACACTTTGAACAACATTAAATGTTAACATCAGTCATTAAAATCAATCATTAAAATATCATAATCTAAAATACCACATAATATCATTTTTAGAAACGTTTCTAAAAATGATATTATGTGGTATTTTAGATTATGATATTTTAATGATTGATTTTAATTTGTAGATTTGAACTCTTGGGGACTAGGACTTCGACCTATTCCTGGCAATATTCAAAATGCAATATGCATGGAAGAAAGTGATATGTTAACATTGTTGACAAACTTATAAGCTTGAATTCATACTCAACATAATTAATTCTATTCAGGTTTGAATAATGTATGCAGAGAGTGGTCCAAATTGGACACTTTTGATAGGAAACACCAATTTCTAGAGGAGCTTTAAGAGAAAAACTAGCCTATATGCTACGAGATCGATTTTTGTGAGGAAATGAATGCTGAAAACTGCACATTGATATCTTGACTTGTTCGAAAGTTACAAGGTGTTTTTCAATTTTGTGCATTTCTGATCCAACCCCGTAACTTCTTTATTTTTGAGAATATCTTGTTTCTGTGAGAACATTCTCAAGGCACTTTTTTGGAAGGAATCCAATGATGTTCCTAGTTTTTTATTAAAAAATATGGTTTTGAAGCTAACATGAACTTGTATTTTTTCTTATGGATCACCCTAAATTTTTTTACATAGTAGTGTTTGAAATGAAATTCTCTTTTCAAATATGTATATATAATAGTTGCTACTTCTCTTTGAAAACATTCATTTTGTGGCTGTTTTCGAATTATTGTAGATGTATTTTCAAAATCTGGGTTACCATGCTTGAATACGAAACAAAATAGTTCTACATAACAGTTGTTGAAAAGAAGAATCAGTGCCGATTTTATACTAACTCATAATTTCAATCAAAAAATTTAGTAACAAGAATAACGATATTTTTGAACTACACTGCGCAAAAAAATTAACGCACATTCCGAAAATCTCAATTTTAATGAAAGTTAACTCTACATTGACTTTACAACTTATTTTTTATGTTCTCTCGGGAAGGCTTTGAACGAAACAAGACACATTAAATGGAAGAAAAATTCAGGATTTCACCGAGTCTTATGTGAAAGAAGAGAAATGAACAATTTTCAAAAAAACTGGAATGCTGATAAGTGATTTAATACTTGGTATTTCCACCCCTTGCGTTAATTACAGCTCGGCAACGACGGTCCATACTCATAATGAGTGTTCTGATCTAATCCTTCCCAGATTTCTCCGAGTTGGATTCCTAATTCATTAAGATTAGCTGGATGATTTTCTGAACTTCTCAGCCTTCTATTGAGGTTGTCCCAAACCTGCTCAATCGGATTGAGATCTGGACTTCTTGTTGACCATTCCATTCGAGAGACTTCAACCTCTTCAAGGTACTCCTGAACGATGCGCGCACGATGGGGTCTGGCATTATCGTTCATAAAAATGAAATTTTCACCAATGTATGGGGGAAATGGCACTACATGCTCTTCAAGAATGTTCCTTATATACTTATCAGCATTCATAGCTCCATTATCAACGACCACTAGGTCTGTGCGAGCAGTCAAATATATTCCACCCCATACCATAATCGATCCTTCCCCAAAACCAGTAGTATTCAGGAAATTGCACTGAGCATATCTTTCATGTGGACGTCACAATGGTAGAGGCAGAATCTAGACTCATCTGTGAAGAGAACTCTTTCCCAATCGGCCTCTCTCGCAAAATCCAAACGCGCCCTTTCGATGGGCTGGGGTAAGAGCTGGGCCTCTTGCCGCAACACGAGGCTTTAAATCATTTTCTCTGAGGCGATTTCTTATTGTCTGAGTGCTAATTTGCTCCTCATGAGTTTGCTCAAGCTGATTTTGAAGGAGGCGAGCGGTTGCAAACCGTCGTCTCAACGAAGAAACTCTCAAGTGGACAACTGTCTACCATATAAAATGCGGTAAATCCTCAGTCGGACAAAAAAACTTCTTGAAAAATATTTTTTGTTTCAGAATCTTTCTTCGATTATTATTGAAATGAAACTATTGATTCCAATTGAAAGTGTATAATTCGAATTGTTTACTGACATTTCAATTCAAATCTAATGAAAAAAAAAAAAACAATGGAAATACTCCTTCTCCAGACTGAATTTTTTGTAACAAGACGAATGGTATCCAGTAAAAGTATCACACCAATCGTCAGGTAGAATGACATCTTTATATTTGTGATTATGATGTGTTCTTAATGCCAAGAATATTTTAAACTGTCTAAGGATGTCAGCTGTGCATTTTTTTAATTCTTCCCTTTGCGTTTCGTAGACAGCGTTATTTTTCTAATATTTGAACAAAAAACACTCCATCACTACTAAGAATATTATGTCGGCAACAACTGAAAAACTGTCAAATAGAATAGAACAAGAATTATCCATAGAAGAGAAAATTCGGCAGCACACTAAAATTCGTCTACACAGTTTCAGACTGCGGAGGACTGCGGTGCAAAGCCGAAACAGCACTCATATTCATAGGGAAAATTACCAAACTACTTTTGCAACCCTTGGTAATCTTCAAACGGAATTTCATGAAACTGCCACTTCGTTTTCGAAGAATTCGCAATTTCGACCTGTGGTGAATATTCCATATTCAACTGTGTCAGAAGAAATTCAGTTTCTTCATTTTTATTTTGATAGTCAATCTTCTCATATTTATTACTACATCTTCAGCCTTTAAAGTTAATAGCTACAAGTATAAACAATTGAAAACATTTTTTCATAACCCCAGAGGTGTTACAAAAAAGGTGTCCCAGATACCTTCCACCACTTAGTGCAACATTTCACTTCTAGAGAAGAATTTCCGTATCCAACCGGAGGTATGAAAAAAGGCAACTTTCATCGAAATTTAAATGTCAAATATAATGATTGAAAATGTTATGAAAATGGAGTCTCACGAGTCACGAGACCAACAAGTTTCATTCGGTGGACTGAGAAATTGCCGACCTTTTTCGCCGGACAGTTGAATGATAGTATTCAGCACATCCCTAAATGATCCTCAAAAAAATCAAATATCCATTTATGACATATTAGCAAAGTTATATCCGATAAATGCATATAGTCTATTCATAACCAAATTGGAGCATTGAATTCTTTAATTTTTTAATGAACGCCACATTTTTTTGTCGAACGACTGGTGCACCACATTATATTTTCGAAGTGAAGAGAGAATAAGAAAAAATTAGAACATTATTTATAATTTTTTAGGTCAAAAAAATCGTCGTTTTCCATTTGTCGAACAAGAAAAATGGCACTTTTTTTTGTCGGACAATTGTATTTTCATACTTCATATGGTTGTATCAACCGATTCTGACAAAATCAGGAGGGTAGGTATTAATGATTTAAAAAAATGCGATTTTCAGTCATGTTCATGTTGGTATAGACACGCCAAAGCCACACTATTTTTGTCGGACAATCATGTTTTCTCATTTCTCCCAGATTGTTTTTATGATTGCATTTTACAAAAAAGAGTAGGTGTGTATGATTAAAAAAAAATGAAAATATGGTCGACTTCGAGAGGTTTGCTGAAAAAAAGCCGCGACGACAAAAATTTTCACAGAGGAAAAATATGGTAGACTCCGCCGAATAAAGCTTTACAGAAAGTAAGAAAACTTTATTAATAAACACCTTGTATCTTTCGAATATGTCAAGATATCAATGGGTTTTCGGCTTTCATTTTCTCACAAAAATCGATCTCGTATCATGCAGGCTACTTTTTATCTAACTCCTTTAGAAATTGGTGTTTCCTATCGAAAGTGTCCACTCTGTACACTCTTCGTTTATTCCATATTCGTTCTGTATCTTCGGGATTTTCAAATCCCATATCATGAAGATGAAGTGCAAATTACGTTAATTATCAGTAATGCATTTCGCCATTTCGAACACTCGGATAGTAATTAACCGTAAATTATATCTTCATGAATATTCCCGATAAGCAATCAGTTTGCGAATCACCAATTAAACAATCATAGTCGAAACTTTAAAACCAAAAGCATGTATCAATATCGCGTATCCGGGAAAATAGCATTCGAAACATGAGCAAGGTTGAAAAAATTGTTGATCGTGAGTGACTAATCAAACGAAGCAATAAAATAATTGCAGCTTTAAATAATTTCATCCATTTTCAACCACAGGTGACATAATAATCGGATATATCCGGAAAAATTCTGAGAGGAATCATAATTATATCACTCTTTTACCACTGACCTTCGCCTCGCCAACTATGATGAATCCATTTTCTATTAGTTCGATCTCTTGTGAAGGACCATCAACACAATGCACAATGTTACCTTCGAAAATCTCGAATTTGTTGTCGGACCTCATTCTAATACGTTTTTGGAGAGAAGTGATTATTCTTATAGACTAAGCAAACTGGATACACGTTTTTTCCAACATTTATTCGTCCGAAGCGAGATCCTAGGTCAGTGCGGTGGAAGAAAGTGGGAGGTAATCAATATTTGGAACATGATAATGATGTGAGGCGCTTAGTCCTATCGGGGACAGGAGCTGCCAATCGGTTCTTTCCAGTTGTTTTGAATAAAAGTATAAAAACTCGCGAAATTTCGAATTTGATAATTTGAAATGATAGGTATTTCTTGAAAATGATACCTTATACCCCAGTTTCGGAGTTATAAAGTTATGCCGTCATCAGTGTCACATAACCCATCCAACGATAGCTGCCGTTTCATTTGTTTCCTATCGTTGTTTGGGTTATGTGGCACTGATGACGGCATAACAAGCCAAAAACCGGTCTGTCGCTATCCTCCTTCGATGGCAGCACGATCCAGCGGTTCACTTCGGAATTAGACCTCCACTAGTCCATTTCTCTCATTGAAATAAAATGTGTTTTTCGGTATTGTCTAGTACCCATTATGAAATTTGAAGTTACTGAGATATTATCGAATTGAATGGACCAATTTTGTCAGGTTGATTTTTGAATTATAATTAATACTCTGTATTAGCAAATTCACACAATCATTTCTTTGGAGCAATAGCGAGTTGCTATTATGATGTGTATCGAGATAGAATAAACGTTTCGTCCCGGCTCCGTTCACAGGACTCGTCAGATTGTCTATTACGAACGGAGCCTGCCAATGGCGTAGGTGAGAGAGAAGGACGTGGTTCGACTTAAAGCCGATTAGACCGTTGTTCCCAGGCATCGCTTCTGAAGGTCTCTCTCTGTCGAGCGTGGGGCAGCATGTAGAAATTGTAAGACACGCTGGTGGACAGAGTGAGTCGCCACAAAACTATTGTATTCGTAGGAAATATAGGTCGAAACATATCTCAAATTATTCACGATTTCATCTCGTGCCTTAGCATATGACTAGTGATTACTATTCTATTTTTAAACAGTTTTTTGTAAAATACAGAGTTAAACATTTTAAAACACCGACATAAAAATTATATGAAATTACGAGCATTTGAACCTTGTAATACTAGTTAGTTCGAACTACGCCGAAATATACAGTGTGATTCGAAACAATGTTTGGTTTATGGTCGGGGGCCTTTATTAAGAGTCGACAGAGTGATTTGTCCGAATCGATTTTTCGTTAACTTATAACTTTGGTATGGCTTGATCCATACTGATGAAATTTTCAGTGTAGAACATTATGATTGTCTACTTTCAATAATTTCAACACTTTCTCCAAAATACAGGGTGGGAGTTATGATAAGTTCAGGTTGAATTTGCAGGTTGAAAAAACACCCTGTACATTCCGTTTTCAAAAATTCTCTACCTGCTTCAGATTCTACCATTACATTACTGAAACGTTATTATTTTTTCGGCACTCCAGTTTCCCTAGAAAAAATGTTTAATTCCTTTCTGGTACGTGAAGGCTACTATGTTTCACTGGCGGATACATTTTTAATCACACATATTCTGATGTATGAAATCATTTAATACAGAATGCACATTCGAAACATATTGTGAAAGGCGAAACTAAGGATTAACACAAAATTTGCATAGAATTTTCAAAATGATTTCCAATATTTGGCTTGGAACAATAGACTAAAATTTTGGTATAATGTAGTACTCGACATACTGATCAAAAGTGTCCATGGCCCCAACTCAATCCTATGACACTTTTACTAGGCTCGTATCTCGGAACAAAATCGAATGAACTTTTCTCAAGAATGAATTTTTCTCAAGAAACATTTCATTCCATCCCCAGGGAGCAACCACATATAGGAATATGACCGAAAATCGTTACGAATACAGGGTTATCCATAATTGAATGCATGCCCGATTTTGAAAGTATAAAATATATCAGTTCCAGAGCGAGAACGTTCGTAAAATAAACTATTTCACTAGATATGTTGTTGTTACATCGAAAAAACCTGAAATACCCCAAATTCATACTGGGTGATCAATTATTATAGAAACTATTCACAATGAGGGTTAAGTGGACATCCTGTATTTTTGGGTTGATTTAAGATGTTTGTTTGATTTTTTCAGAACATATCACCATGGACTTCAAAGAATACAGGGTGATTCAGTCATGAAATAAACTGCGAACCTCACAAAAATACCCAAAAACCACCTTTTTTTTAATTACCCTCTATTTCAAGATTAACTCCGTTGAGATGGGAATTTTCTTTCACCACTGTACTTGATATAAAAACATCAATAAGTCTGAGATTTCCACTTCCTATGACCAGATTTTTTTATGTAACATGAAAATTATTCATTTATGTTATTCTATTTTTATTCCAGCATAAGAAAAATCTGGTCATGGGAAGTGAATGAAAACTCTCAGACGGATTGATGTTTTTAAATCAAGTACAGTGGTGAGAGAAAATTCCCGCGTCAACGGAGTTAATCTTGAAATAGAGGGTGATGAAAAAAAGGTGATTTTTGGGTATTTTCGTGAGGTTCACAGGTTTTTTCATGACTGAACCACCCTGTATTCTTTGAAGTCCATGGTGATATGTTTAGAAAAAAATCAAACAAACATCAAAATCAACCCAAAAACAGGATGTCCACTTAACCCTCATTGTGAATAGTTTCTATAATAAAGGATCACCCAGTATGAATTCTGAGTATTTCAGGTTTTTTCGATGTAACAACAACATATCTAGTGAAACAGTTCATTTTACGAACGTTCTCGCTCTGGAACTGATATATTCCATACTTTCAAAATCGGGCATGCATTCGATTATGGATAAACCTGTATCCGTAACGATTTTCGGTCATATTCCTCTATATGGTTGATCCCTGGGGATGAAATGAAATGTTTTTTTGAGAAAAATTAAATTCATTCGATTCTGTTCCGAGATACGAGCGTAGTAAAAGTGGGTAATTCTCAACTTCAACGCCCTGTATCTCAAAAACTAGTTATAGGATTGAGTTGGGGTCAAAGACCCTTTTGATCAGTAGGTCGAGTACTACATTATAGCAAAATTTTAGAGCATTTGACGGAACGCCATTTCCCATAAGGAAAGTGCGGAGTCCTTTAGTCGGGCATCACATTTTTGCGGAAATATTAAATGGTGAAATAGCCTAAACTTTTTGGAAAATATTTTACCAAATCTATTGAAAATGAACATATCTGCTCTTTGTTCTTTCAGCATGACGGAGCACCACCTCACTTTGCATTGAATGTGAGAAATCACCTGGATGTGAATTATCCAAACAGATGGATTGGTCGTGGAGGCCCTATTGCTTGGCCACAAAAACCGCCTGATTTGAACCCTTTAGATTATTTTGTGAAGGGACATCTGAAGAATTTTCGAGGAATGTAATATCTTAAAGCAAAATCAATCCCTCATTAGAAGGTCAATTGGAAATTCAATAAAAAGGTCGCGAATATGTATTCAAAAAAGAGGAAATCATTTCGAACATTCTATGAAAAATTTTGTATTAATCCTTAGTTTTGCCTTTCATAATATGTTTCGAATGTTTATTCTGTATTAGTTGATGTAGATTTTTTTGGTTTACGTAGTTACGTATAAAGATATTTTCAGGATTGAATAATTTTATCTACCCCCATAGAATAATATATCCATTATGCAACTGATTTTGATCTGTAAAAGTCTCTATAAATAAATCAATAGTGTGAGGTAATAATAACTCACGCCTATAACTCACTCTAATACAAATAGGAAAAATGTAACTTACGAAATGAATAAAAAGTCGGGTCAATGGGGAACTCTATTTCAGACATCCATTTCTACATTTTCTTAGGTCTGAATATCCAACAATTGCATTTGGAAAACGTGAATTTTTGACGTTTTCTACTGGATTCGATATCGATTCGATTTTCGACCACAGAAATCGCTTTTGACAACTGTTGTCAATTTTGAAAATGCAGATTAATTCGAATTTTACTGAAAAAGTCGAAGATAAAGTATAGTGTTCAATTCGCGGTAATGGTCATAACGCACTTGATGAATTACACCCCTCGCCTGACGGCTCGGGCTGCAAAATTCATCTGCGTGTGTAATGACTTACATTACCGCTCATTAAACAAAATACTATTATACATCAGAATATGAGTGAATCAAAATGAATTTCGAATTTGCAAAAACTACTTTAGGACTCAGGAAGAGCTTTGTATCATTGGATGCTTCACTATCTTGTTCAGAATATTCACTACCTTGTAGCGAAATAAAGATATTGTTCATCTGTAAGGAAATTTTCTAGGAAAACTGGACGTGTGCCAAAAAAATAATAACGCTCCAGTAATGCAAACTTATGGTGAAATCAGAAGCAGGTAGCGAATTTTTTAAAACGGAATGAACGAACAGGGTGTTTTTTCAACCTGCAAATTTAATCTGAACTTATCGTAATTCCCACTCAGCTCTACAGCTGTCTATCTAGTGGTTAAAGATTATTAATTCTGTACCTAATGGCTCCGGTAAAAGAGCTTGGGCATATTTTCTTGAAGAAGATACGGAGGCAAACCTTTTGCTTTGACTCCAAATGGTATTTTATACTTATATTTTGGGCCTGGCATACGCATATGATCGTCTAATTGTTGGTGGGACTCTTCGTTATGTCGTAGTAATTCTGCTTCGTGATAATTCAGTCTGTTATAATGGATGGAGAATAATGAGATGAAAAGTGGAAAATAAAACACTTGATTAAACACAAGGGATTATACCTTTATTGGGGCATGAGGTAGTAGATTCGAAACCCACTTTCAAAGAAAGAAAACGACCAACCAGACTAACAGGTAGTTGGTTCCCCAAAGCAAAATCCCTCGACTTCACAGGTCTCCTGAGTCTAGGCTCCCCACAACCTGCTTCGTAGTTTAAATTCAGTGAGATTAGTGAGATGTTTTCGATCCAAGAATTGAACTTAATAGAAAAAACTTGTATAAAATAAGTATGACTGTACTTTCGAATATCGTTGGATTATAGCCATTACATTTTATAGTCGAATCGTATAAACAGATCCCACCAAAAACATTCTGTAAAAACTAGCCAAGCTCCGATGGAGCTGCTTGTTTATCTTAATGAAATCTAGAAAAAGTCGAGCCAAGTTTTAGGCTCCTACTATGATTTCTTTATTATTATAGTTAATGTTGTGTGACTTGGCCATTGAACATTCTTTATACGTTAGTGGGTACAAATCAATTTTGTTTACACGTAATGTTATATCTGTTGTAACTACCTATGTTTGTTAAGCGAGATAATAGCCCATGCTGGTATAAGTAATTGGACGCAAGTGTCTCATTTTAGGCTGTTGTTGATTGTGCAACACATATGCATTCAGCATTGACAATGCTGACTTCTGCTCTCTTCTTTTTGGAGCGTCAAATCGACCACCGATCTAAAATAAAATAGACGTACAGACGGTCTTCTGTCAATGATTAGAAGTCCGTCTGTATTGAAAATAATTTTTTATACTGTTTGTTTCAGGCTCGTATTATCAAGCCTACAATTGACTGGTTATTGAATGAACGTTTTCCAAGTGGCAATTTTCCATCGTCAATGGGTTGCGTTTCTGGCGACAGATTGGTGCAATGGTGTCATAGAGCTCCTGGTTTTGTACCCTTGTGTACCCTTCAACGGACAAGTCACACAACATTAACTATAATAATAAAGAAATCGCAGTAAGGAGCCTTGAACTTGGCTCGACTTTTTCTAGATTTCATTACTTTTTAGAGATAAACTAGCAGCTCCATCGAGACTTGGCTAGTTTTTACAGAATGTTTTTGGTGGGATTTCACTTTTTTTGTAGAAACGTGGGCATATTGATCTATTTTATTAGATTTTTTTATTTGACACTTTTTTAAGGAGTAGTTTTTTTATTACAAATCTTTATTTTTTTCTGTTCTGAACTATGGTAGATAGAGCCTCCGATTATTTTTTATTGATTTCAGCGTCCTCGAAAACCTATAGTTTGTAGTAGTATAGTTTTGTAGTACTTGTCCATATAGCCCATCTCTTACCCGATTCTTTTTGGGATTCAATTTTTTCTCTCCCAATCTAACCACCGCAGACCCATCTGATGATGTTTTTTCTGAAGAGCAATAGAGGTTCTATATTGCACCAAAATTTCATAGCATTTTTTTATTCAGTGATACAGAGCGAAACACAGTTTCTTCTTCATCAAGCTCTTCGGAATGGAAAGATATAGAGAACATAACTGATGCTTTTACAGTTGCTGGTGATTCTGATAGAAGAGATTTGATTCACCAAATGAATCAACGAAGGGAGGAAGTGGGAGGATTACCTCAAATAGTACAACAATTGTTGAATGAGCACCCAGCACCCAAGCTTGTTGTCGTACATTCTGATCCCTGTACTCTGATGAAGAATGATCATAGATCACTTCATGAAGCCTGACAATTTCGATCAAATTTTCTGGTGTGCCATCAAGTGACAGCAGATGCTAACTTCCTGAATGCGTGAAATGAAAACAATTGAAAAAAGGATAATAATCGGGTGATCAGTCTTATACACAGTGATAATTTTTACTGTCTCATTTATTGTTCCGGCCTAGCTTTCGAAAACCTATCGTTTCCTTGAACAATAAATGAGACAGTAAAAATATCACCGTGTATAAGACTGATCACCCGATGATTATTCTTTTTTCAATTTATATTGTAAAGTCGATATTCACATATTGAGTATGATAACAATGTGTTTCCAAGCGCATAAACTTCCATACATTATTGTGGTTACACATTTTGCGAAGATGGCGTGATAGCACGTGAGGTGCCAACAGATTTTCGATTATCCTAGTTTTTATAATTTTCCCTTTATGTGGCCATTAAACCCTAACTATGTACCAAATTTCAGCTCTCTGAGTTTATGGGAAGTACTAGTTCTATTTGGATGATCATGAGTGAGTGAGGGTCGAAAATGCGAAACTTTGCTTTCGCGTAACTTCGGAACTAAATGACCTACACACTTGAAATTCTGGATTTTGAATACGTGATTATAGCTTACTGGATGACGAAAATTTCGGCGTTCTGGTCTTATCCGGAGGTTCTCAAATAGGGGCCTGAAAATGCGGCGAAATGATTCGGGTAAAGATAGTACGGCAGTGTTTGCTTCGCGCTCGACTTGGCGGGGCCAAATGGAAACAAAGTAACATTTCAAATCACCGGCAAAGAAAAACAAGAACAACAATCGGAAAATAAAAAAAACTTGCTTATCCTGAGATCTATGTGAAATCCTTCTAACCACAGCATACAGAATCATTCAAAGCATCATTATATCATAGAAATAAGTTAAATTACCCGTTTCGAAGAGGTATAACTCTGACGATATAAGGAACTACCAATTAGGTACATACATATATGTATAAAAATAACGGGTATGACCAAAACACATCGTTGCTATTATAGATAAATAATTATAATTCTAACTAAAACGATTAGTGGATTCAATCAGATTATCGGAATAGAATCCCATTTCTTTGTGCTTGGATAACCACAACAAAATAAAGACCTGGAATTAGAATGTTATAGAGATTCAATGGAGGACGAACTTAAATGTTCAACACAGGTAGATCACTCTGTATACGACACCGATGTTAAACTTATGTGACTGAATAATTCACAAACAAAAAACTTTTCTGAAAGACATTTCATGGGAATATACAGGTAAACAACAATTCGTCTGGTGGAAATGATAAGAAGCAAATCTAGGAGCCCGGATTTGCCCAGCTCAAAAGGAAAATCCATCTCAGAACAGGAATGTTTTCGCCGAACACGCTGAATCGAGGTAGTTCTAAATGAAATTATTCTAAATATGAACTGACCTTCGCTTCATCCACTATGATGAACCCATTATCCACAAGTTCAATTTCTGAAGGACCAACACAGTGCACTATGTTCCCTTCGAAAACTTCGAATGTCTTCTCAGAATTCATTCCCATAGCATTTACGATGAAAGAAAGCATGATGTTTAATAGATCAAAACTCAATTGTTCTTTCGATGATAGTTACAAACTGAAAACCAGGAGCTTTTGGAGGAAACCAACACTATTCGTCTACTCCTTAATGTTATATTGCAAATTTTCCCGAATTATTGATTTTACTATCTGCAACTGCGGTTTGTGTGGCCAGGACTGATATCAAACTGTTTATATCGAACAGATCAAATATTGATTTTTTTTAGGTGTGTCTGATTTGTTGAGAATAAAAAATTTCAATTGTCTGAAAATGGAGTATTTAGGAAACAACTGGGAGTCAAAACACCAAGTACCATTAAGATTATCGATCCAACCGAAAATACTGCATGTGGTTGCCAAAACTAACAAGCTCGTAACACATTCACTATTAAAAAGTATCAGTTTTGTCCTGTAGAGCCAAGCCCCTAAATCCGCAACCTCAACTCGACATCTTGGTGAAAAATTCACGGAATTTAATGAAATTGATGCATGAGAGAACATTGGAGGTGAGTTACTCAATTTCTCACTTTTATTCATTTATGAGTCCGTACTTGCAGTTTCGTAGTAATAAGATGGACCTTGTTCCAAGAAAACAAGAATAAAAAAAAGAAAGAATCTTCTTAGTATATCTTTCTCTTATCCTGCTTTTTCGGACTCAATTGAAATCTTGAATACTTTCAAAGATATATTTTCCTTCTTCAAAATTATCGCATTCAAAATTACAAAATTCTGAATAAATAATATCTCTTTATTTATTTATTTCTGACCCATAAACAACAATTATATTCTTTGCTGGTATCACGGCCTAAATTAAACAATATATATTAACAAAAACGTAAATCCTTAATACATAACAGTCTTTGACTTGTACATATATTTTAACTATAGATTCCTCTCAACAAACGAATAGCTTTTTTCCATACCATTCTTCAAAATTCCGTGACGAAAATCCTCGAAAAAAACACTTTTCTGATCATATCTTCGGAGCCGTTATTTCAAAGAACTGAATTTGGGTTGATTGGTTACTCTATTCATGGTGCATATTCCCCAATCAAAACTTATTCAGTATTTCTCCCGGTATAAAAGTTACAGCGTAACCGACTCATAAATCGACGCAAAAATACTATAAAACCACATGATTCAACCATTTTGAAAAATAAAAGTATTCGTTTACGCTTTTACAGTGGTACAGGTGTGTTAACCTTGGTATTCAGTCATTAAGCGACTGGTGAGTCAGTCTAACTCATTAAAATCAGATTCTGACCACTTCAAGTCCCCGAAAGTACGTCAGAAGTGGCGTAGCCCAAAATTTTGGGGCATCATGTTTTTTTTTTCAACAAAACGCGTCGTTTTCGATTTATTCCCAATTTCACCCGATAAAATTTGACGGAAAAATAAAAAATCATAAGAATAATTTGAACGCTTCCCTGTATTTTCAATATCACAGAATGTCTGAATTTTATGAACTCTCTGATTTCAATACAAGTTAACAATGTTGCCAGAATTTTCATCGACTTTGTCAAGACTGAAATCTCTCTGATGGAAAAATGTTTGATGTAGAGAAATGTATAATAAAATTCCTCAAATGTGAGAGATAAAATTTAATTCTAAGAAGCATGAAATAATACATTTTATACGCAAAGTTTCTATTAAAAATTTATTGTTACTGTACCATACTAAAAATAAATATCGATGAAATACGAAACTCCGGTATCAATGATGAATGTCGATACCAACCACGTATTAAATTGGAATCAATAAAAAATAAAATGTTACTTAGCACCAAATAATCTGTGGCGACATTCTAACTAATCAATATCCTCTTGGAATTTTATAAACTCGACACTACACGGTTATTATTACATTGATTCACTGAAAGTCCTCACATAATCATCACGAGATCGAAAAAGAACTCCTTAAATAATGACTTTCCCCTTCTACAACAACATAGGTTCAGAAATGATTTGACCTTTTACGCCGTTCCCATCACATTGCTTTGGGTTTTTGTAAATAAATGAATCGTAGTCCATCATGCCGGTTATCGCCTCAGACCAATTGGTCTCTGTTATCGCTATACGCATGCGTCGTTAATGGGACTGACGTTTTAGACGCAGAACAACGGTTTTTCTTGCGCGACGGCTACCTCGCATTGCGAGGTAGCGTGCCATTATTCGAAGAGAAAATCAACAATCTGGCATCGTCTTCTCAGAGGCTCTGTGAAATATCACAGAAGATGGGTTAGGTTAGCTCATTGAACTAGAAACTTATGACCTAGGTTAATGGAGTTAGGTTGGGTTAGTGAAAAACAGTATTTTTGGGATGTTGAGGAAAATATGAACAAGTTATTAGTGTTAACAAACTTATCTTCAGAAAAATCAAAGAAGCAACTCATTATGGTGGGATAAATATGGCTTTTCAATTGCAGAAATAATCGGAGAAAACTATGTGTATTTGTTAGGAACTATCGTGTTTGTAACTTTCCTATTTAAGAAGTTAGTACTTGAGTGTTTCCTCAATGTATCAACTCAATTTCAATAAAAAATATGAACTTCAAGGTGTTTGCAGAGAATCGTATAAGGCACGTATTCGAAACAATTGCCATATCTTTTAAACAGAGCCGAATTCAGAAAAAATGGAAAATGAAACAAATGTTGCTTGCGGCTTCAAGAATCTACAGTTAAAACCCTGTATATTATAGTCACTTTCGATGAATACCACATATTTTTCCGTTCTACAGCCAAGTTTGCCAACTCCATCATTTCGTCAGATGCAGGTTAAGGGTGTGTAGCCCTTATGCCTTGTTGATGCCAATTTCATCAGGCTTGGTCCAAAATCAGGTCTAGGCAGATGGAGCTTTTACAGTGATACAGGTGTATGTGTTAACCTTGGTATTCAGTCATTAAGCGACTGGTGAGTCAGTCTAACTCATAAAAATCAGCTTCTGACCACTCCAAGTCCCCGAAAGTACGTCAGAAGTGGCGTAGCCCAAAAATTTGGGGCATTTTGCAGACGGTTTTGCGCATTTTGGTACACCTCTTCCTAATTTTCGCAATGCGTACTGTATCTATGAGCGAGTGAAGCTGGTTCTTGTCCATGCCAAAGAGTTTGAGACTATGTAATAATTGAGAAACTTCCTTATTGCAAGCCTCTTCCCCTTATCATTGTTATTCAATTCAATTCAATTCTTTATTAATCCCTTAGACATATAATAATGTATAGGACAAGTCAAAATAAGGAAAAAGAAAACATAAATGTAAACACCGAAATGCAATTAACAGTTCTATGAAGATAGATCAACTTAATGGGTCACACAGAAACTCCTGGGTGCTGTAAAAGCATTTGTTAACCAATAAGGATCTCAACTTTTTTTTGAAGCTCTTATTATTCAACAATTTCAGCTCTTCCGGAAGATGATTGTATAGTTGGATTCCAGCAAAAGTAGGTGATGATTCATATCTACTAGTGCTATGCTTAGGTATGCAGCACAAAATATTATCATGACGTGTATGGTAATGATGAAAGTCAGAACACTTCATTAATTTATGGATGTTGTATTTTACATGCAGGAGACAATTCAAAATGTAAACACATGGAAGTGTGAGAATTCCAAAACTCTTGAATGTCGATCTACAGGACTCCCGAGGGCCCAGACCAAAAATCAACCGAATTATTTTCTTTTGAGAAATGAAAATTCGATCGGTACCAGAAGACGCACCCCACAAAACTACCCCATAGCTGAGGTGACAATTCACCATACCGTAGTAGATGTTTATTATATAATGCATCCAACTGTAGTGAACCCTTGAGACGATGAATGGCATAGAAAGATCGGTTCAATTTTTTGGATAGGTGTTCGAAATGGAAATTCCATCTCAAAAATTCGTCCACGTGTAATCCAAGGAATCTGATGCATTCCACAGACTCCAAGGCGCCCTCCTGTGTTTTGAAAACCAATGGCATAACTGGTGTCGAGTCTCGCAACCGAAATTTGATGACTCATAAGGGTATTATATGGAGAGGATATGTTACCATACAAAACCACTTTGCTGACAGAGCACTCATTTCCTTGAAACTTGTAATATTCCCTTTGATATTTGCATGTTTCCACCGTTGATGTTATCAATTAGGATATTTTCTGAAGCATAATTATAAGTATTATTAATTAAATTTCCACAGGAAATAACCGACTTAAAAGGTAAATGTGCAATAAAATTTTTATCAGTCATACTCCAGCAATTATTATGCGGTTTTCCATTTCATTATGTGAAAATCCAGTGATAAGAAGTAACGACTACTGAACCTATAGATTTGTGAAATATTAATGCAGTGCGTCCCAGAAAGAATGGATAATCATGAAACACTGTATAGAAGAGCTATTGAGCGCAAAATTTATCCCCGGTAGAAATATCTTTTTCTTTCCAAATAATGATAATTATCAATATTTGGAAAGAAAAAGGTTAACCTACCACACCACGTTGTAGTTCTGTGAATCACAAATAAATTAAATCCATCAGTTTCTTCATAGAACAATTTCCTTCATTAAAATACCAAAAGATGGCAGTAAAAGATAATTGTTGCCATTTTTTGGACAAAATATCCAACTTCAAAGTTCATCATAAAATTTGATGAATATTTCATTATGTGAAAGTTGTATCGTTCATGGTGCACAAAAAACGTCTTCATAACTTATGTAAATGCTAAGTTATTTCTATAGATATATAGACGGAGAAATTCGACTAAATAGCAAATCAATAAAGATTCACTAATTTCTCCTCTTAATGTGTACCTGATGATAAGGAATTCCCTCAAACACATCAGAAAAAAATATTGTTCATTTTATTATCCATGCTTCAATGTGACTGAGAATTGTGGAAACCAGGGCCGATCCTAGAGTGTTGGCCGCCCGTGTGTAGAACTCTTATGTGCCGCCCCAAAGACAATTTTTTTTTTGAAATATACATATACAGGGTGTCCCAAGTTCGAGTGCCTATTAGACGGAGAACTGGATTTATTTGAAATCTGAAAATTGGGATTATGATATTGTTTGAAATTTTCTACTGAGCTCAAGTATTTTTGGGGCCTGAGCACTTCCGGTTATACAAGGAGTGAAAATAAAATTGTTAAAAATTTTTTTTTTCAATTTTTCGTTTCTGATATGCTGAATACATTCTATTCAAACCATTCAGTCGAGTAGTTTTCACATGAAAACAAAATGCTTATTTACTTTGGGAAAATAATGAATTTGAGAAAATATTATGCGAATTCAATAATTCCAAAGACCTGGCGAATGGTGAAGAAACTTTTTTTTCTCTGTACTGGAAATATTTCACGTATATAAACATGATTGGAAGATGCCATTTCCGGTTAAACCGGAAGTAAATTTTCAACAAAAAATGTACATCAGATGCATTTTGTTCTACTGTACTCACCTGCAAATTTTCATAAATATAGTTCTTTTCGTTTAAAAGATATTTACTTGGTCCCATACTTTATCCCAACCCTGTATATCCGATCGATATGAAAACCCAGAAAAGAAATCATATAATTCTTGCACTCTTGTCGTCTCATTCAAAATTTGGATGATCAGAGTTAGAAAGTAATAATTGAAAACATTGATGGATCTCTTTAAGATTTGTTGAATATCATATTTTTTACAAACTGACATATAAATGTGGCGGCCTGCGGATGCCCTTTGTATTTGGCTGCCCGCGTGCGGGGCACGCGCTGCACACCTGCTAGGATCGGCCACTCGGACCTGATAACGGAAGAAACTGTAAACGATACTCAAACCAAGGCTATTATAATATATCCAAAGAAAATCAAAATCACAGTAGATCATACACCACCCACACGGTTCAAGCATGTCAGATCATTTTCTTTTCAGTGGACGATCCATCACATGTTGATCGACTTTCAGCTTGGATTTTCCACGAAATGTCGATTACACGGATTCGCATAAATTATACCAATCATATAAAAATCTCAAACATTTCGAGTCATTTTTCAATACACTCTATTATGGCATGAAGGAATCTACCGTCAGAATGAATCTTTTCATAATAAATCTCTCTTTATCGTATTTCAGGGTAAACAAAGGATTCCTTTGTTACATTTATTTTTATGGAAATAACCGAAAGAATTCAAGAAGGTCGCATTGAAAAATAAAGAATGGATACATAATATCTTCAGCGATAAGCGATAACGTTTCAATTTTCCCAAATAAACACAATGAAAACTACAATGAAGGTTATCAGGATTATTACATAGTGAAACACGGATGAATGAAAAGTCCTAATACAATCATCAATCTCTCAGTCACTTCGGAACTGTACTATTGGATTGGAATTATTGTGTATTTCCAATATTTCCATAAACATTGATGGATTTCTATCCATCTCCAACCTTGGTGTAGCGACTCCTAACTAAAATTCGTTACCGAAAATAATTGTATTTTTGTACAACTGTAAAAAAAATTGACTTTTCTTCCTCACTATGGATGCGTAAATAATTACTTTTTACACCGTGAAAAAAAGAAGAATAATTCACACAATAAACATGAAATATTACTTTTTAAAAGATTTTTTTCTTACAGAGTCAATAACAGGCAAATAAAATTCAATTTCCACAAACAAATTTGTGGAAATTGAATTTTATTTACCTGTTATTGAATGGAGTATACTAACTTTATGTAAAAATAAGGGAAATGGACTAGTAGAGATCTAATTTCCAAAGTATACCACCGGGTGGCACCACCGCAGCAGGACAGCGACGTACCGGTTTCTGGCTTTTTAGCCGTCATCAGCGCCACTTAATCCATTGCTACGATGAGTGCCAACTGAAAACGTAGAACCTATATACTCTCTAGCAGGAACAAGTCGAGTACAATTAATTGAATTATTGTACCGTGTTCCACCTAGCGGGCAAATGTCTACGCTTCATCCCCCATTTTTGAGGGGACCTCTGGGATGAAGCGTAGACATTTGCCCGCTAGGTGGAACACGGTACAATAATTCAATTAATTGTACTCGACTTGTTCCTGCTAGAGAGTATATAGGTTCTACGTTTTCAGTTGGCACTCATCGTAGCAATGGATTAAGTGGCGCTGATGACGGCTAAAAAGCCAGAAACCGGTACGTCGCTGTCCTGCTGCGGTGGTGCCACCCGGTGGTATACTTTGGAAATTAGATCTCTACTAGTCCATTTCCCTTATTAATTACTCTTGTCTTATGGACGTGATCCTCTATTTTGTTTATGTAAAAATGTTGAAATCACGATATTTCTTAACAAAAAAGCCATATTTCTTCCAGAAAAATAAGCGTATAGCGACAACCAGAGCAATCTGTAGACAAACTGACAAAAATGAAGGATATCATTCCCAAAGCTGTGCTGTTATAAAAGGGGAAAGCGATAATTTAGGAGTTTCTTCGATCGATTGTGTGAAGACTTTCAGTGAATTGATGTAATGTTAACTCTGTAGTGTCGAGTTTATAAAATCTCAAGAGGATATTGTTAGAAACGTCGACAGATTACTTAGTGCTAAGTATTATTTTATTTTTCATTAATTTCAATTCAATATGAGGTTTGTATCGACATTCATCATTCATATATCTGAATTATGTATTTCATTGATATTTATTTTGAATATGGTTACAATAAATTTTCAATAGAAAAAAGTGGTCAAACATTCTGAAAACATTGTCAACTTGTAGTGCGATTAATTTTTCTGCGATTAGATGATATTTGAAATTCAGAGAAGTGTCCAGATTATTCTTGAGATTAAAAAGGAGGATCATGTCCCTAAGTTAGGACAAACTAAAATGAATCTGAGAAATGGACTGGTAGAGATCTAGTTTCCGAAGTACACCACCAGGTGGCACCACCACAGGTAGACTTACCGGTTTTTGGCTTATTAGCCGTCATCGGGGCCATATAGCCTTATCCTGCGATGGGAACCAACAGAAATGGCGGAACTTATATTACTCCCTAGCAGGAACTACTAGTCCATTTCTCAGATTCTTGGGATTCGTGATTTTTTCTTCAAATTTTATTCGATAAAATAAGGAATAACTCGTTTCGTTGAAAAAACATGGGAATAATTTCATTTTTTAACATGATTGATTCTTTCGAAAATATGACACGTTTATCTTTTTCAATTAGTTTTATAATATTTTTGCGAGGATTTATGAGTCGACTACGCTGTGACTCTTATACCAGAAGAAATATAAACAGTTTTGATTGAGCACCATGAATGGGGTAAACAATCAACCAAAATTCAGTTCATTTGAAATGATAGTTCGGAAGATTTGAAAACAAATAATGTTTTTTCGTGGATGTCTGATACCCTGAATCTTTCAAACGATACCGAATTTTGAAAAATGGTATAGGAAAAAAGTGTTCTGTTTGATAAGAGGAATCTTCAGTTAAAATAGGTATATGTCCAAGTGGAAGACTAACCATGTATACTATAGGGGAAAAAGATGTGAAGAATGAAGATTGGCCACAGAAATATACAGGGTGAGGCTTTTCTTTCGACAGGTGACAGAAGTCATCAAAATTAGTCATTTTACCGAAAATTCCTCATATGAAATGTTCAACTTAAAACAATTATAAAAAATTTTGGGCATCAATACCTAATACTACTCTGGCCTGCATATCTTTGCACTAGATTTATAAACATCCGCGAAGTTGGGTTATTTCTCAGCGGAAATCTTGTTCTGTACAACTTATACGCTGAACTGGCATTTTGTTTTGGATTCACCATAAATTAAAAGCATATCAACAAGTTCATTATTTGAATAAACGTGCGGCATTTTCGAAACATAAATACTCGTACAATCTACACCGTACCACTGATCACAATCGATATTCTGCGGCATGAATGATAAGAAGATGAAAAAATGATGATATCTACGGAGGCAGGCGAGGGAGCAGGTTCGGACTGAAGAATTTTAAGATTCACCTATAAAACAGAAAATATTCTAGTTTCATTTTCTAGAAACAGGGGCATAATTTATATGAAAAATTTTTGGTAAAATGACTTATTTTGATGAGTTCTACCATCCGTCAAAAGAAAATTGAAATTTGAACTTGAAATTGTTGGGTTATGATCGAAATTATTCTCATGAATACGAAATTCGTTTCACGACATAAGATCGTGCCAGAAAGAGACAGAATCTTCTTAATATCACTGCACATGGGCAGTTCTGGATTCTTACCAAAGCCCAGCTTCAATTTTCATTAGCTCATTATCAATATTGATATTGAGTATATGGGTTGGAAGTATCGGTGATGAAAAAACCCTCAAAAACTACTAAATATTCTTCATGAAGGGTGCGATCTTCAAACGCCAATGTTCGCAATCCTGTTCAAAGCAGTTTCAAACCCGTAATTCTCAATTTTCACAAAGCGAAGTTCTTCAAATTCTCAACCATTCCAAAGAGATCTGCATCCTAATCAAGATACTCAATACACTGCAGATATTGGGGGGGCCGTGTCAGAAAGAAAAAAATTAAAGGATCATCAGGTCGCTTCGATAACTACAACATAAAGCGGGGGGAATCCTGGCAAACCACCTTTTGTCCTTGAATTTATGGGATCGCAAAATATGAAGTCGCAATATGAACACCAATTTGTTGCGCTATGAATGTACTCACAGTCCATCAATAATTATTGTGCAGAAAAGAGGATATCTTAAATATCTGTGCGTACTTTCACATGATATTCGAAAATACCAACATAGCGATGAAAGTTTTCTACATCTTGAGTGTTTACTTAATTGTCACGGTGAGTAAACAAGAAAGAATGGGATAAGGTACTATTGTTGTTGACGTAATTGAATGCAATTTTGATAGAATGTTAGTACTTCAGAAAAGTAATGGTTTTTATGTGGGCATATGCATGTTATGACGAGATAAAAGTGAATAGATAAGCAACGATGAAAGATGTGAATATTCCGATGAAATAACAGGTTGATAATGAATTAGTAGGTGAAATTTGTAGGTTATACTGATAATTTCTCAAATGAATAAATAGATCATTTAAAATTGATATGATGTGAAGTTCAATGGCATTCATCGAACATGCTGATGGATCGACTTTTTCGAAAAATTCGAGTCACTGAAAATGTATACTAACTAACAAAGAAACTGCAACACCCAAAAGGAGGTATTTAAATTAATTTTTTTTGTAAACATAGATAGTATAGCAAAGAGTGAATTATTAAAATTTTGAGAAAAAAACGAGGGGTTTACATTTTTTTTAAAAATTTGTTATCCACCGCGATTATCTATACTCTCCCCAACACGTCTTGGCATTGATGCAATAAGATGGTCTATCTATTTCTACCTGTACCTGTACCCTGTACTTCATGTCTCAGAGCCGGCATGGTCTATGGGGGCTGGGGTAATTCTCAAAGCCTTCTACCCATGATGTCCCAAACATGCTCTATGGGTAAAAGATCGGGGGATCTGGGCGGCCATGGCGAAAGATTCACATGGGTCGCTACAAAAAAGTTTAAACTAACTTGAAGGTAACGCAGCGGTGTCATGTTACCTCGAATGAAGACTAAAGGAACCTACTTGCATTTGCAATACCTCCCCATGCCGAAACGCCTACTGTACGTGACGTTCAACTGAGGTTCACGTCTTTCCCCCCGACGTCGTCTAACCCCTCTTTGGTCATCGTGTGCACCCAAGGAGAATCGAGATTCATCAGAAAAGACGACCTGATGCCATTCCACATTTCAATGTCGACGTTCTCTGCACCACTGTAATCGTTGCCGGCGATGCTCAACCGTTAGTGGTGACACAAGATGGGGTCGATAATGCTGCAGTCCAAACGATCTTATCCTGCGGTAAAGCGTTCGAACAGTTACAGGATGGCCTTGTTCTCCTAATCACTCATCAGCCAAAGATCAAGTTATCGCAAAGCGTTCTCTAATGGCCATAAGTCTTAGAAGTCGATCTTGAACTTCATTTGTGTCCCTTCGACGTCCGGTGCTTACTCTTCTTCGATTTTGGGCATTATCAAACCACGATTGACAAAATCTCATAACATTAGTTGGATTTATGTTCGCGATTTCTCGAAATGACAACCTCGCCTCTCTAAGACCAATAATGCGACCTCTTTCAAATTCATTTTGCTGTCGAAAAATTCCACGTGGTCTAGGCATTTCAACAACAACTCAACATCGACTTTGGATCTACTCGAACAGCTGGTTTGTTGAAGAAATTTAAGAAATTTGCAAAAAACGACTACAATATTTAAGTAACAAAAATGTTTACATAAAAATTCATTTACTATACTCCCTATGCTTTACCAAAAAAATTTAAAAATTAAACAGCTACTTGGTGTTGCAGTTTCTTTGTCAATTAGCATACTTACAGAACTTACTTGCTGGAAAAATATGGATACTTCATATCCATAAACAACGACAACAAGCCCATTTTATTTTTGAATCCAAGTCAAAATGAGTACCAACAATATTAGAACGGAACAAAAATGACGAAAATATTCGAGAAAAGAATTACACTAAATTATCAAAAGACTCAAAATTGGAAATTTCAGAAAACATATGATATCCAACAAGTAGAACAAGGGGACTCGTTTTTGATCATATTTGGACCGCATTTCGGCCGACAATATGTCAAAGAGTATCCGCACCAGTTATTGTATGGCTGTTTTTCTACGACTATCGAATTGGAATATTCGATAATGATGAGTCCAAATGGGGACGAAACATAGAACTTATAGTATAGTCCATCCAAGAATTATTGACATCAAAGCAGGCCTTGGAAGTCCAGTCGCACCTTTATTTCTAGTTACAAAAAAGTAACTAAAAATTTTCTGTGCTTTCATCATAGCAATAAAAATAACCTTGAAATTAAATGGAATTTTTCAAAATAAGGCACTTTGAACATAAAATGTCCTCAATTATCGCATACAATTACCATCGTGTGAATCTGCTAACCAGAAGTAAATTATTTTCATCTTGTAGGTATTGATACATTTTCGAACGATCAATTATATGAGCATGCATACAGTATGGAAATTCTGGTCCGATAACGAAAAATATCGTGGATAATAAACAAACATGCTCCTTCCCAAAGTTCTATATGAATATTCGCTAAACCAGAAAAATCTAGTTGATAATTTGAAGCGTGTATCTGCAAACTCGATGCATTCGAATAATTGTAGTAGATATCAAGACAGAAACAAAACTCAACGGATGGATCTATTTAATATATGAAGAATTTTGTCATGACATTGTAACTTTCAATATTGGTGAACAAAGGAGTAAAATATTTAATATTAAAAATGTAAATATTCCTATTACAACCAATGTTATCATTTTCTCATCTGGGCAGAACTCGTCATGTTCATAATTGAAGGCTTTATGTCAGCAATATCATACCATCCCATATATTTTGAATAATCTCCTCTTATTTCTTTTTCTACGTCCTCTGTGCAGGCTTTCCATTAATTAGCTGTACCCACATCACAGTATAAGGTAGGACCTTATACTGTGCCCACATTATTCAAGAGCCTCATTCCAAAGATTTTTCACTTGCGCAATTATTTGCCAAATTTATTCTAATATTAATGACAGAACAAAACGCCTGTGTTATTTCCAACACAAACCTGAATTTTGCAACTCAAAATATCACTGAACAAGCATTACCAACCTAATTTCGATTTTCCAAAGCCGCCCGAGATGTCAATAATTCTTGGATGAACTATACATGGAATGCTATTACCAGATCAAAAAGTTGGAGGAAAACTGAAATTTCCATGTTCCCATGGATACAGCCTGTCACACCAATCAGAAACACAGAAATGTTTGCCGAAATGCCAAGTGAATCGGATCTTGACGATTAAATTCATAGTTCTTCTGAGTTTCTGTTCTGTATGACAAGTCGTATCAATGGGAACATGGAAATTTCGGTATTCCTCCAACTTGAGATGTTTATCCATTATTTTAAGCTGAGCAGCAAGGCTAATAGCATTCCATGAACTATAAGTTCTATGGGACGAAACCATGGTCAGCCAATTTTTTGACCTAAAGGTTGATTGCTTGCAAGGGCGTCGATATGGGGGTATGAGGGTAGTTACTCCAGTGCAATACATCTTATGTCTCGTATTGTTCCTCATATTACAGCAATTGAACCATTACCATCGTAAGAAAATGAAATTATCAACCCCTCTGATTGTTTGGAGGAGGATAGTGACATACTTTGTTCAACTGATTTTTACTACAATTATCGACAAACGTTGTGAGGTTTTTTAATATCATGGTTAAATTCAGATTCTTGTGATTGAATATTATTAAGGAAGATTTTTAGCGGCATGCAGACAATTTTTGAAATTCCGGAAAGAGTCACACATTGAATTCCGGGAAAAGTATCATACACACTGTTAGCTCAGTTGGAAAGAGCACCGACCCGGAAAGTAGGAGACGCAGGTTCAATTCCTGCACGGTGTGTGACTTTTTCTGGAATTTCAAAAATTGTCTGCATGCCGCTAAAAATCTTCCTTAATTAAATTCACAGACGATAAAATCATTCATAATAATTGAATATTATGTTGATCTTTTTATATATACAGGGTGGGCATATTTCGATGTTTTAGCACTACAACTTTTAAACCAGAGGAGATAAACAAAATCTGATATCCCAGTCTCGATCTTTTTTCTGAAGAAACTAACAAGAGTTATATTCATTATTGGCTACCTTTTTTTTTTCGAGTTATTAGCGAGAATTGGAAAAATGGCCATATCGAAAAAAAATTATATCTCCGCTAATACTGATGATAGAGCTCTGAAATTGAAATATTATTCAGGCATGAAAATAGGTTTAATGTCTGTAAATATGTATAATTAATTGTCTGCATGCCGTTATTTCTTTCCTTAATTATTCAGGCATTTTTTCACGTTGGATCCAGTGGCGTGCGCGTCTTTTTTGCACCATTTTCAATTACGAAGCCCATAGTTATACTTTTTCAAATGGAAACACCAGATTTCTGCGCCATTTTCTGAAAGCTTGATTCTTTCTGATTTCAAAAATATATAACATCGTATGGTTTGTTTGTATCAATATGAGTATAGAAATTGGTCAAAAACCTATTTTCATCTGAGTCTCAATATTTTCTATGGTCTCAATTTTCGATGAGCTCAGAAAAATTCAGCATCATATAATTACCACAATCTCTTTCTAGTAGTCATATATCTAATAATTCACAACAATCCAGATCTGCGCTTGGCGGCAATATTGAGAATATTCTTTTTTTATTCTGTCTCTCTCCGACACATCGTATTATGTCGTGAAACGTATGTCATTCTTAACTTCATGTGAATAATTTCGATCATAACCTCACAATTTCTTGTGAAATGTTTCAATCGCTTTATTCAGTTTTCTTCAAATCCTAAATATCATTGTTAGTTCCTATTCGTATTCTGAAATTGAACTGAAATTATTTAAGTGACAAATTTTCATTCACGATATCTATTTTCTTGTTGTCTTTCAGAATAAACATAAACTCCACATTTTTCGCAATTTTCGAATTTCCAGTTAACGCAAGCGTACAACTCAATGCTTACCGAAGATTTGGCTTCACTTACTGACTGTTAAAAGCAGGGGTATAATCCATATTGATGTTGATGATCCCATACAGCGTCTCCTCTTTCCATTGACTAAGGTTGACACTTTTCCTCGATACTGCGCACCGTATTAAATAGATGAATATTTGATTATTTGAAACTGTGTTCAAACAGCTTAGGAAATTATCTCTGAGTTCATTTATGTTATAATGACCATTTCTATAATGTTTGTCCCTCATATGTCCTCAGAAAAAAATCCAACGCTGACAAATCAGGTGAACGCGCCGAACTATAGGCACGAAGGATCGGTACCGAACAAGATTGTTACTCGATTGAACGTGCTATAGCATAGGTTTGCATTTGGCCCTCCAGTCCAAAGATTAAATTTTTCCTTCTTTGCTCCAGTCCAACTATGAGAATACTCGCCATAAAGGACAGACACTAACAGGCCACCGATTACTCGGATAAACGTACTATAGACGGACTCCCGGACGAGTAAGGGAAGGTATAATATGGAGCTCGAAGGAACAGCTATTTTTGATAGACTCAACGAGGATAAAAAAAATGGAACTGAAATGAATTGAATCGGTACTTACGATTTCGGTGCACTGATACTCACTTTGTTGGTTGCACTGGTTTAAATAATTTAAAGTGGACTGTATCTAATAAACTTTTATTTTGTGTAGTACATCGAGTCGAACATTAATACGAGAGTTACATGTTACATCACTTCTTCGCTTCTCTTCTCGTACTACTCTCCCAGTCTCCCGTTCTGTCCTACGCCTGCGGCAGGTGCCCTCTTGCGGAGAATGCGCATCACGCCGTACTCGCGTGATATTTAGAGCAGTAGCGTAACTGTACTGGAGGGGTATAAGGTCAGGGGCGTAACAGAGTCTTAACACTTAACATGCCGCCTCCCTTGAAAGTATCTACTTTCTAAACAATAAAATAATGAACATCTACTAACAGTAGCAACTGTAAAACATGAAAAAAATAAAATAAAATAAATTCTTCACTGCAGTAGACGGTAATTAAGAGTCTTCGTCTGGTAAGGGCAATAAGCACAACCTTGCCACGGATCGCTTTACGACACTACCACTGCTTACTCGAACCGACACAACTCTCACTACGTTGTCTGCTCCTCGATGCAATTGCGTCACTCGTGCCATGGGCCAACGCAGAGGGGGTTGATTGTCTTCAACGAGGATTACTAGGCTGCCGATCTTCAATTGGGAATTGACATCCAGGTGCCATTTGTTTCGACGCTGCATCCGTGATAAATATTCTCTGGACCAGCGTGACCAGAATTGCTGGTATAAACGTTGAACCAGCTGGTATCGGGTCAAACGATTCAACTTGATGTTTCGTACATCTTCTTGTGGGGGTGAAGCTAATGAATCGCCAATTAGGAAATGGGAAGGTGTAAGAGGTATGAGGTCATCAGGATCATTAGATAAAGGCGTCAAAGGACGAGAATTGAGACAAGCCTCGACCTGTATCAAAACCGTATTCATCTCTTCATAGGTGAGTGAAGTCGTACCAATAATTCTCTTCAAATGAAATTTTGTTGACTTGCATGACAGCCGCCTCCCATAAACCTCCCATATGTGGGGATTTTGCGGGGATAAAATTCCATTTTATTTTATCCTTACTTAAAAATGTTGAAACAGTATTATTATGACTTTCATCATTTATTAATTTATATAGCTCTAAAAAATGGTTATTAGCACCGACAAAATTTGTGCCATTATCAGAATTGATTGAGGAAGGTTTACCTCTTCTAGATACGAATCTTTTTAGTGCGTTCAAAAAACTGTCGGTACTCAAATCATTGACCAATTCGATGTGACAAGCACGTGTAGCAAAGCACACGAATATACAAATGTAAGTTTTTATCAATTTTGTGTTACGTGAAACCCTTTCTTTTATTAGAATCGGACCAGCATAATCTATACCGCAATTAGTAAACGGCCTGCTGGGTATAACAAGAGTGCTGGGAAGATTACCCATAAGAAATTCTACCGGTTTGGGATTATTTTTCGAACATGTTATGCATGATTTGACAACTGACTTTACTTGATTGGTCCCGTCTATAGGCCAATAATTGAGTCTAATAATTGATAGTAGGTTTTGAGTTCCTGAATGCAAATGGGATTTATGTTCATTTTCTATAATTAGCCTAGTTAGCCTGCAATTTTTGGGTAAAATAATTGGATGTTTTTGAGAGAAATCTATATTGGAATGCTTCAATCTACCACCTACGCGTAGTAATTCTTCATTGTCAATAAAAGGATTCAACTTTAAAATTTTACTTCGAGACCCTATTTTATTTTTGCCATTCAGGGCATCAATTTCCGATTTGAATTCACGATATTGAGCCAATCTCAACAGTATTTTCAAGGAAACTTCCATTTCATTGATAGTCAAAACCTTAGAATGGAATCTTTCTTGTTTTAGAGTACATCTTTTGAAACGTATGCAATACGATACAACTCTCTGCAATTTTGTCAGATCAGAGTATCTGCTGAAAATATCAAAATTTTCATCAGTAGTTGTATTTAAACTAATCTGAGTTTCTGGTTTAATATCTGGTAACGAGATGACAGATTCCGTTTCAAAATCGTTATGATCATTGGACAAATTACGATTAGTCAAAAACTCAGGCCCGTTCCACCAAATTTGCAAATCGCTCAATTCTTCGGGATTTATACCTCTTGATATAACATCCGCAGGATTATGTTTGGTGTTCACATAGTTCCACTCGTTCAGTGAAGTTTTGTTTAGGATTTTGGTTACGCGATTGGCTACAAATGTTTTTAAACGAAACGGTTCAATTTTCAACCATGAAAGAACTATGGTCGAGTCTGTATAAAACACTCTTTTCTTTACGTGTATTGTCAAAATTTCTTTTACTGTATGTGCTAAATTAGCCAGTAAACAAGCTGCTAATAGTTCCAAACGTGGAAGCGTGCATTTTTTATGTGGTGCTACTTTCGATTTTGCACACATTAACGAACTTTTTATTTTTCCGAATGAGTCAGTAGAGACAAGGTACAAACAAGCACCATATGCCGTTTCCGATGCATCGCTAAAACCGTGGATTTCTATACTTTCAGCTTCATGAACCATCATTTGTCTATCAATCTTTATATCATGAATAGACTGCAGTTGCTGAACAAATGTTAACCAAACTGCTGATAATTCTGGCGATAAAGGTTCGTCCCATGAAACTTGACATTGCCAGAGTCTTTGTAAGAATATTTTTGCTTTAATAATGACAGGACCTATGAGTCCTAAGGGATCGAATATCTTTGATATTGTGCTTAAAATGTTTCTCTTTGTTGCGTCTTTAAAATTGAACTGAATGTTCACCGAATAATTGAACGTATCTGAATCTGATAACCACGCAATGCCTAAAGTTTTAAGATTTGTATTTTCGCGAAATTCTACCATCTTTTCTTTTTCATCTGAATTTTCCAATATATTCTGTAAAATGGTCTTATCGTTAGACGCCCATTTTCTCAATTCGAATCCAGCTTGACCTAGAATTTCAGTGAGTTCTTTATATACTTCAAGAGCTTCTTCTCTGGTACGAAAACTTGCCAAAAGATCATCCATATAAAACGAATTCAAAATAATTTTGCATGTGCGAGGGTATCGAGATTCATTTTCGAGTGCTAATTGTTTTAAACATCTTTGAGCTAAAAATGGAGCTGATGCTGTTCCATATGTAACCGTATTTAACGTGAATAACTCCAAATCTGAACTATTCTCGGATTTCCATAAAATTTGTTGGAATCTTCTATCTTCTTCGTGAATCCAAATTTGTCGAAACATCATTTTAATGTCACTACTCAACACAAATTTGAATAATCTTAGGCGCATAACTATATCAAATAAATTATCCTGAATGATGTAACCTGAATTGAGATTGTCATTAACCCTTACTGGAACGGTGGTACATAAATTGTACCACTTTTTCCAGAACAAGTGCAGCACAGCGGTCCAAATAACGTACCACATATTTGATCGCAAATGTGATGCGGCACGGAAGCATTAAAAGTGTACCACCTATTGCATCGCGTTGATATATGCTTGATACGCATATTTCGTCCGCAAATGTAAACATTGCATTACCTAGAAATCAGTTTCTGCGACGCATTTGCAGGATAGAACACGTAAATATTCAAACCAAATCTTTTAGTGAACAAGCACCATCGTTATTTCATTTAATTTATTCGTTTAGTGTGTTTACCCTAAAAGTTTGAAGAATAGCATTCATCAAGTAAGTATATTTCCATTTTTTTAATATTAAGCCCAGAACGTAGTGGTACCTTATATGTACCACGGTGCCGTACGAATATAAAGATTGGTCATGAATTTTTATTTCAGATACAATGCCGTATTTGCCATTCAGATTGATAGGACTAACTATTGTTGATGGGGACGAAGCTGCCGTGTCAGAGTATCCCCTGCGCCTGCAGGATACAATTTGTATCGAAAATTTTGTGCGGGATATCGAAGATGACATCAGTGAGGACTTGTGGGACTCTGATCATGAAATTCCTCTGTAGTAGCAGAGAAAATTGTCTCAACGAGACAACAGTCCGTTAGAAATAAAAAAACATAAACCTCAAGTATCGGTAGAAGTCAGACTTGACAGTTCAGCACATCAGCCTGGAAGAGGCACCAGAAGGAGATGTGCAGTATGCAGCTCGAGATAAGAGCAAGTCAGAACTGAATGAACCTGTACAATTTCTAAAGTCCCTCTGTGTTTGTCCAAAACGAAAAAAATGCTTCCAGGATTTCCATTCAAAGGTAAAATTACTCATTGTGAATGATTCGACAAGTAACTTTGATTTTGTCTTTCAGGCATAGTGGTACACTATATGTACCACCTCCTATAGAGCCCCCCGACTTTTTGGAAAGCATGGGTCATTGATTTCACATCATATATTTATATTCCTTTCTGAATAAACACAAAAAATTTAAATAATTACGAACTTTTATTCCTCGTGCCACCTATGCAAAATATCTTTCCTGATCTCTGTGCCAGTAAGGGTTAAGTGACACACCTGCATTTGTCTTTGCCGAGCCATCGAAGACTACTCTACATTTTGTGGTTGTACTGCTCTGCTTTATTACCGCGTGATGAGGCAGTATATAAAAAGGCTGTGATATTGAATTAGATGTAAAAGTTCCTTGCGATGTCATATGTTTTAAAGTTGCATATTCGGACATAAATTCCGTATATGCTTGTTTCAAGTTATTATCCCTTGAGAATTTATATTCTAGCGATTTAAATCTCTTTTGAGCTATTGTGTATGAATCTCCGTAATTGTTCAGTTCTTGTAGAAAAGGTAACCTAACCACAAATTTGCCATTTTCATCACGTTTAGTCGTCTGAACAAAATAGTCTTCCGCTAATTTCTGCTCTTCCAATAGATAATTTTGTTTGGGTAACTCCTCTATTTCCCAAAATTTCTTCAGATTATTATTCAATTCTTCATTGGTTATGCCCGTTAGAATATTGCAGCTAGCGCGATTTGTAGGGCATCCTAAAGCTATACTACCAGCAAGTATCCAACCCAACAGACTTTCTTGAAGTAATAAACTATCAGTCAACCTTATTTGATTAGGACAAAGCAAATCATAAAATATATTCGCTCCTAGCAGTAGATCTACATTTTCTGATACATTGAAATCTGGATCTGCCAATTTGATATGTGGTGGATATTTAACAGATTTGTTTTCAAATGTAATTGAAGGTACTTTTTCTGTTATCGTTGGTAAAACAAGAAAAGACAAATCAACCGTGTAATTACTATAAAATGATTTTATAGTCGCCTTTACTTTATGTGTGATATTTGTGACTTGTTGATTTCCTCCTACTAATGGCAACGAGAATTTTTCCAACTTCAAATTCAATTTCTTTGCTAAATTTCTAGATATAATGTTGCTTTGGCTTCCGGAATCTAACAATGCCTTGCATGAATGACCTTTTCCTTGTTCGTCAAAAATTATTATCTTTGCGGTTGACAGCAAAACAAGAGGATTTGCGTCTATTTTTTGTGAATCCGTCGTGTGCGCTGTTGTCGTGTTTATAGGCGATTCTTTCGATCCTAATACATCTGATACCGATGCTTGTTCCCTTGAATTATTTTCAGCTGTTTGTGACTTTTTACCAAATGAGTTATTATGTAATAACGTACTATGTTGCAAATTGCATATTTTACAATTGGATGATCGACAATTAACTTTATTGTGACCTGGACGCAAACAGTTTACGCATAGCTTTCGAGTTTTGACTTCTGTGTATCTTTCTGGCGCCGACAATTTAAGAAACTCTGTGCAATTGAATATGAAATGACCTTGTTGACAATAATAACATTTTCCGTTGTTTTTATTACCTGCATATAAGGAATATTCTTGGTTTGGTTTGTTTTGACGTACATACGATAGCGCTTGACTAATTGACTTAGCTTTTCTGTTACCCGATTCTAGAGCAAAACATTTTTTGTTGACAAATTTCATAATTTCCTCTAAAGTGGGAAGTGTATCTTCATCGTCTAAGGATTTTTCCCAGCAGTGCATCCCATTCACTGACAGGTAGTTTCATTTTTTGCAAAATATTAACATGGCGATAAACACCATCAGCAATCTCTCTCAACATAACCGCAGATTCCTTTGTAGCC